>CM036250.1:28525165-29915999 GCA_020698575.1 Bostrychus sinensis
CAATTGGCGATGCATGGATTTTAAAACCAAAGCAAAAAATGTAAACATAAACATCTTCCTCGTTATGGAAAATATGCTTTTACTTGTGAATAAATCAGCTGTACTATTGTGATCAGTAAAACTAATATTTGATTTAAACAGGTTAACCTCATATCTGGGGACATATATGGGCCCTTAATATGAAATGTTACCAAAAAATTACCTTTAAAAAAATCTGTAAATTCTTCAACACCTTCATTTACTTTTCCTCTTGTCTGGGGCAGACCGGCCTGGAGTCCAGGACCACGCCCGTGTGGAGCAGCTCCAGGACCGGATCTCTGAGGCTCTGCAGGCCTACATCCGGGTGAACCATCCTGGAGGACGCCTGCTCTACGCCAAGATGATCCAAAAGCTGGCCGACTTGCGCAGTTTGAACGAGGAGCACTCCAAGCAGTACCGCTCACTGTCCTTCCAGCCGGAGCACAGCATGCAGCTCACCCCGCTGGTCCTGGAGGTGTTCGGCAGCGAAGTGTCCTAGCTCGGGCCCCACTCATCCACACAACCAACCGGAACTTTACAGGACAGATAACTTCAACACTCAACAGCCTTCTCCACCACCAAAACCGGGAAATGTAGGAGAAATATGGGTCAACTTGCAGGCAGACAACCCTTTTCATCCTCCTCCTCTGAACTCACCGCTGGAATTCGCTCGGATACGCTGCAAAATACTGCAGTTATTATTATTATCCATTAACCTTGTGGCTAGCATCAACCACCTTGATTTCTCTCACCACCCTGATTTTATTATCCCACTTTGCCTGAACTTAAGTGTTCCTATTATTTTTTTATCCAGCCGTATTTTCCATCCTCATCGCATCTCTGTGATAGAAAGGAACGGCTAACTATATCTTTAAACTAGTGGGCTAGAGCTTAACTGCCAGCAGCATTGCTAAAATTAGCATCCTACACATATATATCATTAGTCATTGACATTTTATTGAGTTTTTGAAAGGCCAGGGCTTATATAAATACTTGGGTGAGATTGAATCTTTTGGTTTTGCAATCTTTGATGGCCAGCTAAGAAAGTTGAAGGAGGAGCATCTCAGTTTTGCGAAGAGAATTACCAGAAATGAGGAGAGGAGGTGGGAAATTACTACAGATGGAGTTCCTTTTTCCCAAAAAAGGGGGTTCACATAAACTAGAATGTATGTATAATGCTATATATAACAATAAGCTGATATATCTTTATAAAATATATTTAAGAGAATGAATCATGGTGGCTTCTATTGAAGCAGATTATATGAGTGTTGTTTGACATAGAGGATCTGAAGGCCCCACCTCTATTATGTGTTAAAGACAAATGTGTGCAGAGGATCGGAGTGTGCGAGGAGTCTATTTTTGTGACGCGTGTACAGTGTATGAGAATATTGATGGACCACAAGGGGGCGCTGCCAGGTTCTGAACAGGGGAGCACTTGTACTTTTCTGCTCTTTGGACCTGTGAAGTTTGTAGACTGACATATACGCCATGTTTTTTTGGGATAACCCAAAATATTTGTCAGACTGGTTAGACTGCTGCTAAGACAGTCAGTGCGGTTACATGCAAGTGGAGAAATCCAACTTACTGCCTAAGTCAGACATTTCAGATTCGTGTAAATGTCTGTATTGGCAGTAGTTTAAATTTCTTATAGTCGGACTAAAACAGCTAAATGATGCAATTCATATTTGTGCGCTAAGGTTGGACTAAACACTGTGAGCTGGTTCCACAGAACCATCAAAGAGATGGTTAAGATAGAAAAAAAAAACATGATGACCCCAGTCTTAAGGCACAGTTTTAGGACACTGACGATAGATAGTTTAGGTCGTTAGCTAAAGTGTTTGTGGTCTCATAGGCCAAAAATATATTAGGCTCACCAAAATTATATCAGTTTAAAAAGTAACAAAAATTATTGTGGTAATCCATTGGGATTAAATGAAATGTGAAAAAAACAAGAAAACTGGAACGGTGTGACACTATGCCAAGAGTTATCTAAAGAGTAATAAATAAAACTCTAGTATGGCTAACATTAATTAGGAAGAATAAGGAAGAAAACTGTTTTCCAAAAAAATCTTAATGAAAAAAGTCCAGTCATACAACATAGGCACCGGGGAACGTTGGTACGCACCCCATTTAGTGCCAACAAGTTAGTTTTCTTTCCCCTAATGCTAATTAATGCTATCCATCCACATGATCACATCAGTGCATTCCATGTAAACGTGGACAGCCGATCCAGTTAAATACCTAATCAACTAAACACATATAGTCCGACTAAGCTGTGCATGTAACTGTCCTGAGTTTGAGCTAGATAGTTGGAGCCAAGCCAACTAGCTGCTGTTGCCTCAGGGAAACGTTTGTCTGATGATCGTGCGTTCTTTCAGTGTTTACGTGTGTGTGGCGTAAGCTTACAATCATACAAGACGGAGATTGTTTTCAAAGGCATCACTGTGATTTAATCCTAATAAATAACAGTACAAGTAAGCTAAAGGGACTTTATATAAACTACCCATTCTTCATTCCTGATACTTTTTTTTTATTCAAATTTGCATGGTCATATAATCTCCAAAACTGACAACTTAACTTTAACAGGTTTTAAAATTAGCCTTGAGAGAACATTATACAGTAGATGATAGCAATAGCAATGTATAGCATGTTGTTAATGAGAACCTTTGGAAGCAGGGCAATGTTTCGAAAGCTGAGAAAGGGTTTTTTATATTTCATATTTTTCTGTCACGTTTGTATCATTTGACACCAGCCACATAAGCGAGGTTTTAGGATGTTGCTGGGGCATCACTACATATCATGTAATGTCACTCTCTGGACACAAGTGCATGCTCGACCCTCACACAGGCCTGGAACTCCCCCTTGTGGACAAACTCTGTAAATACCACTTTGCTAGGTCTGTACATAGTTAGAGATTAATGTAGGCTAAAAAAACATACTAAGATTTTCAGTTGACAATATGCTCTGGACGTACAGCACTATATGCAATTAGGAGATGCCTCTTCTGTTATACTCAGAATGGATGGACTGAAGGGGAGCGTCCTGGTCAGGGTGACTCCTGCTGGGTCATGGAAAAGGAACACGTGAATACACTTGAGCTGGGATTCGACAAGCTCCTTGAAATTTGATTCAGGGCAGATATTGTTGGTTGGCAATGTGACTTCAAATGTCCGAAATGCATTCATACAAGGCTGGGAACCTAGGTGATGTCCATGTAAAAAAACAAACAACCAAAATAGGGTTAAGTTATAAAGTTGTGAAATTAAAAGTGGAGTAAAAAGACATGTTTTGTCCTAGCTCAAGAACAAAGAATGCTAGATGCATATTTGAAATTTATTTATTTAGAGGATAACCCCTTGAGATGCACCATCTCGTTTTCGAGGGGGTCCTCAATATATATTTTATCTTTCAACTTCAGGCACTTTTATGATGGCACTATTTAAGTTTCTAAAGAAAATACTATTTCTTTTTTGGGGGAAATTCAATGACCTTGAAAAAGGCTGAAGTATAACCCAAATACTTAGGATGTCTACGTACAATAGCCAGTTAATTGCAGGGCTAGCAAGTAGAGACAAAAAAAAACTTACATTAAGGCACTCTGGAGTTACTAATTCACTCGTTCATGTCTTTGGGTGATTGTAGGAAGCCAAAGTATCCTGAAAGAGCCCAAGAATGTGGTGAAGCAAGATGAATCCACTACCAGACTTAATAATCTCAGACATGGCTCCTGTCACTGATGGCCTTTTCAGTCACAAAACATTCCCGTTGGTGGTTGTGTTAAGCATTCCTATTGGCTGAGTCTTTTGAACCCAATTGTATTCATGATGGTAGCATCACATGCCCAGGCTGTCCCCTTCTGTCCATTCCTAGCTTATGGATGTATGGCTTTCCTCTTTTCTCATGTCAATCGATAAGCTTTGGACAATTATATAGAAAACCCATATTTTTCAATTGTGTTTTTTTTTTCTCTCTCAAGGTTGTTCAGTTTTTAGAGTTTGCTGTCTTACTATGCTTGCGCTGGGACAATGTTTTCAAATGAAGCAGAGATGAAGCAGAAGTGGACTTTGGAGACTTTTTCCAAGCACCACTTTCGTTGATTCACCAGGAATAATCTGGGATTTTGATGGAACGCTTTGGAGACAAATTTTGGATGGTCCCCAGCTCTGTAACTACGAAGCTATGTCCAACACAATCAAACAAACTAACACTGCCTATATTGACTAGTATAGCAACCGCATGTGCGTGCCTCTTTGATCATCGACCATCTAACCACCTCTTTTTTCTGCAATAGCAATGTACAGCAGGATTCATAGCTTTAACTTCAACAGCTCTGCTCTTTCTGGAAACGACCGTGGCACACCAAGGGCTGACGGGGTTTGGAACGAGGACAAACACTTTACTGTGAAATACACCAAGCAGGAAAGGATTTTCTAAACTGAATTTTCAAGCTCCAGAAGGCTATGTATGTTAAAGTCTGTATAGAGTTTTTTTTTTTTTTTTTTTTTTTTTTTTTTTGGAAAAAAAAAAAAGAGAGAGACACGTTGCCACAGGCGGATGTAGAGCCCAGAGACTGACAAAAAAAGTATTGCCTCCTAAACCCAAAGTGTACCGTTGTCTCCGTCTCACATTGCAGCTCTTACTATTCTGTTTTATTGGAAGCTTGTTAAAAACTAGCAAGTGGACTTTGCATACAACTAGCATCTACATCACCTGTTTGAAAAAGGAAGCAGGACGGAGATGAGGAAACTTGCACTTACATCTGAGGGTTTGTAATTTGCATTACTTGGTGAGGTATAACTTTAAAGGAGATGTAAGTGGCTGTCATTTTGGCTTTGTGGCACTTGGCAAATCATAAATCACTCGGGAGCTGAAGGAAAATAGTCCTTAAAGGATTTACAATTAAACACTCTACAGAGCGAGCTAGCAAACACCCATGGCTAATGTCTTACCTGCTAGCTAGATTTTGCTAACATTTTTGTACCTCCAATCTAATTGCCGATTTGTCTTCTGTGATTCAAAAGATGAGATGGAGTCTTCAAAATTTTGCTCTCTATTGCCAAGTATTGATTGCTGATAGCATGCTAGCAGGCTTGTGCACTGGAGAGCTAGCAGTTGTTCCCATGGCTGTGTGCAAAGCCACTCCCTAACTGAATGACCCAAAGGTACTGCACTTACAGTTCCCATGATGCTTTGTGCAAAGTGAAAACTTATAATTTGTATCAAATTGGAAAAATAGTATTAGCTTATTTTAGTTTTAACATATATTTTGCAAGAACGTTGCAATACTGTAGTAATGATGAGACATAGTACCTAAATATTAACGTGACATAAACAAGACACAAGATGTGTTCTTCTATACTGCTACCACTTATTGTATTTATTTAACTAAATATTTATCAGTTTTTATTAAATGGATTTAAAGGCCTTTTAATAGGAGTCAATTTTTTTTAGTAGATGTATGTCAGCTTATATCCTTGTTTTAATAATACACAGAAAAATATTCCGTTCACTGTTTTGTACACTAGAAAGTGCAGACCTGTAGTGAATGAGGAATTAGAGACTGGAGAGTGGTTTTGGACACTTAGTCTCTGAGCCAATGGTACAGAGCCCAACCAATTTGTTTTTACCTATCTGGAAGGGCAGCCGGCATAAAAACCTGCCAAATTCCCGTTTACCTGAGCTGCTGTAAGATTTTAAAAACTGCCATACTGCCATGGTTTGTACCATCCATAGTTCGAATGAAACTTACTTCTCCTTTAAAATATGCTGTTCAACATTACATATACAGTATTGTGGGTAATGTTACGATTAAGGAACCCTTACAGCGAAGTAGCAGTTTCCTCTGGACCCGTCCTGCCCTCAACCCAGGTCAGCAGCTCCACCTCAGTAGCCTTATTACAAAACCTCACTCAGCTGGAAACAGATACCTCATTTACAGGATGTACAATAGCCTTCAAGGGAACCAAACATGAACTCAAGACACACATACATAACTCTGTACACTGATGATACTCAGAAACCTTTGCAGTGTTATTTAACTCAATCCAGATGCCAGGTTTACATTCAGTAGTTGCCATTAGACCGGTCAGTGTAACGAGTGGATCCCAATGTTTCAGTGTTAACACTTTTTTCTGCTTTTCTCACTAGATCCTCATCTCTGCCTCATTTCTAAGACAGACTATCAAACTCGACGCTGCAGTTACCCAAACATACTACCTCTCCCTTCAGCACATATTCATACAGTTTATACGTATATTTTTGTTGCAGCTTGATTGTTTAATAGGATACAGTGTGTTATATATTTTAACACTATTTTTTGCAGTACAGTTGAACTTTTTCTAACTCTTTCTTCAAATGCTGGATGATTTTACCTCAACTCTGGGTTAGCATAAAAATTAGCCATCTCTAGAATTGTCTTAAGTGTGGATATTGTTGTATAAACCTCTACAGAGGTAATGCAAATTCATAATAGAAATGAATTATTTAACTTAAAAAAAAAAAAAAAAACTTTAAAAATGGAAACCAAAAAGCAAAAGATATGGTGTAGAAAGTGTATATTAACAAATGTGGCTAATAAATCAGACATTCAGCTTTGCAAAGCTAATAAAGCTACATAGTAGCTTAATTGTACTCCCAAAATGGCAGACAATGACGAATTTAAGCCTTCAATAATATATTCAAATTTTGCATATTTTGCATATTAGTCGGTACTAGGAGACAGCTTCTTTTACTTATTGCTAACTATTTTGTACAGAAATAGAACACAGTAACAGAATAGACACAGAAGAAATGTAGCAGGCTTTTTAACAGTGTGGTGGACAAGCTAATGACATAGCTAGCTAATTAAATAAGCAACATTTAAGCTAGCAATCTAATAACAAACATTTTTTTGCTTGCTAACCTGCAATATAGTTATTTTTCTAAATAATTAAGTGTTTGTTTTCATGCTAACCAGTTAACTCAGTTTTAGATAAATTATTACATTGGCTACATTATAAAATACTGTATTGGTCAGACAGCTAATCTGCTTTTTAAATTTAGTAGGCTAATACAGTAATATATAAAGATTTTTTATCACCTGTTCACACTTTAGGGCAAAACTTGACCCAAAGGTAACTATTTCTTTTGAAGCAAACAATGCCTTTATAACAAACAGCTCTAAACTTGGAAGAACATTTACTAGATTTAGCCAGAACACATTTGAAACTGCTCCACACTTTGCCTCTCATATCATCTTTCAATCTGACAGGACTCATAACATTGGGATCCCAAGTTAGATTCTAAACATAGACCTACATGTAGTGTTTTTAGTCCTCCAAATCTCACACACCTGCTTCGGCTCTCTGCCTTTTTCGGTTTCCACGTTGCAGTCACAAGTTGTTCACAAGTCTTTAAATATGTGCTATATGTAAAGGACACGACTAGCCTTCAGCCATTTATTATGGCCTTGAGGCAAAACGCTTGAAAACATAAATCTTCATACTGTCTTGTGGTTGTCATGTTGTCTATGCTTTTCTGTTTATAGGCAAGACAAACGAGTTGTATCAGAGATGCAAATATCAGTCAGTTTGAAGTGTTGAGTCACCAAAATGTAAGAGCAGGTATACAGTAGGGATGCAACAATACTGTTAGCTTTTGATTCAACACACATTTTGTGGTAACTGTTTTGTTTTTAGTGCTGGTATGCCAAGGCATTCAAGGTTAAATTGAATGGTTTAACAGTTAAGTATTAAATAAAATAATATAACTTTGAATATCACATGCAAGATAGATTTAAACAAGAGTGGACACAGGTTAAGGGTAGCACCTCTTTTTACAGTGATTAAAGCTAACACCAAAAGCACAATCAAGCTAACAAGCTAAAATTAGCAAAATGTTTTAGCTTTTTTAAAATTTGATTTGGTTTATGGACATATGGTTTACAGGTGACTTAAATCATTATCACATAATCTTCGCTGTCATGTAAGCTAGTTAATAGATATCAAAGCCAATTTGTGGTTTTGTGGCTTTAGCATGTTCTAAACGTCTCAATTATGACACAGAACATGTTGTAGGCCTATATACATGAAAATCATGAATTTCTGTTTGTTTACCATTTACTTAAACATTTTACTGAACAAAAAATTGAAAAGTGCTTATGGTATTCACTAGGGAATTGTATTTTGAACTAAGCTATTTCTAGTTCTGTTAAGCTAGTTATGTTAGGCTAATGTTTGAAATGTGACAGTGCATTGTGATGGTTCACATAATTTAAGCCATCATCAAAATATAATTAAAAAATTATTGCATTGAACCATGGAGCTGTACCGGTCTAAGTATTGTTGCATCTCTACTATGTTGTATTTTGTTCAGTTATTTGAGTGTTAGCTAGTTGTCTTTCGCTAATTTCTCTGCTACCTCTTGCAACATGCGCTCGCTCATACACACACTTACAGTACACACACTTACAGTTTAATGAAAAACACTTGTGCACTTGTTCAATGTGCACTTCTCCCTCACCAGCAGTTCTTTGCCAATGATGCACTTGTGTTACGTCTCTGCTACATCTTTATCATGTTCATCATATTGTATTTTATTTTTAATATTTGTAATAGTAATAATAATCTCTGGTATTAGCTCATGCGCTCATCCGTCACGTTTGTAAAACTAAAAATGGAAATGCACATATTTTGCTCAGCTCAGTTGTACCTTGGTGTGCCTAGAACCCACAGCCTTATTTTGGGACAATATCAGGGGTCACACAGTAGGAGGTGCTCTGTCACACTACTGCTGTGTCATGAAGTGAGTCATGACATTTCAATCGCCGTTTTCTCCTCTCCATATCCACACATTCGTTAGTCGCTTCAACTTTTGTATCTGTGCTGCAGTAGTTTGTGCATGGCAGGTCATATGCTGTAGGTACCAATGCTAATGGAAAGAGTTAGCATATTCAGCATTCAACAGATACGTCAACCTAAATTTAAATTTAAATACAATCAGAGTATATTAAGTAGCTACAGAAATATACAGGAAGAAGAATTTTGAAATAGCCCTAATAGTAGGCTATATAAGTTTGTAATTCAATATAAAAAAGGCTTGTTGCTAAAGCTTAATTAGCTTGCTATGCTAAACTTAACCTACACTACCTTTAAACGGTAGCCTCAAAGGGATACACTGTATTCTGTCGACAAATATTGTTTTTTGTCAAGGAAACTCTTATAGTTGAAAATGCTGTAAACATATAAAGTGTACATGAAACATAAATGTGCTACTGATTCATCAGTGGCCATTTTGTCCTCTCTGAGCACCCGTACGAACAGGAATTAATGGACCCAAAGAGTTTGAAAAGTGTGTTAATTTGTTCCATTTTCTTGAACATAATGCTAGTCTACTACATTTTGGTTACTGAAAAAAGTTTAAAGTCTTATGTTAATGTTAGCAATGATTTGGCCTATTTGTACTATACTATACACTACAGCTTCATAAAACCACATCAAAGCAAAAATTCACCTGTATACAAATTTCACAGTTCTAAATAAGCAACATGATATAATAACTATAGATTTTGTTGGAGTTGGAGCAGCTGTGACCTCCCGTAGCACAAACTACTGCCCAAGTGTTCCAAAAAAAAAAAAAAAATTATTAAAAGACAAAGAGATTCAAAGCATAGTTGAGTCCCAAGATAAGTCCTTCCCTTTCCCTCACCCACACCACCATGCAGTACAAAAGCTAACTCACCATAAACAGTTGCCATGGCGTCACTGTTGATAAAGTTATTATCAACAGCTCCATATAAACACAGTAGTGTTAAACAGTACCTTATCCAATATGTCTGTGCTCAGAACCACCGCCTGTCTTTGTGTCGCACTTTGTTTAGCTCTTCTTCTTCTTCTTCTGTTGATTCATTGTTTGTTGATTACATTGTACGTACGTATGTAGTAATATACTAATGTTCTGGGAAATCACAAATAAACAGCTGTACATAATGATGCAAAGATATAACCTGTCTCTCTGGTTTGTTTTACTGGACAATTTTTATTTCACACCTAATCTGAACTCTTGAGACCATTAACACTACAAAGGTTAAAGATGCAAGATTCAACCTATGATCAAATAGACACCATTATTTTGTTTATGTCTCATCACTTTTATTCTTATAACCTGGCAGCCACCATTTGATAGCAATATACCATTTCTTGGGTTTAAAAATGAATGCAATTTCTAATATCACAAACGTGACAAATCAGTGTATGGGGCCAAGAAGAGATGCATTTTACAAGGGGTTTGTTTGTTTGTGCACTTACTATAACTAACCAGCAGATGGCGGTAAGATACTTAAAATATCACTGTCAAAGGTCTGCGAATACCTTGTTTTGGATCAACAGCGTTCTAACTTTGACTACAAAATCTCATTGGAAGATACTACCGTTACAATTACAAGACACATTTATAGTTTGAGAAAAATTACTAACCCCGTGTGGCTAAAAATGCATGTACAATGACTAAAATAAAATTTAAAACTTTTTGGGGTTGTGTCAGTCAACTGACCTTATTCTGTTTTTTTTTTTTTTTTTTTTAACATGGTTAATGCAGTCAGCCACAGTTCTTGAAGATAGAGATGAAACACTTTCACCTTGTTTATGATATCTCCATTCCTAGTGGATGACTCAGAGCACTTTATTGTTTACACATGCCTGACTTGAGTTATACCAGCTAGGAATGTTTTAGAAATGGTTTAGGAAAATCGACCTTACTGGTCACAGTAACCCAGGGGTGTCCAAACTATGCCCCGCGGACCATCTGGCTTCCTTCTCAGTTGGCCCAAATTGCCACAGGGAGTACTCTTTACTGCAAGGTAAAAAGCTTCAAATAACTGCAGTCATTATGTGCATAGATGCAATATCTTGTGCGACTGCTTCCTCCTTATGGTGGCGCGTTCTTGGTAACACTTTATTTTACACTACACTTGATACAGTGTAACTCCTTTGTAACCCACAGTGTAACTAACTAATAACATGCACTTATGTTGTACTTACATAATGAAATTTTGTGTACTTACAGTTTCTAGGTACAGGGGCGACAGTGGCGCAGCAATCGGAGAGTAGCTGGTTTGAATCTTGTTGTGAATCTTGAGTTGTGTCCATGGGCAAGACACTTCACCCACATTACCTACTCCAGTCACTGTATGTGGCTGGTTGCTTACTTGGCATCAAGTAAGGGGAAAAAATGTCATTGATGGCACCTGGAAATAGTATGTGCTGGTCCCAAGCCCGGATAAAAGTGGGGCTGTAGAAGGGCATCCCACACCAACGTTAGATATACGAAAGATTCACTATGGAGACACCTGAAGACCTCTAGTAAGTGCCCCTCTTCCACATATATTTTTCAGTATGTGGTCCTTGATTAAAAAACTCAGACACCCCTCCTGTATTTTAAGATGATTGTATGCTCCCATTGTAGCCATACATGTTGAAAAAATGCATATTAGACACTGTAGAAAATTCTCACTCCCATCTCATAATGGTAAACAACACAGCAGCATGCATATATCTTGAGTGTACCAGTAGTGTATTGATTGTGTTAAACATGTGACAGCAGGTTTGTGGTGATTCATTTAGTGGCTACAACTTGCACACATACGACTGAAAAGTGTAGTTTCTCCCAGCTTACAACAGCCCCCTGTCCTGACCCAGCACTGTTTGTCATTGTTTGTTGGGCCTGTTCCACTCACTTTCCTCCTGATGCTCTGTTTCTCTTTCTCCCTCAGTGATAAGACCACAGCTGCTGGACCGATTGGTGCGGCTTAACCTTCACTAACTCAGCTCAGAGCGGGAGGCTTAGCGATGTCTGGCGGTGGGATCATCTGTGAGTCCAGGAAAGTGATGCTGTTATTACTGAAGTGAAAGATGAGCAGAAACGTCTGTGCCTAAAGGGGACAAGTGTGCTGTGATTGGAGTCATCCCAACGGCATTAGGACAATCTACTTCATGTGACCTGCATCAGACATGTATGCTACGTCTGTGAGGGGCGGATGATGTGGGACAGTGTGAGAGTTTTAAATTGAGAGGAAATTGTGTTGGGTAGGATGGGTCTTCCATGATGGAGGGTCGGGCAGCTGTGTTTCTTTCTACCTAAGCCTCAAGTCTTCCCAGCTTTATTCACTTGTAACCTTAGAGGAGATGAACAGGCAGCACTGTCTGTGGAGGGCTTTAGTAAGAGGAAGGCCATCGCACCGCCTTGCGACGTTATTTGCAAAGCTGGTTTGGGCTGAGGGAGTAAAGTGGGCGTGGCCAGGTGGGGGACATAGGGCCTTAAAGGGACAGGCGCCTAATCCAAGTGTTTTCAGCAGAGCAAAAGCCAAAGCTCCCAAAAACAACTTCTTCCACTTATTTCTGCTGGGGGTCTCAGGTACTATAGATGTAAACTATGGGCCTTAGACGGGATACACCCTGGAAAGTGGTTTGTTAGTTGCAGGGCTGAGACAGACATACACAGACAACCATTTGAAGAAAAAAAAAAAAACTTTAATCAAAAAGAACATTTTCAATAATTATTCTTTTAGTTATAAAGTGTGAAATACCTAACTGTGTCCAAACAAAACAAAAAAAGCATAACAGCTATCTAAACAAAAAACAAAAAAAAAAACAAAAAAAAAAAACAGTGGTTCTCAATTTGTGGGTCTAGACCACCATAAAGCAGGAAGACCAAACGATTTCAGGTCAGCGCCTCAGTTCGCAGGATTACTCAAACATGACCGAATCAAACATAACTACTACAGGTATGTTTCTGACAATGGAACATTATAACAGGGCAGAAACTTCAGAAAAGATGACTTTGTATCAAATGAATTTACTGTACATGTGCCATAAAGGTTGCTTTAAATTTTGGTAAAAGTGGGTCCTGCAGTCAGGTCACATGAGAACCACTGTACTCCCCACAAACATCTGTGTGTCTCTCACAGGTGCTCCCCACATCTCAGCTGCTTGTGTTTGATCTTTGCGTGTGCAGTCCACTTCACACACAAACAAATCTCACAACCACGCTCTAAAAGTCAGACAGTAACCATTGTGACCAAGTTAGAGAGTATTTTAAGTTGTGTCACAGCTCATCGTGGTTGGCCAGCTGTGTGCTCCGACTCAAAATAAACTACACAGAGTTGCGGTAAGTCTTATACTGTCATGTGACCGCTGACCGGCTGCACGAAGCTCTCTCCTGGATATATCTGATCACATAAAGCAGTTACATGAAAGAGAGAGAGAAGCCAGGTGTCTCCAAACACTTGCCCCGAGTGCGTTCTTGTATAATTACCACACAGGGTGCTGATGGGAAACACACTGACAAACATGCACAGACACACACTGCGCCATACTCCGAGGATTTCTCATTTAGTCACTTCTTACTCATCATTTTACTGGAATATGTGTGGTAATCATAAGAACTGTACTGTTGATTGTAACTCCCACAAACATTAGGTTTTAATCCCAAAATATGTGGAAAGTATATTGTGCAACAATACATTTTTACAGGCTATTTTTACATGTAAAAACTGGGACACTAGAAAAGAAAAAAACTTTAATTTTTAAATTATTAAGTAGAGTGTTTAAATGAGTACTATTTTGTGTGTATCTTGTGTGGCAAGGTGGCTGGCACACTGGATGTAACAATGGTGCTACCAAAAACAGAGGTAGTAGAGCAGTAGTAGAAATAAAAAGTAGTTTTAGTAGTAGCAGCAGCAGTAGCAGTAGTAGTAGTAGTAGTATAGTAGTAGTAGTAGTAGCAGCAGCAGTAATAGTAATAGTTGTTGCTTTCAAATGTAATTTGTCCATAGGTAAAACTTTGAATACTTTTTTGTAGTACTTCTACTTGAGCAATATGGTTCCCAAGTAACAATACTTTTACAGTACTTATTGAGTATATTCTTCCACCTCGGCACATGGGACAAAAAACAAATTAAAATTGGGCCATTTTGTAGGTAGATGGCAGTGAGAAAGTTCAAATGTATTAAATAAATGAAGCTCTGTGGATAGCACATTAGCAAGGTTAGCACATTCACATAGTTAACAAATTAGCAAGGTTTGCATATTAACATGGCTAGCACATTAACATTATTAGCACATTAGCAAGGTTAGCACATTAGCATGGTTAGTGCGTTAGCAAGGTTAGCATATTAACATGGTTAGCCCATTAGCATGGCTAGCACTTTAGCATGGTTAGCACATTAGCAAGGTTAGCACATTCACATAGTTAACACATTAGCAAGGTTAGCACATTAGCATTGCTAGCACATTAACATTATTAGCATGGTTAGCACATTAGTAAGGTTAACACATTCACATAAGCTGTGTCCCAATTCAACGGCTGCAGCCTTCGAAGGTCGCGGTCCACGGAGGCTACTTCTTCTTGTGGCCTTCGTGGACCGCAAAGGCCGAGCCGAAATGGGATGGTCTGGTCCACAGAGTGTACGTCAACAGCTGCTCCTCCTCTCACGTTTGCGCTGCTGTCGCCTAGCAACCAGGACCGCAGCTGCTCGCTAATTCATTTTATTTATTGGTCACATAAGCAGAAATGGAGCCAGAAATTACACTTATTTTATTTTTTTATTTTGTTTAATTTACTCCTGGAGGAGTTTGAGCAGCTCTCTCCGCCTCTGCCATCTTCGAACGTCAGACAAGCAGCACGTAGTGAATCATGGGATATGTTGGGCCGCGAAGGATGCACCTGATGCAGCCTTCGTTCAGCGGGAAAGGAAGGCCGCATGAAGTAACCTTCGAATTGGGACACCCCTGTCGCGCCGACTGTGACGTAATCAGCCTTCAAATGTAGCCGACGAAGGCTGCAGCCGTTGAATTGGGACACAGCTATAGTTACCAAATTAGCAAGGTTAGCACATTCATATGGTTACCACATTAGCATGGCTAAAACATTAACATTATTAGCATGGTTAGCATATTAGCAAGGTTAGCGCATTCACATAGTTACCACGATAGAGACATAATAAAACAGTAGAGTGGGCATTCTAATGGTGAACTGCAGTAACTGACATCCGGCGCGGCCGCCAAATTGTGACTATATATTCTGCCTGAACGCAATGTAAACAAATATTTTTTTTTAATATAATTTTGTTCATTTGGTGACTTTTTTTTAAATTTGTGCTGATCACATGCCCAGTCTTGCAAAAAATCATTTTAAGCTATTGAAAAGCTAATACATTAAAAAGCTAAGCTAATTGAAAATACTGGGTGAAATGAGATCAGTCACTTGATTTATAACCTTAACATTTGTACCTCAGTTTTTAAATGATTTTACATTATTCACATAGCCTATTTACAAATATGCATTCTATCAACATAAAACATTCACTTACATTTAGCCTTTATTTACATTGAACTTGGATTTTTGTCCATACAGTGTTGTTAAAAACCATTTAAAAAGAAAATTTGAACAGTCAGACAAGTAGCTGTTAGAAGTGTAGCTGTTCTTTTTTTTCTTCCAGTTGATTGACAGCAAACACTTGTTCATTACATAGTGTTGTTATGTTTATCAGCTTAACTGTACACACCCTATTGATTAAATTCCTTAATAAAACAATTATTTCAATGTACAGTAGGCTGATTATTATTGTACAACACATTGACAGACACCAGGCTCACTAGAATTGCCCTTATTCATCATAAAAAGTTAACATTGACAACGAGGTATTGCTTAAATATTTTATGGTGATACATTTAATAAATACTAACACAGCAGAACAAGGGGGAAATCCAGTTAGTATAAACATGACTAACAAACAGTCCTTTATGCATCAGAAACTGTATTTGTCTGTATTGTGCAAATGCGTACTAACCAAGACTTCGAGGATTCACTGTATTATTACGAGTTAAAAACTATCACTTTATTTAAATGTATGACTTATGTCACTGTTTTTAGGTTACTTACCATTAGCATTAGTGTTGCCATGACCACTCTAATGTTTTATTATATCTCTATGGTCACCTCATTAGCAAGGTTAGCACATTAACATGGTTAGCACATTAACATGATTAGCACATCAACATGGTTAGCACATTAGCATGGTTATGCTGCGTTCTAGCAGTCAATTGAAATCCCTTCAATCTTGGAATTCCTACTCAGAAACTTGGGTAGCAATTCTCAACCCAGACTTAGAAAATCCAACATGGCTGCACCCTGTATGTCAAGAAAGTCAAAAATATAATTTCTTCAATATCAATAGTGCTTGTGTTATTTTCTCATTAGCCTCTGTCTGTGAACATGCTACTGTGGTGTGTAGGAGCATCTGCAGTTACAAAATGTGCTGTAATTCTCTGTTTTTGCTAATCCTGCTAATGTCTACACAAAGCTAAATCTAACATGCGCAAGCTCCACTTTGTACATGTTGTAAAAATAACAAGGCTGCCTGAATTAATTAAGTTCTTTTGTCATATTTTGTATGCTTGAATTATCTTCACAATGATTTAATTTGTATTTTATCACACTGTCATTATTGTTTGCGACTTAAATAACTGGAAACGAGATAACGTCACTCCAATTTCCAACCTCCAAGGATAATGCCTATGAAAGCAGCATAAGTACATTTGCATGGTTAACTCATTATCACGGTTAGCTCATTAGCATTGTTAGCTCATTAGCACCGTTAGCTCATTAGCATGGTCAACAGTTGAATTCGCATATGTTCTGGCAATCAAGCACTCTACCCTGTGCTATACGTATAAAAGCTAATGTTATTTTACTCAAGTTTGGCTAAGTTCTTGAGGAAGATTCCACCAGCATTTCTGTACATATGCACATGTCACTGCCTCTCCCAGAGCTGTACACTGGAGGAGGAGAGAGTTTAGTGAAGACATTTCTCATCCCTGCAGCCAAGAGCTGACATACACAGCTGCCGCAGCAGACAAATGGAGGAAAAGATGAGTGTCCAATATTAAATGTAATATTTATGTCCCACACTTATTATTCAGCCATAACTCAGTAGAATGACACTGTGTGAGAGCATGTGTCGCAGTCCTTCACATACTCAGACCGCATAAGATTGGAGTGTTTTATTCCCAGAGACAGCATTCAGAGAGAGAGAGAGAAAAAAAGGTTATTTCCAATCTGATAAAATATGACCAAAGTTCTAATGTCGCTAAGGGAGGGTGTTTAATTATAATCTGAATCAGAAGCTGTTTCAATAGATGCAACTGAGATGTCTGAGGTGGAGGTAGACTTATATGTTCTTTTTGTGTCAGAGTCATGAATATAATATACTTAACATAATCCACTCATACGGGACATCAGTCAAGATATCAATGACTTTCGGTTTGGCCCTCTCTGCTTCTAAAGACCAGGAGTATTATAATTTATGCAACAAACAAAGCCTTGGTAAAAAAGGTTAAAGCTTTCGAACTCATGGCTAAATAGCATACACAAAGTATGTAAGTTAGCAAGGTACACTACACTACACTGTTCATTTTGGCCAAACTGTGGTCACATCTAACTAAGGACATTACAGAGGTGAAGGGACTATTTCTCTGTGTTGCTCTGCTAACAATAGCATTAGCCACAACACAGCAAACAGTGCGACGCTTGGAGGATGCTAATTTCAGCTAAATACAATTTTACAATTTTGCTATTTTTAACATAATCCAAAATTAAAAAATCGCAAATTGATCAAATCTTAAAGTTATTGTCTCGGTGTACCAACACATGTACTGACCCACCTCTGCCTGCTCCGCAGGATGTGAAGGAGCAGCAGCTCTACTCTGAGCTTCACCCACATGAACAAGCTCCTAACCCCTTTGTGCCCAGGAGAGACCAGCCTTACCATGTTTTTCCATACCCGGCTCCTGAACCGCTCTTTTCCTGGCCATCACCTAGGACCTGTTTGCCTTGGAGGACCTTACCTAGGGCAGTTTGCCACCATAGCTACCAGGATCTAGCCTGGATCACAGACAGAGTAATGCTGCTTTCAAGTGCTTTTCGGACAATTCGAATGGTAGTTTTCGCTGAGGGTGGACGTTTACATGATTTGTGCGCATTCATTGCCTTTTGGTTGGATGGTGGGAACCTGGAAATGTCATAACAGAGTTCAATTGCGTTATCTGTGCATTTGTGACTTCTACTTATGTACCACAAATACATTAGAGGTTGTTACCAATACCGTAATGATAATGATGAAGCCTTAAGTCGGTTAAATATGAAGTTTGGCGAAGCACAAAACAGAAATTTCTATAACATTGTCAAACTTCCCAAAAATTAAATTCTATGTTTTACTTTAATTCATGAAAGTAAATAACCTTAAACTGAACAACAACAACGCAGACTTCAGCAGAACCAACAGGTGATGAAAGAAACGCCATTTCTCAGGTGAAGGAAGCTATTAAATTTACTCTGGTGCCATCTTAACTATTTTTGCTTGGAGATTAGCTTCTGTATTCGTAAGACGCGCTGCAGATAAACGGTTGTGATAGGCCAGTTCCAGATCGACCGAGGAGAAACGGTTCACTATTACTGAGGAACTGTCCTGCTTGGCGCAGGCCAACAAGGATGGTGGTTCAAGGAGGCTGCCTCACTAACAGGAGACAAGTAAAACCACTGCAACCAAAAAGAACAAAAGACAATAACAATGTTCATTTCTTCACAGTCTTTGCATCATTTTGATCTACAGAGCTTCTCCTACATGTCACAGTAAAGCATATATATGATCCCTCGCTCGGCTTTAATTTAGTTTTCCAGCCGTTTTTCTGCCATTTGGCCAAAAAACGTGGAACTCTGCCCTGAGAAAATGTTTGGAAAAAACTTTTTGAGACTTTTTAGAGTTTTCAAGACTTCCATAACATTGGGTCAGCGACACTTATACTTGCAAGTAATTTTCAGCCCAGAGACAGCAGGGGGCATTATTCACCCCATAACAATGCATTTAACCCCCACACGGACTCTAAAACAGTTTCTTTAAGGCAAAAAAAAAAAAAAAAAAAAAAAAAAAAAGAGCTGAGTGAAAATTGGAAGTTGGATGCATGGTCAAAAGCAAAGCCCAAAAAGGACGTGGCATTTACATTACAGAAGGACATTATGACATTTGAGGACTGGCATACATTAAAACAGGTAATGGGTTTCTGATACATAGCAAAGTAAGCTGAATGAAAAAACATGGACCACAAACAAAAGGATATGATTATGAGAAGTTGTTTCTGCCTGTTTAAGTTAGAGGAAGGATCTGCTGGGAGAGCGAGCGGAGGGTGGGGTCCCTTCTTAAACAAGGGGGACTGGGGGGTTACACACACAGAGAGGATGAGAGGCCTGCGGTAACTCTGCTGACGCACACGAGAAGCGTTCAGCGGGGAAACATTCAGGAGAGGGAAACATGGAGAGGAATCCTGGCTGCGAGGGCCAAACCGCGAGACGAGGTCAGAAAGCCACTGGCGACAAGACGAACGCGCACACTTCCATTCACATGCACTCCGAGAGGGTTAGCAATCATAACCCTAATAACAGTGGTTTAATAGGTGATAATTATAGACGGGGGAAACCACTCGGAGGAGGAGGAGAACCCAGAATGCTTTGTGACTTTGGTAAATGGTGCTGCTACAATTGGAAGGATATTTCTGCAGAAGTCATGTGTACTTTTAGCTGACTGCTGTAAGCTGTGGATACAGAGATTGCAAAGTGAAATATGTAGTTCTATGAATTGATAGTTGGCCTGCACTTCACATGAATATACAATATACTATGCTGGCAATGTAACGAAGTAAAAGTACTTAGTTACTTACTTATTTAATTTTCATGTATGTGTACTTTACTTGAGTAAATTTAACAAGGAGTACTTTTACTTCACTACATTTTTGAACAAGTATCTATCAAAATATAAAAAAGTGCAATAAAGCAGTTTTCATCAGAATAATACAAACAGAAGATTTCACCGACAGATTCAGTCTCTTCTACTGCAACGGTTTCCTAATTTCAGCTGTAATCAGTAATTTCTTCAGCAAAATCCCTCACATTTAACACAGAGTTGTTGAGTATGTGCGAAATACTTTAAATTTTTTACTCAAAAGTTCATTTGAAAGTAAGTACTTTTATACTACTATACTATACTGCAGCTAGGTAACCAAGATAATTAGCATTTACAATAAATTAAGTAAAAAATGTCTTTGTACTAATAAACACAGATGTCTTTTTTTTTTTTTTCAATTTTAAGAATTTATTTTTATCAACATGTTTGAGTGTGGGAGTACTCATGATATGACAAAAAAGCCCAAGGGGTACACTAGACTAAGAAGGTTGGGAAAAAACTGCTTTAAGTAGACACCCAGACTTCTCGCTCCCAGGACACTTGCACCTGCCCCTCAGGGGAAGCACAGAGGTGTCAGTGAGTGGCTTCTGAGGGAGGAGTGCATGAAGAAGATACCTCAGCTCATACCTCACCTCCTATTAATGTGGAGGAGCAGCAGCTCTACTTTGAGCTCCTCACGGGTCACTCAGCTCCTCTCTCCCCGTGCAGGAAACAATGATTAAGCAATAATAAAGCATGAACAAATATGTAATAATACAGTTTTATATATATGTTTATAGATACTGAATTAACTATGGTGTTCATAATTTTGCACTGATTTACGTGAGCTTAATACTAAACAATTAAACATTAAAAACAATGTTATAACATAATGGTGTTTATTACAGTTGAAGTAATGCTTTATAAATAGTCAATAAACTTGTTACTAATCCTTATAAGTAATTATTAACTGATGCTTTTCTGTGTGAGTTATTCTACAGTAATTCCTGTGGAGGAGCAGCAGCTCTACTCAGAGATACTCAGAGAAGATCCTCACCCTGTACAATAACAACCAGCCACCCAGTGAAGGAAACTCTAGATTCACAGTGTGGTACTTTTGGTCATGACTTATCAATCGTACAACACCTGAGAGTATGAACATAACTCAAACCATAGAGATAAATAAAACACTAGAGTGGACATTCTAATGGTGACCCGCAGTAACTGACTCAGGAACAGCTGCCATATTGTGACTGTAGCCATTCTACCAAGCGCCATGTAAACACATAGGGAGCTGCACTTACTTTCATGATATTTTTTTTATTTATTTTGTTAATTTGGTCACTTTTTATATATTTGCTTACTCTAATGTCTAGTCCTATTTAATGTACTTGCTTCAGCACAGACATGTTGAACAATTCTCAGTTTCCAGCTTGGTTGGAATGGCTCATTTTAATTCATTGTCCCTACATTCTTGTACTTGGTGCTTTACAAATACAAACATACAATGGCTCTGCATAAAACTAGAGACCTCTGCAATATTAATAATGTTGTTACGAGTTCAAAAATATCACTGTCTCTCAATTTCCAACATTTATTTTTTGAAGTTACTTACCATCAGAATTAGCCTTATCCTACAGTCACAAGATGGCCGCTGGAATTGTCGTTGTGTTTCTGGGCAAGACACTTCGCCCTCATTGCCTGTACTCCAGTCACAGTATGTTGTTGATTGTGACAGGAAGGACAACCAGCATGAGTTGGTCGGGAGGCAGAGCAGTCATCCCATAACTAGAGGGTTGTTGGTTCAAATCCCACTCTCCCCAATTCAAACTGTAGTTGTGTCTTTGGGCAAGACACTTCACCCACTTTGCCTATATTATGGTATTTAGTGGTGGTCAGAGAGGCCTTAGGCACAGAATGGCAGCCATGTCTCCATCAATCTGCCCCATGGCAATTGAGGCTAGCAAAAAAGGGAGGTGTCAAAAGATAAATAAAAATACTTAACTATGATGTGTTGAAGTCAACCAACACCGACTTAACTTTGAGTTCAGTCATGGCTAAAGGCAAACCTGTGAAGAGTTCTTCAGAGCCTTAAACCAAGAAAAGATGAGCCCAATTTCTATTAAAAAAAGTGTTGTTTTGAGTACTGCAATACACTTAAAAACTATTAAAATGTTAGAAAGCAGATTATTTTTGGCTCAGTCTCAGGCCTTATCTAATCTCTGCTTCCTGCCAGTGTGTAACATTCAGCGTTAACATTCCATCTCAGGCCTTAATCCTCCAAAGTTCCCCATCAGCTGTTTCTCTCATTCCCCACTGTTATTTTTACCTTTTCCTCCTGTAATAGCCCAGTCCCGACTTCATCATGTGATACTCTGCTGTTCTCTGAAGATGAGGAGGAGGCAGAGGAGGAGGAGGAGGAGTGTCTGGGGTTTGGTCGCGGTCCCTGGCGGTAATATTTAATAACAAACATTAAAAATACCACAGCTATCCTGCACCACATTCCCACGCTCTGACCGGCCAGAACACACAACCACACACTCAGGCAGAGAATGTACACATTCCAGAAGTTTTCTATCAGCACATTTGGAGTCATACTGAGGAAGAAGGGAGATATGTAAATATGTGACTTATGGGCAAAAATGTATCCAGTAACTGCCCACTACTCCCCTGTAGTACCTTATAGTATTTTACAGAGTGCTACTGTACAATATCAGGGTCAAAAATATAATGTGGGCAGCAGGGAGTTCTTCAGTTTTAAAGTCTCTAGGGAAAAAAAAAAATCCTCATTCAGGTTTTGAGGCTGCCTGAGTGGAGGGGTGTGAATAGTTAACATGCTGGATGGGATGGGTTCTTTATGATAGTGCTCTATATGTACATTTATTAAGCTTACAATCAACTGTAAAAAAAAAAAAAAAAAAAAAGCGTTTCTGCAGGGTCTAAAAAGTCTAAAATTTGTTGAGATGCAAAGTACTAGGTCTTAAATATGTTTAAACAGGTCTTAAATATGTGACGTACATTTAATGTAACTACCTACATTCACAGTTTGTTCTAAAATGCCCACTTAAATTCTCAAAGGCGTTTTACCTTCGCCAATACGAGAGCTCAGATTTTTTCTTACCCAGAACAAAATGCTTTGCTGCACTCACTGTGGCCAATCATCACGATTAAATGACTCAGCTTTTTGTGCACTGTGGGCTTATAAAATATGTCTTAATTTTCTTCCACAGTGGTCTTTAAACGGTCTAAAAAAGTCTCAAATTCAACTTGTTGAGCCATGCAGAAACCCTGTTAACTGCACTTCAGTAATAATATTAGAAAAAAGTCAAAGTTGCCCTGGCACAGACTGATGAAAATGTGGCTGCCATTCTGTGCCTAAGGCCTCTCTGACCACCAACTAACACAGAGTTAGACCAACACATTAATTTAGGCAAAGTGGGACTCGCCCACACAATAGCTGTATACATGCCAGTAGCGGGAATCGAACACCAACCCTCCAGTTAATGGGCAAACGGCTCTACCTACTGAATGACCTTTGCAGGTCAACAATACTCTGATTCTTCCAGTGCTGGGTTTTATGAAGTTCATGATGTAATAAGTTCATTGTGTTTGGGTGAGATGAGTCCTTGATGATGGAGGTTACTTTCAGAACCGGCCCTAGCTTAGTTGGTGCAGATTTTAGATTGTGCTACAGGCTACAAAAACATTTGTCTGGATGTCTGAACCTATGTTTTATATTGCACGTCTTATTTCAGTTAACTATTTATAAAGACTGTTAAGTTACAGACTTAAAGCTGCTCCTAGTGTCCACGACTTTTTTTTGTCAGTTGCACCTCTCTGGTTTCTCTGCTCCAGCATCATGGTACTGAGTGTTTGAATGCTGTGGTGGAGGATGCCATGAACTTTTACAAACTGCAGGAGCATTTTGTTGACTTTTAATATGGCATATTGGGAATGATTTATTTGGGAGAACAAGGTAGAGCTCATTTTGGATATTAAGCCTGAAAAGCCAGATTGGGATGGTTTGGGCATGTACAGAGGAGGGATAGTCAATTTATCGCTAGAGGGACGCTGAGGTTAGAGTTTCCAGGAGGTCTAAAGGACCAACAGCCAAAGGGAAGGGAACAGCCAAAATGAAAAGAAGTAAAGAGGAATAACAGTTTTATTGATTGAATATCTTCACAATATACTGAATAAAAAGGTGGGAGCACTTAGAATAAATAATATAATATAGCCCATTCTCATAAAGTATGACCAGGAGGACTCAGAGGAGGTGAGATGGTCTTTACAAAGATAAGCAGTTGAACCTTTGAGTGTTTATCCAACCCTCCTCTGTCTGAGAAACCCAACAAAGGTGCATCAGCAGGAGATATGTACACATGAGTCTACTGTGCACAGCTAAACATTACATACCCTTAATATGAGTCAGAACGTGTGGCCTCTATTTAAAAAAGAACTTTCTCTTGTAGTTCTAAATGGATCCACAGCTGCAGTGGAGTTCTGGTTTTGGCACCGGTCGACATTCTGCTTGTTCTCAGAGAAGACAAGGTCAAGTCCTGGGTGGAGTCCACACACGGAGGATTCAGAGCTTACAGTAAACACATGAAGGGAATTATTATTGTCTCCTAATGTTGAAACACCCACTGGACGCTATTGGAAACAGAAGTAGACTTTACATGTTAGATCAATACTGTAATGGAGGAAAGGACACAAGACATTGAAACTCTGTGTAAACAAGGGGTGATTATACTCAGAGAGGGAGACGGAACTTCCCTAAAATATATTAAAATAAAGTGTCAAATATGCACAGTTGACTTTCATAAAATGAGAATTTGCATTACATTAAAAGTGTGCTAAAGTGTGTTTAATTTCATGACTATTTTGTTCATTAATCAACTGTTTAAGGCCTGTGTTCCTGGAAAAAAAACTTGAATGAAAAAGACATTCAGCTGTACTTAAACGCAATATGTAATAATAATATAAAAATAATATAATAATAATAATAATAATAATAATAATAACAAATAATAGCCACAAATATGCAGTGCCGGTAGCAGGGATCAAACTGTCAACCTTCTGGTTTGTGGTCTGACGTCACTACTGACTGAAGAAACATCATGGGTTCCGTTCAGGTCAGTCATGATCCAGCCATGACTCAGAGGAACAGTGACGCACATGACTTCTGCATTAACTGAATATTTACATCTCTTCCCAGTTTTTCTTCCAGGAACACACTGTTAAGCATTTTTTTTATTACTAAACCAGCACTAAACCAGTTCTCAACTAAAGACTAAACTAAGTCTGAACCAAGTCTGAACAAGGACTAAAAAAGGTCTAAACCAGGATTAAATCAGATCTACACCAGGACTAAACCAGGTCTAAACCAAGTCTAAAACATGACTAAACCAGATCTGAACCAGAACTAAACAAGGTCTAAATCAGGACTTAACTAGGACTAAACAAGGCTTAAACCAGAACTAAACCAGAACTAAACCAAGACTAAACCGGGTCTCAGCCTAACAAGATGGACCTCTTTTTCCAAAATTCTGGTTAGGGCATAGACCGGTGAATTTCAGCTGTACATAGTTTTTTGAATGCTTGGTCACTTTAAAACTCACATTGCAAGTTTCTGTTGACATATTCCATCCATCCATCTTCTTCTGGGGCCAGGTCGCAGGGGCAGCAGTCTAAGCAGAGATGCAGAGACTTCCCTTTCCATAGACACCTCCTCCAGCTGTACGTGGGATGACCATTAGGTGTTCCCATGCCAGCCGAGAGATATAGTCCCTCCAGCGTGTCCTAGGTCTTCCCCAGGGCCTCCGCCCAGAGGAACATGCCCGGAACACCTCCCCATGTTGACATATTATTAACTATAATTAACTCTTGTGTATAGACTTATGTGGATAATTAAAATTCATGCATTAATCAGGCTGCAAGAGTTTGTTAGTAAGCAAGCATCACTTCTCTCTGTGGCAGTGGTACATTTCCTGCACACACACGCACACGCACGCACGCACACAGATCTGAGGTCTGTAAACAGGAAGTGAGGCGCACTCATCTCAGGGCTAATTTTAGTTTAATGTCAGCTCTTACATTTATCTTTTGTTCCAGAAAAGGCTCATGGAAATCTTCCAGTGTCACAGGGCGACCTCTGAAGTTGACTTTAATCACTCTTATATTTTTAGATGTGGGATCTTCATCTGACATACAGGACAGGACACATGGACCATCTTCAGACCTGGAGTTAAAGCCTAAAGAGGGTAGACTGCTGCTGTTTATTCACAGATGGGACATTCAAATATAAGATGTACACTGCTTGACTCCACACTCCCTTTTTCATACCTCTTTTTCTTTTTACTTTCTCCTTTTCACCCTCCTCTCTCCAACAATCAGACCAGAGGGGGGTCCCTAGTTTGCTGGGTGAACTGTTTAAGCTGGAACCCCTACATCACCCTGCCATCATCTTCTGTGGGCCATCCTTTTCGCCTCCCTCACCCCACATCCGTCACATCACATCTACCGCATTGTTGGGGCATCCTGACAAGTAAATTAGAGTGTTAAGTCCATTTGTATTGACCCCGTCGCCTCTCCAGTGCGCCCTGGTTCACTTGCTCTGTCCCGCTTCAAACTCTGTTGCATGTCTTCTTCAGTAAACAAAATACTCCTTGGTATTTGAAGTAATTTGTTTTTTTATGCAGTTTATAAATTACCCCATATTTTTCGATTGTTTTCTGTTTTTCTCGTCACACACTTCCATCTGCTCCCAACTTTTCCAATTCTGTCTTTGTTCTCATCTCCATATTCTCTCTGCCTCTCAGCGATCTTCCTCCCTCATTTTTTTTTAAGTTATGTGAGAGAGCAATCACGGAGACTCCAAGCTTTTCCGCATGAGCAGCCAGATTTATCCGAGTGGTTTTCTGCGTGTTTATTTTGGGTTTTTCTTTTGGGACGGCATATCTGCGGGAAAAGCAAACGGCCCGGAGCGGGTGCTTTCCCTCCGGGGAGCAGGGGTAAAAATAGGGAAATCTCTTTTGGAAATGGAATTAAGGCCTGGTGAGCGAGTCCCGAGGGGTCTGCGCTTTTAGACGCACACATCACTCACTCACTTCTTCTTCTCTTGTTTATTTTAGCGTTGTTTCTCTTCCCGGAGCATGTGGAAACTCGTCTTGTTTGGGACACAATGGAAATGTACCACAGCCTTTGTTAGCTGTTTTTATATCTCTGTATTTCAATTAACAGTTGCACCAGAGCACAGCATAATGAGGTGACAATGACATCGTTTTGGTTATGTTGAACAATAAATAATAAAGTTAACAGTAATAAAATAAGTAAAATAACATTTGGAATTGCTGCTTGGTTTGGTAATAAGTCTGTAAATCGTTCAGCAGCATGATAACTCACATTAAAAAAGTTAAGCCTATGATGTTTTGAGGTCTTGTTTTTTTCACTCAAGATTCCGATTGCAATATACTATCAGTCAATTCAACTGTTTTCCACAAATCTGAGAAAAAAATCTAATAATTTCTGCGTAATAGAAATAATAATCAAATGAAAAAATAATAGACATTTTAAAATGATCTAACATAAATTAATATATGAATAGCTTATATTATATCATATTATGCTTTTTTCAGGCTTTTTGAAATAGTGTTGGGCACATTTACATTAGTAATCCATGTTTTATAACTTAAAATAATGAATGTATATAGAAACTGTCTGCTTTTGGGAGGTGTTATTTAATTTTGCAGAGAATGCTTGGATTAGGTGCCTGTTAACACAAAAGAGAGAGTCAATTTAAAATATAGATAAGGATCATATATATACAATCTCATTACATTCAAAACATTATTGTGTTTTTGGTCTTGGCTAATACATGCACAGTAAGTTTAGATAAGGATATACAATATTTCTTTGCAATGCTTTGTCTAATCCAGATCTAACAAATGCAATAATCTTAAATCTTCCTCTTATCTAAGACTACTGTATGTTTGCAGATGCACTCAGACTCCAGGCCTCACTTCTGTCATCCCTCTGCTATAACTTTTCCTGCTCTAGCTGAACTTGATGGCTGTCATTTCGCTGCGTGCGTGGGTTTACAAGAATTCAGCATTGGAAAAAACCTCCTCCGCTCTGACTGTACAGTTTGACCTGTGCTTAACACTGGATCTGCTACAGCCATCCACTTCTCCTACTACTACTATTACTACTACTACTACTACTGCTTCTGATTGTGTTCCAGTGTGGGTGGGCGAGTGCTCAGATTCAGCGCAGAGCGAGGTGGGTGAGTAAATTGTTTGATTCAGCTGGGTATTACCGCGTATGTCTTTGTGATGTCTCTATTTGCAGATGCTGGCTAGTGTCCAGAGGTTGTCAATGAATGGATGATGACCTCTCCTTTTAAAAAAAGACCGATCCTGGGCTCATTCAGCAGTCACTCAGCGGTAATTTTGCCAACAGAAAGTTTTGCCACGGAGCTGTCAGCACTTATACATATGGAGTACTCCTAGCGGAAGCTAAGGCGGCGTGGGTCTGCTGGTCTGCGATGGACACAAATGGTAGTGTTTTAATGTCATTACTGCATTCATGGCTCCAAACTGTGAACAGTTATATTGCTTATTTGTGTCAGTGTGAGTTGTGATTATGCCAACCAAATTTTAGATTATATGCTTTTACACTGAATACGCAAGGAGTGCATATATTTAATTGTAATCAGTCAAAACAATTATGAATATTGTCAATGTCACACTGCAGTAGCTCAGTTAGTAGAGCACATATAAGGACAGAGTAAATTCAGCAGTGATACATTAACTCAAAATTGTGTATGTATAATTATCATGTATAATTTTTGGGGCGACAGTGGTGTAGTGGATTAATGCCGCGTTCATGATACATTGGAATCTGGGAAATTTCAACCTCTGACTCCCAAAAACTGCCTTGAACACCGTCTCAAGTTGGGATTTTTGCTCGGAAACTCATGCGGAAGTGTTGGACTCTGAGTCATGCTCATAGGGACTCCCTCTGTGAGAGGTGAACAGTATGGTTACTAACAAGGAAATATAAGTTTTTTTAAACAAGAGATCTAATGCTTCTACAAAAAAGTTTTTTATCTTTATTTAATGAATGAAGTTATTAGTGCTAAAGCTCTGCAAAATATCTTTGACTGTTCATTTATTATTGAATTACTAAAATGAAATAGAAACATCTCCTGATATAACGCTGCACCACACTAAACAGTTCTAACAAGGTATTTATTTGTTTCCTATAAAACAACATGGGAATGCAAATATGGTTTTATTGTTATTGTGGTGATCCACGCGTGTTTTCTGAGCTGAACTCGTGAACAGACATTTTTCAAAAGTCCATCCATCCATCTTCTTCTGCTTTATTCGGGGCTGGGTCGCGGGGGCAGCAGTCTAAGCAGGGACACCCAGACATCCCTCTCCCCAGACACTTCCTCCAGCTCCTCTGGAGGAACCCCAAGGTGTTCCCAGGCCAGCCGAGAGACATAGTCCCTCCAGCGTGTGCTAGGTCTTCCCCGGGGCCTCCTCCTGGTGGGACATGCCTGGAACACCTCCCCAGAAGTTGATTTTTTAAAGTTGGGACTTCCAATGTATCATGAAAGCAGCATAAGCATTCGCCCACCAACCAGAGTTTGAACCTTGCTCAAAGCAGATACTGTCATTGTGTCCTGGACAAGACACTTCACCCACACTGGCTACTCCAGTTGCTCTACAGTTTGTAGAGCATGCAGTGACTACAGATTGCCTCAGTGTTGTGGATTTGAGTCCAAACGCTTTACTGAATGTCTCTCCCGGCTTTTACCCTCATGATTTCCTTTCATGTCTCTTTGGTCCTAACAATAAATCCACAAATGCCTTTATTGTTGTATTTATTCTCTAAAACTTCCGGGTTGTGGGGGACTGGAGCCTATCCCAACTGTATTGGAAAAGAAGCAAGATTATTTTGTGTTGTGTTACAGCCATTATGCACCCTCAAACAGGTTTGTAATGTCTAGTCTTCAACATTAGTACTGATAAGCTCCATCCTTCAATCCTGGGGCAGCTTTTTCAGCAAAGATACCCTGACTCTCCTCTCTCATAACTCTTCTCGTAAAGATTCATCCAGAAGCTTTATACTGCCACACCTTCTACTTCAGTGCTGCCTGTCCTGATCGTCTGCCTGTGAGTACCTCTTCATCTAATCGCTGGAGTCTTGTTGAGTGTTCCAGTTCCTGTCTCCGACTCACTCTGGGCCACCCCGTGCTGTCTGCAGGTCATGTTCAGCCCGCCACAGGACACACTAAAAATCAGGTATGTTGCCTGGGTTGGTGTGGTTTAGTGGAGATGTAGTCGTGGAAACGACATGCCTGTGACTCATGTAGCATTTATGCTAATTTTGACAATAAATATGAGTTTATTTGGTTAAGGTTAGGGTTAGGAATAGAGTTAGAATTAGTTTATTTTATGGTATTAGTACAAGTATTGCCTGTGAAATATTAGCTGTTACATTTTTTCCTCCTATTCTGTGCAGACAACACGACAATAAACCAACCCTAGGCATATCCCTCAATCTGTTACCAAATGAACTCTTTATTTAGTGTTTATCCCAGTTAAGATGACTTTAAAGGTGCTATGAGCAGTATATATTTTTTATATTTCATAAAAATTACCCACGTGTCCCAAGATAAGAGGTAAACATGTTTAAATCAAATATTAGTTTTACTGATAACAATGGTACAGTTGAGCTATTAACAATTAAAAATATATTTTATATAATGGCCAAGTTGTTTTTGTGTACATTTTTGTTTTGGTTCTAAAACTGCATTGGTGATCGTCCAGTCAGAAAAGAGACCAGTGTTTTGTTTTAGACTGCAGTACTGTTTTCAGACCAGTACAATGCTCCTTACAGTCCCTTTAATGGTCACCAACCAAAGCGAAACACACGTCCTCTGAGTGTGTGATGTAGGATGTAAAACCCTGCTCCCGGGCAAAATGCCTGGTTTTTAGTTAGTCACGCTTCTCCATGTTGTGCCACTCCCTCTAAGGTCTCCACGTTTGTGCTGTTCATGATGCTAGACCCCCCCCCTCTAGGTCGCTGATGAGGGTCGGGAGGTTTAAAAACGCAATTGTATTGAATGTCTATCAAATCTTTGCATCACTTTTTGCCTCAGAGCATGGGCGTACATAGAAAATGAATAGTCCCTGGTCACTCATGATACTTTTGGTGTGAGTCAACCCTAAATGTTTTGACCTCCATGTGATGTTGGAAAGGTATGTCAGCCAGACCAGCACTTACTTGCCACTGAGGAACTTTTTGACCACCTACGTAACTTAGACTGGAGTGATTAACAAGTCTACCTCATCCTCTGCCTCAACGGGATAACACTGATGGATGGTAGGAAAAAAAACATCTTCCGCTTACAAAGCACACAGTTCAACTGTAGGTACTGCTTTTCTAGAGTTCTAGGCTTAAAGCGGCCTATGTTTAAGTAGCATGAATTAGGGCATAGTTATTCATTCACTCTCTTCTGCTTGTTTCCATTAGGGGCCACAGGTACTGGAGCTTTTAGGTTGGGTACATCCTGGACAGTGGCCAGTTGGTCACAGGGCTGACAGAGACAAACATAGACAGACAACCATTCATTCACTAGGGACAGTCATCAATTACCCTAGCACACACATGTCTTTGAATGGTGGGGGGAAGCCGGAGTACCCAGACAGGCCTCATGGTAACACAGGGAGGACATGCACCACCTACACTCACCTCCTTTCTGGAAGGCAAGAGCATTAACCACTCTACCGCTGTCCCCCCTTTTGGGTCATAGTGAAACTTATGAAAACCCCACATGACCTTTGAAGCCAGACTTCAAACGTCAAGCTTAATGAATGCAACACTGTGGTATAGATTCTCATAGGCATTGCTTGTATGAAGTACCCATTTCCTCTGTCATTATACCCAGAGCTGTAAATACTTCCCATAACTGCGGGATCATATGTTTTAGTGGAAAACACAAAAGGGATGTGTCTCTGTGGTCAGCGTCTGTGCCTCATAACCATTGACACACATCACAGTCCTGCCAGTAATAAAACTGAAACTAATTCTGCAGTATTCTTTAGGTCCTGTTCTGTTTACGTCAACACTGACCACAGTTTTCATCACGGAGCAGCTCCATGGGTGCGCCCACAGTATGGCTTCTGTCACTGTGACTAATACAGAGCATGAGAGCACTTCCACTTACAAACAGGCAGGGCAATGCTAACATACACATATACATTGACAGTGGTGAAATTCATAATGGGACTGTACAACTACAACAACTGGACAAGCAATAATGAACAAAATAACAGGTAGAATAGGGGGGCATAGTGGCAGAGTGGTTAGTGCTCTCCCAGCAAGGAGATAGTAGGTTTGATCCCCAAGATGGCCCTAAAAACACAAACTCTCTGGGTGGAGTCTGCATGTCCTCCCTGTGTTACTGTGAATAAAAATAGATATCTGGGGTGGCAGTAGCTCACTTGGTAGAGATGTTCGCCAACTAACATGAAGGTTGAAGGTTCGATTCACGATACCATACTGTCTTTAGGGTTTGTACAGTCAGGGAAACCTGGAATAGTCATGAAATTTAAAAATGCACTCGGCCACTACTAGTTCTGTGCCAACTTACCAAGTATAATTATCTTTTAACCAACAGTGAGTAGGCTACAAGTCATTAAAATTAGTGGAATAATATATTTTGGTGGGGAAGTGCCCAAACAAGTGACAATTTCCAATTTTAACAAATTAAATTGCACCACAGTATGTTTCTAATGTACCACGTTGGACATTTTGAATGCTATTTATTAATGCAAAGCCGTTTTTCAGGTCTTGGAAATATTGTCAATAAAGCCTACAGATATATTTAAAAAAGTGCAATATAAAGCCAATCCATTATTATTATTAATATCTGAAAACTTCCATACAAGTACTCCCCAGCCAACTCCTCCACTGTTTGTCTTCTTACCCCCAATTTCCATTGCATGCATGTCCACACACTCTGCAATAAATATGCTGTCATTGTAGTGAATGAGAGCATTTCCACAGCCTCTGCAGCTCTCCAGAGATATGCAGCAAGTTTTTTTTGACTGCGGAGTCTGTTCAGATCAATCTAGTTTAGATCGCAACAAACAAGAAACTCATGTGCTCATCATCCAGATTTCAATGTAATAGTAACATTTTTGATTAGGATATTTATATTTATATTCAATCATTCTTTTTCTTATTATCTTATCATACTTAGTAGGCTATTAACTTTAATTTTAGGTTACAGAAACAATAGACTCGATATAAACATTTAGGACTCACAGCTTTTTCAACTGTTCAGTGTAAATTAGGTGTTGGTGAATCTAAATTGCTAGATATTACCTGTGAATTAAACATAAATAACAATGTTTATAATGTATCATCATCAAACATCATACTAATAAGCCTTAAGGTAATCACACAGCTGTTTCGGTTTGCCTCTAAATGTGTAAATGACTCGTTAAAAACATGAATGTGTGTTTTAACGTGCGTTGTCATTGTAACTTTGACCGTATCATCTGCAGGAGTCCAGACAGTGAGTGCATTCCTTGAGTTCCAGACTGTTTTTAACTGCATCCTGTCACGGCGCTGTCATGACCTTTGACACTGGTCAGAAAGTGCGTGTACTCAACTATGTCAGAAGTGAGCTGGCTAGACAGTGTCATGACTAGGTTTTAGATCTCAGTCTCGAGAGGCTATATTAAGCAAAATCAACTTTTCTGAGCTTTCTACCATATTATGATGTTGTTCCCTCATCAAAAACATACCTGGAGTTGTGTCTTGCTTCATTCATGCCTGTTATCATGCCCTCTACATCCAGTCTGCTGTCATTCATTTATCCAAAAAACAGTGTACAGCTCTGTTTCCACTAATTCCTCACAGAATTTTTCCTTTTTGCATTAAAAAGGCGTCATACAAAAGTCTAAGGAAGTGAAGTACTTTTTTTCCTTTAAATTATGTCCAAAAGACGGCAATACTGTGCTGCCCTCTGCTGGTCTCTTGACTTGTTTCTGTATGGCACCAGCAGAGTACACATATTCTTTTAGTCACCTAATGTTTTTAAAGGTTGTAAAATGTTGTTCTAGAGGTGACCAAGACTGGTTTAAAATATCAATAAAAGTATAATATAGCCCCTTTAAATTTGTAGCCATGCATAATTCTGTGTCATTGCTCCTGTCTGCTTCTCCAAACTGGGAGTATGCTAACAAAAAGCTCCCCCTACATTTTAGACAAAAGCAGTATCTCGTTGACTCCTGTGACTTTTTGCTTGACTTGACTCTCATTTTTATCTCCTCATATCGATACAAAGGTTTCCTCTCCCTTTTGCATACTTTGTCATGTTGAAAAAAAAGAAAAAAAAAGATGTTTTGCTTTTGCAAGACTTCAGGGACACCAGGTTGGTGATCCCATTCTTGCAAAGCTGGTGTTTCATCAAGATAGGGGGAGGTGCAGGGGGCTTTATTCACCCTGCAAGGCCAAAAAGAGACATTGGTCCCTCTTAGGAGTAAACGTGCATTTCTGCACCACGTCCAAATATGTTTTTTTCTCTTCTCCAGGGTCCGTTCTTTCTGTTATCCCGGCAGAGGATGGCTGCTCCAGATGGGACAGTAGAAGTCGGTCTGAGAGGAGCCACCTCCCCACTGCGTCCTGGTCTGGAGCTCTATAATTCAGTGTGTGCGTTCGACCGCAGAAGTCAAGGTCCAGCATCACAAGAGGAAATGACTTCATGATCCTCGGGGGCCTCCGGGGGCCTGCGGGAGCCACTGGTATGTGCGCACAAACATAAAGCCAGCGAGGTGCAGACCTAAGTGTTAAGACGTCTCTCACACACACACACACACAATGAAAGCCAGACATACACTGTAAAAAGTCATCTCCTGTGTTTAAAGTAGAAAGGTGATGTAACTGGTTGTGCTACTTTTTTTGGAGGTGTGTCAACATAACTTTTTAGTGAAGCAAATACTGATTAACTTCATTTATTGTATTGAATATACTGTATAGCACATAAAATTTATATAGACCATTTTAGTGTTTGTGAAGAGTACAGCATGACAAAAAAAATACACATAAGTTGCGACACAAAAAGCTTGATTTATCTTTTTTGCTATAAAATATTGAAAATACTATGGAAACTCAGTAAAGTAGTTTGTGTCCCTGCCTAGAAAATCATGGGTTTCATTTCCCTACATGAGACCAAAATCTCACGCCACAAATTGTGCCGGTCCTAAGCCTGGATAAATGGAGAGTGTTATATTACAGAAAACATACTAAACTACCCATGCAATTAATTGTAACGGTCCCTGAAAGAACAGGAGCAGCTTAAAAACTTTTTCCATATTAAAAAATACAGTTAAAAGAATGTTATTTAGTGCTGAGAAGTGATGCTTGAGTTTAAAGTAATAAGATACTTAAGTGGTTGAAGTATTTGTTTTCAGTTGTATGCCCACAAAAGCTTATACATATGTCTGTTCTACTTAGGGAAGGCAGCACTTTTTAGAGTGTACGTATATAGGTCCTTTAAATTCATGCACACCCCACTCTGTCACCTCCCAGGTCGGCTGCTCAGAGTCTTATTTATTTTAGTAAGCCTGTGTGCGCGCGAGTTAAAAATGGAATGTTTCAGCTACATAAAATACTTCCTGTTTTGGCAACTCCCTCGCCGCTGTGTTAAACAGTCCCAGAGCAGAGTGTAATGACAGTCTGACACCGGGCTCTCAGTCTGTGTCCTCTCAGTCTGTTTGTGACTAAATTGTGTGTTTACATTCAAGTGTGCTTGTTTTTTTTTATCTACTTATTTAACTGATGCATACTAATTTGGGCTTTTTCAAATTTTGCTTGATTAACTAGTATTTAGGTTTTAGGTGTTCCCCAGAGCATCATCCTAGGTCCTTTGTTAATTTATGTCACAGTGCTACAATGCATTATACTGCTTACTTATATGAGTGGTACAAAAGGGATTTATTTTGTTTTGGGGCAACAGTAGCTCAATTGGTAGAGCCGATCGCCCGCTAACCAGAAGGTTGGCAGTTCAATCCCCACTACCAACATTGCATACTGTTGTTGTTTCCTTGGAAAAAAACACTTGCTCCATCTTGCTTCTATGAAATTGAGAGTGTGAGTGAATGAACAATGCATGTAATATCATTTTCTAGTGTATAGCTTAAGCTAGAATTTTGAAATTGTTCTATAGATAGCATAGTATTCAGGGTTATGGGGTTCCTCAAGGCACATACATGGGTCATTTTCTAACTTAGGTTAGTGTGACAAATATCACTTTGTTGAACTCCGAACCTTTCATTTTCATGCTTGTTGTCCATGGTGAATTGAATAGGTATTCTGGTGTTCCTCAGGGCACCTACTTGGGTCTGTTGCCATTGTAGGTTGCAATGAATCTGTCTCACAAATATTGCATAAAGTTTAGGGTGCAGTCACGCTGACACTCCTGTTAGTGTCAGCAAGTTATATAAAATATCTTCCTGATTTGTAGACAGAATTTCAACCAGTGGGTTAGGACTCAGAAGTGGGTTGTGCAGAGACTGAATATAATCTGTTGTTCATCTTATTTAAAGTCCAAATTTAGTTCAATCAAATCAAACTGTCAGCGCATTTTAAAGTAAAATACTTCTATGACAAGTGGTGACATGTATGGGCATTATCATCGCTCAGCAACACTTCAACAAAAAAAATATTATGACATGATTAAAACCTCAAAGTTGATTTAGCAGAATAGGGGACCTTTTAAAGTTGATGTGTTAGAAGCAGGAATATTGGGCAAGTGTAAGTATTTGAGTGAGATAAAGGGTCAAAATGTGATTGTTTGACAACTGGGCCAGAGCATCTCCTAAACTGCAGCTCTAGTGGAGTGTGGTCATAATGTTATGCCTGATTAGTGTATATTGTCACTCACAATTGAAATGAAAGCAATACAGTACATATATGTGGTATAGAAAATACTAAAAATGACCCTTGGACCTTTTCACAGATTCAAAAACTCCACACCCATGCTCAGTGTAAATAAAACCTGCCTTTACTCCATATTTCATCACATTTTCCTACTAATAATTTTACTGGTGGACCTTTTTGAGTGATTGCTTGGTTAATAAGATTTTGGGACTATGATGTCTGCCGAGCAGCTGTTGTTTTGGCTCGAGTCGAAGCTTTAGCTCTGCTGTTTACTGAAAAAACATTTTCATTTTCTGCCGACACTTGTACTGTGGTTGTGGTGAAGGAGTTAGACTAACAGGACCCTGGGGTTATTCTGTCACACAGTGTTTTAATAGGTTTAATAATGTTATGATTATTAATACCTGGCCTGTTATGGCTGATGTCACCACAGCTGCACACATATCCATATTTGCTTTATAGGTTTTACAAGGTGGAACTGTTATTGTTGTTAGCATATTTTTGTGTTGGGTTTGTGGACACAGCAAGTAAATTGCGGCTAGATATGATGAGCTGGGTGGAAGTGTATTTTTCCATTAGAGACATACAACGCTCCATATTTGGACGTCTTAGCAATGTTGGGTTCAAAAAGGGGGCATCTAGCCTGGTTTAGATTAATAAGAGCCTTTTATTGATACTTTTAGCTTGTGTGGTTGCAATGACTACAGTGTAAGATGATGTGGGATAAGACAGTCAGAAGCCAAGTACTTTGACTCAGCCATTGATTCAACTGGTGGCATTGGCAATGGGCAGCATCGTTGACAAAGCTTAAACACTTGTGCTGTTTGGTCTGGATTTTCAGACTTTACTGTTTGGTTCAGATCAAATCCTCAGGTGCAAAAGCTTCAGTGGTCTGTGTTTCGGACAAAACAGCTGCTCTTTGGTTCGGCAAAAAAGAGGTGGTCTCAGTCTGGACCCGGTCTGGTTCGTATGGAGTGTGAAAGCACTGAAAGTTTTGTGATAGTTTGAAGATTTGAACCAAATATAGAAAGACACACAAACAAACTCTCCAAATTATATAGGCCACAAATTATGCTTTTTTTCAGGCTTTTTGAAATAGTTGAGGACACATTTGCATTAGAATTTCATGTTCTATAACTTAAAATATTGTACATATATGGAAAACATATTCTTTTGGGGAGCTGTTACTTTGACTTTGCAGAGAACACTTAGAGGAAGTGCCTGTCGCCCCCTGCTGGGGAGGATGAGGAATGAAGAGGACAGCTGTTAGCAACATAACACTAACAAACAGATAAATGAGCTAACTGCTTTGTAATGACAGCAATTTAAATGCTGAAATGATCAGAATGAGTCTGGTGATGGTGTATGGGCTTAAGAAATATGCAGGTGCACTTCCTGGTTTCATGTATCTATGTAGAGCTGTGAGACCAAGCCTTTGTAGCTCTTGCAAAAAAAAAAAACTGAAGCACTGAATAAATGAAACAAAATAGTACTCCAGGTATGTTTTTGAGGTGGAAACAACATAACATTGTTCCAAAAAAGTCTATTTAGCACAATAGGGGACCTTTCAGTGGGAAAGACCCAAACAAGCAAATCTCAGTATGGTTAAAAATACAGTAGCCTCACAGATTCTGCATCTGTCTCCTGTGTAGCCCTCTGTTTCCTAATGAGTGTCATCAGTGATTTAAAACATGTGCAATAGATGTTTATACTGTTTGTAGTAGTGTTGTATTACCAATGTCTTTATAGCATCTACATCAGTCTGATCATCATATTTGTTCTTTTAAACAGTCAAATTTCACTACATTAAACTGTGTATGTGGCACGCACATTATCAGGAAAATGCTAATGATAGCTTCAGGGAAAGTCCAGGCAAATAGAACAATTTCTGAGTTCTAAGTGCAAACCTTGGTGGGGACTTTCAGATGTGTTATTAGTGTGGTTTAAAAAAACAACAACAAAGAAACAAACAAAAAACTAAACAAATCAAGAAACAACAAAAAAAAGTTCACTATTGTATATTGTTAGCATAAATCTGTTTACATAACAATCCAGCTAATTCCTCTACTACACTATGCATTTGCAATAGCTGTATTCGCTGTATTCATTGTTCAACATGTCTGACACTCACATACAGTACTTCCTCCCCAATCTGTTGTACAGATGCAAAATCAATCTTCAGTCGTCATCCTCAACAGATTCAGCAACAATTCATTTACAACTGAACAATTCAACAACAGGAACTTTAAACTAAGCTCTCCATCAACATCAGAAACATAGCTAACAAGTTTATAAAGACACAGATTAAGGGCTATGGTAAAAGGCTTTTGTTTTTTAGCTTTCTTGCGCCATCTGCTAATGGTTAACATCAGCCAACAAGTAGTACTGAAGTCTGTCAGTGTTTAAAGTAACTAGATACTTTCAACTGATTTGCTTAAGTATATGTTTTGAGGAAACCTACTTTTAGACTTGTGATATTATTCTGATCTAACAATGTGGTGCAGTGGATCAAGCATTCACCCACAAACTGGAAGGTTGGCAGTTTAAACCTTGCTCAAAGCACATACCATCGTGTTCTCGGGCAAGACACTTCACCCACATTGCCTACACCAGTCACCTTATGTGGCTGGTTGCAACAGGAAGGGCATCTGGTGTAAATACCACCTTGTAACTGGTTCAATGTTGCAACCCCGAATAAATAAGAGAGCAGCTGAAAGATTTTTTAAAAAGTACATATTCTGACTACTTCTTTCACCTCGGTCCTGTGTAATTTGCTCAGCTAAATGAAGAATTCCAGCTGATTTCATAACCACAGCAGTCTATTTTTGATGACATCACTTATATGAACATGCTTCTATTCCAATTAAGTGTACTCTCAGAGTTTGTTTTTTGTTCTTCTTCCTATCACTTGACACTTTTGTATTTCACACTTTTAGCTCGTCTGTTTGGTGTCTCCCATAAAAACACAGACACCTTTCTTCACCCTGAACCCCCCTCAGCCCCCCTTAACCCCACACACACTCACACAGCCGCCCACACAAGAAAACACTCACCCCCTTCTCCCCACGTCCCTCCCCACACTTAATCCCTGCAGCTGTTGCTCTTAGTCACACTCCTCCACACAACCTCATCTGCCTGAGAGAAATGGGAAGAGTTATATTCAGATTTTGGGAGAGGCCTTGTTTTGTCACGGGACGTTCTATTTGTAACTGTGAGCTAACAAAGTTTAGCTTCAAATAATATACAAAACATATTCAGATAGAAGTTTAAACAGCCCTGATCAACACCAACATGTACTTCATTTCACCTCATCTGACGCATATTCATTTGACATAGGTTTCCCCTCTCCATTTATCCAGGCTTGGGTCCTTTGTTTTTTGGGATTGCAAGAACACAAGTAAATGGATGTGTTCTATAGGACTTTAGAATAGTTTCTTATCAGTAATTTGGGCTATTGGGGTTACCCAGGGAATCTACATAGGCCCACTACTTATTTGAGTTGCAAGTAGACTGCTGTGTATTTAACCTTAATCTACAGTTTCTGCAAAAGTTTTGAGTGAATGATTTTATGTCAATTCTTCTTCTGTCCAATTCCCTTCCATTCAGAACCAGACATCATCTTTATGGCATCATGTTTTTCCATAATTTCTTTGTTAATTATTAGTTAGATGGTGGTTAGCTGCTCCTCAGGGCACATACTGTACTTAAGTCATTTGCAGTAGGGTTAGCCCAAACAAAACCAGGGTGTAATGTTTTTTTGAGTGCTTTTTTTGTTAGTAAGTGTTTTGGGGTTGAGGTGTTCCTCAGGGCACCTACAATGGTCTGTTGCTTTTGTAGGTTACATCACTTTCTAGCCTAAAAATTCAGGTAAATTGATGCATTTTTTTCAAATTCTATATTGTACAGAATCCAGTATCTCACACAAACTGCATAAACTTTGATCGCTGTAGTAGAGATTTAAAGACTGGGGGATATAAGAAGCGAAAGGGGAAGACGTGAATGGGAGGATAAGAAAAATCCCCTTTAGTGTTTCCCCTGAGACAAGCGCGGCTTTCCTTTTTTTTTTCCCAGACCATTGTGTTGCGTGTCCAGCTCCTTCCTGCGTCCATCCATCTCCACATCCTCAGTAAATACAAGCTCGCGTTCGGATCACAAATCTATCAGCCACATCTGGCCCGGCGTGACTAGTGGCCCCTCTGCAAATAACAGCTAAATATATCACAGGCGGCTTGTGTTTCCAAAGGGCTGCGGTCTGGATATGTTTATTGTGTTGTAAATGAGCAGGGCAAATTCTTCTTTTCAAAATCTAAATTAAGTTTGCAAGACAGGAAGTACATTTTTGGCACTGTTTACCATTGATATTTTTGTAAAGACTAATGCGACTATTGGATGGTTACCAAGTAAAACTAGTCTGGAAATCTTAAGTTCTTTGTTAACTTTTGAAGGAAATGTCATTATTAATATCATAGTCATTACTCTTATTCCTATTGAGGGTCACTGGAGACAACCCACAGAGGACATGCAGACTGTACTCAGAGTATCCTAATCAGCCATAACGAGAGTTGAACCCACAAACCTCCTTGCTGGGACTAACCACTTTGTCACCTCACACCTCAATAATAATGTATGAATCCTAAAATTATTTTGATAGTGTATAATCATAAGCATAACTCTTACAAACTGCAGAAAACAGGGACATTTTACTTATACCAGTGTATTAGTGCAGTGTCTATGTCTAAAAAAATCTTCATACGCATTTTGCATTAATGTTGGTATTACGGATTTATGTCTGATGAAGGGCATGTGCCTTAAAATTCACATATGTGTGTGAAAAATAAAAGAGTCTGGGAGCTTTATTTGTTGTGGAGCCTAATTTTGAATTTTTACTTATGGTCTTTTGGTTCCAGCACACAAGCTTATTTCTTTTGGATGTGCATGTTGTTTTTTTATTTCATGGTATTGCGGTTTTAGCCACGTGTATGCTAATCTAATCAGACACACTGTATGTCTGTTTAGCAGGAAACAAAGTAACTTTTTACATTAAAGGTCCCCTATTCTTCTAAATCAACCTTTGAGCTTTGAGCTTTTAACCATGTTGTAATGTTGTTTTCACCTCAAAAACATACCTGGAGTAGTATTTTGAGTCATTCTTGTATGTTTAAGTAATCCTGTATGCTGAGGCACTGCCCTTCTCAAAAGCTGAAAGAGCTCGGTCTCACGGCTGTACATAGACACATGAAACTAGGCATTGCTCCTGCGAATTTCTAAAGCCAATACACCATCACCAGACTCATTCTGATCATTTCAGCACTGACATTGCTGTCACTGTAAAGCAGTCAGCTCATTTATCTATCTGTTAGCATGATGTTGCTAACAGCTGTGCTAAATAGCCTTTTTATGCTTTAATGTCCTCTACCTACTCTCACCGACACCACACACACTGCAAAATCAGCTTTTTTTGCTCTTGTTTAGTATTAGCATTTGAGATTGCGGTGTTCCTCAGGGGACCCTCTTAAACCTTGTATTATTTGGCCTGCAGTGCCAACAGTAGCTAGGTTGATGTGTCTTTAGATGTGTCTGGATTTTCATATAAAGATTGTAGTTTATGCCTATATTATGTTATTTGAATTGGGATTGTTCATGGCAGATTATGGGATAGGCCTTATTTGATGGCCATGTGACCACTAGATGCACAATAAATTATCAAGATTATGTTAATACCAGATTTTGTGGGTTTTTAAATATTCCCCCTGTGATACAATTTAAATTCCACATCCTTCTTTTGTTTGGCATCTCACTCAAGTCTGTTTTTATCTTCACAATATGTCCAAAATATCACTTAACAGATTCCAGATAGTAAAATAACTCCCAGCAGTAGAGAAACGGCTCCCAGGTTCCCCTCTGTCCCCGACATAATAACCTCTTGTGTTGAAACCGCTCCCATTTAATCTGCTGTTTTTTAACTGGCCAGATCCATGTCTTTTCCAGATGTCTAAACTCTTACATTCTATCCCTCCCTAAATGTTTCACTTCATTAGTTAATTTCTGTGATGAGCTCATATTTCATCTTTTTGGAGATGCTCATATCCTGCATTCTGCCCCGATGCTGGTGTTATAAACAGTATAAATGTGTTGGACAGACTGAGCCTCCATTAAAAGCTTGTATACAGGGCTGGCAGTATCTCGTACACACTGCTGTTTACATGGAAGAGGTTTATTTACAGCAGATACACTAGCGAGCGACCCTGACAACACACTGTTTAATACAGCCCGTGTGCCGTCGTCAGGGGCTGCTTCATATCCCGTCTGTATGACTGGTAATTAACTCATACTTATACTAATGTAACCCCAGGAGATATCACAGAGCTTTGAATCTCAAAACAAAAGTCAGACAGCTCTGGATATGTGTCTTTAATTTCTAAGGTTGACAAAAGCAAAAAAAAGTTGACTGGGGAGGTAAGCAGTATGTTTTCAAGTATTCATTGCATGCAGTCCTCAGCGTAAAGACATGAGATCATGTATGGCGTTGTTCACCAGTGTCATGGTGCTGTGTAGATGCCTGGGTAACACCTATAGCCCAAAATACGTATAAGAAACCATTCAGTTGGAGGAAGCTGGGAGTACCCAGAGAGAACCAGGGAACTACAGACTTCCAGGTGTGAAGACATGCGATCCTACACAAAAAGGTCTTTGCTGGCTGGCCCACAGATTGCACTTACAATTTTCTTGCTGTAAAGGTCAAAGTAATACTTCAAACTCCCATTCTCTCAGCAAGGGGGGTTTGGCTTAGGGTTCAGTCCCTCAGCCGGCCAACTCACCATCTCTCTGGGTGGATTCTGCTGGTCCTCCCTGTATTACTGTGCTTCTTTTGGCTTTCTCTCACTGTCCAAATACATGCAATAGAGAGAGTGATTAATCTGAATTGCCCATCTAGGATGGTTTCTGTCTAACTGTGTCTGTGTCTAACTGTCCACTGTTCAGTGCTGCCTAATGTCCATAGTTGCTGGAATTTTTCCCTGTGACCCACATGATCTCATGACTTTAAGCTGAGTACTGCATTTTAATGCACTCACATTCTCTCTCTCATCATTGAATGGGCAGTGCTAGCAAACTTGATGTCTTTGAATGTCACTTTAGAGAAAATTGCATTCCCAGAATGATAGTGAAAGCAGATTAATCAGTTATTTAAAATAATTTCAAAAAGTTCTAAATGGTGTGTTCCTGGAAGAAAAAAACAAAACAAAAAAAAAAAACCAAAAAAAACAACAACTCAAAAACAATGACACACATGACTCCAGCATCAACGGGACATAAGTTGTCTTTATATAAAACACAATTTGTTCAAGTTATTTTTTTATTTTTTTGCATCACCAAATGGTTCTATAAAAATAACTTTTTCTAGTCTCAAACTGAAATGTACATTTGTGTCTCATGTCAATGTAAACTGTGAGAAATATAAAGATTGCATCCCTATTTCCGTCATGCTTATGTCACTCACGGATCTGATTCTGTCAACTAATATTTTTACGCTAAAGACAGTACATTTAACTCTATATAGATAAGAACCATAAACGTACATATATGCATGGTGGCAATAATTTCATATGAAACATTATCGCACAAAGCTGCCAGGCTCGCTGGAGCAAGAAGCCTTCACATGGGCCCATTATATTAGAAAATATAAGAGGGGGAACCATTTCTGGGCCCCTCTGACTCTGAGGCCCGAGACAACAGACCCACCCTCTGCAACTAATCCCATCCTGCTAATAGAGCTGGGGGAGGCAGTCTACACAAGGATGGCACAATGTTTCTCTCCCAGACAGTTCCTCCACCTCCTCTAGGGGAATATCAAAGCATTCCCAAGACAAAATACTTTGTCCTTCTAGTGTGTCCTGGATCAGCCTTGGGCCCTCCCCAGTAAGCACTAGCCCAGGGATTTTTTTATTTTTATTTTTATTTTTTTTTGTACTCTGTGATATTACAGAGATTGAAACTTACCACTGTCAACCTAGGATTCTTTGTTCTCTCATTTGTGCTGCAGATCTTTGGGTATAAGCGCATGCATGACTGTTTGCCTTCCACTGACACTAGTGAAAAGCCTCTGACCCATACATGAGGTCCCGCTGCCTGAGAGGCCACAACCACACCACTTAACCCCAGCATTAATCCTGTCTACCTCTCTGAGCCTTGGCACTTCCATTCAGCACAAAGCTCTCCCACATATGGCCACTATAAATTCACACAGCACCATAAATTCTCTCTCTATACATCTCATTCTTTCAGCAGGGTTCCCCTCACTATTTTGGCTCGTTTTTATAAGAACTTTGTGCCATAACTCTCCGCACGTCGACAGCTGGCATGTGAAATTAGCCATGATACGGACAGCCCTGTATGTTCTGAGGTGACGTGCTTCTGTGGGTTTGCTAATGAAAATAAGAATCCAGAAGTTAAACAACCATATAGTGCTAACACAATAACTAGCAACTATTAAGCAGTAATAAAGCATGAATTAAATCTAGATCCTGAAATACCACTGATTTACATGAGCTCATTACTTATTAAACATTATTAACAATGTTTATAGCTTAATGGTGTTTAATGTTTAAGTAATGCATGTAAATTATCAGTTCACTAATACTTAACAAATGCTTAATAGTTAAAAGTGTTACCAATATACAGCATTTCTTCTTTATAATAGTAATATTGTATTGTCATTTAATTTTGAATACTTTCACTTCAGTATTTTATGTATAACGTGTTTACAGTAAATGTACAGCGTATATAAAGCACAATTTTATTCGGCACATTTTTGGAGAAAAATATATTTTCATTTAAGTACATTTTGGAGTAGTAGTGGTAGTAGTGGTTGCAGTAGCAGTTGTATTTTTATTTATTTATTTATTAGGACAATATACAAATTACATTATGCACAGGGCAAATATGCTTGTATCAGATTATAGCTTTCAAGCTAATTTCCATCTGTAGTCCTTGGTTACACAGAAAATAAAACATACATATACTAAAATATACAATTACATTGTTAATGTCAATGTTAAAGTGCATTCTTTCACAGTCTCACAGTTAAAGTGCATTCTTTCACATACAACAGGGAAAAGGTAGCTGACTTTTAGTTTTTAGTGATTACATACCTGATTTTGTAGTAGCCAAGTCTTTAATTCCTTTGAAAATGAGTAAAAGTTTGTTGAGGACACAATTTCATGAGGTATTGTGTTCCATCGTATTGTAGCGTTGTATGAGAATGATGATTGAGCAAATGTTGTTTTACATCTAGAAGCTGTAGTAGTTGTAACAGTAGTAGCAGTAGTAGCCATAATAGCTGTTGCACTAGTAATTGTACCATCAGTAGACAGTGATAGGGCTAACGCGTTACAAAGGAATGCATTACTGTAATTTCATTACTGTTGACAGAAACATAGGAACGTAACGCATTACAGTTCAAATTTCAGTAACTTCATTACAGTTACTAGACTATAGTAACGCTCATTACAGCATTAACCACGTTTATGTGCAGTGAAATAATCTATAGGTTGACTAATAAAACAAATTGATTTGTGTAAACAGTAGGCTATGAATTCTCTCTCTTTGGCTCTGGGTTAAATGAAACGGAGCTACTGGTGCATGCGTGCTGCTGCGGAGATCAGGTAGAGTGAGATGGAGGAAGAGAGCGAAGTTATGGATGTGGATGAAAGTGCAGGGGCATTCGGCAACTGGAAATATTCGCATTATTTCCAGTTTGTTGCACACAAAGGCAAAAACATTTAAGTCAAGTGCAAGATATGTCCTGGAAATAAATTACTTTCCATTGCAGTGCTGTCAATGAACAATCTGTCCAAGCACTTGGCAAGACAGCACAGCCATACCAAGCTTTTGGCGAAAGATGCCCCTGGCTGTAGCCACGGTGATGAGACTGCACCAAAACCACCAAAGCAGGCCAGACTTCTAGGACCACATCAGCCGGTAACACCGCAGGGAGAGATAAATAAACAAGTGGCAGCCTATGTGGTGGAGGACATGCTCCCCTTGTCTACAGTTGAATCACCACGTTTCAGAAAAATATTAAGCAAAATACCAACAACGCAAGCGCCGATATCTGACAGAAAATTTTTTTCAAGTTACTTAAGCAGATGCTATGCCGTCATGGAATCGAATCAAAAAAACATTTGAAAATATGGAATTTGTGTCCACAACTGCTGATATGTGGAGTGCAAACAACAAAAGTTATCTAGGAATGACTGTCCATTGGATCGATGAGAATTTTAAGCGTGAAAAGGCTGCCACTGCGTGCAAAAGGGTCAGAGGACGACATACCTACAACGTCATAGACAGTGAAATTGAGCAAGTGCATTCAAGTTATGGACTAACTCATAAAGTTGTAATAATTCATTGTGTTTTCAAATGACTGGCTTAGTTTCAAATGCCTTAGACTTTATATAGGCCTACAGCCTACTTTTCACTTTGAGCAGTGGTATAAACCACACGTGTTGTAACTTTTATTTTTGTATGATTTTATACACTGCCATCTAATTCTAATGAAGCCAGGTTATGCCTTGAACCATGTTCATACTTTGCACAAGGTCATTGCTGTAAAAATAAAGTTAAATGAAAGACTAGGCTATCTTGTTTGTGCATGCATTTTTGCCTAGGGAATTTGTATATGAGTGAGAAAAAAGTAAAGTAATGAGTAGTGAGTTACTTTTTAAAATTAGGAATGAGTAAAGTAATCCAATTACAGTTCAAAGCAGTAACTAAAGTACAGTAATCAGTTACTTTTTTTAGTAACTTACCCAACACTGTCAGTAGAAGTAGTAGTAGTAGCAGTAGTGATTGCAGAAGCAGTTGTAGAACCTGTTGTAGTAGTAGTAGTAGTAGTAGTAGTAGTAGTAGTAGTAGTAGTAGTAGTAGTAGCGGTTGCAGTAATAGTTGTAGAAGCTGTAGTAGTAGTAGTAGTAGTAGTAGTAGTAGTAGTAGTAGCAATAGTTGGAGTACCATCAGTAGTAGTAGCATGTAATAGCAGTCGCAGTAGCAGTTGAAGAAGCTGTTGTATTAGTAGTAGTAGTAGTAGTAGCAGTAGTAGTAGCAGTAGTAGCGGTTGCAGTAGTAGTTGTAGAAGCTGTAGTAGTAGTAGTAGTAGTAGTAGTAGTAGTAGTTGTAGTAGTAGTAGTAGTGATAGTTGGAGTACCATTCGTATTATAGTAGTAGTTGTAGAAGCTGCTCTAGTAGTAGTAGTTCTGTTGTCAATATTGCTGTTATTATTGTGGTTATAGCAAAAGTAACAGTAATAGTGGTAGTAGAAGCAGTCACAGAAGTATTGTTAGTAGCAGCTGTATAGAAGTAGTAAATGCAACAGTAGTAATAGTAGTAGCTGTAAAAAGTATGAAGTATGCAGTCTTTGAGCGAGCGTTCATAAAGCTGAATGTCAGAGTGCTGTGTGTTGCAGCAGGCTGAGGAGGAAGCCTGGGAGTATAGCATGTCTCCTAACACTAACATTCTTCTGCTGGGTCAAGTAGAGCAGTCATTCTCAGCCACCTCCTGATGTAATGGTGACCTACACAAGAGCAGCAGCTGCAGGGATCAGGGGGCACTGCAGACCCCCGCTCAGGACTCAAGAGACCCACACTTTGGCAACACATAACAGCTCTGGTGTTTTAGTTTAGTTTAGATTAACTTTTGACAACAAAGTGTTAGCATAATCTTGAGTTTATCTAAACAGTTTCATTTTCTTATTTAAACCACAGCTGTTCACTTCAGACTGTAAAGGTTGTTTTGTGTTTACTACGAAAGCTTTTTTTAGACAATGAATTTATGTAACTGAAGTTTTTGCAATTGCATTTTGTGAACTTGATTTTTAACTTTAACCTTTTAACTTTTTTTTTTTTTTTTTTTTTTTACAAATTGTGACGAAAATTTCAGTGTATAAAATGTCATATGCCAAATCCAGTGTATAAAAATACAATGTAAAAAGTGTCGGTAAAAAAAACAAAAAAACAAAAACAAAACAAAACAAAAAAAACCTGATTGGCTGGCTTAAGTTGGATGTGAGACAAGATTGCTTGCTTTAGTCTTCATTCCAGATGTAGGTTCTATGACACTGAATTTTATTATATATATATTAAGTAAAAAATTAGAGTTCATAAAATTCAATTGAAAAAAAAAAAAGATACGTAAATTCATTGTCGAAAAAAAAAAGAACTTTGATAATAAAAACAAAACAACCTTCATATCAGACCATATTTGTTTTGGCAAATAGCACTGGCTGACTGTGTGTGTGCTGTCAGTGAGTGGGTAGAGAACATTAGCATGCATTAATTAGCGAGACACAGTGTCACAGTGTACAATTAAAATTGGTTACATGTATATCACACTTTATGAGCTACTGCCTCCTATTTAATGCAGATGTGTGCTATGTTGCACATGGTTAATTTGTCACTCACTGGTGCCAGAACTGTACAGTCTTAGGGCGGTTTCACCCTGGCACTGTTTAGGACGGCGCAAAAGAGCTTTCAACCCGAGTGTGGTGCGCTTGGGTCCGTGTGAACGCAGCAGCCGCATTCAGGTGCACACTAAACAGCTGCTCTGAGACTGCTCAAAACAGGTGGTCCCTGGAGTGGTGTCTGTGGTGTGAAAGCTGCTGACTTGGGGCTGACCCACCAGTAGTTTTGTTAGATAATTACTGTCTGTCATTATGTGGGACATAAACCCAGCTGGATTAGTAGGCTACAGAAAGCAAATTCTATCAGCATTCATAAAAAGAAGTAGCAGCTAAAAACATGAAATAGATATGCTTGAGCAGTGTGTGCTTCATGGCGTATGGAGAATTTTTCCACGTTGCACAGCGTAACACACAGAGATAAATTCCTCTTTCCTTAAGAGCACTGTTTTACAAAGGTCACTCAATCATCAATAGTCTGACAGATCATGAATGGGAAGGCATGCATTAAGTGTGTGATGGTTCAGGTGCACTTCGTAAAAACACTTTGCAATGAAGCGCTTGTGGCCTGTTTTCATGCAAACAAACGATCAGCTGACAGTTATCACGTGGCTTATGGTGCGGCGTTTGAGGCTAATAGTAAACAACACGTGTGAACATGAACTGAACTAACAGAAAAGTAAATACAACTGCATCTAGTGCTCCCTGTGTGTGAAAACCACCTTAGATTAGTCTGACAAGATTAGCCTGTGCATTGCTAAACTTACAAAATCTACAACACAGGGTAGCGATAAATCAAATTAATTTGATCAATTCACATTTTTGGACAATAGCAAAATCCTAAAAAAAGTGTGGGCCAAGCTGGGTTTCCTGTGTGGTGGCTAATGTTACTGCTAGAACCCACAGTAGCTTAAATTATGTGGACTGTGGAGACTCTGCAGACGATAAAAACACTAATAATCACAGAGAAAGGAGCCATTTTACCCTAGTAATGGCTTCATTTAGATATGGCAGCAGTTTGGCAAAAAAAAAAAAAAAAAAAAAAAAAAAAAGCAGCATAGTGAGATGGACAGCGCTAACTTACAAATATTGAGTATGTATGCAGTTGAGCCATGTGCTTCAACAAGCCTTTGTGTAGTGTGTAAATTATAATAGCCCTGGCCTTTAGCTAACACTAAAATACATTTAGTCTTCAGTGATGTCACTGTGAGAGTAATGCAAACTGCTGTTGCTTTACTGTCGTTTTGTACATGCATTTACCACAAAAAAATAACTATACCATAAAGATCAGCATTGTGATGTCACATCGGAGGTCACACAAGCTATTTTCAAAAGTAAAAAAATGGCGCAATATAGGATGTAAATTACTTGAGTTAGCGTTCACACAAAAGTATTTTGATACTTTAGTTTATGATAAATAGTGACCAAGAGAGACAAAGCAGTTAAAAGAGTTGTTTCAAACCTTGTTTGTTTACTTTTTATGCCACTGTTTCTAATGCTAGTCTATGGTATTTTGCTGTCTGTGACCACTCACGAGGCCGATTCATCACTCAATGGTCGTTTTGTGACGTGGTTCCTGATCTCTATTTTCTCATTCCAAAAAGTAAACCTACATTTAAATCACTTTTTATCTCTTCATTTAAAATTGTAATTGGCCTCAGAATGGAATATTCCCATATTGCCCAGTTCTACTACAATGCATTAAGCAAAAATGCATATCAGGTAATACACAGTTACAAAGTGAGGCCCCTACAAAGATACAAAAAGGCTATAGCTTCTTAGCATGATTGATCCATTTCATTCATGTATTTATTATTTATTCTGCTTTTTCCCTCTAGAAGTTATGGGTGACTGGAACCCATTCCAGCTCCTGGATCTGAGTCAGGATACAACATGGCCATCACTTGGAGACACTACTGACAAAATCCCAAAATCTTGTGTGTGTGAGGTAGAGGAGCTGACCACTCTGCAGATCTAAAATATTTACTATAATACTAACTGAACATACTGATAATAAGTATTTTAATTAGGAATGGGGAAGTGTGGAATGGTCTTTATTGTCTTTATATGGCCTTTATTATTAGAACTGCATTTATGACTGAGAAGCACACTCAGACCATAAACATTATTTCAACACAAACACACTACCAAAGGGCACCAACTCTTTCAACAACACTGAGTGATATTAGCACTGTACAGAAATACATATGTGGCAAACTAATCATGTAGGTCCACGAGCTGCTCCGCTTGACAAAAGTATGTGGCTCTTTAGCTGCTAAATGAGCCGCTCACTTCCCTATCCAGCCGCTAAGTGTTCCCATGTGTGCTGTGGCGCTGGCACAGACTCTTTCCCTACAAATACCTGCGAGCTGCAGTGAAGGTCGACAAAAGGTTACCCTGGCTAAATATAAAAGATGGACGGTGGACTGCTTCTGTGCACAGTGATAGATTTGTTTCTGTTTTGGCAGCTGAACCTTAACCTAGTCACATCCTAGCTCATTTTTTATTGTATGCATGTATAATACTAGCTAGGAGGACACTGTGGATTCTTGTTGGGTCTAGTACCAATAGGCACATAATAAACGCATGTGGATGCAATTGGATAAACATACAACCAATCAGAGACACAAAGTCCAGCCTTTTTGAAGATCCCCTACTATGCTAAATCAACTTTTTTGAGCTTTTAGCCATGTTTTAATATTGTTTCCTCCTCAAAAACATACCTGGAGTAGTATTTAGTTTCATTCATGCATGTTTGAGTAATCCTGTCTGCTGAGGCCATCCCCTTCTCAGGAACTGGAAAACTCTGGGTCTTTTGGCTCTGCGTAGACACACGAAACCAGAAAGTGCTCTATCACCAGATTCATTCTGACAATTTCAACGCTTAAAATGTCGTCAGATCATTCATCTGTTAGCATCATATTACTTTTTTATTTTATTTTATGCTGTGCTGCAGACAGACACCTGATCCAAGCATTTTCTGCAAAGTGAAAGTAACAGCTCCCCAAAAATAGACATTTCCATATATATACATTATTGTAAGTTATAAAACCTGAAATACTAATGCAAATGTGTCCAACACTATTTCAAAAAGCCTGAAAAAAGCACCTTTAAGGGAACAAGTTACAAGTGAACTTCTACCTGGTCAAAATAATGGTTCTCTTCCTCTACACCCTCATGCAGTTTATACTCAGGACGAAATATGATGCCATTTTCAGAGCACTCAAATAAACACAGCCTACTATAGATCCTTTTAGTGTTTGTAAATAGAACAACTGCAGTCCCAAGAAATGGTGCCATAAACTAAACAGACCACAATACATTTTCTATGGAGGATTTAGCTTCAGCCACAAAATATGAATATTCAAAAGATTTTGGCAAGTAACAACCAATCGACCACATGTATGTAATATACAAGCCTGGTTAGAAAACATGAATGAGTGTGTCAACATTCAGCTGTTTATTTATCAACAGCAATTAGCGTCTATAATTAGCATACGCTATAGGCTAAAGACTATGTAGGATATGTTTTAAAAATTTAAGATCATGCTGGACAAGTAGTTACAGAAATGTGGCTGATCAGAAAAGTTTGTCACTGTATGCTCAGATTTAATCCATCCATAATAAGTTCACTTTAGCAACTGGACCTGATGCAGATCTAGATGATAACCTGTTAATTCAAAGTACATTTTTTACATTTTACAATTCTGCTGTCTGTAAACATCTAATTTCATATTTTGATTTTGCTCCCTCATAAAAATAAATGGGAAAAGATGAACATTTTGAGGGGTCATTTATACCCCAGCCACAACATAGTGACTTCAAGTGCAAGTTGTCTGTTTAAAGGCTCGTAATTTTAGCATCCTGGACTGCATAAAGTTCCAAATGAATGAGGAAAAAGCCTTTGTGGTAGTGGTGTGGTAGCCTTTTATTTAAAAAGGTTGCATACCGTTTCTTTAAGTTCCTTGTGTGTGGTGGGAGTCTATCTGTGTGATCTTTCAGGCTCTGCTCTTGTGTTCCTGCTCCTGACAGTGGACTCTGATTAGTGAGGCTTCACAGATGAGGCCTGTAACCAAAGCAGAGGAGGGAGGTTAAAAAACACTCAGCGTCACGCCCACATCTGGAGACGTCTCTGTCCATGTGTCCACCGCTGTCAGCAGTACTCTCTGGGAACAGTTTCCATTCACTCTGAAGTTCACCTTTTAAAATGTCACAAGAAAAACCAAAAGCACTTGCAGACTGCAGCTCTCCTCCAAGGCGTTAAGATATAGTAGTCAACCTTGGACTCAAACTGGTTTCCTTCTAACCCCATAGCTCAGTGGTAAATGCTCTTTCCATGCCAAAAAAAAAAAAATGTTATACCTCCATTCCCTGTTCTTTCTTTTAGCCTCTGTACCTCCTCCAGATGTTACCTGGAAGCAGCAGATGACCACCACCATAGACAGGTGTGGTTGTGTAGAAGATAACATTTGTAGTAGCCATTAATGTAGTAAAATCATATCCCCAACAAATGTAAAAAAAAAAAAAAAAAAAAAAAAGCAAATTTGAAGAGGTCCTAACATTCATGAATTCATCTTCTTCCTATTCCCATTAGAGGTCGTGGGTATTGGAGCCTGTACCAGTAACTTTGGCCCATGGTGACACAGACATACACAGACAGAAAACCATTTACTCTCACAATCTAACCTAGAATTTATACCGCTCATGTCGTTCTCCCCCCTCTGTTTTACAGATTAATCACTGTTTAAACACAATGTTGTGGCGACTTTGAAGAGCCACTTCTTCATGTTGTCCTGGGAAAATGGCTGCCTGGCATCACAAATTACGTTTCATCACAAGTCTTTCCAGCGCTGTGGAGTGCAGCACCACCAAGTAGTAGCTCTAGTATTTTGGTTTATCTGATTTTTCTTCAGGATCAATAAATATCCAGCTAATCATCTAATCTAATTTTTCTCCCATAAGTATTAACTTCTCAGTGTGTGATGCTGTTGTGTTAGCAGTGGGCATTGCTCATTGACAAAAAGGGAAGCTGAACTTCCCCTACAAGTTCTTAAAATAATTGGTCCAGTATGCACTGTTGAATTTCACAAATTCATATTAAGTAAGATTAAAAGTGTGCTAGAATGTGTTTAATTTCATGACTATGTTGTTCAATAGTCAGCTGTTAGTCTGGTTCTCTGATGCAATCCTCCTCTTACTTCAGAGCAGCTAAGATGCTGTCTAAATTCCTTTTGATGCCAAGCTTCAGTGGATCTCTATGGGTCTGCTTGGAGCTATTTTTGCTGATTGGATAACTGTGCCAAAGTCCTTCCCATGTATGCTCTGCGTCTCTGGGAGTTAATGGAACCATGGCCGGGCTGTGACACTGACTGGTTGATGATGATTGGCAGTACTGGCTGAAGATTTTGACTGACAGTCACAGCTTCAAAGTGTGCGGTGAGCGAGAGCTCAGAGCAGAGACAGTCATGTGCCAGAGTGCAAAGCAAAGTGATTTATGTCATGTATATTACACTGAATAAGACTAATCATAGCAACTTTACATCTTTTTTTAGTTTCATTTGTTCATTCAGCATCAGTGTTGTAGGGAAACTAGGTACTAGTTAGCCAAGGATTAAATGTTATGAGCATCCCCTGTATGAAAGCAGCCACCACTGGGTGTTAGTGAGCCTTTATTTAAAAGTGTAGCAATAGTTTATTTTGACACTTGGTTTCCTTTGTTTCCCCGGCTGTAGCTCTGTTGGTGCAAAGCCACTCAAAAAATTGAACTCCAACCTATCTTTGGTGAAGCGGCGTGGCAAGGCGTTTGTGTGACGTGTGTGAGCCGTTGCCGCTGTGAATTGTCAGACGGGTTAAACAGACAGCAGTTCATATTCGACTGATGCAATGCTGTTGTTAAGCACTGCTGCTTTGGTGTAATTTTTGGATGTTTTTGGACGGTAGAAGGAAGCCGGGGGCCTGAGGATCGATTTCTCCTCCTTGGTGTTAGGCAAGAGCACTAACCACTCTGCCACCGTGCCACCCATATACTGTATGTATATGTATGTACTGTAATAAAAAGCAGCTGAAAACACTTTTATTTAGACAAGCTTTTAGTTGACTGGATTTTATGTTTTACTGTTGTGTTTGAAATATTGTTTTATATTTGTAGTTTTAAATGTTTGTTTTTCTATTTCATATTGCTGCACTTTGTGATCTTTATCTGTGAAAGGTTCCATATAAATAAAGTTTACTTACTTACTATGTATCTTTGTCCCTGCAGCTCCCCTCCCTTCTTATACAATCTATTACCTATCTATATGATTGTTTACTGTCCCCTGCCTTACTGGCTGCAACTACAGCTGTCCAGTAAGTGCTAGAAATGCCAAAAATCTGAACCTCAAAACAGTCTTACCATTATGCAAACTGCAGATGTTTTTGCTCTGAGGTTGATTCCCATTCATGACGTTCCTAAACCCAACAACCTCGAGTGACACTGGCAGAGTGTAGTTCAGTACAGTGTGTGAGGGCCAGCCTCCAGAGGGACCTCGCCCATGTGTGCAATCATTTTAATGACAAACATATTTTCATGCACTTTTTCCTTCATATTTTCCCCCACTTTTTCTCGTACAGGGACACACTGCTCCATGCCATGCATTTGACAGTGACGCACAGACCTGGTGGATTTGGCAGAAATGAAAGTCAGATGTGCTGAAGAAGGCTGATAAACAACCTGCAGGGAGCCAGCTGCTGCACCGGACTTTGTGCACACAACCAGGGCCTCACTTCATAAAAGAAAGCAGAGGATCAAGGGGAATTTTTCATCTCCAAAGTATGGCTTCACAAAAACATACACTCCCTGCCCATTATATTAGAGACAGTTTCATTGCTTCTAAATGCAAAAAACTAATAAAATCAGAACCAGATCAGACGAGGAAGAGACTTGCACACACAAATGCATTTAGACAACAAGACAGACCTACTGAGGTTCAAAATGAGCCTAGAAATTTAAAAAAAAAAAAAAAGATTTATAAATGATTGGGAAGGATGGATCCATGCAAGAACTATCAACCACACACAAGGAAAAGAAAAATGTTAGACAGCAAACCACAGTTATTCGGCTCGTTTGACATGAGCTAGACCTGCGCAGATTTAATCAGTGTTGATCTTTGCGCAGTGCAAGTCGGTTAGATATGTGTCCGACTTGCTCCCAGCTTGCTCTGATGTCTCGAGTGCAATGTGAGATACAAACGAGACCAGCCATTCACCAGGAGCAACTGCGGAGGCTGCTTGGCTCAGTGCATGATGGGAAAAAGCCCACCTGTTAGCGTTGAACAGACAGCTGATTGGATATGAGTTTAGTGCTGATCAGAAATGTAACGCACTGACACTTCTCTGCCCCCTTCCACCCTGCCTTTTTTTTTTCTGTAAATACAGGCTAACATTACAGTTTAATCAATGGAAACATACTTGTAATGTACTTGTTGTACAGTGTCGAGTATTATTAGGGATTTTACATAATATCTGTTTATATTGGAGGGGGGGTTAACTTTAGTAATTTGTATGTATGTATCCATATATTTTCAAAATCACATCCAACACACGCAAGTCCACTTTCTTCTTGTAAAGATGTTGGTTTTTAACGCAGCTTAACGCCATGATGCTACACACACACACACTGTCAGGCATGTTTTGAAAGCATTCACATGTGCATGGCAGGTGAAAAGCACAGTGGCAAAGTGGTTAGCAATCTTGCCTTACAGCAACAAGGTTCTGGGTCTGAAACATCTGGGGGGCCTTTATGTGTTGAGTTTGGATGTTCTCCCCGTCTCTAGATATCAACCTAAAACATGCACAATAGGCTAATCCTGCAGCTAGGTTCTCCTGACCAGGATCCTGGCTCAAGACCTAGTGAAGGGTCCTGCTCCTGACAGGTAGTCCCGGGCAGCATTGAAGGATGAGCCAAATGAGAGAACAAATTTCCCTACTGTGACAATAAAGTCTACCTTACTTTACTTTATATGTGGTATTAGCAGGACACTTGCCTTCACTTTGGAGGGGCAGATTCTAGAAGAGATGCATCCAAGAAGCCTCTAAAGGAAAACCTCTGGCAATCTGGAAACACCCATTGAGACAATTTGTCTCTTGTTTTTTTTTGCTGGTGGTTATTGTCCAAAAGTTGGGGTTAAAGCTGTCCAACATTTCTGGCACCTACACACACACTTGGAGGAGATGGGCCTTGTAATAGAAACCAGTATGAAACATCTTTGCCTCTGTTTATACCTGATGATATGAAGGAACCCATTTCATCTAGTTAGTGTCAGTGCCATGTTAGCTCACAGTTAGTCCTCAGGTGAAGGCTGGGACCACCTTCACACCTGAGGCTAAACACCCCACTGCAAGATCTCCAACATAAGTGACATTGCTTTGCATAATTAATCCAGCCAGAGTGGTCACCAACTCGTGTACCCTTTGTGTTGGTCATAATAAATGAAGATGGTTTTGTCCTTAAGCCTATGCTAAATTATGCACTACACACTGTAGTAGGCATATGCTGTTGTGGTGCATCTACATGGTCATGTCTTCCATCAAAAAACATTTATTTATTTATATCAAAATACAACAGCATCTAATTCCCATCACATGAAGGTCCTGCAGTCCTACATTCTGCACCACACCCTTATCTTAGTCACTTAGTTGTCACATTCATTTTCTTTGGGGTCTAAGAGAGCACAAAAGTTCAGCCTTAATTACTCTTTTACAACTCAAGTCATAATTTATATGTTGAGGTAATTAAAAAATACTGCACAGTTTATTTTCCCATAAGTGTTCTGCAGAATCTCCCGTTTCAGTGCAGCCAGCCAAAAGCAAAACAGTTGTCTTGTCGTTACAACACTCCTGAAGCCTCTTAAGATGGAAATATCTGGAATATGGAAAAAGACATCTCTGGCACGTAGAGGCTATTGAGCAACAGCAGTTTAGTATTAATATCTTTTTACATTGAAAACATTTGTAGCTGCAGCTGTTGCCAAACCACACGCTAGCATGATTTAGCTCTGATGTTTGAATGCTAATGCTATCAATCCAACAGAAACAGAGTATGAGTAATAGTCTATCAAAGAAGGCAGTGGTTAGCATTAAGTAGTTACATTTTTGTAAATTTGACATTTTGCTCATACTGAGCATATATACAGGGTTAGGGTTTTATATATATATATATATATATATATATATATATATATATATATATATATATATATATATATATATATAAAACAGTATTATTACAAAGCCAGCCAGGCTCCACAGGACTCCTTTAGCTCGACTGTCCCATGGTCATGCTTTGTGGGTCATGACCAAAAGGACAAGGTCCCAGATACAAGCGGTTGACATGAGCTGTCTGGGCGCTACCAATAAAATAGGGAGGCCTGTCATTTGGGAGGAGCTCGGAGTAGAGCCGGTGCTCCTCATCAAGCAGAACCAGCTGAAGTGGCTTGGGAAACAGTTTCAGATGCCTTCTGGACGCCTCCCTGGAGAGGTGTTCCAAGCATGTCCCAGTGAGAGGAGGTATCGAGGCTAAACCGGGACATGCTGGAGGAACTATGTTTTTTTCCCAGCTAATTACGGAACAGCAAGCCATTTCATCTGTTAACAATGTTGTTTTCACTTTTGGTTTGTGAAAACTGTGTCCAAAGACAGTAACTTGTGTTCCTGAACCATGGGTGATTTCCAGTTTATAATGAACAGAGTGTCGCCTCATAGCCTGAAGATCATGGGTATCCACTTAGGGCAGGACAATTAATCAAAATTCAATCGAAATCGCAATTTGAATTGTTGCAATTAGCAAATTAAAGCTTGCAATTATTTAGGTGATATAATGTCCTCTGCAGAGAACAAAATATCCTGTCTCCAAAAGATCTTAGTAAGTATAAATCTTGCTACAGCTGTAGTTTAGAGCTCTATAGACATGATCTGAAAAGCTTGTGATTCATTGTATTACACTGTATACATGTTATGTTAAAGGATATATGTTAAACCACATCTGTTTTTATGATGACCAGAGAAGCAAGATCAATGCACCTGCAACAGTCCCGGAGAATGACCCTGCTAGCATCAGTCCCTCCACCCCCCATAACTCCCTCACTGTAGGCCCACTGTCAGTCTGTGGGAACGACAGTACTTGGCAGAGGTTTTGAGGAGAGGTTGTGTGATTTTCTTCAAAGTTGAAGCCAGATGAATGATGTTACTGTTCCAACCGCAGAGACAAAGCATTTCTACAAATTAGCTTGGAGGCAATAAAAACTGTGTGCATTTTGTTCAAATTTTTTATATTTTTGTTTATAACCTTTTTTAATGGTGCCAAGTGTGTATTATTATTATTATTATTATTATTATTATTATTATTATTATTAATTATTATTATGTTGCCACAGCTGCCCTGGTAGAGAGGCGGCTGTCATTCTATGGCCTCTCTGACCACCACCAATCGCACAATTACAGCACATTCATTCTATGACATGCAAAAGAAGCAAATTACCTCCACACTACAATGAAATGGACATTGAGCAACATTAAGTTTTATTTGGAGTCATATTCTATCATTGTAGTGAAGGTAAGTTTTTCCAGCACTGCTCCAGTCTGTGCCAGCTCCTGACAGATGCTCTGATATCAGACCTATTATAATATTTATCCAGTCAGCCCGCCAACAGGCCGCGTATAGTCTGTCCATCACTGTAAACAGCTGCAGACTGCTGTGGGACACAGTGCACTCTGGGAGAACATTCATGTTTACCTTATTTTTCCAAATGACGTATTGATGTGGAAGTCCTCCATGTATGTATACAACTGACAATAATTCAACTGGCCACACTTTAACTTTTGCCCTTTAACCTGAAAAGTCCAATACAGAGGAAAGGAAACTACTTGAACTAATAATGATTACCACTTCAGCTAAAGACTGTTTTACACAAACTAAAATGTGATATTTTCAGCTAGTTCACATTCTGGGTAACTTTAACTTTTTTTTTTACATTACATTTTAAAACAATAAAATTATACTAAAAAGAAAATGTAGAAATAACTAAATGTCGAATCTAAAAATTTTAGCCATTGCCATTGTGAGTTTTAAAAATTATAAACAAAAATGTAAACAATGTAAACAAACAAAAAATCTAAAAAAGGTAAACAAAAATAAACTAAGCTAATAAACAATGTGAATTGCAAACTGTTTGTCAGCTAGTCTAGTAGGTCATCAGGCAGATCTCATATAAAATATCTGTCAAGCTATTGAGGTCAACAGCTCTGCAGTCTGCACCTTCACGGTAAACTATGATGGTGAGTCGCTGACAGAGAGGAGGAGGAGGAGGAGCTCAGAGGAGGAGGCTTTGGGATCTGTTTCATGCCATGTTCCACCGAGAGGGGCCCCCTGAGGCCCCAGGACACGCTGCAAGTCCTTTAGCTAACTTGGAAATGCCAACCATTTCATCTATTAACATTGCCATTTGTTAACTTTTTACAGTGTAATTTTTAGCCATTTCATTTAATTTATTTTAACACCGAACTTTCCAACACAATGTAAATATATGAAATAAAAAAACACTTTGTCTTTTTTAAATAATTCAAAGCAATATTTGGTATTTGTTAATTATTTACAAAGCATTTCTTAAACATTGATAAACATTACAGAGTTATAAACATTGTTATTAATGTTTCAATGTTAGTCATCAGTGGTAAATTAATATCTATTATTTCTTAATATCTACTATGCACTCATTAAAATCTTACTAGGTATATATTTATTAATGCTTTATTACTTCTTAACAGTGATGAGTTACTATAAAGTGGTACCTCCAATTTTTACAATGTAATTGTCATCATTCTAACTCCTTTTTTTTTTCAGCCACTTCTATTGAGCCTTCCAGCACAGCGAAAGTGTAACAGTTGTAGTTCTACTTTTATGAGATTACTCTGGCAGGACTATCACATCATGTCTCAAAGTCTGTAATAATCCTGATCCCCGATGACTACTGCTTGAAAATGTACTGCATTCTTATTTAGGCTATTTTCTTCGACCACGGTTTAATCAGTTCCTTTCGATGCACTCACACACAGAACGAGCGAGGTTGACCCAGAGCGGAGGAAATTAAATTAGCGGGTGTAATGCAGCTTCTTGTGAGTGTAATCAGAGCAGGCTCCGAAGACTGGGCCATTGTGAGGCAGTGACCGCTGGGGAAGAGTCCTTATCACTAGATATGATTACACTGGGAATGTGCATGTGCGGGTGGATGAGCCTGTGGGAGTCAGACATTCAGTAGGAAACATGAAGTTAGTGCACAATGGTGTATCTGTATAAAGACCTATTACTTATAGAAGGAGCAAAAGGATTACAACATAAGAAAAATTGTTTAGCTAATTAAAGACAAAAACGTATATCACAGGACTCACCAATCAAGTCTGGACTTTGAAATACAAATGACAAGGTGACACTACAAATATTATTATCTTAGTATATTTTTAGTAGGTATGAGTCAAAGAGGTGGTGGTTTAACAGGCAAATGAGTTCTTCAGGATAATGTCACTATAATGTTCACATTGCAAAGTATGCATGAGTCAGGTCTGTTCACATTTCAATACATTCAAACTGACTCATTTATTATGAATGCATTTCAATTGTTGGTGAAGTCATAGAGATTTTATGAAAAACTAGTAAAAAGGTGAAATTACTATGCAGTGGTATTGGCTTTACAGAGTGGTCTAACCCTAACCCTAACCCTGGTAAAGTTGGGTTTTATGTTTGTGGTGTGAAAAGGAAGAAAAAGTCAACTGTACTCAAATTCAAAAAATAATATGGTCCTGTCCAACCATGACTCGGAGGAACAGTGACTAACATGACTCCAGGGTGAACTGGTCATATTTTCTTGAAACATTTTTTACTTCTTTCTATAAATGTTAAATGATCACATTTATACAGCGCTTTTCTACTTCCAAGGGCACCCACGGTGCTTTACATCAAGAAACTATTCACCCATTCATCCTCAGAAACACTCACACATTCATACACGAGAGTATGGAGACACTGGAGGTAAGGACGGGTAAGTCTGGTTAGTGGATTAACAGCTCTACCTACTGTCGCAAATTAATTTATTCAGTCTTCGGTTCTTTTTGCTACTTTTATCCCAGTAGACCCTTCCAAGATGACATTATTAGAAAAGTTGTGCATGCATCCTGGTACCGAGATTGACATTTTAGTTCAATCATTTCTATGAGCAGGAACAAATAGTTGTTTTTTTAAATATATTTATAAAAAATTACTCTAAACTGATATAACTCAGATCTGATAGTCAGTACCATTTGCTAAACTTAACTTATTAAAATTTGTAATGATTGATGAATTAAATCTGAGCAAACAGTGTCAAACTATTGTTGCCCACCACATTTATGTTACTATTTGTCCTGCGTAACATTGAAATTAAGAAATGTACATTATATAGCCATTAGCTTATATGCTAATTATAGACGCTAATTGCAACCTTAAATAAAATGGCTAAACATCCACACACTCACTAATGTTATTAAACCAGGCTCTGATATTACTCACATTAGGTCAGTAGATAGAGCCATTTGCCCATATGCGTTCACCTACTAACTGGAAGGTTGGCGGATCAATTCCCACCACCAGCATTGCATACCGCCATTGTGTTCTTGGGCAAGACATTCACTCACCTTCACCCACTTGTAGGAATGTGTCAGTGTGTTCGTTGGTGGTCAGAGAGGCCACAGGTGCAAAATGACATTGTTATTTATTATTATTAATCATAATAAAAAACATGCTATAGTTCATTGAGAATAATGGTGTTTTAAAACTTGACTCAGGAACCATTTAGCTGCCAAAATCTGCACATTTTGTCTTCATTCATATCTATTACAAGAATAAAGTAAATTTGTCAACAGGGTCATTTTTGCCCGCAGAATGAAAACACAAACACGTTTCATGTAGAGCCTGCAGATTGGGAAGGGGGGGCTCTCTGTATCCTGTCCTGACCAGGGGGAAAAAACAGCCTCCGCTATCATTGTTCAGTGGCGGCTGCAGGCAACGCTTTCCACTGTGGATGCCATTGTTTTGCACTGTCTGTTCATTATTTCTGTGCTTCTCCTGATATAGTGTTTCCTCCTATTGTCTTTCCTCTACCAGGCTGGCTGCCTCTGGACCCCAGCCAGACTCTCCCTCCCTCCCACCCACCTAACTTAAAATACACCAGCCACACTCGGGTGTCCCTCGGCTCCCCCACCACCAACCTCCTCCACTGAGCAAAAACACCAGGAGTCAGTGATACGGTGAGCCAGCTGTACTGGAGTTGGGTGAAGGGGAGGGTGTAGAGTCCACTAGCAGGGGTTAATCTTTCCTCGTCTCCTTGCCTCCTTCCTTCCCTCCCTCCCTCCGCTGCCTTTTGTTGCGGGCCCCTCACTTTCCCAGCACTCACACAGGAGGAAGCGATACTGTGCATGTTAGGCTGTGTGTTTTTGTGCGCCCTATAGACCTCACGGTTTGGAGTGTATGCTGGATATGAGTGACAGGACTTTTCTGAGAGGCTCCTCGTGCTGAATGTTCACGCGACACATTGGTAAGATTGGATTCTGAATGGCTACGCAGAGTGTTGGAGTTTTTGAATGTGTCAGATGCAACAGTTGGAGAGTTTGGTGGTCATCTCTTGGCACTGGTGTATGTTGAATGCTAACTTAGGTCTTGAGTCAGTCAGGGTCACAGTGCATTCAGGAAAACTTAATTGACAAATTTTACAGCCATTAAAAGCACAATAAAACTAATTCTTAGCTTTGAGTTTTGCCATTTTCAATCACTTTTTGGCACTGAATGCATTTCAAATATTTTGGTTGACTTTTGTGATGCGATTTAAAAAATTTTCAGTTAAATTTATACTTTGGGAAAATCTTTCCAACACAATTATATGTGTAAACATTTCAGCTCGTCCATAGTATTGTGATTTTTGGTTCTCATAAGTAACAATATGATAGTCAGAACGTAATAATTAACATATCATTTTCAACCATAATGGCTTTTTTTTTTTTTAACCATTGTTGGCTACCTGTCAAGAGGTACCTGTGAAGAGATTTGTTAATCATTTAAGCAAACTTTTTTGGCTAACTTTAAACATAACTAAAGTAATGTTAGCAATCATTATAAAGCGCTGAATGCTTTTCATTATACAGCGTTTCACAAATGGTTATAATCAGGATTGAAGCTCAGCTACTTCAACATGATGGGTAAACTTGCAGTTTTCACTTTTTCAGCTAATGGCTAGCATAGCATTGCAGGGTTTTTGTAGTAGATGTTAATACGTTTAATGACAGCTGAATTTTTGTTCATATTTAAAGCACAAGATCAAAATGTTTAATCATTAGGGACAATTTCTATAGCTTTCTTTGCGCATATTTACCAAGGGTGCCAGTATCAGTGGAGGGCACTGTACCTGTCAATGATGAGATTTTCAACAATTTTAGCAAACTTTTAAAATGAGAGTTAAACATTTGTAGCTAATTTTAAAAACTTTGCGAAAGTAATGCTAGCAATCAGTTGAATGCTGTTTAACATAGAGTTGGTAATCTACTGTATATTGAATTTCAGCTACTTCAACGGAACAACTTGCTGTTTTCAACTTTTCAGCTAACTACTATCATAACATTACAGTGTTATCATGGTAGAAGGGAGGCATTAACTAGATTAGTTGGTAGAGCCCTGTGCCTACTAATGGAAAGGTTGATGGTTCAAATCCCACTACTAGCATTGCACACTGCTGTTGTGTCTACAGGCAAGACACATTGCCTTCTGAATGTGTGTTTGGTGTTGGCTGAAGATGCCGTATGCGCAGAATGGCAGCCATGTTTCCATCAGTTTGCCCCAGGGCAGCAGTGTCTACAGAAGTGGCTCACTATCACCGAGCGTGTCAAAGGAGTGTATGAATAATAGACTCGGTTGTTAAAGTGCTTTGGCTGCCTTGAAAAGCACTGTGTATCAGGAGCTTGCTGTTGTAGTTATGGTTTTAAAAGGTCTGAAGACATTTGTCATATTTTGCAAGCCCTTTCAAAGGTTTTCAAGCTATGGGTCATTTATTCTCTGAAGTGATAGGCAGAAGTGGAATGTAACAAAGAAAAAGTACTTAGTTACTTTACTTAAGTACAATCTGTACCTATGCAGATTTTGCAGTGGGTAGTTTTACTTTTACTTCACCACATTTTAGAGTATCTGTACTTTTTACTCAACTACATTTTTGAATTGGTTTGAAGAACAAAGTATTTAGAGTTTTGGTTTAAAATCATTTGTTTTTGCTGTGCCCTTAATGCAGACACTCAGTACCTAAGTATAAAAATATGCTGTAAAGTAGTTCTCATTAGAAATATCAGTATGATGAAGACCGAAGACAGCAGTTACAGGATCAGTCTTTTCTGTTGCACTGGTTCTTAATCAGCACAATTATTCATCATGATCTTTCACATTTAACACTCATTAGTACATTTTAAAATGAGTTTTGTAATATTTTTACATAAGTAGAAATTTTAATGGGGTACTTTTACTTGAGTAAATGTTTGCTCCTTTATCTGAACTTTTACTTAAGAAAGTAGTACTTCCTTCACCACTGCCGATAAGTTGTCATAGTTGCCTATCTATTAGTCTTACTCGGAAACCTGTTAGTGTAGTGTGAATTTCCAGTTGGTCACAGATATAGATCCTCCCTGATAATGTCCTGGGAAGTGAGCTGTAGTATGCGAGTGGACGCTGCGGTGTAAGTCCTGCCTGGCTTAAGTTACTCAAGTTACCGGCTTCCTCCTGTTGTTGTGAGCCCCGTGGTTTGAGTGCGGCGTTCCGAGGGCGCTCCCACGCTCTCCCAAAGAGAAAGAAAGGAAGGAAAACTGCGATATCAGAGGCACAAAAGAAGTGGGCGAAGTGTCCTCACCACATCTGCGCTTTTGTCCCTTTAACTCACACGCTTGGGGAAACTCAGCATTGTTGCCTTGTTAAGTTTTTGTAACGTGGACAAGATTATTTTTCCTTTTAGTTTCTGTAAGTGATGCTTTGACTAAAGTAGTGAGAGGAAATTGAGGAACAGCACAGAAGTCACATGATAAAAAAGAATGTATGTATGCTTACTATGCAATACACTGTTCTGAAAGTGTATATTGACTGGACCAGTGTAGTTCTGTTTTTCCAAACTGGGAATGTGCCAACAAAAAACATCTGTGGAGGGAATAGACAGCTAAACAACATAGGCCTCACACACTGTGCTAAGCAGACTGCGAGACATTTTCAAATTAGTTAATTGGTAATAGCCAGCCACCAGTAACGATGAATTAAAGGTACTGGAAGCAGCATTGTACTGGTTTAAAAACGTTACTGCAGTCCAAATCAAAACAGTGGTCCGTGAGTTGCCAGTCACAGTGAGCTTTTTTGCCAACTGGCTTTGTAGCTCTGTTGTTAGCTGTGTGCACAGCTGCTGCATGTACAGATTGGCCTGTGTGGCAATCAAAGCATGGAGCTCTTTCCACTTTTCTGACTGGACGATTGGCAATGGGTTTTAGAATGAAAACAAAAATGTAAACATGAAGAAAACTTAGCTATTATGTAAAATATATTTTTTTATTGTGCATAAGTCAGCTCTACCATTGTTATCACTAAAACTAATATTTCATTTAAACATGTTTACATCATACCTGGGGACATGTGGGGAGTTTTTATAAAGTAATAAAAATATACTGCTCATAAACTGTCTGACCAAAAAAAGGTACCACCTGGATTTAACTAAGTAAATAGGTAAGAGCCTCCCTGCAGTTGGTCAGGTCTAGGTTCAGCAATGTTATGTGCCCAAAGAATGAGGTCAGCTGACTCTCTGAATATACTCAATGACCAGATTTCTCCATCAAGGGATTTTTTCTTCCTTGATGGCACAGGCTTACTCCAAGATGACAATGCCGGGATTCATCGAGCTCAAAATGTGAAAGAGTGGTTCAGGGATCATTTTCATACATGTAAAATGCCACCACAGAGTCGAGACCTTAACCCCACAGAGAATGTTTGAGATGTGCTGGAGAAGACTTCGCGCAGTGGTTCCACTCTCCAATCATCAATACAAGATCTTGGCAAAAAATTAATGCAATGTTGGATGGAAATAAATTGTGACATTGCAACAGCTTATCAAAATGATTCCACAGTGAGTACATGCTGTAATCAAAGCTAAAGGTCCCACAGAATACCAATGTGTGACTGTTTTGGGGGGCAGGCAGTCACTCCAGCACATCCCAAAGATTCTCCGTGGGGTTAAGGTCTGTAATCTGTGGTGGTCAGTCCATGTGTGAAAATGATATCTCATGCTCCCTGAACTACTCTTTGACAATTTGAGCACGATGAATCCTGGCATTGTCATCTTGGAATAAGCCCGTGCCATCAGGGAAGATAAAATCCACTGATGGAGTAACCTGGTCATTGAGTATATGCAGGGAATCAGCTGACCTCATTCTTTGGGCACATAACGTTGATGAACCTAGACCTGACCAACTGCAGGGAGGCTCTTACCTATTTACTTCGTTAAATCCAGGTGGCAACTTTTCTTTTTTTTTTTTTTTGGGTAGGCAGTGTAGTACCTTTAACAAAATTATTTTGTCAGCTGGCATCTAATGGACTATATGTGTCAATTCCATCTTTAAAAAATACAAAGTATAAAGCCAGTGTTCTGATATACACTCATTAGGGGTCGGCAGTAGCTCAGTAAGTAGAGCTGTTTGCCCATTAACTAAAAGGTTAGTGGATTGATCCTTGCTACCAGCATTGCATTCCGTTGTTGTGGGAAAAGACACTTTACCCACCTTGGCTCCAGTGTCTGTGTCACTTGTATACGCATGCATTAGTGAGATAGTGTGTTTGGTGATGGTCGGAGGAGGCTGTAGGCACAGATTGGCAGCCACATCTCCGTCAGTCTGCCTCAGGGCAGCTGTGGCTAGAGAAATAGCTCACCACTACAGAGTATGACTGAGGAGTGAATGAATAACGCAGCTAATTGTAAAGCGACTGAGATTATACTGAACTATTAAATTAATGAAACCAATTAGCACTACATCAGCTCAAGGCTGTATAAAAGGTGAACCACTGCAGAACACTCAGGTTCATTGTACCAACCACCACTAATTTTTAATAATGTTTGTTTTACATAGTGCTTTTCTATACCCTCAAAGTCGCTTTACAGTTTTGGTGCATTATTCATTCACTCCTCATTCACACTCGGTGACAGAAACATGGCTGCCATTTTGCGCCTACTGCCCCTCCAATCACCACAAACACACAGTCACACTGACACATTCATACAGGCAAGGTGGGTGAAGTGTCTTGACCAAGGACACAACAACAGTATGCAATGCATGCAGCTGGAACTGCACCGCCAACCTTTTGGTTAGTGGGCAAACGTCTTTACCGCCTGAGCTGCCGTTTCTTTACTACTCTAAAGACGTTCACTTTGGCTAACTGAACTAACTACCAGGTCTGTGTGCAGTCTTGTCCTCTAAAGAGTAACCAAATATGTAATATCTCTTAGTAGTGAAAGTAGGAGTGAAAACCTACCTGAAGTCTTCTGTGTAGTGTGTCGCTACAGTAGTAAAAAATCCATAAGGCCAATTTATGAAAGCAAGGGCTTATCGGAATCCAGGTATAGCATTTTAGGTCCATGTTGTGTTAAACTAGCCACAAGGGGCCACAAGCCTAGGTATAAAACAAGTTCCAAATTAAACATCCCATATCTTATTGCGGCAACCCTTAAAGGAAATGGGGCAGTCAAAAGCCACTTTCTTATCATAGTTTTCTATTCAGTAACTTCTGGCCTTTATTTTTGTAATGCACCTAAACATTGTACCACTTGCTAATGTTCTCTACCCAGTCATTGACAGCAAACACTTGTAGACAGTTGCCATTTCTAGAATCCAGAACATGCAGCTTTTGGTCCTGATTCCCCTTTTGTCCTTTAAAAAAATATATAATGGTCCTCTTGAACTGCAGAAATGTACACATGGCTCTTGTTGTTTACACTGGTCTATACTTGCTTTGTTGCGTGTAACATTTTTTTGCATTTGCGGACATTTTTTTTTTTTCTCTCTCTGGGTCCGAGCGGTGGGGTGGCTGAGGCGGTGAGAAAATTGGAAACAGAGCCACCCACCGTGGAAGTGAGTCAGGCTGGTATTTCGTGTGTGTTGACTTTGGGAATGGTCGGGATTTGGGAGGTGTTGGCAGTGACAAAGGGAAGAGGAAACAGCACACGGTGTCAGTGCGTTCATATTTGCAGCCTATAAAGTCTTTTTTTTTCCCTCCCTAAGAGCAAAGCAGAGCAGAGGCTAAGGCAGAGGCCAGGGGCTGTTTATAAAGGGAGGGTGCGTCTTGTGTCCATCTGGGACAGTCCCAAGTGCTGAAAGCCTCCCCACCCTCATCCCAAACAACATTTTGCCTCGGATCTTTTCTCTCTGCTGCAAGTCGAAAGTGGAGAAATTTGATTGCAGCTTGCAAAAATTCCACGATGCATTCTCAACTTTGAATCTTCAATTCATTTCACATTTCTTTCTTTTACACCTGACTGCCTTATTCCTACTGGGGTGTCCCATATTCTAGCTAATTTAGGCCGTAGGCGGAGCTGCATTCTGGACAATGCCCAGATACATAGCAAAGTTAAATGAACACTGTGGTGGAAAAGTATTTACACTTTTTCTGGAGTTAAATGAACACTTCAGAGTGAAATGAAACAGTTTTTCTATTAATCCATAACACGCGGACACGGAGGAACACATAATCCTAGGTCTTTAAGTGAGTAAAGGTTGCATCTTAATGCCATCACTCCATTCCCAATCTAGATGAATGGGCAGTGATTAAATCTGAGCTTGTTTGTAGAGTAGTTCACTAAATGTTGTATTGTTTATGTAATGTAAAAATAAAGAAGAAAAAATACTTTGAAACAACTCTAAATGCTACAATCCTGAAAGAAAAAACTGCCTTAGACAAACTTAATATATGGTCCTGTCCACATCAGTCATGTGTGGTACTGTTTCTCTGAGTCACCATAAACAAGATCACACATGACTCCAGCATTAACTGGACATACACATGGTTTCTTAGTTGATGAACAGCTACAATTTTCATCCCAAGAAATTAAATCTGAACTCATTTTTAGTTTTGTTCATGAAGTTTATGTGGAGTGTTTCAGGCTGAATTGGAAATGCCAGAAGTATCAGAGGACATGGAGAATTAATGTATTTTATTATGTTGATGTCACTCATGAATCTAAGCCTCTCAAATGTCATGTCAACAATTTAACACACCAAAGTGTTAACAATTGCATGGTCATTATTCTGCAGCCTAATCTACAAATGCTTACAATGGAAAACTGAAATATTGTCTGTTTCCTCTTTTTGTGATGTATCAGTACGTTTTAGGGAACTTAAAGCAAATATAGAATGTGCAATAGCGGCCAAAGTGTCCTTGGAATGGTGTCAATATGATTTTGAAAGTTGTAGCTACCTCCCTATACTAAGTTCATATTTTGGTTTTTGTGAAAAGTCATGTGTGTCTCTGTTGCTCTGAACATGACTGACAACCATGACTGATGTGGATAGGAACATGTTATATAATGAGTTTGAGTACAGCTGAGGGTTTTTCTCGTTTTTATTCAAAAAGTGTCTTCCAGGAACTCACAAGAACTTTTCCATAATGAGCCTAAGTGCATTCTTTAAAATGTACTGTACTGTTTACAGCATTTTGCACAAATATGATTTAACCAGAGTTAGCAAAGATAAATATGTGCTCTGGTTTGGATTGTTGCTTTCCCCTAAAGAGTAATCACTTTCATTACATCCAGCTAAATCATCTTGCTGTGCAACATGAGACTCATAGCTTGTAGCCATATAGGTTGTGTATCCTGCTTATACTGTATAATTATGGCAGAACATCAGACCACTTGCTTATGTTCTCTGCCACCTCACTGACCGCACACATCATTATCGTTTGCAATTTTCCCACACTACTCTTTTGTCCATTGAAAATATATTGCTATTTGCCCAAATTTTGTTGCCAAATTGTGCATGTAACCTATATTTTTGTAAAACAGCAAAAGGCAGGGAACCATCAATCTTTTTTTTTTATGTTTTCAAAAGTTATACCATGGCTTTGTGAGTGCAATAACATTACAGTACGTATTTTCCTAAACCATAAATCCAAACTCACACTGATATCTGCGTCCACGCTTCTTTCCCATCTGTCCCCATTTGGCTTCCTCGTCTCCCTGTCTTCCTCCCCCAGCGCGGCCTGTGTAGCCCGCGATAAGGGACAGCGACAGTAGCACTTCCTCCAGCCACAGGAAGTAGGAAACTTTGGACAAACCAGGGGCACACATGTTCAAACCAATGTGGTAAAGCCATTGACAGTAAACAGGAGGGGATCCAGATTGCTGCGGCTGCTTTGGAGATGGAAGTGGGATTGGCTCGTGTTGAATGAATGTGAAGAAAAACTAAGTGATGTTTTTTCCAAAGTTTTGATGCTGATCTTTTTTCCAAGTTGGGAAATGCTTATGAACACCTGCAAGTCAGAACAACAACTCGGAAATCTGGGTTAAAATTTGATGCCAAGGTTTTGAACTTGACATATGCTTTAACAAAAGGAAGCAAAGTTTAAGTCATTACATTAGATCAGTGGTTCTGAAGCTGTGGTACAGGTACCAGTGGTTGTACACAGACTTCTTCTGATGGTACTCTGGACCCTTTAGCAGTTCAAGTCCTGTATTAGTTTAATTTAGAGCCAGTTTTAGTTCTGGTTAAGTGGTAGTTTTGTCCAAGTTTAGTCCAGTGTTGGAAGTTAATAGCATTGTAGTCAAGACTGTACAAGTTGAGACCAAGTCCAGAGTGAACCAAGACCAAGACAAGGCCAAGACTTTCAGGGTTTGAGGCTGAGTCAAGGCTGAGACTTTTAAGGACCAAGATCAGGCGGAGACAAACCCTGTGAACCAACATTGAATCAAGGGGAAAAATAAAAAGAAAAGTGGTTCAAATACACAAATTATTATTATTTATATTCTTAATACAGAAGTTCAAGTACAGTTTCAGCTGCACAGATTTTAGCAGGGAGGCCCAACACAGCAAAAACGCCCCCATTTTCACCTGTCCCTGCATGCTTTGTCACATTTGTAAAAACTAACTGCAGAGAACAGAGGAGGGAACACATCCCCAGTTTAGACCTGAGTTTGTCTTGATGTAAACCTGGTTTATTGCTGGTTTAAATGTGGTTTAGTCCTAGTGTAGTACTGGCTTAGTCAAGATTTAGGCTTATATTTATTCATTAAAGGTACCCAATTAAGCTAAGTTGACTTTTTTGAGCTTTTAATGTTATAATGTTGTTTGCACCTCAAAAACACATTTTAGTACAGCAGGACAGAAGTTGAACGTACCATTTGAAAGAAAGGGTAAATTAAACTGTGCAGGCTCAGAGTGCCAGGGTCTATTCATTGTGCACATTTTATTTCAAGCAGTGAGTGATCATAATTTAAAAAGCTCTTTTAATATCAACATGCATTAGCTGGACTATGCATTTCAATTGGATTTAAATGTCTGATTGGCTGTCGGTGGTCGCCATGGGAAACCACCTGGGAAGCCGTGCCCTGTGTCCCTTCGGCCTTCTGACCCCAGGGTCGGCTCTCAGGTCAGAGGATGATTGGCTAATTATTCCTCTAATCACAGCCAATGTTGTGATAACACTGCCTCTGGCCACACAGGCCGTGGTGGTGCTGTTGAGCTTATCAAAACACAAATAAGCAGTCGTCAGCAAATGGCTTCCAGCGCAGGATGAGTGGGAGGGTTCACCAAAAGGAGTTGCAGAGACCAGTCTTCAACCATTCACATCTACACATTTACACAATAATAAAATAATATATTGTTGTAGAAAAGTTGTAGTGGACGTTGTTATGAGACTTGAGATTGTTGTGAAGGTCAGAACTCCCTATTAACTTTGCAAAATCATTGGGAATGTCTACTCCAGCCATTCCCAAAGTCAAGACGGCCGTGGCCCCCTTAAATTTCCGAAAATCCCTGGCGGACCCCCAACGATAAAACTTCCCTCTATTCAAAAGACTCTGCCATGTTTTTTTGTTGTTGTTTTTTTTAATAAAAACATTACAAAAACACTGATTATTGACTAAAAGTTGTTTTAAAGTAATATTTTAAAACAAATATACAACTGTAATTAATTTCCAATGTTTTTAGGTACTTAATATTTTCATTGACTTTTTATGTTTTTGTATGTTTTATTTGTTTTTATGAAACAAAACCATGTGTCTGAAATAATAATAATAATAATAATAATAATAAAATAAAATAAAATAAAATAAAAAAATTGAAATTGAAATTGAAATATAGACAGCCACTGGGGGCCCCCCTGTAGTACCTTTGCGGACCCCCAGGGGGTCCTGGACCCCACTTTGGGAACCACTGGTCTACTCAAATTATAGGGTGGGTCCCCTATTCTGCTAAATCACTTTTTGAGCCTTTAACCATGTTACGATATTGTTTCCACCTCAAAAACAGACCTGGAGTAGTATTTTGTTTCATTCACGCATGTTTGAGGAATCCTTTGTGCTGAGGCTGCTCCCTTTACAAGAACTGAAAATGCTCGGGTCTCTGGTAGCGTCATGGCTAAATAGCCATTTTATGCTCTGTCCATTCCATCAGGGGGCACCTAATCCAAGCATTTTCCCCAAAGCCAAAGTGACAGCTCCCCAAAAGAAGACATTATCCATTCATATATATTATTTTAATTATAAAACTACTAAACTACTAACTCCTAATACTAATGCAAAATTGTCCAAAACTAGTTCAAAAAGCCTGAAAAAAGCATAACATATGCCCTTTAGCAGCATTTGTACAGCAAGCAAACATTGCATTAAAGTTACATATATTAACATGTTCAATTACGTATACAAAATATATAGATCAATAAATAAATAACTTAAAAATAAATAAATAAATAAAAATCCTCACCCCAACCGCACCACCCCCTATTTTGCTAAATTTTTGCACAGCAAATTTGATAAACATTGGATACTTATTGGATTGAGGCAAAGGTAACCATGACAGAAGGAGGTCACATGAGAGAACGGTTGCTATTTATTGGTTGGAGGCAACTAAAACCATGAAACCATGACAGAGAGGTGTATGCTTGCAAATAGGGTCTTACAGCGACCTCATTTACTGACCAGTTCCATGGGGTTAAAAGCTATCAAGTAATACCAAATGTTAAAAGTGGACCCTAAGCCTATCAGCTAAAAAGTTGACAAGGGCCAACTTTATCTGGTCCTTGGCCAAGTTTGGCCTGTGGGCCAGGGGTTGCCTACCCCTGATCTACTAGATGATTAACCATGACTCACTTTTCATCTATTGTTCATAAGAATTGTAGCATATTTTATTAATTGTTTTATTTTAAGTAATGTCAGTACAGACCTGAAATTGCACACTTGTTTAACTTTGGTAGTACCACATCTAAGATTTTTTTTTCAATTTTTTTCTGAGATGGTGACCTGAGGATCACTGGGTGATTTGGCATGGAATGACTCATTAACTAAAATTTCTAACTGTCCCTCTTTTATCAAACGCCAACTCCTCTATGAGTCATATTCACCCAACTCATACAGTGACATGCTGGTGACCTGGTATCAACTGCAGGTGGGTGTCAGGTACTGTATAAATGTCTGCAGATCCTCTAGCAGCATCAGAAACAGGCATTGATATACATGATAATGGCATTTGAATTGCATGACTATTATGGACTACACATTCATTCCTTCATCTTCTTCCATTCATTCCTGTTAGTGGTCGTTAGTACAGGGGCTTATTTCAGTAATTATAGGCCTTAGGCAGGGTAAACCCTGGACAGTTAGTCCAGTTAGTCGCAGGACTGACAGAGACATACACAGACAACCATTCATTCTCACATTTATTCACTAGGGACAATTTAGAGTCACCAAATCACCTAAAACATGCATGTCTTGGGGCGGTGGGAGGGAGGAGTACCCAGAGAGAACTCACAGTATGAGTGGACTCAGACCAAAAGTGACTGAAGCGACTAAAATGACCACTGACCATTCATTCCCAATATGCTGACGTGCGGAGTGTCTCAAATGTGCTGAGCGAGGCAAATCAAGCGATTTAGAGGTCGTTTTGAGTTGACCTGAAGTCAACTTTACGCAAATACAAGCACAAAAGTCATGTTTGAAACCTCCTGCCCCTCGTCAACAACCTGAGGAGGGGCTGGTGACATTGATAGAGCAAACTGAGGTAAGAAAAGAGATTTGCAGCTTTTGGTGCGAGTCCTCCCCAACACGAGGAGGACATGCAGACACCACCCAGAGTTTGTGTCATGACCAGCCCGAGGATCAATCTCCAGACCTCCTTGCTGGGATGCAAGAGCACTAACAACTCTGCAATTATACATTCAGCAGAAATCCTTTGTGGTCTTGAATCCCCTCAAAATTTTTGTCGCAATACTCTTGGCTCAGTCCCATCTATGCCATGATTAGTGCAGTCTTTGTTTCAACATGGCTTCCTAACACTTTTTGATTTTCTCTGTGCACTCTTATGAATCTCTACAATGTTTGAGTCTTTTCTCCAAACTTTATCATAAACTGTATCCAAAATTCTAGTCATCATGTGTTCAGTAGCTGAAGTGGTTCTAGTGGTAACATCAGCTGAGGTGACACCTGTGAGTGCGGTGAAGAAGTGGGAAGGAGATTTGGTTAAAGAATGGTGACTTTGAGGGCCATTAGAGTATGTGATCTTAAAGTATGAGCGGGTCATGGGTCAAGAGGGGTCAGGAGGCCACGGCGGGCCCAGCGGCTTCACTTAGAACAGGATATCCTGCCAGCAAAACCCATCTGTCTGTCCCCGGACTGCGAAATTCCCACGAGTCCAGAGTTTAAGCTTTCAATGAAAACATGAGAGAAAAGAAAGTGGTTCTTCACCCAAAACTATGCTTCCATCCATCATGGTGACAGAGACTAATGGGAGATGGGCACACCTGAAGAGGCCTAATCTCCAGTATATGAAGTGTCAGTCATAGAAGAGTATTCTGCACAGCAACGGGCTCTCACTGGCCTGCAGTGATTGGTCATGAGACCTAACACCGATAGCATTTAAAGTTAGCCGGTGGAGAAATACGCTTATGTAATCTGTGCATTGTTGCAACAGTAGTTCTGCTTTATCCAGGAGCAGTTGGTGGTGACTGGTGGCATATTGGCGTGTGAAGTGCTGGTGCTGTTTTAAAAATAGGATTTGAGTTGGGAAATTTGTAAATTTATACAGAAGTATAATTGCAAAATGCATCTAAATGTGAACAGCAGCTGTGAGTTTGAGGCTAATCTGCTTTGGTTACATTTTGGTTTTATGAGTTTGCTGAAATGCAGTGACTGATAGTCCAGCTACAAAGGGTCACAAGCCAGTGTGCTCTTGGTACCAGTCCCAAGCTTGGATAAATGGAGAGGGTTGCGTCAGGAAGGGCATCTGCTGTAAAACCTTGGCAATATTATTATGTGAGTCACTGCACACTAGGAGGCAGATAATTTGCTGTGGTGACCCCAACAGGGAAAAGACAAAAGTAAAGAAGTTTCACTGATTGATAGTCCTGAAGTCATTTTAATATAAACACGCTGAAATCTACACACTTGATCTCATATGGCATCAGTTGGGTTTCCACCCATACATAAAGCAAATCGTTAATCAACAAAAACAAATGCGAATTAGACACATTTCCATCAAGGTGTTCAAGTGGATCAAGGTGGCGTTAGTAACCTACAGAAGCAAGCTATTTGCTCTGTGTGAGACTGGACTGCAATCAGATATGGCCAAAAAGTATACTACTGTACATAAGGAAGAAAAAAGGCACAACGCCAGAAGGATTTATGGGAGGTCACAGTGGGCAGACACTTCACAACCTTTGGCTGTTCTAGGAATATTTTGGTTTTCTCGTCGTTCACATGCAAGTACAATGCCAACAGTTACATGGCTTCTATATTTGCTACGTCAGACTTTAATTGACACATGCATTTCTATATTTTATGGTTCCCATAAACAGTTTTTCACACAGATGAAAAATCATCTGATGCAAGCTATTTTTTTCCCTGCAAATTAAAAGGCCAATATTATGATTTTAATATAAAGCTTTTTAAAATAAATGTGGACACCTTTGTCTTAGTATTTCAAATTTTCTCACATAAAATACTTCCTATTTATTGAAAATGTCTTCTTTTGGGGAGCTTTTACTTACCTACTTACTTTGGAGAAAACACTTGTATTAGGTTCCTGTCACTTTAAGTCCCTCTGGCCCCGCCCACTTCAGTCCATCAGATCAAGTCAACTGATCAACAATTACTCAAACATGAACAATGAAACAAAATACAACTCCACGTCCATGTTTTTGAGGAGCAAACAACATTATAACATGGTAAAAAATTCAAAAAAGTTGATTTAGCACAATAGGTTGCCTTTAGGGTTATTATTTTCAAAATTTGGCGTTTTCATGACTCCTTTCTAATGCAATCACTCAAACTCATAAAAATACGGTGATGGAAACTCATGTAGTTCACTCATTAATTTTCCAGTGTTCATAGGTTGCTGGAGCTTATTCTAGCTACCATGGGCCTATGGCTAGACACACCCTGGACAATCGCAGGACTGACACGCTGACAAACAACCACTCTGAGAATCTTTTTTATTCTAACTACATGCAGTGCACATTGGCTGAGTGGTTTGTGCTTCTGCTTCTCAGCAACAAGTTGGAGTTGTGACAAATACATGTATGAATAAACTGCTATAACCATTTTGTCTTCATTTTTGTTTAAATTTATAACCATATAATACTCCATGCCAAATGACCAAATCAGAATTTGTGTACTTTTAACTGTAGACACAACATAGTCTAACTGCGCTCTAAATCTGGCTTTTGAAAGATATTCTGGGTAGCTGGCCTCGACAGTAGTGTGTTTTCTGATTGCAATCTTAATGAAACCCTGTGTAATGAGGCCGACTGTTTGTTTCTGGACTGGTATAGAAACTGTGTCTAAACTGTGACAGTATAATGCCATTGTAATGAATCAGAATGGTGCTTAAATATAGCTCTGGTTTAGCAAATGGGCAAACTCCACCAGGCTTTGTTTACTTTTCACAGACTGCAATTACATTGGTTTAACCTTTAGAGAACATCAGGTTTCTAAAAGTGTCCCGTAATCATGCTCTTTGTGAGGTCATGTGACTTTTGTTTGTGAGCCTTGTCCTGCCTAAGACTATGAGGATTCTCAAGCAGGTTTTTGTGATTTTTTTCCCCCTACTGTTATTTTGGGATGTTTTTCTCAGTTTTTTTTCCTTTTTTTTCCTTCTCTATTTTAAGGGATGAGAACCCAGAGACATTTCATTGGCTTTATTGACTTTTTCATAGTCTTGATTTAACAAACATGAATATTTATAGTCTAATTTACAACTATTTTTGTAATTTTTTTAAATAAATATGTCTCACATCTTGTCTGCCAGTTCCAGTGTTAACAGGATATGCCATTCTGTAGCAATTTCTAGTATATTGAAAAATCTCATGGTAACAGACTGTCCATCCATCCATCCCTGCAACTTCTACTCCTTATTCAGGGCTGTCTCACCATTCTAAGCAGGGATGCCCAGATTTTCCTCTCCCCAGACACCTCCTCCAACTCATCCTCAGTGTTCCCAGGCCAGCTGAGAAACATAGCCCCTCCAGCATGTATTAGGTTTTCTCCTTATGCCCGGAACACCTCCCTTTAAGGATGCGTCCAGGGGGGCATCGCTCCTTTCTTGGAGCAGCGGCTCTACTCTGAGTTTCTCCTGGGTGCGAGAGCTTCCAACTCAATCTCTAAGATAGTGCCCAGCTACTCAGCAAAAGAAACTCATTTCAGCTTCTTGTCCTTTTTATAATGACCATATGAGTAGGAACTTAGACACTGCCCTCATTCGTGAATAAGACCCTGAGATCCTTGAATTCTTCCACTTGAGGCTGGAATTGGAGAGGGCAAGCAAATTAACTGGAAATTAAATGAAACAGATTATTTAGTTTTTTTGTTGTTGTTTTTTGTTTTGTTTTTGTGAATAAAGGTTTAAGACCTCTGCACATTGCTTCTGTTAAAGGCCTAATGTATCAACAGTATATTTTTTTTACTTCCTAATTCCTGAAAAGTTGGGAGTTTGGTGAAAAACTAATAGAAGTTTTAATGATGAAAGTTTGTCATGGCATTCTGTTTTTTTTTAAAAGCATGACTTGTTCCAAAAACCAAAAAGAACATATTATTTCCATATAGAGTATATGGCTGGGGATCATGCTGAAAATCTTTTTGCTGAAATAGCTAAAACTTTTTTGAGTACTGAAATATATATGGCTGAATTCTAAAATAATTGATGCTTTCTTATTAATTACTTGCATTAAATAATGTCTTAACATTTTAGCCAGAAAACTACTAAATGTTGTTAAATTACTATGCCTATAAAGAAGTAGATTCTTTCAGATTACTCACTTCCGTCATAGATCCAATGTGTCAATCTATAGACTGACAAATTGCAACCGACTGTTTCAAGAGGTACTTCAGGCATTTCACATTTTTCTGCAAGCCAAAACACTCATTAATGTCAATGACTGCGCTCTTAAGTAGATGCTTTTTTCCATTTTGGAACTTAACCATGTTTCCTACCGGTGACCTACAGCTCTATAGCAAAAGACCTGAAAATCGAGAGAAAGGAAAGACTGAAAGCGAGAGACGGTGAACTGAGTATAGATCTATTTTTGGCCCTGTGGTGGTTTCCTACGCTCACGCTTCTGCTCTTGTTGTTGTTGAGAACAGTGGGTGCCTTTCGGGGTAACTTTTGATTTGATTAGTGTCTGAATTTAGCAGCTCTGTATACATGAGTGTGCGCATGTGTGAGGAGGTGAAGGGATTTTCCTGCGGTTGCTAGGGCTCTCGGTGTGTTTTGAACAACTCACCGTTACTCCAAACATCCTCAGGGTGTAAGGGATACTCAGCTCCTCAGTGTGTACTCAGGGCCAGCCTGACCTCACATCGCTTCCAATTGACTCTGATCAAACAGAATGGAAAAGTGCAAAGTGGGGGAGATTACTTTGTTGTTATTCTTTGATTCCAAAAAGAGAGCAGTTGTAGAATAAAATAGGGACACATGGCACTTTTTGAGATAGCATCCTGTAGATTACTAAAAAAGAATAATACAGGGTTTTTGAAGTTGGTTGTGTTTGCTCAGCTGCTCAGATAATATAACCAATGCACAGCTGTATAAAAGCAGTAAACAACATATTAAGAAAATGTGCATGTGGAACAAAATAAATAAGTGTATAGCTACACAGAATTATTTTTATTATTTTGACAGGAAGGGCACCCAGGGTAAGAACTTGCTAAATCACTGTGCTGAACTAGCCACTAAACCACATTTCCATAATACTCATCAGCGTGTGTTCCAAAGTTGTGTGTGGAGATGTTGTAGCTACGTAAGCAGTGACAGTAAGTACTCCACAAGTTGTGGTTTTTAAATGAGCTATTAACGTTTGCCGCCGCGGCTGGTGTTACACCAAAATCTTTTACCTAGTGTTCTCAGCCAGCAACCTTCCTGCCTTTATTTGAATAAAATGTACAACTTGACCCAATGACTGCCTCAAACTAATATACAGAATGTCTTCCAACTGAAGTTTGGAGCTGACCTTAAACCTCTAGCTCTGAGTTTAGCTTTAGACTGATGTGAACCAGGTATTATCATCAAGTTGTTAAAGATGTTGTATTTGTGCTCATTATGGGCTAATAACATTTACATTAAGTGCCTACAATGTAAAGACAGTTACAATTTAAGAGCCATACAGTCCACAAGATTTATGCTTGAAGAAAGCATAATATGGGACCTTTAAAACACTTTGAACAGCATTCGAATATTGCAATTTGTCATTTATCATTCCACATTTTATGGGTTAATTTTGCACATCTTTACACAGGTGTTATCTTTACAATATTATGCTTTGTATGCACCAGGAGCCCACCAGCCTGTTTACTGTGGTCACACTGTGACTGGTGTAATATCAAACACTGATAATGAGCCGTTGAAGCCTCGTTAGCCTCAGAGTACACACACACTACTGCAGAGCTGTGGAAAGTGCCTGTCAGCAGCTCCCTGTGAGAAGTGGTGACTGTCACTGGACTTTTCAGCCCTCAGAAACATCTCTGTGGAAACATCTCCAGCAGATGGCCTTTACCAAACACGGTCAGGGAATTTATGAAGAGAGCCGTTTCCATTCACAGCTAAGCAATGTTTTACAATTATGAATGGAAACATATATGCCCAATAGCTCATGTGCAAATGTTTTGCATCAGATGAATGGAGCATCATCCAGCATAAAAAAGGTGATTCCTCAGAATGATTTACTGTTATATTGACTGTTTATTGTTTTGTTTGTTCCTATAAAACAATATCCCCCTAAAAACATATTCATCCTTTCCACGTATTCCTGTTAGGGGTCATGGGGGACTGGAGCCTATCCCAATAACTATGGTCCTTAGGTGGAGTACACCCTGGACAGTGGTCAACACAGAGACATACACAGATAGACATCCATTCACTCTCACATTCATTCACTAGGAGCAATTTAGAATCACAAATTCACCTAAAGGCTGGGACACACCGGGCTGACAACGGAGCATGTAAAATGTGTAGTCTGTGTGTGTCTCATAATCATCAACTGAAAAACTGATACAGGAAATGTTCTCTGTTCTACAGTAGTACCACAAGTAGCACCATTTCTGGTGCAGAAAGAATTATGTGTAACCACACACATATAAATAGTATGACTACTTTTGTTCATGTTAACATGTTTATGCGGTCATGTGAATTCTGAACTTGAAGAATGCATCATGCTTTTGATATAGCAGTTTAGTGAACTGGTGCAAGGTTACAAGTTCAAAATAGTAGTAACAGTAATACTGCCCAAGTTTGGGCACCCCTCTGAAGTTGCATATTAATTTATGAGTAAGAGTAATTATTTCTTCATGAAAAAAGATCACAGATGTATATAATTTATTTTCTAATAACATCTGAGTTCTAGGGTGTTTTCAGAACAACAATTTTTATACATGGGTCAAAAATTCAGTGCACTTTGCCCAAAGAACCGCTGTATGGGCGTGGCATCTTCCTCCATACAGCTGTTCTTTGTGCAAAGTGCACTGAATTGTTGACCCATGTACAGAAACACCATCTGCAGCAGGATGATGTTTTAGGTCTTTGGAGGTGATCTGTGGGTTGTCTTTAACCAGTCTCACCATTCCTTGCCGATGTCTCTCTGTTTTTTTTCTTGGTCTGCCACATCTGGCCTTAACATCAACTTTTCCTGTGTCCTTCCATTTCCCGATTACCACCTTAAATTTCTCATTATTGAATGCAAGGCTTAACAGACTAATCTAACAAGTTTTGTGTTGCAAGTAATCCATTCTGAGAAGTTACATGCATTCAAATCAGCAAACTTAGAAGGGTGCCCCAATATTTGCACAGACATTTTTTCATATTTCATTTAATTTCATACACCTAAATACTACTACACTAAAAACTGTTGTTTGGAAAACAGAACTCAGGTGTCACTAGAAAATGAATGACATACCTCTGATCTTTTTTTGTGACAACAGAGTAAATTATTATGCAATCTCAGAGGGGTGCCCAAACTTTTGCATATGACCGTAGTATTTTTGAACATATTTTTAAAAGATGACAGGATAGGGGACAAGTCAACTCACCCAAGCCGGGATTTGACCCAGGGTTGCTTCATTATTTTGCTATATGAGCAAAAGATACCATCCAGCTAATGTTAATGCTTTACAACAAAATGAACTGAGCCCCCTTCAGACCTGGTATTAAAATCTGTATTAGAACTACCTTGCATAAGCGCGAAGTATGAATGTGTGTGAGAGATCAGAGCTCATGGCACAGCTGAAGAAGGCCACATGTGAATACAAAGAGTTGAGTCTCAGAGAGAGGGAAGGTGGATTTAAATGCAAGGACTCAAGGGTACTTTATCTAAAGTGGTTTTGTGAGCAGAAGTACATACGAGTTCCTTAACGCTTCTACACATTGTCTTTGGGATTTTTTTTAAACTATTGACCTTAACCAGAAATGGAAAAAAAAAAAAAAAATTCTTAAGAAAGGTTTACTGTTATAGAATGTGTCACACTCTTAATCATGCAGATGTAGTCTAAAACTAGAAATCCACAGCAAAGAGACTGACCCTCACTGGGGCCAAATGTAATGCAGATAAAGAGAGGTTTTTTTGAGAGTTTTTTTTTTTTTTTTTTGTACAAATATGTTGAGGCCGAATCTTCATTTGGCACTATAGAGCATATTTTACATAATCTTGCTAGATGCTGGTTTAGTTGCTTGTTATTCATTTTGAGGAAAAATGATTCTCATGCAGCTTCTTCTGGTTACGTGCATATACTCAGTATTTACCTTGCATAGTACAGTGTGTGTTTATGGTGCATGCTATAGAACCCTCTTGATGCTCAGGGGAAGGCCACTCCGGGGAAGGTGCACCATTGTTGAAATATTGTAAATAGTTCTTATTAGTTTAATTGTTTTGGCCTGAGGGCTATTTTCATGCATAAAAACATTTGCTGTGTGGAATGGATATTTTCTCTCTCCACCATTCTTGAGTACAGATTTTCTTCCACCCCTGATGTTAATTACCTTAAATAACAGTCTCTATGTCCCAAAACACAAACTCCGACTCATATTTCTGGTCTTTATAATAATCTTATGTTCCATGTGTACTCAGCCCTCTCCAGATCTCCTCCTCAGTGTCTCTCTGCAGCTCACATTTCTCTGCTCTCTTCTGTTCCCATCACCCCTCCCTCCGCGCTCCTTCCTTTTCTTCTCCTCGCTGCATTCCTTGCATTCCGGAGTGCTTCTTAAAGGGAAGGACCCCGCTGGCAGACCGCGGCCAAACATTATTACAGTCTACTCAGTATTTCTCCTCATCTGTCCACTGCTTTACCTCGATCCCGGTGGTTTTAATGCGACAAGTTCTTTACTTCCACTTACTGGCTGCTTATAAAACCCACCTCTCGTTCCATTGTTGCGTGCTGTTAAAGGGCTGAAGTTGTATAATAGGTGGAAACAGGGGTCGCAGCCTCTGTTACGTGAACCGGGCTAACTTATGTTTATCCTCCTCAAGTACAAGGAGTTGAAATATAATAGGCAACTTGGAGCTGGATTTATAGGGTGACAGTTGGTGGATACATGTATTTGAATGGAATATATAACTTGCCATAATTCAGTGTGTGGCTCCCATGAAATCTTTCAGTACTTTTTAGACCTTCTTCGGTTTATAAAAGTTAGAATATAAGGTTACTAGACTAGCTCTAATTTTAATCCAGCTAGCTACAAGGGGTCACATGTCAGTGTTCACTTTGTGTGGGCCCCAAGCCTGGATAAATAAAAGAGCATTTCCACTGGGGCAGTGTGTCACAAGTCGGGTTGGTAAGGAGTAGTTTCTACACCCCAAACCGTTCTGGAGCGTCCCCAAAAAAGGGTGCCGTACCGTCCCACTTTTGGAACCCCTCAGAAAAGGTGGAGCCACGCACAATGCTGCATGTTGATTGGACAATTGACAATCTGTACTCGAGAGAAAAAGAGAAGCGAAAGCGCCCCTAAACTGCCCATTAGTAGCTGCTCTAGTTCCCCCTCTGTCAATGGGTTAAATCGCTTTATAATAAAGCTCAGACGAGGACGTTTTCCTCAAATACCAGGAGAAAAAAATGGATAGTGCACCTTTAATTGTCAGATTAGAAGTCCTATGTATAGGAGATATACAGTATCATGCTTTTATTTATATTTCACCTTGATCTTGATGGCCTCTAGAACATCATTGCACAATAATTACTTTATTACTGCCATGAAGAAACAAGTGAAGAGACCAGTAGAGGGCAGCAGAGTGCAGCAGAGTGTGGAACTGTTATGCTATTTCGAACAGAACCAAAAAAGCTTTTCATTTCCTTTAACTTTTTGTATGATGCCGTTTTACGTTGTACAACAAAATGAAAAATAGCTGTGGGAAATCAGTGGAAACAGAACTGTACACCATTTTTTGGATAAATGAATACGAGACTTGATGTAGATAAATTGTTGTGGGGCTGGTTTCTTCCAGCAGGGACTAAGGATGGAAATTAGCACTGGCTATAATCCTGCATATTTACAGATATATGTGACTTTTTCATGTTTCTGTTCTTAATGTGCACTGTCCCTTCATTAAATAATAATAATAATAATAATAATAATAATAATAATAAAAAGATGGCTTTTTAATTGGTCAGTGCTTCCTGAAGTGGATGGGAATTCATAGAACTGAGCATTCTGAGGCCTCTAAAACTTACTGCCAGAGACTACCAGAGATTTTGCATGATATAGCCTCTTTAATATTTTGGAATTTTATTCTATGCATACAAGATTTTAGAAACAAATGTATTGGAAAATTGGCATACAGGCACCATAAAATGATTCTGAACATAACTTTCTTTTCTTTAGTCCATACTTTTTTCTGAATGTAATAGAACACCTGTTTATATGTTTAGATGTGAGAGAAGGCTTTATACTTTTCATTTTTACCATACCATATGCATACCAACTTTATAACTCACTTCAAAAACTGTACAGTTGGCCAAAGTGCTGTACAGTACAGTAATACCACATTACTACCATTACTAGGTGGCCATAACTAACCTTTCATCTCCTAGGCTTTGTTCTTTGACATCATTACAAGCATAATTTATGGCTCAATTAATTCAATATATTCACAAAGCCTTTGTTCTCATTCATTCAGACAAAAGGGTGTTGTTCGTTCACTCCCTTTTACCGTCTGTGATATCATCTGCATTATTACTCATTATATCATTCTGCAGTTCATCTGGGTTTGCCCATGAATCACGTGTTTGCAATCTGGGTAAGGATCAGCTTGGGAATTAAGTTGTTATTGCAAAATTCATAGCGTATTAATATGATTTCTGCACATATATAAATCATAAACAGAAGTCTGTTTCTGCAGGTGGGAGCATATATGGCGCACAGCATTGACCACATCCTGTCCCATATAGTACTGAGAACACCACACGCGTCACATCGCTATTTTAACTGTGTCACTTCTGCAGAACTTGTATTGATTGTGAACAATTACAGATACTGGGGGTATTTATGAACACAAATACAACTTCTGCTTTAACCCTAATAACAATAACCACAACTTAAATACTTTCCAGAAAAATGCATTAAGGGCAAAAATTGTGGTAAGGCGCAATAGCCTATTGAGCATGTTAACGGCTACTGGTAGAGCAAGAATGCTGACTAGCCACAGTTGCATTCTGAAATGTTCAAGCCCCTCATCAACAACTTATTTTGAAAAAGAAGTTGACTTGACTTTGAAGTTCAAATGCAAAATGTAATATTATCATTCAGCCCTTAGCTTCAGGAGTTAGTGGAGCATCCTTTCACTTTTATAACTTCTAAAAAACAATTTGGGTAATTACTAACAAGCTTTTTGTACTTCTTGACTGGAATCTTTGCACATTCTTCACGTGCAAAAGCCTCTAGCTTAGTGATGTTTGATGGCCTCTGTGCTGCAACTGTCTGTGTTTGAAAGGTCTCTTGATTGGCAGCATGAGTTCAGGTGTGCAAGGGAGGAGCTAGGACAAAAGTGAACTTCATTTCTCCACCTTCAGAAGTGATGTGTTAAAGGCTGTGTGGATGTCTGGGAATTTCTAACATTATTTTTACATTACCCTTAATCTGTATGTACGTTACTTGTCTTTTATGCATTTGTGTGCCTTCTGTGCCTAAAATTGTGATATGCATTTAAACACTGTTTGATAGGGAAGCACAGGACCTAAGAAAACTTGTTCTTAACCTTATGTTCTTCACCAGGAAAGTCCCACTGAGATTAACAATCTATTTTGCAGGGGAGTCCTGGCCCCATTGGGGACATACTGAACATGTTTTTGGTGGTAGGGGAAACTGGAGTACCCGGAAGAAACCTATGAAGACACAGGGAAAACATGCAAACTCCACACAGAAAGGCCCCATACAGATCCAGGAATCTGTCTGTTCTTTTTTTTTCTTTTTGGAATATTGTTAACCCACTTAAGATTCACATAAGATTAAATTAGTGTTCACAAGTCTTCAGAAGTGGGTTAGATCTGATATGATGGTGCATGGCATGTTTTTAAATCAGATACAGCTCACATGCAGGTTGACTAAGATTCTTAGTTGATTTATGGATGACAAAGCAAATCTGAATTCATTTGACGTCTCTTTCATTTTACACCAACATGTTGCACAATTCACCACAGCTATGTTTGGTTAGACTTGTACACAAGTTCTTACTGTTCACATAGGAAAATTTTCTCTCTGCATTGAGAACATTGCATCTGAGGCAACCTCTCAAGAGCAGGGGGCGACCTCAGTGCAGTGCCTGGGCATCCTTCTCCAGATCTTGAGTCAGGATCCTGCTCAGGCGTACCCAGCTGGCGGATTAGCCTACTGTTACCTGTTTTAGGTTGACGGACAAACTGGAGTACCTGGAGGAAACTCACCCTTTTAGTGCAAAAGTTTGAGTTGCAGTCCCCACACCCCACAGTGAATAGAATGCAAGTGCAAATGGTTGTCTGCCAATGTGCATACAGTATGTCTGTAAGTGTAAGTGCAATTAGCTAGCATTTCTTCAGGGTGTACCTTGCCTTGCATCCAAAGCAGTATGAACACACCCCACCCTTTTTATTGTATGAAGACAATCATTAAAAAATTGTATTTATCAAGCACGTTTTCAATGCGCAGTTGCCAAAGCCTACTTGTCTGCAATAAATAACTAAATACTGACAATACATCTTATTCTGTTAATCATTGGCTTTTTACTGCATCTTTTGAAATAGCCAAGTATTACTTATTACTGATAATTAAAGATGCACTACCTGATTTCCCTTTTATTTGGGGAAAACTTATGATTCAGTCAATAGAAGCATAATGGATGTGATTTCTGAAGAAATGAAATCTTATCTGGACTATTAGAAAGTGTTTTGACAGAAGGGGAACTCAAGCAGTGGCTGTTTTTTTTTTATTTTTATTTTTTTATTTTTTACCAATCACATGCTCAGAATACAGGGGATGGGCCCATTCAGATCACTTTCTTTGCTTGAGTCCAGCATTGGCTCTTACTACTTCCACATCAAAACAGCAGAAAAAAAAGAAAAACTGACAGAAAACAGAGAATCAAAGTGCAAATCTGACATGAAACAAACAAACAAACAAAAAAAACACTTAAAACTTTTTTTTTTCACATTCTCAAAAATTTGGGTAGGGGACATTTAACCAGGTAACATTTTGAAAACAGTTGAATTGCGCTTCTGCATCTCTTGGGTTTGACATACTGTATCTGTGGTAGCTAGTCTAGTGCGCCCTGTAGCACATTTGCAAAGAAAATCTGCAAAAGGAAGATGATTTAGGTCAAGTCGAAATTGTTTGTGAACTCCTGAGTGACCAGTGCGCGCTTGTGTGTTTGTGCATTCGAGTGTCCCCGTGGGCGTTTGCTTGCTGCGCTGCTTTTCTGTCACCCTGTGGTTTGGTTATTTTCAGCTCGAAACCGGATGTGATTCAGACGACACGGTAGATTGTGTAATTGAATGGACTAACCACACACATACATACACACACTCAACACATGAACACTCTCTCGAAGTTCACATACATCCCCATGCCGTACCGCACGCCCACACACATGCAAAGGCTGCTGGGAAATGTGCCGGGTTCCCCCTGTTGACAGAGGCACCTTAGGGTGAACGAGCGGATCCACCAGACACGATCATATAGCACATAATGCACGCTTCAAGGTTTCGGTATTGCTATCAAACATCAGTTACTGACCCGACTTAGTGTGATCGGAAAAAGGGATTAAACACATTTGTGAGCTAAAAACGGTTGTAAGTTGGGGAAAGAAAAAAATACACTGAGAACTGCAAGTGAAACTTGTAATAAATGTCAACTTCTGAGGTTGTTTTTAAAAAGTGTTTCCACTGATTTATGTGAGAAAGCTATCAAGCAAGATATGACTGAAAAGACACTTTTCCCAACACCTTTTGTTTCTTTTAATGTAGCCTATATGGCATTGAACAACAAACAGCAGGACATAATTTGGCATTATTTTAAACATTTTCTAACATTTTTGGTCTTTGTATTGTTTGTTTTAAATTTGTTTTTAGTCTTCCATTGGTAACATTGTTTCTTGCAAGTGGTGATTTGTTGTTCTTCTTGTAGTGTTTCAAATTCTTTGTTCCTTTTAAATGTAGTTTTGTTGTTGTAGTTTTCCTCTTTGTTATTTTACCAACATTGTTTATTTGAAGTGCAGCTTTGTGTGTAGTTACACTGTAGCATTTAGTTGCCTTCTAGAATTGTTTTAATGTGACTTTTTATTCTCTTAAATGTACACCAATGCTTTTTATCTGTCCTGGTGCCAGTCCTACTAAACAGCATTTTGTGCTTTCATTTAAAGTTTTATTTCAAATCACAGTGATGAAATCGCCACGACATCAAGGTTTTGAGCTCACCTATGTCTTTTGTGTTGCCAATATTTATCTATATTATCCACATGTTATTGTATTATTATATTCTTCCACCATGTAAGCAGATGTAGTCAGCATTGAAATAGTTACTCGTCACCAAAGCAAATTTATTCAATGTTGCCCAGCTCATTAGACAAACAACTAATGGTTGCATCTCTTATTCGATTGTGCCACTGGCCAAAGCTCATCATCACAGGCCGAATATTGTCATCAGTTACAATCATTGATTATAAAGTTTTTATACTCTCTGCGGTGAATTTTTAAACAGATCATTCCTAGTAGAGAAATGTTTATTTATGTTAGTACTTTTTTTTTACATTTAAATCCTTTCATTTTTTAATTTACTAACATTTCACTTTCAATCGTATATTTGCTTTGATTATTTTAGGAATGTTTGTTTACTTTTGTAACATTTAGTTTCTTCAAAGTGTTTTGTTCATTTTTTGTCACTTTTATCTCTTCTAACTATTGTGCTTTTATCTTTCTAATGTTTACTTTTTTAAGTCATGTCTTGCAGCTTTCAAGTTACTTTTGATTTATTTTAGGAACCATTTTACTTCTCTGTGTTTTTTTCTTGCAACACAGTAACAGTATTTAGGGTATTGCTGCTTTTGGGATTGAAACCGTTGACTTGAGTCATGCTGCTGGCTGTCATGTGAAGCCTAAAGAATGTCTGTGAGTGCTTGTAAACAGTAAACAGCCTGTTGCGCTAAAGAAATATGTGGATCACTAGAAAAACTGACAAGACCACGGCTGTGCGTCATCCAGGCTCGCACACTATTATCTAGTGTGCAATTGAGTGTGATTTACACAGACAGGATGCCTGACTTCCTCCTATACATGGGTTGGAATGCCCTGTGCTAGGGCTTTAACGGCCACATGCGAATGCACTAAAATTGTGCACTAATTCAGGATATGTGGTTAAAAGGCCAAAGAATGTGTTTTTATTTTACTGTAACTGCAGATATGTTTAAACGTGTAATCTTGGAGTTTCCTCGTATTTTACCTAACAGTCACGTAAAAATTTAGGCAGTTAGACCTGTAACATTTTGTCCTTTTATGAGCAGGCTGGCTGACATGCCTGATATGAACGGAATCTCAGGTATGCTGTGTTTGCTTGGCTTGAATTGGCTGTGATGTTGGAGTGACCTTATAATTCACAATCCTGACAACGGTGGTTGTTATTTATTTTTTCTTTTTATAGCAGCTGTACTCACATAACTTTAGTAAGTGCCAGGATTTCCTACTTTTCTACACTAAAAATGGGCAAGATTTATGTAAAAGTGATAAAAATTAAGCATGTTATTGTTACTACTCAAGTACAGATTTCAGGTTGCAAAAAACACAGCCAAAAAATGCAAAAAAAAACAAAAACAAAACATTAAACCTATTAACTTGTTTCAACTACAATATACTACTTTAAATATTTGGTGGGAAAATATAGCACAGGTTCAGTAAGAAAAACTTGGAAATTTATTGTGGATGCAACTTAAAAAAATCTATATTATATGATAGTATTGGAAGAAAGAAATTGTATAAAATAAACAGACAATTTTTGGCTACTCTACTCACTTCTGTATGTTATGTCATTGATTTCAGAAGTTTAAAGTTTAAATTACTCAGTACTTGAGTAGTTTTTTCACCAAATACTTTTTTTACTTTTACTTTAGAGTAATTATTTGAATGACTATTTTTTCTGATACTTTTTTGTTTAAAAGTAACATGACGTGTTGCCCACAATGACGTGTTGCCCACTTTATCCAAAATTTTATCAGCAGTGCATACAGTCTACTAGGCAACCTTTGAAGCTTTAGAAAGAAGTTGAGTTTTTTTTTTTTTTTTTTTTTTTTCCTGTAAAATGTCCTGCACTGGGACTGTAATATTTTCAAAATACAAACACTTCCAAATGTCCAATTTATTATTAATTTTGGTAAAAACCCTAATTTTCTCAGAAACTGTTGATGCATGCCTTCGGTGTGACAGCTGTATTTTACACAAAATAAAATTATGAATGTTAAATATCTTTCTTTTACGATGGGACAGGGATTGAGTTAGCACTACAGACATGTTTAAATTGTAGTAAATGTCCTGCAGTGTGACAATAAAAGTCACGCTGCAGGACAAGGTGAAATTATGTAAAAGTAGATGAGTTATGCTCAAAATAATAAATTGCTTACAAAAGGCTTTTTTTTTTTTTTTTTTACTTTTTTTAAACAACAGATTTATATTTGAAATAATTTTTTATTGCTGCTACTTCAAAATTGTGCCACATCATTGGACAAAAAAGCAAACAAACAAACAAACAAACAAAAACTTCTAAATGTCAAGTACCCTAATACTACTCTATGCTACTCTACCCAGCTCTGTATTTTACCTACATTATTGGTTTCAAAAGTTTTATGCTGTTATTTCCATTGTGTATTCTTTGCACAACTATTTGTACATTATTTTTTATGTTTTGTTTAGCTGATCAATAATAAATCATAAATCAGGTGTTGCGTTCAAACAGTTACTCAGTACTAATACTTTTCAACTTTGGTAATTATTTGAAAGTTTTTTACTTCTTGAGTAATATAGTTTTGAAGTAACAACACTTGATCACTATACATTTTATCTACTCTACCCACCTCTGGGTGCTCAGCCGTAGACTCACCCACATTTCGCAGCCTTATACTCTGCTGGTGTCCAGGTTGCGACAGCAGATGGAGCCACAGCTAACTGCCCATTATTTTATACGTCAGGTCAAGTCGAGAGTGTAGTTGATCGAGCAGTCACCCTCTGATTGGCTGCGGCCTGCGCCCAATAAGCGTCTGTCATCGCGGCAAAACAATAGTTGAAGGTCTGCTTGAAGTCGAGGCTATTTTTGGTGGGGCCCGCCTCGCTTGCTATTTCTGTCAGCGGGAGGTTGAAGAGCAGCAGCAGGGGCAGGACTTGGGAGGGGACGGACTTTTTCTTTCCTCGCTTGGAACTTGACTGCGCTTCACACACAGACCTTTTTCTTTTCCTCCTCCTTTTGTATAGTCTTCTTGTGACAAACACCGGCGGCCCTTACCCCCATCACTTACCCCCGGCTCCCGTGCATTTCTTTTTGAGGGAGAGGGCTTCGCGGGACGCTCTGGGGACTCCATTGACGCGCTCGACGTTCTCGTAAATAGCTGGATTATGTTGAAATTTTGGGGAGTTGAAAACGTTGTAAGAGTTTGAAAGTGGTCCGGGAGGCTGCTGTCTTCTTCACAAGGTAAGCAAACACAAGCGCTGACAGGTTGCAGCTGGAAGTTTTACTCGGGGAATGTGTTATATTCTGAGTTGTCATTTTGCTTGGTTAGCAAAAAAAAAAGAAAGCTACTACCGGCGGGCGCTAGCTTCCTGCACAGGTGCTCGCTTTGTTTTATTTTGCGGAGTTAATTGCTTTGTGCGCTCGTGAGGCAACTGACCAATGACAGCGAGCGAATTTCGCCGCTTTTGCCTTTGAAGTATAGCCTTCATGCACCTATGCTTGCACTGCAAACAATATTAACTTAGGTTTAGTTTTTTTTTTTTTTACATAACTTGTTACAAATGAACAAAGTATTGAAGTTATGACGCTTAAAAAAACCGTAACCCTGGACAACTTATCTTTAGCTGTAAAAAAAAAAAAAAAAAAAAAAAAGACGCTACTTATACGTAAAATAAACGTGTAATTAGTATCTTAGCTAAAAGCTGTGTGGCTAACGTCTATATATTTTAATATTAGCAACATGTCTTGGTTAAGCTATATTCATTATTAATTTTCTTGTGCTAACGTATCCTCTTGTTATTTTTACTTGTTTGAATTAAATTATAGGTTGTATATCAACTTTTAACAAAATGTATGCCACTCAAAAAAAAATAAAAAAATAAAACAAAAATAAATAATAATAATTAAATAAAAAAATAAATAATAAAAAAATACACGTCATTAGCCACAGGTAACTAATCAATATTAACTCATGAATTATGTTCTCATGGCCTACGCAGTGTTACTCTTTGTGCATGCTTGTAGTAAGTAAGAAGGCTAAATGCAAATTTCCATCATTTTTTTTTCACCTGTCACTCTATCACTGGTTATGATCTCCACAGTGCATTTAAAAAGCATTTGCATGCTTGATACACATAAGCAAATGTTTTTGACTTTGACATGTCTGCTATAGTGCTGTAGGGATGGTGTCGTGGGTATGGAAGGTTCATGCAAGTCCACAGGAAAATATTGTAAGACAGTGTAATGTAAACATGGAAACTCTATGTGTGGGGTTTACATCAACAGGCTAAAGTTAGTGCACAAACGTTTATGGCTTTTATCAACTTTGGCAGAAGCAGCAACAGGGTAAGCTCACCATGGATAGTTTATTGCCATAAAAATAGTAAATATATATTTTTAGTCTAAATTACATATCTGCAAAATGCATTTAGAATGTCTTTTTTTATCTCCACAGATGGAATCTCCACTTCTGGCAGCTTCATAAAGATAAACCAAAAAGACAACATATTCCGTACATTAAAAGGTATGTGCTTGCTCAATATACAGCGGTCTAATGAGCTGCTGTGTTGTTGTTTTGGCTGTAAATGTCTCACTTGGGCTTGTTAACATTGCTGTCAGAAAGGTTGATGTGGAAAAATGTTGCCAGTCCTCTACAGTGAAGGCAGGAAAGGCTTCATCTTGTCCTCTTTACAACTTTTTTTTACAGCGTACACACATATGACACACAGGCTCTGCTCTCTGTTGGGTTGACAGCATTTTTCCAGTGCAGTGCAGAGTGATGTAAGCAGCTTGATTCTCCAAAAAAGTGCAGTAAAGTGCAGAGCAGGTGTTGGCCTAGTTGGAAAGATGTGCCGGACCGGCTATGGCTTTTTTTTTTTTTTTTTTCTGATCTGGTTTTTGCTGCAGGTCATGTTTAATTAGGTGACAGAAAATATTCATGGAGGTAAATAAGGTCTGGCGCCTACAGTGTTTTTCTAATTAGTCTGCTAATGGAGTGGGACTCGGGGGGGGTGGTGGTTTTTGTAATGCATTTGGATAAGTTTTTTAAATTGTGAGACTTAAATGTTTTCATTCCAAATGCAGAACTTTCAGAGGTAAAGAAGTACTCAAAATTTGATCAAGTGAAAGTATTCAAAATAAAGGTTAGGTAGAAATAAAAGTAAGCAGCAGCAGCATAATTACTACATAATAGGTAGGTAAAACTAAAAGTTTACCTCAGTAGAAAGATTTTCTTGTTTCATACTACGACTACTACTGTTCCAAAACCTGGGTTTGGGGCCCGGCGCTGCACCACGGCTGCCCACTGCTCCTGACAGATTGCCTCAGTGGCATTGAAGGATGGATCAAATGCAGAGAACAAATTTCCCTAAGGGGACAATAAAGTACAACTTAATATGGCGAAAAAGTAATAATATTGAGCCCCTTGACACACTTTACAGTGATAAATTAGTTGTGTAAAATTACATCTGATACATCGGCTTAAATAAGCAGTTGTTTGTCACTCAGTGTGACAGGCACAATATGAATGTCATACAACCAAAGAATGCTGACAGCAAATGTCCAACCAGAAATTTATTTAATCTTAAAGAATGCTGCTACAACATAAACAGTGGCTATGTACACAGATGTTTGCTAATATTTTTAAAAACTTAAAAAAATATCCAAGGCATTAAGAAACTCAGTTTTCTAAATGTTCACTAAAACATAAAGCATGCTATTCTCAATGTTTTCAAAAGACCTTTGTTATACCAGTGAAATTCTCAAGTAAGTAAGGTAAGGTAGATTTTATTGTCCCCGTAGGGAAATTTGCCCTCTGCATTTGACCCATCCTTCAATGCTTTGGCAACCAATCACTTGTAGTAGGTGACCGCGGTGCAGCACCCAGGGACCCTTCTCCAGATCTTGAGCCAGGTTCTTGGTCAGGAGTACCTGGAGGATTAGCCCATTTGAGGTCAAATAAAAAAGACCATCATTTTGTTTCTGTGGTTAGACAGAGCTAAATGAGGACTATATTAAAAAATATCTAAAAATACCTTTGCGTCATTGAAACAATACAATTCTGACATGTCTGATCCCCCACTCCACCTTCCCATCATCCACCCGCGTCTTTGTGTTTCAGATTAGATTAGCATTCTCCAGTGCTTAATCACACTGTGTAGGATTACAATACATGAGTGTGTGAATGGTACCAGGCTGGGCTCACTGTACGCTGTCCACAGACCTAACTATGTGCCCGCTTTGTACACTGTATGTGAGTGTGTGGCGGTGGAAAAAACCTGCTGAGGTCACGGCCATGAAGGCAGCATCTGGTTACATGTGTCCACACACACAGGCCAACTGACACCGGCCCGCTCCCCTTTTGTCTTTCTCCTCTTACCCACACACATACATTCATTCATTTTAGCTGTGCCCTTTTGCCATATGGGTTGAAAAAAGGCAGACTGGTCGAAGGTGGTGGAGGTCGGAGACAGATGTGTGCCACTTGTGAAACCACTGTTATAAAAACTACATCTCCAGCAGTCATTTGAACTACTTAAGACTGCCAAGAAAGTCTTAATCCCATTCCCACTCTGCTCAGCTTGGGATCTTCACAATAATGAATGATTCTAAGAAATGAAAAGGTAGCAGCAGCAGTTATGTAAGGTCTAGTTGTTCTCTGAGTTCAAGCTAAAAAAAGTAGTGTTTTACTTATTGTGGAATTATTCTAATTACTGATCACTTAACATTTATATAAAAAGCCATAAGAGGGATGGACCAATCAATTTTCATTTTAAATGAGAAAAAATAATATCTTATTGTTATCAGAATTGACTGGTTTAAACAAGAGCTTTCATTTAATCTTTGAGCTTTGGCCAATTATATGCTTTCAATCAAATAAGAATGGCGGCTGGCTGGTCAGCATTGAACTACTGGTGGAGGAAAATACACATTCTACTCCTGAAAAACATAAAGAGAGAAAATGGAAATAGAAAAAAAAAATACTCTGTAGGAATAGAATATTTGTATCACCTAACTGGAGCTTTATCTCTAGGTGTAACAACTAATAGTTGTTGGCTGTTGTAGAGAGACCTAAGTGACTGCCAATCTCATGCTAATCTCTGAACATTCCTGCCATTGTCTTTTCCTGTATACATCATTTGCTACTTGTTTGGCTGTACAGAAGTAAGAGACTAGATGTTGCTGGTTTCTTGGAGTTATTCATCTTGTTGTGCTCTCGCTGATATGTTTGGGTCCACACCAATGCTTTTTCAGACAAATTGCGTGGCAGTACTGGTACGAGTGGCCAGGTTTTAGGTTTGCAACAGCAACAAGCTTCTTAGCGATACTTGTTAACGACCTGGCGATGTCAAAAATGCTGTATGCTGCTGTACATTTACAAAAATGCTATGACTGGCTAAAACAAATCATGATAGATCGGCACTAGCCACCGCTTCATCCAATCTCCGCCAAATATTCTACTGAAAATCTCTCCTCTTTACAAATGTTTTTGTTTGTCAACACCAACATTTAATGTTTGAAAAAGTGTGAGAAGTTGCTCTTAACTTTGTCACGTCTGTTCTATGTTTTACATTCTGTGAATTATGAGAACTGTAACACATTAATGAAAACCCTCAAAAACAGAGTCGAACTTTGGGCACTTGCTAGTTGTTTTTATTCAAGCTAATGTTCTTTCTGATTTACCCTTAGTTTCCACTCTTCCTTGTATCCCTTTATGTCTGCTTTCTAATTTCTGCTTGACTTACCTTGGCTAAGGGAAATTTAAAGAACAGTATTGCAATAGCTAGTGGTTACATATCTATTTTTTTCCTGATGTCCAAACAACAGTAGCTGTATTGTATTATTAACTTGCAAAGAAAAAAATTAAAAGATAATATATTAAATTATCTAGTGTTTGTATAAGCATTTAATTGGTTAGTCTATGCCTTTAAGATAGCTTACATTATAAGCACATTTCGAAGTACAGTTTTTTAAATTGTGGAAATGGTAAATCATACAAAACATAGTCTTGTCTTTTCAATCTATAAATAAACCACATTGCCACACAACACACTGCCAAAGCAACACCCAAGCCACAAGAATTAAGCTTGACTTATTTGTAAGCTAACCATACTTTATCATGGCATATCAAATTTAGTCACCATTGAGCACTAGAATAGCAGATATTCACTTTGTCCTAATAATAGTGTAATAATGATAGTCCTCCATCTCCTTGACTATTTTTCCATACTAAATTCAACTGTCTGTTCTAGAGTGCTGGTAATAGTAGACGCCAATGAACCAGCCGGCTATTTTTGACTGGCTGAACAAATGGCCCAATTGTCCAGCCTCAAGGTGCGTGAAATCACTTGATATGTCAGGGGCTAATGTTACATAATATCCCCCACGGGGCCCCCAAGGCTCTGCGCTTTTTCTGAGAGCACATTTACACTTAATATGTGCTGCGTACTTTCTCTTTTGGTACTTAGAAATTGTACCAATTCCTGAGGGAGCAGTGTCCTTAACTTTTATTACTGTGTCAAATCAATTGCAGTTGTATTAACCTTTGGGCTTAAGGCTCCTGGCTGTGGTCAGCTGAGTTACCACTCTAAGGGTCTCTAAGGGCTTAGGGTCTGTGGCCAGACTGTAAATGGACTTAAGGCTTACAAAAGTACACTCAGTTGTAATAAAATGGATGGGTTGAAGATTAGTTTAAAGTCAAATTGTGCTGTTTTTGGGAAAGCCTGTTCATTTTATAATTTAAAATAATTTGTGTTTTTGGACTGGCTGGTAAAACATGTCTGTTTTCATACCAGACCTATTTATTAATACTCAGTTTGGGCCTTGTTTAGCTCCATGTTACTGTTATTTCACTAAAATGTCTGTCGCTGTTGCTCACATAGTTACAGAGAAAAAGAATGGATGCAGCAGATTTTTTTGGAAGTAGCATTTTCTACAAATCTGCAAATTCTGAATGACAGCTTGAGTATCACTTTGTTGTAGGCAGCCTCCTCATATGCTTAATTTTTTGGATTCATCGCTCATTCATCAGCAACTACTACGGAGTCTGCAAACTGAGTCATTCAGAGGAAAGAACAAAGCTAACAAACTCCAGCCCAGGTCAATACAGAGGATCCTTACATATGTAGGTACAAATATATTTTAGTTTTGGTTAATTTTAAGACTATAGCAGTGCAAAATAGACTTTGGTGGGACCACCAAAGTGTAACAATGTATTGGAAAGACTAGCTATTTATTCTTTTGTTCCAATATTGATACAAATCTGACAATACCAAACATATTTATTAATACTCAGTTTTAGTCTTGTTGAGTCCCATATTGACATTAAATTTTTCTTATTAACTGTGAATATGTGTAATGGTGAGCAGTTGGCTCTGGCTTGTTCCGCAGATATCTTCACTGACTTCACTCACTTACTTCACACTCACTGTAATTCATCTTGTGCTGCTTAGGGCAATGCATTTGTATTCCAACAACTGCTGGTTCAGTCCAGCGCTGTGGTAGTGTTGAGAGACAAACAATGTTTTTAGGGAGACACAAGGACAGTGCACCAAATTCTCCACAACCAATCAGCTTTTTGATAGAATATAAATATTGTGATATAATTTATTTCTAAAACTTTAAATGACATTACCCTCTTCATTACACACAAAAGTAGGAGATGAAAACAAGTGGCAAGTGTTAAAACTGGATTTGTATGTGACTGTAGTGTTTGGTAGAAACATTTTAAATGTGGTTGCAGTGATTCTTAGAAAGTTTCTGATGAATTCCTATTAAGCTTTTTGTTGTGATGTTTGATGTTGATGTTTGATGTTGAACTTGCATTTGTAATGTTGCCAGGAATGCAGTTTTGCAGTCTCACCATATACTGTTTTGTGTGGTTGTTTAAAACACAGTTGGCCAGGATCCAAATAGTTGAAAACAATGTCTGTATTCATTTAACATTGTATTGTATAATATAAATTGCAAAAAGGGGGCGCAACAACAACATGTTCTCTTTTTTATAGGGGTGTAATATAGGCCTATATTAATTTAATTATAATTTCCTCTATGGCCCACTACTGACCTTTCTTGCAAATTATGAATTATGTTTCAACAGACTAACCAACATACAAACCAACAGACCAATGGTGGGAAAAACAAAAACGGAAACAAGAACGTGAGCTCCATGAAAAAAAAAAAAAACACTATAAAGTCAATACAAAACATTATCAATGCAGACTTGCTTGGATGATATTGTTGTCCAACATTTACTATAAAACTTTGCAGTGCAGTTGTATTTTTATTTTGAGAGTAGAAATATGAGAAGATGGGCTAATATGTATTCTATTTTCATTACAAGTGATGTAATTGTTTGCCCCATCTTCCAGACCATACAGACATATTTGATATTCGATCCCCTCTGTCTGGCCCTTATCAGAATAGACTCCTGGCTGTATCCTGATACGGTCTGACCTCAACTTCGGCGTAATGGACAGATCACATTGACTTCAGATGAGCGGGTGAGTGACACTGACCTGGGATCAGATAGCCCTTCTGATGTAACCGGATCTCCATTCATGTGGACGCACTCCTGACTGCACATCTGACTAAGCTGGAGGCCATACAAGAACCCAGAGTGAAACGGAGGATGAGACAAGTACAATGGATGTTTATTTAACTTCTGTGCGTGGGTGTGGGAACAAGGCACACGGGATTATTGTTAAAGTGTTCAAATTAGTTTCTGGAAATATGCTTTGAAAGATGGTGTAAAATATTCAGAAGGAGTTTGGGAAGTTTATTTGACATAATTTTGACTGTATAATCCAAAAAGGCTATAATGCTTGGTATGTGTTGTCATCAAGTTGAGTTTGAAAATGAAATGTAGTGTAACAAATAAAGACAATATTTGAGATTCAGTTTAAGCGGTTCACATGTTAAGCAATTGACCTAAAATTTTGAGCATAGTTAATAGCATAGCATAATGTAATACAGAGGTCTACCCTGTTCACTGATTACATGACTGAAAATGTCTAGTAGTGCTTTATGTTATCAAAGGAACAGACACTCTTCGGACTGCACTAACAAAAGTATTCATTAATGTTTTGATATCTCCCTCTGCTTGTCTCTTTTGCTTGTTGCTCATGCAGCTGCAAAACTGATTGCATGCATTAGATTTTCTTGGAAGTAGCATTATCTACAAATCTGCAAATTCAGAATGTGTGAGTATAAGAGTGAGGCTTGTGTGTTTTAACATTTTATTTCTGAAAGCATAGGTGATTTTAGATAACAGTGTATTTTACAGCCATCTTTCCAAAATGTTTCAGCACATACCGTATTTTCCGCACTATAAGGCGCATTGGATTATAAGGCTGTCGCCGTGACCGCATTATCGTCATACCGCGCTGTTATTAATCCAACCGCATTGGGGCACAAGCGACCGCAGTAACCGCAGTTTATCATTTTAATGATGCACTAATGGGATGCACAGTTTAATTTTACTGTAAACCATGAAGCATTTAATGTTTATGCACGTATATGCGCTCAGAGACGCTGGGAGTGGAGAACGGAGGGTTAATGGTGAGAAAGGAAAAGGCTTCTGCATGTGCTGCGCTGCTTCATTGAAGCTAAAGGCTGATTTATACTTCCGCGTCTTCCTGACGCCAAACTACCGCAGTTGGCTCGACGGCGTTGAAAACCCTTGTTGTTTCATGCAGTGCCATTTCATCGCGAGACCAAGCAACCAATCACAGCGCTTGCGGTCCGCGGCGCCTCGACGCATAGTTACATTTTTGGCCCGGTGCACGTCAGGGCTGCGGCGTAGGTTTTGAGAGGGTTCGCGGAGCTTTGCCGTCGATTTGACATGGAAGTATAAATCAACGTTTAACCGCTTCCCAAGCAGATACTGGGCTTACGCGTTACTCAGAGGAAGAGCCATAGACTCGACTGACGATCCACTCACCTGGTGACGCGATAAATACGTGAGGTTTTTCTCTGCCCTCTCACTGCTGCAGGTGCGTGTGTGACACAGTCGCTCTGTAGAGTCTGTGCTGCGGGGAGCACTGCTAGCCTCCTTAGCTCATCTCTCAAATCACAAAAGGTGAACATGTGGGTTTTTTTAAAGCTACCACGTTTCATGCGCTGCAAGGACATTATCACTCGTGCCTGACTCGTTTTTGTTAAAGCAGAGGCTTAACTATATAATTAGCTTATAATCAAAATTTGTTTGGACATGTCATTTTTTTCAGGTGTTATTATTAGCTTATGCTATACTGCATATACCACACACCGTGGTGTTGAGCCGCATATAATTACCGCAGGGGAAATTCTCTCACAGCGACAGCCCTAGTTCAGAGCTACATGAACAGCGTTCGAGCGCTCAGTTTTCTGTCCCCTCAATGTCGCAACTCTTCTACTGAGATGGAGCAGAGGCCGCGCCTCCTTGTTCTTTTGCGGCAGGATCCATAAACACGCCTATGGCACACATGAACAGCTGGGACTGGAATTCCCCTTTACCGCTTTTACGCTGTCACTTCGGCGATGCCCCCTGAATACGGTAGCCATAATTAACCAACACTGATCCACATATAAGGCGCATCGGATTATAAGGCGCACTGTCGGTTTTTGAGAAAATTAAAGGCTTTTAGGTGCGCCTTATAGTGCGGAGAATACAGTAATTAAAATGAAGTTTGTATGAGACTCTGGTAAGTCCCTCCCTCTTTTGGTTGATTTTGGTCGATAAATCGCTGAGCTTGGAATAATTTCGATTGACTAACAATTTCTTTGGTCAACAACAGCCCTAACAACAACACACACGACTTCATTCACAAAGACTGTTGTCCAACGGCTACATGACCAATTTGCATTGATTGCTGACATGACTATTTCAAGATCCTGGTCTAATAACATGTCTAAATAAAAAGTTGCTAAATTCTTCCCTCTCTTTGAGAGTGATTATTTATGACAAAAAAATGCATTATCTAAGGAGGATATACAGTTTTTTTTTGCAATTTCCTTCTGCAAATAGGTAGCAGTCTTCCTGATCTAACCTGTCTGACACTTGCACTTACACAGTAAAAAGTCTTTATCTCGACTATTAGCTGCTCATGGGGCTCACAGTGTGGAGTGGGTGCAGATCTCAGACCAGCGCAGAGCAGTGAGGGAATCTTAATGCCTCCTCTTTTGTGATGTTAGCAGACAGCAGAGTGTGACTGCGCATATTCATGAAGCCACTCTTCTCAGAACACGTTATCATTTAACCAGTATGAAGAAATAGACACATGAAAGGAATGGATAATACTAAATAGAATGGACAGATGAGTTGTCACCTGATGGAGGAAACTGTTCAACCAAGACACTTTTTAACACAATGTTCTGATGTAGCTACTAAGAACTGTAACAATTAGTGACCAGACAAGTTGTCTAAAGTTGATTCAAAGTAACAAAAGTCTAATGGTAACCTACCCAGGTCAGACATACCCATTCACTTTGCAAAGTTGAATGATATCCCTTCTATCCACAGCGATTATGTTCACTCAGTAGAAATTATGTTGAAGCAATTTAAATTTTTTTTTCCAAAAATGGGCAGACGTGCTTCTTATATGTATGTAGTTGGACTGTGGTACAAGTATCACTGGTGGTAGAGGTCTTACTTAATAGGAAAGTTTCAGAATCACTTATTTGGAGGGATAAGTGGTTCCTCTTTGGCAAATGCTAATTGAATTGCTGTCCTTACATCTTGCTGCCATGTAGTAAATGCTAGGCGCTAAATGTATAGTTACATGAAAAGGTATGTTTCTACCAATTTATAATGTCACCACTGTGCTTCTAATTATCCATAATCTGTAGTTAGATTGTTTTAAAAAGTAATGTTTGTAATGTTTTTTGATAAAAAAAATAATAATAAAAAAATAAAGATGGGTTTCATTAAATGCTTGGTGTTTCTCATTGGTTGTATACCTGTTTTTAGGCATCTGTTGCTACTGCCTTCCTTGAAATCCAACATAAGTATACGCTCACTTTATTTAGGATGGCTCATCAGGCTTGGTAACTCTCAACCACTTCGGTGTCTTTAGCTGAATAGTGACTCAGAAACTGCATTTGTCCTAATCTCACGAGATCATTGTTTGCCTGTGCTTTGATGACTGCATAAAAGGTTTGCAATAATATTTGACACAATTCTAACCAGCCTGCATTGTTCACCATTTGTAGCTATCAATTTCAAACCATTCAGGCTCATCTCTGTTAAGCCTGTTGTATCCTGTGTATATATTTTTTTGTGCGGACAGTGTTGATCTGAGCAGTAGGCCTTATCAGCGGCTACCACCTCTCCATCCGTCGGCAACTCCACGCTGTTTTTATCATTAACAATCAACACAATCATGACTTCAGCTCACATCATTTGCTCTTCACGTTTACTAGTTTGGCTTACAATTCATTGTTTGTTAGTTAGTTTTTGGAGATTCCAAAATTAGATGCGGTTATTGGTATTGCCTTGACAAAGATGCACTGCTGTTGAAGTTGAAGTGTTATAAAAGATAGCAGGAGATCCCTTGAGTGTACTTCTTTGTTTTGTGGCTTTATCTGCCTTGGGAAATGTGGAGAATGTGTTTGAAGCTGATGAAGGGCAGCGGTGATGAAAGAACAAGGTTTGGACAAAGGACAGAGCACCCATTCGTAGAGTTTCCTGTCTGGCCCTAGATTTGTGTACTGCTATCACAAGCTCTGCTAACAGAAATCAGGATTAAGAGTTAAGGCTAGTTTTATTTGGTAAGTGATTAATTTCCACCTGAACTCATGCCTAACCAAGTTTCAAGGAAACTGTGTAAAATGTAAATAAATACAGAACTTGGAGAGCACAGATAAACTGACCCTTTACTGACCACTTGTGGCTGGAGTTTTTTATGCCTGGCCCTATTTTGCAATGGTAGAATTCCACATTGTGTTCCAGCTCATCGGCATGGTGTTGGCCCTGGACAGAGTAACCCAACAATAGAACTTAACAAAATAACAGCATATCAGATGTAAAAACTGAGATATTTTACTATTTTATGAAAAAAATTGCTAGTTTTAAACTGCAACCTTTATTGCTTGTCCCTTTCCCAACTTCAGACAATTTTTAAAAATAGCTATAAATTGTCATAAAATGGTTAAATATGGGACTTGCAACATAATTTATTTTAATTGGGTTTGTACTCATCAAAACAATATAATAGTAGTAATAGGCAGAATGTTTGTGTTTGATTTGTCCGCTGCTTGTGGTCTTGGATGTTTGTCTGTACTCAATAATGACCTTTGACCTGCTTGCTCCAAAAGTAAGAATTTACCCACAGGGAGCAGTAAACTATCAGGCGTCTCCAACCTGTCACAAGAAATGAGCTTTGCAGACCAGTCAAACCACTTCTCGAAGAGATAGTTTTTTTTTTTTTTACTTCTTTGGCAATGAATGTCATGTAGCCAGTAAGTTGCTTATCACTTGCCTGATGAGTCGAATAGTTAATGAGTCAGTAATTCGTAGCAAATTTGTACAGACTGAGAATAAGCAGGTTTAGTACGCATGTCATATAATGACTCATCTGAAGTTTAATGACAGTTTTTTTTGTCTTCATGTTTTATAGTACTATGAGACATTGACTGCTGCTGCATAAACAGATTAAATTTACACATGCATTTTTTATGATTTTATTTTGTAGTGAGTACTGTGATGTATGAAAATATTGTATCACCTCCAACCTTACTACCTACAAACAACCTACCTGTCAGCTATGCTTTCAGAAAGCTATTAAACCTTCAAGTTTTTTTTATAACCACTAGTAAAATAAAAATCTTTGCCATTTTAATATATATCATAGTCTGAGGAGCAGACACCTGATCGATATTGTGAATTGAACATAATTTTTATTATTTTATTTTGAATAATATCAATAATAACTTCAGTGAAGTCAAACAAATTTTCCAGAGCAATTGGCCAATCTTAAGGACAACTGATCGTTACTAAAAATAAATGATCATTTTCTTTTGATAATATGATGATTAATAAAGTAGTGTTTGTGTGACAAAGGCCAAAATAAAGACTGAGATTAACTTTGAACAGGGCTAAAAATCTATTTAACTATCTTGTGTAAATCCCTTAACATGATTGTAGTAGTTCTTAGCTCTGTTCAAATTCAGTCCCGTTTTTGGCCCTCTCCACATGAGTCATGGTCCTGCCATGACTGATAGGAACAGTGCCATGCATGACTCCAGCATCAACTGGAAACATGGCATAATCTTTATGTAAAACTAACATTGTTGAGAAATTGAATACGTCATTACTTTTCATACTAACTAAATTGATTTTGTCACATGCAATAATGCTTTGTAATCTGCACTACAGTGTGTCCTGAAAGGGCCTCCAGAGACAATGAGAAGTTAAAGTATTAGTAGAAGTTAAAAATAAATTTAAGAGTCTCTATTTCCTCTATGTAGATATCACTCATGGTCTCTGATTTTTATTTTTTTGTTTGTTTACTGTAAAATCAGAGTAAATTACTGGCTAGTTGCTACAGTGCAGGTTTGTCACAGTTTGGCTGAGAAAGTACCATTTCTCATTAACGTTATAGTTTACAAAAGAAAGAAGTAGTAAATAAAGCTGTGTCAGTCTTGCAGTAACCGTGGGTGCTCTTTTATCTGCAGACTGAGGAATCCCTGCCTCTCCTCACACAGCACACCTGGTGTCCCTCACAGTCACACCTCATTTAGCAGTAAGTGTGGCTGTAATGAATGAGTGTAAAGTTTCAAGCTCTGGGCGAGTTGCAACATCGAGTCAAGTCAAAGACATGACAGACCCATCAGGAATGTTTGCTGAATGTAGCTTTGGGGAGTGTGGCTCTGCTGCATGTTATGTAAATGGGAGTGATATTGGTATGCATATTTTGTGGAATGCAAAGCACCTGTACAAAAGAGGAGGGACAGGACATGGCAGCTGTAAATCAGAAATTAAAGGCTAAATTTAGAGACCTGTAATTGAAAATTGGAGTTACCCTCTAACATTAAAATCCATCTAGTACATTTGGCTGTTGTAATAATATTTACCTATGTGAAAGTTATTGTGGATGAAAACAGGTGGCCATCTCATTGACAGATGGCTTGTGCAGTTTTATGGCTTTGCTCTAGGAGATAGCCTTTTGCAGGTTATTTTTAAATGTTATAAAGCTATAGAACACATGGGAGAGTGAATTGGAAAAGTAGATAAAAGCCACAAAGCTCAACAACAGGACACAGGGGAAATTTTAATGACAACCATGTAAATATTTTCACTATATAAATGTGAATATTGCATTTTGACTTTTATTGAGCAACTGAGGCTGTTGTAGAGGGTATACCAGAGCAATGGATTTGTCCACTTGTCTGTCCAGTTAGACAATTGCAGTCTGATACTGTGGTTGTAGTGCTGGAACACCATTAGCCATTTTCACAAATTCACCTGGACATGATGATTTAGTAATGTCCAGGGCGATCCAACATGAACTGAAGTGAATTATGACAGAAGAATAGGGGTTTACTGATACATTTCTGCAATGATGTGATATGTATACAATACGTATCATTTAGCATTGCTTTGATACAATTCATGAATGACATTGGCTGATTTAGAACAATACAATTTGAATTTAACACCTGCATATTGTTACAAACTTTTTGCCAAAAATTATAAAGTATACTCTCAGGAGAGTGAAACGAAACAAAGTTAAATATAACTTTTTTTTTTTCCATCAAAAGCGTAAAAAACACCTGGTTTTAACTCAACATGCACATTCCTAATATCAGTATAATTTTTTTTTTCTGTGTATGTTGATTTTGCATCAATATTAACTTCTTGTAAGGTGATACTAATCGAGTGCGTATCAATGTAGTTGGATCGCAGGAATAAATATGTATATTGATATAGTAAGGGACTTGTTATAGCACAGAGGAACATCCTGAACATTTACTGAGGGGTGTGTTGAAGACTTGTATACAACTTGTTTGTACTTTTCTTTGCATGTGTTCAAAACCATGTAGTGACTATTTTCCTAGCTGTGGTCACTGTAAAGGAGTCAGGTCATTTGTACTCCAGCTTTGTGTTATGAACAGCCAGCTAATTAGAAGCCATACCCTGTTTTATTCAGCTCAGTTGTTCATTTACACCGCTAGACTATCTACTGACGTGTATCACCTCTGCTGCTGACATTATTGTGATTAGAGAAGAGCCATTGCCATAATGCATTGTGTTAAATGTAGTTTGGAAGATGGTTGCTGAGAATAATTAATGGCATCAGAAAGTAGATTTTTGCAAGGGATTAGACATGGAAGCATAGTGACAGTGAGCAGAAGGTAAACGTGATGACAGCCAAACACGCCAGCATTTACACTTGAACACCAACTATGCACCAACAGAGCAGCAGCGCCATAAATATAGAAATAGTTTGGCAACAGTTGTAGCCTGGCAGGCCTCCGCGCACTCACAAACCACAGTCTGGACAGCTGCTGCAGGAAGAAGAGAAGCACTGAATGGGAGCGACAGCTGTGGATTCCTCAGGGTGAAGGAGGGACAGGCCATAAGAGATAGAGACAGAGCAGAAAGGTACAAAGTCAGAAGTACTCAAACAGCTGGACTGCCTTGACACTGAGAGTATTTATATTTTGCATTGTGCATCTGATTTCTGCGAAGACATTCATTAGTCACTCTTGTATTAGAGGCTGTGGGGGATGGTCCTTGTTGCTTGATATAGCAACAATTCTGCTAAATATGTGCCTGCAGCCGCTTTACCAACCAGGGTCCAGACCCAAGCAGAGATGTAAGTAATGCAATGAATGGAGAGTATGGTAGTTTTAAAAGGGAAACATTCTTCTTCGGGGCCTAGAGACTGGTGGTGGTGAAGAGGAGAAGATGAAGAGGCTGATGGTTCTGCTGCTGCGGTGGAGGCGTTGGAGGATTGCAGAACGTATCTGAAACAGCTGGAAGATAGAGGAGAGAGAGTGCATATGGCTTCAGAGGTTATTGCTTGAGGCGCAAAGGTGGCAGGCTGTGATTGTCTGACAGTGACAGACAGGTGAAAGGTGTAGGAACTCACAGTTTTTCTGGTTGAATTTACACATACAGCTTTCTTTCTAGGTTTTACTTTAGATCCCTGATAGCCATTGCTAATAGCTAATCTAATAGCTAACCTTCTTGGCGTCCACACAATAAAATAGCAAAAATTAACATCTAAAAGCAACAAAAAATTACAGTTTTATTTTGGTGGAGAGATGTTTGTGTAATGGTCCATATCAGTTGTAGTTGTAGTAATTGTTTGACTAATGTTGTCATAACCTGCATTCAAACAAAGGCTTCACAACATAACAAACTGTTATGCAAACTATATGAAAACTAAGTGCAATAACAAAAATTGTGATAACAGTTTTGGTCGTTACATTTGGCATAGTATCAGATGAATATACTGTAGGTACACAGGCCTGGACTAACTGCCATAAATGCTTCTTGATTTGTCACCAATAACACAGTTTAAGAAACACATTTTTTATTATTTTGACAGATAAAGGAACGTAAATGTCTGTTAAAAATAAATTTATAATGTTATTCAATGCAAGCAGTTCTTCAAAGTCTCTCCAATTCTTGCAGTTGTTGTATTTTGTAATAATGATAATTTGGTAACTGAAAGTGTTGAGTTATTCTTATAAATTGGGTTAGGAATATTCTTAAGACAGCAAACACTTCTTCTAAAGTTCACTGGTCTAACTGTCAGTAACAGATGCTATTCATAGAAATCCTGTTTTGCACAAGGCTGATTTAGCAACTGGCGACTTTTTTTTTTTAGCGCATATACTTTCAACACACTAGATTCTTGAAAAGAAAAGGTCATCTTCTGCAACTAGTAAGCAAATGATTGGACGCTTCTGGCACATAGACTGATGAATAATGGAGTTAATGGGAGTATAGTGTTTTTTTCTGTGCATTTGAAAAAGTTGCCCCGTCCCACAATCAAATTGCCTTAAGTGAGTAATTGTTTTTCCATGCTTTCAAATAGGTGTGCTCTCTCCTTTGATTGCACATTAGCCTGTTGCCTTCAGGGCCACTGTTAGTCATTAAACTAGACTGTTAATGGGTGTCAGAGCACTACACAGAAGTGGACTTGAACATCTAAATGGGGACACATAGTATATTTGTAAAGAATGTCATCTCTAGCGCGACGCTTACTATTTGCTCAAGGGCACCACGGCAGCAAAGCAAGTGTGGGGAGGACGGAAAACCAAGGGCAGGAAATGGGAGCCTAAACTCAGCTCTGAAACAGGAAGCCGCTCTGGTTCTCTCATTGTTGTGTTTTTATAGACTCGGCTTCCTGTTAGCCTGCCCCCCCCCCCACCCCCCATCACTATGGTTACAGTCCCAGTTGTTCATGGGATGGTAAGTTCAGACACTACAGTAAGAGATTGCAGTTTACTTGAATGTATTTTTTGTTTTTTTGTTTTAGTTGACTCTTTTTAGGTGCCAGACATCAACCTTTTTGGCAAAATGCAAATTAAATGTAGAACCCCGAAGTGTGAGGAGAGATAGTGTTGGTTAAAGGGATGAAAGGAAGAGAAGAAAGAGAAGGAGTTAAAGAAAAGAGGATGTGGCGGCCAGTAAAAGATGACAGAGGGGAGTGGAGCGTCTAATTATAGATCCTGCTGTGAGCCGGCTGGGGTTTGCACAGCCGGATATTCACAAGACCAACTGAGCTTTTGTTGTTTACACTTTTCTAAATACAATGCTCCAGTTTGTTAAGAAGTTTACTTCAATATTTAGTTGTGTTCGTAGGTTTTTGTTTTCATGTTCATACAGATTCTCTTTCATACATTAGGTTAGGAAGTATAGTATATGCACAGTATATTTCAAATGTATCTTTAGCGCAATATCAGCGCAACAACGCAATATTCATATTGCAAGAAACTAAATTTATTGCATTAATGTTATGGTCCTTCATCTGGCAGAAATTTACACTGAGAATCATTTTCCTATCAGAGCTTAAAATTAAAATGTGTTTGAAATATCACCAATCATATCTTTATCGCAATTTTCTACATAGTTATTGCTTGTTTTTCACACATTGTGCCCTATAAGGCACTTAGGTAATAATTCTTATTTCCCTACCTGCATGTAAAGGAGGTGACTGCAGAGTAAATGAATGTGAGAATGAATAGTTGTCCGACAGTGTACATTAGCCTTGTGATTAACTGTTAATTGTCCAGGGTGTAACTGTCTTACGCCCATAATAGCTCTAGGGTTTGGCTTCAATAAATAATTATAACAGTATTGGTATCAGACTGATGCTTTTTAATAAAGCATAAATAGATTATGGAGATATATGTCTGCAATACTTATGACAAAAGCATCAAAGAATGGTGTGTTTTATCTCACAAGGTAAAGCTTTCATGAAAAACAAATCATTTGTTCTAGGCTGGCTGTTCCAGTACAACTTTTAAGAACTACATCTTTGAATATTTAATTACATTTTATTTTGGCTCTTCATATTTTATATAATATTTGGGTTGGTGTTTGACATCATAAACCCAGCAAAGTATTCAGTTCTGAACATGATATACAGTCTTGTTGCTTGCAGTTCGTATCTTTTGTCCTATCTGGGAATAGTAGGGAATCTTTTCAGAAGTAACAAACCAACCAACAAATTTGTGTAACACTTTAGAATAACACACATTAGTTAAGTATTATTTATGCAGTAGTAACCACTTAATTTATTATTTATAAAGCATTACTTCAACATTAATAAACTGTTGTTTACTGTGGGTCCTCTCCGGGTTCTCCGGCTTCCTCCCACTGTCCAAAGACATGCATGTGTTAGGTGAACTGGTGACTCTAAATTGCCCTTAGTGAATGAATGTGAGAGTGAATGGTTGTCTGTCTGTGTTTGTCTCTGTGTCAGCCCTGCGACAAGCTGGTCCCTGTCCAGGGTGTACCCTGCCTATGGCCCAAAGTTACTGGGATAGGGTCCAGCCACCAACATGTAAATCTTGACTAATGAGCTCATGTAAACCAATGCAAAATTGTAAACATCAGTTAATTCATTATATATGAACTATTTATTCATTAAACTATTGTTAATTACATATTTGTTAGTGCTGTATTACTATTTTATAGTGGCCAGTTATTCTAAAGTGTTACCCAAATTTGTCACTGAAAAGTGATTTAGTTATTGATGTTGATTTAGTGTTCTAATAGTTGCTCTGTGGCTGTAGTAAAGAGTAGATTCAACTCAGGTGGCCCTTAAGTCTCGTTCTGTCAGCGGCTGGAGCTGTTAACACTTGTACTCATGTTTGAACAGCAGTAACTGGATACCCATGTACTCTAAGATGTGTTTGTGGTCTGTATGGGTCAGGGTTTGAGGCGGCCAGCCTGACAGACAGACAGACAGAGGCTCTGGATGTTTATGGAAACTCAGAGAGGACCCAGGGAACTGGAGCCACGCTGCATTATACATCAGCCTTCCCCTCTTACTCCTACACTCAAGCTTTGGTTTTACCTAACAATGCTAAAAATAGTTCTCTCTCCTTTTCTCAAAATTGTAATGTTCTATACCTAAAACCACTGTAATTAAATGGCCACTACTCGAATTGTTGAGATTTCAAGTAAAAAAAGTCACTCCTCCTGTCCTCTTATACATTTCATTTAATTTCAAATTTGCCTTTCTTTTTTTTCCTGCTGTTTTGTGGCGTAAGCTGGAATTGGTATCTTTCCAGCTAGCCTTGCCTCCACTATTAATCTATTGCTTAAAAACGTGCCCAAGTTTGGACTGGAAAGTGTTCCTGATCAGAATGCAGAATGGGTGTGTGATTGGTTTAAAAAATTTCAGTCCCTGCTCTATTTTCCCCTCTGTCAGAAATGCCTTATAATAAATAAAAGGGCTCAGAGTCTAATGTTTTCAAAAATGACTTCTGACTGAATAATTAGTTTTCTTCAAATACAAAGGCTAGCACATTTTGAATTTTTATTATAGCTTTTGCACATTTACCTAAAAAAGTACTGTGCCATCATAGTTTACATTGCGGTATGTATCAGATCTTTCCAGTAATTACCTCTGCTAAGGAGGTTATGTTTTGGGGGGTTTGTTAGTCTAATAACTTAAAAAGTAATAGTTGGATTTCTATAAAATTTTTAAGAAAGGTTAGTAATGGACCAAGAACTAAATGATTAGCTTATTTTGTGTAGATCCGGAACACAGTTGGAATTTAGAATTTTTTAAAGATTGTTTTTACCATTGCTGAGCTGACTGGATTCTGGTATTGTGCATGCGTCTGTACTTACTGTAGGAAGTGTTAACGTATATCATCGGCAAGGCCGAGAAGACAAAAGATCATGCTTTCAAGTCAATCTGCTTGGCTAGTCAAATAAAGCAACACAGAATAAAATGATTACTTCTTTTTTTTTCTTCTTTTAATTACAATTTTATCATTGTTCACATTCATTCGTTCTCTTATTTCAGTATTCTAAATGTTTGAATTTAGGAACATTTGTTCCTTGTTTGTTAAAATTGTGCAGCTATTAGCTAAAAATGTAAGAACTCTGAATTAAGTGCAACTTTCAGTGATGGAAAGTAAGGAGATACTCAAACAACTTTTTGTATTTAAGTAAACTTTACATTTAATACTTTATAATAATAATTTTATTATGTATTTTTACTTCTAGTTGAGTAATATTGTTTAGAAGTAACAATACTTGTTAGTTTCTAAAAATGGGTAAATTAATTCAGTTATCTGATTGTTCTAATATTTGAACAAGTACAAAGACCTCACATCATATTTACAACTCTCCGCTGTATTGCCATTGCATAACAGTGATAAATGAACAGCGGAAATTGCTTCTGTCAGCTATTTATTTGTTACTCTGTCAACAAGGATTTAATAAAGCAATGGCCCGCTTTCTGTTTGATAAGTCAACATCTTGACAGCAAACTATACTTATTATTGTGCCCTCAAAAAATTCCCAGTGTATTTTTAGTTTACACAATCTGGTTGTCTACTTGCGTAACATAAGCCACACTTGAACCTGTTGTTTTTTTTTTTTTTTGGCACAGAGCTGGGAAACATGTCGCAAGCTACGTTAGGAAACACCCAAATGACAATCACTAGTACAGGAGGTGCATCATTTTCTGGCTTAGCATTAGCAAGAAATATATAACTAAAAATAACAATTACTTTGATTTAGACAGGTGGAGAAATATCAAGTACATAATACTATCTAAAAACTATATTTTATCAACCTGTAGTACATACATAAATTAGGCAGGCTGCAATACGCTTTAAATTAGCATTACAAAAATTGCAAATTGTAAATAAACAAGACATGAAATGTAAAGGATTGACAAAATGGTCAGAAACCTTGGTTTGATGTTAGTGGGGGTGGGGGGTGGAGGGCAATCATGTAAGCCCATTATAATGGAAGTTAATGGGGCAAAATCCTCCATACAAAATTTAAATCTGATGCTACACAAAAACAAAAAATTCATCAAAGCCAATGTTGTTACAGATCTTTGACATATCCCAGACTGTGATAAAAGGTAAAAAAAAAAAAAAAAAAAAGTTTGCTCACCATCTCTTTTTATATGGAAAATAGGCCATTTTTTTTTTTTTTACCCACATCAGTGACTTCACTTACAAATTTGGCAGATAAGCACAACAGATTAATTTTTTTTTTTCAAATTTAGTAATTTTAAGCAGAACTGAGATAGATTAACAGATATGAGCAAAAAAAATTGAATAAAATATTCATCTGCTATATTTTTATACCAGTTGAATTTGAGTGGACGTTTTCTTCTCACTCAGTGACCTTACACATGTACAGTAGTAGTAAGGCAGTGGCTGTCTTTATAGACATTTTATTATTTTTGTTAGGTAATGCTCTTTTGACAAATGAAAATGAGTTGTGGTTTTTATAACTTCCGTTGCCACATTCTGAAAGTAAAAATGCTCACATAAGTACCCTATTAATATATGTACAGTCAAACCAGCGGCTGTTGCAGCTATATTTGGACTTGTAAAGGTACAAAGATGGCTGAATGTGTCACTTGTCGCATTGAACCTGCAGTGTGTGCACTTTTAACTCCATGGTGCTAAACATGCTAACCTACTGTCTTTGATGACTGAATTATCTTTTTGTTCTTGTGTTTTACACTGTAAGAGGGACAGGTTGCTAGACAAATATATGCTTTGTGTGTGCTAGTCCTACCTGTGGAACCAGTCCTGACTTAACACTAGTTCAGAATGAATTCAGTGGGAGGAGTTGAGGGATTACCCAAATGTAGAAGGTCATACCCAAATGATTTCACAAATTTTACTGTTATTGTCTCATTGTTGTGAGATTACTAAGTTTGCATCTGAATTTTACTAGACACAAACCCATAGGTGAGCATCTCTCAATGAACCATGATTATTTTAATGCTTTACAATACTAAAGTATAATTTTTATAAGCAGTTTAACCACCCTGTAGTTATAAAAAATGTAAGTATAAAGTACTCAACACAGTTATTACTTTAGTAAAAGTAAAAAAAAAGTATTAATTGTTATAAAATACTTTCACAGCAAAAAACAAGCAAAGTTACATGGTTTTCCTGTAGAAAAATGGACTTACTTGAATAAATCTACTTCTACTGCATCTACTTACTTTCCACCTCTGCTTATTTACATTGAACTAACTCTGTCACTAATGGAAAGTGGCCAATTCAGCACTATCTATGTTACACAGGGAAACAGCACAGAAATATAGAATAAACTTTACTTTGATATGACATATGGGTGTATTTGTAATGGTGAATAGGTGCAGTTCCTAGCTATGCTGTTGTTAGGAGGGACAAATAAAGACAGTTTTGGCTTGTGTATCTTTGTTGTAGTTGTTAGGTAAGTAAACAGTGCTTACATAACTTAAGTATAGGCATGCATTGTTCATATAAGTCATTTAGACTGTAATAGGCTTAACTTGAATGAGAAAAGTGCAGACAGAAACTATTACCACTGTGGACGGTGATGTTATCCCACAGAATAAATGATGATGTGTGTAACTTCAGTTTCCTGGCAGCATTTTAAGATGGATGTAATGCTAATATGTACGTACAAATGTACAAATGTCTACTTGCATGCTGGTGGGTGTTAGTGTAGTAGCCCTTTCTGCTTAGCTGTTTAAATCAAAATCAAAATCCCACCCCAGGGTCAAGGATTTACCTTCTTGTTCTCCATGTCCTGAAACATAATAGCATTCTTGAGGAGATCTAAAAACATTTAAACTTTGTATTTTCTGGAAATACTCAAATGGAAAAAAAAAAACTGTGTGGATTAGCTGTGGTCTTAGAAGTCTAAAGACTAAACCACTACATTGTTATGTTGGTAACTTGATATGTGTGCTATTATCACATATTTAATGGGACATGTATTCAATCAATAGGGACTGGCAAGACAAGGCCTTGTTCAGACAAAGGCTAGTTATATGTTCCAAAGCACAATTGGCAGCTGTAATGAAATCTTAAGGGCTATAAAAAGAAACTAAGTGATAAAGCAATGTAGAATTTAAACTGTCCAGTCACTACTCTCTGGCTTCCTCCCACCATCACAAGACCATGTGTACAGTAGGTGAATTGGTGAATCACAATTGCCTATTGTGAAAGGATGTGAATGGTTGTCTGTCGGTGTATGTCTATGAGTGTCAGCACTGCGACTAACTATTTTATTTGACCTTTATTTAACCAGAAAAGTCCACTGAGATTAACTCTCTCTTTGGCAGGGGAGTCCTGGCCCCATTGGAGACCTATAATACATGTTGTGGTGGTAGGGGAAACCTACACAGACACAGGGAGAATATGCAAACTTCTCACTGAAAGGCTCCACACAGTCTGGGAATTGAACCCGGAATCTTCTTGCTGTGAGGCATGAGTGCTAACTACTATGCCACTGGCCGCTCTAACAAACTGACTGCCGTTCAGGGTGTACCCTGCCTCAGGCCCAAGGTACCAATGTTAGCTAAGTCCTTTTGGTACATTTGATGCTGGTCAGTGCTGTCAACTTGTCCAACTCACCAAAGAGGTGTCTTGTTCTTCAAAAGATCATACCTCATTCTAGGGATGCACCGATACCATGTCCAAGTACTCGTACTCGTATTCATAAAAGTGGGCCGATACCAACAACCGATACCACTTTACAGCGCTGTCACGTGACATTCCCCTCTCAGCTCAGGAGTGAGAAACCTGTGGATGGATTTCAAATTGAACTGTATGGAGATAAAAGCAAAGCTGAGTTTACATTATGCTCAACCAGACATCCCAAATCATACGTGAGTTTTAAAACTTAAGCAGTTGTCCTTTTGTTGTCCTAGTTGTCCCGAAAATTATATAAGCGCGAAGCAGTTGTTGTCTGATAAAGCTTAAGAAGTACCGTTGCTAATTGTGTTAGCTGCTGTATGTCTTGACGAATCTCCGCTGGTTATGCGCAGATGCTCAGTCTGTCTTTGAAATGATTTTGGCGACTGAATAGAGGAGAATCTAAGCTTTAAAATGAGATATAACATGTCCATATTGAGCAAAGTTTAGCCATGATTAGCTGTGTTCAAACCACTCTGATGTAAAAATAACTTAGCATCGCAGCGCGAGGATAGACGGCAAAAAGACGACACGGTATGGGATGAATGAGATACAGCAGTGTGACTGTATAAACTATAAAGTAACCCCTATATAAGTACTCGTATCGGTACTCGGTATCAGCGAGTACTCAAATGGAAGTACTCATACTCGTATCGGTGCATCCCTACCTCATTCCTTCCTAATGGGGTTTGCCATACTAGCTAGCTACATTTGCCATATTGCAAATTGTTTATTAAGTGGCAAAAAATCTCTTCCTTGGTTACTGTCTTGTTTTCTACATTTCTTCACTCTGAAATAATCTGGTGCATTTCAAAGTCAGTGGATTCTTGGTGTCCACAGTGAGTCAAGGTCCAGATCAATGGCTGTGTATTATAGAATGAGGTAGTAAATTCAGCCCGACTGTAAATAATTGCATGTGAAATGTTTTTGTCTCCACAGTACAAAAGAATTTTAGTACTGTTTAGTAGGTTCTATGGCACTATAGCTGATAATGGTAGTTATCTACAACATTCAACAAAAATAAGTCTTGACATAGTCTGATGTAGATTTTTACAGATAAATATAGCTTTGAATGTCTGAAATGCAGGTCAAGTGCAACTAACAACTGCATTACTGTGACCACAACAAACATCTATCCAGGAGTCTGTTACAGTTGCAAGTCCCCTGCACCTCCTCCTGGCAAATATTGGCAAAAATCTTCTATTGCTAGAATGGGAGCACTGACACGATGTCCCTGTCTTGTGAGAAATCAACACGTCCCGGTTAGCCTTAGCAACAAGCTAGCAATGGGTTTATGTCTTAGATTTTCGGCATGGCAGAGAGGCCAAAAGACAGAGGAAACGTTTGTACATATATAAAGAGAAGAAGAAGAGCAAGGGGTCGCATAGGAGTCAACAATACTCGTGAGTATTTACGATAGTGCTTTACTCCAATATGTAGGTGGAGCTCTGTAGAGAATAACACAAATGTAAATGTCTGAAATGCAGGTCAGCTGCAACTAACAACTGCATTTCTGTCTGGCCTGAGAGAAGGCTAAACAATCACAACAATCCAGGTGTGTGCTGCCATCAATCTGAAACCGGAAGTGACCTCAGTGCATTCCTATACAAATGTGTGTGTGTTCCCTGTGGAAACAAAAGGCCCAGTGTAGGTAAATGTTGGAGCGATGTGTGTTTTTCTATTTATAACCCATGGGAGGCAGGGAGAGAGCGAGACATTGAACTCCGCGTGGATGTGTGCGAACTGTAGCGGCCTTTGTTTCCTTGTGTAAGCATGTTCCCCTCTCCAATTCCACGGAAATAATAGCTTTGTTATTTCTTGCTGTCATTACAGTGAATGAGTGCATGTTTTCAGTGTGTGCATGCTAGCCGGTATTCATACAGCCCATAGAGCGGGTCCTAACACAGACACACACTGTTGTGTTAACCCAAACATGTTAATGAGAACATACAAAGCAGACCCATTGTAGAGTACAGTAAATCTCTGTGTGTGTGTTTTCTGGTGGAAGCAATCCCAATGACATTATTGTTGTATGTATGGTAATGCCTTTCACCCATTTCTAGGTATCTGTTGGCTCTGGGCCAATGTTTTGAATGTGTGACACTTTACTCTCATGCGGTGGCATACATCTCACAACAAACCATGTGAAACTTTTGTGTGCATGTGTCTGTATGTGGAGCGTATAGTGTGAAGTTTGGGTTGGAGCGACAATAGAGGTTAGGTCAAGCCTGCCTTGTAAGCACAGGTGTGCATATGCATATCAAGGTATGCAAATGTTTCTTAAATGGAAAGCAGTACTTATTTTTTGGGGGAATTTGAGAAAACCTAGCAGAGTGGTTCTCAAACTGTGCTTTGGGTACCACTGGAGGTACACAGTTCTGCTTTAGTTTAATTTAGAGCCTTTAATTTAGAGTTTTATTCCTGTTTTAGTCCTGCTCTTGTTATTATGGGTTAAATTTGAATTACACCATTGGTCTGGCTCTGGTTTAGTCCTGGTTATGTTTTTCTTATGTCCAGTCTGGCTTAGCCTTGATTTAGTACAGGTTTGGCCCTGTTTTAGACCTGGTTTAGTCCTGGTTTAGTCCTGGTTTAGTCCTGGTTTAGCTCTGGCTTATTCTTGATTTAGTCCTGGTTTAGTCTTGTCTTAGACCTGGTTTAGTCCTGATTTAGTCCCTGTAATGTATGGTAGATTTTATTTAGTAATGCTCATGTTAGTCCATTGGTACTTTGAAAGTGAAATATTTTCAGAAGTGGTACTTGGTATGAAAAGTTTAAGAACCACTGACCTAGCATATTGTAATAGCATCTGTGTAAAAATTAGATGAGATATATACATTATTACAATAATGCTGGCCTGACTGGTTTGTTTTTTGTTTGTTTCAGGATTCTGTACTATTGGCCTAAGATACTAACTCCAGGAACAAGGGGCAGTAAAGGAACACATTATTACTTTTACTGGAGTTGTAGTTCAATGGATATAGCATTTATCCCTCAACTAGAAGGGCACAACTAGATCTGGCCACTATATCTTTACCTTGGAATCAATATTCTGTCACACTACAATAAGAAGCATTCCCATTGGCTGTTGAACTAATGGCTGCTGGAGAAAGTCAGAGAAAGTGTCTCTTCCGGCACTGGCTATGTCTTCTTACACAGAAAAACAAAAAACAAAAAAAACAAAAACATGTTTAGAAAAAAAAAAAAAAACTAATTCAGCACTAGAAGTTTAAGTTAGATTTGCTGTACACTTTAAGGTGAAAAATGTGTCCAGTTTTAGACTTTTTAATAAAACAAAAGCACCATGTTAGTGTTATAGGTGCGTGTTGTGATATTTGTGAAAAATTGAATGTTGCTTTAAATGTGGTGAAGATTTTATTGGTTTGTGCGTGTCTGTGTCTGTTTAAGTATAAATACATGCACCTGCAGTTGATTGTCTGTCTCACTCAGATATGCATGATGCCATTCGTACAGTATGTGTGTGTGCGTGTTTATGTCACTTAGACAGAAACCACCGCCAGCCTTTTCCCAAGCTGTTCCTTTCCTGGATCCTGTTTTTAGCGCCGGATGAGGCAATCTTTCCCATTGAGTCAGCCATGCAATGCAAATAGCTCCAACTGCATGCAAAAAGCATGGAAATGTGTGTCTGTATGTACTAAGTGACTATTGGGGCTAAATATAGAGTTTAGTGCACATAACTAAATCCAAATTAACCACTGATCTAGTACATAAGTGGGCCATGAAGAGGCTTAATATAGTTTCAATGGTCTGCTGATTTAGAGCCTAAATTATTGTATAACTAAATATATTGTGTGTATTTGTATTAAATGGTAACCATATTGTAAAATACATATGCGACAAAGGTTGTAGTACAATAAGTAGGCCTCACACTGCCACTGGCATGAAATGTCATTGGCTTTAAGAATTGCATAGGAAGTGAAGTCAACTATACTGCATTTGTATGCATAGCATATTTAAAATGACAACAGTTGAGCAAAGTGCCTAAAATAAAAGTAACAAGCAACAGTAAGACAAGTCAGTGGTGAATTTATCATAAACATCATGATACAAAAAAATTGCCAAATGTGAACGGTTCTCACACAATAAAAAAAACAAAGTATCCTACTCAACTGGAACTGAACTGAGAATCAGTAGGTATTTGGTTGTAAACTGCTCAAAAAACAGCTCCTGCACGACACACAAACTATTCCCCAAAGTTTTTTTTATCTCCTGGTTTCTGAGAATTTTAGGAGATAAGGTCAAACAGAAAGTGAAAGAAGTGCATTTGTTTAACTGTAAATTAATTTCATGAGTAAGGTAAATGAGTAACATTACAGTAAAGTTAAAAGTGAGGTGAAGTTATTAGTTAGTCCTTTATGGTGGCAAAGGTGCACACTGCAGTTTTAACTTCCTACTTGAGAGCATGTAGACAGTAGCCCTGCAGGGACATGTTTTTTTGTTTTTAGAAAAAAAAATTGAAAGATACTTTAAAGTATTTAATGTTGATAATAACAATAAAAAAGAAACAAAATTAATATTGTCAGTGCCCACAACCTTAAGACAAACATGAACATGTGTGTATCTTTTGTTCTTGAAAAGTATGTGCTTCATTTGTTACCTCCAAATAAAATATTGTTTTTGTTAAAGTGTTCAATTTTTCTTGTCTAGCATTTGCTTTAGATTGATTAGATTGAAACTGCTAAAGTCACCTCGACTTGGCTTTCTCTTAAAGGTCATCATGTGCGTAGCATCTCTGAGATGCTATGACCACAACAGTATTTTTATTTTTAGCTGTGTTTTGCTAGCCTACTTGTATATAAATGTATATGGTCACTTTTCCCACAGCCTTGGAAAACTGATTCTATTTTTGCACTCAGGGTTTGCGGTTTTCCTCACCACGTGTTTCGAAAGCGTATATTATGCTGCCTTTCTCCAAACAGTGATTTACCTGCCATCTTTTAAGTTTTGTTTAGTGTAAATAAACGTGATGAAAGTTGTAACTCGGCTCTCCTTCCTTTTCCCAGATTGCACGGTGGCGGTGCCAGTGTCTTGCGCTGCCTCGTTTCCCATGGACCTCAGGGTGGTGGGAGAGCGGGGGATGCGCCCTGGGTCGGACATGGCGCTCCTCACCCCCCTGCAGCCCCCTCTGCTCCTCAGCCCTTTCTCCCCTCAGCCCCGCACCTCCTTCTCCCAGCAACAACTGCATCAGCACATTCGGGTAGGCAATACAGATAATGAATCGTTCATCATTACTAAAGCCCATGTACTAACCCTACTGGTGTTCAATATTAGAAGAAGAGCGTTAACATTTGCATACATTATGTTAAATATAAATAACTCTTTCACTCGTGATATGTAGAGCAACAGGTGTGTGCATTTCCATGATGGAGGTGGATGATTTTTAGTTATAGATCTCTGTTTCCAAAGACATCTTGTATTTTACATGAAATGACAAAAGGGCACAAAAAGTGCTCTAGTACAGTGGTTCCCAACCTTTTTTGTCTCGTGTAGTCCCTGGGCTTTTTGCTATAGTACTTTCTCCCACACGTGTTGATGTTGCTTCAAAAAGTAGTCACATAAAATAGCTGTCTTTATGAGTACAAATATATTTTATACATTGTAAATACTTTCTCAAAAAAAAAAAAAAAAAAAATACTACTACTAATAATATGAATAAAATAAATGGTATTCTCAAAATAAAATTAAAATAATAAAATAGAAAAATACAGTGTAAACTCTTTTACTTTTAGATTTACTTATTTTTCTGTTTATGTTCAAAATAAACAACATGAATAAACGCCTACAAAATTTACTGCAAAATAATTTGAATAATTTCCCTTTGAAACAAGCTATTAAACTTTTATGTAACAAATGTATGTAAAGAGATTTCTTTAGCAGTTTCATTCAGGCATTGAGGCACTTTCTACCATAGGTTTCAATATTTCAATATAAAAAGATTGGTAATATTTTCTTATCATCTTGGAAATTAAAATCTGGAATACTTTAAAAAGTACCCCCTGCAGAGTCCGTGCGTACCCCTAGGGGTCCCGTACCCCTGGTTGGGAAACACTGCTTTAGTAAATCAGCACATGGCTAATTTGCATAAACCAACAAGAACAAAATACATCATGCAGACAACAATTTTATATTTCAAGTCAGTTTCTTGCCATTTTGGAAAATTATGGCAGTAGATATACTTATGATGGCTACCTTTAAAAGTCCCATATTTGCTTTTTTTTAAATAATTTTGGACACCTTTGGATTAGTATTTAACATTTTATAACTTAAAATAATAATGAAACCTAAATAATATACTGTGTATGTATGGAAAACCTCTTCTTTTGAGGAGTGATGTTTGATGGCCTCTGTGCCGCAGCTGCCTTAAATCCCACCAACCATTTTCAATGGGATTTAAATCTGGAGACTGAGAAGGCCACTCCAGGACCTTACAGGATCTTTTTGTCTTCTTGAAAAATCTAATAAATCCTTAAAATCTTTGGGGGAGGAGGGTTTGAAAATTTCTGATTGCAATTGTACTTCTTCCTCAGTGGCCTTCCAAAATCAATATGATATCCAGAATATACTTTAACATTACATGTTTCTTTTAACTGGAAGCTTTAATACTCTTTTGTCTTGATGCACAGTTTAACATGGAGCAGAGGAGGCGAGAGCAGGAGCAGCACGAGAAGCAGCAGGAGTTACAGCAGCTCAAGCACAAGGACAAGAGTCAACAAAGTGAGTCGGAACACTTTATTTACACAGACACAGGTGCTAGACGCATTACAAGTTTCACTTCACTTCACTCTTTAACTTTTATTGTTCTTCTGACCTTAATCGCGACCATGGTGGAAAGCCCCTGCGTGAGATCTTTAGTTGGTTTATATCTTATTCATTTTCTGTCCAACATAAGGCAGTATATGACCACAGTCTTATCTCAAAGACTTTGAAGTCGGTGCTAAATATAACCGGCAGAGTGTAGGTACAACAGTGGAGTTAAATATAGCTTTGGCCCTGGGCACATAAAAGTCAGTGGGTCAATATTGACCTGGTCGCTCCTCGCACCTCCTGCCACTGCTGTGTGCACGTTTTACACAAGTAATGCACTACAGTACAGAGAGAAAGGTTCTCAAAGCACTGGTACTGCATTGCATAGTCATATTCTTTAGTTGTTAAAAATATAAATCAACTAAAGCAATATGTCTCAAAAGCCTTTTACACACATGGATCATCTCCTAAAATCTCCAGGACCTCCTGGTTGTTTGAACACAAACAAACATCTACGTAATGTGTTTAATTCAAAAATTTAATTTCACCAGTAGTTGTAATATGGTGAATTAGGGACTCTAACATGACTGATTATTGTCTCTGTGAATAATTATAGGTGCAGTTGCCAGTTCTCTGGTCAAACAGAAACTCCAGGAGGTGATCCTGAAGAAGCAGAAACAGGCAGCACTAGAGCGGTCTAACACCAACAGTCTGTCTACCCCAGCTGTCCCATACAGGTGAGTCAGTGTGCAGGTTGTAGAAAATCTAAGTTACGTTTTTGTTTGCCCAACAGATTTGTGTCTATGTGTTTTACAGAAAACTTGCCCCAGACCCCAGTGTGTCCTCCTCGCCTTTGGCCTTGTCTCCAACACAATCTGTGTCTGATGGATCAGAGGGGACACCGCTGCGCAGAGCAGGTGCAAACCTAACACACTCTCACTCTCAGGTTCCATAGTTAATGTAACACACTTATTTAATAACAACCTCACCTATGATTGTTTATTTTGGAAGGTTTCCCAAGTATGCTTTCTTAGAACTGCTCAAGAGAGCTCTATGTGAGATTCATGAAATGTTCTCAAGTGACCACAAGAACACCGCACTGCTCATAAACATTGCATTTACTTAGAATACATGTACTAAATGCTCATATATGGATATGAGACAGGGTATAGTGACACTCTGCTCAGCAGCTGCTGAACCAGGAGATGAGGGTTAGCTGGAGCACTTCTACAGCCATTTTACACCTTCAGCAGCAATTAAAAATGACCAAAAACTCTAAAGCACACTCATTTGAAGCCAGTCACCAACTCACTCCTATCTGGACCGGAATTAAAATATGCTGTTGCAATATGAGTCTGATTATAAAACTGCATATATTCAGTGTGTAAGAGTGCTTCTACCTGTTCTTGGGATTTGTTCTTCAAGAAGAGCATTTTCCAGTTAAGAAAAAATGATGAATGCCAAAAATTTTACTAATTAAATCATAGTTACAAATCTTTACATATAAAGGCCCATTTGTCTTAACAGACCTCCAACAGGTTACAGTTCACTCATGTTCAAACAAATAAAATGATCTTCTAATTTTCCAGCTTCTGAACCCAATTTGAAGGTGAAACACAAGCTGAAGAAACACCTGAACACCCGCAAGAGTCCTCTGACCCGCAAAGAAAGTGCCCCACCGACTGTCAAACATAGAGTTCCTGACACGCTGGGTAAGATACTTTATAAAGATTTGAGATTAGATAGTGGTGTCTAAAACAAAGCCATATTTAAACCTTAATTATATTTTACAATTTCTCTAGACTCATCTCCCAGCAGCAGCAGTACTCCAGTCTCTGGCTGTAGTTCTCCTAATGACAGTCTGCCCAATGAGAATGGACTACTGCCCTCTGCTGGCCTCTCACATGAGGTGCGTGTAAAAGGCTGTTAAAGACTATAAATGTTAAAAGGAACTAAACACCTGTTGTCGAACATTTTTTAAAATATGGTCTTGCGGGAAATCTCTGTCTTTTTGTTGTGAGTTTGTTCAGGTTGTCTTTTTGTGAGACAAGCTGAACAACAGTTTGAACAGTTTGTCAGAGGCACAGCACATTGGCACAGGAGCTGTTTCATGGACATGAGCGGAGCAGTGCCAGACATAATGACATATTTAAATCAACAGCAGCACACTGTCAGATGTTTCTGCGTTATTCATTTAATCACAGGAAGTCAGATCAGAGCAACCTCAGTCACACCTGCTGCGGCTCTGCATGCACTGACTGCATGGAATAGCAACAACTAAGCAAATGATTAATGTAATGAATGGGGAAAAAAAATTCTATAGTTCAGTAAATTGGTTGTGAAGTGGGTTATTTGCTTTCATAGCCCCAAATTAGTATGGCCTCTGTCTAAGTATTCAATAGAATGAACTTAATGTGTTGCTGTATTCATTGTGGATACACATCAGCCTATCTGGGGAAAACTGTTACAGGGGTATTAGTAAGGTAATGGTTCTCAAACTTTTCACGCCATGTACCAGCTCAGAAAATATTTGGCTGTCCAAGTACCATCTTTAACAAACTAAAATCTGTCTAAACCAGGATTAAACCAGGACTAAGGACTAGGACTTAACTAGGACTAAACCAGGTCTACACCAGGACTAAATGTAGACTAAACTAGGTCCACACCAAGATGAAACCAGGAATAATAGGACTGACCAAAGATCAATCTACGACTAAGCAATGGATGAAACCTCAAATCTAAGCTCCCACCAGTAAAACAGAAACAAAACTGCCTCCGAGGACTTTGAGTACCACCAGAACAACTCCATGTACCACCAGTAGTACGTGTACTACAGTTTGAGAACCACGTGTTTACAGGGATATTTCACTGTCGAATGTGTGTTGTCTGTTAACTGTTAAGCAACATTGCCCTATTTTACTCTTACTGCCCTGTCTAGTGTTACAGAGAGATGTAAATATAAATGTTTTGTCTGTAGGCTCAGAAGCTACTGCTCCGGGACGGCACCCTGGCCAACTTCACAATTCAAAGCCCCTCCACACAGCCCACCATCACACTGGGACTGCCGGCTAACGCGCGGGTAATACAGGCTGGTCATATTATTTGGACTGTATCTGCTGATTCGGTGAAGTCTTAATGCTGGACCTGACCTGTGTGCAGGCTGACGGTGATCTCTCCTCTCTGAAGGTGGGTCGGGTGCCTCTGGTCACAGCAGGGGGCTCTCAGGTCTTCCTTCCCCTGAGCAGGGAGGACCAGAGCGGACAGCTGAACCATCACCCTCTGCCTGTCATCATCCTGGAGCCCTCTGGTCTGGTGCACACTCCACTGCTCACCGGTAAGACTCTCCAACTTGTGTTGTCTTCAAAAGGGTTTTATTCTGCTTTTTTAAGTGCCCAGTGCCCATTTTACATTACACAGTTTGCTGGTGCTATACAGAAACAGGTGAAGAGACCAATAGAGTCCAGTTCTGTTGTGCTCTTTTGAACAGAGAAAAAAAGCAGTTTTCTTCCTTAAACATTTTGTATGGTGCTATTTTACTACAAAATGAAAAATAGCCACGAAGAATTGGTGGAAACAGAGCTGTACACAGTTTTTGGATAAATGAATGAGAGCAGGCTGGATGTAGAAGGCTTGTTGATTGCTCAGTGCTTCCTAGAGTAGGTAAGGAGGGAGCAGGGGTAGCCAGCTGTTTGGAGCTCACAGAAGGGCAGTTCGGGAGAATACAGGATTTGTCAAACATGCAGAAGGGAACAAAAACCAACTCCAGGTATGTTTTTGATGAAAAAAAACAAACAAAAAGAAAACTAAATTTTGTATAATATAGCCTCTTTAAAGACTTCACACACCAAGTGAAAGATATAATTTAGTTATCAAAATGTGTCATACAGCTATACATGCACACAGTAGTGTGACAGGACCACTGTATTATGTTTGGCTAATTATTTCATTAAACTGTTAAAGCTGAGTTTATTTTAAGGTATTAGAGCACCACCTACTGGTAATTCTCTGATTAGTTGGTGGATAGCTGCAAATGGATGCCTATTACTACTTTTCACATCTACACAGTTATTTTTAAGATTCAACTAAATGTACAACTAACTAACATCATAGTAGTTTTATTTTTTAGGTTTTCTAAAGGAAGCTAATGGCTATATGAAAAAAAAAAATATTGGATATAGTTTTGTTTTAATGGGACTGCTATCTTTACTCAAATAATCTCTGTTTGGTTTTGTTTTTTCAGTCCCAGGCTTAGACCAAGTCCCCCTGCAGTTCTCCTCTCAGTTAGACCACCTGACTCCAGGGGGCGCTGCGCCTCACAAACCCCTGAGCAGAACACGCTCTGAACCGCTGCCTCAGAGTCCTCGAGCTCTTCACCCACATCTGCTTCAGCAACAACACAACACACAGCTGCTGGAGAGGCTGAAACAGCAGACCCACCTGGGCAAGGTACTAACAAAGCACTTACATATACTCATCTGCAGTTATTACTAAAAAAAAATGTCAAGGTAGAGATATGTTTTTTCAGAAAAATTTGTAAAAGGTCCTGTAAGCAGCATGTGCTCGAACTGGTTTGAAAACAGTATGAGCTGTGGGTTGCCAGTCTTTGCTCTTTACTGATTGGACCAAAAAAAAAAACAAAAGTAAACAAACAACTTGGCCATTATGTAAACATATTTTATTTGTTAATAACTGAGCTGTACCATTGTTATCAGTGAAACTGATTTGATATAAACATGTTTACCTTCATGTTTACCACCTGTCTTGGGACACGTGTAATTTTTATGAAATATAAAAAATATATACTGCTCATAGCACCTTTTAAGAAGGGTTGTCAAATGGAGCTTTTGAAAATATGCTGAACTTTATACAAAGTGTAATTTTTTCATGACTTACATAATGTTACATTTGATAAGACTCATAATATTTGAAGTACCAGTGTAACTTTGTTTTGGTATTCAGTGAAGTCACTTTTGGTTAAAGAAGTATGATGAAAGGCTATAGCGAAACCATGAAAAAATAATGTGAAAAATATTATAAATCCGGGTTTGTGCTGAAACCACATTTTGGTGACTGGTGCTCACTAAAAGAAAGTTTATTTTTATGCACATGCAGCTCATGTCCAAGTCCAGTGAGAAGCCTCGACTGCACCAGATTCCCTCCGAGGAGATGGACTCTGAGGATGGAGGCGGGTCTTCGCCCACAGAATCCACCTATCAGAGCAGTGCAAGGGCAGAGTCTCTGAGGGAAGCAGAGCCAGCTTCTAAGAGCCATGAAGACCAGATCAACCTGCAACATGCTCTCATTCTTAACCAGGTTACTTACATTTTTTTTATATTATACCTTTTAAGTGTTCTTTATTTCTTTGTCCTGTAGGTGGCAGCCTAATATTTAATTCCAATACTGCAGGTGTTGTGTTGTGTGGCCAGTAGTAATTTTATGACTGCATCCAAAAGTTTTTATAATGCTAATAATTACTCTCTTTTAACAATTCACATCATATATTTAACTTGATTTACCTGAAGAATATTCATTGTGCCCTGCTACTGATTTGACTTTTTGTGTGCTACCTAAATAAATAATACCTATACATATACATAAAAATATATATATATGGTAGCGTTAAGATTCCACTTAACACTTAATTTCATTAAACACAAATTAATGTAATTATTCACAACTCCCTACTATTACATTATAATAAACTGATTTGGTTTCTATGTTGGATGAAGACAGACGTCAGTTTGTTTTATTTTAATGTGTTCAATTTTGCTCAGTTTGTGTTAAATGCTTGGTACTTGCGTAACAGGACTCTTTGGTGAATCTCTTTCGGTGTTCTCTGGCAAATGCCAAACGTCCTACACGGTGTTGGGCTGTAAGCACAACCCCCACCTGTGGACGTCGGGCCCTCATACCACCCTCATGGAGTCTGTTTCTGAGCGTTTGAGCAGACACATGCACATTTGTGGCCTGCTGGAGGTCATTGTGCAGGGCTCTGGCAGTGCTCCTCCTGTTCCTCTTTGCACAAAGGAGGAGGTAGCGGTCCTGCTGCTGGGTTGTTGCCCTCCTACAACCTCCTACACGTCTCCTGATGTACTGGCCTGTCTCCTGGTAGCCCCTCCATGCTCTGGACACTACGCTGACAGACACAGCAAACCTTCTTGCCACAGCTCGCATTGATGTTCCATCCTGGATGAGCTGCACTACCTGAGCCACCTGTGTGGGTTGTAGACTCCGTCTCATGCTACCACTAGAGTGAAAGCACCGCCAGCATTCAAAAGTGACCAAAACATCAGCCAGAAAGCATAGGAACTGAGAAGTGGTCTGTGGTCACCTCCTGCAGAACCACTCCTTTATTGGAGGTGTCTTGCTAATTGCCTATAATTTCCACCTGTTGTCTGTTTCATTTGCACAACAGCAGTGAAACTGATGTCAATCAGTGTTGCTTCCTAAGTGGACAGTTTGATTTCACAGAAGTGTGACTGATTTGGAGTTACATTGTGTTGTTTAAGTGTTCCCTTGATTTTGAGCAGTGTATATATATTTTATATTTTTAAGCCAATATACACTTCTCTTTTCTGTTGGCGTTGCCACATTGAAATATCTGCCTCCATTTATATTTAGATGCAGATTTTTTTTCCCATTATCTAGGCTTGGGACTGGCACAAGCAGCATTCTGCCTTGTGACCCCTTGTGGCTTGCAATCAGGGGATATTTCTTAACAAACCTGACTTTTGGACCAGTCTTTTTTTAAGGTTTTACTTTTTACTTTCTTTTCTTCTGTGAGCTGTGATTGGCTAAGAGCTACATACAAAAAATAAATAAATAAATAAAACAAATTTGCCCATATAAAATAAAAGTCAAAGTGTATTAAATGCAAACAGAAGTTGGTTTATTGAAATAATAAGAGCATTCAACATCCATACATACATATATTTTTCTATAATAACACCTACTTATTAATCAACTCTTTTATTGTGTGTTTTTGCAGTCGTTGCTATGGGAGCAGCAGAAGCAGTTGCATCAGCTCCACCGTCAGATGGAGAACCTGGCTGTTCCTATGTTAAGAAGCGGCGGTGGTGGCGGTCTCGGGGTTCATCGCTTACTGATCCGCACACAGTCCTCGCCAGCTTCCACATCACTGACCCTGCCTGAAAAACCCCTGAGTCTGCCGGGACAGGAGGTCAGCAGCAAGCCACGGTTTACCACTGGTGAGTGCAATACTAGCGGGGCTTGAGAAGTTTTAGTCTGTACATGTTTCAGATGAAAACGTATATAAGGCTGTCCATTTTGTGAGTTTCAAAAAGATATTTTACTTTGTGGAACACAGAAAAACATCACAATTTTGTTGGCCAGTCTAGACACTCAAATAGTGCAAATGTACCGCTTATCAAACGTAACAATGCACTGTGATTCAGTTAAAAATCGACTCAAAAGAGTTCGGGTTTGAATTGGCAGAGATAACAAAGGAATTGTGATGCAATTTTATAAAAGTGTCTATGTCGCCACAAGTTACAATGATACAGAACCCGCCAAAAAAAAATAGCCATAACCACAACTCCAGGTATAGTATATTATATTAGAACATTGTTATAATATAATATGATTAATAGATAAAAATGGTCACTTTGGCATAATATAGCCCCTTTAAGAAAAATGTGAATTAAATCAAGTTTTAGTTAATGTTTAGTTAATTTTTTATGTGTAACATTTATTTAATTTCTGTTAATAAGACATTAATTTCAGTTTGATAAAAGGAAACAAATAATGTTAAAAAAAAAGGTCATACTTTGAGTGCAGCTCATTCTGTGAGTGCATCGTTACATCCCTAGTGTTGGTTTTGTATCTATCCAGGTCTGGTGTATGACACCCAGATGCTGAAGCACCAGTGTACCTGTGGAGACAACAGCAGTCACCCCGAGCATGCAGGGAGAATCCAGAGTATATGGTCCCGTCTGCAGGAGAGGGGGCTCAAAGCGCAGTGTGAGGTGAGGCTTATTCATGAAGGATCTCCAGTTTGTTTTCGCATTTATGGTGCACTTTTAACTTTAATGATGTCCATATTAGAAATGACTCGTTGAGCTGATATATTGTGAGTCTGTGTGTGATAAATTACTTACCAAAAAAATTTGAAATTGTTGTAAATAGAACTCACAATGCATTTAATTTAATACACATTTGCATCTCTCCACAGTTCTAATCTTTCCTTTTTAACACATTGGATAAAGTGTATATGTAAAAAAAAAAAAAAAAGTATGTTCAGGTCAATTTGTTGTCATCTGCTTTTTCTCTCCCATCCTTCCTGTCTATGCATTGTCTTGCAAAGATTAAAATGTTGTGGATGTTTAAAAATAAACCTCTGAATATTGTTTGTCCCAACAGACTATCCGTGGACGTAAGGCTACACTGGAGGAGTTACAGTCAGTCCACTCAGAGAAACATGTGCTGCTCTACGGAACCAACCCCCTCAACAGGCTCAAACTGGACAACCGCAAACTGGCTGGTATGTTACAACGGTCAAACGACTGTGAATGTTTTCCCATTCATGTCTGATGTAGCATTCTAGCTCAGTAACAGTCTTGGGTCTTTACCCAATGTTTTTGGTTTATGGTGCACAAAATGTCCTCTACTAGTGAAAGTACTTTCAATTCAATTCAGTTTTATTTGTATAGCCCAGTATCACAACAAAAGTCATCTCAAAGGGTTTCACAACAGTTGATCAAACATAAACACACAATCAAACTTAACACACAATCAACACAAACAATAACTACACTAAACTAAACAGACCCAGGACACTCCTGTCCTTAGACCCTCCTTCTCGGTAAGGAAAAACTCCTAAAAAAAACCCAGCTGCGGGAAAAAAGAAGAAACCTTATGGAGCTCAACTGAAGGAGAGATCCTCTCCCAGGACGGACAGGCAATGCGTCTAGGACTGTTAGATCATTAGCTCATCTATAGGCTCATAGATCAGCTCTGTAAGGATTCATCCAGGGAGTGGGGTGAGGTAGGTTGAAGAAGTCCATAGGATGCAGCAGGTGGGCCTCATCCAGACAGGTGAGTGGGCGAGATAGGTCCGGGAAATCCAGGATGCAGCAGGGCCATATCCAGACAGGTGAGTGGGGCGAGATAGGTCCGGGAAATCCAGGATGCAACAGGGCCTTATCCAGACAGGGGAGTGACTTTTATACCCAGTTATGACTTGTTGCAAATTAACATAATTAATATGGGCCTCCAATGTAGTATTTGATTCATTCTTTTGTTCCTGTGTGATTAAATATACCATTCTGACACATACCATGCGACATGACTGCCATTGCAAATTTTGGATGATATCTGAAGTGTAACTTGACTAGACATGACAAGACATAAAACAAGACAAAAATCTTAACCCAACTTAAAATACTACTACTCATTTATAGTATGCACACGGTGTTATTACATTATGTAATAACACCGTATCATATAACAACCTGACAGAATGTAATAAGATTTTTACTTTATTAAGTAATAATCACACATTTTGCTGTAGTTTGTTACACTTTGTGATGAACAGTAGCCTGGCAAGCCAGCCTCTCCTACTTTCTTTTTGAAAGCAGGACAGTCTGGTTCCTGACTCGCAGCAAAGCGTTTCTCAAAACACAAAATGGCAAGAATCTACCATGTTTGTTTTGGTCACCGGCCAGCGGTGCACTGCTTAGGTCCCGCCCTTCGTTTCTCTGATTGGTTACTCTGTCTGGGATTGTTCCGCCCCTAGAAACAAAATTTAAGCAAAGGGGTACAAGAGTAACTTATTTGCATAAAATAGGAAAAAAAATTGTCTGGCTGGCCAGGCTACCTGCACGCAATATGTGATACATTTTCCTGCATTTTGTAATAAATGTTTACATGTTGAGGACATTTTTACTAAATGCAGGAGGGGCAAGTTTTATGCAATAATATGATGTTTTATGTAATAGCAAATAAAGAGACCAAGAATTTGTACAGTTTTTTATAAAAATATAGCATTTGTATTACAGCGCCACCTACTGGTGCTTGAACTAAAGCCCTAGTGCCCAGTGCACAAAACTCTTTAAAAAATGTGTCTATTAAGAACCGATTTTAATGCAGGCCAGTATTCAAGTGCTTAAATTGCTAATAAAAATGTACATAGAAGCTACCTTATTTTGATTGATATTACATACAATATAACTGCATTTACACAGAAAAATATTGGCATCTTAACATGGTGTTTATACACTTTTACACTAACTTTTATGTTTTGTCTCAACAGGAATCCTCTCCCAGCGAATGTTTGTGATGTTACCGTGTGGTGGCGTAGGGGTAAGGAAAATCTTTTGTACTGCCCCAAAGCCCTTAATGAAAACTACTCAATACAATCACTGTGTTGACGAAAGACAATATCGTTTCAAAAGAACTGCAACCAAGGACGAAAATTAGGAGAGAGAGAGACGAAGAGAAGGCAGGATATTAAAGAGGAAAAGAGAGTTGGCCGTATGCTTTGCTAACTTTTGCCTGACAGTCCGTGTCTGACCATGACAAGTCAAACTAATGAGAACCGCATGTGCACGAGCGCGGATAAAAGAAATGCTTTGGATTTCATTGTCAGTCAGCCAGATGGACAGTAATGCCGCTTTATGAACAAATAGAGGAGAAGAGAAAGGAAAGAATGATGTGGACCTCTAGCCGCAGCTGGAAGTCGGGACGTCCATTTCAAATAGAAGATCTAAATATTCTTTTATGGCCTGAAAGGGGTTTAAATATAAACAGCTACAACACAATACATACAACAAAGCCAAGAAACTCATATGTCCAACAGACTTTGTACTATCAATAAAAACAATTGGAAGTACAGTTGCAATCAGAAATGTTCAACCCCTCACCTCTAAAGACATTATAATGATGTGAATGAAAGATAATGAGAATAAATGACAAAAAACTCAAACAACAAAAATTATTTATTGTTACATGTCTGAGTTATGAGGGGCCCAAGGAAGAGCGGTTAGTGCTTGTGTTAGATGAATTGGTGACCCTAAATTGCTCCCAGTAAATTAAGGTGAGAGTGAATGGTTGTATGTCTGTGCCACTGTCAGGATGTACCCCACCAGAGGCCCATAGCTGCTGGGATAGGATCCAGGGCTTGCGATGAGAATAAGCGGAAGAAGGTGAATGAAAGAATATCAGAGTTGTTTTGACAATGGAAGTTCAAACTAAAAATGTGACTCATACTTCGTGGAGCATCCTTTAACTTTTGTAACTTCTAACAAATGTTTTCAGTAGTTGCTAACAAGCTTCCCACACCTCTGGACTAGAATCTTTATCTTCTCCCACTAAAGATTTTCAGTGGGATTTAAATCTCTAGACTGAGAAGACCACTCCAGAATGTTTAAGGATCTTTTTTGTCTTCTAAAAATTGATAAATATTTGAAATCTTGGGGGGTTGAATATTTTTGATTGCAACTCTGTATGTCCATATAAATGCTAAATTGACAAGGGGTAATCTACTTTTTTTGGTTTAAATAATGTATTTTTCATGTCCCTTTCTGCATTATAGGTGTGTCTCTTTTATGCTTCACCAGTGACAAAGCAGAATGCGAACTGGCCACTTTTACTCTGTGTCATGGTGTTCCTTTAAAATAAGCAAACGAACAAAAGCTTTAGTTTAGTTTCAGGAACATTATCAGATGCATTGAGTGTCTGTAGTCACATAGGCTCGGTTGCAAATTTCCCTCTGTAATAAGTTTAAGACTAATACCAGATCTAATCCAAGTTTTGTTAAAATCATAGATGAACAGAATTAGTACCTAATAGCTAACAACACACTTGTAAACAATGCAGTGTAACAAGATTTTGTTTTATTGTAAGTTGAAGATTAACAGAAATTAGTATTTTTTACCATCCCCACACCCACTTAAAAACAATGAAAAGTCGTTTCGCATAAATGATTTGGCAATTTATGTGTTGCAGGTTGATAATGACACGATCTGGAACGAGGCTCACACTTCTACGGCATCACGGCTGGCAGCAGGCAGTGTTGTAGAATTGTCTTTCAGAGTGGCTAAAGGAGAACTCAAGGTTAGAGCTTTATTTCTCAAACTCCCTGTTTCTTCCTTTTCTTATTAATAATATTTATTTATTTATTTATTTATTTATTTATTTAAATAAATAGATTTAGAACTGATTTATTACTCCTATGTTACAAAAAAGTTTCAAATCACTGGGCTGTAGATTCCTCCGAGTAAATGAACTCTTGTGGAACACTCATTAATTACATCTTCTCCTTCCGTACAGAATGGCTTTGCTGTGGTCAGACCACCAGGGCACCACGCAGACCCATCCAACCCCATGTAAGTACAAGCCTGTGTGGCTGCATTTATCAGGCCTGAGGCGACTAAATCAGTTTCCATAGTGCCTTAAAGGGACAAGATGTAGCCTGTAAAGTGAGTTTAAAGGTTGGCATTATGGTGAGAGCCAGGTCTGTAGTGGTGAGAGGAAGTGTGTTGGAAATGAATGGAAGCAAATGTAATGTTTTCTAAAACACATGAAACGAATGCTTTGCTTTATGACAGTGTGGGTATCCTGTCTTTTCTTTACATCAAAAACTATAGTAGTGTTTATTAGAGACTAGATAGACTGAACTCTGCAAATCAGACAGTACTGGTCATGTCAGTACAAGATGGTTTGTTGTGTTAATATGAGATATAAATCATATTAGAAGCAGACTTTCAACACATGAATTATAAGTCAATAAGCCAAAAATTACTTTTAAAACCAGGATTAATCCTGGTTTGTAGTGGAGTGAGAGGCTAAAGATACATTAAATTCACAGTCGTGCGCAAATTCACAGCATTTTAACATCTTTCTAACTGGCTTTGGATGCCGTACCTTCCCCTGTTGTCACAGGAAAAAAAGACACCTTATATGTCCTCATAAGTGTACGCTCTTGAGCTACTCCTACTCCATTGAAATTCTGTGTCTGTGGGAAACATTATCAACATGACCTCTTTTACTTAAATGGGCTTCACAATATTTTTTACTAAAAAGTACTTATCATATATTTCTTCTGACTTGTAATAACCTCTATTTATTTTTCTATCAGGGGTTTCTGTTACTTCAATTCTGTGGCCATTGCAGCCAAGCAGCTTCAGCACAAACTTAGTGTCAGCAAGATCCTCATTGTTGACTGGGTAAGAGACGTGTCTGTAAATAATATAAATTGTACAGTAATACATAAAAGGGTTATATTTAGTCAAACCTGTCTATTCTGATCCTTTTGTCAGGATGTCCATCATGGTAATGGTACCCAGGAAGTGTTCTACAGTGATCCCAATGTCCTGTACATCTCTCTTCACCGCTATGACGATGGAAACTTCTTTCCCGGCAGTGGGTCACCAGCAGAAGTGAGTATTCACTGTGTGATGTAACTGAAGCATATTTCAGACCTCACATTTGAATTCGGCATTTGATCATAGGTGCACAGTAAATTTTCAAGTGTTAATTTAACTCTTAATGAGTCAAATTTACCATAGTTGGAGTCTATAAGGCCTTGATAAAGTGTTACATTTAGTCTTGCTTTAGTGTTAATTTTTCAGTGTAAAATTAACTCAACACTATGATACAAGTGAACAATGCTACACATGATCTGATAACCTTAAGTTAAAAAGGATTGCATTTTAATGTGCTGATTCGCATCATTGAATGAATTTAAATTTGAATTGAATTCTTTGAATTGCCGGGATAATAGCAAAAGCAGATTAATCAATAATTCAAAATAATTTCAAAAAGTTCTAAACAGTGAGATGGATAGACAGATAAGCCCTTCATCAACATATATAATTATTATTATTATTTTTTTCTGTTAAAAAATTAACTTTTTTGACTGCATATTTAGCAAAATAATAGCAACCCAGCCACAAGGGATCACAAACCAGTACACTTTTTGCTGATCTCAATTCCGAATAAAAGGAGAGGGCTACATCAGAAAGGGCTTTTGGTGTTAAATCTATGCCTAATGAATATGTGACACATCAGTATGACTTGATACTGAATTAGTAAAGATTGAGTCAGTTGAGTTTTGTTGTAGCAACCCTTGAAGTGAAGAAGCAATTGAAAGGAGAAAGCTGAAGATAATAATAGCACTGCCTATATAAAATAAATCTGTATGCATCCTTAGGTCGGAACAGGAGCCGGGGAAGGCTTCAATGTCAATGTGGCCTGGACTGGAGGACTGGACCCACCCATGGCAGATGCAGAGTATCTTGCAGCATTCAGGTAAAAATGCCATTTACCCTGTATGAGACTCGCATTAAAGGTGTGGTCAAGTTATCTCATAGCAATGTTTCTAACTTTAGTCCTTTGCAGGATATGCCAAATAGAGCTTCAGTTTAAGCTTTGATGTTTCCTTTATTGTCTTTTTACTGATCCCTATTATGATTTTTGCCTGGATGTGTGGATCTGTCAACTTCTCCCATTTCTTCTCCGAGCCACAACAAACATTTAACTCCTGCGTTGACGTATCTCTTGCGTAATTAATAATCCCTGTCATTTGGGGAGCATGTGTCTGGCGCTGACCCCTTTTCCAATAACTTGTGATGCCTTACAGTAAATGGTGTGCAGGTTGTGCATTTGACAGAGCGCAGACTGCTACTTCCTGCTGGTGGCTGAGATAATTGTCATTGGTGGGTGGTTGGCAGCAGTAAAGTTTCAGTAGTGTGGGCTGTTTGGTTGTCTGGTGTGCCGAAAGCCCAAGGAAACCGTGGCCACCACATCGTTATGGAAAAGGGGGCACAGTGGCAAATGCAGCCCCAATAATGACAAACATATGAATATAGTTATGGTATGTACACACACAGGCCACTGCGGACGGGATTGCAATTAATTTGAGGTGTCTTTGAGGAAGACTGTGGTTTATTCTGAATACTTCAAAAAGATAACTACTGTTTCTTGACCTTTGAGTGTATGTCATGTGGTCAACAAAAAAGATAGGCATTCTCTTAAATAAAAAGAGCATTTTTTTTTATTTACTGAAGGAAAATTGACTAATAGTAATTTTAATAGTAATCATGGTTGGAAAAACCTTTAAGTCATCAAGTAGGCTCGGCTGCGCAATAATTTTTTACGTACTGTCATACCGGGATATATAGGGAAAATATTTAATCCTTCATTTTTGTATTATTCTGTATATTGTATTTGTTTGTCAGGACAACATACATTCATAAGCACTCAAATCCAAATAACTGTTACTAAACACATTGATCATGATACAGTTCACTATCATAAAGAAAAATACTCTGATATAAATTTCTGATGATATCACTCACCCTTATCATCAAGGCTTTATAATAAGAGATTTTAGATGAAAATGTGGAGCACAGGCTCAAGATCAGGCAAATTTCATGCAAACTTATAAGTTGGTCTCAAGTGGGAGACATTGGTTAACTATATCAGTGGTTTCCAACTTTTTTTGTCTTGTGTACCCCAGGGCTTTTTGGCCATCAGGGGGTACCCCTCACTCTTACTGGTCCATTAGACTTGCCTTAAAATAGAAGTATAAAATAAAAATCCAACAAAACATTCATTGACTTCATTGATTTATATATATATATATATATATATATATATATATATATATATATATATATATATATATATATATATATATATATATATATATATATATATATATATATATATATATATATAATTAATACACTTTTAAAATATTCTTTAAAACTCATAATGAATGTATCAAAAATAAACAATTAAATTCATCTGAATAACTGTAACAAAATGTAACATTCAAATAATATTCTTCAGCAGTTTCACCACCTTTTTCATCAGTGAGATACTTGTACTTGTCGTATTAAAAGATCAAAAAAATATTCTTAACCATCTTGGAAATAAATAAAAATAATTGTCTATATCAGCATTGTTGGTCTGCTTACACAGCAAAACTACAAAATAAAAAACTAAGAGAGAAAAGAGAAGCATTGTGAAATGTTGAAAATATTGGCTAAACATTCACACAATGTATAAAAAGGCTGTAATTATAATAATAATTGTAGAGTTTAATAGTAAGTAGTAGTAGTAATAGTAGATTAAGGCGGGCTCTAAACTTTAGTTTGCAATACAAACGTTTTTTTTTTTTTTTAACAAATGGGTTCAGATCCAATGTTGTTTCATCACATATTAAGTTGTATTAAAAAGTTATAACAAAGACGGTATAATATGTTAAGTAAGTAAGCGTTCTAAAAATTACTGTATATGTATTTGGATTGAGCCTGTGTTCCAACATGCTCGGTAACTGACCTCTGACCTCTTTGTACAGCAGGAAAAAAGTCATCTCTTTTACTTTTTGAAATACAAATTGGCCATTTTCTGTAATCATTTCATAATTACTCATTTTAATAATGGAACAGCTGAGTTTGTATTAGTTGATTCAGTTCAATCTTGGATTACTGAACATATGTTTCTGATCTATGGCTCATAATTACAATTATGATTAGACCTTCCTTGTTTGTTTTCCCAATCAGAGCAGAAAGAGTATTGGCTCCACAGTTCTTTTTACCGGTAAAAGATGAATTGATTGTTGATTACATTTCAGATTGAAAATAAAACACAAGCGAACCAGTTTTTTAAAAGGCCAAACTAAAATGAATAATTGGAAAGGTTGTGTCCTCTTAAGAGCATCATTATTTGTATTACTTTTATTGCAAATTGCCAAAGTTGTGGATTTAGACTTGGATGGAGTTGAAGTTCCAAGAAATAGTTTGTTTACAACACCAGATGGACTAAGTTTACCACATGTAAACATCTCAGAAATCACTGCCAATGAAGGAAGTAACACTAATTAAAGTGAAATTAAAGTTGGAAATAGGAAATTGAAGTATAGTTTACTTTATGGGTACGCCTTTGACCAAAAATTGCATTTACACCAACAACATGCCATTCATTTCCAGTAATATTGCGCCAGTTACATTCAGCAAAGATTAACAAAGAAAAAAATAATATGTTGTAAATGGGATTGTTTTTGATACTTTATACAATAGCTAATTTAGATGTTAGTGTTCTCCCAGTTTGGAAGGGTAGATGAAGTGAGAAAATTTAAACACTGAACTACTTCATTATCCATTTGAAAATGTGGTTCATAAAAGATAATTTCCCAATATACAGTAATAATAAAAAGACCAAAAATCAAATGATTCTAATGAGACTAGTTATAAGTTAGAGCTAAATAAGAAGCTATAAGAAGCTAAATAGAGCATTAACTTTTTACCTCAAAAATATTGCCTAAAAAAGAATATAAATCTGCAAAGCTATTGTGATGAGTCCCAAGCATGTAATAAAACCTTTATCAACAACAATACCTGTCTCTCAACATGACTTTAGGTACATTAAGATGGATATTGAGATATACAAACAAATAATAATCACCAGTCCCAAACAGTTGCATAGTTTTTCCGAACTCTTTACTAATCTTTACTTCTATTAGTATATTCATTCATTCATCTTCTGCTTATTCCCGTTAGGGGTCGCGGGTGACTGGAACCTATCCCAGTAACTTTGTTCCTTAGGCAGGCTACACCCTGGACAGGGGCCAGCTTGTCGCAGGGCCGACAAAGAGACAGACACAGACAGACAGACAACCATTCACTCCCACATTCATTCACTAGGGGCAATTTTAAGTCACCAATTCACCTAACACATGCATGTCTTTGGACGGTGGGAGGAAGCCGGAGAACCCGGAGAGAACCCACGGTAACACGGGGAGGACATGCAGACTCCAGCCAGAGAGTTTGTGTGTTGGCCGCTCTGCCCCCATGCCCCCCTTCCATTAATATAGTATTTAGTAAATGACATCAACTGAATCAAACATAAAATTAAGGTCAGTTTTTAGGTCCTAAAAGTGAACCCTGTGGAACACCAAACAGCAAAACGGTAACATATTTAATCTATTCAAGTATTTTTTTATTTAGATAGATAAGCCTTTTTTGATTTCATGCTCATGCTAGACATCATATAAATCTCTATACAGTGCCCTCCACCAATATTGGCACCCTTAATGGAAATTGTGGTGATGTAGGTAACGTTATGTTGTAGTTTTGCCTACTTTCTGACCCAAGTAACTTTTGCAGTTTTCCAGCAGTGATTTGTGGATATTTTCCCGCCACTCAAACCATCCTCCTAACAGTGCGTTGGGACATGATAAAGTCCTTTTCCAGGCTTACTGATTGAACACATCCATTCACTTCAAATGTTTATGTTGGAAAGTCCTTGTTACCCAGGTTTACTTAAAAAATATGATGATGTGTTTACAGTTGTGTTTTTTTTCTCAATGACAGCAGAGTTTTAAGCTGTTTTTTTTTACAGCCTTTGCTCATATTTGCCAATATTAGTGTAGGGCACTGTATTTCCAGCATAACAGAACTAGTATTAGGTGATGGTGTACTTTGCCAACCACCCTAAGAGTTTTTTTTTTTTTTTCTCATTAAATCTCCCAGTACCACACACACCCTTCACCTGCAGTCTAATCATTAAAGACTTTAATAGCTCCACTTTTATGGTTTCAAAGTTTGTGAGCGCTTTAGTTTTTAAAATTTTTTATTTCTGACTCACACCCCCTCGTTTTTTTTCCATCACCCCCAGCCCCCAATGCGTTCTCCCTTTTCCGCTCCTCCTCTGATTGATCTTTAATAAGGCTCCCCTCGGCGTCGCCTGCCTCCCGCCATCTTTTCCATTAGTTTGTCTGTAACTTTTCTATCCGGGGGGAGCGAGGTGGCTTTAATGGCTCTACGCAGGAGTTGGGCCTTGGGTTTTTGCGGTTGGATGTGAGCATCTGTGTGTATGAGACAATATTGTGTGCATTCCTGGCGTATTGACTGTGGGGTGGCTTATGGAATGAAAATGTGATATACCTACACTTGAGAACAACAAAGATGATGAAGGACTGTCTTAGCATTCCCATGTTTGATTACAGAAGACAGTTTCTTAAGTCATAAGAAGTCAATGGAGAAAAAAGAATTGACCTAGAAAATGGAAAATTGTAGAGAGGGCCAATGTTGAATATAACTAGTCACAAGTCAGTGTGCTAAGCCCCGATAAATGGTAAAGGTTGTGTCAGGAAGAGGGTTTTGTGTAAAAAACGTATGACAAATAAAATATGTATAAAAATCATCTGTATAAATTCCATACCAGATGAGTGGACAGAGGCAGATGATTTTGCAGTGGTGACTCCTGAGGGAAAGAGAGCACCTGACAATAGAAATGGGCGATGCTGGTCTCTTTGAGGAAACACTGAAGTCCTCACAACATGACTAAAAGATGAATTGATTTTTGATTAGTCATAGTCATGATATGGCTAAAAAACATGTACAGTAAGTCCCCTGTGAGGCCAGGACTGCCCTGTAAAAGAGATTCTGAATCTCAGTGGGACTTTCCTGGTTAAAAAAAAAGGTAAAAAAAAAAACAAAAAAAACAACAAAAAAAAAACCTGTATGGTCAGCAGCCTGATCTGAATCACTGTCCAAATTGTGCCAAAAATGTTTTGTGAATGCTCAAACCTTTTGTATTTGGTGCCTCATTGGTATAGTTACTGGACAGACAATATTTGATATCCACTGTAGTTAAAGGTGCATTACCTGAGTTTATGAGAATGTGAAAAAGTAAAAAAAAAAAATCATTTATATAATTGTGTTTGATCTCGTTTAATGTGTGAATTAATATTTGTGCTTTGCTCCTATTTCTGTCTCAAAATATGAAATAACAAATTGATTTGTTTCATTACAGTTATAGGAGAGTTGTCCCACACTCGTATTCCAGTATTACCATACAAGCACTTAACTCAATCCAATATATGCTTTTATATTTTGTTTTTCTTAATAGCACCATTTGGAAATTTTTTTTGTCAAAACATTCATCTTTGGCCTATTCCCATTAGAGAACACAGGAGGCAGAAGCCTAAGCCAGCAACCAAGCGCTTAAGGCAGGGTACACCCGGGACTATGGCCAGTTAATCACAGGGCTGACACTTACAGACACATAAGTACAGATGATTCACTATAAGCAATTTAAATCCACCACATCACCTAACTTCGCAGGAGGAAGGTGGAAAAAGAAGCAAAAACTAGCTCATTCAAAAAAGTGATTGAATAAAACATCTAAAAAAGAAGACACTGGAATCTGTAGGAAGCCCTTTTTACGTACTCATTCTTGAAAATGTTGCATTGGGACATTCCTAGTTTACAGCTGAGATGGCCCCTTTTAAGTTTATTTCGAATGATTTGAAAGTTCTGGAAACGATGAAGATTTGGAACATTAGATGTCCTTGTTTTCTTGTGTATGTTTATAAAATCAATGTTTGGCATTTCTCTGTGCAGTGTATGCACTCAGAGAAAGGTGTTTATGTGTTTATATCTCATGTTTTCATCTATGAGCTCACATTGTCCATCTGCACGCAGCCATGACAGCATTACACATCCAGATATGCGAGTTTGTGTGTGTGTGTGTGTGTGTGTGCGAGTTTATGTATGTGTGCACAAGGAAGGGGGGCGGGGGGGGGTCTCCAAAGTCCCCAGGCAGAATAATGAAGGTAAATGGATCCCAGATGGGCTGTTTTTCCTCTTTTCTCTGTGTTGTCAATGACGTGAGGAGAGTGACAAGCCTCTAATGAGAAACAGACCGGCGCGCTCCGGCTTTGAACTCGGCCGCCGGAGCCCCTCCTGCCCCGGGACAGCGCCGTTCTCTTCCCTTCACAACAATAGCATTAAGGAAATCACTGTTCTGTTTACAGTCCAACAAACAACAAAAAGCTGACCAAACAATATGACTTTGTATTACTCACGCTCCGCAGATTCATCAATGGATCTTTGTCGGCTCAGAGTGCAGTTAAACAGGACTTTGGTTCCACTTGTCATGCTAACAGTTTGATGTAAGGTTATACAATTTTTTGCAGTACTGGGCTCTGTACTATGAAGCAACTTGAACTTCTACCAGCTATGTCTCTTTAATTCTAACAATCAGGACATTCAGGAACAAGTGATATTACAAAGTGGGTTACCAAATCTTTCAGTAAACCATGCGTTCACACATGGACAGAAATGGGAACTTAACTTGGCTCTTTCTTTTTGGCTGCTGCCTTTCCTTCAGGGGTTGCCACAGTGAAAACCCCAGTGAATTATCTGCCAGTATGAAAGTCATTCTGATGATTCGCCTATTTCATTTGGTTTAGGTTTTTATTCTGGCTTCCTGCAGCATCCCTCACAGTTTATCAGGGTTTGGGCTGGCACAATAAGTTCACTAAGATATACGGGTCCCTCTTGAATAATTGTCACATAAGTAAAGTTTAATCACATCATCTCATCTCATTTCAACAAAAGCACGCAATGAACAGATTTTCTCTTACATTGCTGTTGCTGTATTGATAGAACAAAATAAAAACTTGATCTTAAAACTTGATCTTAAAGCTTCCATTAAACCACATCTGGTTTTAACCAATGGTATGGCATTACTGGCAGTTAAGGGGCTGTTTTAAATTTTTTTCTAAACAACAGGGTGTTGCTGTGATTGGATAAAATTACCTGTTGGCTGGCAATTAGAATCTGCCTTCATGTATTCACCTGAAAGTACCTCTTATCACTTTTCACACATTTGACTGTGCTGATCGTATGAACACCTTTTTCACTCTGTTCACAACAGTGTTTTTCTACTTAAGTGTTTAAACTAAAGAGTTAATTTGCATGCAGTCACTGTTATTGCAATCACTGAATCACTGTAAAAAATGTAAAAATCAAAGGAAACAAAAATAATTTTATTAATATTTTTACACATATGTTGCATATTATTTTTTAAAACATTACTTATGTGCATTTGGGCTTTTGTACAGATGCAAATGTGTAAATGTGCATATGCATATGTATAAAACATAGCCACTGCAGTCAAATTTCTTGTGTTAAATTAACAGATACTATGTTACTAAAGGCAGGCTAATCTGTTATTAAAAATAATTTTGTTGTGTTCCAGGAAGACAATGTGTGAATAAATTTGTACTTCAGCTCAATATATAACATGGCCCAGTTCACATTAGTTATTGTCCAACCATGGCTCAGAGGAACAGTGACACTTATGACTCCTGCATCAACTGGACATACATTTTCTTATATAAAACTCTCCAAAAAATTAAATACTTTTTCATCTGCTTGTAGTAACAATATAAACTCCAGAAAATTGACTGTGCATTTTCTTGTGTAAATTTACTGTGTGGACTTGTGACTTGTGAAATGGTGCAAAGATCCAGAGATACAGTATTATCCTGTTAAAGCACATTCTGTACGGCATGTGCCTCTTTTTTTCATTGTATAGTTTTAATAATGGAAAATAAAGGCCAGCCTTAGACATGTATTTATTGCTACTGATGTCAACACTTGGAACTGCAGCATATTTTGTTCCTAAATGGTTTTTATATATATATTTTGTCTCTTGGTCTACAGAACTGTGGTGATGCCCATTGCGCAGGAGTTCTCCCCGGATGTGGTTCTGGTATCGGCAGGGTTTGACGCCGCGGAGGGTAACCCCGCTCCTCTGGGAGGCTACAAGGTCTCCGCCAAATGTAAGCACTTCACCACACGCTCCCTTTTCTCTAGTCCTCCTCGCGGTTCTTCAGAGATATTAATAGATTATTACGGCTCAAAGCCCAGTTGTCGCTGCATCATGGACCATAATTACAGTAATGAGTAGTTGGTAGTTTGCTGTGGGAGGATCCCCAGGTTAAAAATATACATTTGTTTTTAAAGAATATTGGAGGTTACAGCGATGTCCTTTACGGTAAGCAGCCTGCTTCTTGTGGTTGACAGTTTTATCTGTGTGACAGGCTTTGGATTCCTGACCCGACAGCTCATGACGCTGGCTGGGGGTCGACTCGTGCTGGCCCTTGAAGGAGGTCATGACCTTACAGCCATCTGTGATGCTTCGGAGGCCTGTGTCGGAGCTCTGCTGGGCTTACAGGTAACACGCTAAAAGGGTTAATGCATGAAGAAACATATTTCAGCACAACATTCTTTTCAGCGTTTGTGGAATTTTGGGGGTATTCAAGGGGCTGCGAGGGCAGGGGAACTCCCCAGTGCATAGAAATATATTAGAGACATTTATAACAGTGTGGTTTGCACTTTTCTTCTTCAGTGTGGATAAGTTTTGACATCCATTGTTTAACTTGTTTTGTGATAATGTACTGTACCGATTACATAAATAACCTACATTAAAGTTTTACTAATGTTTTTAGTGCTCTCATCTCCCAGCATGGGGATTGTGGGATGAATAAATGGATGAATGACTGATGTTTTTGATTTTCCTTTTGATGTAAAGTCATTCATCTCACATGATGTCTTGACAACATGGTGTCTTTTTAAAAACATTGTAAGCCCTGGTGAAGACCTCCTAGGTCGAAATGCACTGGCATCCCTTATGATAATAAATTACTTTTAATTTGTCAAGTCAGAGATCCTCAGATATCATTTTTTCAACCTATAGAACTACACTGACTTTCTCCTACAAACAAGTTAAGGGCTATTATTGTCTTATCTTCATGCCTATATCCTGGAAGAGCGCCTGACAAAAAACTTTTTTCTATCTTTGACCCAGAGATGCATTCCCATTTTTTTAAAAGCTAAAACTATGTCTTTGTCTTACAGGAGCAGCTGCCAGAAGAAGTGCTTCTGCAGAAACCCAATGCTAATGCTGTGCGCTCCCTACAGACCGTCATACAGATACAAAGTGAGCAACAGTGTTTTAGGCCACATTTTTATTTGGCACAGCGTGGGTCTGGTCAGTACTGCGTGAAGGAGCAGAAACAGTGACGTGATAAAAACAACACAGGCTGCTTGTGTGTATTTTGTTGTGGGTTGAGCAGAACCTTTTCAACAGGAAAATTATGGTTAATCTTGGCGTGTGCCGTGCAAATTTGAATATTTTACTGCTAGTGTGATAGTTGTCACATTTGTCCACCTGCTTCCACTCCCACTTAGTAAAACCATTGCATTCTGCAATTTATTAAACTCAAATTCATGATGAAAAAATAAAATAAATGCTAATTTGCTTGCCTTAATAATATAAAATAATACAAATCTTAGTCGCATAATACATTTACCCCAAAGAAAAATTAAAATCGTGTGAATATTTGCCCTGTGAAACAAGCTGTTAAACCTAAAGAATATGTAGTAACACTTAAGAATAACTCACATTACACATTAGTTAAGTATTAGTTAAAGATTAGTATTTTAATTTAGTACTTTACAAATAATTACTTCGTTATTATTGTTTATATCTTGAGTAATAAGCTCATCAGTCTTAACACAGTATCTATTAAATATAACTCTATTAATAACTTTAACTATAACTCTATTAATTTAAAATATCGTTAATTACATAGTTATTAATGCTTTATTACTGCATAATAGTTTTGAGTTATTGTAATTTGTGCAGAATTTGTAACAAAATATAATATTCAAATAATACTGTACAGGTGCGCTTTACTTCATAAGTTTCAATAGTTCAATATAAAAGATCGCAAATATTTTCTTGTTATCTTTGAAAGAAATTTTTATTAAGTAATACCCCCACCCACCCCCTGCAAAGTGAACCACATGTATAGTAGCACTCAGTTTTAAACATTACTTTTAATGCTTTATTTACCTATGCCATCAGACATGATTTAGTGACAGCAGTATGAGCATCACTGTTTTAAAGCCCTGCTGATCTGTATATTTTTCTGCTGTAGGTCAGTACTGGCAGAGCGTCAAGGCTTCCAGCAGCTCTGTGTCTCTGTCCTACCTGTCTGCTGAGAGAAGGGACTGTGAGGAGACCGACGCTGTCAATGCCTTAGCCTCACTGTCTGTGGGAGTACTGTCCAATAAGACGTGAGTATTCCAAGACCTCAAAAACTGCCTTTTGTGAGTAACATGGACTTCCCTCTGTAACATCAGTGCACTGCTCTTTTTCAGCCTTCCCGATGAGCCAATGGAAGATGACAGCGAATCCATGTAAGGAAACGCACTTCTGTGGACGTTTTTGCGCTGTCACATGACCATGGAGGGGAAGACATGTTGTGACGCCATTGAGCCTCACCACCTGCCTTATTCAAACACATGCTCACTGCTGAATGTGAGCGTACGTGCACACCCGTAGAAGTAGCGCCTCAAGGCTAACATCCCTTTACCTGAAGCCAGTGGCAAAATGGCTGCTGGGAAACCTCAAGAAACCTCACCAAAGAGCAATACAGGACTATTTTGAATACTCACTGTCTCCTAACTGACATTGGACTAGTATGGCACAATTTTTTTTTTTTTAGCTTTACGGGAACAGAATACAGACTTTTATCACCTTAACTTTGCCTTAACGCAAGGACCAATATTTGGTTCCAGAAGGACTTTTCGAGTGGTCAATAATTCCATTTATTTGTGCCACTTTGCTTTGATGAAGAATGGACTTGTAAATAAAATAACAAAAAGTGGCCAGAGCAGACTGACTGTTTCACTTATGTCATTACACACAGCATAACCACTATGAGAAGAAGAAGAGGAGGAGGGGGGCACAATGAAGACAGAAAACACACAGCTTTGGTTTTGTTGAAACAGAGAGAGGGCTGAGGTCCTTGTTGTTTGCACTGTTCAGTCCATAATGTGAACCATCAGCAAATCCAAAGCTCCGGGGGGAAAACTCCTCTTGTATAGCATATTTAATGGTTTCTTGAAGATTTGCAAGGCTGTGTTTTCTCCCTTTGATCATGTCTTATATCTGATTCTTAGGACACATGCTGACCGAAATACTGTAGTACTTGTATTTCTTATAAAGCTACTCTGAAAAAGTAGGCAAGATTTGTGAGCAGTCGAGCTTTACTGCTGCCGAGTGTCTTAAAAGCACATACTGTACCTACACACAGTGAACTGCTTTACCACTAGTATTGAATTCTGTGTACAGTATATTACTGTTTGTTCTGAGACTAAAGGAGCGTTCATTCCACTGTGGCACAGCCAAGGACCATCGAATTGTAGCTGCAATAAATTCATGCACTTAATGGATGTCACCCAAAGACAACTGCCTTAGAAACAGCCTGCAAATTGGCAAAAATGACTATGTGTAAGGAACAGAGGGACCAGCATGCACCCTGCCCTCAGCATCTGAACCTGTGGACTTAGATCTTTGTAGATTTGTTTTGTTTGTTTTTTTTCCAGACATTTTGTAATTATAATAATTTTTCTTCTCGTTATTCAACCTGAAAAAAAAAAGCAATGTTTTTTTTTTAATTAATATAGTCTTTGTTTTTTGCTCTATGCCATCAAAAGACAGCAATCGCAGACAATGCACATTATTCTCAATGACAGTTGTGGATGGCTGCCTTATAGTTTTAGATCACTCTGTCTCCATAGATGAGGCCTAATATAATCTACACAGCACAAAATTGTTTTATTAAAAGAAATGTTCTGTTAAATCAAAGTATATGGCTTATAAATCATTAAGTCAATGGGGCATTATAACAAAGCTAGTCATTAAGGTCAATTTACTTCCAATTTGCTCAACCAATTAATTACACAGAGAGGTATTACTATTACTCTGCTGTCATCTTAGGCCTTTAGCATCATTAACCATCATAATTAGTATGGGGTTTAGGAAACAGGAAATTTCACAGTAAAGCTACTTCTGACATTGTCATTTAATTAGACTCATCTAGTTGTAGCTTTTTGTCATATATGCAGAATCTTTTTCCTCACTAAATGCCTTGATAACAATTGAAAATATGCTGTACATATTTGGCAATGGCATTGATTGTTTACTCCGCTCCAATTGAATAATAGCGTTTCTTCTGTTTAGAGAAGTTTCTAAATTAGGCTAAAATCACCAACCACTGCCTCAGACTTTATCCTAACCTAAGTAGCAGACTAGTTGTTATGCTTTTTCATAAATGTACTGTCTTATTGTTGGATAAGATAGATGGGTTAGCAAAAAAACTATGCAGTGCAAAGTCTTAACGTGACAAGAGCAAAGTCTTACATGACAAGAGCAGCTCAACTCAATGGAGCTGCAGTTGAAGTACTATAAAATCATTAGCTCTATATTGGGCCTCTAAATAAAAATGTAAAAAAATATATTGAATAAGTCTTCAGGTGGCAGCCTTTTCCAACATGCTGTGTCTCTTGTAGCACATGCCCGCAGGTGTGTGATGAAGTGTATGTACAGTGTATCTGTGAAAGAGCACTGCAACTGTATACACAAAAGTACAAAATCTCATTTCTGTACTGTGTGAGCGCCTTTGCAAGTGTTAGCATTTTATCTTTGTAAATGACCTCCTGTATAATATTTGTAGTGGCTGTTATTGTCTTAAAACACGCAGGGGCCAGTATTGCCTCAACTCTTAATTCCTTTTTATTACTGATGTCATTTCCTTGTTAGTAATACACTGTAAATAGAAACTCGAAGACCAAAATACACGATGCGTGCCTTGTGTATTGGCAACTAACTGGACTTAACTCTGTATCTGTAAACATGACTTTGAAATCTTTGTTTCATACTATTCTTTACATGTAATCTTTACATTTTCCTACTTTGTATAGAGATTGTCTATTTTTTACTGTTTTGTCTCCTCTTATTAAAAAGAAATCATTTTCACTACAAAGCTTTTTTTGTTTTGTTGATCTTTGAGGGTTAAAAGAGTTTTCTTACACAGTTAATATGTAATCAACAGTGAAACACCTGTGTGAGCCGTAAACAACTTAACACCTGCAGTAAACAACAGATGTGACCCTGCTACTCAGTCAGGTTAATCCCTTAACTTTATCCATGTTATTTTAATTTGACCTCTTAAGGTGAATTCAGATTATTCATCTTGTTTCGAGAAATTTTAACTAGATTGGATTTATTTACTTATTAGGCTAGATTATTTGACTTGTTTCAAGTTATCTTTTGCCTGTTTCAAATTATTCATTCATTCATCTTCTTCCGCTTATTCCTGCTAGGGGTTGCAGGTGTCTGGAGCCTATCTCAGTTAGGTATGAATGAATGAATTTATTGAACATAAATACAATATACATTAACAAAAAATCCCCCAAAATTAGAGTCATTAATTTAAGGTATACAGATAACAAATATACATTTCATATTTTTAAAGAGAGAAAAAAAACCAAAGTATTTAATGTTCAAAAGGAGCAGAATGAAGCTAAGCTTATTTATTTCTACCCCTTTTTTACAATTTATCCATGATCATAATCAGCAATATGTACAAACTAAATCTACTAAAACTTCTTACACAGAGTCAGACGGTTTCCAAACAAACCACACTGTAACAATATCAATAAAAAGTCTTAATACCTTTCCTCACTCAGGTATTTCTCTAATCATGATTTTTTATACATCATTCTAAATTGAAATATGTTTTTGGATTGTTTAAACGTCTCTTCAAGACTATTCCACAAATTTACTCCACATATGGCTGTACTCATTTGTCTTACTGTTGTGCGTACTTTTACTTTTCTAAAGTTTAACTCCCCCCTCAGAACGTAGCCCCCTTCTCTTTCTTTAAACATAGGGTACAACCTGGACAGGGGCCAGCTTGTCGCAGGGCTAACAGAGACAGACAACCATTCACTCTCACATTCATTCACTAGGGTCAATTTAGAGTCACCAGTTCACCTAACACATGCATGTCTTTGGATGGTGGGAGGAAGCCGGAGAACCCGGAGAGAACCCACTTTCAAACTACTGTAATTTTTATTTATTACAAGCAATATTATCTGTCCAAGGGGTAAGTGAGATTTTCTTACCCCATGGACAGATCATTTTGCTTGAAATAAGTAAAAATAGCTTGAAACAGGAAAGAAATAAATTGAAAGAAGTCAAATATCTAGTGAAGTGTAACCTAATAAGTAAACAAATACAACCTAGTGAAAACTGCTCAAATAAAAGTTAATAATCTGATTTCAAGTCATTTTAAGTTTTAAGTGATTTAAAGAGCACAAAATTCACTAGAACTGCACGATATTGGAAAAATAAGCAATATGCAATAGCTGTGATAAGTACTGGGATAGCAGTATGACTAACAATATTTACATATCCCTTTTGAAAGCAAAAGTTAAGATCAGTTTTATTTTATTAAGAGTACCAGGACTAAACTAGAACTAAACGACCAAGTCTAAACCAGGATTAAATCACGACTAAACCAGGACTAAACCAGGACTAAACCAGGACTAAACCAGGACTAAACCAGGATTAAACCAGGACTAAACCAGGACTAAACCAGGACTAAACCAGGACTAAACCAGAACTATATTTTGGACTGAACAGAAATACCCAGTGTCTAATTGGACAGTTATTTTGAGAGCCACTGTGTGATATTCTGTCAAATGAAACATTATAGTGATTTTGTTTTCTTGCGATATAATTGAAATTGATAATATTGAAATAATGGTAAAGTTGCGCTATGTTGTGCAACTGTAATATTCATTTATTTTTAGATCAGCAAAGACACATATTTTACCTTGTTTTTGGATTGTTTTGATATTATGTGTCCTAAATATTTTAAAAAAAGCTTGACTGCCGTAGCTTCTGACAAGCGTCTTTGGGAGACAGTTGTTTGAGTGAGTGATTACCCATTAAAAATAATAATAATAATAATAATAATAATAATAATAGGCTTACTTTATTGTCCCCGTAGGGATTTCATTCTCTGCATTTGACCCATCCTTCACTGGCTGGAGGATTATCCTGTTGTGCATGGTTTGAGGTTGATAGGGAAAACTGGAGCACCCAGAGGAAACCCACCCAGACACAGGGAGGGAATCAAACCTGGGACCTTCTTACTGTGAGGCAAGTTTGCTAACCACTAAGCCACCGTGCCGATTCATTATTATATTATATATATTATTTATTGATCTGTTAATGTTCCCCAAACCTGCCCAAACTAGCAAATATTCAGCCACATGTTAAGAAATTGTTCTATGCATCTCCATTGTATTTTTAGATGTAACAACAAAAAAGAGTCATCTATGTAGAGATTTGGTATGTTAACTAATACATATCTATAACAAGTAGGCCTATGTTTTATTATTGTACATTTTATGACATGACTATTCCACAACCTTTGTACTATGTGTACAAGCAGCAGAATTGTTTTTCTTGTTACAAACGACCAGTGTTTGTGGGACAGTAAAGTATCATTTCTTTTATGGAAGAATTTTCTTTTATTGAAATACCAAAGTCCTGGTTTAAAGACAGCGGGAGAGAACGGAGGAGAAGCAGAGACAGTTTCAAAAGTAAGACAGAAGACAAACAGGGCGTGGTGCTAACTTTGAATTTTTACCAGATCGACATAATCATTCCAGGACAATTCGATAATTGGATACAAAAGCTCTTTGTAACAACATTTTCATCTCAGGGGAACGCAGTCATCCCGAGTATTTTTATTTTTTTTATATATATATGCTGTATCAATAAATGTTACAGCAATCCCATACTACAAATTATCAAGAGTTTGTTAAGTTAGATGTACAAGGTAAGCTTCCCATGTCTTCTTATCTAATAGCACAATGACAGCTAACATTATCAAATTAGCTTGTGATGTTAGCAAAAGGGCTATTGCTGCTCTTACACATTAATGCTAGCTACAACTTTATTATTGGGGTATTTATTTATTATTAGTCTTTCAAAGGTGGACGTAATTTAAAAAAATTGCCTGTTAATGTGTTTACTCTTGTTAACTTGCCTGTTATCTTAGCTCCCCAGGCTATTGCTAGGTGTTTTGCTAATTGACAGATTTATGAAGTAGATGGGATAATTACGGTGCAGTTATTTATAATGCCACAGTGTATTAGACAGCTAAATGAGTTCAGTTTTTGAAAAGTGGTAAGCTAAATGTGTTTGTTGTTGCCATTACACATTAATTCTAGCTACAAGAAACGACATTAGCATAAATGTATTATGCTATTTATGTATTATTTATGTATTATTTAAATGCATCTTTTCCGTTGTGTATTGTTAGTTAGCTCCAAGGCACTTGCTAAATGTTTTGCTAACAGATTTTTAGACCCAAAAAAAAAAAAAAAACTGGGACACATTTTTTAGCAACAAAAAAGCTTCTGAAATCCATACAATTTTCTGTCATGTAAGTGAAGTACATGATGGTAGGGCTTAGGTTTTGAATTGTAATGGCAATTTACTGATAAAGATAATGACATCAAAAATCATTTTCTTGACAAAAGGCAGTTGTATTTAAAGTTTCTACTGGTTTTCTACTGGTTAAAATGGGGACAACTGCGACATGGTTTGTTGAAAACTGGAATATATTAGTGTGTTTACAGGGACATGGGACAAGGAGACTTGGGGTGTGTTCACACTTGCTGGTCCACAGGATGCTGTGCACTTTGGGGCAAAAGTCCGTACCTGTCCTAATGATGTCATTGGTCTGGTTTGAGTTCACATTGAGCTTTGTCAAATGAACTGAACTGACTGAGAGAGCAGTAACAAACCTTGCCTAAAGGGGGCAGCACGTCAGTATTTACTGAGAGAAACTTGGGAAGAAGAAATCCTGCTCATCTATTGGTCAAAGGTCCACCTCTTCAGCTCTATATATCCCATTAATATCATACGGCACAATATTTAATCCAGTTAATTTTAGAGCAGCAATATCGGCTGAAAACAACTGTGGACTCTCTGATTAATATGAAATCTGTGTTGTTTCAGCAGTGTTTTTACATTTGTTTGCCAATGTTAGCAACCTTTTAAATACATTTTAATTACAGTAGGCTATATTTGTATTTTTTCGTAATAGTCACGTTGGATGTGCGTATGTTTTTATGGCCTTGGTGAACAGTGCTGCTGTCCATAGTTTGATCCACGTTGCATTCGTACTTCACCAGGACCACACAGGAGCACACCACGGCTCAAAGCACACCGCACCAAGACCTCTGATTTCAATTTCAGTCTGCTTTGTTGCTATAAAGTATTTATTAGGAAAACAGAATGAAATCCATACACAGCAAAATCCTCAGAGTTAAATGAACACTGGGTGAAAATATAACATTAGATTATATATAAACACTGTACCGTTTCACCTTTTCTGTTCACAGCACCAGGCCACAGAGGAACTGTGTCACACATGATCTGAGGTCTTAATGTTATGAAAGGCTGCTTTTTAATTCAATTTGAATGGACAGTGATTGAAAACAATACTAGTTCAGACAACATGTTGCTGGTGTAACATAAATTCTGTGTTTTAACTATAATACAAACAGCTCTACTAAACAGTGTCAGTCAATGTAAACCCTTTTCAAACTCAATATTTAACATATCAGTCATGGTCCAATCATGACTCCGAGCAACAGAGTCACATATGACTCCAGCATCAACCTGACTTTTTTCTATTGATTTAATACTGCACTTGTCCAAAGAAAATTTGAATCTGAAAATTTGAAAAAACCTTTCTTTCCAAATGATATATTAGTTTATCTTGTCACAACCACATATTGGACTACAATTCACATCTTCGGAAAGTATCTGGAGACTCAGCTCTGCAAGAAATACATATGTACTGTATTAAGTTTATGTAGAAACAGAAACTAAATCCTTATTTTTTCCATATAGACGTCACATCACTTATGATCTCAACAAGAGAATGAAACATAAACATAAACATAAACTTAACACTTTCTACAGGGAAAAATTCTATATACACTAATTTGAGTTAATTTAGGACTGCTGACTTTGCTGTGTACAGAAACATACAAAAAGCTGGTGTTGGAGCTATGCATTGGATTCATAAACTACTAAGATATGTTCAAGGTTATAGTTTTATTTGAATTAATGCAATACCACAAATATGCCTATTCCAGTTCCATATAAACACAACAGCATTGACCAGACAACAGTATATCAAAGTCATGGGCCTCCACTCGCACATAACTTTCGTATTTTCTCCCAGGATGTTGGTTTGGCTGCGTTTTGGGCCAAAAATGCTGTCTTTCCACATGCGGGCAACTATTTGTCAGATGGCCTTTGAAGTCCGTAAATAGTTCCATTTGCAGCGGTTCATTACAACACTAGAATCGGAGCACATTTGTTTGCGAAGAAGCAGTGACTTCAGCATCTGGAAAAGACAAAAGGCACAGGAAAAAAAAAAAAGTCAGAGAGCGCAAACTCCTTACACTCATTTAACGGCGATGACACGGACAAATGTAATCCTTTGACTCGAGTCGGATGTTGGAAGCGCCGCGTGTACAGTATATCTGGAACATGTAAGGGAGGTCATGCATGGGACACCTGACAAGAAAAATTTTCACATTTTCCAGCGTTACCATTATGGGGAGTAAAACACGGATAATTGCAAACAGGCACCGAAAGCACAAAGGCCTCGAGTGATTTGACAATTTTTGAATTAGTCTAATTAGGCTTCCGTACTTTGAGGACACAGGCCAGTAATCAGACTGTAACACAAACACTGTACATGTGTTCCCACTGTATACCAAAAAATAAAACCAGCAAAATTATGTAACTGTATTTTTAGGGGAACACAATCTAGAATCTCACATTTTAAAAGTCAAAATATATTGCTCTACAAGTTGAAAGTCCCCATTGTTGTCAAAAAATTACATCTGGGATGTTAAAACTGCAGGACAGTAAAATCTATTTTTGCTACTTTTGTACTATTAGTGCTACTAGTACTTCTACCGCTATTATACTATTAATACCACTACTGCTGCTGCTACTACTTCTACTGCCAAACATTACTTTAGTAGAAGTAGTAACATAGTCAGCAAAATTTTGACTTGGACTGTACAACTGTAGCACAAAAAAAATCTACTTTGGCTACTTTTGTACTTTAAGTACTGCATTTGTACTATAAGAGCTAATTCTAGTACTACTACAGCTAATAATACTGCTGCCACTACCACTGCTAGTACTACTTCTGCTGCTACTACAACTCCTATACCAAACCTCTATTGAAACTGTGACCGTCTGCTTCCAAGATATGTTATCCACTTTGACACAGATGTAAAAAAAAAACAAAAAAACAACAAAAACAAAAACAAAACAAAACAAAAGAACTTATTACTCATTTAGAGACTTTAAAGATTTACTTGAGTGAAAGTGACAATATTATTATAAGTTTTTGAAAATGTATACTTACAATTAATAGCAGCAACATTTGGCAATTGAGGACAACACTCCTGTATCTCACAATTCAAAATGTAAAATTTTAATTCTCTTGGCTTTACTAGACCTTTTTTTTAATCTCAATGGCTAATATTGGCTTCTATTACGGCCCATTCAAATCTAAACGCACACACTCTTTTATTTTAGGCCAAATGCAACTACTCTCCAAATGTCAAGTGTCGAGCTTGTCAGTAGTTGGCTTTCCGATATAGAACACAGTGTTTACTGTAGCTCTTTATAAAGGATGGTTTTCATACAAGCTGGAAACATTAGCCATCTCCTCGGGACAAGCTAATGATAGGTTGTAGTGTTTCCTGCACATTTCCAATGGAGGGAACGTGGTTTGTATGGATTTGTACCGAATACAGTGCCAGCTGCCATCTTTTTGGACTTCACCAACAGTGAAAGTTAAACCTTGCAGGTGCCACACTGTTGCTCTGTAGTTCTTGCATGACCATGTTGTAAATATATCTTTATCCAGTGCATGGTTGAACTTTTCCTTATAAACCTTATTCAGAACAAGTTGGAGCACGGTGTAAAATGTAAATAAAAAACACAGTGATTTACAAACCTTATGGAACTACATTTTATTCCCAATACAACATTAATGGTGCCATATTATGCTATTCAGTCCATTTGAAATGACTTTTGCATTAGTATTTGCATTAGTATTTCACCTGTTATAACTTAAAGTAATGTATATGTTTGGAAAACGTCTTTTGGGGAGCTGTTGTTGCTGTTCTGGTTTCAGCTCTTTAGAAGGGGATGGGCGCAGCATACAGGATTACTCAAACATGTGTGAATGAAACAAAATACTACTCCAGATATGTTTGTGAGGTGCATACAGTGAGGTGGTTAAAAACTCACAAAAGTTGATTTGGCAGAATAGAGTACATTTAAAGCAGAACTCAGTAACTTTTTTACATTATATAAAATGTTTTGGAGTCCGTGTGATGGGTAAATGAGTTGTTGTAAAGTAAATGAAGCGTACAACATCTCCCCCTGGTGTCTCTGGACCAAAAGTGACACTTGCAACAGTGAGCGCCGTCGACCCGGTCTCACGAAAGTCTCAGGTCTCGCGAGAAAGCAGCATATCGTGAGTAGCAAAACAACAAGCTAGCGGTGGCTTTATTTCTCGATTTTCATCATGCCGGAGCGGCAAAATGGCAGAAAAAACGTTGTAGAGATATGTGGAGGGGAAAACGAAAGTAAAGACGAGCGAGGGTTCACACAGGAGTCAACTGGACTTGTGAGTATTTACAATAGTGCTTTACTCCGAACTGTAGTGGGAGCTATTTAGAGGAAAATAAGGCAAAACAGCGACGAAACGAGCAGAGTTACTGAGTTCTGCTTTAACAATACAGTAAATCAGGTGATGAAAAATAATAGCTCCTTCTAAATTCAGGAACACATCTCAAAAACATGGGTAGAGGCAACAAAAGGCTGGAAAAGTAAGCAGCACAAATAAAAACAAGATGAGCATTTTGCAACTAACTAGATTAATTGGCAACATTTTTTTTCAAAATGCTGTTTTAATTAGTATTACCAGCTTTTCCAACCTTTTCGTTCCGCACTCCCAACTTTTTTTTGAGATGTATTGCTGCCATCAAATTTAATATATATATATATATATATATATATATATATATATATATATATATATATATATATATATATATATATATATATATATTTTATCTCCTTATCAACACCTCATGTTGTTTTCCTTCTATAAAATATGGTTTTACAATATTTGCAGGCTCTTGCATTCTGTTCTTGTTCACATTTTACACAGTGCTCATACAAAACTGGGTTTGTACTAAAGTACAAAGTTCAAAGACAGTCTGGTGGTTTCACTGTGAGGCAGGGAGTGGTAGAGCTTATAGGAGCAGGGTTATGGGGCCTAACCATGACCATGACCATGTGTTTACCACAAAAAAAGATGTAAACGCCTTTACAATGATGGTGAATAATGTGTCAGTAATGCTATCAATATTTGAATATATGGAAAACACACAGTACAGGTCATAGCTTTTCTTAAAAACATGCAAAAGTCATACAGATTTTTTAGAAAAGACTATTAATAAAGAATCAGTTAAAGAAACAACATATCAATTCAAAGGAGCATAGACCTTAGCCAATGCACTGGTCCTATCTCGCAATGGTAACACTATATTGCACAGACCCTGACTTAGTCTTTTCTCCCTTAAAACACTCCTGGATGTAAACATAATCATTTTGTTCTTAACACATTACTGAACTTTTCTAAAATATTCATAATTGAACAAAATATATATAATTCTGTATTTAATAAAGCACTCTTATTTAACAGTATTTCTCACACCTCACTAAAACTTAGACAGTATTGTAAATAAAAACATATATAGCTATGTGGTAAGTAAGTCACCAGTAGTCACATTGTGCAAACACTACCAACATTAATTCTTATAAGACCTGGATCCAGTCAGTCAGAGTGACTATACTTATACAGATGAAGTCTTTATAAAGTCCACATACAACATTTTAAATGCGACATGTATATTAACAGCATTTTATATTAAAAAAATAACATGGTTTATTAAGGCTAACCTAGTGGAGTAGGGCTCCCAAAAAGGCATGATGTTTTTTTGTTTTTTTAATAATTGGTAGAAAACGAATGAATGTGCAATGAAGGTGCATGGTTTGAGATAAATATGTCCTACATGCCTCAGGTTCACTAGGGGTCAGGGGCCCCCAGGTATCCAGTGCCTGGGCCCCTCTGAGTCTCTGCTTGTAACAAGGTAAAATTATGTTTATAGATTTGCAGGAACCACCACAAAACATAAACTCTGGTGTAAGATTCCTAGATTTCTGGAAATGACCGGTACTCTCAAGGGAACTATTACTGGTACTCTGAATGATGCCTGGGGAATCAATAATGTTATCTGAATTTGAAGTAAAGTGAGTTGAAGTTTTGAAATACTTTAGTGCAGTTTTATTGTATGCCTCAAGTTCTACCAGGAATGTAACATTGTAATGAAAATTACCCAAGACTGCGTTGTGTAATAGACCAATTTGAATACAAAGCAAGAAGCCTTTTTTGGACCCTGAGAAAGCAGTGTATCTGTACATGTTCACAGCCCACACCTATATTCACATGCACGTTTGTGTGTGTGTATAAATCGCCTCTCACCTCCTCCATCACTCCCAGTGGTTTATGGGAGCGCAGTAGGGAGCCGCATCAGCCTCCCCTTTGATGGTGACACACATGATTCATGGCCTTTAGTAACCGTTTGTTTTCATTACGCCTCCTCGTCAGCGCGCCGTAGCTGTATCGCCGTTTCGTGCAAGGCAAGCAGATTCGGGCCAGAATGAGGGGAAAGAATTCCGGAGAGGAGAGTTTTTTTGGCACTACAAGAAACAAAGGGGCTTGGTTCGGGTACAAAAAAAGAGAAACTTGAGTTTGCTGCCCACGGATGCTTTTTCCACAGTCTTTGGAGTTCAGAGGTGGTCAGGGATCCATAAAGTGTCTTGGAAAAAGAGTTGGAAGAGTTAGGGGATTGCCAAAGGACCGGTCTTGCTTGGTTCTTCCAAGCTTGGATTTTCAGTTGAAAATACATATCTTTGGTGTTCCTGCATGAAACTGAAGCAAAATGTTTGTATGGCAAAATGTACCTTCAACAATCATATTTCTACTGCATATTAAATGTTCATACAGTTAATAACATTTGTGATCTATCTACTTGGCTAGAAAAAATTTAAATGCTTAGCTATACATCTCTAATCATATCTTGTATAAAATTCTCCATAGCTACAACCAGTCACATGTCACATCAAGTCCACAAGGCGATTAAATGATCTATTTTGCAGAGTTGAAACTCACTACAAAATCCAGGTGCTGTTCAGAAATGAAGGTAGAATGTATTCCACTGAGGAAATGATAAAAATGTATATGTAAAAATGCTAATGCCCAGCAGACATGGACGACCAAGCCCCTTCCATCCTCCACACCGAAAAGGCGTAGCTTAGTCTCTCGTGAGCCAGGTAGTTGCACCCCGTCAGCTTGCTGTCCATCTCGTCGCTCTGCAGGACTTGATATAGGAAGTCAATGTACCGTGACGCCAACTTTAGAGTCTGGATCTTGCTCAGTTTGTCGGATGGCAGAGTCGGGATGATCTTGCGCAGGGAGGCGAACGCTTCATTCAGGGATTGCGTCCGTTGGCGTTCACGGATGTTGGCGATCACTCGCTGGGTGTGGGAGTCCTCCAAGGATCCCAAACCTCCTGGACTGGGGCCGGGGACGGGGGAAAGGGATGGTCCGGAAGACGGCGAACGATGCTGGGGGCTTCTCTTGAGTCTTTTAGGTCCATTTGGGGTGTAAATCTGAACAGTATCCCCCGGCTTGACCTCATCTGTTAAGGCGCTAACCGCTGTCACATGATCTTGGCTTCCTGTTTGCCGCTTACGCCCGTTGAGTCCCGGAGTTGCCACAACAACCGGACAGGTGTTAGAAGGTTGTCTTGCCTTGGAGACCACTTGACCTTCAGAGTGGTCACCAATGGAGTTGCCCTCTTCTCGCATGCTTAATTTTCCTCGCCAATATTTGCCACTTTTATCTCTATCTTTGTTTTCTTCCTTTCCTCTTTCTTGGATTCTTCAGGAACTCTTGTTGTCTTGTATCGTCCGTCTTCTTCAAGGGTATTTGAGTGTCAATCATAAATCAAATACGATCCACAAGGATTTCTGAAAAGCCGTGGCAGCTTTCTTCACCCACACGTGGAGTTGTGAGTTTCCAATTCTTTTTTTTTTTACAGCATCTGCGCGCCAGACCGCTCTCCGGCCCCACTCCCGCAGCTGCATGTGGGACAACAAACTAGAATCGGACTTTTTAAAAGGGAGGGGAACCACGGAGCGCCCTCGCTACCCGCCCATCTGGTGCAATGATTGGTTTGAAGAACTTCTGTGCACAGCTGAGCTTAAGTCAACAGGAAGAGCGGATTGGAAGCCATTGGTTCCATCAAAGGCGGAAGGCGGAGACAAAGGGGTAGGGAACGACCAACCAGATCTGAGCTCTCATGACGTTTTTTGACAGAAACGTTGCCCAAGTTTATGGGTTCCAGATTTCCCCCAAAACGAGTGGCTACCATCCCCCCTTCACGCTGCCTTGTTGCCTGCCCGTCCCCTGGCTCTCTCACCATTATCAGCTGTTTTCTAGAAGTTTGGAGAAAAACAAAGCGTCTACAGTAATGTCTGTAAAGATGGTACTCTGATAACATAATTAAGCATAATTAAAAAACAGACAATATTAATGTAAATAAATGCAAAAGATTAAACTTATTAAACAACAAAAGGTGTGCCCTGTTTTACTGGCAGTCATTTGGCTGCAGTTAAGAGCAGACCTGGGGGTAGGGGAAAGCTGGCGTGTATATAGGTACATGTAATTATAGCACTAAGGAAGTTCTGGGGTTCCGAGTGTACTCTTGGACAGTTTTGAGTTGATTTTGTTACTGCATCCATAAAAAAGACAAGCACAATAGGTCCTGGTCCAGCGTAGACTGAGTCTTGCATAACACCCTGCCAGAGGTAGAAGAAGTACTCAAAATGTGTACTCAAGCAAAAGTATTGTAATTTATAAAAATAATTGTACTCAAGTAGAAATAAAAGTACTAAACAAAACTATTACTTGAGTAAAAGTAAAAATGTATCACCTGTAAAGCAGATTTAAGAGGAAAACGCTTCTGCTTACTACAAATATTCTGACTACTACTTATTATTATTATTACTGCTACATCTACCACTACTACTAGTACGAATACTGCAACTGCTTCTACAACTGTGGCGATGATGTAAAAAAACAAACAAACAAAAAACCCACAAAAATGCATTCTCATTCAGAAATTTTATAAATGTTCTACTGAAAAAGTAACATGTTTCGTCTTTAACTCAAGTAAAACAAGTAAAAGAAATGGAGAACGGGACATGTTGTCACACATTTTACATTCCTGTATATAGCTTAGTTGCAGTACATAATAGAGTTAAAAACTACAAAACAAATGGAAAAGCAACATCTGAGCTATATTTTGCCTGTTCATTTCATTTTTGTATCTTGCATACATACAGTATTAGATCATTCAAACACCAAGATGGAAAGGTGTGACAATTTGCCCTGATATGGGACAACTTGTCCCACCTCCCCCAGGTGGACTATTTTGGCTCATAAAATTATCTTAAATGTATTGATTTTATTCATTGTGATAAGAATGCAAGTTTGCTGTCTGAGCTCTACATAAAATTTTCTCAAGATTTGTATTTAGAAGAAAATTATGACAAAAATATGATAATTTTTACTTTCAACCCTGAAAATTGCTTTACTGGAGCTATCCCAGGTAATTACAGCAGATCATGGAGGGACACAAAAATTCTATTGCAATTTTGTGAACAACCCTTTAGTTTAAAAAAAAAACAAAACTCTGACTGACATCTTGGCCAGTGTAACAACATGCACCAGTCTCCCCTATATTCTAGAAGTTTAAAACGGACTTAAATAAATAACCTGAGTATAAGTATGTAGTTCCACCTATCCCTCTGCAAACCCCAACATACACTATATTTCCAAAGGTATTCTCTCATCCACCCAAATAACTGAATTCAGGTGTCCCAATCACTTCCATGGCCACAGGTGGATAAAACCAAGCACCAAGGCAGCTTTGTGGTAAATTTTGTGGAAAAGTTTGGGAATAGCCACTTCTTGTTCCAACATGACTGCACCAGTGCACAAAGCACGGTCCATAAAGACAGGGATGAGTGAGTTTGGTGTGGAAGAACTTGACTGACCTGCAGAGAATCGTGACCTCAACCTGATAGAACACCTTTGGGATAAATTCGAGCGAAGACTGTGAGCCAGGCCTTCTCATCCAACATCAGTGTCTGACCTCACAAATGCACTTCTGGAAGAATGGTCAAAAATTCCCATGAACACTCCTAAACCTTGGGGAAAGCTTTCCCAGGGGAGCTGAAGCTGTTATAGATTCAAAGGGTGGGCCAATGTCATATTAAATCATATGGATTAAGAATTCAGTATGTGTGTAAAGGCAGGTGAGCAAATACTTTTGCCAGTATAGTGTATTTTGTCTATATTTAGCTTGTACACTTTCCTGAATTCTACCAGGTAAGTGCACTTTTTGTTTAACAAGTTGAGTAATTCATGACAGACAGAGGCTAAAACAACAAAGTTATATCTAATCAAAATACTTCAGGAATCTACCCCTTGCTGTCTTATCAATTCGTGGGCGAGTGCAAAAAATATAGTATAAAAGAGTATGCAGAATTAGGTAAATAAGCAATTAATAAAGCAATTGCATACAACACAAATCTCATAATTTAGGATAATAAAGCTGTTTGTCAAATTAAACGTCTGGCTTTTAAAGATTATTATTAGAGTATTAATTATTATTAATAGAATAAATAAATAAATAAATGTGATGACAGTGTTGTAGTGGGTTAAGCGTTCACTCACCAACCAGAGGGTCTGCAATTCGAATCTTGGTTGAAGCCAGAGAATAGAGAAATACGAAAACATGTGCGAATGATGCAAAACCTATCTTCCGGTATGTTTTTGATAAGGACACAACATTATATAACATGGGAGAAAGTTCAGAAAAGTCAATTTTGCATAATATATCCCCTTTAATTTAGTGCAAATTAGGCTTTTTGTGCAGAGACCAACTTCCAAATTTTATGCAAATAAGGATTAAGGAATGACATCACCAAAATAACCACTAATCACACAACAAGATTTGATAGGCACTTAGCAAAATGTCTAGGAAAAAAGTAGATTTGGTCACTTTTGGTGTCAATTTTTGACATAAACTAGTAATTGTTCACTGTCACATTCATTCACAATGGGACAAATCACCTACCTAGTACCCAGAGAGAACCCACAGTAAAAAACACAGCATGTGACAGCACCTGTGGAGATGTATGTAAAGTGTAATGTGCATTAAAGCTAATCTGTGTTGTATTTTAAGCCAGTTTTGCATTCACATAAAAGCTCTTTCTTCTAAATTGAACTTAAAACACGATCCAAATCCTTTTCATGTTGTATTTAAACATCATCAGAGTGGAGCTGTGTGGGCCACCGGACACCTGCGCCTGATCACAACTATTTACATCTCACGGCTCTCTTCAGACTGTTCTTTCCTTGCTAAAAATAAATACCTGGGAGCTAAGGGAATGGTGGAAAATGGATATCAGCTCTTGATATAAACACACATATAATGGAGCAGTGTGGAAGGGAGGGGTGGCCTGTGCGTACAATACTTAGTTTTGTAGGTGAAGGCCCCCCGGAGGCTCAGCTCGTCTGGAAAGAGGGAAAAGAACACGGCACCCTGTCTGTTTGAACTGCACGCTCAAATGAGGATTTAGCATAAATATTTCCAGCTAGAGAAATGGGAGAATGTTATCACATATGGTGCTTGTGTACACACGCACACGTGGCTCACACACACGCTGCACAACAGTTAGCTTCAAATGCTAATATGGACACATCATGTAATGCTCAATAAATGATAACAACCTGTCAGAGCAAGAACATTGGTGACATTCCCTCAGCCCTATGTTCCCACAGCTCTATGTTCCTACAGCCCATTGTCCCCACATTTCTAAGATTATGGGTTAGGGTAGGCTTAGGCTTACTAGGAAATATTCTCAGAAATGTGGAACATAGGGCTGTGGGAACACAGAGCTGTGGGGACATAGGGCTGTGGGGACATAGGGCTGTGGGAATGTAGGCCTGTTGGGACATAGAGCTGTGGGAACATAGATCTGTTGAAATATGGAGCTGTGAGGACATAGGGCTGTGGGAACATAGGGCTGTAGGAACATAGAGCTTTGGGAACATAGGTCTGTGGGAACGTAGGCCTGTTGGGACATAGATCTGTGGGAAAATAGAGCTGTGGGAACATAGATCTGTTGAAATATGGAGCTGTGGGGACATAGGACTGTAGAAACATAGAGCTATGGGAACATAGGGCTGTGGGAGCATAGGCCTGTTGGTACATTGAGCTGTGGGAACATAGATCTGTTGAAATATGGAGCTGTGGGGACATAGGACTGTAGAAACATAGAGCTATGGGAACATAGGGCTGTGGGAGCATAGGCCTGTTGGTACATTGAGCTGTGAGAACATAGATCTGTTGTAATATGGAGCTGTGGGGACATAGGGCTGCGGGAACATAGAACTAAGGTAACATAGAGATGTGGGCACACACGGAGCTGAAAGAACATAGGGTTGTGGGAACATAAGGCTGTTGGAACATAGAGATGTGGGAACAAGAATCATATCACCTTATAATGTAATACAGATCAAAAGGATTTTTACTGGCAGTTTCAGTTTCAGTTTTTTCAATATTTTTTGGACATTATGTAAAACTTCAGCCCCAATGCAATTGCCATGACGACTAGAACAACAGTCACAATGGAGCAAGGAGTAAGTAATATGGTGATTTATTCAAAAATAGTGCAGTGACCCTATCCACTCTGAACATCTCAAGACACCTTGTTTGTATTGTAAATATCTATTCAAATATTTATTTAGATGATTAATTTTCCTCTGAACATAATAACGTTCAGTGCATAGAGCCTTAAAACACAAGATTTAAGTGGCTACATGGTGTCTTGCTGGATACTCTGTGAGTATGTGGATATATTATTAATGTATAAAACATTCTTATAGCATAATTAAGATGTTATTTTTAGAGGTTTAATATTAAGTTTTATTTTTAAGTAAACAAATTGTTTCTTTTTCTTATAGGGGAGAAGCAGACATGTTTCATATAATGTTCCTGCTCTATGGTAAGACTGGCACATACATTGTAGGGATGTCTTGACCTAGGAGAGGAGGAGATAGGTATTGGGGCCGATCAAGTTATTTTTGAAACAATCGGCTTGGATCGGAATGAGCACGAGACCAAGCCAATATTTTGTTTACATTTAAGCTAGCTGTAGTGGTGTGGGGATATTTTTTCCTGGAAAATTAAAGCAGTCTGACAGCAATCTGTGAGTTGTGCAGTGTGGCTATTTTGCAAGGTGGGATTTGTAGAAGAAACAACAAACAATGGCGAACTACCCTCACGGCGCTATGAATGGAGTCTATTGTTTTTTACACAGTGCATGTGATCAGGAAAATACAGGTACGATAAGACTTTGTGTTTTTGCAACTATACAAAAATAATAAAAACAATCAAGATCAAGACTTTATTGGGGGACATCCCTAATATATTGGATTAAATCATGTCAAAGTTATTACTTAACTTAAAGTTGTTTTTCCCCAGGCATCTTCATCATTCCATGTGTTAATGGTCGTAAGTACCACTTTATCAACATACCAATGACCTGGACTGAGGCACAGCAGTACTGCAGAAAATACTACACTGATCTAGCCACTATCACCAGTATGGATGAGGCAAACAGACTGAAGAGACTCAGTTCTTACACTGGACCTGCCTGGATCGGACTGTTCGATGACCCTGCTTCGTGGAAAGCAGTTATGACAAGTGACTCTAACTCCTGGAGATGGTCTGCCACTGGGAATCTCAGTCCCAGACAATATCAGAGCTGGAACATGAATAAACCCCAAGGAGAAGACTATTGCATGTCAACGGCTGCTGATGGAGGATGGTTTGACCATTACTGCACTCACTATCATGTATTTGTGTGTTACACAGGTAAGCTTTGTTCCTGGTCCACTTTGTGTTGAAAAAGGCCTTTAAGAATACTGCAGTCGACATTTCAATGTTGTGTGTTTGTCTTATTATGTTGCAGGGTTAATGAATCCCATAACACACCTCCCCTGTGGCTTATCTTGGTGAAAATCCCATTGTACCAGAGCAACTGAATACAACTGAAACAATACATTTATTTATTCTTTTGTGCAATTTATTGACACTTCTAAGGAACCTATAATAGTGTCTATGTGTATTAAAAAGCGTATCACTGTTATGTCTTTTCAGGTTTAAACTCAAAGGTATATCATCTTATCGAGAACCCTGTACTTACCTGGAACAGTGCTCAGCTTTACTGCAGTGAAAACTACACAAGCTTGGCAATGATCGAATGTGCTTCTGAAAACAGTGAGGTGACTTCGCTGTTAACACCATTTGGATAGGACTATGCTTGGATTGGCCTGTACAGAGTGCCATGGAGGTGGTCAGACAGGACCATTCTTGGTTCCACAAACTGGGGAGGATCTGGGAACTTTATGCACTGTGCAGCGGAGGATTGAGCCCACCTGTGGTTCCCTCAGAGCTGTGACCAGAAATTTCCATTCTTCTGCCACAGAGGTAAACTGAGTTCTTAGGGTTAAGTTAGAACCTAAGCATGTTTAATTAAAGCTGAACTACCCGATTTTACTACTGCCATCCTGGGTTACAATCTGTTACCTGTAGCATTTCCAACCCCACCACTCCCAACAACAGTATAGCTACTTCTTTGCTTTTATTTGACCAAAATTGTTAAACTCAACCAATTTGTAATAATAAACAATAAATAACATCTATCTAAAATTCGGAGCTTACCTTGAATTCTACAGCTAGGTTTAGTGTTAACATATTGCCAACCAGCAAAAATCTACTTTGCTTCCCTTTTTCCAATCCAATCCATTTTATTTGTAAAGCGTTTTAAAATAACAACACAGTTGGCAAAAAGTGCTGTACACAGTAGCAATATTAACAATAATATAAGTAAAAACACAAGTTCTAAAAAATCACAAGCAATAAAACAACACAATAAAATTAAGAATAAAATAACAATAAAAGTCAACAACTCATACTTGGTTAAAAGCGAAAAAAAGTGTTTTTAAATGAGATTTAAAAACATTAAGTGAGTCGGCCTGACGGACATGCAAGGGTAATTCATTCCACAGTCGAGGAGCAGCAACAGAAAAAGCTCGGTCACCTCTGAGTTTCCTCTTTGTGTTAGGAACAACTAAAAGCAGCTGATCTGCCGACCTGAGAACGTGCGAGGGGACGTACGGCTGGGTCAGGTCAGATCAGATCAGACCATTTAGACATTTAAAGCAAATAAAAGAATTTTAAAATCAATACAAAATTGCAAAATTGGTGAGATATGGTGATGCTTAGGGCTACCAGTTAAAAGACATGCTGCTGCGTTCTGAAGCAACTGCAGCAGTGTTGTGCAAGTTCACACTTTTCATGAACTAGTTCAATGTTCAGTTCACACATGTTCAAAGTGAACTGTTCACGTTCATAGTTCACAATTTTAATTTTTGAACTAGTTCAAAGTTCAGTTCATGTTATTATTAGGTGAGATATGTAAATGAAAGGCTAAACTTGTTTTTCAAACTATGACTTCTATCACTATACATCTACCTTCTAGCCACACTGTAGATCTTAAGGTGTACTCACAGCAGGCCAATCGAACCGTGAGAACACCGGAACGCCCCTAAAGCACGGCCCTAATGTGAGTGCTCCGCAGCGCGCCCAGGCGCAGTACGCTTCAGGACTTTGGCACGGTTGGAGGAGGTGGGCCAAGGCACGGCGCGGTTGCTCATGTATGCGCGCACGCACGACTATGAGGCGTGTCATCTATGCAACTGTTCTTCTCTCGGTAAAAAGTGAATAAATTCCATTATCAACACTCGTACCAATGCCAGCGACTTGCGCTCACCTTTCTGAAGTGGCAGTAGTTTTGAAGCCTCTCTCATCGTCTGCGGTGCCTTCGCTGCTCCTCGTATGTGGTTTATTCCAAACCTGTGACAGAAGACCGCGTCTCACGAACAAGACTCAAAGCAGAATCAAAACAGCACAGATTCTTCATGCCGCTGGTCTCACGTTTTCCACTACGCCGGTTTTAAAAGTGTTAGCGGCTCGCTCGGCTTGTAAACAAACTGCGCATCACTGATGACGTAGCAGCCTGTCGCTCTCAGAGGTGATGACTTAATCGGGCCACGGCACGGATCGTTTGTGCAGGTGAGAGTGCGGGACGGCGGGGCACTCAGACCCCTCCCCAATCGTACCTGGGCACAGTACGGTTTGAATGGCCCTAGTGTGAGTGCGCCCTTAAATTCTATCACACAAAATGGACGTTTTTGCATATATAAGCTTGCACAGAAAGGTAATTTTTTTTCGGTCAGAGTCTTTGCGTGACAATGTGTAAAATGTCTGTAAATGATCATTGTTAGAGGCAGCATCGTCTGTGTTTTCTGTGTCTTCACTTGCACTGCCAAAGATATTAGATTCGACTATCTTTGGCTTCACACTACGTTACCCAAGATGCATTGCGCACACAAGCGCTCTCTGGTGAAGCGGTGCAGTTTTGGAGTGGAGCCCGTGGGCAGTGAGTGACAGCGCTGTTTAAAAAGTGCGAACAGACCTCGTCACTCGACTCAGGTGAAAACAAATTCCGACGTTTAATTGATGTGACGTACGTTGTTCATCTCACATAATCTGAACAAATTCACGTTCAAGTTCTTGATTTACAAATGTGTTGCGTTCAGTTCAAAGTTCACATAAAAATGAACGTGTTCAATGAACGCGTTCATTTGAACTCGTTCATGCACAACACTGAACTGCAGACAGCAATTCCAATATATTGCATGAAAGTAGTTGACAAAGCACAGCTCACAGGCAAAATCTGAGCAAGGGTGAGAGTCAACATAGGGCTTGGGCCAAAGTGGTTCCCTGAAGACTATACATGACTTCCACAGTCAGGATAGCTCTGGCCAGGACTGATAAGCAGTGATTTTGACTGAAACGACCAGTGACCATATATTTTCATGTAAGATGCTGTGTGGAGGCAACAAGCATCAAGCGACTTGAGCTAGTTTTGGGTTGAACTGAAGACAATTTCATGCAAATACAAGCGAAATTGCTGACGCGACCACCAACCACAGAACAAGGTTTGGTAGACATTCAAGAGGAATTAGTTCAGGCTAGGGGTGTAAAGATACAGTAACTATATTGATGTATCGATTTTTTTCCCCCTACGATACAACTATATCAATACACATGACCTTGTATCCAATTGTATCATTTTCTAGGAAGTGTGAATAGATATACATGGAATATCGATTGATAATATCAGAAATATCAATATTAGAACTGTTAATGTTAAAATAAAACCAAATACAGCTTTTTTAATGTAAGTTTCTCATTTTTAATGAACTAAGATATAGATATATATAAGATACTGTTTTTTTATCTTTTCTTCGCTCTCTGTCTGCTGGACATAATCAACTCTGGCTGCGATGCTACATTTGAGAGTAAACTTTTATGATTTTTGGCAAAAAGATGTGACTCACGGTCCCCTATCCACTAAAAGAAAAGCACATTTTTCACTGCAGTTATTTACTTTATGTACTCTCAGTGCATAATGCAGTGTTATTGTTCAGGTCAACATATAATTATACTGTTGAACCAATATATATCAATGGCATGTGTCAACTTGGAATTCAGATTTTAACCATTTTGACCAATGACAACTATTTATTGTGAATGATTAACACACGATTTGTAAGTTTAGGTGACAACACTTGTTTTCCTTATATTTTCTATAGAGCTTGTTTCCTTATATTTGTCATGTGGATCTCTGTCTTTTGCCTAAATAAAACAAAGTATAGTTTTGTCAACGTTGTACGTTTCTACTCGCTTGCCATGGTCAGTCCAAACGACTACACCATCGCACAAGAGGCACGTTTCCCATTCTTATCATGTTTACCTTTGAAATAGAGTAAATAGTTCATCACCAGTCCACCAGTGAAGCAAAAGTCGTTGATATAGTTTTATTGTGTGTATGTATATGTATTTTATGATTGCATTTGTTGCATTTACAGTTTTTTTTATTTTGCTTCTACTCAAGTAATATATGTTTTTTATATCTCTGACAGTCAGACATATGTAGCTCTAAAATTGTCTAACCTCTAATCCAAGGGGAAAAAATGTGTAGCTCTCATTTAACCTTGATAGTAAATCCTATCATAAGATATCATTCATGGGAATGGGAATGGTATTTATATAGCACTTTACCTATGACACAAGTCACCCAAAGTGCTTTACACAGAAGGGAAGGGGTATTTCACTCACTCCATAGTTGGTGGTGGTAAGCTACGTTTTATAGCCACAGTTTCCCCTGGGGTAGACTGACAAAAGCAGCTATTGATTTATAACAGTTTTTTCGACTGTTATCTCATTATAACGACTTAATTCTCTCATTTTTGCAAGATAGTGATATCATTTTGTCATTATAACAAGAAAACAAGGTCTGTTTTCCTGAGATAACTACTTAATTTTCTAATTATAACGAGAAAACAAGTTGTTAAATCATTATTACTGGAAAAAAATAAAATAAAATTCTTGTTAAGCTCTGGCACAGGCAGACCCCGACACACATTAAACAGCCTACAGTAAAATAATCCCTACTGAGCTTAAAATGTACATCATACTGAAATATAACGACACAACAAAGCTGCATAAACAGCCTGGACTTAGGCTTATAAACACAGACTTATCTTACTCCCATAGGCGCAGTTTGACATTTGCTCTGGGGGGGCAGATTGTTTTTTAAACCAAGCCTACTCAATATATTGCCTACTGCAGACCTACAGACCGTAAGCCGCCATGTTCTTACTTTTATGAGAATGAGTGAAGAATATTATCAGAGCTACACTTAATCTGTAAATCACGTGAGTTAAGTCAAACAGAGGCGGTCTCCATGGTGCGTCTCTGGGAAGATTCTCTGTACCCTGACCCACTCTGAAAGTGCCAAAGCCTAGTGCCACAGTGTATTTAGCCTTTGCCTTGCTATGTGCCTCAACAGTTTTTCTTGTGCACCTCTCGCTCGTGGAACACTGTGCGGGGCGCAGGAGGATGCACCTCCAGCCTCCAATACGCACCACAGCTCACTCAGCTTGAGAACTAAAACTAGCACTGACACTACTATAGAGTAGCACTTTTTATTTCTGGAGATTGCCAATGTAAGGCACAAGAGGAACAGTGTAAGAAGTGGACAGGTGAGAGGGTCGCCCCCCATGAGATCCATGAGCACAGACTTGTGCCACGAGTTGGCCTGTGGCCACATCTGTTCTGTGTCTGATTCTTCTTGTGCTAAAAGTATCTGGATGTGAGCGTGCTGTAGTCGAATTAAACACTCACTCTCAGTATTTATGTCACCTTGTGCCCAGAGCGCACACCTCATTCTTCCCAGAACTAAACAAGTCAAAAGCCACCCCTCAAACTCCACCAATGGCCTCAAGAAAGTATTTCTGACAAATAAACTTACCGTAAATATAAATTAAATGTTGATAAATGGGCATTTTGCTAAAATATGTTGCTTCTTTGACTGTCTGTGTAGCTTTAACAGTAAAACCCCATAGGGAATAAGGTGAAGATGGAAACAGATTTTTCTCATGTTTTTCTGTCAGAAAAGTCTCTTAGTCCTCGTCAGGGGGTGGTCAGGAGAAGTCTGGGTGAAAAGTGAAAAAGTCCATGGATAATGTCTCCTTTTTGAAGAAATCAGCGAATGAAGCTCAAAATCTGCAGTTTTTTAATCTCAGCCAAAAGTTTGCAATGACGCACGTGTGCTTGAAACATGCACTTAGCAACAACAGGCACCTGTGTGTGCTGATGTCAGCATGTGAGCCATTGGAGTAAATTAAAATAGAAACATATATTAAACAGGTTTCTGCAGACTTCAATAAGTTTAATTTAAGACTTAAAAAAAATACTAGACCTTTTTTGTGAGCATGCAGTGTACAAAAAGCTGAGACCATTTGTGACAGTGAGTGCAGCAAAGCATTTTGGTCATGGTAAGAAAAGGTCTGAGCTCTTGTATTGGCGCTGGTAAAATGCTGTTGAGCATTTAATTGGACATTTTAAGTAGTTATATCTAAAATACATGACATATTTGAGACCTGGTTAAAGGTATTTAAGACCTAACAGTCCACATCTCGGCAAATTTATGACTTTTTAAAGCCTTAAATTCAGACTTTACATATTGATATTTTTTAGACCCCACAGAAACCTTGCAAATGATGTATTATAAAGTAAAAAATGAAGTATATGATACTGCTCTGGTCGGTGGGTAAGGTTTTGAAGAGCAGGCTTTGTATCATGCTGTGTATTAATGCTAACACTTGGCTACATTGAAGTGAAGAGGTTTTGGAGACAGTGCTCTGTCAGGTGTAGGGTTAGTGCTGCCACCTTGTGGTCTTACGTAAAACCATAAAAATCACTAAATGATAACTTCCTGTGACACAGTGCGGGGTTCAGGTCAGGAGAGTTTATTGACCAATCAAGTACTGTCATATATTTATCATGTACTGAGTGTGTGGTACTTCAGACAGTGAGTCCTGATGGATTATGAGATCTCTATAAATCTTGTGAGCAGGAGGAAGCATTAAAGGCTCTAAAACCTCCTGGTAAATGGCTTGTATAAATGTACTTTTTTGTATGTAACACAAAATGTTTTTTTTTTTTTCAAAATGATAGCAATAAAATAAAAAGAAATTGGTAGATAAAATTACAATTTTGTTTCTTGTGCACCCTTTATAAAACCATGTATCATCTCCTAAAAGCATAAAAGAAGTCTTGTCTCTAGTGAATTTAAGTGAATATAAATTATAACATTGATTAAATACTTATTTTGTTGTTGTTTCTTTTTCTTACAGTGACAGTAAAATACCAGTTCATCTCATGTATAAAGAACAAAAGTTTATATACAACTACTATAGTACTTTCAGAAGTACAACATACATTCCCAACTACATTTCTGAGTCTGGGTAATCAACAAATGGATGTGTAACAGCAATTTTCTGTTCTGTGGTGTGACATGGAATGACAGTAAAATATATACTCATTATATTACTTCATCACTTATCTTTCTTTGTGAGTGTCACTTTTGATCTCTTTTCTTCTTCACTTTGCCATTTCACCGTTTCTTTTCTTCCCAGTCATCTTCTTCTCTGCTTTGCTTTAACTCATCCTGCACAGTTTCATATCCTCTTCCTATGCAGCTTTTATAAAACAGTGGATCATCTCCTAGAAGCATAAAAATAATAACAGTTAAATACTTATCTTTTCTTTTTGTTATTTTTCACATCCTATTCTATCTGTTCTTTCATCAACAGCATATTAATCTAAAACAGTGACAGTTAAACACTTTACCACAAGAACACAGTCCCTAAACACTGTTATATTTAAGATGAATGACTTTTTGTATCCTCCAAAAAGCATCACATCAGCTGAAGCACAGTTTAGTCTGAGGAGAACATTTGAATGATCAACACATATTATCAGAATAAATAAATATTCATATTGAATCCAATATATAGCTTTAGTTTGTTTTCTTCACTTTGTTCTCCTAGAAACACAAAAGCAATCCAGGTTTAGTCTCTAGTGAATATAGTTAAATATTCATTCATTCATTCATTCAAACTTTATTAAGGACACAGGGCATCTGGTCTATAGAGGGAAACACAAAGTAATAATAATAATAATAGTAATAATAATAGTAAAAGAGATACATTGTATATGTATTATACATAAAGGCAGGATCGCCAGTGACTCCACATTTTAGATGTGAATCTAACAGAGCTTATCCTGGGACAGACCAAAGCTTGTATGATAGGATTACATCATTTCATGACTCTGCACATGAATGAATAAATAAAATGCCGTATAACAGCTGCACAAGATCGTACATTACAATTTACAAATATGACTTGCACTTACAGTGTCTCAGGACCTTCAGTAGGATCCTCATGGAGTCTTTGTACACAACTATCAGTCTGTGCAGTATACAAGGAACAGCAAAAAGTTCTAAAAAGTGTCAAGTATGTGTAAGTGTCAAATATGAGTTAGCAACATGAATTATAACAACATTCCTCAAATACAAATCTTTTCTTATTGTTCTGTTTTTTTCCATCCTCTTCACTTTCTGCTCTTTCATCATGTCTTTGTTCCAGCCGTCTTCACCCAATCCTGTGGCAGGGTTTCTGCAGGGTTCAACAAGTGGACTTTATGACTTTTTTAGACCTTTTCAAGACCACTGTTCAAGAAAAATTAAGTAAATGTTCTTTTATCACATCCACTTTTATCAAATAATATTTGTTACTTTCACCCCCCCATACACAGACCAATCAGATGTGACGTGATTGTTTGCGTTCCCACAGTTGTCGGTTGTTTCTGATTTGAACTGTTCCTCAAAACTCCGGTTGTCATGGCAACAGCATAAAAATAAAAACTGACAGACTAAACTTCAACCTCTTATATTTCCATGCAATTTTATGCAACAACATTAGAAATGATTTTTAAGTGTTGTGTTGAGGCCTTGTTGGTCCTCTTCCTTCTGTCTCTGAGCGGTGTGGAATCACAGGACAGTGGTGATGTCCCGCTGGAGGTCATAACGGACAGCTCGCCCTGCAGTGCCACCTGTGGGCTGGGCATGAGATCTCAAACTCTGTGTTTGCTAAAGGACAGCAAGGCAGCCACAGAGGAAAACACTCAAGGGGCAAAAGGACCGGAGGTAATATTACTGAATCAGGCTGGTGAGAGATATTTGTCAAATTATTCAAAGTAATTTGTATTAGCAGTGATTGGGTGATTGGTTGAGAGGCAGGTGGCAGGCTGTGATTGGCTGACAGTGACAGACAGGTGAGAGGGTGTAGATGGGGAGAAGAAATCAGTCTTCCTGGTTGAATTTATGCTACAGCTAACGTATGTGTGTCCTGAGTCAGACACGCTCACCTTTTGCTATTTTTCAGTCTTCTAACAGACGCTCACAAAGACGTTAACTGGCTAACGGTTTATAAACAAAAACTCCACATATTGCTCTACCTCTGTGGTAATTTTTGTGCATTTATGCTAAGTGTTTATAAAATAATCATGATATGAAAATAATTTTGATAGGGAAATGCGCAGGGAACGCTCAGGTCACACTCGGGCGACGTTCTTTCAGAGATCTTAGTGTTTTTGTAGCTAACTTTGTCCGTCTTATTATTTTCTGATTAACGTTAGCTTAGCCCACAATCTTATTTTGAAAGACAAAAACAAGGTACCGGGTGTGAAAATTTGTTTACATAAATATCCCAGCCTTAAATTAGAGCCGAAAAATCCAACAAATAAGGCTGAAAAAGCCAGAAAGGTGAGCGTGTCCGATATTGGAACTTCCATGTGTCCGACTCAGGGCCATAGCACTGCTGAGCTTAAACCTCGGACGATAGCGCTATTTCATACGGCCGCAATAAAATATTTGTAAAAGAAACTATCCAACCAATATATCGTTATAAATGTAAGAAAATGTACTTGTATTTTATACAATTTGCATTAATGGAGATAATAAATGAGCAACTTTATGACTCGTTGAAGATAAAAAAGTAATAGAATTTTAGCTGAAAGTGTCCGACTCAGGACACACATACGTTAGACGGGGAGAAGAAATCAGTCTTCCTGGTTGAATTTATGCTACAGCTACATTAAAAACACCGTGAAGACAATAAAAGGATAACCAATGTGATATATGAACTAAATAAACTGACTCGGGCACTTGTTATATTTACGGTGTGTATGGAGTTAGCACTTTTTAGCATTAGCTCGGTGCAGACGTTAGCAAGATTAGTATTACAGCAATTTTGTAACTGCAGAGGCTCACACGCAGCATGTTCATGTACAGTAGCAATCAAAAGTATGTACCCCCTTAGCATTTTTTGTTTGTTGCCTTACAACCTGGAATTTAAATGAATCATTGAGAGGTTCATATCAGTCACTTTACATCACATGACAACAACTATGACAATGCAAAAAAAAAAAAAAAAAAAAAAATTAAATTGATTGATCGATTGAAATTTACAACTCAGAACTCAACAATTTGTTCAGTACAAGCACTCCTCTCATGCCTGAAATCAAATCCTTCCAATTTTATTAACTAAAAGGAGATCATGAGGAGGTAGAGCTGTCTGTAGAGGGCTTTAGTCACTTGTCCCACCAGAACTTGCTATTACTTTCAAGTGTGTGCAGCATCAGTTTGGGCTGAGTGAAGTGGGCATGGCCATCAGGGGAGGTTCAAAAGTTAAATGATACAACTTTGATGTGTTTGGAGGTGACTGAGGAGTGCCGTGTTCGTAAGGTCCAGTGTAAGGAGTCCTGGCAGTGTGGGCTCCGGACAACGACAGTGACTGTGGGGCAGAAGCTCAATATCGACTGTGTGGAGGAGGTCATGAAGGAGATGGGCCCATACTCCTGGAGGTCAGACTATACATCTAACCAGTGGTGGACAAATACTCAACTTCATTACTGAGTTAAAGTACTGGAGTATGTACTTTCAAAAATGGTAGTGATGTCATTGTTCTAGCATTGTAGTGTTGTAGTTTTTTTTTGTTTTTATTGGGTTTATTATTTATCATTATTAGATCTTTTTTTCTGAGTTATCTGTTTTATTTCTGTTATTGCCCTATGTTAATACTATATATGTTTCTCTCTTATGTTTTTTACTCCGAATGGCGGGGCAGGCTCCCTCCCGGCTGGGTCAGGGGGTTGTTCCTCATGGGTGGGTGGAATCTTTACTAGTTCCTCAGTGGGACGGGGGGCAGTTGAGTTTGAGACCTCATAACTCAACTTTTAAATTAATATTAAAAAAATTGAAATGAATTGAGGTCCCGAGAACTGGATTTTTTGCTCTGGATGAGTTTCTTTTATATTATTCTATTCTATATATCCCACACTGCCACCTACTGTTAAGGAGTGTAAACTGATGATTTATTTTTTAAAATGAAACTTTCTTTTTTTGCCCTGGAAAAGGCCCACACCCAATGAAAACAGGTTTGTGACCGCTGACTTACATTACCTAAGAAAACATTTAGTTGACTACTCCTTTTTTCTACTACTTTTTTTTTTTTTTTTAATTAAATAGGAAGTACTTCAACATGGGTACAGATTTTTTGTAGTTCTCCTTCCTCTGCTGGTGATATGGTGTTCCTTGTGTTTGTTGCAGGGTGTCATAACAGTATGCCCACCAGTGATTAGCTGATAACGTGTTGTGTTGGTGCTGCAGGGTGTCATGGCGGTACGCCCGGGGGGTCATCACCTCTGACGACTCCCTGTTCACTCGATGGGAGGCTCCTGACCTGGACCATGTGGTTCTGGACCCGGTACAAGAGAAGGACGCAGGTACAAAGGTTACTGGGATAGGCTCCAGTACCCGCAACCCCTAATGGGACTAAGCAGAAGAAGACCAATGAATGCATGAATATAGTAGTAGTACTAAGTGAAAATTGAATGTTTTTTTTTTTTTTTTTTTTTTGGTGAACTTAATTCTCAGTCCCTTGAAATACAAAGCCTTTCTGTTCACAGGGACGTATCGCTGTGACGTCCAGGATGCCAGTTTTCGGAGAGTGAAGAGGATTTACTGGGGTGTCCGCGTCCTTCCTGCTGGAGTCATCAGCCTGGACCAGGACAGCTCCGTGGACCAATGGGAGAGTGAGAAAGGCGGAGACCAGCTCAACAGCACACACACAGACTTCGAGGTTCCTGTGAGTTCCCCTCAAGCCACTTCACTATGTCATATTTGGACTTTTTGACATTGATATGACTAAAATCAATTCATCTCATATCTCATTGTCCTCTTCTATCACTATGTAACTCTACCAACTGCTGATAAAACATGTGCTAAATGCTAATGCTAACTAAAACTCCTCATAGTTCTTTATAAATTGTCATAAATACAAGTAGTAGTAACAATGTAGTAGTAGTAGCAGTAGTTGTAGTAGTATAATAACTATAGTAAGTAAGAGGCCTGTGTAGTTGTTGTAGTAGAAGTAGTAGTAGTAGTATAGCAATAGTAGTAGTATTTGTAGTAGTAATAGTAGTAGTAGTAGTGTGTGTAGTTTTAGTAGTATATTAGTTGTTGTAGTAGTTGTAGTGGTATAGAAGTAGTAGTAATTGTAATAGTAGCCTAGTTGTAGTAGTAGTTTTAGTGGTATAGTAGCTGTAGTAGTTGTGGTAGTTATAGTTGTATAGTAGTAGTAGCCTAGTTCTAGTAGTAGTAGTAGTAGTAGTAGCAGTAGTAGTACTTGTAGTAGTAGTTTTAGTAGTGTAGTAGCTGTAGTAGTTGTAGTTGTATAGTAGTAGTAATTGTAGTAGTAGCCTAGTTGTAGTAGTAGTAGTACTTGTAGTTGCAGTAGTAATTTTAGTAGCCTAGTTGTAGTAATAGTAATTGTTGTAGTAGCCTAATTGTAGTAGTACTTGTAGTAGTAGTTATAGTAGTATAGTAGCTGTAGTAGTATAGCAACAGTAGTAATTGTAGTAGTAGCCTAGTTGTAGTAGTAGTAGTTGTAGTAGTAGCTAGTCACTAGTATACTAGTAGCTGTAGTAATACAGTAGTAGCAGTAGTAACTGTAGTAGTAGAAGAAGTAGTAGTATAGTAGTAGTAGTAATTGTGGTAGCAGTAGTAGTGGTAGTAGCACTAGTTGTACTTGTTGACCTTGTAGTAGGAGTAACAGTTCTAATATTTGTTGTTGTAGTAGTAATAGTTGTAGTAGTAGTAAACCAAGTTAAACCATATATAATATGTTTTTAATTTCTATCCTAACTGAGAATTGAATTGGCTACTTTTACTTGTACTTGAGTAGCATTCTTCTGAAGTATTTTTACTGGAGTACAAATTGTGAGTACTTCTTCCACCTCTGACAGCAGTGCACAGTATTCAGATACACATTCTTCTGTGTATTTTATTTTTTTTTCTGTTGTACTTCTGCAGATAATGGTGCTGCCGTTTTTGACCGTCGGCGTCCCGATGCTGGCCTTCGCCCTCTACAAACGCCAGAGCCTGATAGCTGGGTGTTTCAAATTGTGTTCAGCTCTTGGAAGATGGAAAAACCAACCCCCAACAGCTGCTATCCCCCAGAACGACAGCAGGGAGCAGTGTGAGACCACTGAACCAACTGGTGCTGTGTAGAAGAAAATAAAAGCTGTGTGTTTGATGTGAAAATATCCTGATGTTTTTTTGCATTCAGTGGCTTTTGTAGAGTTTCTGTAAAGACTTTTCCAAGCACTGGACTAAAATAAGCCTACATCAGGGCTAACCAGGGTCTAAACCAGGTCTAAAATACTAAAACAGTGTCAGGTTTAAACCAGGACTAAACCAGTGCTGAGCCAGGTCTAAACCAGCACAAAACAGGGCTAAATCAGAACCAAACCAGGACATAAATATGATTAAACTAGAACTAAAGCAGAGCCAGGTTTAAACCAGGACTAAACAAATTCTGAACAGAAATAAACCAGGTCTAATTCAGGTCTAAACCACAACTAAACCAGGGCTAAACCAGAACTAAACCAGGGCTGAACCAGAATTAAACCAGGGCTGAATCAGAACTAAACCAGGACTGAACCAGAACTAAACCAGGGCTGAACCAGAACTAAACCAAGGTTGAATCAGAACTAAACCAGGGCTGAATCAGAGCTAAACCAGGGCTGAATCTGAACTAAACCAAGGCTGAATCAGAACTAAACCAGGGCTGAATCAGAACTAAACCAGGGCTGAACCAGAACTAAACCAGGGCTGAATCAGAACTAAACCAGGGCTGAATCAGAACTAAACCAGGGCTGAATCAGAACTAAACCAGGGCTGAACCAGAACTAAACCAGGGCTGAATCAGAACTAAACTAGGGCTGAACCAGAACTAAACCAGGGCTGAACCAGAACTAAACCAGGGCTGAACCAGAACTAAACCAGGGCTGAACCAGAACAAAACAGGGCTGAAGCAGGTATAAACTAGGACTAACCCAGGGCTGAACCAGAACTAAACCAGGGCTGAACCAGAACTAAACCAGGGCTGAACCAGAACAAAACAGGGCTGAAGCAGGTATAAACTAGGACTAACCCAGGGCTGAACCAGAACTAAACCAGGGCTGAAGCAGGTATAAACTAGGACTAACCCAGGGCTGAACCAGAACTAAACCAGGGCTGAACCAGAACTAAACCAGGGCTGAACCAGAACAAAACAGGGCTGAAGCAGGTATAAACTAGGACTAACCCAGGGCTGAACCAGAACTAAACCAAGAAAAAATCAGGGCTAAACCAGACCTAAACCAGGTCCAAACCAAGGCTGAACCAAGTCTAATTCAGGTCTAAATCAGGACTAAACCAGGATTATACAAAGTCTACACCAGGACTACGGCTGGACTGGGCTAGAATGTGGGCTTCTTCTGGTGGTACTCAAGAGTTCAAGTTCCAATTTAGCTCAAATTAGACCCAAACCCAGTTTAGTCCTGGTTTAGTCCTGACATAGTCACTGTTTTATCCTTATTTAGTAATGCATTTTCTGGCCTAATCCCTAATTTGTTCATGACTGCACTTTCAGAAAAAAAGTCCATACTCACCATTGCGTCACTCCATTCATTACATTCTCGTCTCTGTTGGTCCTCATGGTGTGCAGTTCTTTGTTACGCACTCCGAGGAGCGGCTTGTGAACTAAACACACGTATCTGCCTTTAACCATGTTAACAGTGTGTGCCAGGAAGAGACAGAGATACTGTATGTGCTAAAGGTTTCCAGCTAGATTTCCCTAGAGGTGCTGTTTTCTCCTGAGCAGTGCTGTCTGAGAAATTGGCTCATTTTGTTTAATTGTGTAGAGCAGTGACAATCATTTTCTTCATCTGACATTTGATGAATTGTGGAGATATGATTATGAATAGCTTACTAAAATAAAAAAGTGCAGTATTAACGCAGTATATTTGTTTATTAAAAGCAATTAAAAACTTTGTATAGTCTAATCTGTAGCGTCGATCTCCACATTAAAGTCTAGTCTAGACCAACACTTTCAGTTCCTATGATATTAACAGTCCATGATAAAAAATGTTCTGTCTTGACTTTTGTATAGGAATAAAAACATAAACTGCATCCATAATTTATGTGAGCCTGGTGAATGATACATAGCAATCCTGTGCAATATCAGAAAAGATAACGCCGCAGCTCTTCCTGGTGTGATTGGCATGTTTATTTGTGATGGAAGAGGAGCTGAGGTGAACAGAGACTCTTGGGGAAATTACACAAATGCAATCATTCTGATAAGCCCACTGTAATAAGTTTATTTTCTCCTCAAAGCCGCCCCGATATTTGTCATTTCCTTTCATTGTTTTAGTCTCCAATAAATGTTCGACAGATGTAACGGTTGTCCCAGCACCCCAACCCCAACGCACAAACAATTTAATAACCAGCTCTGTGAGGCTCCGTGCATGGATTAGACTTTACAAAGCCACATGCAATCAATATCACTGGCATTTCCTGAGTGGGGAGGATATCCATCAAATATGAGAATGACAAACAGTGAAGAGGAAGGAAGGAAAAGATCTGAAGGAGAATTTACATTAGCAAGATTTTAAAATGTTCTTACAACTGAACCATGAAAAAACAGTACTCAGACAGAGCAGACCTCTGTCAAAGCATGGGCTCTATCTCGCAATGGTAAATATTTACAGCATATCATGGAAAATGTATTTGGTTCAGAAGTTCAGTTCAAAGTGGAACACATTCAGTTCACACAGAGTGGAATATTTTAAGGATTCAGTGGGTATTCAAAAATAAAATTCAGTGTCTCGCATGGGCGTGCCGTGAGGGCAAGCAAGGCAAGCAGTGCTTGACCAATCAAATCTAAAAAAACACACGGATTAAAACTATAATGAAATTAAATCGCTATCTCTCCAAACATTTCATTTTGCCATTCACTTCCATAGTGAATCAGTCTATCACCTGCTTTTAGTCACTTTTTCTGCCTCCTTCTGGCCACTCCAGGTACTGTCAAGGCCATTCATTTCTGTTATTTTCTCCTCCATGGAGGCGGAGTCATGGTGCACTGTTTCTGCCTGGGTCTTGTCAAGCAGAGGCCCAGCAGCTTGTTTTGGAGGCTCGCGCATGCGTGCTGTGGTACAATCTCAGGCTCAGTGACAGAGATCTCTGGCAGATAGCAGAGGGCGATAAGCAGCGCACTGTGCAGCTTACAGTGCCAGGGGCGGTGTTTTGAAATAGAGGTTTGTAATGTGATGTGTAAGGCTTCTTTTGAGGTTTTATTATAGTGAAGCAGCATTCAGAATAAGAATAAGAAAACCTTTATTAGTCCCTCAGTGGGGAAATTGCATTGTTGCAACAGCTAAGTACAGTTAGCAGTGCACTGGTCTAGTGTGGATCTCAGTGTGTCCTGATGAACAGGCCTCCCTCATCTGTAAGGCTGTAACCTCACTCATCCATCCATCTTCATTTTAGTGCTTATGAATTAAAGTTAAAACAAAAACTTAAGGTACATTCTTTGATAAGGCGACAGAGAAGGCCAGCTTTGTGGAAAAAAAAAAATGTTGTAATGACATTCTTTTGTATACAAACAGTGTTACTAATAGTATGAGATAATTTGAAACAGCCGACTAATCAAACACTGATGGGATTGCATTTAAGTGATTTTTTATTAAATTTAAATTAAATCAAAATGTTGTCATATAAAACTTAATGAAGTCAAGGTGTCTGCTTGCCTACTTAAAAAAGTCACCGCACGCTACTGGTGTCTCGTGAATTTAGAACATATAAATTATTTAAAACCACTTACCTTGCACTGCAAGCTGGATTGTTGCGGGATTTGTGAGTTCACATACTTACAAAAATCCATCTATTCAGGCTGATTCACGCGGGTCCATACCGGAGGCGGTGATTTAGCAGTACTGCTGCAAGTGGGTGGGGTTTAGGTTTTCCGACAGCAATAAAAAGCACTTTTAGCAATAGTTGTTAACAATATTTATCTGACAAAAGCCAGATTGCTAATGTTATTTCATGTTCCCATTCCCAAAATGTTTGCAAAGCAGTGGGACTTTCAGTAAAATACTGGGAGGTGATTGGACAAAAGGGCCAGCTATGTATCTAAACAACAAATCACTACAACAGTCAAACAACACAATAAAAGATGTTGCTTGAAGATTTTTGCTGCTTTTGTAAATGTATAGCAGCACGTTACCTTTTTTTGAGTTGCCATGTTGATGACTATTATTGGTAAAAGTGCTTGTTGCTGTGGGTGAACCTAAAACCCGCCCACTCACAGCAGTACTGCCATATCACTGGCCCAGACCACCACTGGCTGGAACCCAAATGAATCAGCTGGAGCCTGACAAAATGGATTTTGGAAGTTTGTGAACTCACAAATTTTACAACAATCCAGCCTGCGGTGCAGGGTAATAACAATATGGTGACATCAGAACACATAACATAATGTAGAAAAGCAAAATAATTCAAATTGTTTTTTTTATATTGTTTTACTATAGTCTCAGATATTTAGCTGGCACTCCAGCCAATCATCTCCAGCGACTGAAAGTCCCTCCTCTTTACAAACGTTTGCAATGGGAGGCATTCCAGATTGAGTTACTGATGGCAGTCGCTCAGTCTGTAGGGACCATCTCCCACTAACCTGAAGGTTGGTGGTTCAATCCCCGCTTCCGGCATTGCATACTGTTGTTGTGTCCTTGAGCAAGACACTTCACCACCTTGCCTGAGTGACTGTGCATTTAGTGGTGGTCGAAGGTGGTTTAAATGAATAATGCACCAAATTTTAAAGCGATTTTGAGTGTCTAGAAAAGCGCAGTATAAAACTAATGCATTATTAACAATCTACAAATATAGTATAATTTTATACAGTGCTATCATCGTAACAGTCACAATGGTTAAGAACCAATAAAACTAACCTTTACTGACCCCCTGTGGTGGGAGTTAGTAGTATTAAAAAAAAAATATTTCAACACAAAAAATTGTTTGATCTATAAAAGATAATGAAATCAGTAAGGATTACATGTGAGTAGAGATATTCACGCCTTACAGTGGGTGGTCTACCAGTGCTCCTCCCACCATCTGAAGAGGGTTGTACCTCACCTAAGGCCTGTAGGTGCTGGGATAGGCTCCAGCCCACTGCGGCCCTTGAACAGAGTTAAGCAGAAAAAGACAAATGACTGAATGAACATTGACAAAGCATTAAACTCAAAAAATCTCAGAAAATATAGAACTATACTCTAACCATGAGCCAATGAAGTGAAGTGAAATCAACTATGAGACAGGTATTTCTAGCTTAATGTCAGGATTTTCCTTGAAAACACATACTTGAAGTCACACTATGTTCCTTCAGTTCCTCCCACTCATGTACTCAGCCAGCCCCTGTCACTCAACATTGTTCAATATCTCCTGGCCATGATTCAGACTCATAAAAACCACCCACAAGTTTCCATTCACTCACATTTTCAGGTTTCCACTAAAAAAATAATAGCACATGCACAAAAAACTATAAAAAAATGTGGCTTTTCAAAAAAATATTATCATTATCCAGAATGAATCAAGCCACAGGGGATCAGAATTCAGTGTACTCTTTGTGCCAAGGAGAAATGGAGAGGGTTGCACCGGGAAGGGCATCTAATGGAAACCCTATGCCAAATCATTATCCGAATCACTGCGCACTAAAGGGAGATGATTAGTGGTGAACCCAAACAGGAAAAGCCCAAAGGAAACAAGATCAGCATGTCTAAAATGATGGTAGATAGCATAATATAGTTTAGGGAAGTTAAAATAAAATGACCTAGTGTAGTAGACCATACTAAACAAAACCAACACCAGTCCAAGACCAGAGCAAACTGAGACCAAGACAAGGCCGAGACTTTTAAGGACTGAGACCGAAATGAGATCGAGACCAGGTCAAGACCAAACACTGTGAACTAACACAAAAAAATCACTAGCCTGGCCTGCCAGACAAACTCTTTCCTATTCTATACAAAGAAGTTAGTCAGATATCCCTTCAGGAACATTTAATTTCTGAGGAGGAACAATGACAGGCAGAGTAACCAATCAGAGAAACGAAGGGTGGGACATAATAAGTGGACATGCGGTCGTTACGTTGGATGTCATCGAGACTTTACTGTTGTTGAAATGGCAACAAGACGAAGAAAAAAAATCCCACAGAAGACTAGACAACAACGCAGACTTCAGCAGAACTAACAGGTGATGAAGAAAAGCTTTAAACGCCGATAATCAGGTTAGAGACATTACCTTAGTTAGTTATTCCACTTTGGTAAGGCGCGCCGCAGACAAACGACTGTGATTGGGCAGTTCCAAATTGAACTGGAGAAATGTGCCGCCCTGAGAAAGGAACCAGTCTGTCCTGCTTGCGAAAAGCAAGTAAGAGAGTCTGGCTCGCCAAGCTACAAAAAAACATAGGAAGAGGTAAAAGAAAGTGGTTCAAATACATTATTGACCATTTTAAAGATTTAATACCAACAAACATTTTCCTGGTTCGTCTTGTGCTCAAAACAAATTACCTAACAAATATAAATAGCCTATTCAAAAGTATAGTATTTTCTTACAGTGTTTGGTTAAAAAAACACATCCAAGACCATGACAAGACTGAGTAAAACTGGATTTAAGACCAAGACCGGGTAAAACTGCAGAGACTGAGACGAGACCAAGACTGGACCACAGCATGAGTGCAGCAGCAGGGCTTCCTTTAGCTAATTTACTTAAACTCCTACATTGGGCTTAGCTACTTTCTCCCTCTGTCCCACTGTGACAGATGAGAAAACTGCCTCGTATATTTTGGGGACTGAGGGGCGGTGTGTGGTGCTTCAATTTTAACCGGTGCAGCTTCTTCAGTGTAAAAGTGAAAGTAGATAGCAAATCTTTGCATGTGGCAAGTCAGACAAATCTATCCATTCAGATAAATAGAGCGGGTTGAGTGTGAGTGAGATGCAAAGTGTTGTCACCAGTAGGCAATTTGGTGATGCAGGAAGATACCGCTGCACTGCGTCTCCACTCCGCCGGACTGTGGAGCTTTGAGCAGCTTGGGAAGAGAATGCGCAAGAAGTATGAGTTTGTGTGATAAAAAGCCATTAATAAAAACCAAAACAACTATTTATTCAGAAGCAGAAGGACAGAAAACAACAGTTTAATATGAGATCGCATTGGTGTTCACTTCACTTTCATTTGGGGTTTTCCTTTACAACAGGGAAGTAGTTGGGCACGAAAAACCCATACGATTGCAATAAATGTTAATGGTGTCTGTCATTGTTTTTGTTATCCAAAGTTAAAGTAAATAGCCTACGAAGTATGTAAGTAAGATAAAGAATTATTCAGTCTAAATATTCAAATCAAAAATGTTCATACGGAGTGATATTACTTTGAAAATCCCAATGTTGTGCACATTAGTTTCCTGTTTAGTGTGAGCTGAGCTGAGGCTATGCCCAGGTGTATGACCATCTGGTGCTATCCACTGCAGGGCTCAAAGCACACCATACTCAGACCTCTGATTTCAGCTGGACCAGAGTTCAACTGAGAGTTCAAACCTTCTCAAAAGAACCAAACTTTCCAAAATTACGCATTAGAGTAAATTAAAGCGGACCAAACACTGTGCACACAACATAAATCTTACTGTTCTTAGACTGATTTGTGTCTCCTAAGTATTATGACAGCAGCAAGCTCCTCCTTTTTGCCAAACAGCTTTCTGAGTGAGGACAGCTGCGTCTTGGCCTGCAGTGGAAGTAATGAATGAGTCCTTTGGGGATGGTCCAATCAGGATGTGTCCTTGTCGGCTGCTGTTGGAGCATCATCATCAGGATCTGAAGAGTCCATAGAGAATGAAAACCACACTGTGGTTCACCTACAGGTGCTCCTCATCCAATCTGCTCACACACTTCAGTTAGTCACACCTAAATCTCTTGTCTATTTCAAATGTAATTAAACATTTGCTAGGGTGAAGAGTTACTAGTGAAATTATTGTTTATTTGTTGGGATCATTATTAGCATTTTCATTTCTGCAAATTTTATCTTGAAAAAAGTGCTCATTTATTTAAACAAACAGTGGACCTCATTATTTCTTAATTTCTATTAGAACATATTTCAAGAACAGGTATGAACACTCTTATGCTCTAAATTATGCAGTTTTAAACAGACTTATATTTCCACCAAATATTTTATGTCTAGTCTGAATGTAGATTACATATTTTTTTTTTTTACAAATAATTTCTTCAAATCATAGTATTGAACCCACTGTATCAGTGATCAGTGGTGGTGTAGACCAGGCAGAAGCCTAAAACAGACTTCATACATCAGTGAGTTGGTGACTAGAGGATGGTTCCATGGTGTTTGTGTTTTTTCACATTTTTAATCACTGCTGAAGCTGTGAAAGTGTTGTCGAACCTCTCCAGCTGAGTGATGCTCAGCTCTGCTCTGCATTGAGTCCACTGCAGCAGACCATCACTACACGTCCCATGTCCATTTCTGAGCATTTAGATGGCATATCTCTCTACATAGTCAGTTCTAATTAAATGCAGAGTTGAGTTACGCACTCAGCTGAGAAGAATCTGGCTGCTTGAGAACATGTCGTAATCTGATGTAGAGTTTTCTTGAAGAATTCGTAGAAGGGATGACTTCAGTAACTTTCTTAAAGCGCAGGACACAGTGGGACAATTATCGGCCGTTTGGAGTGGATGGACAGTTTGTTGCGGTCGACTACATGAGTCGGTTTGGTGAGTTCCGCACCATTGAAGACAGATGGACCTAGTTCTGGCTGATGTTGAATCGGCATTGTGGTCAAACAAGCGTTCTGATTTAATGTGTGCTACCGGTTGGCTAGTGAATCTTTGAATGGGAGGAAGACCAGAAGTGATGAATACCCAAAAAACAAGATATAAACAGCAATATGGCAGAGGAACAACAACGTTCAAGTGCAGGGGGGACTGGAAAAAAGCAAAATCACAAGATTAACACTTAGGCAATTCTGACAACATGCGCATCACAAGATGACATAGACAAAACTTTTATGACACATACCTTCAGATATTTTTCTTTTAACACTCAGTAGATGGCTTGACAGGTTTCAGGAATAAACTGCCGAGTTGTGGAGACACCCATACAGAACAGGTAGGACAGACTTCAAAAGCTTTCCCCCTGTAAAAATGATCAAACACATGATTATGTTGTTGATGCTGGAGATCTTATGCACAGTACCAACAGAAAAGATTTTACACAAACAGCAAAAAAAAAAAAAAAAAGAAAAAAAAGAAGAAAAAAAGTTGTTTACCAGTTGCAAGGAAACGCAGTGTGACCATGAGGTGCTCTTCAGTGGAGATACAATTGCTGTAATTGGTGCTTTGTTGGTGAATAATAAGAGAGGCACGTTCCTCCAACATGTGGAACTGAGCAGGAAACTTTTAAATTCATCTCGAGTTCGCAACACAAATTTGGGTAAGCTCCTTGTGCATGTGGCTGTTGAATCCAAGGCTTAACCCACCTTGTGCAGGTTCTTGTCACTCTTTGCCTGCAACTTCTTTGTTCTCCTTCTCTCACAAGAACCATGCCAAGAGCACACATAATAATGCTATTCTTTCAGCTGTACCGACGAATGAGACAAGACAACAACAATGACCTTTCAACAGTGTGCCGTATGTTTATCAGCGCAGCACTCTGTTTCCTCGCTCATAACGCACTCGCGGCTTAGTTGATTGACGTTGTCCCGGTGTCTGTAGCCACTTTTTGTGCCAACTAAAGGGGACATGAGGTGAGGACGCAGTCGCCCTGCCTCTTCTGATGGCGGGTGTTGGGTTGTGTGTCCCAGGCTTAAAAGAACATTCATGAATAAGGTCCAATATATGTGTCTTTTAATGAAATGTTTAATTAGCTGCCACATTTGTTGGTACTTTTTATTTTATCAATTAAGTGGACAACCGTGACAGACTCTTACCATAGAGAATGTTGATCTAAGTGGATTCATTTTTCTCTCACGTCTTTACACACATGTGCCACCATCTCCTGACGTCCTAAGGAGCGCCTGATTATTTGAACGCAACACCCCTGCGCTAATTAGGCATCAAGTAAAAACCTTCACAGCCATATTGCAAAGAAAAACATTTTCTGTGACTTGTGTGGACATTCCGGTCTAACTGCACAATATCTTTTATCAGTGCTGAGGATTTAATGGTTGCTGTCGGTCGAAAATATAACTAGTGCTATTGGATATGATACAAACTTTTGTTCATCCACAACTTCTGCCAATCAAATGTGGCTCCTATAGATCACTGAGCACACACTTTTATTTTCCCAGCACTGCAGAAAATTGCTTCAAACACATCCTATCACTCACCCCATTTTTGGATCAATAGTTTCAATGATCATCACAAACATATCGAACAGTCTGCAGTTTTTCAGAACCTCAAAACGGGGTCAGGACACTTCTGCATTAAACAGTGTGCCCGGGACTCCGCAGGTGATGTAAGTTATATCGACATAGTGCAATAAGCCACATTGGAGAGGGCAAATACATGGCGACAGGCTTTGCTAAGGCTTCAGTAGATGCATGGTGCGTTTCCATAAGATGCAAATGAAAGATGACCTCATTTTCAACAGCACCTGGTGACTTGATTTTATATCACAGTGCACGGGTTCAGAAAACTGTTTGAATCTCTGTGAGAGTGGGACAGGGGGCATAGTGGCAGAGTGCTTCTGCCTCTCAGCAAGGAGGTTTAGAGGTTAAACTGCTGACATTTTGTTGATGAGAGGATCAGATCCATTAGTGACACCAACATTCACTCTGAAACACCGAGTTTATGTTCGTGGGAACACACTTCAGCTGGTGATGCACTCGAGGATTATTAGCCCGATTCAGGGTGTCATGACCCTCCTCATGCATGTGGCCTTAGTGCAATTATGTTACAACTTTTTGTCGGGTCGGAGCATCTCCAATCTCAAGCCCGACTATACTCACGGGAAAACAGCAACAGCCAATCAGAGCAAGGCGTCAGGAGGCAAGCAGACAGAATCACTCACAGAAACACAGGAGCGCTGAATACAAATACTGAAAATAACAACCACTGACATATGTTCCTTATATACAGTCATTGATAGCAACGCAAAGAGGCATAAAGGAAGGACTCTCCTACTCACCTCCAGCGCGCACGAAAAGTGTATAAACTGTTCCTGAAGACTCTTTTCTTTTTATACACATTCTTGTTATCCTTTCTTTGTTTTCACTGCAAATTACAGCACATGACAGCCATCTGACACGATGGTAGTCCTCCTTGGTGTTTGAGGCTGACTTTTTAAGTCTTCCTGCCAATATTGAATAAAAAGAGGAGAGTAAATACTGATGTGAGGTGGAGTGAGGCTGAAGCTAAAGCTCCAGTAAACAGGAGACTACTTATAGTGTGCCAGCTTTCTGTTCATTAAATTCACTTTTCTCTTTGCACCACTTTACCACATTTTAACAACTTATCACATAACAACACAATTTTGACTTGTATTTCATATAATCTAAACTGCAAATGCAATGTTTTGTTTCCCAAAGCGAGAGCCGTTTTGCTCTAGACCCAAAACACTACACTGGCTTTATTTTTAGAAAAACTTGGCTCATCCTCTCTCTGAATGCAGCTGTTTATAAAGCTGTTTACCTAGTTTCACAAGGACATGTGTGCTTTTGATTAAAAACAACATTTTACTTTTTATTTCTGCTCTTTTAGCTCCACTTTTGTGACACAATAAAATCATTCCTACAGACTTGTGTGTGTTCTGGCAGTCTACAGAATTCTGCAGTGTGTGCGGCTGTAGGATTATAAGATTAAATTGTTTAAAATTCTTGTTATGTCTACGCTCTGTGGTCCACAGTTTTAAAATCGGCTAAGATTTAAAATCCTCCAGTGTGTCCCCAGCTTTAGATGAAGGTCAGCAGTTTGAACCTTGCTCCAAGTGTGGTTGTGTCCACTGTGGCGACCCCTAATGAATGAAGGGAGCAGTACTAATGTTATGCTCAACACTAATGTATCAAGCTTTTGAAGGCCTTGTTTCTGTACTTTTTAATGTAGTCCAAACAGATGCAGTTCTTACAGACTGCCAACAGATGTCATAGGTCATACATGAGCTATAAAATGTACATGCCTCATAGTGAGTGAATGTGTGAGTGAATGGTTGTTTGTCAGTGTGTGTCTGTCAGTATCAGCCCCACCACTAACCAGCCATTGTCTAAGGTGTACCCCACCTAAGGCCCACAGTTGCATCCACTACCACAGACAGGAACAAAACAAAAACAGATATATGAGACTGTGAACAGATGCAAAGTGGCTTAACTTAAAAATTCAGTAAGCTATGGAACATCATCTGGAGTCATCCATTTGTCATATCTGCTGCTCCAATGGATAAACAAGCTTTACCCTCTGCAATAGCGTGTGCCTTTGGGAGCAGATGGAGAGCAGTTGGGTTGGTTCTGTATAGATTTCTCTTAGTATTGAATTGTTCAGTGTGGCAGCATTCAAGTAAAAGAACAAGATTTGTAGAAAGGGTTCATTGCACAGCTTTGTCATTCAAATCATGCATCATCACATTTTAATTTTATATTCTGAGGAAACAAACTCAAATTTGACTTTTCAAATTTTCTAAGCTTTCTACCATGTTATAATGTTGTTCTCTCATCTAAACAGTTGTGTTTTGTTTCATTCATGCCTGGTTAAGTAATCCTGTATTCTCTGGCGTTGGTCTTTCTGAGGCCTTAGAACACTTGGTTCCACGAACCCCTAACCACTCCAGGAAGCACTGACCAATCACTTGTCCTCTACATACAGTTTGCTTTCATTCCTTTATCCACAAAGCAGAGTGCAGCTCTGTTTCCTCTGATTCCTCACAGCTTTTGTCTGTCCATGCTTCACTGTTTAAACCCTCGGGCATCACCAGGGACATTTTTGTCCATTTGGGCACTTTTTCCATCTTTGATTGGCCATCATAATGTCTGTGTTAATGTTAATGGCACACATTTTTGTAATAAAGGCTCTCTCTTGACAGTTTGGAACTCAATTTTCATTTTTTCTAATAGCACATTAGAACACTGTGAAACAAATTTACTGTCCTTTTGTGACCTTAAGGGCATAAATGTCCATCTTCCCAAAAAATTTAACAGATATTTTTTTTCTATCCAAAATATTTGCTTTGGTGCAATATTAGTTTCTGTGTAGCATCAGCCTAAAATTATGGCTTCTTTAATATTAGCATTTCATTTTGACAAAATAGAGTAAAATTTGAGATTTTTATTGTATTTTATTAGTTTGAACCTTTTTCCAATTGTAGGCAGACAACTACGTTTATTGTATTTTTTCCATAGAATATAATGGGGCCATGTGATTTGACTCTTATTTTTAAATCTCTTTGTAATTACATAAAATAATAATGATTGATGATGATAATGACGGGGTTTTATTTTTGAGAAAACTAGTGAAATCTGACATTTTTACTGTTCATCACTAAAATCATATTTTTAGGTCTATACTGTGGTTAATGGTAAAAACATTTTTTTGTGTGTGTTTTTTTCATAAACAACAACAACAGTGACTTTATGAATTCAAACTGTCAATTTAAGGGTTAAAATCCTAAAAAATATTGAATGTTTGATAGTTTTGGGCAAGACTGAAATTGTTAAAAAAAAAAAGCTGAAAAAAAATATTAATTCAGTCAATTTTATAGCAGTTTTTGGGAAGTAGACATTTATGTCCTTAAGGTCACAAGTGTATAGTAACATGAAGTGATGCCTGAGGGTTAAGCAATATAGTCATGAGGAATTCTAATTTTAAAACACATGCAAAAAGTATCTTAAAATGACTTCCATTTCAGAAGTGAGTACTTTGAATATAGTGTTATATTAATCAGATAACATTTGTCGAGTTGATGCTGGAGTCATATGTGACACTGTGCCCCTAAATCATGGTTGGACCATGACCGATGAGAACAGGGCCAAAATCAAAACTAGAGTTTGAAAATTTCTACAGGAGCATCCAAAGTTAAGGCTGTACGCAAAACAGTTAAATATGTTTGTTTTTTTTTTTTTTTTAGCTCTGAAGCACAGAAAACAAACAACAACACTTATCCAATAGCTTTTATCATGCAGTTTATTTACCAGGTCATCTATTTTGTTGTTAAATTATCATATTCAAAAATAGAAATAATTTATCTAATTTAGCCATTACAAAAAAGTACTTAAGTATGTTTTAGAAAATGTTTTTATAAAGTACTTTTTTCTTAAAAATGCAGTTTATTAACTTACAAAAGTAACAGTAGCTAGTTACCTTCCACCTCTAGGTTATCCCTGCACGCTCGGAGGCAGGTGAGTTGGTGTGGCGACAGTAAAGATTATTATTTATTCAGTATATGTTTGGTTTGAAAATGCCAGCATCACATTAGCTTTATAATAATTGCGTCCAATGTCGGCGCCCCCTGCTGCTCACCTGGATACCACTGACTTGATGGCTGACCTTTAGTAAATGTCCTTTAAGAGTCACCTGTGCAGTAATTGGACACAGTCCCAGGGGGGTCTGAGGCTGAGGCGGCGTGTGGCTCTGCTCTGGGAACACACACAGCACTGGATCAATCCAACTGAAGCCTTACATTTGTACTCCAGAGAGCTGACGGGACAGAGACTGACCACTGGCCCGCTGCAGCCGGAGGGGACAGAGACTGACCACTGGTCCATGTGGCTGTGTGCTGGTCTGAGATAAGAGAGTTGGAGACAAGTCTTGTAACTGCATTTTTAAAATTCTGTTCCACTTTTCAAACTAAAGTCTTTTACCTTTTTTCCATGTATATCTTAGTTTCATATCTTCCTAATCCCCTAATTCCAACCCCTTACCCTAAGTCTTATAAACATGGGTACATAGGACTGAACCGCAGAGGGAACGACGTTGTGGGTTTGCATGCCTAATTTTGAAATGTGGGAACATAGGGCCTCATTCATCAATGCTTACAGTTTTTTTTAACAAATTTTAAAGAATTTTCCATGACTTTTCCAAAACTTTTGACTAAATTTCCCAGACCTGGAAAATGACTTACCAAAAAATGGTATTCAAAATGTTTAATGTGGTATATTAGAAATATACTTTCACTGCAATTTCATCAGTTGAAGAAAACAAAACAAAACAAAACAAACAAACAAACAAACAAAAAAAAAACAACTGATGGGGTTTCTTCCCTCAGAAATAAATTATTCTACAAATTTGACTGAGTTATAGCCTATACACCGGTGATTAAAAGATGATTATGCTATATTAGATATAAATTAATCATCTATGCTGTTTTAAAGCACTACCAAAACCAAAAGAGCCAAAAAATGTATTTAGATTAAATATTCTGACAAAAAATAGTTTTAGTGACTTTTTCCTGCAGTGACAACATTTACTATATTCTACCTGGCGCTGGTAGGAGTGGCCCAATGTTACTCAGACATTATCAGAATTTTCAAAACTTTTCAAAAACTTTACACCAAAATATAAAGTTCCAAAACTTTTCCAGGGCCTTGAAATTGCATTTTTAAAAATCCATGACTTTTCCAGGTTTTCCATGACTGTACAAACCCTGATTCATGACCCTTCTTACGAGCATATACGGACTTTAGAGGGCGTTTCTTGTCCTAATACATAGTTAAGTCTATGTAAATGCCATGTTAATGAGGAGAGTGTTGTTCTCAGTTATGTGCTCCACTGAGAAGAATCTGGGCGCTTGAGAAGGTGTCATGAATCTGACGTAGAGTTCTCTTGAGATGTTTTTAGGAGGGGTACTTTCCTAAGAGAACATTCATTATTGAGGCCTGTAGAGCCTAATTAAAAGAAAAAAATCTTGGAAAAGTGAGTACATAGAGCAGCAGCGACCTGGGGATCAATCTTGCTGGGATTGCACTGTGACTCTGTAAAAAAACTTCAGAAGTCCACTAATGCTGATCTATACAGAGTCTGAAGGATTACAGAGATGTGGTTTTAGTTTTATTTCTCTTCAAATGCAACTTAACAAGTGCAACTTAAACTTCAGATATGCCACAGGAAATAAAGTATTGAATGTAGCGCTCTTTTTTGTCCAACATGTATTACTACTTCGTTTGAAACAGCATGAAAAGCACCGCTCTTGTTAGTGTTTGAGCAATTTATTGATTTTCTGCTAAAGATTTTGAAATAATGTTTTTTTTTTTAAGCTTCAGCGTCCTTGTAATGTTTAGGGTGCATGTTAAAAGAAGTCTGGAAACAGCAGAGAAAATCAATGTACATTTCCCACTGAGCCACAGCTGACGTTGTCTTCTCTGCACTGCTCTGTCTTCACTTTTATTCTGGCGTCAAAACAAAAACTCTATATTTCTTGTAGCCATTTTTACTAAAACAAACTGTGCTAGGTAAAAAAAAAAAAAAAAAAGCTCATAATCAATCATAATTTAGGTTAACACTAAAAAGTTTTCACATTACTCCAAAATGTCCTGGACTCAGGTCAGACTTGTGGCAGCTTGTAATGTGGGACGGGGGGAAGGGAATCAGGGATAAACTGACTCCTGACTCCAAAAAATTAAGGTGAGAGATGCCGTTTAACAACATTTAGCTACTTTTTGAGCAGGGCCTAGCTACTTCCCATTGGAAATATTTGGCAACACTGCTTTCTGCTGTTCCCTTGGCTGGTGTCCTGTGGAAAACCTCTTCATTTTGCAGGAGAAATGTCATGAGATCTTCAGCAGGCTTCGTATTAAAAAAAATCTCCTTAAGTAAATACAACACTGAAGTAGTAGTTTTATTGCAGATTATGAGCACCTCTCCACCTCTGCTTAAAAGAGGATTTGTGTACTCGTGCATGAATTTAGGTTTTGGTTAAGCTCCAGAATGACGAAACATAAGAGTACTTCAGTGAAAGGTCAGGGCTGCTCTGTCAGTGGGGAGCTGCAGAGAAAGGACAGCACCAAAACAAAACACAACGATGTGATAGAAATGTAAAGGTTAAGAGCTGCCACAACAACAACATGACGAGCTGGAGGTCTCTGTTCAAACAGGCACTTTCAGGTCACTCTGGCATTTATATATCAATACTCTGGATTTTTAACTATGCTGAGTCATGTCCATGAGAGACATGGATAAATACATTTACCAAGCTGGAGATAATCATGGGTTTGCATTGGTCTTGTGCTGCCTTCCAGTTATTCTTGGAGGTTGGAAATCAGACCTCGGAGTGACGCTGTTGCTGAGTTACAGCATTTCTCTTAGGGCTAGAGAGTGGACCCCAAAGCAGACACAGTTGACAACAGGTTAGAATGCACAAGTGAGTCTTTATTAACAAAAAGGCTAGGTGTAGCTTGGTTTGATCAGGTATGGTCCAGGCAGTGGGTCAGTGGTAGGCAGAAGATCTAAAAGTAGCAAAAAGCTTCAATGAATGCGGGCAGGAAAAAGTACAACTGGTAACAAGACAAAAAAATGGCTAAAGTTTGGTATTCTACCACTGTGTAGATGGAACAATCTGGTAAAGAGTGCAGGAGAGCTGGAGTCTTTGTACTGGTCAGGATTAGGAATGGGGGTCAGCTGTGTCTGCCCAAAGACCACACCTGCCAGCAGGAGGCGACGCCTGAAAAGGAAACCAAAACAAAGGCCACATGAGGGAGACAAACACCAAGGGTGTATTCCAGAAAGCATGGTTAACATTCTTCTGGTAAACTCTGAACTCTCAGTTGATTAACTCAAAACCTGCTTACCCTGAGTCTGTCTGTTCCAAAACACCTGAGAAAAGTTAGTTCAATCAACCTCCTGTTGGTAACCGAGAGTTTATGAGCGCGCACGCTGAAAACATAAAAACATAATGGATCACTGAATTCATGAGTCAAAATGGAAACTGAAGTAGAAGAAACAGGCAGCATACTTCACAGAAGCGGAGTTGGAGGTTTTAATGCTGGCTTATGAAGAATTCACGTCCATTATCATGAAAAAAAAAAAAAAGCAATACAGCTGCATCAGTGCAAGAAAGAGAGTTGGCTTGGCAAAAAATTACCCGACAGAGTAAATGCGTAATTTTAAAAATATTATAACTCACTCCCAAATTGAAATATCTAACACTCTCCATTTTTATTATAATGTCAAATTAAAAAATCCTTTTGAATATGTTGTATAACTATTCAAGCATGACTTTTTCCCCTGCCACCAGTTTCTTATAATATTGTATAATATTATAATATTGTACATTGACTGAAAATAATATATTGGCTTCTTGTTTACTAAGATGTAATCCTTCTAGAGCCAGAGGAACTCTGTCCCACGTCAAAATAAAACACAAAAACATTTTTCAAAAGGTAATATTGAAATCAGATAATTACTGGAGCTATGTAGTCATTTGTAGTAAATTCTTTCTGTCATGTAGCTGAGAGAAAGAAGGCTGTGGCCCGTCTCACTGTGGAGGGCCACCACCACCTCCCCTCACCCCCGCTGAGGAGTTAGCTCTGTCCCTTAATAAAGGGCGACCAGTGGTCGATGGCATTCCTGGGGGCACTTCATCACTCTCCCATAACACAAGTGACTTACTGAAATGTTAGCTTACCACTGTATACTTATTCCAATTTTTAAATATATTCTAATTTTAAATAAACAACTATCATTGCTGTCACTTAAAGGCTTTTTGGATGCTTCCACATCCAGAGAATCATCATCAAAAGGGCACACCATGCTCAGTAACCTCTCTGAAACTAAGGTTGAATCCGAAAAGGGAAATTTGTCAAGGAACTTCTTAGCTCCTTAAGCTCTATCTGGATGTACGTCATCGTCCGCCATGATAAGAACTGTCCAGATTTTCTTCTCAGTAAGGAAGGAGTTAGGGAAAGGAGCTTGATTGCTGCCTTAAATAGCTCCTTTAGCATAGGAAGCTTCACAGGTTCCTTACCGACCAGCGAGGAGCAAGGAGCTATCCCATAATCCACTGCGCCAGCTCTCAAGTTTCTTCAAACTCGACCGAGTGAGGCAGATCTCCGTGTGATGAGTTTTTGGAATGAATTAAAAGTGTCACTGCCACAGACTTTATTCCATAAAATAATCTGAATAAATCTGACTTTATAAAAGACAAAGCCTCCACAGAGTCGAATGTTTGACTCCTGATAAATGATTATTGTGCACCGCTGTGAACTGGAGCGGCTCTGCACACTTTTTGTTTATGGTTATGTCACATAACCTGCTTTCTGGAATACACCCCTGGGAAGACAGACAAGAAACACTGGGGAAAACCTGCTCTGCACCCACATCATAACAATTCCAGTAGTTAAGATGGAAACAATACTGACTAACTACAGATAAAATCATATTAAACATGTGAAAATCATACAAAATGTGACATTAATTCACTCCTATATTTACCAGCTGTATATTGCAGAGTTGGCTCTTGTTAGCATTAGCTTTGTGTTGATGTAAAGTTATTTGTTGAAGTTAGTGCTGGTTGAACAGAACAGAACCTCATCTCTTCTTCATCACTTTTATTAATCCAACTTTGTTGTAGTGATTGAAGATTTCAAAACAAACAAAACAAGACAATCAATAAAAACTACACAAAATAAAAGCAATAGTAGTGTAAATATTTTCTTATATCATTAAATAATAAATAAGTAATACAAATGCATGAATATACTATTAAAATTTTAATCTGACAGTCACATTTTTCAAGTCTATTTATCTTCAGTGTTTTCAATTTTTTAAAGAAGTTAATAGTATTTATAATAAATTGGCTATGAATGAAATGTTTTTTGTCTCCATTTACAGGAGGGCATATTTAATTAATGTATTTAATTGTTATAAAAGTATAGTTTTAATTAAGGCATGTAATACTGTATATATTGATAAAGCCCAAATATTTAGGGCCTATTATTATTATTATTATTATTATTATTATTATTATTATTATTATTATTATAGCAAATTACCTCTGTCTACACCACAGTCAGGTGTGTGCCATTCACAAGACACAGCCTTGGGTCTTACAGCTGTGTACACATGAAACCAGGAAGTGCTCTTGTGTGTTTCTAAAATCCATAAACTATTTCTGTTCTCTTTCTAATAATTTCAGCTCTTAAACTGCCATCAATATAAAGCAGTCAGCTCATTTATCTATCTGTTAGCGTCAAGTTCCTAAGTCGTGCTAATTAGCCATAATTCATTCTCCTGTCTCACAGTTGCCAGCAGGGGGCGACAGACACCTAATCCATGTGTTCTCTGCAAAGTCAAAGAAACAGCTACTGACATTTACAGTATATTATTTTAAATTATAAATGTGAAATACTAATGCAGAGGTGTCCAAAACTATTTTCAAAAGCATAATATGAGACCTTTAGTAGAAAATTTGACATGGCAGTATTTGATTTTGTAAAGCCTTAATATAGTACACATTTTTTAAAAGCTTAGTGTTGCTTCTTTTATGGCCAAAGACACACTTGATTACCAATTCAAAACGTGTCGATTTAGCAGGTTATTCATACTGACAAGTTGAATATGTTTCATAATTTAACATGATTTCCTGCTCTGCACATTTGCCATTTCCTGGAGGCTTGTTCGTCACCTTTTGACCTCATATCCACATTTTGCCACTAACCCCGAGGCTTGAATAAATTTATCACATAACCAGCTGCAGATGATTTATATTTTCTATTGAGTTCCCGCCTCTTGCAAACCACTTATTGCCTTTTAAGTGATTTGAATATTTCAAATGAAATCAGCCGAATTGACAGGCTCTGGATGTGCTGCAGTGAGATATGAGGGAGCTGGATACACTTCAGGAGAAAATTACATTACGTATTAAAGCTGCACTACTACTTTTATTAAGTTATTTAGTTTTATGTACATTATAATGTGAGGAAATATTGACGTAGTTACTGCTAAACCTGTCTGACCCAGTCTTTAGATGTTTGTTTTATTATTATTTTTTTTATTTTATTTTATTTTATTGAGCTACAGAGGCCATATAAACATGTAATGACTGTGGACCAGTTTGGGACATGCATTTATTTATTTTTTTATTGCTATACAACAAAACACTTAACAGGTTTTTGTTTTTGATTTATTTATTATTAATTTTTTAAATTTATTTATTTACTTTTTTTTTTTTTTATTAAATTTTAGAATTAGGGGTGTGCAACTATGTTCCCCAGTTTTTACATTTGCATTTGTTATTAGTATTGCATGTACTGGATTAGGGCTGCAACTATTATTTTGATTAAAAAAGAAAAAATTGTTGATTATTTTTTCTATGAATCCTGATAGTTAAGAGCTAATGTGTAATGACCTGGTGACCTAACATTGGAACTGGAAAAAAACAGGACTAGTCTAGAACTAAAACAGTGGTCTACACAGATTTAATTGACTTTGCACAATATGTTTGAATTAGGTGTCTGTCACTTTCAGGCCCCGTTGGCCCCACCCACTTTACCCCATCTTTTCCTAAAAAGCCCTCTACAGACACTACTGCATCTTAATCTTCTCCTTTTGAGTTCCCAAATGAATAAAGTTGGGAAGATTTGAGTTCAGACATGAAAGGAGAATCTCTGAGTGCTTTTACTGAACCGTGAGGGATAGACAGTGCATGATATAATTAGCATGGATATTAGCAACATGAAGCTAATGAGCTGACTGCTTTGTATTGGCCGTGGTTTAGATGCTGGAATGATCAGAATGAGTCTGGTGACGGTGTATGGGCTTTAGAAACGTGCAGGAGTGCTTTCTGGTTTCACATGTCTACACAGAGCAGTGAGATTGAGCGTTTTCAGCTAAATGTTTTTAATTGTTATTTTTATTCGATCACCATCGGCTACTTGATACATTTTATCTTTGCGTGCGTTTTATGCTCACGCAAAATTCTCATTTACATATCAGATTTGCGGCAGCAGTTACTTGCGCAGTTTCTCTTCGTATATCACACGCAACACGCCCACAAATACCAGACGCTAGTTTTTAAGCTGCACTCGCAATTTTACACTTGTCTTAGTAAATGTGGCCCTATATATTTCAAGACTGTATATTATCTTCTGTATGTTTTGTAGTGATTTTTTTTTTTAAATTAGATTTGCAAACCACTTTAGTCTGTTTTTTTCTTTCATTTTATTTTATTAACGCCACTTCCTCATCTGTTCCAAACCCTTTTGTTTATGCAAGGGTCCTCCAGTTCTTTTTGATTCTGCACCATCACTGAGTCTGACATCTCATCTGCTCGTCTGCGTATCCCCTTCCCTCTTTCATCATCGTGACTTCCTGCTGTTAGCTCTTGCATCTTCACTTCGCCTCTATCAGCCAAAGGGTAATTAAAAATGAGATCTGTGTGGTGGGGGAAAAATGTCAATCGAACTGTGGCGTAATTACACTTTTGCATAATTTCTTTCAAACACGGGGCTTTTTGTCTTGTTCCATTAATCACCGTGTTTTGTGATGGGCTGTTCCGAGTGGTGCTTGTACCGTCTCCTTAATGCACACGGACATCTGCTGCTGATTGGAGAGGACATATATTAACTCAGTGTTTATAATTAGAGGCTCATCATGAAGCCGATGCTGCCGTGCCCCGAGGGTCAGAGGTTGCCTGAAGGGGGCACCGCTGAGTGTGTCGTGAGCATGCTCAACCTCTCACAAAGCAGCGCGTAACTGGAATCTATCCCATATTAATGAAGTCTAAATAATTCAATCATGAGAAGCAGAGGAGGTGTGAAGAGAAGATAGACGATTACAGACAGCGATACAACTGTGGGGAATACATTTACACGCATACATGACAGTTCTTTAATTAAATAACAAAAATATTCCTCCAGTAAAAGTATAAAAGTATTAGGTATAGAATTAACTTAAGTAAAAAGTACATATGAATTTTTTTCTTCCTTGAGTTTTGAACCATGAACCTTCTGATCACAGTCAGATGTGCTGCCCACTACACCACAGAGGAAAAAAACTACTTCTACTACCCTACAATTCAAAGTTGTACTCAGAAAGTACTTTTTATTCCAAAACATTTACTTTTACTTGAGTAAAAGTATGTAGTTACTGTCCACCACTGGCTGTTTATTCTATCTGAGAATGTGCTAACTCAGTTCATATGTGTACATATCTTAGTTTAGTAGAGTTTTTCACGAACATAGCCAGGTTTCTTAACTATGCCAGTTTCTTATATTAATATTTACATGCACAAAGTCAAAAAGGGAATAAACACAGAACCAGGATTCTCAAGTGCATGCAAAATACAGGGCCCTGGCTAAACATGTATTTTCCCTATTAGAAATCTCTCTCTCTCATTGCACAAATGATCAGTTCTCTATGTTTCGTCTTCTCTTTATTCCTTTAATTTTGAAAGGCTTTCTAATCTCTCTTTTGTGGGGATTGAAACCCACTTCTACCAGAGAACCTGTTCTAATTGTTCCAATCCAGTGGAATTGCATTCCTCCGCCATTAACGACTCCTTTTATCGATGCCACTTTGGGCAGTTGCATATGCGTAAACTGTGGGATTTTCTCCGAGGACCGCCCCGCCCTGGAGCAGCACCTCTCTTTCATTTCGCCACAAAAAAAAAAAAAAGTCTTTGATGAATACTCTACAAAGCTGCACCTCTTATTGCTCTTAAATCAACATTAAAGCTACAATTCTGTTCATTTAAAAGCATACATTTTTCAATTATTGCAGCTGTAGAATCTATACATTTTGCTTACTTCTGGTGAGCCCAGTTTATGAAGTAAAATTCAGGTGACCAGACGTGCCTATTTAACCAGGACAGCCCCAGTTTTAGGCTCCTTGTCCCATGTCCCAACATATATCTGTAAAAACACTCATATGTCCCACTTTTCAACAAACCATGTCCCAGTTGCCCCCATTTTAACTAACAGAAATGCAAAGGACACATAAAACTACATTTGTCCAAAATTTATTTACAGTGTCATTATTTTTATCAATAAATGTCCATCATATTTGTTCTGAATTTGGCTGATTATGAATAACTTGGTGTTGATTAGGTGATAACCGCTGCAGTATGTCCGGTTAGAACATTCATTTGTCCACTTATGAAAGAATCAGACCAGCTTCATATTTCATCATTTAATCTGTGGTTTTCTGTAAACATACAACAAAAAAGTAAACAAACTAAATATCTCATACTCATGTCTCACTGTGCTTCGTAGTACCACTCAGCACACTAGCTAGCCTATAATATCAACAGGTATAATTCTAAACAATAGGCTACTTGTACTATTAGGAGTGCATATACTTTATAACCGTCCATATATACCTTATAACTTTAGACTTACTTGCTAATGCACGCACAGATAATGTTTGAAGCTTCAGAGGAAAAACAAGAAACATGTTTTTCTTTAGTCTTATTTACGTGGGTCCTAAATGGGGTCCTCTTAGGTGGCCATGAACATGCCTGAATATAATTGCCCACTAGGGGGCGCATGAACACAAAGAACAGGAACAAACTGACCTTTTTAACAATATTCAAAACTTAAGCCCTAGCGTCATGTGCTGACAGAAAATTGTATGGATTTCGGTCACTTAGTGAGTTCAAATGCACCGTTATCTGTGAAAAAAAAAAAAGAAAAAAAAAAGTCACAGTTTGTGAGCCTAAAAATCTGGTCACCATAAGTAAAATAGGCCTATACATGCATGGAAATACATATAATTTTATTTCTGCTTCATAACTTCAACTGTATGGCCACAAACCTATTTACTTTTAATTAACAGATTTATCAGGAGAATCAACAGTGGCATTGACGATGATAAAAACTTCTCAGTTGCCATCCCTTGTTAAGATGCAGTGTGTAAAATGTAAGGCTGTGGTCCTGCTTTAGACCTTTCCTGGTTTGTAGTCTTCATGATAAAAAGCATTGTTTTAAAACTATATTCTGCCTAATTTACCCTTGAACTGTTCATCTGACAGTGGTGATGTCTTCATGGTAAAAGTGATTAAAGTTGGGATATGACTCTTTGTTGCAGGCTCTTTTGAAAAGTGCTTCTGTCCAATCAGTGAGCCTCATCATGGATAATTGCGAGCCAAATTGCGCATTTCATCTCGAGGGCTAATCCGTAAAAACCTGGCCAAGTCCAAAGCGTCTTTATAATTGGGCCAAATGAGAGTCTCCTCTGAGTTCCTCTGTTTGAAGTTGGATTTTGGAGGAAAAAAAAGGTCAGCACGTCCAAGTCATTATACAGTACTTGGTGTAATTATGGATGGTAGTGAATGATGGTATGTTAAAGTTACACTGTGTAAGATTCCCGGTCTTGCGCCTCTAGAGGCCACAGGTGCCACTGCACCGTCGCAAAATGTAAACACTAGGGCCCCTCCTCCTTCTGAAACTTTAGTTGACCTGCTGCTACCTTTGGAAGTTTGGACTGGATCTTCTATAGAGTTAGCGTTAGCGTTAGCTTATCAACAAATATCGCGCAATGGTCGCAGTAAAAACAACTAATAACTGTATGAAAAAGCACGTTCTAAAGAAAAAATAAATAGGCTAATTTACCTGCCCAACAAAAAAGATGCAAAAACGTGATCCGATTTGCAGCCTTCTCTGTCTCTCATCTGACGCCAGCGAGCAAAAGTCTGTCCGATGTTGACTCTTGTCTGTGATCTGGTGCGGTCCCTTTTACATTTTCTTTTTCTTGCCTCGTCCGACATTGTCTTCATCTTCTTGTGTCCTTCGGCCCTGACGAACTGGCGAAAATAACAACGCTAAAAGTAGCTTCATGGTTATACTGCACCTCAGGTATAAGAGCAGAAGGGAATGCCGTAAAGCAAGTCGTTTCCTGTCACGTGACTTTTCCTGAACAGCGGAGCGCTCCCGGCCAAGTTGCGAGGGTGGTTTCTCAGTACAGAAGCCCCGCTCGGAGCAACAGATCGTGCCTCAGGCCTTATAATCGCTCAAAAAATCACAAAAACAAGTCAGTATGCCCCACATATTTAGGAGAAAAGTTACACAGTGTAACTTTAAATATATTGTTTCATAGCAGATGATGAGGAAGGAAACACCTGGTCTGGCTAAGAAATGTGGTAATTTTGTATAAATGTAAAATATATGAAAGGCCTTAAAGTTGCTGAGGATGCTGAGGCACTGCCCTTCTCAAGAGCTGAAAATGCTTGGCTTCACCACTCTACGTAGACACACAAAACCCCGCCTTCTCCAGGAAACCATTGTAGTCACTGCATTATTTGACAAACCCCTGTCCTGTCATCATCTACCAAACATATCCAGGAGTCACTGTTGTTGTTCAGCACTTTTTGGAAGCGTGTTGTATTGTGTCAAATTATAAAAATGCTCACAGGATAAGCCTGGAGAGCCCTTTCCTGAAACACAGAGGCAGCAATACACCACCTGTATATTCAACCCAGCAGGATAGGACGCACACAAATATTTATTCTACATTTCACACACGAAATACTGAACATTCTTAGCTTGATTCTCAATTTATAAGAACCACTGAGCAAAGAAAGAAAAATGATTTACATTATCTTAATAAGTGGGAGAGGCTGTCGCTCTTCCTACTCTTCTGCAGTTTTTTGTTATTCATCTTTCCTAACACCATAACTAAATGTCCCTGTTTTTAAATGGAAAACTGGACCAATTTGCCACCATTATTGCTTTTACTTGCTTTATTTTTAATAATGAATTTAAAATGGGTAGTGCATCTTTCTCTTTTCTTTGTAGACCTGAGCACTGTTTTTCACATCACATTTTTATAAGTACCACTTCTTTTAGTATTTGAAGTATTTTTGAAGCTTGAATTTGATGATGATTTAAAAAGCTTGGACCCATTTTCTCCCAGTATTTTTATCTTGCCTGATGAAGATTTTACTAAGAACATTTTGAAATCCTAAAGCAACAAACAACATGGTAGCCTGTTATAGCCAGTGGTGAGCAAATTGGCATTCTATCTGTATAGCTCACTGATATTTATATATATATATATATATATTATATATATATATATATATATATATATATATATATATATATATATATATATATATATTGTTTCAAACAAAAGCTTCAAAGTTCTAAACCGAGACATTTTTACTTTTATGTGCTTTGCTACAAAACAAATTAAATTCTTACTTATTGTCATTACATACAAAAGTTTCTCTTTTAGAGTATCTTCAGAATGGAATTGATTTCCTAAATGGCTTTATACAGATTTCACTAACATCCAAGTTTGTTTTTACCTGACAGTAACACTGTGCCTTCAGCGGTGCAGAAGGCTATTAGCTGGAGTTATTAAAGGCTTTGTGTCATGAGTCATGGTCCAACCATGAGTCAAGAGAAACAGCGGCACATAAGTCTATTTCTGCAAATGTATCTGTAACCATTTCAAACTCACTCTCTGTTATGACCCTGTCTACATCAGTCATGGTCCAACCAAAAAGTAAGAAAGGAACAATGTCACACCGTACTTCAGCTTCCACTGATTCCTCTCACCCCTAAGATCAAGCTGCTATTGTCACGTCAAAAGAGAAGAAATGCTGTTAAATTACTCCTGACACATGTTTCTAACCTGGACCACACTTTGTGTCTATCTCTCCTGTCTCTGGAGACACTGAGATGTTGCAAACTAATAAGTCAAATTGACTTTTTGGAGCTTTCTACCATGTTATTATGTTGTTCCCTTATCAAAAACATACCTGCAGTTGTGTTTTCTTTCATTTGCATCTGTTTGACTCCAGGAAGCACTGAAAATCAACAAACCCTCTACATCCAGTCTGCACTCATTCATTTATCCTCATGAATGACAGTCTTGCATGTCCTTTTGCAACTTTAGAAGAATTTCAAAACACTAATGTCTACTTTCTTGTTTATTATCTTGAGATTTCTGTCCTACCATTTTGTTTCCAGGCTTTGATTTGCAGACAGTGGCCCCTGCCAGGATCTTTTCAGTGTGCAGATTTTATCACGTCCCCTCGTAATAATAATAACAACAGGGCTCTAATTGGAAGATGCGCGTCTGTTAGAGGTGATTTCCAAAAAGGTGCAGGGATGGATCTGAAGACGTGATAGGCCGCCTCATCAGGAAATCAGATAAAGGAAGGAACCAGACGTGAAAAGTACTGATTAGCACTATCTCCGCCGCTATTATAATTAGTGTCTGCTCTCCTTTTTCTGTGAAGCACTGGCAGGGAAGGGCCAAGTCTTAATTCTGCATGAAAAAGATTAGAGCGCTACAGTACAGCCCAGTAAAGTTTGGTAACGCATGAAGTATAGCCAGGTAGAGAACAGACAAAAAACAATGGTTGCATGCTTTTTCAGGCTAAGGACCACTTTATCATAAAAAAAAAAAAAAAAAAAAAAAAAAAATATCAATTTAGGTTACATTTGACTAGTTTTCATTCAATGGGAATATATTATGCTTCTTTCATATTTTTAAACCAATTTTGGCCACCTCTAGACCAGTAATACATTTTACAACCTTTAAAACCATTATCTGGCTAAAATAGAATGTTTTATGAGTGGTGGACATTAAAATGCATATGTGCTACAAATTAATAAGGATATATGTGGATTTTTATTGCTTATACTTATTTATTTGTACATTTTTTATGCACTCTTGTTAACTGAAGAAAAATTAGGGGTGGGTAAAAACATCAATTCATAAATGAATTGCAATTTTTTCCCCTCAATTTAATAACGATTTAGAAAATCCTATGAATTGATTCATCCCCCAGGCCACGGGGGGTGCTGTGAGCAACACAGTCAGAGAGTGAGATTGAACCTGGATTGTCAAAAGGAATGGAACAGAAAAAGAAAAGAAAAAAGAAAGCTACTCAAGTGTTTCAAAAGGTGAAGGTTAGCAGTGAGGAAATGTATAGCAATCATCGGGCTGGATCTATTGAATGTCCCAGAAGATTCCTAGAGAAAAAGGTCACACATTTAAGAAGGAACTATAAAATATCACATGCCAAGGCAGTCAAAAAAAGCAAAGATGGAAAGTGAAGAAATGAGACTGAATGAGAAGAGCACCACTGTAAATATGCAACAACCCAGTAGATGGCAGTAATATACCCTTGAGCAATACCTATCGCCATAAAACCCAAAAGAAGAAAAAGAAGATCTTGGAGTCGTTCAAGTTGGCAGAAAGATTTACCTGCAATGGGTGGACCTCCAGAGAAATGACCCTTATCTAAATATCACTTCTATCATTTCATTTCTAGTGAGTGGGTCTGAGTGTCAAATGTTCTGCAGAGCCCTATACAAAAGCCACACAGGGAGCAATATAGCAAAGTTGTTGACAGAAGCAATAAATAAATTAAACGAGAGACAGTACCGGCAATTATCACTGATAATGCCGCCAACATGCTATGTGCAGTTTGTCTCACTGAGTCATTGCAACTTGGCTGCTTTGCACACGTGCTAAAGTACGCAGCACACATTGCTCTCACATGGCTTCTCTGCAGACTGAGGCACATGTCCACTTTTTTTCACCAAAGCACCATAGCCAGTTATGAACTAAAGAAAACATGGTGGAAAGAGTTTTAGAGCAGCAACCAGCCATCTCTGCTGCTGTACTTGCCCCTGAAGGACACAAACAGGAGAAAGATTTGTGCCCCCTCACAGAGGCAGACATAACAGCAGCAGAGGCTGTTGCACAGGTTCTGAAGACACTGAAGAGACCACCTTAGTGATGTCAAAGGGAGGGACCCCAACTCTCTCTGTCCGTGCACCTCTTACAGCAAGACTTCTGGAAAAGATTACATCCAGCCCCTAGTGGCCCTGTGAAGGTGAAGGAGATGAAGTCTGCTGTGCACCAGGATCTCCAGACAAGCTATTTATATTTATCATTATGACATTGTAAGGCTGTTTTTTCATTGTGTTTTTAATGTATATTACCAAATACTTTTGAAGACATTCATAATCATGAAAACATTTTATTTTTTATTGTAACATAAATTACTTTTATTTTATTTATTTCAAGGTACATGGGCCTGAAAGAAGAACTCTCCTTAGCCTCAGCTCTGGACCCATGCTTCAAGGCCCTGCTTTTTCTGTCAATCTCTGGATGAGCCAAAATTTCCTAAAGCTAAATAATGAAATTGTAGTGGTTGGTCTGAAGGTGTTTTGGCAGAAATTGTATCCTTTATTGGTCTTTTTATTCATGTAAGCGTGTCAAAAATGTAAGCTTAACTATTGACTCCTGATCTTAACTTTCATAAACTCATTTTAAATATTTCAAAAATTGCTTTTACATCTTTGAAAGATTGCTAAGATCAGAAGCCTCTTGTCCAAACCTGATATGGAGAAACTTGCGCATGCTTTTTTTTCTAGTCGACTGTACTTTATGCTGCACTCACCAAACAGTCACTAAACTCCAGCTAATCCAAAGCACTGCTGCTAGAATAAATAAACGTATTATACGTATTTTTATTAATGATGAGCATGAGGAAAATTTTTGCCCATCTCATTACTGTCACTGAGATACTGACAACTGAAAAAAGCTCTGTATGTACAAATGTAGATTGTTATGTCTAATGGCATGCTGTCACATTATTTTTTCATAATTTTGACCATTATTCAGCACAATACATTTAAAACTAACTGCTACTACAGCTATTTACTAAGGTGATTTTTTTACTTTTTTGGCAGAGTGGACAAATAAATGCAGCAGACAATGAGGCAGAGCCTGCCAATGACCCTGGACCCCCATCAAAGATGCAAGAGACGCTTGTGGCCAAATTGGCCAAATGAAGAAGTGTTAAGAAGTATTAGAATCAAGTCTTGCACATTGCTGGAGCCAATACAGAAAAGGAAACTTACTATATTTCAGAAAGATAGTAGAACTGGAGGCACGCAGAGACTTTTAATGGAAGGCACTATAGAAGGAGTGAGAAGGAGAAGAAGGACTAGGACCACGGACATTGATGAATGGACTGGTCTAAAATAGTCAGACTGCATGCACTTAGCGTACGACAGGAAAGAATGAAGGATTCCTGCTGTCCAACTCCATCCGCGGAGATGGCATTGAAAGAAAGGGAAAACTCAGAAAAGTCAATTTTGCATAATATGCCTCCTTTAAAAGCAACAACCCACATGCATTTGTTCAGCAGTGGGCGGGAAATTGTACTGTACCTCTGTCAAGCTCTTCTAATCAGCTGCTGCATGGTGATTGAACACTTTTATCATTATCTATTCATCAGAACCCTCTACAGCGAAGCCCACTCTATTCTCATTATTGAGTCATTATGGTTCTGTCCCTTACAATCCATCACTCACAATTACCTTATGTAATACAAAATCATTTGCATCACAATTCTGTCATCAACAACGGAATCTGATGTTAAAGCATGTCCTATTAGAAGGGCAATCGGTGTGACGTTTTATTGTTTACTGGAAATCAAATCTGCATTGATAGAGAGTACTCTGGTTTAAGTCTAGACAGCATCAATAAGAACAAATTCAGATTAGCGTGTTCTTCCCGTTGCTTCTCTCCAGACACTCCAGCTTCCTCCCAGAGACATGTAATGAATGTGAAAATATTAGCAAATTCATCCAGAGAGTTTATTTTGTATATTTTGTTACTGCCTCCTGTTTTATGATTGGTTGAATGTCTATTGAACCGGTTGTCTGTGATTAAATCTCAAATCCCAAATGGACACCAACTTGCCTGCATTGCGCCACGTCTGCATCGAAGTAACATCAGTGAAACGGCTTACCATTTTATTCTGTCAGACAGCTTACACCTGGGACTTTCAGACTCTCAGCTTTTGAGTTCTATTTTGAAGCGGTGCAGCGACAATCTAGCGAGCTACAGACAGAGGAGACACAAGAAATATGCCCCAGGTGACAACATAAACTTATGTTACACTATAATAAAGGCTTGGTGAAATACATTGCGGTAATGAGACATCATGCGTCGCATTTGTGGCTCAAGTTATAGCAGAAGCTGAATCTTAAGGTGGAAAAAATCTGGCCAGAATTCGATGGTAGAATCTACTGCTAAAGATTCAAAATACAGATGTCCTGGTGTGGTTTATGGTTAATATCTCTGCATGTACTGGGGTTATCGACATGAAACTAAAACTGGCACAGAGTTATTAAAGTTAACAAAATGGCATGTAAAAAGGACATCTATGAAGGGGTAGTGTATTGCTAAAAATAAGACCTCGTTCAAAGCTGCTGTTTCTCTCTCTCTCCTATAGAGGGTATGCAGATGATGTCACTGTATGTGGAAGTAACTGCTGTGAGTGGCAAAGCAACAATAATACATAGAGTAATGATACCTGAGTGAAAATACTCAAAACGCCGACCAAAATGGGAAAGAGAGTAGCTGTGAAATTGACTGATACAAATATATTCAACATATTGACAGCTATTGTGCTTAGTTTGTTTACTTCTTACTCTACATCTACTCAACAAAATTGCTATTTTAAGTATTAACTAAAGTAGGCATTTCCCTCAAGGTGAAATAATGTTAATAATATAAACTCTGAAGTCCTCAGCTGTCTAAGTTACATAAAAATGTCAAGAAAATGAAATCCTGGCTGCATATCAGTGTCTGTGGATAACTGGTTCTTAGTGAGGTTGTGTTGAGTCTAATTGCCTTATTGAAGTAAAAACTCATCAGGTTTACTCCGCTCTCACAGTCTCTGTACTGTACACAGCCGAACGAGGACTGGAAAAGTAACGTCAGGTAGGTACACACTTGTGGACACCGCGGAGTTGCTCGAAAAATAGAACTCAAACCTACCTGAAGCGAAGGGGAGCGGCAAGTCGTTCCTGGGACGTCCGTGTGCCGCTGCAGGTGTGACTTGTCAGACCTGAATAAACAGGAGGCGGTTCAGCCTGGTTGCTGCAATGCTGTCGTTCTGCGCTGCTCCTGCTTTTGGTGTAAACTGGGGGCAGGCGTATGTCAAGCTTCATGTGGGGTGAGTTTAACGTTCAAAAGTATATCCAGAAATATACACAGTTTTTAACACATTGTTAAAGCTAAATGAACATTTTAACTTACTTACTTACTTAAGTAGTACGCTTGGCCTGTTCAAATACAGGTATTTTTAATTAGATTAATTACCACCTCACATATGTTTACAAACAGATTTTGTTTGTAGTTTTTACAGTTCTAGCTAATATTTTTAAGAAAAAGCTCCTGTGAAGGAACGTGTGAATTATAGACAAAAAAATTCACAACTTTTAGCGCAACTTTAAGAAAATCCCTGGCAAATCTCTTTTATTTGACTTGTCTGATTGTACTTTAACCTTAAGAGGAAATCAAAGCAATAAAGCTAAACCTGTTTTGGACAATTTCTCTGTTGTCTTCAGTTTGTAAATAGTAAATAGGGAAAAAAAATTGTCAAATTTTTTGTAAAAAAAAAAATAAGCGGCATATTTTTAGGCCATATCGCCCAGCTCTAGTTTTCACCAAGCTTGTCACCATGGACAAGATTATACTGTGCTCTATGAGAAAGCTTGGGTGTGCTGCGGTAGATTCATTCTTATACAGCTATATATAAATATGGATACATTTTTTATAATTCTGCTGTGGCCTGGATCAAATTTCTGTCAGGCCACTTTTGCCCTCAAGTTGTTGAATAGGTCTGCCATAGAAAATGAAGACATGAATGTAAAATGTCAATAGACTTTTTGTGTAGTACTCAATTCAGGCCTTGGGGTCTCAAATATTAACCCAAAACTAATTTATTCATAGACTCTATTCTTGTGGATGGATTTCCAACTGCACTTGAGCACTCACATTCAGACTTGATTTATTTTAGTTGTTTATGACCCGCTTTGCTGTGGAGGCAGCTCTAATGCTCACTATTGAAAAGCATTATTCTTATGGCCCCAATTTTCTTGATATATTCATTAGATTTTTGAGTGCATCCTTACAAAGCAATCTTCAAACTTTCCTCTATGAGTGTGAGGAGATAATTGGATTGTTATGCTGTCTATTCTGACAGAGGAGATTGAGAAAATATATGCTTTGTGGTCGATGAGGTAATTGGGTGGACTTGTTGAGATCCACAGTTGATTAAAAAAAGGATTCCTTGTTGTTGTAATGTCCCAAAGCCCTATCAAAAGCAATAAGCGAGATTGGCAAATAGAGTCAAGTGGGGCACTCATTAACACACTGGTGCTGTCTGAATTATTTATTGTAAAAGTGCTGAAGGTGTATTGACTTGTTAAACTTGCAGGAGTAGACCCAGTTAGCAGAACAACATACAGTCTGTGACCATATGAAAAGGCAGGTTAAAGTGATTTTTTTATCTGCTCTTTTGAGGTAAGTCAGTCTGGTGTCTTGTCAAGTGGGTCACTTAGGCTGTACTCACACCAGGCCAATCGAACCGTGCTCAAGTCCGGAACGCCCCTAAAGCACAACACAGTTGCCAAATGTGAGTCCTCCAAACCGCGCACCACAATGACGTAGCAGTCTGTTGACCCTCAGAGCTGATGACGTAACCGGGACGTGGCACAGCTCGTTTGTGCAGGTGAGAGCGCGGGCCGCCGGGGGACTCAGACTCCTCCCTAATCGTACCTGGGCACAGCACGGTTCGAATGGCCCTAGTGTGAGTGCACCCTTAGACTAGGGTTCCCATTTGGTGGTCGAAGTTTTGGGAAGCTGGTTAATATATGTTCCAGGGTTTGCAGTGAACCACCGCATTCACATTATAGGACCCCTACTCTGCATTTCCTCTGGGTGCTCCGGTTTCCACCACCAACCTAAAACATGTGCAATAGGAGGCTAATCCTCCAGCTAGGTACTCCTGACCAGGATCTAGAGAACTGTCCCTGCTCCTGACAGGTTGCCCCAGTAGCATAGAAAGATGGGTCAAACGCAGAGAACAAATTTCCCCATGGCGACAATCAAGTATAGCTTATTATTATTATAAGTCACAGTGGTCCAAAAATACGTCATGAAGAGTGAAAAAAACAAAACATATAGTTGCACTGGAGTATAGGTTGCATTTATTTAAAAATGTATTTCACAAGACCAAGAACAGACTTTTAATCTGTTAAGGCAAGTTATTCAACAACACAATAGCACACAGAACAACAGGCTGAATAGGTGTCCAGTATGTTAACGTAACACATTAACAGTTATTAAGCTACACAAGAGCATAAAGAACATACCTGGGAGGCTGAATAGGCTAAATTAACATAAGAAGCCAGCAAGTCCAAAGAAAGTTACCGGTGAGGAAGTTCCCCAAGCTCTCAATCTTATTCTACATCACTACTGACAGTAGTTGTCACAAGCCTAGAGCGCCCTCTCGTGGCTGTAGATGGTAATGTTTACTCCTGGATTCATGTTAAATTTGATATATAAGTCGCACCTGACTATAAATCGCAGGGCCAGCAAAACTATGAAAAAATGTGTGACTTATAGTGTGGAAAATACGGTAGTACAAAGGTGTCCAACACTATTTCAAAAACCCTGATAAAAACATACCATTAAGCACTGACCACACCGCAGAATTGCTGCACTAAGGTGGTATGTGCCTGTCCTGAGGTGTTTGAGTGCTACCCACTGCTTTTAGAGCATGTGCTGGCCAGGGGCAGCTGTATTGTCTCCAGAATACTGGTGAACAGTGTTGGGCTTCGTTTGAACATGTTGGGCTGGAAAAAAAATAGCACTGGAAAGGTTTATAAAATGTGGGCTGCTTTTACAACATGTGGCAATAGTTCTTAATTTATTGCAACAAAATCAAAAATACACATTTCAATAATTTGCTTTATCATCCCACTTATCAGTTCATTTGTTTTAAAATGAGATTCTGAATCTGCTCAACCTGACATCAACAGTGATGGTCATTGGTTAATTGTCACAAGGAAATGCTACTGGTTACTGGTGCAGTTACTTCACTTTTTTGTGGTTTTTATGCCCTGATCAGAAAGGCTTGTGTGTTTATGTTGTCCTTGGAAACCGTTGAAAATGCCCCCCTCCCAAAATGCAAATGAAATCACTTTGCAGTCGCTGTTTGATTTATCATGAGTACGGGACCTAAAAGTGCATGTAAATTTAGCACACCTGAGAAGAAGGTGCAAAAGTTTTGTGGAGGGAAAAGTGCAGCTTTTAGTTCACAGACGGGGCATTGAAAATAAGTTATAATGCTTTAACAGGGCTCATTTACAAAGATACAAAGATTAAAATGCAGCATAAAGGCCATGATGACTCTGTCAGTCGCGTTGTGTTTATCCTATTGCCTCACAATGCTTGCTATGACGCTTGATTGACAGCTGTCCACAATGGATTGAGGCAGCGCTGCTGTTTAATGTATGAGCAGAGGACATTGACATTTTTTTTTATTTTTATATTTACGTGATCACCATCAGCACTGCATAAAGCCTATTTGCTACATTTTATAGGCTATGTGTTTGAAGGGTTACTGGCTGTGACAGACGGTGAATAGGACTTTACCTTTCCTTTCTGTCTCTCCACTGTGGGAAACTTGAGTCATGTGACTGTGGTGAGTGCCAGAATCTTATGAGGACAAGGATTTAACAAGGACAGACTACAAAAAGTTAATAGAAGAAAGTGAAATGCATTGCAATGAAATTATTATTCCTCAAAGACAAGTACAGTCAGTGTAGTCCTGTTATGAGGCTGGACATGTTAACTTTAGCGTTGCATCAGTGTAGGAAAGATGCAATTGGAGCTGCCAGAGCAGGTGCGTCTTGTGCTCATGCAAAATTCTCCTTTACATATGAGATTTGTGTCAGCAATTACTTGCACACTTTCTCTTTGTATATCCCATGCAACACACCCACAAATATCAAATGCTATTTTTCAATCTGCACTTCGCAATTTAGCACCCACCTTAGTAAATTGGGCCCTTGTTGGGAGCCTGTTTGGGTCACTTTCTCCCTTTGGTTATTTGGTGCAGTAGTTTTGTGTGCTCATGACATGTTCTTTCTTAAGTATTACAGTTTTTACATTTAGATCACTCTATAGGATGATTTGGGCTGTTTTTTATTGTGCTGGGTGGTTTTTACTTTCAGTTTGGACTGGATACAGGTCTGGCAATCCTGCTGGTAAAGCCAATTTCCACTGTTCCCTTCATTTTGGTGTGACCCAGGAGGCCCTGGGCTGATGTTGTGGGGAGCAGTTCATGTGCATGTCTGGCAAAGGAGTGCCAGAATTTGGGGCAAGTGCGTTGTGGTGTCTCTGTAGTGATCTTGTGGAGGATGTGAGATTGACTCATCTGTGCCTTTCAGGGGAGAGGCAGCGTGGCTGCTTTCCGTCAGCCCTCTAGTGGAGCAATGCCAGCGAGGACAGGCAGATGGCTGGTTGGTGTGGCTCATAGGCATCTGGAGACAAATAGAACTCAAACTCTGATCCGGACCCAAAAAAAGCGAACTCTGCTCTGCCTGAAAATAAAAAGGGTCTTGGCTTGGTTGAAGTGAACCATGGTGCGCTTTGGTAGCATATGTGAAGGCAAGCAGACCAAACAGCAATCCAAAACCATGAAGCGGACTACGCTGCAGGACAATATGAGTCAACACAATCAAAACAAACATGTGAACGCCAAGAATGAGAGAAATGCCTTGTAGTCAGACGTGGAGTGAGAAGGAGGTATTAACCCTGATAGAAATGTGTGACCCCTCACAAAATCAACAAAGCTTTCAAGTTAAATGAAAAAATTAAAGGAAAGTGGAGGCATGCAGGTCACTCCAACAGTAGAGCAGTGACGCCTAAAGCTTATATTGTGATTCATTTATTTTACCAGAAATAGGCTAAATAAATGTTGTCATGCCTTGGGGTAAAACAATATTCTCTGTGGTCCACGACCTCATCTACTGAGTTGATTGTTGCAACGTATAAGTCTGACACATCTGTAAAAGCCAAAACAGAAATCATAACACTGCTTGAATCTACTGCTGCTTTTTGGTCAATATTGTGACAGAAACAAAAGTTTTCTTCACTGACCAATAGATGAGTGGGGCTTCATGTTCACTGTTTTTTCTGTCTTCTCCTTACATAATTCTTGATGCAGCGCCCCCAGAGGCAAGGGGAGAAATACCTTATTCAGAGGGTTTGGTTTGTTTAGCAGTGTGAAAGTGAACCGCACCAGCTGAGGTCTTCCAGACGATTAGGACCTATAACTTTATTGGATCGATTAGGTGCTTTGTTGACATTTACTTTTAAAGATATACTTGAAAATATTTATTTTATTCAATATTACAATACTGACCTTTGCCTAAAATTTGCCATCTTTTTTATCACTTCATTAATGTCACTTCTTTGTGTAAGTCCCCCACATGCCCTTGGTTGATCAGTTGTTGTGCTGGGCATGACTTTAGCTGAAGAGCCATTTCTTTGGTCAGCTACAGCACTTTTGGATGCCCCTGTTTTAGTGATAGATCAACTCTTAACAGGACGTAGTGCCCTCCCCCTGACCCCTTCTTGTTATCATCCTCTATCACTATGTAAGTCAGAGGAGCAGGTAGATCACTCTACAAGCTGCTAGTAAAACCCAAAATGCTAATGTTACCAAAACACAAAAGTTTTTTTTTTGTCATTACTTAGTGTACAAAATGTATTTCTGAAAACAAAAACTACGAAGTATGACTTACTTTACTTTTTTGTTGATATTGTTGCCAAAATACATTTTTCTGAGTCTTATCAACCAGAAAGAGGACTGTGAGAGATACAACAAAAGTTATATTGTGCTGCTTGAAAACATTCAACCTGCTGCAGTTCAAATTAAACATTTTAAGGCCTAACACTTTGCTGAACACACAGTGAACATCTTTTGAAAAGTCATATTAGACGCCGGTAAACATGCCTTGGCTTTATTTCGAACATTCTGTCAAATCTCTCAAAAAAGAGAGAAGAAACTTTCCTATATTGTAATTTTGCTGTCAGAATTTTAATTATAACTCTGAGCAGTGTAATTAATCTTCTCTGCTGAATAACAAATTAATAATTATAACCAGAAGTTTTTACTGAGGGACAAAGTGAACCAGAACCTGAGGGTTTCTTAGCATCAGTGCATCTTAAAAGCAATTAAAGTTTAACGCTACAGAGAAAATGAATGTAGATTGTAATTGGGTTTAATTCATGAGTTGTAAAAGTTCTACAGTTAGACAAACTAACACTTTTGTAATGTGAGGAGAGTTGTAATAACATGCTTCAGTGATCAATACTGTAGCTTTTTATATCACAAAAGAAAATGTGGCCTTCTGGTTTGGTTCTGTGGGGTTCATGGGAGAGGCTGAGGTAGAAAGCTCCAAAAACATCAATTTTGCATAATATATCCCCTTTAAGAAAGAAAAAGTTTGAATGAATGTAGTGTTGCGGAAAGGCATCTGGAGTAAAAACGATATAAGTGGACACGTGAATGATTCATTGTGGGGAAACTATGTCATCTCCATTGAGTGGCCCTTTTTTTCAGTGTGTGGCCCTTAGTGAGAAAGTTTGGACACCCTGGTTTGGGATCATCTGACACACTTTTAGAACATTTGCGTCACTGCTCCACGTAGAACATGTGAGAAACTCCGCCTTCTCCGGGAAGCGCTCCTGCATGTTTCTAAAGCACAGACATGTTGGAATTCACGAATGTTCAAATACAGAGATGTTGGTATACAAGGACAATCAAATATAGAGATTCTGGGATACATGAATGTTTTAGATACACAGATGCTGGAATAAACCAACATTCCAATACATAAATGTAGGAATACAAGGATGTTGGAATACATGGACATTCAAATACACAGATGTTGGAATACATGGATGTTGGAATATGCGAATGTTGAAATACATGGACTCTTGGATACACGGACATTGAAATTCACAGATGTTGGAATACACGGATGTTGGAATGCTTGGATGTTGTAATTCACAGATGTTAAAATACACGGATGCTGGAATACACAGATGTTGGAATGCATGGATGTTGGAATACACAGATGTTGGAATGCATGGATGTTGGAATACATGGACTCTTGGATACACAGACATTGCAATTAACAGATGTTGGAATACACGGATGTTGGAATACACGGATGTTGGAATGCACAGATGTTGGAATACACGGATGTTGGAATGCTTGGATGTTGTAATTCACAGATGTTAAAATACATGGATGTTGGAATACACAGATGTTGGAATGCATGGATGCTGGAATGCATGGATGCTGGAATATGCAGACGTTAAAATACACGGAGGTTGTAATACACGGAACATTGGAATTCACGGATGTTGGAATACATGAACAGTGAAATACATAGATGTTGGAAAACAGACATTAAAATACATGAACGTTGGAATACACAGACATTGGAATACATGGATGTTGGAATACACGGATGTAGAAATACACGGACGTTCGAAGACAGATGTTGGAATACACAAATGTTGGAATACCTGGACATTGAAATACAAGGATGTCAGAAAACACAGACGTTGAAATACACAGATGTTGGAATACATGAAAGTTGAAATACATGGATGTTGGAATACTCAGAAACAATACACAGATGTTCAAATACACAGATGTTCAAATACACAGATGTTCAAATACACAGATGTTGGAATACACAGAGATCGAATACGTGGACATTCAATTGTGCAGACGTTTGAATACATGAACTGATTTCATCTCTTAAACTGCAATCAGTTCATGTTTTCAAACATCCGCAAAGCGTCTAGAAAAGAATCAGCTCATTTATCTATCTGTTACCTTCATGTTGCTAATAGTTGTGCAAATTAGTCCCCATACCCAGCTCTGTCCACCCCCAACCTTTCAGTACAAACACTTGGACATTCTCATATTTGAAATCAAAGAAACATATGTGACACTCTTCCCACATTACAGGTATCTGCCTTTAATTTTATTATTTCTTGTTCTTTTTATGGATGATAAAAGTTAATGGCACAGAACACGATGCAGAGTCAGATGGTGGATGAAAGAATTATAAAACTTTACAAAGAGAAGACTTTTGTGTTAAGACTGAGGAGGATGAAAAGGGACTCTGGAAAGCAGCAGTAGGAGCAGTGAGGTGGGAGGATTAAAGGACAGCTCCTCCTATGTTCATTACACTCACTTCAAACCTGTTAAAAAATACTTTGGCTGTGGGAGGCACAGAATGGAAGTTTCAGAACTAACCAGACCAAAAGATCAGGAAACCATCAGAAGATATATGTTTTAGGAACAGTATCATTTCTCATTTTTAAGTCTAAGGAAAGTTACAGTAGACTTTATTTTCCCTGTAGGAAAATTGGAGACCCTGGAGACCCTTCTTTAGGTTGATGTCGGTAACCGAAGTGCTTGAATAAAACTCAGCCAGACACGGGGAGAACATGCAAACTCAACAGACAAAGGCCCCATTCAGCCCAAGAATCGAACCCGGGACCTTCATGGTGTGAGGTGAGAAAAGGCTAAAACTAAAACCACACCAAAATAGTGTCAGTCACCTGGCCATTGGCTGTTATCTCACAGTGGTAAAGATAGCACCTAGACCTGGACATGAACCAGTGATTTTCTAGTTCCAGGGTAAATGCTCTATCCATTTAAGCCCCTAAGCCCTTATATCTCACATATCTGTTTGATCCAAATCCACACCAAAACATAAAAATTTGTATATTTACCGCCATGTTAATGTATTTATTTGGTGAGGTTTTTTTTTTTTTTTGCGATTTTATGTTAAATAGATGGATATGTGGATGTATTTTAAAGGTATGTTTTTTTCAGGCTTTTTGAAATAGTTTTGAAAACCTTTGCATTAGTATTTCACATTCTATACCTTAAAATAATGTAACTGCATGGAAAATGTCTCCTTTTGGGGAGCTGTTATTTTGACTTTATAAAGAATGCTTGGATTAGTTGCCAGACGCCCCCTGCTGGCAATGGTGGGGAATGGACAGAGCATAAAATGGCTATTTAGCATGGCTATTAGCAACATGACACTAACAAACAGCTAACTGCTTCGAAGTGAAGGCAATCTCAGGGTTGGAATTATCAGAATGCACAGGAGCACTTGCTGGTTTCCCCTGTATGTAGAGCCATGAGACTGAGCATTTTCAGCTCTTGAGACGGCCTCAGTATACTCAAACATGAGGGAATGAAACAAAATACTACTCCAGGTTTTTGAGGTGCAAACAACATTATAACATGGTTAAAAGTAAAAGTAAAACCAAAAAATAAAATCAGCAGAATAGGTGACCTTTAAACAAAAGCATATCCTAAATGAGTTGTCTGGGGAGGTTGAGGTCTTATACATCATTAATTCAACCAGGAGAGACTCAAACACACAATAAATATTTTACTGAAGGAATAAACTTTTTTTTTATTGTGATGCCAAGATGCAATTACCATAGATTATATAAAGGGTGTTTAAAGTGATAGTGGGATAGTGTTTTATATGAGATTGTATGGTTATTATTTAAAAACTGAAAGTGACATTTTAAAGTCTTTCATAAGATTATTTTGTTAGGGCATGTACTTTTAAAATGTGCGATCAATAAATAAGTTAATGTTTAGCAAGGTATCCAATGAATATTTCTTTCTATTTCTTCTTCGTTTATTTTAAAGTCTCTTGTGTTTTCATACAAAATAAATGAAGCAACATAAAAGATGAACAGAGGCCTTCAGACACTAATAATGTTTTTAACAATAATCTATTCCTTTTATCTTTGAGAGCTGTGGATTTGATTTAATTATAATTGATTAAAGAAACTGTGTTTCATGCTGTTCCCTTGAAAACAACTAAAGTGTAGGTTGTAAAAGTTAACTTCTGCAAAAAAAGTGAATGAGTCAAGCGAAAAAGAAACAAGACCAAGACTTTTAATAGCAAAATATCAAAAGCTCTGAACCCTGTATGATGTGCTCTGGCGTTGATTCTGTTGTTGTACTGTTGTTGTTTTTAGGGTTAAAATTGTCCACAGCACCAGGACACAGTTGAACAGAATTACAATGTTGTTTAGCTGAAAGGACTACATATTAATGCACTCACACCCATCATTGATTGGGCAGTGGTTGAAAAGTTTGCCTCTAAAAAAAAAAGAACAATAATTAAAGTTAATGTTAGAAAGTTCTAAATGGTGTATTTCTGAAAGGACATTTTTTAATAATAAAGAAGCCTTTCAGCTGTACTTAAACTCAAAAAATGATGGTAATGTGAACTGGTATTTTTCACTTAAGAAGTAGTATTTGAAGACTTATTAGAATGTAAAGATGTATTTTGTCAAAAAGAAAATGTACTAAAACATATATTTTTTTTTAACTCATTGGCACATCATGTGTTTGCCCTGCAATAATAGCTGTATCTGATGTAGTAATGGTAATACAGTAGTTGTAGTACCACTAACCGTAAGTTTGGTGGATCGATCCCCACTACAAGTATGCATACTGCTGTTGTGTTCTTGGGCGAGACATTTCACCCACCTTTTCCTCCAGTGTCTATGGCACTGTAGTACGAACATGCTAGTCTGATTGTGTGTTTGGTGACTATAGGCGCAGAATGATTGCCACATCTCTCAGTCTCTCTCAGTCAGTCTGCCCCAGGGTAGCTGTGGCTACAGAAGTAGTTGAGGCTATACCCACACGAAGAAAAAGCCATGATTGTTTCAAACACGTTTCAAACACAGCACCATCTCAGAAAATGTGTGTGTCCACACAAAACCACTGAAAACACTATAATAAATACCCCGACCTGTTAGTGGCGCTACAACTCAGCCACAGAAACCCACCAAAAACAGACAAGAACACAGGGGACATGTGTAGAAAACATAAGAACATAAATAAATAGCTTTAGCTTTATTGTCCCCGTAGGGAAATGACTTGCAGCGTTAAACAGTAGGCACTCTACAAACACACATGCAGTACAGTAAAAGACACAACAACAACAAGCAAAGGGATTCAAATGCACCAGTCCCTAACCATGGGCCGTTTTGACATTGTTCAGCAGTTTAATTGCCTGAGGGATAAATGAATATTTTGTGCAGTTTCTTGAGACCTGAGGAAGGCTGTACCTTCACCCAGAAGGCAGCAACTCAAATGAGGAGCTGAGTGGGTGATGAACATCATCCACTATCTTATGAGCCTTTTTGACTACTCTGCCTGTGTACAGGCCCAGGATATGCCCCAGGATAAACAGGGTGATCCCTAACAGCTTTCTGGCTGTGGTCACTATTTGCCTTAGGCCCTTTTGAGCCTCTGTGGCATTGCTGTACCAACAAATGCTACAAAAAGTTAAAATGCTCTTGATAAAAGCAGAATAAAACAATAAAACTAACCCCGAATTTACACCAGAGGCGTTACAGAATAGATCGATTTGCGAGCATCTGTTTAAAAGTGTCAATATACACCGAGGGCCACAGAGCTGCTGCTGTTCCACTGGTGATGCCAGTCTCCCCTCTGCTGTTTCACAGACTACTCACCATCTAAACACAAAACTGTGGCCACAGAATCCCAGGTATTCAACTTCTTCATATTGTTCTTGAAAAATGGCTGCTTGATGTTACAAATTATGCTACATTTCTCCCTCTCAAAAATTAACATCTCAATGCACTGTGTTTTCATTACCGCTGTTTAGTGAGTCTTTATTTTGAAAGTGTAGTGGAAGTTTATTTTGACACTTGGCACCTGTTGGTGAAATAAAAGACTCATTTGCTAAAATCTGAGTTAAAATTGTTGGTTGAATTATGTTAAAAGCTGATGAAAAGTCCACAATTAAAATCTTAATGTGAGTCTTTGGTTTTTCCAGATGCATGTAGATTAGGTGTAGCAGAGTCAGGACAGCATTCTGCACACCTTGGGAGGCCTGAAATGCAAATTGCATGGGGTCAATACAGTGCTGAGTTTGAGTGATAATGACCTTTTTCATTGTGCACTCGAAGCACTTCATCTCCACAGATGTCAGCAGCGACTTGGCCCTTCTGTGCCTGAGGAGGCATTGGGCAGCTCTGCATCTGTGAGGCCACCCTGCCTCATTGCCTCGCTCCAGGAGGGCACACCAGGGCCAAGCACTGCTGTTAGCCCCAGCCAGGAGCCCATCAGTGAACAGGAGGAGGAAGAAGATGAGGAACACTGGGAGGGGAAAGGCCAAACAAGACAAGGAACAAGACAGAGGGAGGAGGAAGACTGCTTTTACACTGTTTTTAAAGCAGACATTGAATATGGAAGCAAGCAGGAAAGGAGACGAGAGATGGAGGTGAGGGAGGGAGTATTCCGGTGATATTTATGTTTACTGAATTTAATTTATATATTTGTAAATGGAGAGTTTAATTTACAGTTTCTGAATAAATTGCACATTTGCTCTTTTGTAAACTGGTACTGACTGCACACTAAACATGCAGGTAAAGAGGGTAGAGACCAGACTTTTTGTTGATAATGACCGATTACACCTCCAGAAACTTACACACTTACACAAAATCATTTCTGAAACCAAGGTAAAACGTCCATAGAAATTTGACACTTCAGAAAATATAAAATACATTTATTTCTGAATACTGATGTGGTTGTGGTTGCGTGGCTCTGGCCTATAAAGAGGAACAATTTCACCAAAGGCACAGTGCTCTCGAAGGTCACACTGAAAAAACAACAACATCAGTCCAGCATCAAAAATTGTTCAGATTTGTATTTGCAATTAATGTGAGCAATTAGCATATGCAGATCATATAATTTTATCAATATGGGTTGAGCCTTGACAGACATTTTCTTAAAAAATAATTAATTAATTCAAACTTTGCGGATCACAACTGATTGTGTATTGTAAAAAAAAAAAAAAAAAAATACAGAAAGTGGTGGTGACTCTGGTGAAGTTGGTGGTGACTCTGATGATAGTGATGGTGATTCTGGTGGGGTTGGTGGTGACTCTGGTGACCATTACTTTCACTCTGGGCTTGGCAAAAATGCATCAGTTATTTAATTACATTATGTTTCCTATAATGCTATATTAGGATTAATCATGTGATTATTAACATAAATGTGCAAATTACCCTCCAAAAATGGTTGTTTTTATGGGCAAAATCTAAAAGTCGTGGGAACAGAAATATTATACCAGAGTCCTCATAACTGGGCGTACTTACAGCATTATCAGGAGTGATAGAAGTGGTCTTTCCTCTGCTGCTGCTCCTGCCTAATGTCCTCAAATCAGCATCTCTTTAAAATTACAAGATAAAATTACATTATAACAGACCATATAATCATATCATTTCAGTCTCCTCTGAAGCGTGCGTGTGTGAGTGTCAGTCAGCTGGGAGAATGAACATTGGCTGGGGCCAAACATGCCTTGTTTATTTGTAAAGCCATGCGCTTGTTGCAGGAGCAGCTTCGGAGTAAACCGTGCTGTGTGTGCACTGATATTTGCATAAACACAGTACATCCAGGTCATGGATGTATAATGGTCCAAGTGGCCAAAGATGTCCAGCTCTAGTTAGCGTACACCAGAAAAAAGGGAGCTCTTGCTCTACAACAGCTGTAACAAATGTTTCTAAACTTTCCTCTGACATGAAAAACTTTTCATTTAATGTCAAGAAATTACTATTGGAAAATCAGCAGTGTCAGCATTAAGAATTGTAACAGGTATGATATGGTCTTAGTGAGATTTTAATTTTATTTTATTGTGTAATAATTCATAGTCACAGTGTGTGAATGTGTTTTGTTTATATTGCTTGCATTGTATATGCTTATGTGGTATTTCTCACCTGCTCAGGGACTACAGATGGAAACTAGCTTCAGCTATAATCTGGTGTAAAGCATCTTTAATGTATTTGCACATTGTCCCTGTCAAATAAACTAATAAATAAATACACTGAACAAAAATATAAACGCAACACTTTTGCTTTTGCTCCCATTTTTCATGAGATGACCCTAACCATATCTCTCAAATATTGTTCACAAATCTGTCAAATCTGTGATAGTGAGCACTTCTCCTTTGCCGAGATAATCCATCCCTCCTCACAGGTGTGCCATATCCAGATGCTGATGAGACAGCATGATTATTGCACAGGTGTGCTCATCTGAGCAACAGTTTAGAGACTAAATTGCAGTTATTTAGTGAGCAAAACAAAGCTGTTTTCCACTCACAGATCTGAGGACTCCTGGACACAGTGGAGGCTGGTGGTAGTCTCCTCCATTGCCTGTGTTAGAGGGGAAGACACAAAAACACTGTCATAAGTGCAAAATGAATCACACAAAATATCCTTTTCTTTTCTGTTTATGACATTGGAGTAGCCTTAGGTACAAGATTATAAAATAAACACAAAACCTCTAACTCACTTGATACTCATTTCAGCTCATAGCATTAGCAAACATTAGCATGCACAGTGACAAAACACTAGTTCATATCATAAGTCTAACAAGCTCAAGAAAATTATATTACAACAAAACCACAGCTTATTTACCTGTCCAACAGAAACTGGGCTCTTGTTTCATGTTTCTCTTTAGCCATTGTGCTATCTCCTCGAGCTAACACTACTGTGTGCAGGTCTGTGGGCCAATGGTTTACCATCACCATACACAAATGATTTGTTGATGTTTTTTAGGCCCCACGGAATCCACAGTTCATGTATGTTCTCCGTTTTTTCCCCCATTACACATAATTAATGGTCAATTATAGGCCAGGGAAGGCAGTTTTAAGTAATATTGCAAAAAATTATTTTATAAACATCCTCCATAATACTTTTAAGTAAGATACTTATTTAAGGGACAAGCTGCACATGTACTTCAAGTGTGCTTCAAAAAATACACCTGAAGCAGGTTTTCATCATCCCAAAAGCTTGTTTAATAATAGAATGTGCCCTGTAATGATGAGTATTAAACCTTTGCTCTGCCACGCCTCTCACTGGCCTCTTATATGGTGTAATAAGGGCCAGGGGTTCCTGTAGACATGGGTGGCCACCATCACCCAGGAGGAAATACCCTGGGGGTGGGTATGTCCCCCTAGAGTAGAGAGGGGCTATTTCTGAAAATGCGTGCATCACATGCGTGTACGTGTGCATCCCGGGTAACCCACAAATATATCTATAAAGTGGCCCTAATGGTCACAGATGGCCTGGCACACAATTGATTCTAACAGTTTCCTGTGAAAAGAATGAAGATGTTAACTTTTATACATTAATATTGGTGCAAATAGTCACATAAGTACAGCCTATTACTGTACTTACTGATTTATGTCATTTTGAGCACTTTATTCACACATGGCACCCATCAGTGGCCACAGCAGCTTTACAAAAGGCTGGGTGCCTTGCCAGCCAAGCAAAGCCCTCCCCTACCACTCTGACCTGCTCTTCCCCTGATGGTGGGGACACAAAACGGTGGTGGACACCAACCACCTTATCAGCCATGTGGTGCACAACCTGATGGACAGTGGAGAGGGGCATTTGAAAGAAGAAAAGTCTCCAGAGTCAGGCCCCACCCATGCCGCCTCGCCATCCTGAGGGCCCCCAGGAGCAGGTGGATTGCCTCCCGGGACAGACAGAAGTTTGTCAGCCAAGACGAGACCTGTGGAAACTTCAGACCACAAACAGATAAAGATATAATGTAATTTCGGTGTTAATGTTCCAGTGTGAGTCAATTAGCCTAAATTGTTACACATTTCATAGATGCTCATTAATATAAACTTCATGTTCAAGAAATAAGTAGGCTATGGCACTCTCAAGGGTTTGCTTAAATAATCTTGCATACTGATGTGGTGTATTTTATTAGTGTAGGCCATAGAAGTGGCTCTGCAGTACATACCCTCTCCAGTCTACGGCGGAGTAGGATGGCCATCCAACGGATGTGTCTACGCCGCTGAGCTACGGCCCAGCGATGCTGTCGCTCCCTCTCCGTCTTCATCTGCTCAAAAGTTTGATACAGCGCGATGCACAATGGAATATCCATCTTCATTCATAATGGCCGGCATAAAGGGGCCAGTTTTTAAACACATGATTCAATCACATGACACTACATGATAACACAATACATATGCTTTGAAGCATGTTTCAAATTGCTGCGGCGTCAGCAGGACACTCAGCTTTGCCTCGGAGTGGCTGAAGCAACCTTCGGAGGAAAGCACAGGAAAAATACCCAGGGATTAAATACACACTGGAACAAAGCACACCTTTTTGAGGCCCTAAGCAAAATTCAGCTCCGGGATATATGCATGCTAGCTTTCATTTAATTTATTTAAAAACCTTTAAATAAATTGTTTATTTTTTTACCTAAACTGTGGTGACTCTGCTTGTCTTTAGGCATGTTTTACCTATTAAATATTATATTTATTTTATAGATTACATCAGTGTAGGCATCAGTTTTTAAAGCCAACTTTATTTAAGAATATTTAATTTCACTCACTGTTTTACAGAACTAAAGCTATTTTCTTGATTAATATTTCACAGATGTACTGTAATAGGCTTCAAATAAACTAGACATACTGTTGTCTACTATAGCCTATTTAAACATTCTGTGACCCCCTTCAGGGCCCTCACCCACTCTTTGAGAACCACTGTGCTCACTTATACTTGCACTTAACAGATTCTCATTGTGCCAGGACCAGTTAAATATAGTTTGATGGTGATTTGCTTCAGTAACTGTTACACACATCTCATACAGCCTCTGTCTCTGCAGGGATAAATAGCACCTCGGTCTTGTGATAAACATAACTTTGTACATTTTTATTGAGGTAACTAGTGTCCAGATTTCTCTGTCCTCTGTTGGACACAGAGTGGAGTTACTTTAAATCAGTTTCTGCGCGAAGTAGCCCTGAGTTCTCTCCTCTCTTTAGCACAGAGCAGACAAGACTCGAGATAGATGAGAGGTGAGACGTAGAGAACAGGAAAGGACGCAGCAATGGTGCCATAAAACAATGTATGTTTTGGAAACATGAACCATAGAAGAGTTAAATCGGAGTTTCACTCACAGTGTAAAAAGTGCACAAGAACAGAGAACAGGGCATGCGGCTGGAGAGGGACAGGTGGTGCGCAGTGGTTCAGTAGTAGGTCTGTAGTGCATAGTACAGTCTCTCTGTCTTGAATGACGCATAAACTGATCAGAGGGGGTGGTAATTACACAGAGATCAGACATGGCCCCGTTTGCTGTAAATGACAGACAGAGAGAGGCATGGCCTCGACTTTCACAGAGAGGAGGAGGCGGGGCCCTGCCACATTGTGAGCTTTACGCAACTTGCGTAGTCTGCATATGCGCTATGTACGATTTTTTTAATTATTATTATTACCTATAGTAGTAGCAGAAGTACTGCGAAGCAGTTGTAATTTGGTTATGTATTTGCAAAAAGACTTTACAAAAAGGTAATTTTACATTCAGTACTATTAGTTGAGTATGGATCTTGAGTCCTTATTCCAAATGTGTAATTTATTTATTTATGCTTACCTACAATAATACACTGGTGTGGTCTTGTTAGCATTACACATTTACACATTTCGGAATGTAATGAGTTACTGCTACAGATATTTTAATATCTGTAATCACATCTTTTAATTGAGGCGCTCTTGCCACAGTGAATGATGTCTCCCGCTGCTAACCGGAGTTGACCTGAAGTCTGATACGTAATAATCAGATACGATCCCATGGTGTTTTGTGGCTTAATACTGGCTTTAGTCTGACTGTGATCTGAAATGGCCCGGTCCTTGTGAAAAGCAGATAATAGGGGTGTGATTGCAAATGTGTCCAAAGGCCCATTACCTCCATTAAACACTGACACTGCTGCAATTGTCCATCAATTTCACTGCTTTCATTCAGAGCTGAGGCTGTTGTTCTCATATCCAGGACACAAAGAGCACATCAACACGGCTCAATCCTCAAAGTGCTTTCAAACGGAGAATATTTTAGTTTATGTGTTCCCCATGGAGCCTTATGCACTAGGCTCATTCATAGGTCCATTGTCATCCCCATCAGCACCCATCACCCAACAGATAAATGCCTTCTAAAAGATAAAGCCCAACATTCCAGCCGGATATAGACATATTTATTTAGCATAAAGCTTTATTCAGATTATTGCAGCCTTCCCCCTCCGCTTGGACCCCCGTGCGCAGGTTGGGCGTGGCTGCTGGTGCCACACTACACTTGTTAATGACAGGAATTGTTTAAAGAACTTTCAGATCTTGGGCTTGCAGTTTTCTCCGTAAAGACAATCTTTTCTTCTGTGTATAATTGATAAAGCAGTTTTAAAAATGTGTTCTGTCCACCGACCTCTACACAAGGGCATAAAATGATGTAATTGTATCTATCAGTAGAGGGCAGCATTATACAACTCCAGCATACAGCCTGCTGGACATTATTAGAAGAAGAACATTTGACTCGTAAAACACAAAAGAGCACAAAAAGAAGTGCTGTCCTCCAATTTTTCATAATCCCTATAGCTGCCGTGTGAACTGTTTGTAGAAGCTGGCCAGAGGTATTAAATGATTATTTCATAAAAGCACCCAATTTTATGTTCAGGGATCGTTCTTATTTTCCTTTCAAAAGGCTTCAACCAGATTTTTTAAGCAGTGCCAGTGCTCTCCCATGTACGTGCACAAGCAAGCACATCTTTGAAACACTTACTACAAACCACAATCATTTTTTTATATCACACACTGTTCATGATGAAATGATTAAACCTTAATGAAACACTTTGGTTTTTTTGTGGGATATAAAGTGAAAACAAACTGTATCAGATGCACCCATCATTAAATTTGCTTCTCTTCACTCCTCTCCTTTGTGCCATGTCTCTGAACGATGTGTAGAAGGTTTCACGCAGAGAGTAACGTATGCAAGTTCGGGCGTACAGAAGTCCCCTGGCTCGTAAACCATTGTGATGAGAGGAAAAGTGAGTTTCTTTGGGACTGTATTCATCTGCCCTTGGTCCATTATCTAAACTGCTGTGATATCATCCGACCATAATTCATAGTTTTCACAGTGTCAGACCTGGAGGGCAATGCTTCCTTGGAGGGCAAGCACATTGGTTTACCAGTGGCTAAAACAAGGCAGCAGTATTTATAGTTTCAGTCAATATTGTATTTTGTTCATTGTCTGGCCATCTAAATGCTTATTTGGCTGCATCTTCTCAGTTCTGTGTTGCGTGTCCCTATGTTTGTTTTGCTCTCTGGTGGAACGTAAAAGTCACATAACTAAAAGCTATGAATATTTTTATTTACAAGGTTATCTAGAGTTTCCCAGTCTATCTTATCTTTCCATAAATTCAAAATGTTGCCTCAGAGTGGTTTATACTTAGACCAGAGACTTATGTTTCTGTCTGGGAAGACACAGGAGCAGTTGAATTAATGAGCTGTGTCTCTAAATGGACGTGAATCACCGGGCGCTGCCAGCTCTGTCCCAGCTCCTCACAGCATCTACCCTTCTTTCTGTTATATAAGACCATTTCTCTTTCTCTGTCTATATTTCTGTTCAGATTTGTTCAGTGTGGTGTGCCATGTTTTTCTGTGGTTGTCATTTCAAAAACGTCACAGGCTTCACTGAATTTCTAAAATCCTGGCTTATTACAGCAGATGCAGACATAGCCAGAGCCATAACACAGGAAAAACAAATGCTTCTGAAATTTTAGTGTAGAGTGAATTAGTCAAGACACAATGTACTTTTCTGTGCTGGTCCCAAGCCCAGATAAATGAGAGTGTTGCGTCAAGAAGGACATCATCTGGTGTAAAATCAATACCTAAATGACTGCACACTAGGGAGCGGATGATCTGCTGTGCTGACCTCTTTGCTAAGACATGGTCCTTATCTCAGGGATAGATATCACAGTTTGATTTATCACAACCATGGGAGCTAAAACTGTTTTGCACAGTGGAGGATTAGGTGCAAAGGTTTAGCATAGGAAAGAGTGCTGCTGTTTGTGCTCAGATGGACCATGAAAATAAGATATAATGCTTTAAAGGGGCTCATTTGCTAACATAATACAAGCTCTTTTCAAGCTTTTTTAAATTAATTTGAACACATTTGCATCAACATTTCACGTTTTATAATCTAAAACAATGTATGTGTATGGAGAACGTCATCTTTTGGGGAGCTGTTATTTTCATTTTGCATAAAACCCTTGGATTGGCCTGTCCCTTTAAGGCTCTGCTGCGCTCTTTCACTTCACTTCGTCAGCTCCATAACCCTTTGCTGAGCTGTAGTACTCCAGGGCCAGGGGCGTAGCCAGGATTTTTTTACTGGGGGGGCCAGCTGGGTCCAGTCATTTTACTGTGGTGGCACTTACAGATTATTAAATTAAAATGATTTTAAGATGGTCGTGCATTCAATAACATCAATGATTTGGATATAGCAAGAGTGTGTGTAAACATTTAAAAGATAATGATAGTTTACGCATATGCATTGGCTTTAGTCATTTATTTAAATAACGTGCTTTACAAAATAATTCATGAACTCCAACAAAAATAATGTGAAATTACAAGGCTGTTGTGCTTATATTTCATTTGTATAAGAATTCTCACAATAAAGCATTAACATTTAATAATATTTAGAACTGTAGAACAACTGATTTCATAAGGAAAGATTAAATGCCTATTGCTCAAAATTCAGTTAGGCAATTTACCATGCAGATTACAGCAAATGTACGGTTTTGGTGATTTTTAGCAAAAACATCAACAAACTCATTCAAATTTAAAGACTTTGCCCTTTTGTATTCTATGCTTAAAACTCCAAGATCACTCAGCCTGTCTTCTGTCATGGTAGTTCTAAGGTGTGTTTTGACGAGCTTCAAGCAGGAAAAGCTGCGCTCACATGCAGCTGTGCTGACCGGTAATGCTAGTGCAATTTTACATAGTCTGAAAAAAACATGAAAAACATCCTGGTACGGCTCAATAAATGCAGTAAGATCTGCAATACTAGATGGTCTCTGCATCCCATTGTCTATTTTTCTATCCAAAATTCTTTTAACTTGTGTAGGGTACATATATAAAAATATATACACTGAACTAAGACAAAGATTAAGAGTAATAACTCCGCATTGGTACCAGTTAGCCTTGCGCTAACGTTAAAACACCTAAACTAATGTCTTAAGAGGGAAGGATTGACCAGGAGGGACTCAGTTTAATAGATAAAGATCACCAAACTCAACTTAATTTAGATTAAGTATAACGTTTATTTACACAATAAGGTGGAATAGTGTACTGAGGCACAGGTAAATTTCGAAAGGAATGTAATTATGAACAGAACCGTTATGCAGAATTATTGATTAACTAATGATGAATTGCAGTGGAGCAAGTTATAAATTGACTTATTAAATTATTGGAAATTTAGGAATAAGGGAGTAGACTCTGAGACTATAAGTGCCAATTCTGTATCATACATAACCACACTGATCTTACGGCGCTCGGTGCAGGAGGGGAAGGCGGTGACGACAGCCAGCCTCCGGTTTCAGCCAGGGGCTCGGATGTTGTTCCTCGTCCTTTAGAGCCGCAGGGTGTAGCAGGGCTGGTGTTCCCGGCTCCAAGCTGCGGGTCGTGGTGTGTCCTCCAAGCTCCACAGCCAGTCGCCAGGTGTCCCGTTATGTTGAACAGGAGCGTGATGCCGCTCAGGGAGAGTTTAGCTGTTGTCAGCGTAAGGCAGCGTCAAAGTCTCAGAGTATGGCAAATGTCCCTTTTTATGCCGAATGAAAATTCAATAAAAATCCTTTCACAGCGACTCAGAACTTTAGAAGTATAACTTCTTAAATTAGCCGCTTTGGTCAAGGCAGCGATTGTTAAAGCTTGCGGATGTTGCGCGGCGCGAGGCTTTTCAAAATAAACTACAAAAATGATACTCGAACAAAAGTTTGGGCGACTTATTGTGAAAAGATGTTATCACCGGCAAGGTGAACTTAACGCAACAAAAATGACGAGAAGAAAAGAAAAATTAAACTTAAAAGACGAAGAAGAGACGGAGACGAGACGAGACAAAGACAAGACGAAACTAAGAACTAAGCTGAGAAATGTGGGCCGCACCCCAAGATAAGACTGGAAGGGTGTCTCGGCCCCCCCCCCCCTTTGAACTGATAGTGGAGAGGGCTCAAATTACCTCTGCTAGACACAAAGTAAATGTCATAAAAAGAAATGTGTCTTACTCCACTTCAATTTACGTACCTTTAAAACATGTTATTTTTAACAGTTTGCACAAAACATAGCTATGACATTTCCCTGTAAAGTAACATGTTAATGCATACAAAGTCTTTTAAACAGATGAAATGTGTCAAGCCTCTGGTTCTTATCAGAGAAGAGAGGAGGCCTCTTCTGGCATTATTATTGGTCTGCAGTTCGTAAAGGACAGATTTATGTCTTTGTTTTGCATCCTTGGTGGGTAAGCGCAGACTTCTCGTCTCCTAAAGGAATGTCCATCCTTGATAGAACTTCAGCAGTGGTCCAGAACTCCTACACTTGGTAGACTTCGTATACTAAGTCTCCCACATCACATCCATATAGTCTGGCAAAGGCAAACAGGCTATCTCTGTCACAGAAGGTTTTACTGTTTGGGTGTAAAGCTTGTATCCCCTGCATTATAATGCAGTTATGTTGTGAAAATCTATTCCGTAGTTCACTAAGCATCTTGTCCAAAACCTGGTAGAAGATCCCTGTTCTGAAATAGTCTTTACTGTGGTCAGTTGCTTGGCTGCCCACTGTGGATAGTACATGATGTGCCTCCAGCTTTTGCTTTGTCATGCTTTGCTATGAGTTCTAGTATGCCTAAGAAGTTCCCTTTTCTGTTCAAGCCCATGGACTCATGATGTCCTCTCAGGGCAATGTTTTGAGTTGCTGTATACAGCACGACCTCTGCAAGAGTTTGAATGTATTCCCTATTCTCTTTGACAGTTTTATTGTATTCTTTATTTAAATGCCCCATTAGTGTTTCCTGTTTTTTTTCTGCTATTTGAAATTCCCTCCATGCCAGCATTGCATCCTTGTGATGCTCCGACCGGCTATGTGCAGCAAACCCTCCATCTGTAAAAGTAGATTTTTTCCAGTTTCTGAATCCTGAATCTGATGTAAAAGTTGATACTGTGTGACTAGGTAAACTAAAATGCCTACAAGCAGAAACAGAAAGCAGAGTCCTTACTGACAGAATATTCTAACCAGGGATGATTGTGATACCAGTCACTCTTAAAGCTTCTCATACGGTCAGCCTGAAGTGTCTTAGGGAAAAGCTTCAGGTGAGGCTGCACTGGAGCTTCACCCCTGGACTTTGAAATATCTGTAAAGCGCAAAATAATCCACTTAGTAAGCCCTAGCTCATCATTATAAATGTGTTTCTTAATCATATTACTTATTGAATAAGCATTCTATTTAAATATATGAAAGAGGGAGAGAGTGAGAAAGAGAGAAAGTGTGTGTGTGTGTGTGTGTGTGTGTGTGTGTGTGTGTGTGTGTGAGAGAGAGAGAGAGGGAGAGTGAGACTATATACTAGACTATAGGCTATACTCAGGCTACCTTGATAAACATTTACCTGAAGGGCAGCCACTGACACTTGACACTGGAGTGATGCTGCTGCTGTGCTGTGACTCATTTCTTTCTCCTTCCACTATGTCTGATTCCTCATCTGTCTCCGCTGTTCTCTCTGGCCCATTCTCTGCTGAGTCTGACTCTGCACTTCTTATTTGTTTCTTAAAAAAGGCTTCAATCGTACTCTCTCCCTTCCTTTTCATGTTTGACATCTAGGAAATGAGAGTTTTTAAGTATCATAATTATTTTTCCAATGTTTTCTTTTAAGTAGTCTATAAGTTTACTTCTACATGAACCTGCATGAAAGTGACTAAACATTTTTGTATTGCATGTAATTCTGTGTTTTACATGTATATCGGAAGTATCTGTGATGAACTATTCCATATTTCTAGGTATGTAAGATTATATTTAATTCAAATATGTAAATAATTATGTTGGACAATATTTAAAAGTTTTGAACAATAATAAACTCACCTGTTGTTAGCATTACACTATTTTTGACAGCTTTGGCGTTGATTTTTCCCGCTGTACCCGGCTACTTGTTGTTGTTCCGGTTCAGGGGGCGGTACTTCCGTCCTGTCTGTCACGTCATGTCGTGCCTCTGATCATTTGGTCAATTTCTGTGTGAATCCGGAGCCGATCACCGCGAAATAAAGACTTAATAACATGAGGACACAAAGTCTTCTCTGTCAGCACTTGATGTCACGATATGAAATCGCTTACTGCAGCTACAAAAAGCGTCTCATCGCACCTGCATAAACGCGCGTCTCTCGCGGGCTTCCTGGAAAATAGAAGCCTTTTAACACTCGCGGCTGGCGCTGGAACTCGTTTTTCAGCCAAAAGACACATACAAAATATGCATCTATTGCTATATTTTGGCAACTACCATGAGCACTACACGGACCTGATGCATTTTTTTAATGTTGAAGGATTACTAGCTCTGATGGACCGTGATTTAGGACTTACACTTTCATTTGTAAAAAGCTCGCGTTTGCAATGTCGAGCCCACAGGGACGGTAAACACACGTCTATTCAGTCAGATATAGTCACCATAGGTGTATGTGGCTGTAGCTACTCTCATATTGACTGTTACATGGCTTTTCTGTAGAGAAGGAGCTGCCAGCAGCGCGCTGCTCATGCAGACAACCAAACGTCTCTGCGGCTCGCAAGTAAACACGCAGCTGTGCCCAACACAGTGTGTTTGAGGTCTGGCGGCGCCGCGGCTTCATCGGGCACTTTGTACTTTCCAATCAGTTAAGCAGGGCGCCGCAGTGAAACTAGCCTCGCCACTCCGCTCCCCTGCTTGTTCCTGCTGCTCTGCGGGCAGCTCTCAACGCAGGGAGGTGGGGTGGGGTGGCCAATGGGGTGGCCGGGCTCAGACCAGCAGTGGCCGTGGCCACCCCAGGCCACCACGTAGCTACGCCTCTGTCCAGGGCTGAGGCCTTCCTCTGCCTAAAGCCCTTTAAAGACACTACTGCCTCTTCATCACCTCCTTGCAGTTCAGATGTGAATAAAGTTGGGAGGACATGAGTTCAGAGTTCAGAGAGTTTGAGCGGACTATAGACAGAAAACGAGAAAATGGCTAATTAGCAATGCTATAAGCAAACATGAAGCCAACAGATAGGTAAATGAACTGACTGCTTTAAGTAATTTAAGTGCTTCGTAGAGCTGAGACTGAAGGTTTTCATCTCTTGAAAAGGACAGCATACAGGATTAATCAAAAATGCAAGAAAGAAATAAAATAGTGCTCTAGGTATGTTTTTGAGATGGAAACAACATTATAACATGGTTAAAAATTCAGAAAAGTTGAGTTAGCAGAATAGATCCCCTTTAAGGCTGGTGGCAACAAAGAAATTTGGTAACAGTTACAGGTAACAAATTGTTAACAAATTGTTACCTGTAACTGGGTCGAGGCACAGTTGTCACAATCTTACACAATAAATTCTTTCAGTTTTGAGGCAGCAATCATTGTAAATCACACACAACACACCCACAAATATTTTTTTAAACAGCACTCTCAATCTAACACCTTTCTTGATAAATAAGGTCCATAGTGCCAAGACCTGGACTTCAACCAGGCATCTTTTCCCCCAGGGGTAAATGCTCCTTCCATTGAGCTAAAAAGCCCCTTAAATCTTAGGGCTGAGGCTTTCCTCTGACTAAAGCCCAGACACTACTGCCTCTTGATCACCTCCTTAAATCTTAGAATGTTAAAGAATCTTACTAAAACTAATTAATTGTTTTTTTACTGACCCCTTGTGGCTGGAATTAATGTCTTTGGCCCTATCTTCCAATGGTACAGAATCCTTTCAAAATCTCCTGGATCCAAATTTCATCACAATCCATCCATGACTTTGAGTTATGTTGCTAACAGACTACAAGACAAAAAAAAAAAAAAAAAAAAAAAAAAAACCCAACAAAACTATGCTGGTGAAACCATATAAATAGGCACATAAAAGACATTGCATCATTCACTTTTTTTTTTTTTAGCTTTAAACCAAAGCTTACTTCTAACCCCACGGCTCATCAATGGCTCAGGCTGTTTTAGAAAAGGGAGCGATAAAAATTAAAAAAAAAAAAAAAAAGAGGAAAGAGTGAAATTTACTGAGATTGAAGAAAACAGGTCGGAGAAGTGCAGGCAATCCAAGCTCTACATTTCAGCATCAGGTCGAACTGTGTATGCTACAGAGGCTAGTTACGCAATACAACACTTGTCAGTAGAAGCACCTGAGATTGATCCTTGAAAGAAAGACAGTGGACGCAGGGCTTGAAGCAACAGCACACTTTCAAAATAAAATCTCCTCCAAAGGGCTTTCATACATCTGGTTTATTCTATACAGTCTACAGTCGGCACAGTTTGAGGAAACAAATAATGCCAAAAGCAAACCCAAAAAAGATTAATAGGCCTACACAATATCAAGAAAATATGTGATATTCAAGAACTATCTTTAGTATTGATATAATGTCTGTGATGGTTCTCAATCATCATATACTGGATGGTCAAAGAAGGAATCCATCTGTATGTCCTGATTAATTCTTTTGAACCTTCGACTGCTGAGATAATGATAGGAGCTGTGATGTTTACCATAGACTAACTATTTGGTATTGGATATATCAATGCCACTAACTTTTAACCTGACTCCAAATGTTTCTTCAATAGAGTATTTGCAAAGGGCAGCTCATTTAGATGAATACAGATATGGTGTAAAGGTCCAGATAACGTAATGTTGAGATGTCATGTGCCTGGATAATGTAGGTTTACCTGGGGAAATCTTCAGGACAGGCATGAGAGGTGAACCAGGGGATGCGTGCTGTCTTGGAAATGACAGCAGGACTGAGAAGGCACTTTGTAACTGTAAACAACTTCTTCACCTCATTTGGTCTTGCTGAGGAGCTGCTGAAGCAAAGAATGGCCCTGGTGGGCACCCTACACATAAATAAACCTGAGCTTCCCAAAAAAGGGCAAAAGGGCTGCATTCTAATGCGCTCACTCCCATCATTTAATGGGCAGTGGTTTACTTTGGTAAACTTTACTTACTTATCAGCTATACTTAAACTACAATATATAACATGGTCCTGTCCACATCTGTCATGGTGCAAACATGACTCCAACAAGGATAGAGAACATAATAATTGAAGTTTACATACAGCTAAAAGGTTTAGTTTAAATTTTCAAAAATTTTCACAATGCATTTAGAGTGTTTAAAACATTAGATTTTTTTGTGTTTTAGTGATTATGGTTTACAATAGCAAAATGGCATTCCAAATGTAAAAAATATTAAAAATTAAAAATGTTTTTATGTTATTATAAGAACTCAACATCATCATTTGAGTGACTGAAAGTGAAAAAAAAAAATTTGTTTTATTCACGCATGTTTGATCTCACCGCTCTACATCAGACCCATGTATCCCAGCCTTTTCCAGGAAGGGTTCCTGCCTGTTTCTACAGCACATACATTGTTACCTTACTGAGTAGTGCTGCAGGCACCTGCACTCTTTTCATTGCAAATTGCTGCTACTTTCCAGTGTTTGCAGTGGATCTTATGGACTGGCTTGGGTCGACAAAGAGGAAGTGGGCAAAGGAAAGGTAAGTAAAAACACATATTTACCGAAATGATTTAATATATTGCACCACAACCACTTTGGAGTTTATTTTTTGTCTTCCATCTTCTCCTTGGACAAATAGCATTCAACGAAAGTGCCACTGTGCCAAACGGATGAAAAAACATTTAAAAAGGAAAGACATTAAATATCAATAAATAACTTCAAAAACAAACTGTGTGCAACTTTTTGAGGTATGTGCAAATGTTTGTGCGCTCTTAAAACTACTAGGAAAGTAATCTTAAGTGTTGCAGGTGGTTTGTGGCAAGTAGATTATTTGTTACAGTAGATTATTTCAGCAATAAAATGTGAAATGCTAATGCAAAGGTGTCCAAATTTACATAAAAAACTTGAGAAAAAGCAGTCTAATATATGTCAAATAAATTACTGCATATCCCTTCTATGGAACGCACACTGATAGGAGATTTAGCACAAAGTCATTAACATAGCTCCTGCCTACTTCTCCAAACTGATGTGCTGACTACATTACAGTACCTATACCAAAACATCTCATAGACCCACGTCTACACAATGATACACCTGAAATTCAACAGAACACTAAATATCCACAGCCCATTGTAAATTTAGTTAACTATGGCTTGCAGCTATTCTGTTTAGAGACTTTGCTGGAGGTGAGCTCATTAAAATTGTACTGAGCTCTATAGGGTCCAACATCCTACTGCTAACACAGACAGACATTCATGTAATCCTCATGCAAATCGCGTTAGACTCTGTTGGTCTCCGTTTCCCATGATGCACCAGATGTCTCATTCCAGCTGTCTGTCTGCCAACACGCTGTCACAGAAGGCCTTGACCGTGGTCCTGTTGAAATCATTGTGGTTTGAGCTGAGACAATTTGAGATCACAAATTGCTGACAATTCACTGACAATTTGAGATCACAAATCGGATTAATTAATTTCAAAGGGAGCTGTTGTGTAAACCAGATCTTGAGCATGTGTCGAGACATGTCAGCTGTCAAAGGACATAACTTCTCTATGTGTGAGGATCAACAAGCAGTCTGCTTTTCCTGGTTTTAGTTTGTTAAAAAAAAGTAAAACTGGACCAATTTGATCACACGGAATACTGACACGTGACATCAAATTTAAGCAAAGTGGAGGAAAAATTTGTAAAAGTTCTGTTTTCTTTGATTACTCTGTCATCCAGGCCAACTGAAACACAAATGCAAGGTCTTGGTTTTCAAGTTGAAGATATTTTTCCAAATCCAAAAGCTACGCACGGTGGCATAGTGGCTAGCACTCCTGCCTCACAGCAAGAAGGTCCCGGGTTTGATCCCTGGACTGGGTGGGGCCTTTCTGTGTGGAGTTTGCATGTTCTCCCTCTAGGTGCTCCGGTTTCCCCTACCACTAAAAACATATACAATAGGTCCCCCATGGGGCCAGGACTCCCCTGCAAAAGAGATTCTGAATCTCAGTGGGACTTTCCTGGTTAAATAAAGGTCAAAGAACCACAGCCAAAAATTAGCAACAATGTTCCAAGTATCTGGCCTGTCTAAGAAGCTCAAGAGGATTTTTAGCCAACACAACATCACGATTCATTTCAAACCTGTTAATACTCCCAGACAAAAACTGGTTCATCCCGAGGACAAAATTCCAAAGTAATGTATTGTACTCCATCCAACGGTACATTGGAGAAACCAAACAGCCTTATACCAACACTGCAGGGCCAACTCCAGTGGACCAGAGTCTGCAGTACACCTCCACCTGAAGAACACAAACCACTCTTTTGAGCAGGGTTGCCAGGTCTGAAAGTAGAAATCACCCCAACAGCAACTTAAAAACCATGCAAATCCCACATAACAGTGTATGAAAACACTAAAACACCGAAAGGAGTGCTCCTCCAGTGACATGGACCCACAGACAGAGCAGGTCCTCAGACTCAGAGATCGGCTGAATTGACCTGGTTTCAGTGTGATTGGGTTTGAGTTTTAAAGATTCAAAATATGGAGAAATAGGCCATCACATAATTTGCATGCAAAAATAGCTCTGCCCAATGCGTAGACATTTTTTTTCACTCGGGGAAAACACTTAAAAAGCTGCCCAATTCTGCTTGGCAACCCTGCCTTTGAAGACATTGATCTTAGCCAGAGAGAGAGAAAAAAAGCAATCTTTGTCAAAAAAGAAAAATCTTCTTTGACAGAAATGGTGGTTTGAGAGTTAACCTTCTGTTTGTGTACAACAGTCACTTTAAACCCAGATCAAAACAGTTTCACTCAGTCCAATCATGGAAAAGTATACTCAACTATATTATTACTTCAGTAAAAGTTAGTACTACTACTGCCGCTGCTGCTACTACTACAGCCACTATCACTAGTACCTACTACAGGCTATTTTAACTATACTACTATTACCATTACTATTTTTTCCATTACCCACTTTACAATTTGGGTAAAAAAGTATGTTGTACAAAAATGTATTGAATGTAAATAATTTGAGTAAATTTGCATCAAGTTACTTTCCACCACTGAAGTTTTCTTTCCACTACTAAACTTCAGTTTTAGGCTTACTTTAAAAGTGTAGCTCTAAGTTTGGCATTAGACCATGATCATGCAGTTATGTTTGTATCTCTGTATTATGGATCAGCCAGTAATCCCGTGTTGACTTGAATATAGGAAAATTTGATATACTTTGATGTGTGGTGGCACTAGAATTGAAGACACAAGCTAACATTAGTAAAAATAAAATCATATAAAAACACTGTAAAGGCATTATAAGGAGCAGTTTCACACTTTTGCACTTTTTAGACCATTTCTGAGTATTCATCTCTTCAATCTTGACCTAAATTCACAGAAGATAGCTAGTCTTAAGTCAACATGTTGAATAATTTTCCTCTAAATGTTTGATGAGGACTGGTGTTGAGAGACTGGGTGTGAATGAACTTATACAGAGACTGATATAGCAGCTTATCTTTACACTTAAGTGAGTTATTTTTGGTTATTAAAAATACTTTATGCTGTTTACTCTAAACACAAACTGATTTATCACACTTCCCTGAATAAGCAATAACTGTCCTGCTGTCCTTTGCAGTGAAAAATACAGTGTATTGGGAAATTAAATAAAATGTTCAATTCAATTTTATTTCTAAAGCCAAATATCACAACAGCAGTTTCCTTAAAGGGTTTTACAGAAAAAGACAAACAAAAACAAATAGGCAAACAGACTGTAAAAGACACTGTTCCCATTCCCCAGTCTTTATTAATTTCATATTTATTTTGATGTTTCTAAAGTTAAGTGCTTCACAACAATTTCCATGACAGTGCAAAAACACGATTTCAACTCCAAACTCTAACCAACATGACTCAAACCGACTCAAAAATGGTGTAAAGTAGAAAGAATAGATATTTTGCTCTAAAATGTACTGAAAATTTAAAATCTACTTTCAACTACAATACTTCTTGATGAGATCGGCCCTATGTTCCCCAGTGAACATCAGAACTTTAACGAATACGCACGTTCCCCAACACCTATGTCTGTTGCTGTTGCTGAACAAACTTTTTCCAGTGTAATGAATGCAGTGTTCATCAACAACAGTTGGGCCTGGAGTGATGCATGTTTCACTACATTAAATTATCACTAACTCACATTTTAATAATTCACACAGAACACCACAGACGTCAGAGCACCCACTTTACCACAGTCAATTCTAAATCAATACAACTTTATTAAAAAGCCCACCAGTTACTGAAATTCCACCATTTCTTTACTTGTTTGCATTGAGGTGACTTAGTGTTGTAAGAAACAGTATTTGTTGTGTTTACAAATATCTTTTACAATAAATGTTCTAATGTTTAAATTAACACTTCATCTTTAAAATTAAACCAATCGCATTTTAATGCACTCACTCCCATCATTGTATGGGCAGTGGTTGAAAACTTTGAATGTCACTTTAGTATTATAATTTATGCATTGCCATGGTATTACTCAAAGCGAATTAGTTAGCAATTAAAAGTAATTTCAGAAACTTCAGTGTGTTCATGGAAGAAACTTTTAGAATAAAAATAAACATTTAGCTGTACTCAAACTCAGTATATAACAAGGTTCTACAATGGCTCAGAAGAAGAACAGTGACTCCTGCATCAACTGGGATGTACAGCTGCTCTAAGTGTCTCGGGTCGATCTACACTGTGAGAACTAAATGTTGTATTTTAAAAATGGATGCAATCTTTATGAAAAATACTTGCATCTATGTTTCTGCCATGTTGATGTCACTTGTGGTCTTTGATTCTCTCAACAAAACCAAAGAACACTAAAGAGAATGAGCATAATGCCTGGTTCACACGGCAAGATCTTAAAATTGTCGGAAAATTTTCAAAACCTGAGAGACCCCACACATGGCGATAAAAAATGAAAGGACAGGTTTGGTCCTACAGTGTGTGGTGTGCAGTCACACGGCAAAGACAACACACCACACACCAACAGATTTCACTCATGAGCATTCCCAGGTCAGAGGGGAAATCTCACAAAACCTCATGAGATTAAACGTGACTTCAGTGTACACAAACATGACCTACACAAACATGACCTACACAAACATGACCTACACAAACATGGCAACTGCTATAGTTTGTGGACTATTTCTAACAGTGAAAAACAATACGAAAGGAAAAGGCGTTGGTTAAAGGAGTGGAGACAGCGTGAATATGCGCCATGACAGCTGTTTTGATTTTGGATTCCCCTCTGTGCTTCCATCACCTCGCTTTCTGATTGGCTACACGTCACATTCAGCAGGGTGCATGCTCGTTTGTCTTCGGGACACACCACACACACTGCGATATTGGGCCAAGACAATCCAACATGTTGAATATCCCTGATGTGAGATCGGAGCAGTCCTGACGTCCTTCTTAACACACCACACACAGCAGGAATATCTGATCAGATTATCTTTAGTGCCATTACAATAATCGATAATCGGGGCGACCTTAAGATTGTCGGAAGCGGAGAATCGGGTCAAAAATCTGCATAATTATTTTGCCGTGTGAACCAGGCTTAACACTAGATAAGGACAATATATCACTAGAAAATTTATTGACTGATACCAAAGTACTTTGAAGAAATGGAGCACCCTTCTGGCTGCTCTCTTTTAAATTTCATGGGTGCTTTGGCAGGCTATAGAAAGTTATAGAAAGTTATAGAAAGAATTGGCAATACCATATATATCTAACTAAAAAGTTACACCCCTTACACCCTTCACCCTAAGCACAAAAAACTGCACCAAAAAAGACTGCCATAGAAAAATGATCTTACAGTCAATAATTCATTTTTTTTTTTTTTATGGTTACAATGATTAACTTCAGTTCTCATCATGCATAGCAAAAATTCATTCTGTTTATGAAATTTAAACCCTTCCAGTGTTCCAGTTTATTCCACTTTTTCTACATTGCCCTGATGTGCACATCTCTGTAAGAACTACATTTTGAATGTGTGCGGTGACAGTGTATTATAAAAAGTGGAGACTTCATAGATTTCATAGATGGTTGGGAGTGTAAAGGTAGAGAGTAAAGAACAAGTTACAGTCCAGTGTACCGCATGGAGATAATATCTGCTGATGGATATTTTCTATTTTGGTGGTGAAAAGGACATAAACCTTTTACAAAGAGCAGATGGATGCAAGGGATCTGGCAGCCGACCTGGTGGAGACCCTGACACCACTGGAAGAAATAACCCTTCAGATGAGGAAAAGAGCCTCCTCTGCTCCTGCATTCTACCCTGTGTAGCAGTGCTGAGGTGTCTGCTATAGTCAGAGGGACCAAACACTGTAAGGATCCAGTCTCTGAAAAAGACTGTGCTGGACAAGGGTGAAAGAGTGGAGCGACCCTTGTTTCTAGAGACACTCACTCAATCTAAAGCTCAGCTGACAGACGAGGCAGAGACACCTTCACCTGACACAACACCAGGAGACAAAACAACAGCAGAAACTGAAGAGGAGAGGGAGACCCCAAAAGACTGAGAGTGGAGGGTTTGGCCCACACTCTTCTCAACAGTCTGTGTGACAGCATGCTCGCCTCAACCAGCCTGGACCAGTCACCTGAGGGAATCCTTGAGAAGCTTGGGAAATACACGAGGGAGGCTGTCATTGACAGAAAAAAGAGAGCCCACTGGAGTGGTGTAAGAACAACTGTTGCTGCTTCAAGGGACTGTCAAGTCTGGCTAGAAGGTACCTCTCCTGTCCACCCTCCTCTGTACAACGCCACAGGGGGTTCAGCACTTCTGGAAACATTTATGAGAAGCACAGATCCCTCAAAAGAAAATCTGTGCAGGAAGCACAGCTTTTCTGCCAATTCAACAGCGGCAGGCGGGACCCACAGGGACCTGCAAAAGTATTTGAAAACAGTAGAATACTACAATTTTATTTATATCTTTGCATCTAGTATTTGAACTATATTAAAGTGATCAAAAGCAGTTATGCAGGGTTCTCAGGCCAGACACTTCACCCACGCTGCCTACTCCAGTCTCAGAACATGGCTGGTTGTGACAGGAAGAGCATCAGGCGTAAAAACTTGCCAAACCCTTGTGTGATTGGTTCACTGTGGTGACCCCATAAAGGAGCTGAAAAAAAAAAAAAAAAAAAAACTGAAATATATATATATATATATATATATAAATGTATCCCTATTACAACTATACAGATGTCAGGATCTTTTTTCATTCTTTTCTGAACACAAGTCACTGCTATATGCACAAAACTCTAAGGACCAGCTAAACCTAACATGAATAATTTGCATCAGTGACTTGGTGGACAGGAACACAGGGAACCAAATTATCATAAAAATGCAATCAAACCTCATCCTGCTCCTCTGCGTGGCCTCTCACTCTGGTTTGAGTTATATTTTCAGCCATTTTATTACGACGACAACTGTAACAATGGCTGTTTTACATATTGAATTAGAAACCTGCAGGGTGCTGATGTGGATACGCTGTCTGAACCATGAGAGATCTTTTGTAAAAATGGACACACATGGTTACTGCTGTTCAGAAGAAAAGGCTGACCCCAGGGGTTTGTTCTGTACTGATTCATGGCTACGGTTTATTGATGTTTTGTTTTGTTGTAGTTTTTATTATTATTAATATTATTATTGTCATTCTGCACTGTTGATTTAAATGTATTGAAATGCGGCCGGACACCACAGGTACTGGGTACTTGTCACAAAACAATTAGTCCTGTGTGAGCTCGAAATTTAGTTTCTCATTTTAGGAGGCACAATTCTTCTTCTTTCAAGTTCAGACAGGGTTTGAGAACCAGAAAGTGTTTTTCTATTCAGACTATGCAAATGCACTCGCTGTAAGGTTTCGATGAATAGCGGTTTCTTAGTATTAAAACAAACTTACTGTTATTATCTCAAACTCATCTTGACATTTTTTGTCTGGGGACTATTCACCTGTCTTGAAATCAGAATTAGTTTGGATTTTGCCCAAATTGTTCTTATAACACTTGCAACAGCTTTCCAGACTTTGCAAACAGAAAATGATGAATGCAAAATGAAAATGCAAATTCCACATAGAGGAAACTTTTGATATTCTAAACCAATTCCATTTTTGTATGAAAACATCTGTTTCAAATTTAAATTCAGTCACTAGCAGGGAGCCTATACCTGCTGGGACAGGCCTACAGAGGAAATATCAACCAGTGATAGGACGGTAGGTAATTCTACTTCAGTACATTTTTGATGAAACCATACATTCTGATTACTGATTTTACAAAGTAATGAATACAGTTATGAGTAACCTTGCAATTGATCAGTTATACACAGTATCTTTATTACAATCATACTCCTCGGTTTCTGATTTTATTTATTTTTATTTACTTCTTATTATACAATTTGCTTATACTTATTATTATTGCAGCACTTAATTATACTCATTATTTTAACATTTAAGTAACAAAATAAAAAAATAAAGGTGCATAAATAGTTAAAAGAGGAGAAGAGCATGAGCGTAGAGAAAGGAGGGGTAGATAAGGTTTTTTGGGAGAGACTGCTATGATAGAAATTGCCGCGGGGGGATGTAAACTAAAGTAGGAAGTGGCACATCAGAATGGGGCAGGTTAAATTGACATTACATTATGGGCTTGTAAATTTCCACTACTTAATGTTTAATATATAATGTTTTAACTCCATAATAATGACCTGGATGAACTTTTGTGGATGTGACAAACTGAGCATCTGCAGCAGGTGCAGGGGTTGGCACCAGCTCAGTTGGGACGGTCCAATATGTATGTTTACAAGGATGAAGATGAATAATAACTGTTATTTTCATGGACAGGACATATGTAAATTAGTATTATCAGAAATGATAAAATGTGCCGTTCTGAGGAGATCGGGGGATTTCTGTGTTGATTGGTGCCTGGACCCTTTTTGTTGTGGATTTTTGCAGTAAACTTCTTTTTTGCACCAGACTTCAACCTCTTTGTCTTATTCCAGCAAGAAGACTTTTGTATCATCACAGAGGGAGATGAGATCATTTTAGGGTTACCAGGCAACTTAGTCTACTGTCCGAGGAGTGTTTGGGTCTCAAACAGAGAAACCACTCTGGCCTATTTCCCAACATGCTTCTGGTCAGTTAGAGCACCATTTAAATCTGCTCTATAAACTTGGACATTTTATTTTGACACAACATTAGGTTATCTCTAACATACAATACATACATATTTGACTTTTTTCATTAAAATGAGTAAAAGCATTTTCGGACCTTGGCAGCAAAGTCCTGGGTTCATTTACATTCTGTTTATTTCTATTTTGACTTTTTTGACTAACAAAAAAACTAACTAAGACTTGCCCTGCTGATTTCACTTCATGACTTCATGATAGAAAAAGCATCATTTACATTTTATTGATTTGCATTGTGCCAAATCCAAGCATTGCCAGCTGCTTAGACTCATGTTAAAATATGCCATTTATTTGAATAACTTTTTCCACGCAAATAAGTTATCATCATGCAAAGTGACACAAGGAATTTCAGATCTGTCAGACTTTTTGCGTTTAAATTGAAATGCGTCCATATTTATTTCTCTCTTATGTGCTATGTGCAGCCAAAATACCAATAATTTATGCTGTCAGTCATTCTACATCAGTTTGAGGAAGAGTCACAGAAGGAGCAACCATTAACAGCCACAGCTTAACTTTCAAGTAATGAGTTTGAAAAGTAATGTTTAATTAGAGATGGTTTAGTGGCTTTTTTGTTTTGATAAAGGACATTAAAACTTTTATGATGAAAACTTTAAAGTTACTATCTAAGTTCCTAATTAGTCTGGCCAGGCTGGATCACCAGCCTATTGCTAGAAACTGGCCTTATTTACTTTTTGTATAGAATAGAAAAAGAGTCCAAATCTCCTATATTTTAGAATGTTATAGGATCAAAAAAAAAAAAAAAAAAATCTGAATCCAGACACGCCTAATAATTAGTTCCTTTACAGACCCCTTATGGCTGGAGTCTTTAGCTATTTATCTTGAGATATTTTCATTTGTGTGACTGTATTTGTCAGACCAAGTGCTTAAAAGTGCGGTGCTGCCCCCTACAGTCCCCACATTTTATTTATCTTTTTTTATCTGACCTATATTCAAAATACATACAAACATACAACTGTACATAGACAGAAAAACACAAAAGAAACACAACTATTGACCAATGTCAGCCAAATTCTGCTCGTCTTAAATCAAGTTCTTTTTAATGCACTGAAAAGACCTTAATTACATTTGTCAGCATGAACTTGGCCCAATGGACTACTCCTTTGTCGATGTTCAACTACTTTCTCCGTCACCCGGACAAAGAAAATCAATTGCGCTATTTCAAGACGCTGATCTAAAGGAAGGACATAATTAGTAGTAATCTCGGGAGTGAAGGGGAAGGCGTGTGCGTTAACATCTGGCTGTGGCTGTGAGTGGAAAGGCCAGGAAGCTATGATTGACTCCTTATGAAGACACTGATCAACCGTGGAGATGTTAACTGAGTCCAGAGCAACATGCAGCGCTCCTATATTAGTGCATAATGGCAGATAATGAAGAGACATGTGAGATTGATAAGTTCTGAATGTAAAGCTTGTGGCAGTGTAATGAGTGAGGTAATTGCACTTGCAGAGGGCATTAGGCAGGTGCTCTACAAGTGGAGAGCCATGAGAGGTCACAGTGTAAGTGAAATTGCATGGATAGGACGATGAATCTCCCATTTTTCCTGAGAGAAACTGAGAAAAAGGGAGTCTAAGAACAGGGGATGTCCTGGGACAGTTGATTCACCTGGTTTGATTGTTTATGCCTATTTCTGTGAAGCCCAATGAGGTAAGACATGATACTGGGCTATGTAAATCAAACTGAATCCAACCTGTAGCCTTTGAGAGTAATTCAACTATTGCTCATTAGACTTAATGTACTTATAGCGATGTCATGTTTACCTTCAGCCATTTCTTTAATTATAAAAAATTACTTATGTGGTGAGTCTGTGTATAATGCATAAGTGTTGTTTAGTGAAGTAGCATTAGCATTTGGAGGTAAACATATGAGATGTTCAGAACAGGCCCAGCAGAAAATCCCCAGACACAAGCCATAATGAGGTACAGGCAGTCCACTGCTCTCTGTGCAATGAGATGTGCATTGGGGAAAATGAAACATCTACACACAACAACAACGCAGCCGAGCAGCAAAATGATAAAACCAAAGCTTTGAGTCTTTAGACTCTTTCAGGGATCACTGCCCAAGAGTTTACCACTAATTTAAAAAAATAATTTCTGGATATGCCTGACATTTGCCTAAAGCAGCCTATTGCTACTAATTCATGCCGCAAATTACCTACATAGTATCATTATTGTATTATAAATTAGTTTACAACCCTGAAAGGCATTATCCTTGGATTTGAAGAAAAACACTTAAAGCTAGAAGAACAAATAAAAGAATGACATTCATAACCTTTATGGCCCCTATACAGAAATTTGTCTTGCACCAAGAGCATAAACCACACAACCACTGCAGACAGCTCAATGGACAGAACTCCCAAACAAAATGAAAGAGTTAGAACATAAACAGTAGATAGATACAAAGACTAATGTAACCAAAGGCAACACATGAATGAGTTTGATCTCTGGGTCACATGCTTCCTGTGTTAAAATTGACCCAGATTTGTTAAAAGAAGCTCCACAGAAACAAGAGACAGGACATAAAAGGTAAATGTTATTTTAATGAAAAGTGTCTTGTCCCTGTGATAAACAGAGGATGTGCAGAACGTTGCACAATGCTCTTGCATTGGGGCCCATTCAAATATTAACACTGTATTAACGTTATAATATATAATAGACTTTTTTTTAAATAATAATAACTTTGAAATAAAACATTTCACTGTTCTTTAGAAATAAAGCTTAGTTTAGGGGGAAAAAAGTATTAACTGTAGCTACTGCTGATGAGGGGTAGAGTAGGCAAGTGTTGTGCTTTGTCTCATGGAGGTGCTTATTCTGCTGCTTTTTATAAGGGCACTGACTCAGAACATGAGACACACTGAGTTTGAGCTGGTCTCTGGAGGATCAAGAGGTAGTTTTCAGTCCATTCTGACTCACCTTGCTCCTTTCTTCCTTCATTCCTTCCTTTGGTCTTTCTCTATCTGTCCTTTCTCCGCGGTGAAATCGCTCCACGTGACCAAACGTGCAGATTTATTTGATTTGATTAGCGACATGTGTGAAGATGGGCGGTCTACTTTTACTATCAGAAGCCACACTTATTTACACAGAAGCGGCTCGTACCACGCCTGTCTCTCAGTCCTCCAGTAGGTCCTCTCCTCTGGGACAAACACTGAGGGGAGTGGCTTTGTGCAGGCTGCAACTCATTGTCTCGTCTGCTCTTCTGATCAGCAGTCACAGCAATCACAATCACACACAGTCTGAAGTTAGTTTGCTTATCCTGTTGTATAACGGGGTGCTCAACCTTTTTCAGCTTGCAATCTACTTTTAAAGTAATCAAGGCGAGGAGATCTACCTTTATTTATTTATTTATTTATTTATTTTATTGTTACTATTAGGCACAGCATGTTGGGCTTTTATCAGGGTTGTAAATATTATTGCAATGGTTAAACATGAAAAAAATAAATAAATAGCCTCTTTAATAAAGTTACATTATATTAAACTAAAATTATAAATTGTATCATCAACTCAGGACAGGAATAATTGAATCTGATAAATGTAGCATATCATATTTTCTCAGTGATATTTACAACATTCCATCATTTTCTAAAACAGCTGATTATTATGGATGATAATAGGACAACTATATTTATAATTAGGCCAGAATTAAATAGTCAACTGCAGTATCAATGCAGTTCATCATCAAAGCTCAGCATTATTTTAGTAACATTGGTGAGTGACAGGAGCTCCATGGCAACGCTCAGGGGAGGAGCTTGTGAGACTTTAGAGACAAAAACAGAGTAAACAGGTAGAATACATCAGGCACTGACTCCTTCCTCACCTGTCCTCTCCCTTTCTCCTCCCTGACACCGCTGCCTCTCCTCCTGTGTGTCTGTGTGTGTCTGTGTGTGTCTGTGTGTGTCTGTGTGTGTCTGTGTGTGTCTGTGTGTCTGTGTGTGTCTGTGTGTGTCTGTGTGGTGTTGTGTGTGCGTCTGTGTGTGTCTGTGTGTGTCTGTGTGTGTCTGTGTGTGTGTGTCTGTGTGTGTCTGTGTGTGTCTGTGTGTGTGTGTGTCTGTGTGTGTGCATCTGTGTGCGTCTGTGTGTGTCTGTGTGTGTGCGTCTGTGTGTGTCTGTGTGTGCGCGTCTGTGTGTGCGCGTCTGTGTGTGCGCGTCTGTGTGTGCGCGTCTGTGTGTGTGTGTCTGTGTGTGTCTGTGTGTGTCTGTGTGTGTGTGTGTGTGTCTGTGTGTGTGTGTGTGTGCGTCAGCTCCACGGCTCTGCTGTAAATGCCAACACACACTGCGTCAGGTGGTAACTGACACTTGTTGAGAGAGGCGCTGCTGCGCTCCCTGTGAGCGCGGAGCCAGGCGGTGCAGGTTCAGATCCGAGGTTTTGGTCCTGTAGGGACAGGGTCTGGGTCCGGATCTGGACCACAGTCTAAGTGATTCAGGCACTAATTGGTAGGAAAGTGTAACCTATTGTCAGTGGGGCGTCTCATGGATAAAGTAGGCTTTTATTCAATTGATAACACCAATAGTCCCGGTCCACGGCCCTCGCAGCCCAACGGTGTAAACATGAACGTTTTTTGCGGCCCTCTAGGTGGCGCTGGCAGCCCAAGCGTGGGCCATAGGCCAGTGGTTAAGAATCACTGGTTTAGGTCACAGTAAACACGGGTCAAACTTAGGTCGTTATATGATGAGTTGTTACAATGTGGTAACAACTCAAGGTTACAGTAGTCTCCACTGAGGACAAGATGTGTCGAGAATATAATGACATTGCCATTATAGTAACATTTCAAATGTTTCATGTTAATTTATCTTTTTTAAGTTTAGGCCTTAAACACACTGGATGATTCACCTGAGCTCGACAAACGCGCCAGGGATCCGTTTTCACTTCAGCCCCCAGCTCAGCAGACTAGAGCAGCCACACTGGCTGTGTGGAACTCATGGTTTTAGGAAACGCCTGAAATGTGCCTCATACCTGAGCACCTTAGAAAATAGAAGCTTTGCAAATTTTTTATGCTCATGCTCATTTTATGCTCAAATACATAGAAAATTACCATCAGCAATACACATACCTGTGATTTAAGGATTACTGATGCACAGTGAATTAGGACTTTCACTCTTACTTGTATAAAGGTTTGCGGTTGTAATGATTAGGTCTATTATATGTGGCTGTACTCTCATAGTGACTTCTGAATGGCTTTACTGTTGAGAAACACCAAAGCAGAGGTGTGAGCAGCATGCTGCTAACACCCGTCTGTGTAACTCGGCTTTGTTGCAAATAGAGACCCAGGTGAGAGTATGTTAATACAGTGGTAATGTGATATAATCAAAAACACCAAGAAATATTGAAAACCACAATAATGCAGGCTAACCTGTTATTATGTGTTATGTAGACTATTGCCAGGAAACCCCTGAGGGCTCATGCAGCCCATCTCCTGCTCCTACATCCATGAGAGTAAGTGAGGCTTTTACCAGGGACCAGACGGTCTTTCTAAATGCCCAGAAGGTGAAAGGCTTCCAAAAATTCTGAATGAATTACTTGTGCAACTGATGCCCAGAGAGAGAGAGAGAGAAAAAAAAAAAAAAACAACTATGGAGAGACCTAGCAGAGAAGACGAGTAAACAATTAATGCAAACCTTTTGCCCTGACAAACTCTGCAGAAAGTGGAGCACACGTGTGCAGAGCTACAAAATCATTTAAGACAATAACAAAACTACAGGGAACAGAACCATGCATTTCAAGTTTTATGTTGAGATGGATGCTTTTGATAGATCTGCATGATGTCTCTATCCCTGTTGCTGAGCCAGGTCAGCCAGTCCCTCCTACTTTCTTTTCGAATGCAGGAAAGTCTGGTCACGTAGTCACAGCAAACCATTTCTCCTCAGTCAATTTGAAACTGGCCTCCTATCAGAAAAAAAAACAAAACAAGAAGGCACCAGAGAGAATTTAATAACTTTTTGACCCGGTTAACAGCGTTTTTTTTTTCTTCATCACCTGTTGATTCTGCTGAAGTCCTTACTGTTGTTCAGTCCTTGGTGTGATTGTTTTTCTTCAATGTTTCCATTTTAACAACAGTAAAGACCCATTGACATCTAACATAACAAACACATTTGAACTAACTGATTTTCTCCGCAAGTCTCTGAACAACTATATAAATTGTATTTACTATATAAATACAGTTTCTAAATATTTAAAAACAAACATGTGTGTGCGTGTGTTTGTGTTTAATGTTAAAAATACACAAAACACTACATCATTCATGAACTAGGCACATTTTAACATCAATGATGTATAACAACAAAGTCTCCTGAATGAGACATGAAATATATACAACTGTGTCCAGGTGACTTTTTTCTAATTTTGTTGTGATACCAAGCAAAATACATAGTAACAGACACAAGATTTGTTTACGTAGGTCTACTCATTTCCATGCTCTTGCCTTGGGCAGCCATGAGGGTGTTCCTGACATGGGTCAGAACTAAAGCAGGCAGCCATTACTATCATGACCACCAACTCCATCCCAGAGTTTTGGAGATCTTGCAGCCATCTCCACTTGCACTTCATTCTGCCAAATGTTTGTTCCAAGACAATCTTTTTATGGCTTATCATAGCATTATGTTGTAGATCTACGTCACTAAATGTACCATTGTCATGTTTGGAGTTAAAATGAATGGAAATACTTGCCCAATGTAAGCACTATCCCCCAGCAGGTGGGAGTCACCCATCTTCTCTTCCCACCGTGAAGAAGCTGGAGGCTCTGAGCATTCTGACATCATGGACCCTGCCAGGTGGTCCAACACTGTATCTCAAATATCTGTCAACGAATCTACTCCTGTCATCCACTATTGCCTGAAACAGTATGGAACAGAAGCATTACCTGTTCATGTCGCCTCTCCTCTTATGAGTGGTCTCTGTACATGTATATGGAAACCATCAGTGGCACCAATTACCAGTCTGAAATCCTGAATAGGGCTCACTGACCACCACTGTAACTGGACTGCAGCATTAGACTATTTGAATATTACTCATGAAAGAAGGGATCTAGTGTGAGATACTCTAAAATGTTAACCAAATTTGCATTTTCCATTCAGCTCCCACCATGCACACCCTGCTCTGAAAAGTTTTGTAACTTCAGTCTGAATTTGATTAGGTTTACTGAGCCTCCTTATTAATAAATCAGGATTACCACATATTGACAGGTTTTATATGGTCGCCTAGCAACGGCATTATACCACTCTGTGCTAAATGTCAAGTACAAAATGTTGCCTAGACATTGCTTGCATTTGACTTAAAAGCAGAGTCCATACATCAACAACTGCTTCGGTCTTTGCATTCTCACTTTCTAAAGGCAACTGTGTGGATTTTCGAGCCCACTCTCCCTCTATTTCAAAAACTATTAGCGCCGCCGCAGAGGACAAAGGAAAATGTCAAGCAGAAACACCCAATGGGGCGGCACAATGGTGATGCCGAGTTGCACAGTACATGGGTGTTTATATGTTCATAATGAGGCTTTCTACCGCCTTTGTGCTTCCACTTCCACTCTTATTTGCTTGAAAGAAAATTGCTGCCATGCCGTCCAAAATAAAGAAGGAGGCGAGGAGAAGGGACATGTATGTGAACAGTTGGCTCTAATAAAGATTCAGAAAATGGAGGCAGTGGCCATAGTGGGTGTTACTGTGGAGGGAGTAATGGGCTTCTTATTATGTAGAGGCCTGCTGGGATTTTGGATGTGGTCTGCTGCTGAGTTTTGGAGGTGTTGCACAAAAGTTAATGTGAGGTGTGAACTTAGTTATCACAGCAAAATATAACTTTTGTTCTCTCTGACTCGACTCCCTCGTGGGCTAATAACAGAAAAGGTAGTGTGTCATAGTTCATTTTCAGAAATGAAAAAAGTGAAGAAATCACAAAGTGCTTTACAAAGTGCTGAAAAGGACATCATAACACAGGCAAAAACAATAATAGTAATTAAATGCAGACAGTTAAAACAATGAAAAAAAAAACAGTCAATTAAAAGCTTGTCTAAATAAAAATGTCTTCAGATGCATTTTAAAAACTCTCCCATTCCTGATGTAACAAAAGAAAAAGAGTGGAGAAGGAAGATTAAAGGTGAAAAATAGGGACGCCAGCATCTAACATCTAATCTACCAGTAAAATAACTATCACATTATTTCAAGCTCCAAATACTACGTACAAACTGTTGCTTTAAGGCAGGCTCAAACTTCATGGTTTTTACTCTAAAAATGTTTTATTTTATTTTTTTAACAAAAAAACTATTTTAAAATGTAGCGACAGAAAACAGTGAATGGGGGACAAGGGGTTGTACGTACTGTCACGCCTGGGATGTTTTTCTGAAGAAGTTGGACTGCAGGGGGCAGTGTTTCTCCATGACAGAGCCAAAAGCTGTATAAGTCTGCTGACAAGATATGGGTTGAAAACAAATGGACCTTTTTCACACTTTTGCATTTTCAACTTGTACTAGTGGTTGTAAGTGGCATAAAATAGGTGAAACCAAAAAAACAAAACAAAACAAAACAAAGCAAAACATTTTGCCTTAGACAACTGCTAACTGGAAATGGGATAATGCACTTATGTGAAAAAGGTCAATTATACCATAAATACAGAAATAAAGTAGATGATACTAAAAACATTCAGGCGCATACAAAAGTCTAGGATATTCTGTGATATTACAATTAAAATAATCATAATCTGAACATGTGAAACTAAAAAGATTTTATTTATGGAGGTCAGTACATGACTTTATGAAAATGTTTTGGGATACATGGGCTGATGGTGCTTAAAATTGTGTGCTATTGTTCTTGAAATGCACTCAGTTTTATTTATTCTCAAACTAGGGTACCTGGACCATAGGTTGGGGATCCACAAAAAAAAAAGTAGTTAGTTGATAATAATTTATAATCATTAATTTTGTTATGGTATAACATTTAAAAAAATCATGTTAATGGGGACCACTATGACAAAAAATAAACATTCTGAGCAAATAACCCTTACTTTTAGTTGGTTTTGGGACGTTTACAAAGGTAAAAGAGAAGCGTAGCATTTGTTAACTACACAGCCTCTGGGCATGGGGCCTTTCCTTAACTTTGAGGGAAGATCGGTCTTGAATACCGGGCTGGCCTGATGATTGTGACGCACCACATAAGCAGCATTGATCGGGGGTGGAGGATACTATAAGGGGGTCATTGGGATGTTTTTTCTCCTGTAAGCTGTCCCTGGCCCCAAAAAAGTTTGAGAACCACTGGCCTAAAACTCATTAATTCATCTTCTTCTTCTTATTCCCGTCATGTGTTGCAGGTGACTGGAGCCTATCCCAGTAACTCTGGGCCTTAGGCAGGGGTACACCCTGGACATGGGCCAGCTTGTCGCAGGGCTGACACAGAGACAAACACAGACAGACAACCATTCACTCTCACATTCATTCACTAAGGGCAATTTAGAGTCACCAGTTCACCTAACACATGCATGTCTTTGAACGGTGGGAGGAAGTCGGAGAACCCAGAGAGAACCCACGGTAACACAGGACGATATGCAGACTCCACCCACATTTAACAGACCTATGGGGGTGTCAGTAGCTCAGTTGGTAGAGACACTTGCCCACTAACCCAAAGTTCAAGCCCCACAACTGGCAATGCATACTGTTGTTGTGTCCTTGGGCAAGACACTTAACCTTGCTTGTAAGAATGAAATACCCCTTCCCTTCTGTGTGTAAAGCACTTTGGGTGACTTGTGTCATAGGTAAAGTGCTATATAAAGCTCTTCCCTTCCCTATGATGACTATATCTGACTAGACATGTGTTTACTGTCTCTGTGGGCTGGACATTACAAACATGGGCCTTTTTACAAGTAAACGTGAAAGTCCTGGTTCACAGTCCACCAGAGTCAGTAATCCTTCAAACATAAATAAATAAATAAATAAATAAATAAATAAATAAATAAATCTCATATATATCAGGTTTGTTTAGTGCTCATGGTAGTTGCCAAACTATAGCAATAATTGCATATTTTCTATGTAGTTTGGCTGAAAAATGCGTCCCATCGTGAGCGTGAAAAATAGGCGAGGCTTCTATTTTCTAGGAAGCCCACATCAGAGACGTTTCAGGCACCGTGAAAGCCTCATGTCTCAGGAGGCCAGTGTGGCTGCTCCATACTGCTAAACTGGGCGCCGAAGTGAAAATGGCTCCCTGACGCGGCCACCACACTCAGGTTACGCATCCAGTGAGTGTATTTCAGCTGTGGCCAGTTGGATACATGCATGTGCCTGCACGAGTGCACTACAGGTAACTGTGGGGTCGAGGCCAACTTGCCTCTGCACATCCAGTGCACAGCATCACTCCTCTTCTTTCACTTTTAAAAGCGCTTCCTCAAGCCACAATCATATCTTGGATCATTCTCACAGCTGACAGACGCTCTGACACAGAAGACAGCAGTCTTCTGGGTTCAGACATGAAGGAGAGAGACGGGACAGGTCCACGTGCTGCTGTTTTTCAAATCAAAACTCAAAAGAGCTGCACGTGAGGCTTCAAAGAGCTGCATGCAGCCCCTGACAGGAACATATGATTTTAAAATTCTTATGTCTGAAACAAAATGTGGATTAAATTTGGTGAACAAAAAAATAGTAGTTGGTCTAATCTCAGTTGGCTTTTTTTTTTTTTTTTTACAGTGTAATTGGGGCAAATTAGAAGCGATGTAAAAGTCATGGACAAGAAGCACAAGATAAACACAGAGGAAGGCAGTGGACAGATGGAAGCTAAAGGTCCCTGCTGTAATGGAAATAAATGTTTTGGATCAGAGCCCTGCAGACTTTAAAGGCCAGAGCTAACACACACAAGCATTTCAACCATTCAGACTCAGATCTTTACAAAACAAACCATTAGTGCCCCTATTTCTCCACTTTAGACATAAGCTCAAACATCAGCTGCTAGGTCACTAAGACGAGAAAACCACTGGTCAGAGAAGTATTACCGACCAAAAACAAGTCAACATGGGCCCTGACTGAGTTTTATATACAATTTTAAACAATTTTCTTTTATTTTTCATGAATCTATTATAGCACATTTAAAATTTATTCTAGTGAGCTTCTGTAAACAAACTCTTTCTTTGTCATTATTAATATGTTCACGTCATAATGAATAAATCACTCTTAAATAAACCGTTATGGTGTAAAATTTCTAATGTTAGCTTACCTTAGCTTGTACAGATGACAGCTTCCTCACAAAATGCTAAGGCAAAAGGTCGCTAACAAGCTAGTTTGTTGTTTATGATTAAGTAGCAGGCTTCATCATAGCTGGAACACGTTAAACTTTAATGAGGGGGAATTATAGGTGACGGGATCATTCAGCTGATAATCAAGATGAGAATAAGGAAACAGAAAAAGCAAGGGAACAGAGAAAGTACTCAAGTGAGTATCTGTCGCTGGGATTTACAAGTGTGGGACCTGAAGACAACTCCCGTCCCGTCTGTGTTCTCTGCTTGGAAGTCCTAGCAAACAAATCCTTGAAACTGTGTAAACTTCGCTGCCATCTACAAACTAAACATTAAAAGTATTCATCCAAGCCACGGGAGTTAAAAAAAAATATGATGTGATGTGATGGTTGGCGAAAAAGCAGCTAAAAACTAAACATAATCTCATTGACTGACAACACGGTAAAGCGCTGTGTTGACAACATGGTTAAAGACGTGTTAATAGAACTATTGAGCAGAATACGAGCGAGTTGTTTTTATACTCTTCAGATCGATGATGTGCACACAGATCTCAGCCTTGGCAAATTTGCATGCTTTTGTGTGATATGAATATAATGAAGAAATACAATGTGGCTCTGCTTCTTACAGCTCTGCACCACTGTGAGGCACTTTCCACAAAATCTATGCCTGCTAACTTAAAGAAAGTTTTGAATGAAGCCATATAGACTGTAAATTTCATCAAAAGTTGTCCCCTGCAGTCACACTTGTATTTGAATACTGTGCGCAGAGATGGGAAGCGAACACCGGCAGCTTCTCCTGCACGCTGATGTTCTCCACTACTTATTTATGTGACACTTGATTTTCACAAAAAAAGCTAGCTTCCATTCAGCTGGACATTGGGACACTGGCAGCAGCGATGCAGCAATATCACCCGTCTCATTAGGTGAGCTACAGGCTACACAGAAAACATATTGATTAGCATGTGAGCCATACAAATGTTACCAAAAATTAATTGTTTGGTGGGGGTTTTAATTGGACAAAAATGATTCTGGGATGTGGATGTGTGGGCCTGTATTTAAGTGTATGTTTAACTGTATTTATGATGCATCCAGAGAGGCTTACTATTAATTGTGCGCACCAGATGTCAAGATCTGACATCCAAATCCAAATGAATTTTTGCTGGTTTAAATGTTCATACATTGTGGCATTTTTGCTCTTATTTCCATTAAGCTGACGTGAAATTGGGTGCTGTATACAAATATATTTGATGTTCAAAAATGTTATTAGCGATTAAGAAACTTATTGCTATGTTTAGCTTGTTTGCTATGCTTTTTCTTGAATAAAATTTCAGGCAAATACTTAAGCCCCTTTCACATAGGATGCGGCAGTTGCTCTACTCACCGCCGAACTGAGGGACGCCACTCAACTCGGTGGCGGAGTGGGAGCGGAACGTACAGTTCGTGGGCATGGCAACCACACAGACCAGGAAGTGGTGTTAGCGAGCAGCTGCGGTCCTGGTTGCTAGGCGACAGCAGCGCAAACGTGAGAGGAGGAGCAGCTGTTGACGTACGCTCCGTGGACCAGACCGTCCCATTTCGGCTCGGCCTTTGCAGTCCACGAAGGCCACAACAAGAAGTAGCCTCTGTGGACCGCGACCTTCGAAGGCTGCAGCCCTTGAATTGGGACACAGCTAGTGTAGCCTCGTATTCTTTTACCCTCTCAGTGAAAGTAATGTTCAGGACCATAATAATCCTCTCATAATCATAGCACAAGGGCTATTCCCTGTATGCTAGGCTAACTTTCTAATATGACAATAGTAAACATCCCGTTCCTACTGCTTTGTCTGAATGGACCTCTCAGGCTCTGTGATTAGATGCAGCGCCTAAATTGAACTTTTTTAACTTCGGCGTGCTCCCCAGCTCGGTGACAGTGGCTGCGCCCCAGTGCCGCGCTTTTACATACAAATCAATGGAATTTGCCGCCCGCCACGTCATAGGTGAACTGCCCTTTAATTCATTCATTCATTTATTTTCTACCACTTATTCCCGTTAGGGGTCACAGGTCACTGGAGCCTTTCCCAGTGACTTGTATCTGAATTACAGTGAGGATTTAGGATGAGCCGCACAGACATTTCCGATTTTTAAGGGGGCTGTGGCACTCTTGACTTATGGGAATGGCCTTAACACGATAATTCATGTTAAATATAACACATATATACGTCATTATTTATTATTTAGCTGTGGTGTCCGCAGCTGTCTCTGGGCAGATATGTACTGCATATGCAATACATTCAGTGTGAATTTGAGTCTGCAAGAAAACCGTGTCAGAGACATACTTGTATGTAAAGTATTCAGTGTAAATTAGACAATTAGGGTTAAAGTTCATTTTTACATCTTGTTTGGTCCTGGTTTAATCTTGTCTTAGTCCTGGTTTAGTTTTATTTGAGTCCTGGTTTAGTTTAGTCTTCATCCTGGTTTAGTACCATAGAGCAGTTCCCAACCTTTTTTGTATTGTGTAAACATTTTATTGTCAATAATAGTTCTGTTGCTTTTTTTTTTTTTTTTTTTTTTCAAATTCAGGATAAAAAATCTGTACAATAAATAATAATCTGTCTGCATTTAATATTAAAATAATATAAACTACATATATTTACCACAAAATAAAATAACAATTTTAGGAATTACTTCACTTTACAACAGAAATGTCCATATTTTGATTATCTTCATTAACCTGAAATAAATTATGAAAGAATTTTACGTACCCCACATACCCCTAGGGGTCTCCACACCCTTAGTTGGGAAACACTGTTGTAGGGCGTGTCATACTACACTTTACTGAGCCCTGACACATTTCAGCTTTTTAGCCTGCATCAGTGCTTTAGTCTTAGTTTAGTTCTGGTTTAGTGCAGATTTAGTTCAGTTTCAGTCCAGATTTAGTCCCTGTTTTGTCATCATTCAGGAATTTTTATTTTTGGTGTGAAAAGTTTAAGGATCACTGGAATAAAGGATGTCTACTATTTTGCATATCTAAATACAAATAACTTAAGCTACTTCTTTTAGTAAAATGCTGTTTTGGATTTGACAGTGTTGTTAGAAAATGCAGAGAACACTCTCTCTTTTAAGTCTCTGTTTAGCACCCTGCTGTGTTAGAGGAGATAATTGAGCGGCAACTGGTTATCTTTATAAAAGTTTTATTTCAAGTGGGATGAAAAAAGTGTTTGGCATTTGGGGAATTTGCAGAGCAGATAGTGTTGATGTCTGGAGGGTGGCAATAACTGAGATAAAAAGCACAAAGTGAAAATCTGCAGAAAATGAGAGCTTCTTTTAGCTGTTGTTGTAAAGGCAGTTAAAATACTATTGAACTGTTTGCAATGAAATAAAAATAGTTAGTGTTGATGCCAGATTGTACATGTAAGGGCTCAACTGTGATTGGTTATTCCAGTGAAGGGGCGGGGCTAAATAAACACTTGGTTGCTTGTCTTTCTTAATACATTTCTATACATCTACACACAGCTAATTTAAAGCCTATTTATGAAACTTGTTATGTTTTTTTATAATTAATAACTGATCAATCTAAAGTGGCCAAAGTGAATGAATGTGAGAGTGAATGGTTGTCTGTCAGTGTGTGTCTCCAAGTGTCAGCCCTGCGAATAATTGTCCATGGTCCAGGGTGTACCTTGCCTGAGTTCCTGGCATAAAAAAGTAATAAAAACAGTAAGATCCTGGAAATACATAATGGCAAGGCTGCTTTTGCATCTTTTGTGGTTATGTAAATAAATAGGTTCAAAATAAACAGAGTGAAACTGAATGGTTGTGGTTCATCAGTGAAGCATCACATTTCTGTTTCTTACCCACGCTGCACCTGTGCACCTCATGGCCTCCTTATTGTCTTTACTGTCTGACACTTTTATTGATGTATTTGAACAAGAACTTTCATTAATAAATAAATGAAAAAGCAGTAAATATTGACCAATGTGTAGAACTGCAGATGTCAAGACCTGAGGCTGACACACTTCACTTAGGGATGAAGTCAGTAACTTATTTTTACAACACATTGGTGGAGTGTCTCAACTAGTGGATAGGGACCCAAAGGTGGGACAAGAACGATGTACAGAAGTTTTAATGCTCAGTGTATTTTTGAAACTTTTTTTAATTACATGAAATGATTTCAAAATACAACTTTCATAAATTTGACCTAAAAGAAATGTATTTATTTAAATATGTAGCCTATATTATTTTATTTATTATTCATTTTATATTTATTTTAATAGATTTTTTTTAATTGTAGTCTGTGAAATGCAATACCAGAATCAATACAAATACAAAATTATAATCAGAGATTTTTATTGGATGCATTCTGACAAAAGAAAACTATAAACTGACATCTCTTTCAGCATGAAGACTGTCTTTAACTGTGTGTAAATCTGATGAAGCCCACACAGCATCAGACAGTACTGAGCCTGCTGCTCTGGTCCTGCTCTGGTCCTGGGACTAGTCGGAGCCACACATGGACTTACTGATGACTGACTCTGTGGTCTGTGAGCCCAAAGACACTCTACAGGTGTAGACCTCACCCCTGTCCCAGTTGTATCTCTGGACAGGACAGAGAGCTGCTCATCTGGAAAGAGCGGTCCTGGAGCTTGACAGTGCTGCTGCTCCAGGCCCCACTGCTCAGCGGGCTCCCAGCAGCCTGCCAGGTCACATGACCAAAGGGCCCCTGCTGATCGGACACACAGAGCAGAGTGACTTTATCGGACTGCAGCTGTGTGTGGGACGGGGGAAAGACCGTGAGGACCGGAGCAGGGACAGGAGACTCTGAGAGAGAGGGTTAAGAGAATATAAGTATCAAATACCACAGAAGAATTTCACTTGGTTAACTGTACAAGTGAAATATTTTCAAGTCTAATAACTAATACACACCACACAGTACATTTTCAAGTGGAAAATTTAACTCTGAGTATTATGGTCTTTATCTATATAGAGCTAAATTTACTCTCTTGTGTGTTAAATTTGTCCACAGCACCATGACACAGATGAACAGTGCCACTCATGATCTCATGTCTTTAAGTTCTGAACATTACTTAACGTTGCATTGCCAGGGTCAATCTAAAAGCAGATTAATCAGTCATTAAAATTTATTTTAAAAAGTTATAAAAAACAATTACAAAAAAAAAAAAAAAAAAAAAAAAAAAACTCACTTTCACTTAAAATTTGACATGGGCCAACTATGACTGAGAACAACAGTGTCACAAATGACTCCCGCATCAGGCTTTAAGAATGGAACAAACTATTTTACTACAACTTGTGTTTCTGTACAGATAACATTATGTTCTCCAGTCTCAAACAGGAATGTACATCTGCTGCAGCTCTGTTCCATCATGTTGTTGGTACTCATGGAACTGATACAACTAAAATTTTAACTCTAAAGAGAGTAAATTTTGTTTTCATTTCAAAAACTGAGATGTCTGTAAAACGTACAAATTTGGGTAAACATAAAAAAAAATTGGTACAGTATGTGTTTTTCACGTTGATGTAAACTATTATTGTGCATTGGTTCAACAGAATGATACGCTGAGCACCAAATGAATATCATGGTTAGAGAAATATAAATGACAATGTTAATTCAATTCAAATGTTTAAATTAAATTCTATATTTAATTATTAATTATGTTTAATATTTTACGACTATTAGCTTTGAATACAGTTTTTATTATTGCTCAAATTAAACCTTGTTCATAACTTAATAGTGATTTTAAAGAGGGATTAAGCAGTCACTTGGTCTGTAGTAATTAGTTACTTACGTTTCTATCCTGTTTCTAAACTGAAAATACCTCAAGTTTATAAAAAACATAAATATATATTTCTGACAGTACCATGTATCAGAAGCAACAGGTAACTTTTATATTAAAACAAGTTATATTTGGCAACTTTTTTATGTTGGTGTTTTCAAGATGTTTTTCACAAATAATAAAAAAAAATATGAATGCATATCTAAAATAAATGCTTCCAAATTGTAAATGCCCTAAATACTGTAGTATGTTTGAAGCCACTCACCGGTCACAAAGAGCTTGGTGCCTGGTCCGAATACCACAGTACTTCAGTCTGTGTACACGCTCGTACAAAAACCTCTCACTCTCTGAAGAGGCCTGGCTCCCTCACACTTCCTGTTGGAGACACCGTTCATCTGCAGACTTCTGTTCACTTTGTCATCTTTATAATCCATGAAACCCATCAGACTGTTTACACTGGAGCTCTGGGTTTTACAGTGGACAGAGGAGGAGCAGATCTGGTCCCACACACTCTGAGAGGACAGAGGTGAGGACAGACGGGGCAGGAAAAAGAGAAGTACTACTGCATAGGTTTTTGTCACACTGTGTATCACTGTGATACCTCCTCTTTAGCACAGTTATCCCATGTGTGACAGTAATAAACAGCTGTGTCTCCTTCATCCACATCGGTGATGGTCAGACGATATTCTGATTCAGACTGATGAGTAGAAGTGAATTTAGGAGCTGAAAACCCAGGGCCATATTTGGTTTCGTTTTGTTTCCAATTATGAAAAAACCTTAAAACATATTCAGGAATGCCACCAGGAACCTGTTTGTACCAACGGGCAGAGTTAACTAAACCCAGGTTACAGTCCATAGAGACAGTCTCTCCTTTCCTCACTGTCACAACAGGAGGCTGCTGGGTCACCGTCGTCACAGCACTCACACCTGCAAACAAGGCAAAAAAAAGTTAGTTTAAAAGTACAAAAACATGTCTGAAGGCAGTATTTGGGGAGGGTCGTACATGTGAGAGCAGAGATGAGACACCACAGGCTCCAGGTCATGGTTGTGGATCGTGTGAGTGTGAGTGAGTCTGAACTTCAGCTCAGTGCTCTGAAGAATAAAGAGGAGCCGCTGAAGAACGGTTTAATACAGGACTGAAACAAGACCAGACTGAGGGAGGAGCCTGATTTTAGAACACTAGAACAGTTTGTGAGTGCAGGACATGGAGAGTATTGTGAACCCAGTGGCAATAGTTACAGATGCACAGACAGGACACTGAAAGATAAAAAAGTACATCTATGTTTTTGCATGAAAGTTGATTATTTTATTTAATTTAGTTGTTAAAGTGAAATCAATGTTATGTTTATTTTATCATTATTTTATTTTTACAGTGGGTTTGGAAGATAGTGGCTGGAAAGTGGTGGGATGCAGGACTTTACAGCTTCCTTCAGTACAAAGCTCCTCAGAGAATAGGATAATGAGACAAGCCCACTGAAGAGCAGTTAGGAGCCAGGGCCTCTAACCGCAGGGCCCACACCTGGCCTGGTCAGTCTGTGGTGGGCCTGTCTCAGCGGAGGGTGCCATGTGAAAAAAAAAATCTGCAAAATTCTGGCAACCACAGCTGCCAGTATTTTACCTCCAAAAAATGTAGTGACAGTAGAGCAATTTACGATATATTTCCTTGATTTTACAGCACAATAGCCTACTGTGGTCATGATGAGAAATAGTAACGTCATGTATGAGGACAATTTAAGTTTATTTCTTGAATCACTGACTCTACTTAGAATAAACTGACAAGAAACAAAACAGCACCATGTACTTATGTCTTAGGTTCACAAGTTTAAGTCTTGATCTAGTCTTGGGTAGCTTTGGTCTTGGTCTCAGCCCATAAAAGTCTCCATCTGAACTCAGTCTTAGTCTCCAAAAATCTCTGTATTGGTTTGGTCTCAGAGAGGTCTTGGTCTTGATATGTCATGAAAAGAACACTACATTTGTGGTAAATAGTGGCAGTTGTGGTTTTTGAACTATATGGCCACTTTCCTTCATAAGCTCTATGACCAAAGTGAAGAAGTTCATTGCAGGGTATTTCCAGGTCCGTTACAGTCAAAATCAGGCTCCTCCCACAGTCTGGTCTTGGTTTCAGTCCTGTATTAAACCGTTCTTCAGCGGCTCCTCTTTATTCTTCAGAGCACTGAGCTGAAGTTCAGACTCACTCACACTCACACGATCCACAACCATGACCTGGAGCCTGTGGTGTCTCATCTCTGCTCTCACATGTACGACCCTCCCCAAATACTGCCTTCAGACATGTTTTTGTACTTTTAAACTAACTTTTTTTTGCCTTGTTTGCAGGTGTGAGTGCTGTGACGTCGGTGACCCAGCAGCCTCCTGTTGTGACAGTGAGGAAAGGAGAGACTGTCTCTATGGACTGTAACCTGGGTTTAGTTAACTCTGCCCGTTGGTACAAACAGGTTCCTGGTGAACATCCCACACATGTTTTGGTTTTTTTTTATAACTGGAACGAAACCAAATATGGCCCTGGGTTTTCAGCTCCTAAATTTACTTCTACTCATCAGTCTGAATCAGAATATCGTCTGACCATCACCGATGTGGATGAAGGAGACACAGCTGTTTATTACTGTCACACATGGGATAACTGTGCTAAAGAGGAGGTATCACAGTGATACACAGTGTGACAAAAACCTATGCAGTAGTACTTCTCTTTTTCCTGCCCTGTCTGTCCTCACCTCTGTCCTCTCAGAGTGTGTGGGACCAGATCTGCTCCTCCTCTGTCCACTGTAAAACCCAGAGCTCCAGTGTAAACAGTCTGATGGGTTTCATGGATTATAAAGATGACAAAGTGAACAGAAGTCTGCAGATGAACGGTGTCTCCAACAGGAAGTGTGAGGGAGCCAGGCCTCTTCAGAGAGTGAGAGGTTTTTGTACGAGCGTGTACACAGACTGAAGTACTGTGGTATTCGGACCAGGCACCAAGCTCTTTGTGACCGGTGAGTGGCTTCAAACATACTACAGTATTTAGGGCATTTACAATTAGGAAGCATAATTACATTTACTTTTAGATATGCATTCATATTTATTATTATTTTTGAAAAACATCTTGAAAACACCAACATAAAAAAGTTGCCAAATATAACTTGTTTTAATATAAAAGTTACCTGTTGCTTCTGATACATGGTACTGTCAGAAATATATATTTATGTTTTTTATAAACTTGAGATATTTTCAGTTTAGAAACAGGATAGAAATGTAAGTAACTAATTACTACAGACCAAGTGACTACTTAATCCCTCTTTAAAATCACTATTAAGTTATGAACAAGGTTTAATCTGAGCAATAATAAAAACTGTATTCAAAGCTAATAGTCGTAAAATATTAAACATAATTAATAATTAAATATAGAATTTAATTTAAACATTGGAATTGAATTAACATTGTCATTTATATTTCTCTAACCATGATATTCATTTGGTGCTCAGCGTATCATTCTGTTGAACCAATGCACAATAATAGTTTACATCCACTTGAAAAACACATATTGTACCCATTTTTTTAATGTTTACACAAATTTGTACGTTTTACAGACATCTCAGTTTTTTCAGTGCACTGAGTACTACAAATAAATTTAAGACGTAAGAGTCAAATGAAATGAAAACAAAATTTACTCTCTTTAGAGTTAAAATTTTAGTTGTATCAGTTCCATGAGTACCAACAACATGATGGAACAGAGCTGCAGCAGATGTACATTCCTGTTTGAGACTGGAGAACATAATGATTATCTGTACAGAAACACAAGTTGTAGTAAAATAGTTTGTTCCATTCTTAAAGCCCAGTTGATGCGGGAGTCATTTGTGACACTGTTGTTCTCAGTCATAGTTGGCCCATGTCAAAGTTAATTAAAGTGATTTTTTTTTTTTTTTTAGTAACACTCTTTTATAACTTTTAAAAATTAATTTTAATGACTGATTAATCTGCTTTTAGATTGACCCTGGCAATGCAACGTTAAGTAATGTTCAGAACTTAAAGACATGAGATCATGAGTGGCACTGTTCATCTGTGTCATGGTGCTGTGGACAAATTTAACACACAAGAGAGTAAATTTAGCTCTATATAGATAAAGACCATAATACTCAGAGTTAAATTTACCACTTGAAAATGTACTGTGTGGTGTGTATTAGTTATTAGACTTGAAAATATTTCAGTTGTACAGTTAACCAAGTGAAATTCTTTTAGAGTGATGTTGATTGTAAATTCTTCTGTGGTATTTGATACTTATATTCTCTTAACCCTCTCTCTCAGAGTCTCCTGTCCCTGCTCCGGTCCTCACGGTCTTCCCCCCGTCCCACACACAGCTGCAGTCCGATAAAGTCACTCTGCTCTGTGTGTCCGATCAGCAGGGGCCCTTTGGTCATGTGACCTGGCAGGCTGCTGGGAGCCCGCTGAGCAGTGGGGCCTGGAGCAGCAGCACTGTCAAGCTCCAGGACCGCTCTTTCCAGATGAGCAGCTCTCTGTCTGTCCAGAGATACAACTGGGACAGGGGTGAGGTCTACACCTGTAGAGTGTCTTTGGGCTCACAGACCACAGAGTCAGTCATCAGTAAGTCCATGTGTGGCTCCGACTAGTCCCAGGACCAGAGCAGGACCAGAGCAGCAGGCCCAGTACTGTCTGTGCTGTGTGGGCTTTGCCAGATTTACACATATGCTACAAGAAAATGTCTAATAATTTTCTTTTGTTAAAATGCATCCAATAAAATTACTCTGATTATAATCTATTTGTATTGATTTATTAAAGTCTACACAGTCAATTTTCAAGTATTAATATCACATTGTCTATATAGTCCATATCTATGCTAAATTTACCATCTACTTTAGTGTTAAAATTTCTGTGTAAAATGAACACAGCACCATGATACAGGTCTTCATAAAGGTTTCATTAAAAAAAATTCTTACCTTTTAACATTCATCAACTTTTATGTTAATAAAGATAACCTTAGCGTCTCCATTTTAAGATTAGAATGTGTATTTACTGCAAGCCTCTCATGTTTCCCTACACTGAGAAAAACATTTCCCCTTTTTTCTAAAAATCATCATGTGATATCACTCATACTCACTTCTGCTTTATTCTTTTATTTGTTGATGAAAATAAGAATAAAATGTCAAATAAAAATGTCATGCAACAGTAAAAACATAAAGGAGCACATAGAGATCATAAGAGGTCATGAGGAGCACAGGTGCATCGTGGGTAGGAAACAGAGAAGTGACGCTTCACTGATGAACCACAACCATTCAGTTTCACTTTTGTCATCTATGTATCATGTAACTTTACAGTCACTGACAGAGAGTAAAATGTACTCCTGAAATTTGACTGTGTAATTACAGAAATAGCTGAGCTACAACACTAACTGAATAAATAAATATGAGGAAGGCATATTTTCACAGTAACCATTATGAAACATGTCACATGTATATAAAGCTTTAATTGCCAATATCCCACTAGATATACAACATTTGTAATGTCTCCCTTCACTTGTTCATGGTGGGACGGTGGTCTGTGACCTGAAGACCATGCCACACTTTTCATAGTACTACATTTTTTTATAAATTCACTTTTTATTTAATGTGTTTGTAATTTGAGTCAAATCTGACAAATCAGACAAATCTGACGTGCCCTAATTAAGAATTTAATTGCAAACATTTTTGTAAATTTTGCCAATCTTTTTTAAAGATTTTGAGCTAAGTTAAACTTCTTAGGAAGAATAAAAAAATGTTGATTTTAATTAAATTTATTATGTCATGCTTTTCAATCTAATTGTTTTATGTTAATGAAAAGCAACAATTTTAAGGTAACTCTTTTAGGTTAACTTGTGTTACACTAATGCAATGTTTCTTAATTGAAATAACGTAAAATAGTAAATTAAATCTGTATAATTTAGGACAAAATAAATCGTCAGTCGTGTTGAACTGACATAAAAAAGACACTTAACTACATGTTTATATTTGTTCTTTCAAATTGTAGTCAGTTTTCTCTTAGCTTTAAAATAAGGATATTGTGTTTTCCCAACTAAAGCAAAGTGTTTGTATCCAGTTTGTTAATCACTGCTTTTTTCACACAAATAAGTGGGTGTATTACTGACATGTATTTATTTAAAATCAATTGATCACTTGGTCACAGCTTCTGCTTCTTCAAACATAACCTTGTAAAGAATAATCTTGAAGCAAATGTGAGTTTCAAACCCAGTTCATGGAGATCACAGCCTCTGCTCCCTAACATTATTTATATAGTGCTTGAGAAGATGCAACGTGTCAAAAATGACCTCAGCGCCACTGCGTCAACCACACAGAAGTTTTTGTAAAGTTGGGCTTTTGTGTCAGACCTCAAGCATTCTACTTTTTATGAGAAAAAAACAAGGCTCTTGGCCACAGAATGTCAATGGATGTCTCAGGAAAAATGTTTTGAGTCAGCCACACACAAAAGAGTGAACAAACTGAAAGAAAATGTTCAAGTTCAAGTGTTCTTCAGCTACCAATAATGAAGCAATTATGAAAGAAAAAGTTGCACATAGAGAAAGAGTATATTGAATTGTGAAATGAAAGTGTAAATGAACAGACATGCGTAGGCTTTCTATGTACTGGCAACTGTTGCATTTCTTTGTAGTTTAATGCTTGCTTTTTATTAAAATGATTGATTTGTGTAGTGGGAGTAAATCCTACTTACCCCGATAGCCCAGATGCGACCCACAATCACACAATTTGTCTGGCTCACATATTGTGGATGAGTGGCAATAGGACCATCCGAATCTGGTTACCGAATCTGGCCCACATGTAAACCAGAGCAATGCCAACTGATAGCCAGAAGTACACCAGAGTGGTCTGCAGGTGGCACACTCTCGCCACATGAGGCCAGGCATTGTAGAAGAAGAAATCAAGGACTCACTGCACCACTGTACGGACTGACAATGGGTCTAAGGTAGGGCTGGGCAATATGACTCGATTTACGATTTTGATTGATTTTTTCTCTTGTTGCCATAACGCTTTTTAAATGTAGGTTTATTACTTTTAAATAAGATTATTGCATAGTAATATATATGTATATTTTTAGCTCTCTATATTCTAAATGTAAAAAAAAAAAAAATAGCAGGCAGCAGCAAAGTCACTCTAAACAGTGACATAAATGTCTTTAAGTTTAGCCTTTTGTGCTCCTAAAGAGCAGGTGTATTATAATTTATACACCATAGAGGAATGTGCAAAGACATAACTCCAGAGCATGTGGCTAATTAGCATACATAATCATAGACAAGTTACCGCTGCTGCTGCACATCACATCATGCTGTTTGTTTTGGCCAAGCTGCTGCCCCATCAAAATGAGGAAATTAGGTAAAATGACTAATTTCTCTGAGATTATCAGTGTTTCAATGGGACAGTCTCCCCAGTTAGTAAATAAGCTGCTCTGGACACTAGCAGCAGCATTAGCAACAACACAGGATACACTGCAGCACATGGATGACGATAATTTCTGCTAAATTTGATTAAATGCTTTGACTATTTTTGATATTGTCCAAAATTAAAAACATAAATTAATCAAATTAGTTTGATTTATTGCCCAGCCCTATATTCCAAGGGTTTCATCCCGACACTTAACAGCAGGCAGAGTGCTGGTGTTCAGGCTGTAGAGGTCTAAGTGTCCCTTCATGGATGTGTGTCCCCAGTCCATCACTGCCTCACCAAACCTCATGCTGAACAATGTTACAGGCAGCATAACATTCTCCATGGCTTCTCCAGACCCTGCCACATCTGTCACGTGTTCAGGGTGAACCTGCTGTCATCTGTGAAAAGCACAGGGCCCAGTGGTGTAGCTGCCAATTCTGGTCTTCTATGACAAATGCCAATTGAACTCCATGGTGCCAGGCAGTGAGCATAGGAGCCACTAGAGCACATCAGGCCCTTAGACCACCCTCATGAAGTTTGTTTCTGATTGTTTGGTTAGAGAAATGCACGCCATTTTGTAGAGCTCTGGCAGTGCTGATCATGTTCCTTCTTGCATTAGAAGCAGATACCGTCCTGTTGATTAGTTGTGGACCTTCTACAGCCCTGCCTGTCTCCTGAAATCTCTTCCATGATCTTGACAATGAGCTGTGAGACACATTAAACCTTTCTCTGCAGAGTCCAGGTATTGCCCATTAGTGATACTGACCCCACCCAAATGCAAATGGCTTTTCATTGCACTTGCTCAAATCATTAAATGAGCAGTGTTTAAAAACCTTTCTTTTGTAAATATCACTACAATGAACATTATGTTGCCGCTATAATAAAGCCCTTGTCTCTCAATGATTAAGTATCCACTAAAGCTATTTTTTTTCCTTCACTGACCTCTTGTGGCTGGAGGTAGTACCCTTGGTTCAATCTTCCGATAGTACAGCAAATGCTCATTAACACAAAAAACAATTAATTTCTCACTTTCTTACTCTAGAAATGTCTGAGGAATTTGATATAAAGTAAATAAAAGTGTCACTAAGAAACAGAACAACGCAGAGCTTTAGTTTCATAGTTTTTATTGATTACTTATTTGATTACGCTCCAGTTCAAAAGTGACCTCTGATTGGTTAAGCCCTCTGATGTTTCCTGACTTCTGATTGGATACGCCCCTTTTGTTTTACTAAGCTCTGATTGGCCGAGGCAATGGAACTTTACTCGGTACCAATGATATTTCCGTGTTCGTCCACTTCTTGAACGATCGTCACCACTTTGGTTCTGGTCGTTATGATGGCTTTCCTTAACAAAACAGAAACCACATGCTAACATTAGCAGCTACAGACAGTAAACATCAGTAGCTAAATCCTAGGAATTGACTAACTTTTAGCATGCAGCCTTTAGCTTATGCCTTTACCTTACGTTGCTAATTGCATCTATAAACAACAGCTAAATTTGGAAACCACTTGCTAATGTTCTCTACCCAGGCACTGACATTATACATTTGGCTGCTAGCTGCATGTTTTCTATACAAAATTTGCTTTGTGGATCTTTGAACTCACTTTTCGGGCTCTCCGTCCATCAGGCGGCGGTACTCGGCGATCTCCAGCTCCAGTCTGGTCTTGATGTCCAGGAGCAGTTTGTACTTCTCCGTCTGTTTGGCCAGGTCAGCTCTGAGCGCGCTCAGTTGCTCCTCCAGCAAAGTCACCTGCTGCTGGAAGCCAGCCAGCATCATGGCGTAGCGTCTGTTCACCTCATCCAGGTTAGCCTCCAGAGCTCCTTTCTGTTACATACATGGGTTTAGACCAGGGTTAGACAGGGATGCTAATGCTAACAAGGTCTGCTGTCAGTGTAACTAAAGCCCTGTGCCATTTTAGGTAGACAGTTATGATTGGTCAGGTAGGATTGATTTGGGAGGGAATGGGTTTGAATGGGATGTGTCAGACCCACTTCTGTACCTTGCTGAGCTGAGCCTGTAGTTTGATTTGGAGTGTTTCCAGGCTGCGTCTCAGTTCGGTGATCTCAGAGCGGCTGGTGCTCAGGGTCTCTGTGCTCACGGCCACCTCTTTGCTCAACTCTGCAGACTACAACAGGAGAAAGTAAGGTGTTGAAGGACTTTCAGAATGTATTTGTTACAAAAATGCAAAGTTGTCCAATGATAAACGTGTATGGAGGATTTAACTTGAATCCTGACCTTGGCCTTGAACCAGGTCTCCAGATCTTTGCGGTTCTTGTTAGCAACTTCCTCGTAGTGCTCTCTGATTCCAGCCATGACTGTGCTGAGGTCTGCCTGAGGAGCAGCGTCCACCTCCACGTTGACGGTTCCTCCCATCTGAGCGCGCAAAGCCACCAAGTCCTGGACATATACAAGAGTTACACCTCAGAGTTATACGAACAGGTCTCTGCAGGTACTCCGGTTTCCTCCCACCGTCCAACCTGTCATTATGTCTGTAGACTGTTAACTGTGATCTATGTAAATATGTGAGTGTGTTCCTTTTGTGTCTGACCTCTTCGTGCTGCCTCTTCATGTGGATCAGGTCTTCCTTCAGACCTTCCACCTGCATCTCCAGGTCGGAGCGGGCCAGGGTCAGCTCATCCAGGACCCTCTTCAGCCCCGCGACATCAGCCTCTACAGACTGACGCATGGCCAGCTCGTTCTCATATCTACAACCACAACAACAGCATTTTTAAAAATTATACCCAGAAACAAGACTAAACTGTGTCATTATCATATCATTAGCATCAGGTCCGATTTAATTCTATACAAAAACTGGACCAAACTGTATAATACTGACAAGTCATAATCACAGGTGGGTAGTAATGAGAAGTGTGTACATGAGAATGTAGTTTTATTGAATCTTACTTTCTACTTCTACTTGAGGAATATTAATCTTTATAAATTTTTGGTTGCTCTACCCACGTTTATTTGTATTGGTTTCAAAAGTTTTATGATGTGAAAAAGTGATGATATGGAAATTAACACTAAAACTTAAATCTGTTATGTCTAAACAGTTACTCAATACTTCAGTAGTTTTTTCACCAACCCCCTTTTTTGAACTTTTACTTAAATAATTACTGTATTTAAATGACAAATTTTTACTTCTACTTGAGCAGTATTTTTTTGAAGTAACAATACTTGAGTACAATTTTTGCCTACTTAAACCACCCACCGGTCATAATGACAATATGACATGTAGTATTGCATTGTCTAGCAGAGGTAAAAGCAGCTACAGCTGTAAATAGATAAGTAATTTTTCATTACATTTTGAGTACTTCCTTACTTGTACAGCAGTATGTTTTTGAAAACAGACTTTTTTTTTTTTTTGAAGAAATGTTTTTTAACCTCAGTGGCAAAGCGAGTACTACACTTATAACCAGAGAGTTACTCACTTGACTCTGAAGTCGTCAGCGGCCAGTTTGGCATTGTCCACAGCCAGGAACAGGGCAGAGTTTGCTCGGCCAGCATCAGCGATCTGAAAAATACACAGGACAAACATCAATAACTGCTGTACATGGAACGGGCTAGGACTTAGCTGCAGAGTGGTAGTAGTACAAGCTCCTCAATGTTGCTCTGAACTAAACTATTGGACATTTCACAACCACAGATATACTGTATCTTCAAAGGAACACACAAACTGACACTGAGTACTACTACTCCATTAGCTCCATTTATAAGCCGTATTTTTAAAACTAGTACTGTGCTTCTGGTCCCATTGAGATATGTTTCTTTGCAATGGAGCTTTCCCTAATTAGCAGCTTGTTAGCCTGCATTATTCAAAGTTAAAAGTTCAGAGTTCGACTCCACCCCGAAACTGTCTCTTCCTGAACAGGATTCAAACCCAGGACCTTCTGCCTTCAGTCCACAGTCCTGACCTGGTCTAAAGAGGACTGCTGTAGGACTATCATTTTATTTTTTGTAACAAATCTTACCTTGCTTTGCAGGTCAGAGATGACTATTCTGTGGGAGGAGCTGTCGTGCAGATTAGGTTTGGTCTTGCTTTCAAGGAAATTCCTGATTTTCAGCTCCAGCTCTGCATTGGCCTTCTCCAGACTGCGCACCTGCACAAAACAAATAAATGAGTCAAATATGTAGATGTTTGATGTGTTTGGTAAAAGATAAAAGAAAAAAAAGAATATAAGTATTGCAAAAAAAAATAAAAAAAAAAAAAAATAAAATTGAAAGTCTCCTATAAAATGATAAAATGTATAATAATAATAAACTAAAAAGTAAGTACTGACCTTCTGGAGGTATGAAGCCAGGCGGTCGTTCAGGTTCTGCATGGTGGCCTTCTCGTTGGCGGAGACGTCCAGAGCGCTGGACTGAGTGAGCCCAGCCCCCAGAGCTCTGGAGCTGGCTGAGGAGATGCGGACCCCGGCCCCTCCTGCTCCTCCATACACACTGCCGGAGGAGAGCCCCATGGAGCGGCGGCCGGAGCCCAGGCCGGAGCTGCGCGCTGTGGCAGAGGAGTAGCTGGAGAAAGACATGCTGAGGTCTGGAGGAGGTCAGAGCTCGTCGAGGAGGACTGTGCCAAACCCAGCCTCACACACGACCTTATATCCCCCTCTACTACCCCTTCAGGCTGGAGGCTGGACCAGAACATCCTGTTTGGAGACACTGATACCATCAATCACTCCACCTAAAAACCTGAGGGACCAGTCAGGACCTGGTCTGGACCTCACAGAGTCGCCAGACAAGTTCGAGCAAGACTATACCCTCACTCAAGTTGTTTTTTGAAAGCAAGAATGTGTTTCATGTTTGTGCATAATTTATGACACAGAGAAAGTATTTTTTACAAAGACTCAAGTTATCTCCTTAATCATCCAAATCTATAATTACCTGTCACAGTCACACATTCTAGATATTGAGACCTCAGTTTTTAGCTTCATTTTCATAATTTTTACATCCATGTGATCTCCTACAACATTGTTTCGTTTGCATGGTTCTCAACTGGTGGGCTGGGTTATAACGGAAAGCTCATCATAAGAGAAGTTAAAATGTATACTGAAATTCTTTTTAATTGTACTTTTTTATTGATATTGCACATTTTATTTCACACATCCACTTATTTATTTGATGTATTTGCATGAAAACCTAAAAAAAAAAGTTTTTATGCATGAAAACACAGTTAAGTCTGTTAAAAAAAAGCTGAAGTTACTGACGTTAGGTTGTGCTAATCAAAAGTAGAAGGAAACACTGCTGATATTTGGAGAGCAAAAAGAACTGACAACTGATTTTGGGTCCTGACCACTGTCGTACACTGTTATATACTGCTCTTTTTCACTACCACTACTATTTTTCTACGACTACCAGTACTAAAACTATCTTCTTTCGCCAAAAGGTTGATGAGAGGGTTTTGGGAACACACTGCACTGAATAAAAACAGATGGGAGAAAATGAATCTTCATCTGGATCCCAGTATAAAAAAATGTCTGGAAAAGCCTTGAATTTGTAATCCTTGTGACTGCAGACCTATTCATATTAATACAAGACTAGAAAGGGACATGCATTGATCTACAATGTTGCATATCTATGAATACTTCAAATACATGAGTTAAAAACCCATACCTAGGAACACATCTTCTCACTTTCTCCCTGGCTGAGGTGGAAGAAGTAAAAGTATTATGTGAGTCAAGTAGAAGTTAAAGTACAAAGCAAAGTTTTCTCCTTGCACTTTTCAAAGTGGGGGTGTTACTTTGTCACTTTGTTACATATTTTAAAACTGTTCAGTAACACTGTGCTAGAAGAATGTAAAAGTAGGCTTTAGAAACATTCCTCTTCGCTAAAACACAAGAATCTGCATTCCAAACATCAGGCATAACCAAAAACCTTCCTTTGATGCCCTCCTGTCACCAAAATACTACAGTCTGTTACTATCCTAAAGAAATATATCTGCAAGTTAATTTTTTTCTGCTTTGTACCGAAATGTACCAAAAATGAATTCTCTAAAAAACTAACCTGTGATTTCAGTTACACCTCGAGTCTGAAGCAGGTCGTTGTTGTTTGTTGGCTTTAGATTTAGCTCATAAATCAAATGAGTCCAAGATTCCCCAGTGCAGAGTCTTGTCAGTGACAAAAAAAGAACATTATTAAAAACTTAAGTCCTAGCTCAGGGGTGGGCAGTTATTTTTTTTTACTGAGGGCCACATTTGAATCTGGGTCTGCTGTGGATGGCCAGACCAACACTAACCTCACTTGTGCTAAAAAAAAACTAAAATATAAATGTAAACTGTCAAATTCAAAAAGAAGGCAGGACATTTCTGTATTTCCCAAAACAGCATTAACAAAAACAGATCATTCAGTTTAAATGTGCATATAACTGTATTAGTGTTTAGTTTACTGAACAGTCAAATCAAATCAACACAATGCCTGCTCCAGTCTGCATCTGAGAGCAAAACTCCTCAGGTCCCACACCCCTTTTCAGAACTCTGCCCAGACTGAGCCTGACAGCAGCAGACCCCATGTCTCCATGTTCACTCCTGCTCCTCTGAAAGTGCAACAACCTGCCCGTGATCATCTTTTCTTCTTTTTTTATTCTATCAAATAAAGATCATTTGGTGATAACAAAACTGTATGGATTTAGGACTTTTTTTTTTTTTTTTTTTTTTGTCACTATCCCAGATTTTGGGTGGTCACTCTAGTGTAAAGTTCTGCCACACTGGCTGCAAGTTACTGCAAGGCAACATTCTTCAGCCATCACTAAAGAACTGTAAAGATGTACTTAAGTAAATGACTAAGTTTTAACTTCCACCTCTCTCTGGTTCTGGAAAAACAGACAGACAGTGATTTTAAGCTCATTGTTGTGATCTGTTCTTGTATTTTTGTTTAAACTCATTTTAAACATGACTTAAAAATAAAAAAGTCAGGTATGTTAGAGCGTCCATCTCTGTTTAGACCTGTTATTTCAAAGAACATGATAGCAGTCTGACCTGAGGGACTGGTCAGAGGGAGATATGTGTCTGGTCTCACCCTGAGCTCTGGCCTGGCTTCTGGTCTGCTTCACAGGTTTTTCGGGTTTCTTTATCTGTACCATTGTTTGGCTCTGGAGCATATATATGACATTAACACTCACCATCCAGCCAAATGCAGGTAGATTTTTATTTTGGCTAGTGACACAAACACTCCCACTGCCACTTTGGCCGAACACCTATTGTATATTTTAACTTTATAGGGTAAGAACTGAAAAAGTGTTTAATAATTTTGTCATGTTGGCTGCACTGAATCAGAGCAAAGGATCATGGTCTATGTAGTTCGCTTTGCTTTTTTACCATTCCACTGCAAGTCCATGATGATATTGTAAGACCTTTGATATTGTGATATCATGATATTATCAGTATCAAAGGTAAATCGTTTCACTGCCTCACAAGGGCCCTATCTGGAGAGAAGTCAAACCAAAAATTGTAGCCAGCAAAAATACATCACAATACAGGAAATCATATGTTTTGTTCAAATTTGGACTCTTGGACCCGTCTGCCTTATATTTTCCCCAGCTTAGTAAAATCTTCATCAAATTACCATATCTTTTGGTTCGAGCTGGGATTTACAAAAAAATTGGAGCCTATGTAGGGCCTCAGTTGTCCCTCTTGCCCAGGGCCCCTATAGTGTCTAGAAACAGCTCTGTTATTTTTTATGTATTATTTCATTTATTTCGAGCAAGTGAATAGTTTATAGTTTGCAATTTAACAACAGAAGATAGAAGAAAAATGCAGCAACCTATAGATCTTTTCTACATTCTACATTTCATTCATTTCACCAATAACAAATAAACTTTTATAACAAACCATACAGAAATGATCTGCTGGAAAAGGAGTGGGAAAAAGTAACTTATTTAATCCCACTGTTACTACTAGCAATACTATTACTACTACTACTACTATTACCACTGCTTACAGTGTAATTGGAGAAGGAAAACATGAATTGTAAGATATTTATAGAAATCGATTTTGTGTTAATGAGCTCAAAGTTATTGTCTGAGTAGCCGGTGTACACTCTTTGAATGTTTTCAGCTTTGTATCTTTGCAGCTAAAGCACAGATTTGTGTGTGTGTGTGTGTGTGTGTGTGTGTGTGTGTGTGTGAGAATCAATGGTGGTCTTGACCCAGGTTCAATTCATCACAAAGAGAAATAACTCCCACTGCGGCGTTTATCTGCAATAAATGTTCTCCACTGCTCTCCGAGAGGAAAAACAGAGGTCGGTTCCAGCTTGTTGATGTTTTTGCCTGTTTTGTGCTTAAACTGTTTAGTTTGTAATCTGAGCTCTCTCTGCACATGCATGTCTTTCAGTTGCGTGATGATGTGTTACATAGTTTGTCATAACATGTAAGTGTGACAAATACACAGAGGACCAAATAAATAAAGTCCTATACTCATTCTCTTTCTGTATTTATTTTTGCTTTATTTTATTTTTATTTTTTCCTCTTTTATTTATTCCCACATTTCATCAAAATTCAAAAGAAGGGAAAAATAAATATATAATGAAATAAAGCTAAAATAAATTAAAGCACAAATAAATAAATGAAGAAATAAATACAGAAAGGGAAAAAAATGTATAAAATATACATTTTTATTTCAGCATTTGTTGTACTGTTTAAATAAATCTTTGTCAATCTTTGTAAATCTTTGAGAGCATTTATTTATTGATTGATTTGGCACTTTTGATCTTCCATACAATACAATACAATACTGATTATAAATACCAAATATTTAATTATTTTCAGTATGTAATAGCATTTCAAACAGCATTTATTATTATTTTTAGGGATTTTTTTTTTTCCTGTGCTATAGACCCTTCTTGTGTTTGGTACTGGAAGTTAAAAAAGAGGATAATACATTTCTAATGGAGCAAATAGCGTTAGCCACCAAACATAGCAAATTATGAATAATCCAGACAGGTTTGACAACTGATAACCACTCTGCCACATGTGAGTAATATCAGAGCCAGGCTACATAATTTACATTTCTTAATTTCAGTGTTACACAGGACAAATAGTAACAGAAATGTGGCGGGCAACAATAGTTTGACATTGTATGTTCAGATTGAATGTGTCAAACATCACTAATTCTACTTTTACAAGTTAACTTTAGCAACTGGTACTGACTCAGATCTGAATTATATTGATTCAGAGTATTTTTAAATAAATATATAAACAACAACCATTCGTGCCTGCAGTCCAGAAACGTCTAAATTAATGTTTTTATTTTGCTTCCTTGTAGAAATTCTATTTACCCCAATTAAAATACAATTGAAATATATATATATATATATACAAGCAGCCGAAATGAGTTTCCTCCGCAGGGTGGCTGGGCGCTCCCTTAGAGATAGGGTGAGGAGCTCTGTCACCCGGGAGGAGCTCGGAGTAGAGCCGCTGCTCCTCCACATCAAGAGGAGCCAGCTGAAGTGGCTCGGGCATCTGTTCCGGATGCCTCCTGGACTTCTCCCTGGGGAGCTGTTCTGGGCATGTCCCACCGGGAGGAGGCCCCGGGGAAGACCTAGGACACGCTGGAGGGACTACGTCTCGCGGCTGGCCTGGGAACGCCTTGGGGTCCCCCCGGTAGAGCTGGAGGAAGTGTCTGTGGAGAGGGAAGTCTGGGCATCTTTGCTTAGACTGCTGCCTCCGCGACCCGGTCCCGGATATACATATATATATATATAGCTAACGTTCTCCACCCAGGCACTGACATTAGAATTAGTAACTAGCCACCACAAATCACAAATGGTGTCTAAACAAAATGATTTTGGCTAATAGCAAGTGACCTAATACATGTGTGTAATGATGGTGCTGGGGTAGAGAACATTAGCAAGTGGTATATTTAGCTATATTTAGCTGTTAATGATGCAATTAGCACTACATAACCTAAAGACTACATGCTAAAAGTTACTGAGTTCATTCCTAGGGTTTAGCTGCTGATGCTAACTGTCTGTAGCTGCTGATGCTAACGTGGTTTCTGTTTTGTATAGGAAACCCATCATAGCGACCACCACCAGAACCAAAGTGCTGACCATTGTTCAGGAAGTGGACGAACACAGAAACGTCATCAGTACCGAGCAAAGTTCCATTGCCTCGGCCAATCAGAGCTCAGTAAAACAAAAGGGGCATGTCCAATCAGAAGTCAGAAAATATCAGAGGACTTAACCAATCAGAGGTCACTTTTGAACTGGAGTGTAAACTGATTAGTTATCAATAAAAACTATGAAACTAAAGCTCTGTGTGGTTTTGTCTGTTAGTAACACATTCATTATTTATTTTTGTACATATTAATATTAGCTAAAATAGAGTATGTTTAACTGGGAGATCGTCATTTAAAGGTTTAGCTGCTGCTCCAGATTATTTTTAACAAGTTCTTATGCTCAGTAACAATTGAAATAAAGAAAATACACCTACATTACTGTGCTTTTCTCGCATTTATTATATGCTTTGGTATGGTACCTTGCTACAAATGTGTACAGCAGTCAGTCTCTTAAATAATAGAACACCTTTGAAATAATCATAAAAGCTTATTGTTTTTAGACCAAATTAAAAATTCTTTAAATAAGTATGATTTTTAGTCGAGATAACCAGCAGTATTTTATCAGTATGTTTGTTTAATTTCCTTATTTTTTCTTCATTGTATTTGATATTGTGCTGCCTAAAACTGCTGCACACTTTTCAAAAGGCATTACTGAATGAGAAGAAACATGTACTTTTAAACAGAAAACACGATTAATAGTTATTTAGTTATATCACACTCTGACATGAAGTTACATCTACTCTTTAAGTGATAATTTAACACTTGGAAATGTACTGTGCCCAACAGAGTTTGTCATCCTTTTTAATTGCTTCTGTAAACTGATCCCTTTGCTCCTGGACCAAAGGGCTTTTCATTAAACCAACCCTGGCTCTACCTCCACACATCACCAGCTGCTGCTTAGTAAATGTAGACCTTATTAAAATGAGATGAGCTTTAGTGAAACCAGGCTGAGCAAATTTCCCACTACATTCTATGAGGTAAAAAAGTCTGTCCTTCCCAACAGTATAGCTATGTTTTATGCTGATATTTTAGGACACTTAACACTAAATTTGAACCTTTATTAACCTTTATTTAACCAGGAAAATCCAATTGAGATTAAAATCCTCTTTTTCAAGGGAGTACTGGCCAAGAGGCAGCATCAAAAATAAAACACGGTTACATTATTACACAGAACCAATGACTCAACCTTCGAGTTGCCAGAGCAGGACATCCCACCCGAGAGTACAACTCACAGTGGCGTGTCATTGCTTTACAATTAGTAATGAACCTCAGTGAAGCATGATAAACAGTGTCAACCATTCGAAGACATTGAGCTGAAGCATTTATATAACAGATCTCCAAAATTCAACACAGATAAGAAGTCGCAGAGACAAGCTGCTTTTTACTTCAAAAGAAAAACACAGCTTGTTTTGAAAGTAAAAAGTCTCAGTTTCTTCACAAGATTCTCCACGTATGGTTTAAAAGTGAAGGAGTCATCAATCAATACACCTAGGTATTTATTTATATTGTTTCCCTCAAAAGTAGACATTGAGGTGATTGTGTGAAGCATCTTTTTATAATTAGAAAACAACCTAAGCTTGGTCTTATCAGCACTGAGAACTAGTTTTAGTTGAAGTAAAGAACGCTGGACAGCAACAAATGCTTTCTGCGGGGATTCAATGGCTTGAACAAGAGGTGATCCACAGCAGTAATAAATAACTGTCATCAGCATAAAAATGTATATTACCATCAAACACATTTAGTCCCAGATCATTGATATAAATAATGAATAGAAGGGGACCCAATATAGAACCCTGTGGACTCCCTTGTGGACAGTAACAAATTCAGAACATAGACATTCATATTTAATGCACTAAATTCTATCACTCACGTAATTAGTGATCCGAGTAACTGCTTGCTCTGACAATCCTGAGTGAAGATGTCTACATTATGCAGCAATTAGCATTTATTGGTCTGGTATAGGTTTAACAACAGATGCCCTTCTAGATGCAACCCTGCCCATTTTTAGGGCTTTTGACCAGCACAAAGAGTACTAAATTAAGTTAAAAGCTTAAACTTGTAGCTCTGAGTTACGCTATCATGCTGCCTCACAATTTTCTATATTTGAAACATAAAATTAATGTTTTACAGTTCTGCACAGTGGCAGAGTGGTTAACACTTTCCTGTCAGCAAGAACATTGTAGGTTTGATTCCCAGGCTGGCCGATCTCTTTGAGTGAAGTCTGCATGTCCTTCTGTGTTACTGTGGGGTGGCAAACTCTAAAGATTCTGCAGTTAATCTCAGGACACTCCTCAGCCCTTCTTAGGGACAGGACTATGCTTTAAGGGTGCTTACAGACTTTCTCGCTGTGGCAGGGCTGCATGTATGGATTTAAGCGACGGTACCATGTGATATAACCTTCCAACAGAGAAAGGCAGCAATGTGCCACGAGGCGCCTAGTCTGCCGGAAAGAAGATGAAGATGAAGATGATGAAGAAGTGTTACTATGGGGTTTTTCCAGCTTCCTCCCACTGTCCAAAGGCATGCTTGTGTTGGGTGAACTGGGGACTCTAAATTGCCACTAGTGAATGAATCCAAAGGTAAATGGTTGTCTGTGAATGTCTCAGTGTCAACCCTGTAACTAACTGGCCACTGTTGAGGGTGTACGCCAACTACGGCCCATAGTTGCTTGGATAAAATCCAGCTACCCACACAGAAATAAGCAGAAAACTAATAAATAATCTCTAGAGACTGAAGATTGCTTGTTTACTGTTTAAACAAAAACTGAGACAGGTTTATTGCGGAGTATGGCAAGGCTTAAAGCAAACAAGATGGCCATGTCCTGTTTATTGTACTAAGACTTCTGTTCTGCGACCAGGAAGAGCCTATTGGATGTCACTCAGACACTTTGCACAGCAGACAAAAGGAACATGGATCTGTACAATGTGTCTCCGCGCCTCGTAACAGTCACCGGAGGAAATAATCCACCCTGTTCTAGCACCACTTCACGTCATGCAGCTCATCACATCAACTGCCGCTAATAGTTTTTATGTGCAACAAACATTAGTGCGTTATATTAAGGCTTTGAATGAAATGAGAACTGAGGAAAGAGAAAAGTGGCCTTGCAAATACACCTTGAAGGGTTAGCATAATCTCTACATGAGGGGTAATAATGGGGATGATATTTGTACCAAAATGAGGTCGTGTCTGGTTCAGAGAAGGTTTGTGGGTTCAGTTGTACATTAGGGGAAAAAAACAGCCCCGAGCTTTAGATCATTGCCATATCAAGTAATGAGCTGGCTGTTTCACAGGCTATCAAACATTTTCTGAAGAGACTAACGGTCACAGAGGCGATGAATAATGAATCAAAATATCATGTATAATAAATTGCATTATAATAAAAAAAATGGTTGGATATGAGACTGAAATAAGATTATGTGCATTGTCACAGTATATGATTAGCATCAAGTGTATGTTGATCTGTGTTCATGTTGCCCCTCCCGCGCCCGGCGGGTGCCCGAGAGGGGTGAGAATATTCAACCCTGAGCAATAGAGCAAAGAGGCAGATAAGTTAAACATATGCACCGCTCGGCTGCAGGGTTTATTCTGCTTATCATATTAAACATACATGTTTAATCAATTGTATTACAATGTTATCTTTTTAAATATCCGACCCACATTTTTATCTAACTAGTAAACATGTGTCATGTAATCACCTTATAAGAAAATAAATGTCTCAACTCTTTATTCATGTGTAACTGTACCCCAAATGTACATATTTCCTATAAACCAAAACAATTGTATTCATCCGGCACGACTGTGAACACACTGAAGCAACACATGTTTATCACAGATGGCGGCTTGAATACGGGTTGCCAGCTCACTAACCTTGAGCCATGAACACCAACCCATACTGGCTCAACATATGCATCTAAAGCTTGCGAGTCTTAACACATGCAAACAATATACACACTTCTGTCATTAAACACACCCTTGTTTACTGACCCTTCTAGTGTATTATTCTATTTACTTTATAATGCGCACAGGCTCTAGTTACTTTGGCGCAAGGATATAGCTCCCGCTAGCTTAGCATTAGCTTCTTAAACCACAAGCATTTAAGACAGAAATCATATAAAAGGCATTCTACAGTGTTCCCAATAACCACAACACATTACCACGACTCTAGAGATCTACTAGTGTTGTCTCAGTGCCATCCGAAGGATATTTACCAACCTGAGCAATAAAGCAAAGAGGCAGATAAGTTAAACATGTGCACCGCTCAGCTGCAGGGTTTATTCTGCAGCTCTGCCTCTTGGTGGCCCTAATCCCCTCAACTGATGCGCCATCTTTTGACACTCCCCAGTACTACGACTACAGCATTACACGTAAAATAGGCACTTGGCTTGCTTCAGACACAATACTGTTTTTCTTAAATAAAACAGACACCCCACTATTTTAAAAAATTTTTTATAACTAAATTTAACTTGTTTTACCCATAATGACTTATTTAAATCATGTCTCTTTTTGTGAGCCTTACATTCACTTTACACAGTCAGTTATCAATGTCAGTGTATATTTGGTCCTTAAAAATATAGTGTTTTTATAGAAACCAAATTTAGTTGAGAGAATCAAAGACTATGAATGACCAAGACGTGATGGGCAGGTTTTATTATCTTAAATTACTAATGTTTATTTCCCCACAGTGTAGAGTGACCCACGACATGGCACAACACGTTCTACTGGGGCTGTTACTATCTTAAATGGAACATAAACTTCAAAAAATATTTTTATTTAACACAAACTTATGATTACTTGACACAGGAGTCATGGGTATCACTGTTCCCCTGACCATGGACCATGTTATATTTGCAGGGTATGAGTACAGCTAAATGTTCTGTCGTACACAATGATTCTTACAGGAAGTTAAAAAATCCACTCTGTATAAACTGGCGCCATCTTTGGATAGGACAGTATCATCCACTTTTGTAGGATGAGCTGCAGCTAAACGGCTGTGATAGACCGATATCAAGTAGTGACGGTGAATTTGTGGCTGTCTGTGAGAACTGCGTCCAATTGGAATACATTAAAAAGTACAGAAACAAGGCCTCGCTCGCTGTGGTCATGTGATCCAGCGCTTGAATCCTGCCTGAATTACTTGTCTCGAAACACTTCTGCTTTAAAAGATTGATTCTGTGTCAAGCAGCAGGCTCGAGCAGAACATTTCTAGTATCACGCAGGTAAACTGGAATCAGCTCGCTATGACTGAGGAACCAGACCCTCTTGCTTTCGAAAAGAAAGTAGGAGGGCCAGGATAGACTTCTGCAGACCTTGGTTGTAAAGCGAGGTTATTTAATTTTCCGTTGCCTTTGTAGCATCTCGAACCAGTTTGACCATTTTCCTCTGACCTCTGGCATCAACAAGGCAGTTTCACAACAGAACGGCCACTCACTGGATATTTTCTCTGTAAACCCTAGAGAAAATGTGTGTGAAAATCCCAGTATATCAGACCAGCCCACGCCAAAGTCACTTAAATCTCCTTTCTTTTCCATTTTGAACTTCAGCAGATTAGAGTTCAACATGTGTCAGAGAGTTGCTCCATGTGATTTTTCTGACCAGATATTTGCATTTAGAAGCAAGTGTACCTAATATTGTGGCCTTGAGTCTATAACATATATGATTTTATACCTCTGACCCATGGCTTTTGTTCCATTTAGCACTTCCATATTTAGTTGGTGTCAGACGTTCAGATGTGAGTCAGAGGATAAAGATGGGGTGTGCCAGTCAGTGTCAGGGGCTTGTTAGAGACGTGCAGTGACACAAACCAAAGAGCGGGGGACATGAAATGAAGGGGGTTGAGTGAGGGCCGCAGGGAAAGAGCAGGATGAAAGGCTTAGCTCTGATGAAGGCAACGAGTGGGATCAGAGCGGAACCAGGCACAGAGAGAGAGGAGGGTTGGCTAAGGACAGAATACAAGTGTCAGCCCAGTGCAGAGCTACAGTTGGCTTTAATAAACAGAGTTGATTTGCACACTTCAGAGTCCCTTAGGTATCCTTCATATTATTACTAACCTGTTGCCAATGAAAATAATTAGTAAGATACTCCTCCTGTGGTTTGGCTTTGTACCTTACTTTTCTAGCCTTTTGTAACATTTTGTTGCCCTGTGATATGTTGCTGTTATTTTTCCATGAAGTGGGAAAACACCTAATATGTTGCGTATGTTCTATTCTGAATAAAATATAATTTTGGGAGATTTACAGATCATTGCATCATGTTTTTATCTACATTTTACAGAATTATGTGAAATATAGCTTGTATTTATTTACTGAAAATGTAGATTTTTAGCTAGACCCATTGGTCCAGAGCATTTCCCATTTAAACCATCTTTATATAGTGAGTATAGTAAGAAAAAAATTCAAGAGTAAATTAAAATATTTAAAAGTCTGAGTGGACTGAGTTGTTCTTTAGTTTCCAAGGAACTTCTGAGTTGAGCTAATATATCCTCCAGGGGGAGTGGTTAAACTAGAAGAAGAGACTCAGGGACATAAGCAGCTAAATAGACTAGGCTGGAGTCAGAGGGAGAGTTGTTCTCTGCCTATTGTTGCTATAAGCTCAGTGCACATATTGGTCACCACATAACTGGGTGAGGATAAGAAAAGGTTTGGTAAAAGATATCTTCTTTTGATAATTTAAATAACAGCCTGGATGACTGAGAACACTCAGACATGTACAGTATGTCATGCATTTTTTTAAATTCTCGTTTTTTAAAATAGTTTTCAAAAGAGGGTATGCACTGATGTCACTTTTCCTAGGGACACACCCCCTTAATTCAGACTGAGTGGCAAAACAAGCGGCTGCATACAGTACAGAGAGTGTGAGAGCGGGAATAAAACTGATGAGTATTTACTTAAATAAAGTAACTGGACTCGACAGTGATCCACATAACCTCACTAAGAACCAGTTATCCACAAACACTGATACGAGGCCAGGATTTCACCTTATTGACATTTTTTTGTACTAAGACAGCTGAGGACATCAGAGTTATTATTCATTCACTAATTTTCTACCATTCATTCCCGTTAGGGGTCGCGGGTGACTGGAGCCTATCCCAGTGACTTTAGGCGGGGTACACCCTGGACAGGGGTCAGCTAGTTGCAGGGCAGACACAGAGACAAACACAGGCAGACAACCATTCACTCTCACATTCATTTACATGTGTCACCTAACACTCTTTGGAAGGAGTACCCAGAGAGAACCCACGGGAGGACATGCACCCAGAGAGATCGTGTGATGGTGTGTTGGTCGGCCTGGGGCTTGAACCCACTATCTCCTTGCTGTGAGGCGAGAACACTAACCACTCTGCCACTGTGCACCCAGAGCTGTTATTATTTTGAAATTACTAACATTATTTCACCTTGCTAGCTGCGATGTACCGCTCTCTCGATGACTCCAGACTTCTGTGACTCCAGTTCGGCAGCGCTCACTGCTGCAGGTGTAGTTTTCGTCGCAGAGGCAGCAGGGGGCACTGCAGGACACTTTATTCGCCCCACAACAATTCATTTAACCATCACATGGACTCCCAAACTGTTTATTAAAGGTAAAGAGTTCCTTTGTGATTTACGCAGAAGTCTGTGGATAACTACAGATTGACTTTTGGCCAGCAGGAGGGTTGTTTACTGGAAATGCCGTGGTCCATTTGCTTCTCCTCTTTCTAGATTTCAGTTGTCTATCAAAAATTATCTCAGATTTGTATCAGTCAATTTCACAGCAAACTATTTTTTCCATTTTAGTTGACCTTTTGAGTATTTGCACTAACATGTATCGTTACTCGACGTAGCTATTAAAGCAGCTTTGCCACTCACAGCAGTTAATTCCGCATGCAGTGACATCATCTGCAACTGATGTGGACAAGGCCATGTTAAATATTAAGTCTTTAAGTTTTTACCATTCAGGAACACACTGTTTTTAACTACATATAACTTATAATTACTTTTATTGATTATTGATTAATCTGCTTTTAGTATTACCAGGCATTGCAATGTTCTCTAAAGAACCACTGCTCATTTAATGCAGCCCTAAGTGTTAGCCCTGAACTTAACTGTAATTATCCAGGGCAGACTATTTTATACAGTTATTTCTGGCCCCTACCATTGTGTTATTACTGTATCTGCCTACAGGACTAATAAACTAATAAACAATAATGTTTATTGTTCTACATGTATTTCTTATTATGGGCATTAAAAAGACACAAGCCATCAAGAAAAAGTATTCTGTGAGTTATCCACACAAAACTTTAAAAAACTTGTATCTTATGTTCCTCAGGCTTTGGCAAAATGCATTTAAGCCACAGAGGCCCAGCGTTGTGTAATTATAACATTAATCTTAGTACAATAATCCTCAATTTGTTCTTCTAAAAAAACACAGTAGTAGAAGTTATGGACCCAAATTTTCTGGTAACAGTATGTTTTGTTGAGTTGGTAATTATGCCTTTTGTTTATCCCCAAAGTCATGCTTTAAACTTATTGCTAATGTCACGTAATAACACTATATACACTATAACAATATACTTTTTGTACTACTAAGGGGTTTCAGGTGGAGCCAGTCCAAGCAACTATGGTACATCCTGACAGATTTGTTGCAGGGCTGACACTCATCCATCCATCCATCCATCCATCTATCCATCCATTGTTGTATGTGATTTTAACATGATCAAGTTTATAATGAAATGTGAAGAAATGTATCTAATCATGTGACCAGGATCTGACCCAGACTCAAGACGCCACAACAAGTGCAAGGGAACAATCTGTGCTGGAAATGTAGCCTTCATGGGAGAGCAGAAGTGATAATAGCCCCTCCCTTTCAACTCGCACTGCTTTGCCTGAGAACTGGTTCAGATCCTGGACTATGCCCATATCTGGAGTGGGTGGTATGAAGTTGAGCCTGGGTATATATTCAGTGTGATAGGGACGGTCGTTGTTGGACGCCCAGCGTAAGCCCTGAGTAAGACGTAGGCGGTAGGGACAGATCCAACCCAGAGCTCTGTTTAATTTGGCTTATGCGAATAAAAAGACAAAAAGCTAAAAAAAGCTGATTGGAGTCTTTATTGATTAGAAAAAAAACACGTCATTATGGTGACCAACGACGTGATGAGGTCAACAAGAAAACAGGGTTAGAGCCCTGGAGGCCTGAAGTCACCTCAACCGCCGGCGTAAAAAGAGTACTCAGAACAGCCTGAAGCCTGTTCTATTCGACACCAAAAGTAGCCTGAAGTCTACATCGCGGCCAGAAGTTCGCACAATCGGATCACTAAAAGATGCGGCCGAGGACAGCCTGAAGTCTGTTCTATTGGACAATAAAAGTAGCCTGAAGTCTACACCGCGGCCAGAAGTTCGCACAATTGGACTGTTTAAGTTACGGCCGGAAGTTTGAAAAGATGGAATATGAATACCGTGGCCAGAAGTTCACGAGGAAAGAATAGAGAGTAGCCAGAAGCCTACTCCGAACAGCCTGAAGCCTGTTCTATTGGACACTAAAAGTAGCCTGAAGCCTACACCGCGGCCAGAAGTTCGCATAATTTGAAAGTACTAAAGTCGTGGCCAGAAGTCCACGGGAAAAAAGAGGCGCCAGTCAACCATCGTCATTGCAGCGAACTTCTCCTCCCACTGACCCGGGCGGCCTCTACTAAAAGGTGAGCAGAAAACCTGTTTATTCAAATTTCTGCTATTGGCTAAACTAAATTGTGGTCAGTGTGTGTGGAGAGGACCGCAACAATGGAGGGTGAGTCTGACAAAGAGTTGAGTGAGTGTCAAGCTAAAAGTCAATCTTTGTAGGTTATAGTAGGTCTTTGTGTCACTGTAATCTCATTTTTCTTACTTCTTCAACTGATGCTTGAAAGAGGATACACTATACAGAATATTTAAAATGTTTTCTTGTAATTCAAAAAATTGAAAACAATTTTGATAACAAGCGGAAGAATAAAAAGCAAAGGAAATCTGATTTAGAGAAAGTACAAGAACACAAAATTGTTTTGAAATGTGAATAACATGTAAAAAAAAAAAAAAAAGATCAGATACTGCTGCCTGTGTTTCCTCTGTTTTTCCAGACCTCTCCACGGTGGGACTCCACCTGGACCTGGACTCCTGCCCACTGTCAGTCCCCAGCAACAACAGTAGCAGCCTGAGCGGCCCCAGAGATAACAGCCGAGGTCGAGCCAGATTCCTCCAGTGACCTGCCAGTGAGACCAAAAGCCGACACAATCCACCTACACCATCAGGCCACGCTACAGCTCCACCTGCAGCCACCCAAGCCATCGGACTCAGAACAAGAAGAACAGGAAGCCCAGTCCACCAGTTTAAACATGAGTTGAACTGACTGTAGCACCCATCACGTAAGAAAGCAAGTTTCTGTCGGATTTTAAAGCTGCACTCTGTGAACTGGGCTCCTTCACACAATGTCCAATGGTCCAAGTTGCCAGTGTGAGAAAATGGACAATTACAGCATCACCAAGGACTTACACACAGCTGCTCTGACCATGCAGCTGTGGGCAGAGAGCGTGGACGCCTGGGACAAGGACGAGGCTGAGGCAAGGGTCGTGGTCACTGGAACAGAGGACAGAGGTTCCACTAAGGACAAAATAGAGGCCAAGACAACGTATGGTACACTTGAGGACAGTTTGGACACTGAACTTGAGATTGTATAAGTTGGACACTGGATGCGGGAGGTCCACAAAGATACAGTGAAGGACCTCGCCTGAGTGCTCCCCAGGGGTCAGACTGACTGGGCAGCGAGGACGGGCCCGGTGAGAGACGCACCGAGGAGACGTCACCCAGAGGAAGGTACTGCACCCACAACACACACACATTCACATCTGTAGCTCTGCAATGAAGAACTGCTTACTGCTAACACACACACATTGGTTTCACAAGCAGACACTTATTTGGAGAATAAGACTAAGCCAGCAGCTACAACTTATGCAAGTCTGGTCTCATTGACAAATACAGCCTTACGAGGATATACCATTGAACTGAATGGAAAAAAAAAATATATATGTTTCTTGTTGATTCAGGGGCCACTAATTTTGTGGTCAAAAGGCTAGTCTTAAAGAAATCTCCCAAAATGAGTGGTTGTTATGTTTTACTCTGTCAGTGCCTCTGGTGACACTGTGCGAGAGCAATATGTCTCCACTTTCATGCTTAGACCCTGCAGGCAAAACTTTTAAGCTCTTTTCCATTTTTCCACATTATGTCCAGTTAATTTTCTGCGTTGAGATCTGATGTGCAGATTAAACATTTGCCTTATCTCCACACCAGAAGGTCCTCAGGTTGTAACAATTGATTATTTGGCCAATAACAACATATTCACAGGAGTCAGGTTGGGAACTGGGACTCCTTTATATTTATAGCAATGGAAATTGCCACCAACTCCAATTACTACAGACCTAATCAAAATGGCACAAACCAGGTGTCTCGTGAGGGTACTACTTATATGCATGAGGATGACCTGCACTGCACATCACACGAGTCACAGACTGGGCCCCACCTCTGACCCTGGGTCTCATTCTCTTCTGTGCTGAAGCAAACAGAATGCTTTTCACCTCTGTGTTACACTCAGACTGCTCTGTGTCTCTGGTGCCAGATAAGCATGACGCTTATCAAAACAGCACCTCCTCCTCCTCTTTCTCTCTGACTCTGAGGCTGCAGCCGTCCCTGCTTTAAAAGCAGTTTCACAGGACCTGTGGGCAAAAAGTAAAATATGATGTTGGTTTGATCAAAGATTGTGAACCAGTGGTGATCACCCCTAAATCTACTTATAGGCCATACCAGCACCAGTACCCCTTAAAACAAGAAGCTATTCTTGGCATTACTCCAGTTTTAATGCTCTAAGGGAGGCAGGAGTAATACTGCTTTGTGAAAATTCTCCAGTACTTTTTTTTTGTACAACTATATCACCATGGCATTAAGTGTTGCCATTTGCGGTTATGTAGTCAGACGTGGGAGAAGGTCAAAAGCCCCAGGTTACAGTGGATAACCTGTACGATGGGAGTAGAAACACGTTAGACTGAGAGGGTTTAGCTTGCTCTTTTTAGATGGGACAGTAATGGTCAAAGATGTTTTGTTATGTTTTATTTATTTTATTTTATTTTTTTTTTAATACTAGTGCTACTCTGAGTTTGTTTGTTGTTTGTGTCTCTGTTCTTTGTCTTTGTCTGTTTGTCCAATGTCCTGTCATGTCAATGTCTTGTCGTTGGTAATAATAATGGCAAGACTGGTTAATTTACAAGCTACGCCCCTCCTTGTCTGCATACCAACCCAACATGATGATCTTTAGTAGAGGCCTGAATCCCAGCCTTGCCTTCATAACAATTTTTAGAAAAAAAATCAGGCCAAATTGACACATGGGATGGTCCATGTGTCAAAAAGGGGGGATGTTAACAGCACTCAAGCAACAGTAGTACACAAAAGGGTTGACAGGTTATGTACAGAAATCTTGTCCACAGCACATAATGCAGGTAAAAGCACACACACAACACCTGCAGCTGGGGTAAGGAATCTGCATTTACTGAGAGCTCTGTGTATTTCTGTAAGTGTAAAATAACTAATTTAGGAAGCATTTTCTGTTTTATTTCAAAGGTCTATTGAACTTGTTGCAACAAGAATTAGAAACTCTGCTCATCTGAAACAGTGGTGACCTTATGGGGCCATGTGATCACAGACAGGATACTTCCTGGCCTCAGCAATAATGCAACAAAATGTTTGAGTTAACATGACGTCATTCTTAAAACATTGTGCACAAAAATGAAAAGGGGAATGGTAAAATACATTTTTGGGACTGACTAAACTCTGATGTGGACTTGACCAGGTTTAATAACACTTTCTGTGTGAATGTCTGGGTGAATGTGAATATGTGAACTCTAATCACTCTTTGTGTTGTTATGATCCAAAATGTTCATATTTCTGAAATTAACAGGTTTTAACAGGTGCTTAATAAAGATAATAAGGATCCAACAAACTGGATCCATATGGACCTGAACCCACTGAAAACAACTCTAGGAGAAGAGGTGTTGTGTGTATATGTTGATATTTCCCTCCACAGACTGAACTATCACCTAAAACAATACAAATGGAACAAAAGACTGAGCTGATATAAACCCATATGGAACAATATGAAATATGGAACAAGCACACTTCAGAGAAGTGTGTATCATTCAAGGAACTAAGGAAAATCCAAGGAAAATACATGGAAGTGGTAACTATAACACCTTTGGTAAATTATTTCAGATTGCCTTATCATATTTGATGCTTTTATGTGCTATCTATGTGAGTCTAACTTATTTTGCCAAATTACAACTTTACTAAAAAATCCATGAGAGAATTGAAATCAGAGATCATGGTCCAGACACGAGACCACCACCCCCCCCCCCCCCCCAAAAAAAAAAAAGGGGGATGGCATTGTTTTGTGTGCAACGTGTTCTTCTATTTTCTCTCAGCAGGTCCCAGATAATACGTTTACCAAAAACATGTTTCCTAAATGAATGCTGTGAGGTATCACTGCTCCTACCTCCACTCTGGAAAAGTAGATAACACAATGGGAGAGTGCTGAGGGAAAACAGGCAGGGCCCAAAGCTCTGCCTGTACTGGAAACATCACAGCTGACCAACTGAGCCACCTGGACAACGCTGGCTCCTTTAAGAAGGGCCTCAACTCTCCACAACAACCTCTGCTCCATCTCCGGCTTCTACAACTTCCACTTGGATCAATGCCAGCCGCTGCAGAAGGTTCCTGAGCCAGGGGACAACTTCTCATCAGTCGGAGACAAACAACAACCTTCCTCTCTGGACGTTGAGGACATCAACACTGACCAAGAGGATCACCTCACTCACTGACTCACAACAGTCAGGCTGCGTTGACCTGCACGGACACAGGTGTGAGCCTAGCGTCGCCTGTGTTCGCTCCGGTGAATTCACAATACACACACATCTCACAACGAGCAGAGCACACACCTCACAGGTTGTTACTGCAACTGAAGAACAACAACCAGACTCATCTTGCTTATTTAACAAAAAGACTATGATATCTGAGCAAGACCTGGCCCGGAGAGGGACCAGGCGCAAAATCAGACATTGCAAATGGGCTTCGTGAAAGAGCCATACATGCTGCTGTCATTAACTTTATTTATTGATTATTATAAACAGGGTTTTATTATAATCAAAAGGGGGGAACGTAGTGGAAATTTATTAATTTCTGTGTTATCCCGTTAGTTTATTATTATCTGAGCTTACTGCGGTACAAGGACAACAGCAGCGTAACAGCTGCAAGGACACAGCAGGTTGTGTCTTAGTGCACCTGAGCCAGGACATGGTGACCTCTTATAGATCAGAGCAAAGGTACTCAGATCTGCTGTGACCTGTATCCCTCCTGCAATAACTGATAGACAATTCTGACTTTAACTTTATTACTCGTACTGTGCAATTGCTGGAGTTGATGACTGCTGATTAATAAAGAGGGTTTTAAACACCAGGGGACGTGGTACGAGCCCCTGCACGTGGATCTGCAGAGCACGGTCATTTGGTTGAATAAGCTTGCTAATGTGTAAAAAAAAAAAAAGGAAGAAACGTGTTTTTTTCATTATTTGCTTTGCAGCTTAAATTTGTTGATCTCCGATTGGAGATCAAAAGGGGGAATGTTGTATGTGATTTTAACATGATCAAGTTTATAATGAAATGTGAAGAAATGTATCTAATCATGTGACCAGGATCTGACCCAGACTCAAGACGCCACAACAAGTGCAAGGGAACAATCTGTGCTGGAAATGTGGCCTTCATGGGAGAGCAGAAGTGATAATAGCCCCTCCCTTACAACTCGCACTGCTTTGCCTGAGAACTGGTTCAGATCCTGGACTATGCCCATATCTGGAGTGGGTGGTATGAAGTTGAGCCTGGGTATATATTCAGTGTGATAGGGACGGTCGTTGTTGGACGCCCAGCGTAAGCCCTGAGTAAGACGTAGGCGGTAGGGACAGATCCAACCCAGAGCTCTGTTTAATTTGGCTTATGCGAATAAAAAGACAAAAAGCTAAAAAAAAGCTGATTGGAGTCTTTATTGATTAGAAAAAGAACACGTCACCATCCATTCATCTTCTACCACTTATCAGGGCCAGGTTTCAGAGGCAGCAGTCTAAGCAAAGACGCCTTGACTTCCCCCACCCCAGACTCTTCCTCCAGTTATACTGGGGGAATTCCAAGGTGTTCTCAGGCAAGCCAAGAGACATAGTTGCTCCAGCGCATCCTAGGTCTTCTCAATCTCCCCTCCATCCAGGGGGGCATGCCTCCCCAGGGGAGGCGTCCCGGGGGCATCAGAAACAGATGCCCAAGCCACCTCAACTGGCTCCTCGTGATGTGAAGGAACAGCAGCCCCACAGTGATCTCTGGTATAGCACAGCCAGGGCCCCACTCTAGAGCTAGGCCTGGGGTTGGGGATGCAAGCGTCTGGTGGCTGGGCCTTTGGCCACGGGGTCCGGCCAGGCTCAGCCCAAAGAAGTGATGTGGGCCCAACAACCTGTAGACTGTAGGGGGTAGGGGTAGTCAAAGGCGGTTGCTCTGGACAAAGCTTCTAGCTGTAGACAAATGGAATATCAACCCCACTGACAGACCCAGAACCATTAACTTTCAAATTCATTCACTATGGAAAATTTGGATTCTCCCGTTCACCTATACATGCATGTAGACTCCACTCAGAGAGAAGACTGCAGGAGCTCTGCTGCCGTACACACCACAGTATGGACAGTTAAAACTATAAGTCTTTTCTAGTTCTTCCATCTTGTCAAGGTGAACAGCTGACTAGTTTTTTGTGACATTTTAATGCTTCACATTCACACAATACATTCATTTTCCAAATCATTTTAATCCTATATTAGCAGCTACATTCCACTGTATTCTCTGCCGTTCCCTTCTGCCAACAGCCAGCATATTCTGCATAAGCCATTATACCCCAGAGACCTACAGTACATACATATATACAGCATCATAAAAACAATATGGTGTCTACAATGTCTATGGGAAAAAAGCCATGAATAATTTCTACGGTCATTATTCCATAAGCGTGCAATAGAGTGCAATACTGTACAACCCTGGTGCAGAGACAGAGACAGATTGGATGGGAGACTTAGTGCGGAGCCAAGTGGCTGTAACACACCAGTCCGAGATGACTGTACTTCAGGAGCAAAGAGGCCAATCTGTAAATGCAATTTCACTGACAATTTTAGCTTCATGTATGAGCGTCATTCTGTGCTGCTGATACTAAACTCAGCGGGTGATTCTGTCTTTTTTTAACAAACCACTCCTGATCACACATACTGTTGGTGAGAGTGACCTTGGAAACCGCTTCAGGGAGGAACTGACTGGGAATAAATTGGGCTTGACCTGCGCCAGTGAAGGATCTGACCTGAGACAACAAGGAAACTATAGTATACAGTGAAAGTTATAGTGGATTTAGAGCCAAAAAGATGGACTTTCTTAGAAAATGTTCTGAAATACTTAGGCATCTTTTACATGTATGAAGACTGGTAAACACATGCCTATCTTTACTTCTGTGTCTTGTTCTTTTTATAGTCATCTTACTAAAATGTTGCCAGATAAACTAATGATGTTGTTTATGGTTGATTGTGAATAAAATATTGTTTATTGACATTTGCAGATCATTGCATTATGTTTTTACACATTTTACTATGTCCCAACTTTTTTGAAGCTGGGGTTGTATTCATTTTACTGGGCAATTTTAATGATGAATTGGAATAGCCAGGCCAGCCACACAATACATTTTCAAGTATTAAATTTAACACTATGTCAAAGAGCATGGTCCTATATTATGTAACATTTATAAAAAAATGTGTGAGTTGAGATAATCTGATCCAGGAGTGACATCAGGGGCAGATAGGGATGAAATCCTTTTTCTTAATTTAAGTATAAATTAAATTAAGTATATTACAAAATCTATGTACTCTGCTGTATGAGCCATTACAATTACATGTTCTTCTATTGGGAAAATCACTCAAGGAAAAGTATGTTCCTAGTACTCAGTCTGTTCCCTTTTTTGGCCTCTCACAGGGTTTGCTTTGTATTATTTTTTAGAAACAATGAGGAAAGTGTCTTTGTGAACTAAAGCTGGAGATAAAAGTCCTTAAACAACAACAGTGACAGCCATAATGAGCCTGCAACAACTGGACACGCAGTAATTACTGCTATTATAGTGGCAGCTTTTGTTCCAGAGATTTGGAGATAATTTCATTCATTCAGAGAGAGAACAGAGCATGAGGCGTCAGATCAAGTAGACTCAAGCAGAAGTAACACTACTCAACAAAGTTATGTGAGTAAAATCTATCCAAAATCAAAAGTATAACTAACTTTTGAAACTACCATAAGTATGTATAACAATACTACTTCTAATGCTGCTGCCTCTTCTGCTAAAGCTACTTCTATTACTACCATGGCTGCTACTGCTACATTGTTAATAAAAAAAAAAAAGTTGCAAAAACTCAAGGCAAAAGGATCCCTTAAGATTTTTGCGTTTGGGCCAACTCAAAATCTCAAGTTTTCAACAAGTAATATTTTGTGTTCAACTGTGTTCATATGTCTAAAGACGTTCAAATTTAAGTTTTACTCACTATAATTTTTTAACTCATCTTACAGCCAACTTACTATCCATGATCATAAAAAGTATTATTAATGATAATAATAAAAACTTAAAGGTAGTGTAAGCAGCATGCACTTGTTTGAAAATGGTACTGCAGTCTAAATCAAAACAAAGGTCTGTAGGTTGCCAGTCTTTCCACTTTTCTAACTGGACGATTGGTAATGCACAAAAAATGTAAACATAAACAACTTGGCCATTATGTAAAATATTTTTTGTGTGTGAATAAATCAGCTGTACTATTGTTATCAGTAAAACTTAATTTGTAGGTATTTTTTCTGAAATATAAAAGCTATATAGTCATACTCATAGCACCTTTTAAAAACAAAATAACTGGAAAACAGTTGTGCTCAGAAATATTTATTTTTAAAAAGCAGCAGCAACAACAGAGAATACAACTCTAACAGAAATGAATAATTTCATGACTGAAAAAAATATTAGTTGCTGAAAACTTGAAATTTTGAGTTGTTGCAAAAACTCAAGGTAACAGGATCCTCAAGATTTGTGAGTTTTTGGACCATTTTTTAATTATTATTATTTCATTTTTTTTTTTACGGTATACTAATGCTGCTGCTACTATAATAGCCGTGTTTCCAGTAGTGGTACAGTACAGGTCCAGGACGATTTGGCATAAAAAGGTTAATTTGGTCTTCCACTAATATTAATGGAGGATCTCTTAAAGACAGACCAATGCTTTTGTGTTGTACCTCTACACGTTTCAACTACTTCCTGCAGTCATTCTTAGAAGTGTCACGTGATGTTGCTGTGACATCTCTTGTCAGCTGATTTAAACAGGTTTAATCTGCAGTCTGACTTCTTCAGAACAGTATCCCAGGTGTGAGAAAGCTCTGATTTACTTTCCTGGGAGAACATTTATAGATCTCGATGGCCTCCTTGATCCAGTGATGGTGTTTGTTGTTCTCAGCGCCTATGACTGGCATTGTTCCAGTCTATAATGTGGTAGCAGATTTGTATTGTTCTTGCCATCTTGTTGCTTGTGTGCATGTTTTTGCTGTTTTTTCTCACATTCTCTTTTAATGTCCCTTTTTCCCTGTTTCTCCTATGTAAGTTTTGCTGCACAAGTATTTCATGAATTATGTTGCAAAACAGGAGAACCACATCATAGGCGACTGGGACAACGCTAGAGTCATGAGAACAACAAATAATATCCGTTAGCTTTGTTGGACGGTATGGTGCGCTTTGTCAGTAAGGGTAAAAATACTTGTACTTGTTTAAAGACTTTCAAATAGAATTGACATTTTCCCTTAAAATAAAATGTCCCCTATTTTGCTAATTGGACTTTTTTGAGCTTTTAATTACGTTTTATTGTTGTTTCTGCCTGAAAAACATGCCGGAAGTAGTGTTTCACGCATGTTTGAGTAAACCTGTACGCTGAGGCCATCCTTTTCTGAAGAGCTGAAAACACGAGGCTTCGCGGCTCTACATAGACATGTGAAACCAGGAAGTGCTCCTGTGCATTTCTAAAGCCATGTTCATGATCGGAATCTCGAAAATTCCTACCTCCGACTCAGAAAAACGGCCTTGAACATTGTCTTGGGTTGGGATTTTTGCTCGGAAACTCATGAGGAAGTGTTGCACTCCGAGTTCCCAAGATGACGTCAGGGCCCTGGGGACTCCCTCTGTGACAGGAAGACAGTGTGGTTACTAACAGAGAATTTTTTTTTTTTTAACATGAGATCTCATACTTCTGCAAAAATGTACTCATCTTTTCAAGTGCGACAGCTCTGCAAAAACATCTTTGACTGTTCATTTATCACTAAATGACTAGAAATAGAAACATCCCCTGATATAACTCTGTAACACACCAAAGAGTTCTGATAATGTATTTATTTGTTTTCTTTAGGACAACATGGGAATACAAATATGTTTTTTGTTGTCATTTGCATGTCATTTTTTGGAAGTTCGCTTTTTTAAGTCGGGACTTCCAAGACTTTGATGGATCATGAACACAGTATAAAGCCCAAACACCATCATCAGGCTCATTCTGAAAATTTCAGAGCTTAAATTGCCATCAGTACAAATCATTTTGCTAATGGCAGCTGATTAGCACTGGCAATTAATGCTCTGTCTGCTTCCCACTGTTGCCAGCAGGGGGAGTCACACCCCTGATCCAAGCATTTTCTGCAAAGTCAAAGTAACAGCTCCCCAAAAGAAGATGTCTTCCATATGTATACATTATTTTAAGTTATAAAATATGAAATACTAATCAGTGGTGTTCAAAACTATTTAAAATAGCCTGAAAAAGCATAAGCATGGCTTCTTTAAACTTGTTTAAAGACTTTTGAATAAAGATTACATTATTACTTATTATATAGAAAATGTACTCATGTACCTATTCTTGTTATGAAACCTTTAAGTCTTATACTCAATATGTTTTATCAATTTCATGTTCAAAACAAGCAAGAATAGGCTACACTACATGGGAGCTAATGATGTTTTTTTCAGATGCCTTTTATTCAGTGTACCATTAAGTGCCAAGTTCCAAAATAATATGTGAAACAAACTGCATAAACAAGAAAATGGCCTTTTCTACACTGCATTGGGTTTGCTTTTCCTAGGATCTCATGACGAAGCCTCACCTTGAACGTCTAAAAAAATCTGGGCGTAACACTTTGAGATTAGAAACGGCCTAGAAAGTGTCTCTGGATGTTTTGAGGATAAAACAAATTGAACAAATGAACAAAATGCATAGAGCTGTTTTCGTGACAGGAATGGCTGTAGCTCCCACATATTTTTCATTCAATACATTTAGTTTTGTGTTGTGAACTGTTGCTCACAAACTTTTTACCAACTTGGTGTGCTTCGCTGGAGCAAGAAATAAGGGCTTGAACTCTGCAAAACACGGAGCTGCCTTTTAGTGACTATACTGAACAATTGCACCTATGGCAGCAGCCAGATGTTATGGGAAATCGATGAAAATAAAATTAAAAAGTGTGTGTGTAGAAGTTATATAGTGACCAACCTGGAGCAACTTACCGATAGTGGAGTCTGCATGTCTGTGTCTCAATATGAGCCCTGTGACGAACTGGCCATTGACCAAGGTGTACCCCGCCTAAGGCCTATAGTTGCTGGTACGGACGCCAGCCTCCTCCAGCTGCTTAAAAAAATGGGTTAGGTTTATTTCACTGGGTTTTATTTTTATATATATATAAAAAAAAAAAAAAAAAAAAAACATGAAAAAATAAATATATCAAAAAATAAAAAAATAAAAAGCACATTCTCCCTCTACCTTTCAAAGCCCTTTTAGGTCACTGGGTTTTATTTTTATAAAAAAAAAAAAAAAAAAAAAAAAATAAATATATTGTTTTTTGATCATTAACTCCTGTCCTCACCATACATAGCAAAAGTGAATTCATGTTTCATATTTTTAACCCCTTAAATGCGTTTGTTTTTTACAATTCCCACATATTTGTAAATAAGACATGACTTACTATTTAAAGATGCAATGTGTTTTTGTTTTGTTTTTTGTGCAGGGATTACCAGTTCTGGATAGGTCACTGATTAGTCCTAACACTGATTTTGATACATTTTTACTTTTTGTGCCATTACTAAAAAAAGGGCAGAAAATCTCACAAAAATGGTCTGAAACTCACACTCCTCCTCTTAAAGGATAATAAAAAGCCAAATCTCCCCTGGTTTAATGAAAGCTTATGGCATCTATTAAAAAAGAGATGCAGCGTTAAAAAAATTCTTCAATCACGTTTGAGCACTGATCGTTTGGTTTTCAAAAGTCTAAGAAATAAAGTAAGATCTGAACTCCGGAAGGCCAAAGCCAGCTTCTTTCTTAACATCATCAAAGAAGCCAGAGGCAATTATAAAATCATATGGCAAAATATCAATAAATTAATGGGAAGGGATCATCCAAAAAATATAATTGAACAGATTGAACATGAGGGAATATTGTACACAGAAAGCAAAGAAATAGCAAATCTTTTTAACGATTTTTTTATAAATTCAATCAATGATTTAAGACTCAAATTTGCATCAATCCACTTCCCCAATACCATCCGGTTATGTGACACTGAACTAAATTTAGTCCCTGTTAATGAAACTGAGATAGGGAAAATACTCTCTGGATTGTCAAACTCCAAAAGTAAAGATGTACATGGTTTAGATACGGCCATCATTAAACTAACAAACTAACAAATACGTCAATTCAGCAGCGTATATTCCCTAACTCTCTGAAACATTCTGTTGTTATTCCAATACATAAGGCAGAAGATAAAATCAAAATGTCAAATTATAGGCCATTTAGTATTGTACCTGTGCTAAGCAAAGCTATAGAAAAAGTGGTCGCAAGCCAACTAGTGGATCACCTAGAAACCAATGCCCTGCTACATCCCATGCAATTCGGATTTAGGAAGCGGCACTCTACAGACACAGCATGTTGCTATCTTATTGAAAATATAAAACAATCCTTAAATAAAGGAGGTGTCGTAGGTGCCATATTTCTTGATTTACGCAAGGCATTCGACACAGTTAATCACTGCATACTTTTTTTCTAAATTGTCCAAACTAAATTTATCTGAAAACACTGTAAACTGGTTCATATCATATTTATCTGGTCGTACACAGTCAGTAAGGATCAAACAAGTCACCTCAACCTCTAAATCCTGCACTACTGGTCTTCCCCAGGGTTCAAATCTGGGTCTAGTTCTTTTTTCAGTTTACATTAATGACCTGCCAACAGTATGTAAGGATGTCATGATACAGCTATTTATACCCACGGGAAGAACATGGCAGATGTAACAACTAAACTAACTTCAGCCATGGAAAAGGTGGCACTTTGGCTATAATTCCTGCCTCACATTAAACACTGAAAAGACTGCAGGTATGTATTTCACAAACAAAAGGACAGAACAAGGACATTACACTGTAACAGTTAAAGGGGAAACAATCAAAATAGTAACTGAGTATAAATACCTCGGACTTACGCTTGATCCCTCTCTTGACTTTAAAAAACATGTAAAAAGAATAACAAAAACTCTTAAGTTTAATTTGGCCACTTTTAAAAATATTAGAAACTCACTTTCAACTGAAGCCGCCAAAAGCTTCCTCAACGCCATGATACTATCACACCTCTCTTACTGCGTAACTAGTTGGTCCCAAACAAATAAAACTAATCTCAAACCACTCGAGTCTATTTATAAACAAGGCTTGAAAATACTGGACAAAAAAAACTTTCAATATCATCACTGTAACATACTTGATAAATATAATATGTTAAACTTTGATAATTTTGTCTCCTTCTCCTATGTCCAATTGATCTTCAAGATTGTCCATAACTTGGCTGCTCCAACACTCAAAGAATTCATCCAGCTGTCGGCAGATACAGCTTCAAGAGAAACCCGAGGTACCACAAGAGGATTGTGTAGCATCCCTAGATGTAGAACTGCTTTTGCTCAATGCGTGTTCTCATTCAGGGCTGTTAAACAATGGAACGCGCTCCCATCTGAGTTGCTGAGCTTAAACAGTCTTTCAGCCTTCAACACAGAGGTGAAAGCATGTTTTTTAGAAAATCAAACATGTACGCACAATTAAGAATGAATTGTAAGACCGGAATGTGAATGTTGACTTTGTAATGATTGTGTTTTTAAATACACCAGTTGCAAGCTGGTGAATACAGTTTGTGTGAATGGGTGTATGAACGTGTTGTATGTGTTGGTGAGTTTGGATAGATGCTGCATGTGGAAGCAACAGGGGTAGTGGCTTTTATATGTTGTTGTATATATGTAAATATTCCTTGTTGACCTCTCCCCCTGAGGACTGCAGATGGAAATTAGCTGTAAGAGTCTAGAGTCTGGTACAAGCATCTCTGCCATTGTGCCTAATGCAATTGTACATTGTCCTAATAAATGAATAAATGAAATGCAATGAAATAAAGCCCTAAAAGAGCTAGTCTACAGTCACTGTTATCCAATGGGAATTATAAGGGAAATATTTGCCACAATGCAATGAGAAAATGGTGGATCTGGTGGTGATTTTTGTGCGTGTGTATGTGTGCGTGTGTGCGTGCGTGTGTGTGTGTTTTAGCCTCTGACTGACAGGGTTACAGAGGATTTAACATGATTTAACATTTCTGTATTAAAATGGCAGTAGAACATAAGTGATATTAGTGTAAGTCAATGGGACCAAAAAAGGGCTTTATGCGGAAGAATGTAAGTTTTTTGTCTAGACAATAGAAAATTCTTGTTTTTGTTTTCAGTTGTGATGCTGAAATTCTAAAATGTATTTATTAATGAAAATCTTTGTCAAATATCATCACCCTAGCATAAGAAATGCAAAAAGAGAGCCCTACAAGAATGCCAGGGGGCCTGAGGGATGATTTCATTTATTTGACAGGGACCATGTTCACTTTCATCTCACAAGAGATGAGATTACACCAGATTTAGCCACAGTTTGATGCACTCTCTACCATTGCAGTGTACATATAAGTCAGAAGAGACTAAAGGTTGACATCTTTGAAGGATAGTTCGAGGATAGTTAGTTGAAGGCAGATGACCCCTGAAAGAAAAATATAAAACTTATATTTTTTTACATCTTTTATCCTAAAAATATGAAAGACTGCATCTTACTTCCATCATGTTGATATCATGGATCTGATCATGTAAACAACAAAATGTCAACAGTTTAACTCTCCTGAGTGTTAACATTTAACACTCTCATCTGTGAGAATTATACATACAATATTTAAGCAAATTTAACACTATGGCTGTATATGTTTTACTTTGCTCCCTTTTACTGTAGGCCTATTATTTTTTAAAGAAACTTACTCAAAGTTTCAAGACATGACCTTACTAGTCTAAAGCTAATTTGACATCACATTTCACACTAGTGAACATTTACACAGGATTACATGTCATTTCAGAGAGGATTACATGTGAGTTTCTCTAAACTTGAGATCTCTCAGTTCAGTTCACAGTGCAGTGACGGAAGATGGGCCGGAGTGACTCATCTGTCAAATGACTGCCACTCTTGGACTTTTTTTTTTTGCTTTTGCGAGTACACAGATCCTGATCCGACTGTGCATTCTGCCATCTGTGACCGAGAGAGCAGCCGCAACTCTACATTTCTAATAAAGAAAGTGCTCTTGAGTTTGCTGGTACAACAACAGTTTATAATAATAATAATAATAATAATAATAATAATAATAATAATAATAATAATAATAAAACTTTATTTACTTAAACATGAGTTCAAATTCTGCTGTTGATCTCAGGACACTCCTCAGCCTTACCCATGGGCAGGATTATGCCATAAGGACGCTTTTGGACTTTCTCTCAGCCATAATTTTGCCTGTGTGGATGTGTGACTGTGTTTGCTGGTCGTTGGAGGGATCGTAGGCACAAAATGGCAGCAACACTTCCATCAGTCTGCCCCAGGGCAGCTGTGGCTACACAAGTAGCTCACCACTGCTGAGCGTGACTGAGCAGTGAATGAATAATGCATCAAATTAAGTGCTTTGAGAAGCTTGGAACTCACATTATGAATCCAACCCATTAATCCACTTATTTTCTATTGAAGATAATGTATTATGCAAAATAGACTTTGCTGTGATTTCTCCCATATTATAATGCTGTTCCTTCACCAAAAATATACCCGAAGTTGTGTTTTGTTTCAGTCACTCCTGTTTGAGTAATCCTGGAGCGCTGGAGTCTTTGAAGCCTACATCCAGTGAGCGCTCATTCATTATCCAAAAAAACAAACAAAACAAAAACAAAAATTGTGTACAGCTTCTTTTGATTCCAAGTAAATAAATATAAATTGCATTCTCATTTTACTATGAACCATCACAAATGAGAACCAAGATTAAATGGTTTAGTCCTGACTGAGAGTTGACAGTGGTTTGGTGTGGACAGTGGTTTTCTTAGACAAAAAAAGGTCAAAGCCATCAGGTGCATAATTTAAAAGAAGAGCAGAAAGGAGGAAAAGATAAAAGGTATGGAGGTGGAGGTTGTCAGTGAGGCTGTCCGCCCAGGGCATCACACCAACTGGCAGCACCACTTTGCTGCACATGGAGCAAGTAAGTTAAGTACAAACTATTCTGTCTAATTACACAGGAAATTACTATGAAAGTTACCTAACTGGGGACCTAATCCATTGCATTTGCTGTAAAAAAAAATGCACTAAATTATTTAAAGTATCCAGTTATGTATCAACTTCTGAGGCTGAAGTGCACCAGGATTTGACGTAAGCCCCTTTCATAAATAGTATAACCTATATTTAACACAATATCTTTCTTTCTCAGGGTCCCCTGTCTGTGTGAGCACACTGCAGTCAAAAGTCTCACCCTACACTCCTCCTACACACTAGAACAATGCCAGGGTTCTAATCCGTGAATAATGACAGCTCTGAGGCTTCACAGCCTGTCCAATTAAGTGCAAAGTGACAGAGTGGTTTCATTCCTGCCTCTCAGCAAAGAGACCGTGCATTTGAAGTGGAAGATTCTGAAGATTTTGGGATGAGGTAAAATAATGATGTCACAGGAAGAAGCTCTCCTGTGTCCCATATGTTTCTTGTATTAATAAAATGTACTTTTTGTTTTGTCATATGCACAAGAATAAAATGCAACATCTGGAGATATTTATTTTAATAAATGAAAAATGGTGCCCACTGTAGTTTAATGTCTTTGTGTTTAATAAATAATAACATTTAGAGAAATAGAAGCATATAATTGATAATTCAGATTTATAAAACAGAAAGACAACAGCCAAACTGCCTGTGTTTGTTTTTATTAGATAACATCTTCATTATATGGAAATGAAAGCATATAAAGAGAGATGGGTCAAAGTTTGCTTTAAACTATCTGCTTTAAATCAAAGTAGCCTAGTTGAAAGTGCACAACTTGGGGAAGAAAAGGTTAAAAATAAATCCAATGGATCAGGCAGTGACTATACTTGTGTATACTGTAGTAGCCTGTCTTTTCTATGGGCACTGGTGCACTGCTGTTTTCTGCTTCAGTGTGCGCTGAAGAGGGAGGGGGTGGATTGCGGTGATTAAAGCGGCGATCCGTGCACAGTGCAAAATGCTTGCTGGGATTTCTACCTGCCAGAGAACCAGTCTCCTCTGATGCAAACGGGCAGAGCAAGAACACATCCAGGGATTTGGAGCAGACTTGCCGAGAAGCGGACTTTGAATTGGAACTGGACTTGGTCCACGGCAGATGACCTTACACAAGTCCACAGAAGTACACAGATTGATGAACGTCCCAGGTCTCTGGACAGGACTCACGCCTGCCAGTCACTACACTAATGTAATGTGCTGTGTGGTTCTTGGTCTATTAAAAATATAGAAGGCACCAGACGCTGCTGTACTCAACTCCTGCCACAATAAACAACAGGGAGTCCTTCTTGTGGAAACATTGGGAACCACATGCTCCCAGGACTGTAGATTGGGACAAGGGGTCCTACCTGCTTTTTCACACCTGGGATACTGTCCTGCAGAGGGCACTATAAAACTCTCCAGGAGGGAAGACAGCACCAAAAAACAGTTTAAATCAGCTGACAGACAGGTCACAGCACCATCACGTGACCCTTCTGAGGAAGACTGCAAACAGTAGTAGAAACACATCATGGGAAAAACACTCATGTGAGGAGATTGTCCAATGACATTAGTTTTTTTTTCCCCAATGAAAGAACTCAGAGGTCAGGGGAAAGTCAGGAGACAAATGCCCAGGCATCCTTCAGGAAACATGTCTGCTGTGTGAATGTAATGAAGTAAACAGTAAAGTATAGGGGTTCTCTCTAAGAATACTGGTGGTGGTTCATTCTGCACAGATCCACTATTTATTGGATTGTAAAAACTCCTGATGTATTTCACTGATACATTTCATTAGACAGTAATGCTAAGAGATACAAGAAATGCAGAGCTCTTAACCTGCCTTAACTCTAAATCCCTCAATGTAACAGGAGTCTATCCCCAGAGTAAACTGCTAAAGAGAGCACTCTTTGAGCTCCTTAATCCTTAATGGAAGAGAGAGGGAGGGTGAAGAGGAGAGCTGTAGAAACACTGATGTGATTTGAACTCGGGGATCTTTGCCCTAGGTAAAGCTGGATTTGGTGTGAGCGGCAGTCAGTCAGAAATGGCCACTTGTCATTGTCAATCAGAAAGACTTTATTTTGATCTTAGTCTGGCACAGTGTATACTTACATGCGGGCAGAGAAATTTAAATTACTGCCAATGTAGTCCAATTATAACTGGAGTTAAAAACTGTAGGGAAACATCAGACTCTGACTGGGAGGGCAGCCATTTCACTAACATTTATTGAATGTGGTATAGGGACTATAGTGGCATATACGCAGCAAAATCTAACAAGCTAAAGTAACACTGGGTTTTTCTCTACCAACCTGCCAACCCTCCAGCTATTGGGCAAATGGTTCTGCAAAGATGGCTCTGTCCTCTTCAGTCATGGTGCCACATGACTCAGAGGAAGTGTCACCCATGACAGCATCAACTGGATAAAGAAAGTACATCTTTCTGTTATAAGACAATCAGCAGCTTTTCTAAATAGTTGCACCAAACTAAAGGTACTGCTGCTGACCTCAAAATACTTTGCCAAAAGAGCGCAAATGGACTTTCTTGCAGCCACGGGGCTGTTTGTAAATATACTGTGATGTAAGCTCCCAACTGAGAAAGGCAGCAATGTGCCGAGAGGTGCCTAGTCTGCCGGAAACAAGCAGAAGAAAGTACATCTGAGATCATTGGTAAACAGTGTTGGGAGTAACGCGTTACAAAGTAACGAGTTACAGTAATGAGATTACAGTTGTCAGTAACACAGTGGGTAACGCGTTACTTTTGAACCCCCAGTAATAATATTACAGTTACTAACAAAATACTCAATTAGTTACTTGCGTTACAGTCCCTACAGTCAGTTTCATTTACCTGTAGTTTACTGCAAGAACACGGAATGAAAATGCATTAAATGAATAGTGCTAATACGTTTCCTAACTTATTTTCATCCATTCCCTTCTCTGCTTCTCTTTCTCTCGTCCTGTCCGTGCGCTGATCACTCTCCGCGTGCGTCGGGGTGCATGCAGCTGCTGCTGCTGTCAGCGGGGACAGCGGGGAAAGAAGAGACTTGAACCACTTTGTAAATTTTTCTCATGCCTTTGACACAATAAAATACTGTCAGCTACTTAAGGCACTGGCTGAAATGCAGGTGAGATGCCCCTTGTGGCTCAGTGTAAAGAGCTACCTGAGTGACCGAGAACAAAGAGTGCAGTGGGGTTCCTGTATTTCATCTCCCTGCAGTATTCCAGCAGGTGTCCCCAGGGGGGGCTATTGTCTCCTTTCCTCTTTGTAATATGCATTAATAGCTTGGATTCATGTCTTCCCTCTTCTGTTTTTCCTGTGAAGTATGCAGATGACCTCACTGACTGAGCTCCTGATGGGGTCGTTGCCTGGCTTGATGCAGAAGGCCCTGGACTCTGTGGATGAGTGGGGACAGGAGTTCTCATTGGCAATTAATGGAGTAAAAACTATGGACATGGTCATTAGTGCTAGAAGGGAGCCTAACATCCCCTGCCCACCTCCTCCTGTAGTTGGTGGTCAAATGATCCACAGAGTCTCCACATTTAAACTTCTTGGAGTTCTAATATTCTCAGATTTATCCTGGGACGCACCTGTCAGATACATGCTCTCCAAAATACACCCTAGGATACATTATCTTAGTGTGGCCAGAAGAGCAGGACTCCCATCTGATGTCCTCAAACAGATCTGTCTGACTTTCATTAGACCTGTTCTGGAGTATGCCAGCCCAGTGTGGAGCGGGCTGACAAAAGGCCTCTCCGATGAATTAGAACGTGTGCAAAAAAGATGCTGCAGGATAATTGGGATCTCACGCTCTTCCCTTCCATCCCTGTGTGAGAGGCGGGATGTGGCCACACTGCACACCCTCCATAATGTCCTGAAAGACAGGTCCTCCCCTCTGCATGCTTTTATAACTCAGGCCCCCTCTACTGGATATGAGTTGAGACACCACAGTTTTTAGCAAACAAGAGCAAGACTAAAAAACATGAAATGTCTTTTATTCCGCGTGCTCTTAGGTTGTTTTATAGGTGATTTTTATGGTATAATTTATAATGATTTTAGTTTTTTTTTTTTTTTTTTTTTTTATTTATGATGTGATTGATGCATTTCAGGTTTCACATTGTATGTTGTCTCCTGCCATGTCAATCTTTAATAAATCTAAAACTAAAACTTTGGCGTTAACAAGTGCATTTTAGCTTCAATGTAATGAAATAAAACTGTGTCCTCAGGACTTGAACGCTGCACAGGAGCAGAGGCAGGAGAACTTACAGGGCAGTATTTGCTGTGTCAGGCTGCCCTGCTGCTGACATGAATGCAGCTAAAAAAAAAACTCTGCTTGAACGCCTGCATTAAGAATGGAATACCAGAGCTGCTCAGGGCAACAGTGAGGCTATAGGCCTCATCTATTTAGAACTGAGTTCATTTACACCTTCCAGTTAGGAAGTAATCCAAAAGTAAAGTAACTAAGTTACTTTCATGAGTCAGTAATTAAGTAAAGTAATATATTACTTTTTAAAAGAGTAACTAGTAATCTGTAACTAGTTACTTTTTTTGAGTATCTAACCCAACACTGTTGGTAAATGTGTTCACTTTCAGGCTGTAAACTCAGTTGATAAATCCAGCTGAGAGAGGCTCCATCCTCTCCATGTAAACATACTGACATCTGTCTGAAGGTCATGACCTTTCCATGGTCCACAGATGCACAAACGTATGTGAAGACAGATATCACATTACATAAGAAAAATATCACATCAGGTGTCCTCCAGCAGCTCTGTCACCTTGAGGTGCTGCCTGACGACTATATATTCACCAGTACAGAATAAGTTCCTTAAGTATCACATAGCCTCCTTTTTTTTTTTTTTTTTTTTTTTTTTTTTTTTTACAAAATAGTGGGCTGTAAAATGAAAGAATGCTACTGTTTAACCCACTAATACTAAATCAGTTAATTCAAATATGGCAGAATAGTGTTTTTTTGTTTTTGTTTTTCAGCACACCATCAATTTTCAAGTGTTAAATTAAAGTATACTGTATATGTTGTTTATAGTGCTGAACTGACTCTTTAGTGTTCAAATTTAAGTTGAGCGAATACGTTCCTTGAGAGACATTAAGATGAAGGAAATAGGAATGAACTATTTAGTTTGTATATTTGAAAAATAAAAAATAAATTCCTCCCAAGCTTCACCCAAGCCACAAATTTGCATTCTAGTCTGACTGTGGAAAATAATGCCATCTTTATAAAGTTTTATAGTAGTTTTGATGACGACAACAACAACAACAACAACAACAACAACAACAACAACAACAACAATTTATTATACAAAGCTAACATTCAGTTAATGCAGCAGTCATGCGTGCCGCTGTTCCTTTGAGTCCAACCATGACAGATGTGGACAGGACTGTTATATATTGTACAGCTAATATAACAAAAATCTTTTCTTCCAGGAACACACTGTTTGAAACATTTTGCAAAGATTTTTAATTACTAATCTATAGAAAGAAATGGATTTCCCTTTATTCTACAATATGAATGCTCTTCATAATAAGACCTTAATATGTCATGTAGGTTTTATTCTCAAGCTCCCATTGATTGGTCTACACTATTTTGAAATCAACACTGAAATTGAAACATTGACTTAATGACTCTTAATAATGCATAGAAATGAGCTAATTGAGCGCATATTAATTTTGATGTCGTGCATTAGTGTTTTGCACTGATGGAATGGTCCAGTTTTGCTTGTTTAAATAAAATAATGGCAATAAACAAAGCTATACTGTTGTTGGAAGGAACAGATGAAGGCACTTTTGCAAACTCCTTTCATGGTTCACACATTGTTTTTATATCTATAATTATTTAGTAACTGCAGAACTATGGTTATTATTTCTTTCACTGTTGCCCATGACTCCCTGGCCTATAGTTAGTCTCTGAACCAGTATGTACTCTATATAGCCTTAATGAAGTTTAATGAGTGTACATGGTAATTTGAGCTGTCAGAGCTGGGACAGAGTGCAATGTGTGAAGTCCTCGCCCACACAGGACAGGGCTGACGCAGTACTGAGTGCAGTACTCTGGAGTATAATGTGAGGACTTTTACAACTGTACAGGGTATGCTGGAAGTACAGCCCAAAGCAGCAGCACGGGGGAGGTGAGAGGACCGAAATATTATAATTCATTACAGTACATGAAGCTGTTAAAGTTGCACTACCCAGGGAAAAACAAATATGTCAAGTCATCTCTGTAAAAGCTGAGACTCTGAGACCTCATCTGGGCTTCATTATAAAGGATTTTTGACAGAGAGAGAACAAGCAGTAACTGATTTTTTTTGACCAATTACACAATCACAAAGGTGGATGGTCCCATTTGGATCAGGGACACTGATCATCTGGAGTAATGGCAGCATGAAGTCCAACTGGAAAGACTGGAAAAAGCTGAAGTAATTCATAAAATAAAGCAGATGATTCTGTGTGTCTTGTGTGGGGCGTAAAGCCGTGAGCTATGACAGTAAATCATCCATCTTCTACCTCTTTAATGAGACCAGGTCGCCAAGGCAACAGTCTAACCAGAGATGTCCACTCTTGGCTCCATGAGTAGCTCAATGAACGAGTGTATTGCTGGTGTAATATGAAACAACTAATATGAATGCTGCAGTTCTGAAAGAAAAGCTTGTTTAAAAAAATAAAATCTATATACATATATATAAATCAATCTATATATGTATACTGTATGTATACTAACAGGGGTGTCCAAACTTTTTTCCTTGGGGGCCACATACTTAAAAATGTATGTGCAGGAGGGCCACTCAGTCGAGGCGCCATATTTTGCATCACCACAAAACAAGATATCATTTCCTTCAGGGATCCTCGCAGTGAATCATTCTGATGGATATTTTTATTGATTTGTTTTACTCTTGACCCCCTTCGACAACCCCACATTTGGGCACCAGCACATAGTATGGCTTTTTTTTTTTTTTTTTTTGGTGCCACCAACCGCTAATTTTTTTTTTTTTTTTTTTTTCTTAATGCCAGGTACATCTCACACAAATCAAGTTTTTTACCTGCGCTTCAACCTTGCAGTGAACAGTGCTACCTGTGGCAATTTGGGCCAATTGTGAATGAAGCCCGAGGGCCAATAAAAAATAGTCTGTGGGCCACATTTGGCCCCCGGGCCATAGTTTGGACACCCCTGCTGTATAACATGGCCCTGTCCACATAGGAACAGTGTCACACATGACTTCAACATCAGCTGGGCATATATATTAAGTAGACCTCCGATCGCAATTTTCAAAGAACATAGGTAAGGACATGTTTCTACATAATTAGTTTCAACATTTCAGACTGTAATGTCAAAGTTTCTCAAAACACAGTGAGAAATAATGTAATTAATACATAATTTAAAACTATTAAAAACTGCACTCCTACTTCCACCATGTTGATGTCTCTCTGATTCTCTCAAAATGTAACACACTCAGGTGTTAAAAAACTAACTCTTTTATCAGGGAGAATTATATATACAGTCATTTAATACTGCTGTGTAGCAGGGATCCATTTGCCAACTTTCTGTTAAGTGGGCGAACAGCTCTACCAACTGAGCAAATGGCATTTTTGTTGGACATTTCTCTTATGGCTTCATTCACAAACTTCAATGGAAATAAATGAATGAATACATAATTTATAATGATGATGTGATGTAACCAGATTGACCGTGGCATGCTTTTTACATAAAAGAGAGGCTTCACAGACACTGTTTGAATGTGGCTCAAGACCAGTCAGAGCTTTCAAAACCAGCAAAGTCAAAGAAGATGTTTACTTCCCTTTAATCTCAGCTCAGTGTTTTGGTAACACGACCGATCCTGTGTTGTGTGTCCCGCGTTTATCTGCTCCAATCCAGGGTCCCATGGGCAGAATTCATTTCCTCTCCTTTTAGACTGAGGGTGGGAGGCGTGTTTGGAGATGGCGGTGCAGAGAGGAGCTGAGGTTTTTTCCCTTTTGTTCACAGTAAAAGCAGGTGAGCCAGTGTTGACAGATTTATCTCGGTGGAGGCGTGAGTGCGGTTCGCAGGTGCACAAAGACCCACCTGATTTTCCCGAACACGCCAGGACAAACAGACCGAGATAAGCTGGCACGCTCCCCACACAGCCAGCAGCCTCTGAACCGGGGACAGGGCACAGATTAGGGCTAATTACAAAAGCACACATTGGTTTTAGGGTGTGCCAATTAAGAGCTGCAACCTCAGGGCACAGTACAGTGTCTAGCTTCTTAGTGCGGCTCATATTGCTTTGAATGGAAAGGTTTTTTTTTTTTTATTGTACTTGTAAAAAAAAAAAAGCTCAACTAATAATATTATGTGTGATTTTAATAAGTGAACCAAAATCAATTAAAAGTGACTTTTTCCACAAGTTTTTGAACAACAGGCCTGGTTCTAGCCCGCAGGACTTGGGTGGGCTGACTGAAAATGTAGGTGGGCAAATATAAAGGTCAATACAAATAGATACAGTACACCCTCCCACCAATTTATCTGGGCTTGGGAACGTTAACAGGAAGTACACTGGTTGTTTTGTGTCTGGTTACTATTTTGCACATAAAGACCACTAGCACACAGGAGACAGACCTACATTTTGAAGAAATGCCCCTGTTTAAAATAGAAATGTACTATTGGAATTGTTTTTTTAACTTGAACTTATTCTTTCTATTCAAAAGTCTCTCCTCCCTCAGTCCTGCCCCTGCTCTCTTCTCTCTCCCTTATGAGTATCAGTAAAGTTATGGGAAGTAAATTTCTCTCTTTTTTAGCCATTTTTCATGCAAAACATAAATGATACAATCTGAAAACACTGCGTGTTGCCCCCGATAGCGTTATTTAGCCGTGCATGTTTAACAGGCTATAATTAACATCATTAACAGTTATAAGACTTTAGACATTTATATCTCAGTGATTCCTGGGGCTATCCACACAAAACAAACACTAAGGAAACTAAAAGTCTCTGTCAATGATCTCTCATGTCTCTGTACTCCTCTGCCCTGAGTGCACCCATTTATGAATGGTTCCCTCTCCAAATTGCACAGAGAGAGCGAGAGAGAGAGGCTCACCGATGGAGCTGGCTCTGGGATCGGGCTTGTTTGGGACTGACCCATCACCTGCGCAAATGCGCAATGAAAATTTTTGCAGTTAATTAAGCAAATTAATATGTTAGCATGTGCCCAGCCCTAATTAGTAATAAACTCTCTTTAATTCATAAACTTTAGGAGCGTTTGCTCGAACAGAGCAGACAGTCTGCTGCTCGCTGCTGTCTGCAGAGTCACGTGACAGCGGTGACACAGAGCCACAGAGCAGAAGGAAGAAAGTGGAGAAGTTCACGCAGCACCTGCTAATTGTAGAGAAAAGGAACGATACATGCTGTGCCTCAGTCACCTCTCCCTCTAGAGGAGGCAGTCTGTGTGCTGCCCACCCAACCAGGAGCTACAAGGGGATGTGAAACAGTTTTGATTGGGTGGGCTAAGCCAAATCCAATCTAGAAAGAGGAGCTGTAACAAAGGAAGATATTAAGGTTGGTCGGTGTTAGAAAAGACAGAGTTAGATGGAGACAGTTATTTTGCTTTGGCACAAAAAAAAAAAGGTTCCAAAAAAATCCTGGGTTACAGATCACCAAGGTGATGTGTACTGTACATTCCTGACACAGGACAGATTGTGTGCCAATATATAATCCTCATGATTCTCTCCCAATGCATTACCAGCTCTTAATTCAGGCAGGCACCAGCCTTTCCTGTATCGGATTTATGACTCAGGACCGACCTTTTTCAGCGTAGGCGTCCATTAATCCTCACCATCATCGGTCCATGTGCCAATATGTCCCAGGGCTATGAGCTGAAGGCTCCTATTCATTAAGCGCTGCCCAAGTTTACAGGCCTGAAAATTTTCAGAGAAAGAACAAGAAAAATGGCTTGGGCCAAAACTGTCCATTATACAGTTTGTCACCACAGCAGATCATCATCGTCCTAGTGTGCAGTCATTGGTAAACTGATTCGACACAAGTTTTATACCAGATGCCCTTACTGAAGCAACTCTTTCAACTCCAGGCTTTGGACCAGTACAAAGAGTACACTGGCTTGTGGCTAAGGTGCAATGCATATAATGCTGTATACTTAAATAGGCCATATTATGCTTTTATTCCTTTTATGCTTTTATGTTTAAACCAATTTTAGTCACCTCTAGAACAGCACTGCACATTTTACAACCTTTAAAAACATTATCTGACAAAAAAAAAAGTGATTGCAATAATTAGTTTACTACTGTAATAAAGGACCAGCAGAGGACAGCAGAATTTTGGACAAAAACAGTGAACTTTTTTTTTTTTTTTTTTTTTTTTTTTTTTACTTCCTTAAACATTTTGTCTGATGCCATTTTACTACAACATGAAAAATGTCTGTGAGGAATCAGTGGAAACAGAGCTGTGCACCATTTTTTGGATAAATGAATGAGAGCAGACTGGATGTGGAGTGCTTTTTGATTGGGCACAGAGCATTTTGAGGCTTCCAAAACTCAGCACCAGAGAATAAAGGATCACTCAAACAGGCATGAATAAAACAAAACACAACCATAGGTATGTTTTTGAAGAGGGAACAACAATAAAACACGGTAGAAAGCTTAAAAAAAAGCAAATTTGCATGTAAAACTCTATTAAAAGATGCGCCAATATCTGAAATACCTGTTCTAATCCTTCTAAATGTAAATATCTAATTAATATATCACATGGCACTTAGTCCAGAGACATGGTAGAAAGGCATTTATTAAATAATTGTATTTAAACAGGTGTAATAATGTGCCCAGTGAATGCATTTATCTATCTTGGAGGGGGAAAAAACACCCTACACTATATAACGCAGTGAAAGGAGCATTTAATTCATGCAAGGGCCATGAGAGGACAAACTGAGCACTGCTGAAAGAAACCCATTGATCTTTTCTTTTTGTAGACAACATTTTTGAACTGAAGTTATTTTGATTCTGCTAAACCTTTGACATTTTTGTCCCAAGTTGCTAAGTGTCTAATCTTTGAGATGAGGTGTTGTGTGCCAGAAAAACAGACTATGAGTAAAACAATGGAGGAGCAAAAGAGAAAAGCATTGTTCCAAATAGAAATCCTGACCCACTTCTCACTACAGAGGATGGCAGTGATATTTTGGGTCATAGCATAGCCTTGCTCTGACTCACCTGCAAGAGCATGTGCCATTTATAACTAGTGACATTTATTTTGTACTGCTTCTTATCTCTGCAAAAGAGGTTATGTTTTTGCTTCATTTTGTTGGTTTCTACTGAGTTAAGTGAACAGTGTGGATGAAAATTCCATTAACACCTTTTTTTGGAGTTACAGTTTTTCTGAATTGCTTTGACACATTTCTCCATTCAGAATTGTCATTTGCAAAACAGGTCACACAGAAAATCCAAACAGAGTTTCAGGTTCTCTAAACAAAGGTTTTTCTTTGCAAATTTTCATTACCTAAAACCTGACAGTTTAATGTTAGAACAATACAAAAAGTAGACGAGAAAGTGTATTTGGCTGATTTCTGTATTGTAGGGTACATTATTTTTTTACAATAGTTTACAATAATTGGCTGTAAACCTGCAGTAGTGTATTCTTCAGCAACTGTAAATGACCATCACAGTAACTTAGCTTTATTTATTTATTTATTTGTTTGTTTGTTTATTTATTTGAAAGGGACAGGACAAAAAAAGCATTGTTACAATTTCAGACGCAACCAATGCCATGTCCATAGGGTTAGCCCTCTAGCTAACAGCTAATTTGCAGACCAGGTCCCCGAGACAAAACAGACAATAACAAACAATCAGACAAGAACACAACATTAAAACATACAGTACATATAATACAGACTATTTACTATAAAACACTGGTGGAAATGTGGCTCAAATGTTTACAGATTTGATTGGACTTAAGCCACTGTTTTACTTTAGAAGGAAACTGTTTTAGATCTGGGAGGGCTTTTAATTCAGCAGGTGTGGTGTTCCAGAGCTGTGGGCCTTTTACTGATGGTACGTTCACACCGGACGTGAATCAGGCGTCAGGCGCGAGTGATTACCATGTTAAGTCTATGGAAAGCCGCGTTCAGGCACGAACAAGCATCCTGCGGCGCGAATGGCACGAATGGCGTGACGCGAATGATGCGAATTGAGCGTTTGACGCGTGAGTCCCGCGAATAGGCGGAGACGCGAATCGGCGGAAGACGCGAACAACGCTCTGGTCGCGGAAGTTGAAAAATTTGAACTTCTGCGAACATTCGCGGCGCGTTAACCAATCAGGGACCTGCTGTAGCAATGACGTGGTTACGTACGACGTAACATGAGGAGATCCCTGCCTCGGAGATCCAGAAAAACAATCATCGAGGCTGTGAGTGAACCCGGAGATAAAAGCTGCAGCCTACAGCAGCTCTTCTACTTTTATGAAGACAGGAAACAAAAACAGCCCTGATAGAAAACACTATAAATAAAATAAATATGGCTGTTCAGGCTTTGTGTGACTGTGGTTATAGCTGTTATCTGTGATACAAGCCTGTGACAGAGGCTCACTCTGATCATCGTGACATCAAAAACACACAAATAAATACAATTAAATATAAAGGGGGGTTAACTTTACCAAAATAGCCTATTGAGATGTGCTCGTTATATTAGCAGTTATTGCACTCTCCACAACAACAGAAAATACAGAGCCTGGGACTAGACCAGACCCCAAAACCACTAGAGAGAGCTAATGTACAAGAAATAACCCCAGGTGTCTCAGCTCTGTCTCTGGGGTTAATGCTGCTGTACAGCAGCAGTGTCCTGGGGAGAGGTCCTGCAGCCACACGGGACACAGGTGACCAAACCGAGACAGGCTCATTTGGGAGTAGCCCTAGCGGCCATGCCCCTCATTTGACGTGAATGAAGTGTCCAATTCGCGTCATTCGCGCGAATTTCACGTGCGAATAGAACGAATTTCATGCGCGAATGACACGAGTGAATTCAAAATGGTCACACGTCCAACTAGACGCGAATGACGCAAATTTGACGCCTGATTCGCGTCCGGTGTGAACGTACCATCAGAATGAGCTCGGGCCAAATGTAGTCCTACATCTGGCTCGTCTGCAGTCACCACTGGCAGCGCCCCTTGTGGTGACACTTTGGGTTTGATATTTTTGAATCATGTGAATCACTTACAATCTCTGGAGCAAGACTATATATTTAAAAAATAATTTTAACAAAGAGTACTTTATAAAATTTTCAACACTTAATAAATTGTGCTTTTCTTGAATTCTACAGTAATGCCATTGCATTGGTTTTTGATCCATTGCTTTCAAAGCTTGTTTATAAAGAGAGACTACAGTCTTCATGCTGACATCTTTACCACAGAGCACTGGTAACAAAAACGAAATATATTTCTTCTGATAAAGAAAATGTGTATGTATTTCTCCTCTCAATGGCTGTTGAAAAAAAACCCTCTTGAGAGATAGATCCAACCACAAAAATACAGTTTTCTATAAAAAATACTGTATATTGTGTCCTGCCCCTGCCTCTCTGCTGAGACCCTGTTCACTGTTGGATTCCTGGGTGAAAACAGTGGGTGTTTCTCTCCATTTCTCCCTCTCACTCTTCCCCTCCAAAGCAAAGCAGAGTGACCTGCTAACGCTGCATCTGAGTGCTTTTAAAACAATCTTGACAGCATGTCACATCAATCAAATACTGTATGTTAAAACTACTATAATAAAAAAACAACTTCTTTATGAGTGGAAAGGTGTCAGACAGCAGAATGTGAATATGTTTTTGTAGAATGTCCTCATGTATCAACATTTTAGTATAAAACAATGTCATATTAAACAAAATCATTACGTATGATTAGCAGAATTTATTCCTATAATAAAATATACGTCAAAAGTAGTTAAAATTAAATAATCAGAAATAGCAAAAAATATTAGACTATTTTAATAATGACCTGATCATAATTTCCTCGATGCAGAGTCCTAAAGTGTGCTTTTTAAATATGTGTCTCTTTCACCTGATATTTCCTGCACTGAGGGGCACAGTAGTAATATATTTTATTATTTTCTTGTGTTGGGACTTTTATATTGTATTTAAGTATGTCTAAACTGTTAAATAAAAAATAAAAAAATGAAAGTGATTAGTGCATTGTGGGCGATTTGTAGTGTGGTGAGGCCACAGAGGATCCACAGATGCATCCTTCATGAATTAGCATGAATGAAGGAGACGAGCTCCAGAGGATGTGAGGAATTGAACCATTTGCAACAGCACTTAGCGAGGCACTGATGATGTGGATCACTCAGAAGTGGTTCAGCTGCAAAAGATTCTGACAAACACCCAGTGAGACAGAAATCATTCCCTTCTAATCATGAGCTGAGTGCTCAGTTTTCCATATTTAAAGACACAGCATTTTTAAGAAAGACACACAGCGAGACTATTGGCCAAAGAAGGTGAATTTAGTGAAGCTGCGTGTCTTTGTATGAGAGCTGTGTGAAGTGTTTCGAGAAAGAGTTTGAAAACTGTGTGAAATGATGAGAAATGTTCTAAATGATTTGCAACCAGAGAATTCTATTGAAATGAAAGTTTGAAGAAAACGATCAGCTGGAACCAGGCTTCAGGAAATGAGCTAAATAGATTAAATAGAAAAAACTGAAAATGAACACTTTGAGTCATGTGTAACACTGTTCCCTTGTGTCCTGGTGCTGTGAACAAACATGAAACAGCTTCACTTCACGTAATGTCTTTAAAAAAAAAAATAAGGCTGTCTCTCTGGCAGGGTCAGCACTGGAAAAGAGCAGGGAAGTTAGAAAAGGCTCAATCAGTCAAGAGTCAAAATGTGGAGCTTTATTTTCAAAATAAGGAAACTGTGTTCCCCATGCCCTGGCTTCTAATTCCACCTTGGTGGCCTGGTTACAAAGGGAGTGTTTCATCTCAGGAGGGGGGTGATCTGACACAAATTTCCACAAATGGATCAAGAGATACAGTAAGCAGTAAAGTTCCTAGTGGCATTTCTGTTTGTTCAGCTGAGTTGATTGGGATTCTTTGGGCACTGTGGTGAATGGAAGAAGCAGGGGTCCATAGTTCAGTGATTTGTACTGATTTACTCTCACCACTGCTGGCTTTAGAAGAGAGTGAGGGTGGCGTGTTGTTGTGATGAAAATTCTAATGATGGTTTACAGACTGAAGATGGCTGGGTGCAGTGTGGGATTCCTGTGGGTGCTGGCTCATGGGGGTGTTAAAGGAAATAAAATTATAGATGGTATTGCCAGGGCCAGACTAAGGAAAAAGAGAAGGCAGCAGTGTGATCAGGGATATTATCACCATCAATAAGCCATGTTGTTAAAACCTGTTTATTGTGACCAGATGACATAAAACTGTCATGTCTTAGATTGGACCATAGTGGGCTGGCTACTGGGCTCTTTCTACTTGGAAAACACAATGACAGCTGCTGTGAGTATTTTGGGGCCCCAGAGTCATAAAGTGTATATTCTGTGGCAGTGTCCATCATATGCAGCTGCACAAACCGTTCTGCTCAGTGCAGTCACTGATTTGGGATTTATTACGGTCTCCTTAAAAACAATGCCAGGGCATGAAGCTTCCCTAAAACAGAGGGCAAAGAAAGTTTGGGGCTTTTTAAGAAACACTGGTTTGTATCCTAAAATGAGAGCTTTATCACTAAACATAAAAACCAAGATAAATTGGTGGCACTGTCTGCGTCAGTCATAGTTCAACCATGACTCAGGGGAACAGAGTCACACATGACTCCAACATACAATGAGCCAGTGATGGGGACTTGTGACTCGGACTCGGGTTGCACATGAGTTCCTACTTTGAGAGACTTGCGACTTGATTCAGACTGGTACCCTAAAGACTCGAGATGGGACTTGGACTCATATTGTTCACAAGTGCCTCATTCACTCATACTAACGTGACAATATGGTACTGTTGCTTATTTTGGCTTCTTCCCCTGCTGGCTCTGCTGCCCTGTCTCTTCTCTGCTCCTCAGACACACACATACACAGGAGCACAGGACATGAGATTCAGACTGAACTATCAATATCAACAGGAGAATAATGCAATAAACCAGGCATTGGTTGGACACAAACATTGCTGGTACAGCAGAAATAAAAGAAGCCAAAGAGAAGTTAGAAACACTTTGCGCTACATGTAGGTATAATACACTGCTCAAAAAAATAAAGGGAACCCTTAAACAACATAATGTAACTCCAGGTCAATCACACTTCTGTGAAATCAAACTGTCCACTTAGGAAGCAACACTGACTGACATCAGTTTCACTGCTGTTGTACAAATGAAACAGACAACAGGTGGAAATTATAGGCAATTAGCAAGACCCCTCCAATAAAGGAGTGGTTCTGCAGGAGGTGACCACAGACCACTTCTCAGTTCCTATGCTTTCTGGCTGATGTTTTGGTCACTTTTGAATGCTGGTGGTGCTTTCACTCTAGTGGTAACATGAGACGGAGTCTACAACCCACACAGGTGGCTCAGGTAGTGCAGCTCATCCAGGATGGCACATCAATGCGAGGTGTGGCAAGAAGGTTTGCTGTGTCTGTCAGCGTAGTGTCCAGAGCATGGAGGCGCTACCAGGAGACAGGACAGTACATCAGGAGACATGGAGGAGGCCGTAGGAGGGCAACAACCCAGCAGCAGGACCGCTACCTCCTCTTTTGTGCAAGGAGGAACAGGAGGAGCACTGCCAGAGCCCTGCAAAATGACCTCCAGCAGGCCACAAATGTGCATGTGTCTGCTCAAACGGTCAGAAACAGACTCCATGAGGGTGGTATGAGGGCCTGACATCCACAGGTGGGGGTTGTGCTTACAGCCCAACACCGTGCAGGATGTTTGGCATTTGCCAGAGAACACCAAGATTGGCAAATTCACCACTGGCGCCCTGTGCTCTTCACAGATGAAAGCAGGTTCACACTGAGCACATGTGAGAGGCGTGACAGAGTCTGGAGACGCTGTGGAGAACGTTCTGCTGCCTGCAACATCCTCCAGCATGACCGGTTTGGCAGTGGGTCAGTAATGGTGTGGGCTGGCATTTCTTTGGGGGCCGCACAGCCCTCCATGTGCTCACCAGAGGTAGCCTGACTGCCATTAGGTACCGAGATGAGATCCTCAGAGCCTTGTGAGACCATGCTGGTGCGGTTGGCCCTGGGTTCCTCCTAATGCAAGACAATGCTAGACCTCATGTGGCTGGAGTGTGTCAGCAGTTCCTGCAAGATGAAGGCATTGATGCTATGGACTGGCCCCGCCTGTTCCCCAGACCTGAATCGAACTGAGCACATCTGGGACATCATGTGTCGCTCCATCCACCAATGCCACGTTGCACCACAGACTGTCCAGGAGTTGGCGGATGTTTTAGTCCAGGTCTGGGAGGAGATCCCTCAGGAGACCATCTGCCACCTCATCAGGAGCATGCCCAGGTGTTGTAGGGAGGCCATGCAGGCGTGTGGAGGTCTTTTCTGTGGCTCCATTGGTTCTGTCTGAGAGTCCAGCTCCTGGTTGTCCTGTTACTGGATCTCCTTTTAAAACACAGAACCTTCTAATTTGCAAAGCTGTTTGTCTGATTCTGTTGTTTTTAGTCTAGTCTACAATTTTACTTGCTAAAGAGTTCAAATGTAACACCCTAAAGTTTAAAAAGAATATAACACTTTCATCAGTGAGAATTACACTAATTTCAGTTAATTTAACACTGCTGAATTTGCTGTGAATATAATAGATTTGGTCAGATTTGGATGATTGTTTTAGCAATGGGTCAAGGAGGAAATGTTGGTGTGGATCTTGGGCACCACCTGGATCCAAAATGTTTTAAAGAATTCTGAAACATTGCAAGATAAGGATATTCTAGGTGTCACAAGGAATCAGTAAAGGGACAAATGATTGCTTTTTGATTTGTTTATATAATAGCTTTGGGGGTTCTGTTGCTAAATGGATAGAGCATTTACCCCTGAACTAGAAGGTCCACTGATTGTGTAGGTCTGGGCGCTATATCTTTACCATTGTGAGATAGGGCCAATCTGGGGCTATTTTATTAGGTATAAGGTAATTTTAATTAAAAACATAATTTATTCAGGATACCTCAGTGGCTTACCTGGAGGGACCTGGGTTCAATTCCCAGCTCGGGCAAATTTGCTTTATGTCATTCCCTATTCTTGCCTTGATTTTGTGTCTGTCTCTGAATTAAAGCCTAAAGAAACTCATAAAAAACAAGTCCATCTTTCCAGCTTGTGCAGATTCTATATATTTGCATAAAACACTGTGGAATCTTCAGAATTCTTCAGGAGCCATCCATCTGTCTTGTTTGGCAGGTTAGAAAGCTGATTTTAATTGAAGTGTGGAGAGAGGTTGTGTGAAGTCGCACCTCGTCGCTGCCCTGGGGTTAGCTTCATGCTTTAAGCAGGATTACCGCCAGCAGACTGATTGACAGGTAGTTAGGGCAAAAATAGTGACAAGGACAAAACAGGAAGCCAGTGATAAAAGATGGAATCTGCAAAAGCCAGTTTATGGGTCTCCACATAAAAGAGAAGTTTAACGTTAATGATTTAGCAGTAAATAGTCATAAATTTCATTCATTCATTTTCTACCACTTATTCCCATTAAGGGTCGCAGGTGACTGGAGCCTTTCCCAGTAACTTTGGGCCGTAGGCGGGGTACACCCTGGACAGGGCCAGCTTGTCGCAGGGCAGTCATAAATTTGTAAAGTCATAAATTTGTAAATTCAAATAAGATTTTGTTCAGAACGTTTAGTTTTCAGGGTGGTCACATCTTCTCTGGCAATAAAATTAAAACAAAAATGACAGAACAATAAAATTACATTTTTCTGGGACAGTGCTCATGAAGATAAACTTGGGTAAAACTTGCAGTCCTTGGGCAGATTCTATAGTCCCAAATAAGAAAGAAAGACAAGAAATACACAAGGCCAAAGGGGCATGGCGGCAGAGCAGATAGTGCTCTTGCCTCCACGCAAGGAGGTTGTGGGATCCATCCTTGGGCCACTGTCACATGATCTTTCTGGGTAGAATCTGCATGCCCTCCCCATGTTACTGTGGATTTTCATCAGGTACTCCGGCTTCCTCCCACCGTCCAAAGACATGCGTGTTAGGAGACTTGGTGACTTTAAATTGTCCATTATTTATTAGTGAGTGAATGGTTGTGTGTCTGTGTATGTCTCTGTGTCAGCCATCCAACAAACTGAAAACAATGCAGCTCACAAAAAGCAAAAAGTGTGCAAGCAGAAGGAATTATCCAGAAGTGTGAAACTCTAGTATTTACAAGAAAAAGAAACATCTAAGACAACATTAAAAATGACTAAAATAATTGTTAAGGGAAGGGAGGCATTCTAATTTCCATTGCTGTCACTTCTTTATTTTATCTGTGCATCGGTTTAGTTGGATGTGTCTCCATCATCGGGGCAGTGCAATCAGCGACGTGTCCAGGCCTCCACCAAACTCCTGCTGTTTCTGCAGATTCAGATTGGCCACTCTCATCACTCCTCACCCGGCGCCGACAAATCAAGACCACATCAGGATCTAGTATGGCAGAAGACTCGTCATCAACTTCTGTTTAACCTTTACAACTCTGTCCACTTATTTGCATTAGGACTTCCATGACCTTTTCACTTTTCTGCACATAATGAAAACTGAGCAGAGGAGAAGCATCCCTATTCTTTTTTAAACATTTGCCAAATAAGGTTTTTTAGCAAAAAGGCAATCAACTGGCTACATGTGTATAATATCAGTACCTGGGTAGAGAACATTTAGTAAGTAGCCCAATGATGGTGTTTTTTAAGTACATACAGCCCAGTAACCCGCCGAGGAGCAATTACAATTAAGCCACAAAGGATCACAAGCCAGTGTACTCTTTGTGCCAGTTTCAAGCCCAGATGATTAGCTTTGGTGACCCTGGAAGGGAAAAGTTGAAAGATTTAAGCCAGTGGCTCTCAACTGGTCTCGCTTTGGGACCCACCATCACTCTATAATAGTGAGCCACGACCCCCAAAAAAAAAAAAAATACCCAAAAAACAAGCTGATCAGCTCATCAAATATATATATATAATAAACACACTGTGTAGTTTGAACCTGAGGCAGTATAATATCAGAATGTCACATTCTGCTTGCCTGGAAAATCCAGACTGATATGTCTCTGTGTTATTCTACAGAGAAATATCAGTCTGGTCACCACGCCGTCCGCAGTGGTTTACTCAAATCCCAACCGTACCGTGCATTTTGATTGGTTTATTTACGTCACGTGTTCTTCGCGAGCAGCGTTACTCGTACACGTCTCCTCACCGACAACAATCAAGATGGTGCATCGAGGAGCCGAGAGTTTGTTTCATTCAGCGTATGGTACAGTAATGTTGAAATAACTCCCTCGTTCCTCCCTCGTGGCTTCACTACTCCGTTTGTTTACTTTCTCACTTTCTTGTCGCTTTGTTAATGTCACGTCCGCCATTTTCTGATTGGCTAACTCCGCTGTCCGTTAACTCGGGTTTGCTCCGCCCTAGAAATCGAATTGATTCTAAGGCGACCAGACTCATCCGCTGGTACAGCGGTGAGTCTGGAATTTCCAGGCAAACATTCTGCCCCCCCAAAAAATACAGAACACATTTGAAGATAAACCGAGCAAGTAGCAATGCCAGACGGAACTATTCCCTTCTATATTCAGTGAGCTGCACTTTAATTTAATACCACAACATCAGTAACTTTAACTTTTTTTTCTTTCCTCAATATCCCATACTGCCACATTTTTATATTTTTCTTTATTATTATTAAACTTTTTATCTATTTAATTTTTGCCCTGGAAAAGGCTGGCAACCCACTGAAAATGGTACCGCGATCCACTTTTGGGTCCTGACCCACCAGTTGAGAATCCCTGATTTAAGCAATTAGCACAAAATAGACTAAAGGCTACATTGGTTGGCAGGTACAGGAGCCTGTTGTGATACATATGGGCCGTATGAACTGTAGCTCTATAGACTGTCACAGAGCCACAGGAATAATTGAACCTGTGTTGGTGTGAGTTTACCATTGTGCCTGATTTATACTGAATGTGTTGCGTTCACCTTTATCCATGAGGGCTGTGGCAAGAGACATGTACTGCAGCTCAGCCGGTGTCAACTCACACATGGACTTGAATAGTGTTTATTTGTCACGGAGGTCACACAGGACATGCATTCAGTGTTAATTGGGCATTAGTCACAGCGCTGTCACAGACACAGACAGATAACCTCTCACTCTCACATTCATTCACTCGGGGGAATTTAGAGTCACCAATATCTTTTGACAGTGGGAGGAAGCCAGAGTACCCAGAGAGAACCCACAGTAACACAGGGAGGACATGCAGAGAAAAATCATGTGACAGCCGGCTTCTGTTGTTTTTTTAGTTTACTCCCTCCCCAAAGTGAATGGATCTCATAATGCCCTGTTACTTGGAAGCTTCCCTTGGGATACTACTTTTTTTGGTAAAATGGTAATGGAAATGGTATGTCATGTGGTATTTCATTTCACTTTTCTCTTTAAAACTCATTTGTTTTCTATCAAAAATGCTGAAGCGGTAAGGTGCTAGGGTATGGTAGAGTACTGGTACGTGTCAGTACGGAACGCCTTGGAACAGGTAGCTCCAAAACCTGCTGGTGTTTCCATTACTCTGGGTCCAGAAGACTGCCGCCTGTTACGTAAACACTGACTTCTCACAAGCAAAAGTTGTGCTAATAAGTGAGATAAAAAATGGGTTTGAAGCTGGTATTTAATAAAAAGATGAGTGCAAATCCTGTTTCTGTGTGAAGCTGATGAATCTGTATTTGTTTCAGTAAACAGGAGACTACTTCCGGTTTAACGCCAACTTTCTGTGAATTAAATTCACTTCTCTTCTCCACTTTAACACATTTTAACTACTGAACATATAACCACATGAGTTTAAACCAATCTAAACTAAAAATGATTAGATTCACAAAGTGAGAGCTGTACTTCACTAAAATCCACACACAATATTCAGCTCATCCTCTCTATTACCAGGACAAGTACATGTAAGATTAAAAAAACTAGTGCTGTGCAACGATTAAAATTTTTAATTGTGATTAATCGCATGATTTTTTTGCGATTAATCGTGATTAATCTTGCCATAAAATTTGTTCAATAATGTATTCGGGCTCTTCCAGCTCCTAAATGGCTCTTTATTTGATAACTTGTAGCTTTTACAATTCAGCAGGGAGTGCAGTTTTGACTTGGTTGCCTAGAGTGTATATAGCACCATTTCAAACATGTTTGACACCCAAATAATAACAATAATATTAAAAAAATCATTATTTTGCAGACAAAGAGCACTAAAGCAGATACAGCTAGCCCTATATTTTCACCATTTTCATCTTTTTGTACCTTTGGAGCTTATTGGACTGCTGTCCCCCTGCTGCTGCTGCTCGTTTCTCTCTCCCTTATATGATTATCAAAAAGGTTATGGGAAGTAAATAACTAGTTTTTGGTCATTTTTCAAGTAAAATATCATTGATATGATCTGAAAAATCATTTAAATAATTATCGGCATTAATTAATTAATGCAATAATAACACGTTAACGTGTCCAGCCCTAAAAAAACATTTCCCCTTTTATTTCTCTCCTTTGGCTTGTTGTTTTTGCTTGAGTGTGGATTCTCTCTCGTCCACTCAACTCGCAGCAGTGCCCACCTCTAACCATTCTAGACCACTTAACCACGCTGTATCCCATCCTGAAAGACTGTCAAAAGTAGAACGGCTTGGAACACTTTTTGGGAACACCATGGAACACTTTGGGAAATGGAAACACCCCCAAGCCACCCCACCCTGTTCTGGCCTAGTGGAAAAGCGCCTACAGTTGGGGGTACTTAGATATAAAAAGTGTTGCTCTCTTGTGAGTATTAAAGATGATATAGTACATGTAGGTATCACAACCATCATGTTATATTAAAAGTTACTAATGTGTACAATTTCACACCCAGTTTCTTCTGATTACAGAGCTGTAGTGGGGGCTTTGCCTTTGCCCTGGAGTCATCTGTTCTCGGCACACTGTACATGAAGTAATAATAGCAGTATTCATCTTCGTGTGTTGGCGGGGGCTCTGTAATAATAATTATCTGCTTCTCCGATACTCACGCTGAGGACACCACAGACATCTCCATTCAGAGGCAGTAATTAGCAGCAGGCATCAGTCTAAAATTGAATTTAATGAGATCAGAGATCAACAGAACAACAATAACACTCTGAGGCAATGCAACAGGAAGTTTGCTCAAATCAAAGTTTAGAGGCTGGCCCCAGATTTAATTATTCAGTTTATACTGCTCATATTTTGCTAGTTGTGGAGGAGCTGGTGCTGAATTCCGGAGCGTTGGGCATGAGGTGGGGTACACTGGTACATATGTTTATAAACTCAGTCATGAACCAAAAGCAGGCTAAGAAGTTAAATAATAAAAAATCTAATAAAACTTAAATAATAATAATAATAAATAAATAAATAAAAGAAAATATAGGTCATGGAACATAGAGCTGTGGAAAAGCTGGGCTAAAGGAAAATAAGGCTGTGGGCACAAATAGGTGTGGGAACATTACCAAGTTATTCTGGTAGCCCCTCGGTAACATTTTGTTTCTGTGGTGGAACAATGAAAGGCAGAGTAACCAATCAGAAAACAGAAGGGCGGGACTTAAACAGCTCACCTCTGACCCATGCAAACATGGTTTCTTGACGTTTTTTTCATAAAACCCGAGAATACAGTGTATATGAGCAGCTCTGTACTTATTTCTGAGCGGGGACAGCAGCAGAAGCCACCTCTAAAGATTTGTGTAAAAAGTTTTTTTTTTTTTTTTTTGCGTTTGTTACATCCGATGTCAACGGGACTTAACAGTTGTTAAAATGGCAGCAGAGAACTTAAGGCTGTTGGAACATAGAGCTGCGGGAAAATAGGGCTGGGTGAACGCTGAGCTGTGAAACATGAAAAATGGGAACATAGGTCTTTGGGAACATAGGGCTGTGGGGACATAGAGCTGTGGTGGGCACATAGGGCTGTGGGAACATAGGGCTGTAGGAACATAGAGATGTGGGAATATAAAGCAGTGGGAACAGAGAGCTGGAGAAACGTAGGCCTGTGGGAGCATGGAAAAAAAGAACATATCGCTGTGTGGGCTTTGGGAACACAGACTTGCTCCCAATTGGATCACGCAGTCAATAAATGGAAAACACTACTCTACATCAGCGTTTCCAAAACAGTGGGTCAGGACCCAAAGGACGACCAATGTAAATATTTTCCTTGGTGTTTTAATTAAAATAACTGCTTTGGAAGTTAAAATGTCCCCTAGCAATCAAAAGACATAGAATTATTCCAGCTACAATTAACATGTCAATAGATATATGAATTTCAGAACAACTTATAAACACTAAAGGGAATGCAGAACAATATACAATATATAAACAATAACAGAACAATATATTAAATTAAGGCCTATTTCCATGCAGCACTAACTTAACCAGTTTGTACAACCAGACTTAAACCTTCTTTACTAATAATACATGACAATGAACGTTTATCTTAGCAAATGTAACAAGGTGAATAGTAATTGACTGCATTTGATTGATGACAAGTCATAGATGCAATATTTCATCATGGTATTGATCTGAACTGACCTCACCATGGATTAAGCCAAGAGTTGGTCACAATGGGGTCATACACAGCTACAAACAACTTTATTCATCAATGTGTTCACAGGATGAGCTTTAATATTGGAGAAGTATTTTTACAGGGTGTTGAGGCTATGAGGTGTTGTGTAATAAGAGTTTCAGCAAGAATGATAAGGAAGGTGTAAAACTTGGAGGAAAAGACAGTTCCCAGAGCTGGAGGTGGCAGAGCTCAAGCTGTTAAAGAAGAGAGTACAGAGGTTTAAAAGAGAAAGATCATCACTGGACCAGAAAAAAAGTCTCATTCTTGTCATTTCCAATAAGAAAAGTTAGACAATGCCATTACTTTGCCAGACTATGATCTTGTGCAAAGTAAATTTAGGTATGAGTTCACCACCATCCATCCATATTCTTTCACTTATCCAGGACCGGGTCATGCAGGCAGCAGTCTAAGCAGGAACACCCAGACCTCCCTCTCCCCAGACACCTCCCCCAGCTCCTCCGGAGAAACCCCCAGATGTTCCCATATGTGTAATGGTAAAACTGAATGAATAGATAAATAAATAAAAAAAATTAAAAAGAATGTATAGAAGATATGGAGCCTTGATAATTTTAATGTAGTATAATGAATTAATGAAGTGTTTTACTGTGGTATAATGAAATAAAAAATATTGTATATGTATAAAGTACCAGTCAGAAGTTGGGACACACCTTCCCATTCAATTCTTATATAGGTCAGCGATTCTTCTAAACAGTGGTACACAAATTTAATCCCCAGAGCAAAACTCCAAAAGGTTCTAAATTAAACTAAATCAGGACTTGAACTGCAAAAGACTTCTGAATAGCACCAGAAGACACCTGTGTACCATAGGACGATGTGTCCTGCCCAAACCTTTGAGTGGTATTGCATTTCTGTGAAATTTACAAAAATACTGTATGTTTGTTATTAATCTAGTTACTGAATTTAAAGATATAATGATTTAATGATTTTTAAAATATGACAAGACAAGTAACAATATGAGATCATTATTGCTACAATTAATCTGTAAATTAACAAGATAAAAAGATATATTCTATAAGCTGCCTTTTCCACCAAATTATTACTTTTTATTATGATTATTTGAGATTATTATGTGTTGGTTTGGTATTTTCTTTGTCTTTACATTGTTTAAAAAAAAAAAGTATTAAATTGTTTAGATGATATTCCATACGCGAACTGGTATTTTACATAATGGGAGTACTGGACCCTAAAGGATGCTTACACTAATATGGCTATATCCCATGTGGCAGCAGCTAATGCTGAAAACCCTAGCTCTGTTTCTCCATTTTGCTACAATTTTTTTTTAATAACTAGTCTATATAGCAATAAATTTTGCTATTGGCAGTATTGTATTGTGCAATGATTTCTGTTCATACAGAGGCTCCTCCACAATCTATCCTGTTCCCCACTGGAAAACCAAAATCTGTGAAAACATATTGATTGGAGGCAGATTACAAATTGACACATTTGGTAAGAGGAGAAATGAATAAAACATCTACTCATTGCACTTATTGGATAGAAGCAGTTTACTGGGAACTTTTAAAGATTTGGATACAGATTGTGCCATACAGGCTTTCTGTTGCAAGAAATCCCTGTCTTTTTACATTTAAAGAGGTCTTCCCTGTTTGAGGTCCTGGTGTCAATGCAGTTTCCCAGGGAATGTCTTGGCAGGGAGAAGGAAGTGTGAGCATCTCTGCTTTAACCTGTTTTTTTGTTTTTTTTTTAGGAGTTTTTCCTTAAGAGAAGGAGGTTCTAAGGATAGGGGATGTCCTGGGACTGTTTATGTTTGACTGTGTGTTAATGTATGATTGCGCATTTATCTCTGATTGCGTGTTCATCTCGGATTGCATGTTTATGTCTGATTGTCTGTTTACCTCAAATTGTGTGTTTACATCTGTGTTTACGTCTGATTGTGTGTTTATGAGAAAACCTATTCTGCTAAATAAACTTTTTCTTTTTTAGCCATGTTATAAAGTTGTTTCTACCTCAAAAACATATCTGGAGTAGTATTTTTTTTTTAATTAACGCATGTTCTCTCTCAAGAGCTGAAAAAGCTTGGTCTCACCGCCCTAGAGAGCGGTGAGACCAAGCATTTTCAGCTCTTGTGAAACCAGGAAGTGCTCCTGTGCATTTCTAAAACCCATACACCATCACTAAACTAATTTCAGCACTTCAATTGCTATCCCTATAAAGCAGTCAGCTCATTTATCTGTGTGTTGGCATTATGTTGCTAATAGCTCTGCTAATTAGCCATTGCATGCTCTGTTCGTTCAAGCAGGGGTTGACAGACACCTAAGCCAGACATTCTCTGCAAAGCCAAAGTAACAGCTCCCCAACAGAAGACAGAAAACTCCATGAAACATTACAGACCTGCTTTACGGCCTGAATTCTGGAGATTACCCAATATGGAAATGAATGAGTTTTTGTACCAATTCAGACTTTTCATTTTCAGACTATTTTCTTGTTTTTAGTTGGAAGCCTGTAGCGTGGTCCTGATGGGAGGAGCTCATACTGGGAGTGCAAGACATGTGAGGGGTCAGCAGTTATTTTCCTTTGCCTGGTAGATAACGGTCTCCTCAAACATCTGTAAAAATGGATATACTTTCTCACCCATCACTTTGAGCACTGTGCACACCAGTCTATGCAAATTTTGATTTAGTTTCCACAGAGAATTTACCAGACCTCGCACACAACATCTTATTATCCTCTCAATAACAGCATGATAAAATACAATCATTATTCTATGTGCCACTCCAAATACACTATTCAGTATCCTGCTACAAATGCACAATATAGCTCCAGTTTTACCATATTTTAAACTTGATTTATCACTTTAAATGAGCTGGTGCCATGAATGACATAGTATCCAGTATGCCAGTCAGTACCAAAATCTGGCCTGGGGACCCTGCAAGATTTCATATGGCCCTTGCATTCCTAAATAAAATGCATGTCCCTCTAGTACTGTGAAGCAGAATTTTGGAAGCTTTAGGCACTTTTCCACTAGGCAGAATGGTACGGGATGTGTCAGGACGGGACACCTTAGAACAGGTAGCCCCTAAATGGGCTTGTGTTTCCATTACTCTGGATCCAGGAGACCCACATCTGTTACGTTAACACTTCACACAAGCGAAACAAAAGTTTTAATAACAAAAGTCTTAATAAATGAGATAAAAAATGTGTTTGAAACTCACTTTTAAAACATAAAGGCACTGACAACATTTAATAAAAAGATGAGTGTAAATCCTGGTGTGTGTCTGTGTGAGGCTGGTGTGTGTCTGTATGAGGCTGGTGTGTGTCTGTGTGAAGCTGGTGTGTGTCTGTGTGAGGCTGGTGTGTGTCTGTATGAGGCTGGTGTGTGTCTGTGTGAAGCTGGTGTGTGTCTGTATGAGGCTGGTGTGTGTCTGTATGAGGCTGGTGTGTGTCTGTGTAAGGCTGGTGTGTGTCTGTATGAGGCAGGTGTGTGTCTGTATGAGGCTGGTGTGTGTCTGTGTAAGGCTGGTATGTGTCTGTATGAGGCTGATGTGTGTCTGTATGAGGCTGGTGTGTGTCTGTGTGAAGCTGGTGTGTGTCTGTGTGAAGCTGGTGTGTGTCTGTGTGAGGCTGGTGTGTGTCTGTGTGAGGCTGGTGTGTGTCTGTATGAGGCTGGTGTGTGTCTGTGTGAAGCTGGTGTGTGTCTGTGTGAAGCTGGTGTGTGTCTGTGTGAAGCTGGTGTGTGTCTGTGTAAGACTGGTGTGTGTGTGTGAAGCTGGTGTGTGTCTGTGTAAGGCTGGTGTGTGTCTGTGTGAAGCTGGTGTGTGTCTGTGTGAAGCTGGTGTGTGTCTGTGTGAAGCTGGTGTGTGTCTGTGTGAAGCTGGTGTGTGTCAGTGTAAGGCTGGTGTGTGTCTGTGTGAAGCTGGTGTGTGTCTGTGTGAAGCTGGTGTGTGTCTGTGTGAGGCTGGTGTGTGTCTGTGTGAAGCTGGTGTGTGTGTGAAGCTGGTGTGTGTCTGTGTGAGGCTGGTGTGTGTCTGTGTGAAGCTGGTGTGTGTCTGTATGAGGCTGGTGTGTGTCTGTGTGAGGCTGGTGTGTGTCTGTGTGAAGCTGGTGTGTGTGTGAAGCTGGTGTGTGTCTGTGTGAGGCTGGTGTGTGTCTGTGTGAGGCTGGTGTGTGTCTGTGTGAAGCTGGTGTGTGTCTGTGTGAAGCTGGTGTGTGTCTGTGTGAAGCTGGTGTGTGTCTGTGTGAAGCTGATGTGTGGCTGTGTGAGGCTGGTGTGTGTCTGTGTGAAGCTGGTGTGTGTGTGAAGCTGGTGTGTGTCTGTGTGAGGCTGGTGTGTGTCTGTGTGAGGCTGGTGTGTGTCTGTGTAAGGCTGGTGTGTGTCTGTGTGAAGCTGGTGTGTGTCTGTGTGAAGCTGGTGTGTGTCTGTGTGAAGCTGGTGTGTGTGTGTGAAGCTGGTGTGTGTCTGTGTGAGGCTGGCGTGTGTCTGTGTAAGGCTGGTGTGTGTCTGTGTGAAGCTGGTGTGTGTCTGTGTAAGGCTGGTGTGTGTGTGTGTGTGAAGCTGGTGTGTGTCTGTGTAAGGCTGGTGTGTGTGTGTGTGAAGCTGGTGTGTGTGTGTTGAGGCTGGTGTGTGTCTGTGTAAGGCTGGTGTGTGTCTGTGTGAAGCTGGTGTGTGTCTGTGTGAAGCTGGTGTGTGTGTGTGAAGCTGGTGTGTGTCTGTGTAAGGCTGGTGTGTGTCTGTGTGAAGCTGGTGTGTGTCTGTGTAAGGCTGGTGTGTGTGTGTGTGAAGCTGGTGTGTGTGTGTTGAGGCTGGTGTGTGTCTGTGTGAGGCTGGCGTGTGTCTGTGTAAGGCTGGTGTGTGTCTGTGTGAAGCTGGTGTGTGTCTGTGTAAGGCTGGTGTGTGTGTGTGTGAAGCTGGTGTGTGTGTGTTGAGGCTGTTGTGTGTCTGTGTAAGGCTGGTGTGTGTCTGTGTGAAGCTGGTGTGTGTCTGTGTGAGGCTGGTGTGTGTCTGTGTAAGGCTGGTGTGTGTCTGTGTGAAGCTGGTGTGTGTCTGTGTGAAGCTGGTGTGTGTGTGTGAAGCTGGTGTGTGTCTGTGTGAGGCTGGCGTGTGTCTGTGTGAGGATGGAGCTAAAGCTGTATTAGCTTCAGTAAAAAGGAGATTACTTCAGATTTACCGCCAGCTTTTGGTGCATTAAATTCACTTCTCTGCACCACTTTAACACATTTTAATAACTGAACAAATAACGACATGAGTTTACCTAGTGTTTAATCCAGTCTAACCTAAAAATGAAACATTTAGATTCTGGAAGCAAGAGCTGTACACCGGTAAACTGGAAACAGCTGCTGCTAATGTACACTAGCTTTATTTTTAGAAAAAGTCACCTCAACATTAGCTCATCATCTCCTGGAATACGGCTGTTTTTTACAAGTATGTGATTGATAAAAAAAAAAAAGCTTTTATTTCTGTTCTTTGGCTTGCTGTTTTTGCCTGTGTGAGGATTCTCTCCTGTTCAATCAACTCGCAGCAGTGCCCACCTTTAACCGTTCAGACTATGTAACTGTGCCAAAAGTAGAATGGTTTGGACCGCTTTTTGGGAACACTTTGGAATGCTTTGGGAAGTGGAAACACCCCCAAACCGCCCAGTCCCACCCCGTTCCAACCCGTTCCAACCCTTTCCAACCTAGTAGAAAAGAGCCTTTTGTCTTTGTTGCAATCCTGACTTCCGTTCGCATTAATGTCAGTAAGTTACACATTATGTTAACCTAAACTCAGAAAGCACAGAGTAAGACTTTCGGCCCTGGGACATTTTTTAGCACTTTTAATTCCAGCCTGTTTAAAAAAGTTTGGACAACACTGTGCCTGACTTGGGACACCATTTGAGACACTCCACCCACTTTGCGCACTAGAGTCACAGTGTAAAGATGAAGTTTGAATAAGAAAAGTAGGTGTGGTTCAGAGAACTGACCATGGGCTTTTAAGAATCCAATAACCCAAAAGATTTAATCAGTTTTAGCACATTTATTTGACAAGTACTTTTTGGGGAAAAAACACTCCATTTGTTTTTAGTGTGTTTCTGTGACAGCGATACAGCACCACCAACAGGCCGGGCATATGTATTACAGTGGCAAACATACTTTCTGAGACGATGCCTTGTTTATAGAAAACGTTTTGTAAAATGATAAAATTTTTGTTTCCGTGTGCAAGTTGCAACAGGAAGGACACTTGACAAATTATTGTGTGATTGATTTACTGTTTCTTTTTGACATTGATTTTGGCTGTGGCAGGAGGATGTTCCCACCACTCTATGTTCCTGCAGCCCTATGTTCCCGCATGTTTAAGACTATTTTCTGGTAAATAGGGAATTTTTTGTGGTGCTCTTGACCCACAGGAGACAAGGAGAAACCTTTTTGACCCCGGGAAAGGGGCTTTTGCTTTTGCCTTACAATGCAACAGACAGCTATCCTGAGAGATGGGAGAGGGTTCCAGAAGGGTGATATTTTGACAGGAGAGGGAGTGGGGTCCAAAAGATATTGATATTATACTACATGTACAGAGGGTAACGCTCAGAGCAAATGATTCAGGTCTGGCTTGAAGGACCCCCTGTGTGAATCTTGAGGCTATTGACCGCTCCTTATACACAGGAGCAGGGGGGCAGTAGACAGATAAATCAAGTGGAGACAAATGGATACCCTGTCCTCCCTATGTAAAAAGTCCATTTGAGTTACTAGACACTCATGCACTCACTTTTAGGAGCCCCAGTTTGGCCAAGAAGGGTCTAACAGATGGGAACCCTGAACATAGGCCTGTGGGAACATATGGCTGAGTCTGCGGCGCAGCCTACAGCCGGAAAAATAATCATAATCAATATAAAAGAGCATAGTGCATTGTGACAGGGCATTGGTCTCATTCAAGCATTGAGACCAGAACAGTTTATTACTCATCACAAATCCATTTTTATCAGAATGCCTAATTTAAACCTGATTGGTTTGAACTTTTCTGGCCTCCATATTCTCCAGCATACGTGCCTCAGTTAATTCCCACAAAATGTATTTAATGTGATGGATTAAGAGCGACTGCTGGTCAGGGCTGAAGGTGGGCATCATTTATACTGTCTCTGTTAGTCGTTAATGTTCTCCTCCAAATGAGACCAACACATTTATTTCTTCATTAAGATTATATTGACAAAGCTTTACTATAATAGTAGCTTTTAAGTTAAAGTGGAGCAGTACATGGGAAAAGCAAACTAAAGCACATCTTTGGATTTGAGCAATAATTTGAATTTAATTTTGTTTTCTATTATTCCAAATAAAATCTGCTAGCATTTTATTCCATAAATAGAAATGCATTTTTGACAATGGTATTGGTATTTCTTGAAATAGATACTGGGGTAAATACTGTCAGTTCTATTTAATATCCCACGTGAGATTAATTTCTATAAATTCAGTTCCATTCTTAATTTATTTTTTAATGCATTATAATTAATCTCAAAAAGCTCCTGTAAATTCTGACTAATATTGACTCCTAAGTATTTGATTTTTTTGGTAGTCCCAATTTAATTTATAAACATCCTACAGAGTTTGAAATTATTTATTGTTAGTGATTCACATTTACTTTCATTAACCCAAATTCCAGAGACTATTCTCTAACACAGGGTCTCCAACCTTTTTTCCCAGAGAGCTACTTTCACAAATCAAAAATGGCAGAGAGCTACTCATGCTTTCTCACATTTATTTAGTTACTGAAACCTATCCCAGTAACTATGGGTCTAAGGCGAGGTGCACACTCGACGGTGGCCAGTTAGTTGCAGAGAGTTGCAGAGTTGCATCTACCTTAAAGAAATAACCTAATAAATGAATTGGCTAAATTGACTTTGTGTGTGAGCCTTTTCTCTTTTGTTACTGACCGAGTTTCCATTAATTGAGGCAGAGACTTATCAGGTTCAGTGTGATAAACTATAATATTGTCTGCACAAAGAGCTAATTTATGGACCTCACTTCCAATTTGGATCCCCATTATATTATAATTTTGTCTGATGCATGTGAGCAGCACCGTGCACCATGCTCCATAAAACTAACTAAAGTAAGGCATCCTTTAAAACTAAAGAGACACGCTTCTCGAGAAAAAAACATGACAAATGGAGAAAAAGGAAAGTCAACAATAATGATGCAAAAGAAGGTAATGACTTGGAAACAGGAACGAGGCCTGAAAGCACAAACTCAGCTGGGGAGTGTGATTGATGAAATAAGAAAACTAAGGCAAGATCACATGGAAGCAGCTAATGTCAATGCAAAAGGATTTATAAGATTGGAGACTAAGGAAATACTGGAAAGAATGACCGCGCTGGAACAACAAACAACTAGGCTGAAGGAAGACTTGGAGAGAGTTATCTTGATGCTTGCAGTTAAGTTCAATGATTTAGAGGCAAGATGAAGACGCAAAAATGTAGGGAGTCATGGTATTCCAGAAGGAGTGGAGAAAAACGACACTGTTGGATTTATGAAAAACTTCATCTGCACTTGTCTGAAACTTCCTGACGACTTGGACCTCCAGATTGAAAGAGCACATCGCATTCTGGTTCTCAAAGTGAAAGGGAATGACACCCACCCTCTGTAATCACGGTCCGCTTCTTTCATTATCAAGTGAAAGAGCTCATCATAGAACAAGCAAGAAACAGAAGCCCACATACGATGGACAAGCTGTGTATTTCAACCAGGACTACACGTCCGAAATATTGAAAAAGAGGAAACGTTTACGGGAGGTAATTAGATTGCTAAAAGAAAAAAATATGAAGGTGCAATCCTGGTACAAAGGGATATGGAAGTACACATAGAGGAGGACACAGAGAAACTGAAGGAGGACATGATTTCTTTTTGAGACATTTGTCCCTCATTTTGAGACAGCAAGATTTATTCACAAAAGAAATCCTATTCCAAAGACAACCACTGGGGGCAGTGTTGGCGTTTTCACTGATGTCTCTGGGTACAGACCAACCACAGAGACCAGCAGCATGTGCTGTTGTTAGCTGATGAACGGTAGCGGCCAGAGGAAATCATGGCAGGACGTCAGCCTCTCCACAGTAACCTGAGCTTGACTATGAATCCAAAACTGGACTCTTCAAAGGCCAAAGTACAGTGTAAGTAAAAGTAAAAAATTGCAAATATGTTACGAAAAGCCTGCTCTGAGTTAGGAGTGGTGGATATATGGAGAACACTCCACCCACATTAAAAAGAATACAGTACACATATTTCTTGGCCAGACATTCAGTTTACAATAAACTTGATTATTTCTTGATGTTCTCTGTCTGAAGCCATCTCATAACTTCTGACTCATAGTCTGTAAGTATTATTATAGTATACTAATTTTCTAATGTAACCTTTTAAACCAAAATGTAAAAAAAAAAAAAAAAAAAAAAAAAAAAAAAAACATTTCATGAATAGCTAATTTTGAATTTAATAGTAACAATATATCTAAAAAATATCTAAATTTGCAATAGGGGCAACATATCCCAGTTTTGCTACCAATCAAGTTAATTGGCAACATGTCTTGGCCTTTTTGTTTGCAAATAAGAACTGGTTCTCAAACATTTTTAACTGATTAAAAAAAAAAAAAAACTTTATTACCTTTATTTAAAGGCAGACACATCTTGAACAACTGTGGACAACCTGCTGACTGCACCTGTCAATGGACTGTTGGAAGAAACTAGGACATTTTTTTGCTGCAGTTGCTCTGCAAATGCACTGCAGCTTTACCTCTGAGCCATACAGAGGCAGACATTTTTCTCTATGGACCTACATCGTGAGCAACAGTTTCTGCAGCTAATTCCATGCCAGTACATGTAACCCTGACCTGTAAGTATTAATCTATGTATTTTTTTAAACTGTTGTAAAAAATCAAAATGTACTGCTAATTTGGCTAAAAGCTAAAAGTCATGTCAATTGAAAATGTATGACATGCTTTTAAAAGATTAAAGACTATATTTATACTCAGTTGTCATCTGAAAAAAAATAAATGTAATTCTGTGTTAAAGTTACAGTTGTGTTATGTTAAGTGATTATTTTACTGGAAATTTAAACAGTTATTGATTTATATGTTGGATCTAAATATTGTATTAACCTTTATTTACATTTTTGACTCATAAGTTTAATTGTTAGTAAAAAAGTTACTCTGTATTTTTTACGGTAGAATTCTGGCAACCACAGCTGCCAGTTTTTTACTGTGAAAAAGAAAATATTTTATGGTAAGATATACAGTTTAACACATTTTTATTAAAGCTAATAATTTTAAATTTTACAGTAAATGATGATTAAAACTTGAGCCATAAACTGTAAAATATACAGTTAATGTATTTGTTTTTAAAGATAATAACTTAAGGGTGCTCCGATCAGGATTTTTGAGGCCAATCACTGATAAGCTTTTGCTGTGATCGGCCGATACCGATCATGGCCGATACCGATCACGTGGTCTTCAATGTAGTAATGTATGCAGGCTATTATTAGTTCCACTTGAAAAATACTGTAGCCTTTGTTCTACTTTTTGTTTTAGAAGAGGTTTTGTTGCATTATTGGTCTTTAATGTGTGCCCAGTGTCTGTGGCTTTGTTTGAATGCTCCGCTGATATAAAAATCAGCTGTTCTTAATTGGTGCCTTTAATGCGAGTCCACGGTGCAGCGCCTGAGTCTGCGTAACGCGCAGCCAAACCAGGTTGAAACACAGTGGACTAAAGAGCAGACAGCTCCTGCAGCCAGGTCTGACAACGTCTGAACGAAGAAAACGTGCAAAGAGAGCAGAGAAGACAACGATGAAAGGTGCTCCTCTCAGACTCACGGACACATGGGCTGCCTTTTTACTTTCTCTTTCCATTAGCAGCCATTTGGTGCAGTTTAAGCCACAAAACGCACAGTTTTCTCCGCGTAACAAGACACAGGCAGACTCCGAACTTTCTTAATGCTTTTAACCTAAATGTTAGAGGGTTAGCTCTAGCTCTATTTGCGTTGGCGTTTGCAAATACACGCACTGCTGCGCCTCGGTTCTGTCCCGTGCGCTCCTAAAGCAGGCGGGGACACAGCGGGGACACAAAGCAGCAGCTCCAGGTCAGGTTTGTGTTAGTTATAACCAGGGCTTAACTTAAAAACACTGCTAAAATAACGCTACTGCTGTTTAATCAAACTGGAGTTGCAGGACAGTAAATGTGAGAGCCTCGCGTGCTTGTTGTAATTTGATCGGCCCTTCTGATCGGCCCATTTTACCGATCACCAATCACTCTAATTTTAGCCATGATCGGCCGATCAGATCTACAAATGAATGTTATAAAAAGTTTAAAAACCAAATTACCCCTTTGCTCATGGGAGCACATAATTCTGCACTACAATCAAATGGGCAAATAGGCAAATGGGCACAAACTTGGCAGTCATCATTAATAGTCTTAATTCATAAGGAAGAGAAAGGCCCAACAAAATGTGCCTCCTATAGGCCGATATCTCTATTAAACATGGATCACAAAATAATATCAGCTATCTTAGCCAACAGATTAAAAAGTATGTTGTAGATATAACTGAACCTGATCAACGTGGATTTATTCCAGGAAGAATACTCAGACAATATAAGATGGATAATAAATATAACTGACTATGAACAAAAGAATAAGACATTTAATTATTGACAATAGACACCGAAAAGGCTTTTGATTTGGTGATCTGGCCTTTTTTTGTTTGAAATTTGAAACAGTTTTGGACTGGGACCAGAGCTCAACTTATGGATACAGGTCTTATATAGCAACCCATCCTCCAGGGTTAAAACTAACGGAACACTATCAATACGGTTTAGAGAGGGACCCCGCAGGAGGACCCACTATCCTCACCTTATTCTTTCTTCCTTCCCCATGTGTTAGTCTTGTCACACTGAGATCTATTCAGTTGCTCCCAGGCTCTCTCTGCTTGCTTCGACTCCTAATCCCCTGCCTTTGATACCTCTGCTTTAGATGCTTTGTTTACTTTGGTGGTGGGAACATTTTTCAGATACTCCACTTCTTTCATTACTTCTTAGCCAAAGTTTCCTCCCAAACTTTATCAACTTTATTTGTTTTGCTGCCTGCCTTAAGCCACAATGTACCATTTCAGATCCACTAGGAGATTCTCCTTGACCGCTGGCTTTGGAGGCTGTAGACACTTTTACTGCGTTTACGTGATGCATCATATTTCAATTAAGGCCTACAGTCCGGTTAGGTTAATGCTCCGCTGTAGCAACTGCATTATTCATATTTATATTTATATTAAAAGCACATTAGTGATGTTTTATCATGCACCAGTGGATATATGCTAAAGTCCAGTTTAAACAATTACATTCACTAACTTAAAGGGAACTAATGTAATGTGTTTTAATGTGGCTAAATGAGTTTTTGCAGGGTCAATAAAGCTCCATGCACCTCCCTCTGGTCTATCTTGGCAAAAAAAAAAAAAAAAAAAAAAAAAAAAAAGAACAATGAAAAAAAAGAAAGAAAAAAGAAAAAAAGAATGGGAGCTCTGACCCAGTGTCCTTGAAATCTCTGGTCTCACAAGAAAGCCACCGGCCAAACAACAAGCTAGCAATGGCTTTATTTTTTTATAACTTTTTTTTAAACCTTTGAAATATTGTTTTAGGAGGCCTGCATGAATCAATGTGTTTTTAGATTTTAGTGAGTTTTTCCAGAAATGTTGTAATATCTCAACAATGGGACTGAGAGGGAACAGAATTTCACTGATGATCTTGATCTCACTGATGCACGGCGTTAGTAAATTGCTAATATTATATACAAATAGCCTACTACTACTATAAGAAACAATGAAAGATGAATTACAAAACATGATAAACAAAATAAAACTGAAATATATTACATGTTTACCAAATCATAGTGTTGATTTGTTTATTTTAATTCAAAAGGCAGCCCTTTTCTCTGTATAAACAGTGGATATTGTATAAACTTTTAACCTTTTAACCACTATGCTGTTAAACACTGGAACCAGCTGCCAGATGAGCTTAAATTTGTTGAAAACTTTATTATTTGTTATCATATTGTTTTTTTATTGCTAAATGTTTTTTAACGTGTGTCTCTTTTATTGTTTCCTTATTTGATTGTATTGTAATTGTATTGTGATTTGTTTATTTATTTTGTATGCTCATTTAATGTAAAGCACATTGAATTGCTTGATGTATGAAATGTGCTCTCTAAATAAAACTGCCTTGCCTTGCCATCAGACTGGATTAGATGAATAATGGAAACCAAGTGGAAAGTAAAGGTGACTAAGTTTTAGTTTCAAATTTATTTTAGAATTAAGCAGATTTTGGTTGTGTCAACTCTGACAAAATCTCTGGAACAAATAAGACTTTGAGTGAACAAACATGGCCGACTGAGGTGATCCGTATTCATATAGATCAGTTTCGAGGAGCACAGACAATAGATCTATGGATGTAGACTATGGGCTTTACTGTGACTGCAGTACTGTCATGGCCCTGTCTGTGTGCTTGGTTTCTTTCCATTTTGTTTTATTTTGAAGTGTTTTTTTCCCTGTTGGTTTTCACTCTTATTTTTATTAAAGTTTTCTTTAGAGCAGTTCGGCATTTTGGCTCCTCCTTTCCCTTTGCACCATACATCTCCCTGTTCAAGTTCAAAGGGCAATTTACTCAGAAAGTGGTAAGAGTGCCAGTACATCTACATAAATATATATACATATATTTCAATGGGATTCAAAATTTCTCATCATTTCACAGAGTTTTCAAACTCTCTCAAAATACACTTCATTTTCTCAATTTGTCAAAAAATATTACAGCCAGTGAAAAATTACAGACTACAATGAGTTTAGTACTATTCTGAGTCAAAATGAAATGACTGTTTTCCTGGTTCCGGTTGATTGATTTTGATGAGCAATAACAACTGTATTTTTGTATTTATCACCTATGTCTGGGTCATGAGTAAAACTCAGAGATGAATTGGACCTGTCCTCAATTGTGCACAACCATTCCCTATAAAAAGACACCAAAATGGAAAAAAAAGCACATTTGTTCACAATGCCACGACTACTGCAACCAGAGAGAGATCGTGCCATTGGCCTGCTTCAAGCTGAAGGAGCACACGGCTGTAGCCAGGGAGTTTGGAGTCCATCACTCTACTGTTGTACGCCTCGCTGAGCGTTTCCACACCACTGGATCCTCCAATGACCGTCCCAGATCTGGTCGACCACATGTCACAACTGCTGCATTATTATTGTTTGGTCATGTTATTGTTATTGAAACTGTCATAAGCATTGATTAATTAGGTCTGAATATCAGGGACGGGTATATGGTTGATGTGCACATGTAATATTTCCATCAAAAATAAGTAACCAAACAAAATGTGGTAAAAAAGCAGTGGTGCGTTTCTTTTTTCCTTGAGTGTACTTTACACAGCTCTCACACAGAGACATAGTTTCATTGAATATACTTTGGCCATTGCAGTCTTGTTCTCACATGGAAAGGGATTTCGGTCAAAATGCTGTTGCTTTAAATAAATATACTGTAGTAACTTAAATGTAGTTGCAAAAAAAAAAAAAAAAAAAAAAAAAAAAAAAAAAAAAAGCAATTGTGGGCATTCATCAGCTAGTTAGAAGGAACTGACTCCTGCTTCACTGTTTTCATACATGCATCCAACAGGGAAAAGGCTCTCAGCAGAGGGGCAAGACACAATATACAGATTTCTTATAAAATAACTGGAGATTTTTTTTTATGTGTTTTATTTATTTTTTATTTTATTTTATTTTTTGGCTTCGGTACGTTTTCTGAAACAGGTAGCTAGTGTAGCAGAACATTACACACAAATTCCTAAACTAAATACTCAAGTCACAAAACATCTCAGAGCATGAGCAAAATCAAACACTATGTGAAAAATTGTAGACACTGTAAATATTACACTCTACTGTCTAAATATGAAACTCAATCATCACACTGATAGATTTGTCTATCATCAACATGACATGCTGCACTGAAAAATCTGAAAAACACATTTTACATTATTCTTCAGATGAAACAGTAGAGTGTCAGAACAATAGAAATGCTTTAACATAATGCAGAACATGCAGCATAATAATATTTATATTTTTGTAAAAAGTTGCGCTTTTGAGTGTTTGAGATCAGAACTGATCAAATTCAGGACTTGGATCAGGACCTGGTTCAGGCCTGGACCACTGAGTCTCTGGTTCAGGACAGGCTTGGCCCACAGCAGTGATCTCGGCATCTTCTGATGTCTTTGTGTTATGTTTTGTCTCATGTGTCCCAGGTCGATGGACTTTAGTAACAGAGTGTAAGACTTTGGTGGACAGAGTTTAAGACCTCACAAAGAAAGTCCTTCACTTTTACTGGTGTTTCAAAAGCAGATAATTGTGTATTAGATTATGCAAAACACGTGTAGTTTTGTAATATACGTGTGACGATGAGACTGTGTGTAGTGCGTAGTGTGTGTGTGTAGTTGTGCCCTTGTGTCAAGTTTTAGATTTTGTCCTTTTATTTTGACTTTGGAAGCAAAGCAAAAAAAAAAAAAAAGGCAATGATAAGAATTGAGGACACCTGTTTCCATAGACAACTCAGTTGGACCTCTACAAAAGATGACACCTTCCTGTTACATGCAAGAAAGGACAACAGAGGTCCAGAGGAAGAGGAGGTTGTATACATGGTGGAGGAATACAACCTGTCCAAAGAAGAACAGGAACTGCAAATGCTCTAAGAGCCACAGTGATAGATCACATGATGAACCATGGTTTCCTGCCCATTTTGAGCCAATACAATGTGACAAATATTGTTAAGTTTTATCGTATTTAATTTCAGTAGTACAACAGAAATCATCATTTGTAATCATCCTTTACACTACAAGAAATGAGGAGGAGGAGGAGGAGGAGGCTGTTCAGAGCTGAGCAGGAAGCCACCAGTGGGACTCAGTGGGAGCAAGAGTTCACATGGCTGAGGATGGAAGAGGGAAAAATGTTTTGTCAAGTCTGCCAAAAAGCCAAAATGGGTAACGTTTTTGTTCAAGGGTGCACTACAATGCAAAAGTCACGTTTAAAGGATCACAAAGAAAGGTTGAGTCACATTGAAGATGTTTTACCACAGAGTATAACCACAGATAGGCATTAAAAACACAGCTAAAAGTTGTACTGCATATGGCGAACACAAATACACAAAGTCAGAGGAACATGCTTTTTTTTTTTTTTTTTTGCCGTACTTATTGTATTGTAACAGAAAATAATTGAGAAGCACTGCTCTAGCGTAGCCTCTGGTCTACAGTAAGTGTATTTACTTGCTTTTTCTCCTAAAGATAATGTATGCTTAATTATTACTGTTTTCAGAGAGTGATGGAGATTGAAGGTAATGGAAGACTTCATGTATTTACACTAATGAGGCTGGCATCAACCGCTCCAAGCTGAGAAGAAGGAAGAGAACCATCATTGGAAGAGAGCTACGGTTACTGTGCCAGGCCAAAGGGGGGCCATTAGTAACTATGGCTGTCATATTTCCAGAGTGGGGCCGTCTAATAAACAGCATCTCCTCTCCGTTAAAAATGCACTTAAAGATTGCAGAATCCCTGAAAATAAAAGAGGATTGCTAAGGCCTGGCATGGCAAAGTTTGTGGTTGTTTGATTACACAATGGTTTGGAGCACAGCCCTGGATAATAGGTCTGTATCTTCCAGCATATTCTCCATTCCTCAGTCCTATTGAGGAGTATTTTTCAGCCAGGAGATGAAAGGTTTATGACCACCAGCCAAACCAACAACTCTCCTTCTTGGAAACAATGAATGCAGCGTTTCTAAATATAATGCTGACGAGTGCCAAGCTTGATTCTGTCTCAGAAGAAGGTTTTTCACAGCGTGGATCACAAGAGAAGATCTTGATGTAAATCTATGGCCTGATTTTCAAGAATGTGTACAGTAAATAGTCTTAATGTATTTACAACAGTGAAGTCATTTTGTGTTCTCTATTTCTTAATCATCACAAACATATTTTCATATTTGTTACCAGTAGTTGTAGTCAGGCCCTTTTTGCCGTGTTTCCTTTTTTAACTTGACATTTAAAGAGGCTTTATTATGTTTTTATTCCTATTTTTAAACCAATCTTGGTCACAGCAGCATGTTTTACAACCTTTAAAGATTATCTGACAAAGAGAACATTTTTAAGCATTCTACTGGTGATATAAAGAAAAAAGTGCAGAGTGTTGCCGTCTTTTGAGGAAAAAAATCCTTTAACAGTCTGTAGCTTCTCTATCATGGCTTTCTAAAATGATCTGAGGCCATTTCAATACTTAATTTTGATTTGCACATTGAAAATGATTGTACAATATGACTTCTGGTGATGTCATGAGAGGAGAAGCAGCCTGACTCTTTTGCTCTGGGGAGAATACCCTTTAAACTAGCCAAATTAGCACATTTGTCTTTAAAAATTGACCCCACACAAGACTGATGATGTTTACATTTAGAAAGGAGTTGGAAAAGGAGATTAAGCCCGCTAGAAGAGGAGAAAAATGAGCCCACGTTGTATTTATGCACCATTTTCCAGACTAAAACTTTTACTACTACACATGCATTTACTGCCTTGTTTAGTTTAGTTTTGCTGGGAGCACAGATGTCAAGAAAAGCCACATTCCTCTCATCCTTCCTGTATATAATAAAGCATGTGTTTACTCCTTTGTCTGTCGATCATCGTGAGCCATTATAAAGTCTCCCGGATGCACTGATGGAAAGTGAAAAGGCGATGTGCGAGCTGACAGATGTGATTTAGCTCTTGCTCGGCAGACGAGGGCAGAGGCTAAGTGTCCAGGCCTGAGTGCACGTCGGATACCAGAGAGACGGAGACACCTGTGTTACAGAGTGGGCACGTGTACCTGTATATGTGGGGTTATTTAATGATTCAGTTATAAAGCAAGGCAGCAGAGGTTGGAAAGTGTGCATTGACGTTATTAACTCTGTGGTCAAATGCAGATCTGTCTTTTCCCTCTGTGCTTTGCGCCTGAACTCGGTGCTCTGTTGTGTGCATGGGCCAGCCTGTATATTTTGGTAGGAGACATCTGAGTCTCTGTGTGTGTAATTTAAGAAGAGAGGGCAGGATGATATAATTGGAATATTTCACTTCCATAACACTTCTGCTGGAACCTTTATCCCTCACTTGTCTGTGTCCCTATGCAATGAAGAAGCCTGTTTAACTTTCATGAAGTACAACCCCCATTTTTAATATTTGAATAAAATGAAAATGAAAAGACTTTCAAATCACACGAGCCAATATTTTATTCACAATAGAACCTAGTTAACATAACAAATGTTACGCTGAGAAATTTTACACTTTTGTGCAGAAAATGAGCTTCTTTGAAATTTGATGCTTGCTACAGGTCTCAAAATAGTTTATAGGACAGGGGCATGTTTAGAATGGTGTAGCATCTACTGTTCTTTTCAAAACAATTTGAAGACGTCTGGGCATCAAGGTTATGAGTTTCTGGAGTTTTTTGTGTCGAAGTTTAGTCCCATTCTTGCCTGATATAGGTGAAGAGCTGCTGGGTTATAGAGCATATGTTCCTATAAAACCCTTCTATACCTTTCAGCATTCATAGTTCCTTCCAAAACACACAAGCTGCCCATAGCAAATGCACTTCTACCCCCCACATTCAGAGATGCTGGCTTTTGAACTGAACGCTGATGACACACAGGAAGGTCTCCTCCTTTTTAGCCTGGAGGCCACGGTGTCTGTGATTTCCAAAAAGAATGTCAAATCTGGACTCGTCTGACCATAGAACACTGTCCCACTTTGAAACAGTTTGATGATGCTTCTGGACCATGTTCACATATGGCTTCCTTTTTGCATGATAGAGCTTTAGTTGGCATGTGCAGAGCAGATGGCACAGCAGACTGTGTTTATCCACAGTGGTTTCTGGAAGTATTCCCAGTAAAGTCATTAACACAGTGACACTGATAAGTGGTGCGGCTTCTGATAATGGTCCCTTACACAGAGATTTTCTCCAGTTTCTCTGAATCTTTCTAGTATTTTTATTAAAATGTGTGGGAAACATTTTTCAGCCAACATTTTATTTAGTTTTCCAAGTTTCACGAGTCGAAAGCTAACATCATTTACGGTCCAGTTTGTTCCGATTCTCAGAATGGCATGTGCTAAAAATTACTTTATTGCTTCTTTTTTTAACTTTCTTTTTATTTGTCCGCTTGTGTTAACTAGCAAATTTAAATTTGTTAAATAATTATTGAAGGGACTGCTATTAGCATTAGTTTATGCTTGTGCTAGCATAACTGCACATAAGCTAACATTTGTAGTAGCTCAACAAAAACTTTATGTGAATCTATGTCCATCTCCAATCGAGGGAATTGCTCGTTTAAATGCAGAGCGTGTTTAGAGTTTAAATTTATTCTTTCTTATGTCAGAATGTGCAAATCTGCTCCCTCCTCTCCCACATGTGTGGAACCTGGACACATTTTCCTCGACTGCTCCACAAGCAAAGAGTGCTGTAGAAATAAAAACAAGCCCGACAACTGAAGTAATATGTGTTAGCTAAGCATTAAAGAGTATTATAGAGTTACAGCCTGTACGACAAGTTACAGAAGTTTTTTTTTTTTTTTTTTTTTTTTTTAAAACAGGCCCAAACTCATCTTGGGTCCTGTTTCCATGGTAAGTAAGGATGTCCTGTGACTGTCAGCTAACAATGCTTTAACTGATGAGCAACTGCATTTATTACTTACAGAAAATGCTGGTCAAGGTGGAATATGGAGGCATTAAAAGTTCATCCAAGTGTCAGATGTTGAAGAACCATCTCCCTTATTTTCTTCAAGAAGGTTTGTATCAGTTTTTAAACAGACAAATAATGTGGTTCCAAAGCCTGTTTGTATTCTCAAATGAACACTACTCATTGCTCATGTTAACATGCTTTAAATTATCTTAAAAATAAATGTGTTTTTATTGAAAGTGGCCTATCTTAAGCTAAAATTCCCTCATTTAAGACTTAAAGTAGTTATTTATAACTACCTATGAATTAAATTGTTACTCTGCAAAAAGTTCAGATTTAACTCCTAAAAAGAGTTACTGTTACCCTTTTTAGGGAGTTGATGCATAACTCCCTAAAAAGGGTAACAGTAACTCTATTCTGAGTGGTCCCATATAAACACTGAAAAAGAGTTGAAATTAACTCCTATTACATTAATTTGACCCTGCTGATTTTGCGGTGTAGTATCCATTTTATCATTTCAATTGCAGGTCAGTGGTTCCCAACCCTCTACACTCTTCATTAAGTGGTTATATAAAAACATGGGGCTTTATTAATACAGTCATTTTATACTTTATTGTAAATACTAACTCCCTGACATTTTTTCTTTAAAACTCAAATAAAATAAAAAAAAATCTCCCTGCCTTTAAAATAAAAATATTAAAACAAAGTGTAACAATACAAAGATTACTACATTTACTTATTTTATATACACCCGTTTATGTTCAAAATAAAAAATAAAAATAAATCATTATTTAAAAATAATAAATTTACTACTATAATTCTGAAGCAGTAACTCCCATTTGAAACAAACTTTTTAATCTAAAAACAAACAAAAACAAAATAATATTCAAACATGACAACAACAACAACAATTATGTTTTAATAGTCTAATATGAAAAGATTGCAAATATTGTCTTATGATCCAGGATAAATACATTTTGAAATATTTTCAAGTATCCCCTGCAATGTGCCTGCATACCCCTAGAGGTCCCCATACACCTGGTTGGGAAACACTGTTGTAGCTCACCCAGTCTCATTGATAATTGGATCAATAGACTGATTTGAATGGTTACAGCTACTTAACCCAGAGACAAGTCATTGCAGTTGGAATACTTACATTTCACACAAAAAAAAACAAAAACAAAAAAAACTTAAAATGTAAATATCAGATTTTTTTTCTTTTATTTGAGGGAAACTAATTAATCACCTAATGGTAAATTGTGATAGGAATAATCTGTAAAAAAAAAAAAAAAAAAAAATTGAAATCCAGAAAGTGAACCGGGACAAGGGGGCCTACCTGCTGCCTCACGCCTGGGGTGCTGTTCTAAAATAGTCAGACTGCAGATGGCGCTGTTGACCTACCGCTTTTGAAGAAATTAACTTTTTGAAATAATGGAATTGGTATTGTTGTTGAAATAATGGTCATAGCTGCAGTAGGAAAAAACAAAGTGATCTACAACATTAAAGTGCATGCAGCTGCTTTGATTTCCCATTTGCACAGAGTGAATAAATAAGATTAGTCATATGTGTTGAATAATAGATTATTAGTAAATAAACCAGAAGATGCAGCTGCACAGAAGAACTTACAATTAGAAGCACAAAGTAATTTTAGCAATTTCCTCATCATCATTGTCCCATAAGTGATAAAAAACAGTAGCAGGAACATTCTTTTTAGAACAGCAGTTAAAAAGATATTGGAGTTTGGGCTTTCCAGGAATGTTAGTTTTAGATTTTTTATTTTTTTTTATTAAGGGGGGCTACAAAAATACCAAATGTGCCAAGCGCTATTGTGATAAACTGTGGCAACAAAAAGGACTTTATTTAGTGTGAGAGTCAGAATTGATCATTTCTCATGACATTTGAGGAGAGAGAGCACAACAAATTCAGCAGTGTTAATTTAACTTTAAATAGTGTATGGTCTATATAATACTCACTGATGATGTTCCAGTCTGAAACATTTCACACGGGCTGAAAAAAAAAAGAAAAAAAAGATTTTATTTCTTTGGCAGCAAGGAAGAAATGATGTATGTCCAATTGTGATGTTCTTCTCGAGCCCACTGCTTGACACAACAGTGATCTTTGAAAGTGGAAGAGTTTAAAGTCAAGTGATTTGAGCAGGATTCATAACCTGGCAAAAGCCAGAGTTGCTAATGTCATATCAATCTGGAATCCCTCTCATTGTAAACGTTTGTAAAGGGGCAGGGCTTTCAGTAGAATACTTGGAGGTTATTGAATAAAGTGCTACGTTAGTAAAACAACACAATCAAGACATTGTTAGAAGATTTTTTGTGTTTTTGTAAATGTAGAGAGGCATAAAATACATTTTTACTCGTGACCATGTTGTTAACAAGTATAGCTAAAAGTGCTTGTTCCTGTTTGCAAAACTCATCCACTCACAGCAATACTGGCACATAATTGGCCCAGACCGCCACTGGTCTGGACCCAAACAGATCAGCAGGAGCCTGCCAAGATGGATTTCGTGAGTTTGTAAACTCACAAACAATCCAACTTACTGCGCAGGGTAACAGGATTCAATCCTTCCTTCACATCTCATGACCACAGCAAGCAAGGCCTTGTTTTGGTACTTTTGCATGTATTCCAAACAGATGTAGTACTCATAGACAGCCAACAGATGTCACTACTCAGTGTGTATTAAACACTTTGAGCAGATTGTCATTAGTGAGGCAGTTGAGTGAAGGTGTGAAGGACACAGTCATCATCACTAATGTTCAGTTGATGATGGAGTCATGTGTGACTAAATGTAAAACTGCCCATTCATATAGATTATGATGGAAGTGAGTGCATTAAGAAGCAGCATTTATATCCTGAGGACACTGGGCCTCGTTCATAAACCCTTCTTACAAGCAAATTTGTGCTTAAGCCCTTCTTAGGAAGATATTTTGTCACTAATTTTTTCTTGACTGAAAAATGTTCTTCTGGAAGAACAAATCCAAGAACATGTCTGAGAACTGTTACGCAGCTCTAAGCAGTGACAGTCACAGCCTCAGTCTCTGCCCCAGTCTCCTCTGTATGCACTGCTATATTACTCTGGCTTGAACTGTAGCCCCCCACCATGGCCATAAAAGAAGTCTTACATGCATGTCTTTGGACGGTGGGAGGAAGAGGAGAGAACCCATAATAACCCAAAGGAAGGACATGCAGGTCTGAGTAGAATATCTGTAACTCAATAGATAGTTAATTATCTTGCTTGATCACATCAATATTAATTAACATCTACTTTCACTTACACATGATTTTCATATAGACACATCTGTCATTATCTGTTATTACATGTAAGGATTTGTTAGGGGGTATTACATTTTACAATTTATACTCCTTCTGGGAGACGTTTGTTTAAATTCCCACCAGCAGAAACATGTTAATCACAGATATTGATTTTTTTGGTGCTCGGGATATCGACAGGACAGACAATGCCCTGGGACGAATTCATCAGGTCTCAGCCACCACCATTATCACCAAAACCAAAGGTGTTTATGTAGAGTGAAGATTGTATCTATCAATAATGGGCAAAATAAGATATACTGTATGAGACCATGCATATTTTATGTCATGATTAAAATGCGGTGGAGGTGCGCAGTTGCAGAATGGTTAGTGCACGTTACCTGCAAACCCTGCAGAGGAAAGAATACTGCTGTTAGTGCACAGATTGGGCATAAAAAATAAGATATGATTTAAAAGAAAGATACAACAATAATAATGTTGATTTGAAGGCAGAGGCAACAAAGAGACAGGCTTAACCTGTAAAACTTTACACTTAAACTGCAGCCTTTTAGCAGCTGTCTGTGTTGATGTATGTTCCTAAATCCTTAGTCTTGAAACACGGTGTATACAAGATGAAAGTGTCACACACTTGTTTATCCCTTTGCCCCTTGATTGTGCACTGAGACGCACCTCTGGCCCACTAGTTGCTCCGTTGTCCCGCTGTAGAAACAGAAGACGTCTGGAGAAAGCAGAAGACGCTCTCTCCCTGACACAGTGTGTGTGCAGTGGAAAAAGTGCAGCCTAATTCTAATAATGTTCAGGTCTTTATCACACTTATCCATTCTGCTGGGCTCCTGGCTCCACACACAGTGCATACAGATTGTGTCTTTAGCTCATGCAAAAGTCTTATTTACATATCAGATTTGTGGCAGCAATTAGTTGTGCAGTTTCTCACATGAAACACGCTCACAAATAGCAAATCTACACTTGCAACTTAGTACCTGTCTTAGTAAACCTGGCCTGATATTTAGAAGAGAAGCATTTGGTCAGATATACAGTATTAAAATGATCAACTGCTTTCCCAATTTCACTGTTGCAATCAATTTATTTCCCATAAATAGCTTGATCTAAATCTAAATGTACCACTGAATGTGAGAGTGAGCCCTTTCCACATGTGCACTATCCTCAGAAATCTCTCCCGCCTTCTTCAGTAGCACCTACAAATCATGTAGATGTGGTGGTACGCGCACATCTGTTAAGTAGATCACGTGACCGGCATCATTAAAAGGAGGTCTCCTCACCTGGGGCGACCTTTTGCTCGCCTCTGACGTCACCTGCATTGTGGAGCCCAGGAGCTGTGCTTGTTGTCGGCCTTCAAACTTTGATAGATCACTTGTTACAGGCCTAAAGCCCAGTGATCTGCACTTTGTGTTACGTGTTGAATCGACACCTGGGGTTCGAGCACGTGCACGAGATTCAACTTGGGTTAACTCCCGGCTCGTGCGGTGCACTCTGCAATACATTAAAGTGATCTCCTGGGGTGCAGGGCGCGTGCACAAGGTTCATGTCGGGTCTTCCGACTCGGTACATTAGCCACTTAAGAAGTTTGCGTGTGGCGTCCTTGTCATTTGCGTTCCCCCTTCTCTACAGCGTGAGCGCGCATTTGTTTGGATTTGCGGGATTGAATAAATGCCAAGCGGGCCTCCCCTTTGGAAATCACGAGTTTTAGGACTAATCCTCCCATGTTGCCCTCTGGTTGTCTCCGCTGTCGTTCTGCGGCCGGCTTGGGCGGGGATTGTGTGGACCTGCGGTGGTTTTCCTGGATTCGGGGTTCAGTGAAAACTCGGCTCTGGTGCGCAGGGTAAAGTACACCGTTTCATGGTTTATGGACAGTTTTACTGCTGCTGATTGGTCATGGTGACCCATTCGGCCAGGCTGATATTTCATTGTTTTAGGTGGATGTATGTGTGAGTGTGTAAAAGGCCTATTTTACAGGTATTAACATTATATTTGTGTAATTCAGCCAAACTATTAATAAAACCTGTATATTTGTAATTTTATGTCTCTGTCATACTCAGCTCTGCGAACTCATGCATTGTACCCTATTATAGTCTGGGTACTGGTGTTGCATTAAACTAATGCCCCCTTCTACCCTCGGTCACTACATAGACCATAAACAACTTTGACTAGAAATTATCCAAGATGTACCTCACCTCAAGCCCAAAGTATCTGGGATAGACTATAGCCCCAAAGTTTGAATTATGGTTAATATGCAAACTTTTAGATGTGTATATACAATTTAGTACAGAGTTATGCTCTTCATTCCTCTTTGGCCATATAGTGAAAAATGTGCTGGAAGACTGTGTTGTTTGGTCATTTGACAGATGTTCTGGTGGATTGCATTGGCTCAGACTCATCAGCCCTCAGCAGTTAAGGAGATTTATCAGTGCCGCTGTGTCCCGCTGATTAAAGATGGGCTTTATTTGTCCAGTTAATGGCACACTTTATTCAGGCGCCAGGCTATCACAAAATGATTTGATTCAGAGTTATTGAGGCAGGTTGTTTTCTACAAAAAGAAGCATCTCCTCCAAGGACAGAGGATGTTGTTTTGTACAGTCAGCCTATTTCTTTGTTTGTCTTTCTGTAAAAGCCTCTGAGGCAACTGGTGTTATATGGGTATGCTATATGGGTCATTCTATGTCAAATCACCATCTTGGAACTGGTTCAACCTCGCTGTGGTTAATGTGTACATTACCAGTAGCATGTGTGCAAAATAAGGTTTTAAAAAGTGGGTGTGTCAGGCCAAAATCAGGGCTTCTGCAAAATATCAACGCTCTATAAGCCATAACATCTGAACAATTTGTGCACTATTTAAACCATTTAATCTGTAAAACATGTATTCTTCAGTTGTATAGTTTCCAAGTTATGGGCTGCTGAAGACTGTGTATGTAATGTAAGTGTAATGTAATGTAAAAATTATTTCATATTTTGGGCTTCGATATCGTCACAAAATCCCACATCAGTTCTGTCAAACTGTGATATACTCATGTTAGAGTACCTCATCAGCAATTCAGTTTTATTTAAAATTTATTAGGCATTAAACGTGAAAAATATAATTAGCCTGGTGCCAGAAAAACTTTTCCTATTCTATACAAAGAAGTTAGTCTGGTAACCCTTTGGTAACATTTTGTTTCTTAGGCGGAACAATGACAGGCGGAGTAACCAATCAGAGAAATGAGGGGCGGGACATAAGCAGCACAACGCTTACCCAAACAAACATGGATTCTTGCTGCGTTTTTTAAATTTTTGTATAAAACACCAGAATACGCTGTATGATGAGCAGCTCAGTGCTTATTTCTGAAAGGGGTCAGCAGCAGAAACCAGTTGTATCAAGACTTGTGGAAAAAGTTTGCAAAAAGACAAAGAAAAAAATCACACATAGAACTGAACAATCATGTGGACTTTATCAGAACCAACAGGTGATGAAGAAAAGCACTAAACACTGTGAATCAACTCAGAGAAGTTATTAAATTAGCTCAGTAGCTAGCGTTATCTTGGTTAGCTTTTCTGCTTTCGTAAGATGCGCTGCCCGTTCCAAATCAAACCTGAGAAATGCTTCACTCCAAGTGTCATATTCAGCTCACTTCCTGTTCCAGCTTTTATTTTGACAACCCTGGTTCCTGCGAGCTATTTTGTGTGCCTCAGCTTTACACCTCAATAGTAGCTGATTGTTTTCACCTGTTCCTAATTCTCTGTGCTTTATTTTACCAGCTCTGCCTTTCTCTTGAGTGCCAGATTGTCACTCACTGTGTGCAGTACTCTCCAGCCTTTTTGGACCAGAGCTTGGACCAGAGCTTGGACCAGAGCTTGGACCAGAGCTTGGACCAGAGCTTGGACCAGAGCTTGGACCAGAGCTTGGACCAGAGCTTGGACCAGAGCTTGGACCAGAGCTTGGACCAGAGCTTGGACCAGAGCTTGGACCAGAGCTTGGACCAGAGCTTGGACCAGAGCTTGGACCAGAGCTTGGACCAGAGCTTGGACCAGAGCTTGGACCAGAGCTTGGACCAGAGCTTGGACCAGAGCTTGGACCAGAGCTTGGACCAGAGCTTGGACCAGAGCTTGGACCAGAGCTTGGACCAGAGCTTGGACCAGAGCTTGGACCAGAGCTTGGACCAGAGCTTGGACCAGAGCTTGGACCAGAGCTTGGACCAGAGCTTGGACCAGAGCTTGGACCAGAGCTTGGACCAGAGCTTGGACCAGAGCTTGGACCAGAGCTTGGACCAGAGCTTGGACCAGAGCTTGGACCAGAGCTTGGACCAGAGCTTGGACCAGAGCTTGGACCAGAGCTTGGACCAGAGCTTGGACCAGAGCTTGGACCAGAGCTTGGACCAGAGCTTGGACCAGAGCTTGGACCAGAGCTTGGACCAGAGCTTGGACCAGAGCTTGGACCAGAGCTTGGACCAGAGCTTGGACCAGAGCTTGGACCAGAGCTTGGACCAGAGCTTGGACCAGAGCTTGGACCAGAGCTTGGACCAGAGCTTGGACCAGAGCTTGGACCAGAGCTTGGACCAGAGCTTGGACCAGAGCTTGGACCAGAGCTTGGACCAGAGCTTGGACCAGAGCTTGGACCAGAGCTTGGACCAGAGCTTGGACCAGAGCTTGGACCAGAGCTTGGACCAGAGCTTGGACCAGAGCTTGGACCAGAGCTTGGACCAGAGCTTGGACCAGAGCTTGGACCAGAGCTTGGACCAGAGCTTGGACCAGAGCTTGGACCAGAGCTTGGACCAGAGCTTGGACCAGAGCTTGGACCAGAGCTTGGACCAGAGCTTGGACCAGAGCTTGGACCAGAGCTTGGACCAGAGCTTGGACCAGAGCTTGGACCAGAGCTTGGACCAGAGCTTGGACCAGAGCTTGGACCAGAGCTTGGACCAGAGCTTGGACCAGAGCTTGGACCAGAGCTTGGACCAGAGCTTGGACCAGAGCTTGGACCAGAGCTTGGACCAGAGCTTGGACCAGAGCTTGGACCAGAGCTTGGACCAGAGCTTGGACCAGAGCTTGGACCAGAGCTTGGACCAGAGCTTGGACCAGAGCTTGGACCAGAGCTTGGACCAGAGCTTGGACCAGAGCTTGGACCAGAGCTTGGACCAGAGCTTGGACCAGAGCTTGGACCAGAGCTTGGACCAGAGCTTGGACCAGAGCTTGGACCAGAGCTTGGACCAGAGCTTGGACCAGAGCTTGGACCAGAGCTTGGACCAGAGCTTGGACCAGAGCTTGGACCAGAGCTTGGACCAGAGCTTGGACCAGAGCTTGGACCAGAGCTTGGACCAGAGCTTGGACCAGAGCTTGGACCAGAGCTTGGACCAGAGCTTGGACCAGAGCTTGGACCAGAGCTTGGACCAGAGCTTGGACCAGAGCTTGGACCAGAGCTTGGACCAGAGCTTGGACCAGAGCTTGGACCAGAGCTTGGACCAGAGCTTGGACCAGAGCTTGGACCAGAGCTTGGACCAGAGCTTGGACCAGAGCTTGGACCAGAGCTTGGACCAGAGCTTGGACCAGAGCTTGGACCAGAGCTTGGACCAGAGCTTGGACCAGAGCTTGGACCAGAGCTTGGACCAGAGCTTGGACCAGAGCTTGGACCAGAGCTTGGACCAGAGCTTGGACCAGAGCTTGGACCAGAGCTTGGACCAGAGCTTGGACCAGAGCTTGGACCAGAGCTTGGACCAGAGCTTGGACCAGAGCTTGGACCAGAGCTTGGACCAGAGCTTGGACCAGAGCTTGGACCAGAGCTTGGACCAGAGCTTGGACCAGAGCTTGGACCAGAGCTTGGACCAGAGCTTGGACCAGAGCTTGGACCAGAGCTTGGACCAGAGCTTGGACCAGAGCTTGGACCAGAGCTTGGACCAGAGCTTGGACCAGAGCTTGGACCAGAGCTTGGACCAGAGCTTGGACCAGAGCTTGGACCAGAGCTTGGACCAGAGCTTGGACCAGAGCTTGGACCAGAGCTTGGACCAGAGCTTGGACCAGAGCTTGGACCAGAGCTTGGACCAGAGCTTGGACCAGAGCTTGGACCAGAGCTTGGACCAGAGCTTGGACCAGAGCTTGGACCAGAGCTTGGACCAGAGCTTGGACCAGAGCTTGGACCAGAGCTTGGACCAGAGCTTGGACCAGAGCTTGGACCAGAGCTTGGACCAGAGCTTGGACCAGAGCTTGGACCAGAGCTTGGACCAGAGCTTGGACCAGAGCTTGGACCAGAGCTTGGACCAGAGCTTGGACCAGAGCTTGGACCAGAGCTTGGACCAGAGCTTGGACCAGAGCTTGGACCAGAGCTTGGACCAGAGCTTGGACCAGAGCTTGGACCAGAGCTTGGACCAGAGCTTGGACCAGAGCTTGGACCAGAGCTTGGACCAGAGCTTGGACCAGAGCTTGGACCAGAGCTTGGACCAGAGCTTGGACCAGAGCTTGGACCAGAGCTTGGACCAGAGCTTGGACCAGAGCTTGGACCAGAGCTTGGACCAGAGCTTGGACCAGAGCTTGGACCAGAGCTTGGACCAGAGCTTGGACCAGAGCTTGGACCAGAGCTTGGACCAGAGCTTGGACCAGAGCTTGGACCAGAGCTTGGACCAGAGCTTGGACCAGAGCTTGGACCAGAGCTTGGACCAGAGCTTGGACCAGAGCTTGGACCAGAGCTTGGACCAGAGCTTGGACCAGAGCTTGGACCAGAGCTTGGACCAGAGCTTGGACCAGAGCTTGGACCAGAGCTTGGACCAGAGCTTGGACCAGAGCTTGGACCAGAGCTTGGACCAGAGCTTGGACCAGAGCTTGGACCAGAGCTTGGACCAGAGCTTGGACCAGAGCTTGGACCAGAGCTTGGACCAGAGCTTGGACCAGAGCTTGGACCAGAGCTTGGACCAGAGCTTGGACCAGAGCTTGGACCAGAGCTTGGACCAGAGCTTGGACCAGAGCTTGGACCAGAGCTTGGACCAGAGCTTGGACCAGAGCTTGGACCAGAGCTTGGACCAGAGCTTGGACCAGAGCTTGGACCAGAGCTTGGACCAGAGCTTGGACCAGAGCTTGGACCAGAGCTTGGACCAGAGCTTGGACCAGAGCTTGGACCAGAGCTTGGACCAGAGCTTGGACCAGAGCTTGGACCAGAGCTTGGACCAGAGCTTGGACCAGAGCTTGGACCAGAGCTTGGACCAGAGCTTGGACCAGAGCTTGGACCAGAGCTTGGACCAGAGCTTGGACCAGAGCTTGGACCAGAGCTTGGACCAGAGCTTGGACCAGAGCTTGGACCAGAGCTTGGACCAGAGCTTGGACCAGAGCTTGGACCAGAGCTTGGACCAGAGCTTGGACCAGAGCTTGGACCAGAGCTTGGACCAGAGCTTGGACCAGAGCTTGGACCAGAGCTTGGACCAGAGCTTGGACCAGAGCTTGGACCAGAGCTTGGACCAGAGCTTGGACCAGAGCTTGGACCAGAGCTTGGACCAGAGCTTGGACCAGAGCTTGGACCAGAGCTTGGACCAGAGCTTGGACCAGAGCTTGGACCAGAGCTTGGACCAGAGCTTGGACCAGAGCTTGGACCAGAGCTTGGACCAGAGCTTGGACCAGAGCTTGGACCAGAGCTTGGACCAGAGCTTGGACCAGAGCTTGGACCAGAGCTTGGACCAGAGCTTGGACCAGAGCTTGGACCAGAGCTTGGACCAGAGCTTGGACCAGAGCTTGGACCAGAGCTTGGACCAGAGCTTGGACCAGAGCTTGGACCAGAGCTTGGACCAGAGCTTGGACCAGAGCTTGGACCAGAGCTTGGACCAGAGCTTGGACCAGAGCTTGGACCAGAGCTTGGACCAGAGCTTGGACCAAGCTTGGACCAGAGCTTGGACCAGAGCTTGGACCAGAGCTTGGACCAGAGCTTGGACCAGAGCTTGGACCAGAGCTTGGACCAGAGCTTGGACCAGAGCTTGGACCAGAGCTTGGACCAGAGCTTGGACCAGAGCTTGGACCAGAGCTTGGACCAGAGCTTGGACCAGAGCTTGGACCAGAGCTTGGACCAGAGCTTGGACCAGAGCTTGGACCAGAGCTTGGACCAGAGCTTGGACCAGAGCTTGGACCAGAGCTTGGACCAGAGCTTGGACCAGAGCTTGGACCAGAGCTTGGACCAGAGCTTGGACCAGAGCTTGGACCAGAGCTTGGACCAGAGCTTGGACCAGAGCTTGGACCAGAGCTTGGACCAGAGCTTGGACCAGAGCTTGGACCAGAGCTTGGACCAGAGCTTGGACCAGAGCTTGGACCAGAGCTTGGACCAGAGCTTGGACCAGAGCTTGGACCAGAGCTTGGACCAGAGCTTGGACCAGAGCTTGGACCAGAGCTTGGACCAGAGCTTGGACCAGAGCTTGGACCAGAGCTTGGACCAGAGCTTGGACCAGAGCTTGGACCAGAGCTTGGACCAGAGCTTGGACCAGAGCTTGGACCAGAGCTTGGACCAGAGCTTGGACCAGAGCTTGGACCAGAGCTTGGACCAGAGCTTGGACCAGAGCTTGGACCAGAGCTTGGACCAGAGCTTGGACCAGAGCTTGGACCAGAGCTTGGACCAGAGCTTGGACCAGAGCTTGGACCAGAGCTTGGACCAGAGCTTGGACCAGAGCTTGGACCAGAGCTTGGACCAGAGCTTGGACCAGAGCTTGGACCAGAGCTTGGACCAGAGCTTGGACCAGAGCTTGGACCAGAGCTTGGACCAGAGCTTGGACCAGAGCTTGGACCAGAGCTTGGACCAGAGCTTGGACCAGAGCTTGGACCAGAGCTTGGACCAGAGCTTGGACCAGAGCTTGGACCAGAGCTTGGACCAGAGCTTGGACCAGAGCTTGGACCAGAGCTTGGACCAGAGCTTGGACCAGAGCTTGGACCAGAGCTTGGACCAGAGCTTGGACCAGAGCTTGGACCAGAGCTTGGACCAGAGCTTGGACCAGAGCTTGGACCAGAGCTTGGACCAGAGCTTGGACCAGAGCTTGGACCAGAGCTTGGACCAGAGCTTGGACCAGAGCTTGGACCAGAGCTTGGACCAGAGCTTGGACCAGAGCTTGGACCAGAGCTTGGACCAGAGCTTGGACCAGAGCTTGGACCAGAGCTTGGACCAGAGCTTGGACCAGAGCTTGGACCAGAGCTTGGACCAGAGCTTGGACCAGAGCTTGGACCAGAGCTTGGACCAGAGCTTGGACCAGAGCTTGGACCAGAGCTTGGACCAGAGCTTGGACCAGAGCTTGGACCAGAGCTTGGACCAGAGCTTGGACCAGAGCTTGGACCAGAGCTTGGACCAGAGCTTGGACCAGAGCTTGGACCAGAGCTTGGACCAGAGCTTGGACCAGAGCTTGGACCAGAGCTTGGACCAGAGCTTGGACCAGAGCTTGGACCAGAGCTTGGACCAGAGCTTGGACCAGAGCTTGGACCAGAGCTTGGACCAGAGCTTGGACCAGAGCTTGGACCAGAGCTTGGACCAGAGCTTGGACCAGAGCTTGGACCAGAGCTTGGACCAGAGCTTGGACCAGAGCTTGGACCAGAGCTTGGACCAGAGCTTGGACCAGAGCTTGGACCAGAGCTTGGACCAGAGCTTGGACCAGAGCTTGGACCAGAGCTTGGACCAGAGCTTGGACCAGAGCTTGGACCAGAGCTTGGACCAGAGCTTGGACCAGAGCTTGGACCAGAGCTTGGACCAGAGCTTGGACCAGAGCTTGGACCAGAGCTTGGACCAGAGCTTGGACCAGAGCTTGGACCAGAGCTTGGACCAGAGCTTGGACCAGAGCTTGGACCAGAGCTTGGACCAGAGCTTGGACCAGAGCTTGGACCAGAGCTTGGACCAGAGCTTGGACCAGAGCTTGGACCAGAGCTTGGACCAGAGCTTGGACCAGAGCTTGGACCAGAGCTTGGACCAGAGCTTGGACCAGAGCTTGGACCAGAGCTTGGACCAGAGCTTGGACCAGAGCTTGGACCAGAGCTTGGACCAGAGCTTGGACCAGAGCTTGGACCAGAGCTTGGACCAGAGCTTGGACCAGAGCTTGGACCAGAGCTTGGACCAGAGCTTGGACCAGAGCTTGGACCAGAGCTTGGACCAGAGCTTGGACCAGAGCTTGGACCAGAGCTTGGACCAGAGCTTGGACCAGAGCTTGGACCAGAGCTTGGACCAGAGCTTGGACCAGAGCTTGGACCAGAGCTTGGACCAGAGCTTGGACCAGAGCTTGGACCAGAGCTTGGACCAGAGCTTGGACCAGAGCTTGGACCAGAGCTTGGACCAGAGCTTGGACCAGAGCTTGGACCAGAGCTTGGACCAGAGCTTGGACCAGAGCTTGGACCAGAGCTTGGACCAGAGCTTGGACCAGAGCTTGGACCAGAGCTTGGACCAGAGCTTGGACCAGAGCTTGGACCAGAGCTTGGACCAGAGCTTGGACCAGAGCTTGGACCAGAGCTTGGACCAGAGCTTGGACCAGAGCTTGGACCAGAGCTTGGACCAGAGCTTGGACCAGAGCTTGGACCAGAGCTTGGACCAGAGCTTGGACCAGAGCTTGGACCAGAGCTTGGACCAGAGCTTGGACCAGAGCTTGGACCAGAGCTTGGACCAGAGCTTGGACCAGAGCTTGGACCAGAGCTTGGACCAGAGCTTGGACCAGAGCTTGGACCAGAGCTTGGACCAGAGCTTGGACCAGAGCTTGGACCAGAGCTTGGACCAGAGCTTGGACCAGAGCTTGGACCAGAGCTTGGACCAGAGCTTGGACCAGAGCTTGGACCAGAGCTTGGACCAGAGCTTGGACCAGAGCTTGGACCAGAGCTTGGACCAGAGCTTGGACCAGAGCTTGGACCAGAGCTTGGACCAGAGCTTGGACCAGAGCTTGGACCAGAGCTTGGACCAGAGCTTGGACCAGAGCTTGGACCAGAGCTTGGACCAGAGCTTGGACCAGAGCTTGGACCAGAGCTTGGACCAGAGCTTGGACCAGAGCTTGGACCAGAGCTTGGACCAGAGCTTGGACCAGAGCTTGGACCAGAGCTTGGACCAGAGCTTGGACCAGAGCTTGGACCAGAGCTTGGACCAGAGCTTGGACCAGAGCTTGGACCAGAGCTTGTTGCTGAACTCTACCTGTTTGCCTGACCTTCTGCCTAAACTTCTGTGGTAGTCTTGAGTCATGCTTTTGGGTCCTTTAGAGGTGTTCTGACACTAAGAGGGGAACCAGACTGTTCGCCAGGCTAGAAAAATTTGATTTCAGATTTGATTTAGAGAAAAGAGCTGAAACTAAACTGATAGATTTTTTTTTTAAGTAAAATCATATTTGTTTTAACTTCTCTGTTCAAACTGAGATATTTTACTGTTGTGAGATATTTACATTTAAAAATTGGCTGTGTCAAACCCCAAACAGGGGTTTCGGCAAAATGGCAACATTTTATGTAACTCATGTTCCTACTTTTAGAAGATGTTTATATAAAAATATCATACTGTGGGAACTTGACCTTTTAAAACATGGGTGTTAGTTGCAAATAATTTTTAATTACAGCCTGTGAAAAAGGCAAACTGAAAAATCATGTTCATGCTATAGACCAGTGGTTCCCAAAGTGGGGTCCGGGGCCCCCTGGGGGTCTGTGAAGGTGCTACAGGGGGGCCCCCAGAGGCTGTCTATATTTCAATTTGAATTTATTTATTTTTTATTATTTCAGACACATGGTTTTGGTTCATAAAAACAAATAAAACATACCAAAATATAAAAAGTCAATGAAAATATTAAGTACCTAAAAACAATAAGTACATAAACATTTGAAATTAATTACAATTGTATACTTGTTTTTAAAATATTACTTTAAAACAACTGTTATTCAATAATCAGTGTTTTTTGTAACGTTTTTTTTTTATAAAGAAACGTGGAGAAAAACATGGCAGAGTCTTTTGAATAGAGGGAAGTTTTATCATTGGGGGTCCACGAGGGATTTTTCGGAAATTTAAGGGGGCCACAACAGTCTTGACTTTGGGAACAGCTGCTATAGACAATCAAATTTCCGCCAAAGGTGACCTGTTTGACTTCCTGCGTGACTGACAGGTCTCTAACTGTACTGGTACAAGATTAAGTTTTGTTGTTAATTTAATTGGCTTTATTTGGGAATGATACAGAATAATTAGACAATGTTTAACAAACCATCAAACTATTTTGTATAAAGCATAAACAAACAACAAAAAAGTGTATGAGCTGTAGTTGAAATAACATGTAACATACATGACATAATAACTTATGAAACAACAAATATCCACTATAGTACACAGGCTACTTACTAAAAAGTTTCCATACAAAAACCTGACTGCAAACCAAAGACATGATATTGAAGATGGTCTTGAACCTCTGAGTTGAAAAGGTTTGATTTTCCTGCCGCTGCCCGCTGAGAAATTACACAATCCACCTGCTTCCACACAGCTGTGCAGTGTCGAGAAGAACAAACCAGCTGCAGTCTGTCAACAACAACAACAACAGCACCACTCACACAGGATCCACACAAACAAACCACTAAATAACACAAACCTTCTCTTGTGTGATGGAGGCTTGCACTTTATATCATTCATGCTCTTCCCATTAGGGGTCACAGGTGGCTGGAGCCGATCCCAGCAACTATGGGCCTTAGGCGAGGTGCACGCTTTACTGTGGCCAGTTAGTCATTAAATGAAATTAAAAATCGCAGGAAAATCGCTTTTTCTTTTTGATTTAAGTTTGCTTTCAGCTAAAGAGTTGAAAATTGAGTATGTTAATAGTGACCCTGTGTAATATCAGTCGAATATCAGATTGCTGTGACCTTCCCAATGGTCAAAGGTCAGGGTAAAGGATACTAGGATTTTTCTTTTTTTTTATGTTCCCAATAGAGTATACACTTGCTTTTTAAATATGTTGCACAAAACAAGGCCTTCTATCCAGCTGTTTTTGTCCCAGCCCATTAGGACCCTCCCAAAGCTAACTAGCTTTCCTTAAGGCCAGAGAGATGAGACTTCAGATCAGACTTCAGAGGCGCTGACCCAAGTCATTTCTTTCATTTTTACCCATCATTGTGGACCAAAGTGTCCCAAAATGCGAAAAACTGCCTCTAAGTGAAGGGGACGGTACCCCTTGTTGACCCAAGACCATTAGCAGTGATTTGGGACCAAAATGTTCCAAAGTGAAGATAAAGTGTTAGTCAGTGTTAGTCCTTGTCTTCATTTTGGAGCACTTTTCTATTTTAAAAAGTGCCCTAAAATCAATTTAAAAAATGAATGTCATGTGGCTAATGTTGTTGTCATGTTGTGTTGATATTTCAGGTGCAGTTAAATGTTGCTGTAATGCCGTGCAGCAGTTTCTTTTGTAAAGTGTGTTTTGGCTTTTGTATTTTGTTGAGCTCCCTGAGCCACCATACATTAGCATCAACATAGAAATGTTTCTGTTTTGTTTGTTTTTTTGTTTTTTGTTTTTTTTTACAAATAAAATACATTTAGCAGTTAGGTTATCATTGCATAAATGTTTAGCTGTTGCTAGAATGTAGGAATGTATGGATTTTACATTTTCCGACTGCGTGACAGCAAGCAACCCAATAAGATCTGAAATTGTGAAATGTAAACATTTTACCATGTGGACCAATGTATCTATTTCACATTATGACCTGCAAATAAAAAAACAATAGACGGTGGTATAAATTGTTCTCTTTGTTGTCAAAACCTGGGTGTTTTTAAACTTATTTACCAAAATATAAAAATATGTGATTGTTATAAAATTGTCACCCAAATCAGCCAAAATAAATAGTTATTATTATGGTATATGTTATTGGGCATGTGGTTTTGACACCAAAAGCATTTGATATTGATGGGTTTCAGATGATGTCACAATATTCTATAGGCCTTTAGGGTTTAATTTAGATGGGGCCAGGCAAAATGTCTAATGTTAATCTACAGGTGACCTTGTCACTAATATAAATGATCAGGTTCAACATTTATGATTTTTTTTTTTTTTTTTTTTTTTTCATATTTCTTATGAAATTAGCATATAACCAATACAGTAACCCTGGCTCCTCCCCCATCTGAGAGTGAAAACAATATGCAGCATTTATATTGAATTATTTGAATTTTATATGGCAAATATTATGTTCATTGTTGTAAATGGCAGAATGTTAAATCTAATATACATCAGTTCAAATGTATTTTAAGATATTATTTTAGAACATTAGAAGACCTCCCCAGTAAAAAAGCTGAATATATATCATCCATTTATAATGAATTGAAATCCTCAATTTAAATGATAATACATAATTTGTATACCCCTACTTTCAGTTTCATGTGTATTTTACTTGTTTATCTGTATTATTTGTTATATGTGAATATTTGTTTATGATTATTGTATTGTTCTATTCATAGAACCATATAAAACTCTATTATTGCAATTATCATAAATTTAAAAAACAATATGCAGAACATAGTGAATTAAAAAGTCGAGCAAAGTTGGCCATTTTCTTTCCTAACACTGGAGAAACTCTGAAGTCACGTGACTCCAATAGAAATGAATGGGACATAAATTATGTAACAGTGTCACAATTTGAGAAATTGGAAAATATACACATTTTGCAATGTGGACCAATGTATCGATTTTACATTTTGCTGTGAGACTGGGTTGGTTTATTCCCTGGTTTCTGTGAACCAGGGGACATAGGTACTTTCACAAATGGGCCGATACCAACTGTATGTTCTCTGGTCCATAGAGAATGGAGAAGATGGGTACTTTCACCCCACAAAGATATTGCTGGCGTTCTCACACACACTATTTTCTTGCTGAGAGGCAGGAGAGCTAACCACTCTGCCATCATGCACTCCCAGCTTTGGATTTATGACCAAAAATCACATTTTTAAAGCTAAAATGATACATAAGAACTACTATATGATCTATTAATCTACCTCTGTCTTTGGAAATACAGCGGTCAGATCTTCTCATGGACCACACTTCAGATACATTTAAAGTGTTCTGCCTCCTTGAAAGCGTTCCTCTCTGTAGGACAAGCTTTTATGTGGTTGGAGCATAAATGGATGTGAAGTAGGCGGTGTACCCAGAGTCGATATCTTTGAGGTTCATGTAATGTAGAAAAAAATGCATAAAGCACAAATCAACACATGTGGTATGGTTTTTTCAGTGCTTTTTACAAACTATGAGTGGTTGGATCCTTACAGGTCTTTCAAGGCTATATCAATGTTATATAGCCTCAAGTGGATAGACTTTCTCTATGCTAGAAGAACATGGCTCAAAGAATTTTTTGGTGGTTTATTTTATTTATTTATTTATTTATTTATTTATTTATTTATTTATTTATTTATTTATTTATTTATTTATTTATATACATTATATATATGTCCATGAACACACCACGTCAGTCACGTGACTATTGCATACCTAGAATCATAAACAGCGCATATTAAAGCAGTCTGTGCCGTTCCCATTCAGAAGTGTGGGGGACGGCTGCATCAGGTTCGTAGCTTAGCAAACACTTACTTTCCTTGTGTTAATTCTTGAATGTGCCTTAACTCAAAGCAACCGCTTGTTAACATTGTAGAATCCATCTGCCGGAGCCGTAGAAACTGTTGTGTGCCGCGGAGTGTTGCATTTGTTCATGGAATTGGTGAGTCTGTTGCCCATTTGTTTGTAAAGTGCTAATGCTAACACTAGCATAACAAACCCAGCTCGATGTACTCGGGGACTTTGTTATGCTAATGAAGCGCATCATTTTGTATTTATATGTAATTGTCTCAACTGACTAAGCACTTAAGACAATGTGAGCCTGGCTTAGAGTTACTTTGTGTACTTGGTGCTATGAATTTGTTTTATCTAGTGCTGTATTTAATGCACTTTAAAGGTATTAGTGTTGCAACTTGAATGAAATATTTTGCTAATCTTGACCTTTTTAACATGTACTCTATGTAAAACTAGCTAGTTAAAAAGAACAATTTATTGAACAATGGTCCTGTTTTATTAATGCAGGCCAGGTGAGCCTTGTATGGTTCTACAAAGATGGTGAGCTAATGGACACACAGCTAGGAGCCTGAAGAACCACCACTCAGCTAACAACATCCTCCTGCTGGTCTGGTAGGAGGCTGTGGCAGCCAGTCCCCCAACTGCCAGCAACTACAATTTGTGTCTGTGTTTTACTATACCAGTTGCTCACAGAGTCGAGCTACGTCTTCTGTTCCTAGCCCAATCATTGCTAACTTATAGTTCCACTTTTTTCACCTTAAGGCCATAGCTTGAGGAAGGGTTAGCCCACGCAGGTACTACACTGGACAGAAGCCAGTTAGTCGCAGAGCTGACACATAGACACTTATTCACTCTCATTCATCCATCACAGAGTGGCTGGTGAGGGTGAGGAGCTCAGTCATCCATGAGGAGCTCACGGTAGAGCTGCCGCTCCTCCACATTCAACGACGATTGGATCTTAGCTGACCCCATATGTGCTCCTGTCCCGACCTGTGGGCCCTCAACCTCACCTCTATGGATTTCCCGGACCTATCTCGCCCACTCACCTGTCTGGATGAGGCCCACCTGCTGCATCCTATGGACTTCCTCAACCTACCTCACCCCACCCCCCTCTGGATGAATCCTTACAGAGCTGAACTATGATCTTATAGATGAGCTAATGGACTAACAGTCCTAGACACATTGCCTGGAAGAGGATCTCTCCTTCAATATGGGCTCCATAAGGTTTCTTCTTTTTTCCCACAGCTGGGTTTTTCTTAGGAGTTTTTTCTTACCAAGAAGGAGGGTCTAAGGACAGGAGTATCCTGGGTCTGTTTAGTTTAGTGTAGTTATTGTTTGTGTTGGTTGTGTGTTAAGTCTGATTGTGTGTTTATGTTTGATCAACTGTTTGTGAATCCCTTTGAGATGACTTTTGTTGTGATACTGGGCTATACAAATAAAACTGAATTGAATTGAAATGTACATGTACAGTATGTATATAACATACAGTTATCCTGTTTTTCATTTATGCCAGACAGCTCAGAATAGACAGGATGGTTTAAATAAGGGAAATTGTTACATGAACAAGCCTGATTTAGAACACTAAGACAGTTCCAGTAAGAAGTTACGATGACTATCCACCCAGTGATTTATGCCTATAACTTAGCAATATCTACTCAAATCAGACAGTCTTAACTTTTCCAGGCCCAAGCCACAGAGCAGACAAGCTAATGTCAGATTACCACATCCTTGCTGAATGCCTGAAGAGTTCATGTAATAGGGCACTAGAGAGTGACGACTCAATAGGCCACCACTTCTCAGAAGTGGAGCTGGATCTGTGGCAACTTTTAATGACTTTAACAGCATCCTGTTGAGGCAAAGTGTTGAATATGTATCAAACTTATGTGGCATGAGTCATCCATAAAAGAGGATATATTAAATCCAAGGCCAAAATGAGCTGGGGCTGTTAAGTGTGAAGTAAAGCCTTTTCATTTGCAATAATAAACCTGTGGGGGTGTACTGTGGTACAGTGGTTAGTGCTTGTGCCTCTCAGACTACAATCTCTGACTGTGATCCCTCTGAGTGAAGTTTATCCATGTTACTGTGGGTTCTCTCCTCACCCTCCCACTGTCCAAACACATGCAGGTGAAGTGGAGAATCTAAACTGCCTTGTAAATGAACACGAGAGTGAATGGTTGTTGTCAGTGTGTCTCAGCCCTGCAACTATCCAGGGAGTACCCTGCCTAAAACACATAGTTGCTGGGATTGGTTCCAGCCACTCACAACCCCTAATTGGAAATAGTGGAAAAAGATTAATGAATGTTGAATAGCAACAATAAAGTAGATGATGAACGTGCATAAAGCAATAGGCTGCAGAAATGTTGAGTGCAAAAAACATTAATTGAAAGTGATAAGCAAAAACAGGCAATGGTGCACACTAAAAGTGGTGTAGCATCCACCAGGACACAGTGAAACAGTGTAACACATTGACACTGTTTGAGACTGAAGCCTTTAGGGAAATAAAGGCTTTTTCTTAATGGACTCACTCCCATCCTAATCTATATGAATGGGCAGTGATTGAATCTTTGCTTCTTTGAAGGATAGTTCTAAGAAGGCTGTATTGCTGGTGTAATGTATTAAAAAAAAAAAAAAAAAAAGAGCCATAATCAAACTCAGTATGAAACATCACCATCCAGGGACGGCTGGCATCAGTGGGCTAGGTGTCATTTTCAAAGACAAACCATACTCAGTTGTTATAACAGATTACCATATCTTTTTTAATATATGTGTCTTCTATGTGTCTATAGTCTTATATTGTATTATCTACCTGCTCGCTATTGTTTCTTGTTTTAAAATAAACTAATATTGCTGCAAAGAAAAAAAAAAAAAAAGAAAAAAAAAAAAAAAAAGGATTTTTTAAATAGCCCTGTGATTGAGTCCCACCCCTGTTCATATCTACATTATTAAGGGCTAGACTTATTTAAGCCTGAGACCTGGATTTGAACAATCACAGAGCGCCTACAGTAGTCAGAGTTGTGTAGCCAATGAGTGCCAATGGCAGCAGTAATAATTGTAACCAAAGTTGTTGTCAACTTCATATGTCATATCCAGAAAAATTAACTCTGAACGTTGTTGTTGTTGTTTTGTTTTTTTGTTTTTGTTTTTTTACATCAACACATACTACAAACTTAATATTCATTTCTCTTTTTTCAGACTGGGATGCAAATGCTAAAAGTATCTCAGGACACAGTGAGAAATACTGTATCTTATTATAAAAATATTAAAGACTGCATCCTCTGCCATGTTTTTGTCACTATTGGATGTGATCCTCTGGAAAACAACATGGCTTATGTCGAACACAGACACACTTAAGGCTTGAGCCCTTCATGATGCTCCATTGTCCACGCAGCTTAATTAATGCTCCCATTACACAACCAATATGACAAGTAATGTTTATGACCTTGCTGTTGCACAAGAGGACAATAGCTATTCTCCTGAGTTACACATGCATGACGCAAACCCTTAAGTAATCAATGGTTGTTGTTTAGAGAAGCCCTTGATAGTCCGAACATATAGGGCCCTACAGCTGTGTGTCCTGAGCACATGATCAAACACTCCAGAGTACAAGGATCTGCAGAAGGATCCATGGAGGCACTCAAACCTGATCAGGGGCTCACACACAGAGAGGGTTTCGGAAGATTCGCGAAGACAACAAAACAGTAATGAAGTGAGCAGATGTTCCTTTGATTAAGTTCCCATTGTGACTATAATTCAGCCTCTTTTGTGGTTCTTTTTTTTTTCAGTTTACACAGCAGCACGTTTTGCTCTTTTGGGCTACACTCATTATGTTTACAAGACTGGAGACAGGGGGACTCAAAAGTGCAACTTAAAAACAGCTCACCATAAACTCAAATATCCTTTAAAAGGGGCCAAGGTTGGTACATATTATGTCAGTCTACAACAACAAAACAGCAGAACAATCCAAGAAGAGAGGGTAGAGCAAAAATCTGTGAGAACTAAGGAACTGAGCACACTTACATGAGAGGGGGCTGGAACTAAGGGGCGCTGAAAGTCTGCACTTAAAACATAGTTGTTTTTCTGTTTCACAATGTTACATGTTTATGTTGTGCATTTACTATGTTACTATGCTTTGACTGTAAAATTATCTTTACCATTGTCATGACAACGGGGGCGCCTCATGAACACATTTGCTGTGCCCCTATTCATTGGCCGCAGCATTCAAAGGCTATATTTGAAGAGCGACTACAGTTGACGCAATTTAGTTTAGTTGACTCGAGCTTAAATTTCTGTATCGCCACAAGTTACCACTTATTCCTGGCTCCTGACACAATATAATGAGATGTTTGAAAGAGAAAAGGAAGGCTTAACTCCTGCACTCACTACACTTACACTGCTTTTTTTTTTCAAACAATTGTGAGGAAAGTACAGTGACACAAGGCTAAAGAGGCGGCAGATTGCAGTTGTTAAATTTTCACATTTTCTTGTTGAGAAAGTAGACAGTGTTCTTTTACTGTCAGTACACTGGGGAGGGATGAAAGATATTGTATTTTTATAGAGATGTGAGGAAAAAGCTCCACGGAGACTAAGGTCTGAAAAGACGTTGCTAACATCTTCCAAAAATAGCATCTTAAACTTTTTATGTAAAGTATAACTAATAATTGACCCTCTCCAATGTTAATTTTTTTGCCCCTAACTATATGAAAACAGAACTAGAAGATATAAGAGTGTGTAGACCTTCACCAAGTCGTTACAGTTCCACCCTGGTTCCAAAATGTGTTTTGGATCCATCCCAAATACAAAATCTGTTCCTTTCCCCATTGGTAACCTTCCTAATTTTTTATTTTTATTTTTGTAACATTTTGAGGTATGTTTCTAATATACCTCATTTACACTGAATGCATTGCACGTGTGGTCCAATGCAGGTTTGTTGCGGTCTCCAATCCACAGTCTGTTTCAGTCATAATTACAGTACTTCAATCTAATTGTTAGACATGCATCATTAAACAGTGGATAATTAAAACAATTAGATCATTAACATGTAAGTAAAATAATCAATTAGAGAAAAAAAAAACCCACAATGGTTTAATCAAATGATGGCAGTAGTTCAGTAGGTAACTAACTGGACGGTTTGTGGTTCGATCCCCTAATATTACTGCATACTGCCAATGTGTCCCAGGTCAAAATCTGCCTCTAGTGCTATTTCTCTGCACTCAGACTATGCCTTTAGTGTTTATCCAGCACTCCCCCCTGTCCTTGAATGCACCATGCCTTACCTGTGTCATGTGATCACACTCACATGCTTCCCTCAGCCAATCATCTGTTTAGGAGGGAACATACAAGCTGCCTCCACTTCCTTTCCTGCAGATGAGTGGGGAGGAAGCGCAGCAGGTCAGTACTGGCGTTGCTCCTTTCCCAGTCCTTTCTCTTCTAAAACTAAGTATATTATTGTAGAACTTTAGATCCTGATTTCCTCTTTGCTGAGAACTTATTTATGCTGTGTGTGCAGAGCAAATTAATGGAATTGGTGAGTATGGTGGCAAGCATTAGCATTGGTGGGCTAATGCTAACATGTGGTTCTGCCCTTACTTGTATGCTGTTTGTATTTTTGATTTTATCTGATATGTGTGTGTGGTTTGACCTCATATACCTAGATTACAGATGACATTATTGAATGTAACTATGTCAGTGTTCAATACTGCACAATGAATGAATTAATGGGTAATTGTTCATATAGTTTTTATTAGTGATGGGTCGGTCACAAACAAGTTGGTACATAGAGTCGGTTCTTTCAAGAGAACAGTGAGAGCCGGCTCCCATCTGCGAGCCATTTTTTTTTATGAATGGATCTTTTCAAAAACAGGGCAGATAAAAACAGAGAGAAGAAATGGGCTGAGGCAGTTGGTCTTCCTCCATACCAGTCTGCCCTGAAAAATAAAAGTTAAATATTACAGTTACATACTTATTTGAGGTCAGATGCTGCTGTTGTTTTTACTTTTTACTACTGAATAAAGCCCTGCTTTTTGTTAGGGGTGTGTGTTTAAATTAAAAAAGTCAAAATGTGTTCTTTTTAATGCTTAATTATAGGTGCATTTATATGCAGTGTGTAGTAGAGTGGTTCTGTGAGCAAGTCAGTTCATTGGGTTTTAAAGCATCGGAAATTTTGAATTCTTCATTACAATCCATGTATTTATATGTATGAGTACACAATACAACTCATTTGTCAAAACTGTGCTAAATTTGGCTGAAATATAAAAGATATAGTTGGTAAAATGAAGAGCCATTAGGGAGCCAAAAGAGCCGGCTCTTTTGGGTGAGCCGAACCAAATAATCCAGCTCGCTGAAATGAGCTGAAATTCCCGTTACTAGATTTTATATATTAGAATAATATAGGTAAGGCATATATCATATTAAAATGTACCCAGATACCCTTTTTGAGTCAAGTTGATGATGAACTACTGAATGGCCAGGAGCATGAAGTCTTCCCAATGGCCAACAACCTAATGGTGAGGTAGGAGGCTGGTGCAGTGGTGGGTAAAATATATGGTGCACAAAACGTGTTATATGAATGTGTTAGTGTGACTGTGGTGGTCTGAAAGGCCATAAGCGCATAGTTATCTCTAATCCAGCAACATGATTAGACATAAATTATAATTACATGGAAACCTGCAATAATGGAAAGCTGATTTAAGTGACTTTGATTGTAGCATGGGCTGGTCTGAGTATTTCAAAAGCTGATCTACTTTGATTTATTCACACATGTATATATTTGCTTGGATGGTGGAATACTGTACCTAATATCATCCACTCCCAAAAGTAGTACCAGAGAACAGATCTTGAGTTTTGTATATTCCTGTTTTTAACATTGTGTCTCTTTCAATCAACATATTTAAATTTACCCCCAAAAGGACCGTGGCAAAACTAATGGGGGATCTAAAATTAACAAACAAGAATTGTATTTACAGAGAATGGTCCGAAAAGGGGAAAATATCCAGTGAGCGGTAGATCTGTGGTGAAAATGTCTTGTTGATGCCAGAGGTCAGAGGAGAAAAGCCACTCTGGTTCAAGATGATTGGAAGACAACAATAACCAAGGTCTGCAGATAACAATCTCTGAATTTACAATTTTTTGGGATACAAGGGGGAACAAGTTTTTCCTTTCCGTGGATGATGATGGCGGATGATATACTTTCTGTAAAGGTACTTGTTGTGCCATTAAATTGATATAAATAAAAATCAATTACAGAAAACTGCAGTAAACAGACCTTGAGAGTGTACATAAATTACTAAAATGTACCAGATGTCTTTCAGTGTATTTCTAAAAGCACTGACACCACCCCCTCCTACTTACATAATGTACTCAGGTTGTTATTTAGGCTTAATTGAAAGAATATGGATCTTTTCAATTCAGAATACATTGGGGCAGTCACTGAATTCGTTTATATTTAGCGTTGTACGTCAGTGTGTCCTTGGCCATACACGTAATGTGAATGAACGGCCGCTATATGAACTTGACAATGAAAAGCTCTCACCATGCTATTGTGAACCATATGCATACAGCCCTTTATGTCATAGAGGTGCAATTGAAGCTGTATTGTGTGGAGCCAATGGCCAGTTCTTTCTTGGGCAATTTGCTCTTCAGTATATGTTCTCAAATGAGTCACAGAGCTGCTATAGTCTTTTGAGCACAGAAAGTAATGGTCTTTTCACAGTAAAGAGAATGTGAAGAAACTTTACAGAATGAGCAATTAAAGTCTTAATTTTTTTTTCTCTCCCTGCAGTGCTTGTTAGTGAGCCATAGCCTGGAGACTGAATTTGATCAGTAAGACCCTCAGGTTCAGTAGGGAAATTGCAATCCACTATACTAGATACTCCTGTTGATTAAAATATCTAATCAACAAACCACATAGCAGCTTCTCGGCACATTTAGACAAACCTGCTGTAGTTCAACTGAGCATCAGAACGGAAAAGAAAGGGGATTTAAGTGACTTTGAACGTGACATGGACTGGTTTCAATATTTCGGAAACTGCTGACAAGATGAGATTTTTACACAGTAAATGTTTAAGTGATAAAATTTAACACTGTCAGAGTATATATAATCCTTATCTATATACTCTGACAGTGTTAAATTTAATGCTTATGTCAACCTTCCAAAAATAGTTAAGTTTTTATTGATTAAAATGATAATTATGATTAAAATACAGTGTATATTTCTCACAGTGTAGACTAACACAAAACACTTGCAGCAAATGCATATTCTAGGCCTATAGAAACATAAATTAAGTAAAAAAGTAATATTTGACAAAAAAAAAAAAAAAAAAAACTTCTATATTAAAAGATAATATGTTCAGATAATGCAGGAGTCAGGTGTATTACTGTTCTTGAGTCATGGTTCGTCCATGACTGATGCGAGCAGGTATGGGGTTATAATGGCAAAATATTAGTCCGTGTGTTATAAACTTGACTATACTAAGATGTGTGTGCATATTACGATATTTGAGTGTTTGCGTTGCGATTCACGCATGTGTACTTAGATTTGATTTTGTCTCTGTAAATGCAAAGAAACTTACGCACAAGGCTCTAATTACACGCAAATCACAGTCCTGCCATATCAGATCTGTGTGTGTGTTTGTAGTTGTGTGTCTTTTGCCCTGAGTTTAGACTTCCAGGCCAACACACCAACAGATGGTGTTAGCAGGTGGCTTGCTTTTGTTGTGTGGTCATGCAGGCAGATTATGTCCTAATTCAACACTAGAAATTGACTGTGCACACACAACCACCTCTAGGGTTTACAGTGAATGGGCCGCTAAGAGAAAATAGCCAGTAATCAGCAGTTCTGTGGTGAAAATAGCGATTCTTCTTTTTTATGTCCCCCAAGAAAAACAAGGAGGTGAATCGAGCTGTAAAGTCCCTTTCACACATGCAGACTTCCCCAAACTTACCCAGCAATTTTCTTGCATTTTGCCAGAACAGGGTCATGTGTCTGAATCAGAACATTTTTGATCTGGCAATTTCCCGGACCAAGGCGTAGTAAAAATTCCAGGAATCTGCCGGTAAGGTTAAGTGTGAATAAATGCCAGAACATTACAGGTACTTGCACATAATGCACAAGATGATTTTGTCAGTTACGTGACATCACATTCTCAATGAAATTCAGTGGCGCAGCTGAGAGCATCTACTTCACTACCTATCTGCGTTATATCAGCACATGCAGGAGACATTTTGTTTGTGCTGCTGTAGTGTTACCTCTACCAAAAGTAGGGAGACAGGTCCAAACTGCTTTTGTGCAGAAAGAGAGAGAATGATGCAGAGGAGACAAGAGTAACTTTATGTCAGTAAACCTGTCCCTGCCTCTGTCCTGATTGAGGGCATCTTTTTTTTTTTTTTTTTTTTTTACACACTGTCAGACATAAACACTGATACTTTGAGAATAAAGTCACCAAAAGCATACGCTCAAGAGATAACAGTGTCACAAAGGAGCGCGCAGGGAAAAAGAAACTAAAAACTATAGTAAATCTGAGCCTCACTTTGTGCATCACAGGCTACAAATACTTTAGCCTACAGTCTCAAGAGCCACACTGCCAGTGTTGGACAGTCCCCGTCTGCCTCTACTGTGAGAGCGCAGTAGGCATGAGGCTGAGAATGCTGGGTAAATGCAGAGTGACCACCTGTCCCACCTGTTGGTTGTACTGCACAGCCACTTAGGCATCTGTCCCTCCGTTAAGATAATATCCCTTTTTTTCATTGGTGATCTTATAAAAAGAGAGATTTAAGTTAAGAACATTGAAGTAAGGTCAGTATTTCTTGTGTAAAATGTAGAATAAATATTTGTGGGCGCCCTTGTGTTTCAAGAAAGGTGAGCTGGAATGTTTTGAGAAAATCCAGACTGAGAGCTTAGATTTCCTTCAGTTTCACCCTTTTTACTCCAATAAATAAAGTCTCAGTAAAGACATTACTAAGCAAAACATAAAAACAGCACATCATATTAGGCCTTAAACTGTAGAAAATTGTATCTTAGTAAGTTGGAGATATAGATTTTTATTTCCAAACTTTTATTTCTCAAGTCTGTCCCACTGTGTCCCACCAAATCGCACAACTTTTTGAGGTGGTCATCGTAGTTAAGTGAGAATAGAGCTGACCATGTAATGTTCTGGCACTGATGTGAATGGTGAAAAGAGCAGGTCGTTCCGGGAATCTGTACCCAGTATTTTTTTTTTTTTTTTTTTTGGAACTATGTGTGAAAGAGGCTGTAGTTATGCCAACTCTTCTAGCAATATTACAGTTTAGGGCAGCATTATATTTGGGATATAAACAAAAAGTAGCTCATTTGTTAAAAATTGCCAAGACATCTTTATTATATTCCATAAATAATATAATACTTGGAATCCAGATGATTTGCTGTAGCAACCCCTGAAAGAATTGGAGCAGCTTAAAGAGACTTTTAGGGCCACTTCACAATTGATGCAGGGTTGTTCTTGGCCATCTCATACTATAACTGTGAATTGACCTATGATAGCACAGTTATTTGGAGGAAGTGAATTGTGACTTTGACCGTCAAGACATTTGTATGATGATCAACAAGTGCTATTCTGAGCAGCTTTGAAATGAAATGTCCTTTTTTTCCCCCAGTTTTTATTCACCCGTCAAGAGAACCAAGTGGCACAGGTTGGGTGCTTCAGAGAAATGAAAAATATAAACTCCGCTCTTGATGGTGCCCGAAGTCGTTTAGGGACAGCACTTTGGTTTTATTGCACATTGGAGGAGGGCTATTCTGTGCTTGTTATTCACACAATGGAGAGCTGGATTTGTGTGATGTATAATAACTCCAGCGCAGAGGTACTGTGCAAATGGCTGAGAGGATAAGGGACTGCGTTCAAGGAGAGCAGAATATATTGGTTGCCACAGCTTAAATAAAAGACCTTTGTATGATTTGGTACAAGGCATATCAGTGGAAAACACACCACTGTGGTTTTAAAAAGTTAAACAGTAAAATATAGACTTTGTTTGGAAAAAGTCGCTGGTGGTGGTAACTTAATAATAATGTGATTTATAGGGACATTATGTTGAAATCATAAAGTTGTGTTTTGATGTGTTTTTAGCTGAACTTTTAACTGTCCAAAGGTAAATTGGAAAATTATCTATCAGAATTTACAATTATCCTCTATGATTATTCATTTTCACTTTATACATACAGTACAACATTTTACACCATACATATTATTTAAGATGGGATCTCTTCCCTCACCTAAAAGTACTCTTTGTGCAGCCTGGCCAGCCAGCCCTTCCTACTATATTTTCAAAAGCAGGCACAATCTGGTTCCTTACTCGCAGCAAACTGTTACTCCTTGGTCAATTTGGAGCTGGCCTTTCACTGTTTATCTGCAGCGCATCTTACAAATATGGAAGAAACCATCCATCCATCCATCTTCATCCACTTATCCGGGGCTGGGTCGTGGGGGCAGCAGTCTAAGCAGGGACACCCAGACATCCCTCTCCCCGGACACTTCCTCCAGCTCCTCTGGAGGAACCCCAAGGTGTTCCCAGGCCAGCCAAGAGACGTAGTCCCTCCAGCGTGTCCTAGGTCTTCCCCGGGGCCTCCTCCCGGTGGGACATGCCCGGAACACCTCCCCAGGGAGGCATCCCGGAGGCATCCGGAACAGATGCCCGAGCCACCTCAGCTGGCTCCTCTCGATGTGGAGGAGCAGCGGCTCTACTCCGAGCTCCTCCCGGGTAACCAAGCTCCTCACCCTATCTCTAAGGGAAGGAACCTCCTTTCAAAAATAACCAAGATGGCACCAAAGAGAATTTTATAACTTCAGCGTTTAGTGCTTTCATTCATCACCTGTTAATTCAGCTGAAGTCCACATTGTTCAGTCCTCTGTGTTTTTTTTTTTTCTTCACCTTGTTTCAATTTTAACAACAGTAACAACTACATTCAGACAAACTGACTTTGTATAACTGGCTTCTGCGGCTTTCCCTGTTAAGAAACAAGTACAGAGCTGCTCATAATACAGTGTATTCTGGTGTTTTATGGCAAAAATAGCAATAATCTACCATGTTTGTTTTGGTTACAGGTGAGCCGTGCACTGCATATGTCCCGCCCTTTGTTTCTCTGATTGGTTACTCCGACTAACTTCTTTGCATAGAATAGGAAAGGAGTTTGTCTGGCTGGCCAGGGCCCGTGTATCATTCGTTCAACTGATTTTCAATTAAGAATTAAAAATTTAAATATACGTACATCTTTTTAAATTTTATATACATATATTGTTTTTATTTTGCATTTTCTGTTTGATGATTTGATTTTTTTTTTTTTTTTTTTTTTGGTCATGACTCCATTTCTGTAATATTAGAAGTGTAAATTTAAAGCCAGATTTTCAGAACATAAGAAAATAACGTGGTCTGTTGGTCTTTTGCTGCACTTTTGCTTTCAGCACCACAGGCCCTCTGGCCTCCTTGGTCCAAACTGCCATAGGCAGTGCTTTTTACTACAAGCTTTAAATGTCTCCTTCATGTGACTGAGTTTTTGTCAAAAGTGACTCTTCAGTCCCACTTTTTGAGGAGCAGTCATTTTGTGCATAGGTGCCTGTCAGCTCCTCTCCTTCCTAAATATGTGGGTGCAGAAGGGCATCCAGAGTAAAACCTATGCCAAAGTACCCATGTGAATGATTCAATGTGGAGAACTCTAAAGGAAGGGAGCAGCTGAATGGGACTGGCTATTATGTAGAACCAAAATCTGTCACCTATAGACAAAGATTTAGACACCCCTGCACTAATTTAATATTAAATCCATTTCCATGCACCCCTGAAATTCTGATTTTTTAACCTTAGCATAATAGAAAGACAAATGGTTGTCTGGCCCCTACAGCTGCAAAATGACTCCTAGCTTGCAAATGAAAGGCCCCACCATCTGTCAACATGCAAAGATGGCTCCTAGATTTCTTAGGCCTGGGACACACCAACCCATTGCTTGACCGCTGTCAGAAGAGGCAGGGCGACTCCTCTGTCCCCTCATTTTTCCTCTGGTCAGCACAAAAAGTGGCTACAGACACACTGTCCCCCTATAAAGGCAACCTAAAAAGAACATCTTCAGTCAGCCCAAACTAGGTCCAACTGTCTCCTACTACGTCTGATGTGCAGAACACACCAAACAGACTCATGTAGGAGACTGCGTCAAGCTTTCCAACTATGCTAGGCAATGGTTTAGCCTGGTGTGTCCCAGCCTTTATATGTAGGGAGTTTGGAACAATGGACATCACAAATACACTATGCAAAATGCTCCATTACTAAATGCTCCTTTTAGACAAGGGTTTATTGTCTTGCTTAAGGGAACTTTAGCGATATGAACACAAGAATTTGGCAACCCCCAGTTATAAATGACTCCACTGTGCACCTTATTACACATGACCAGCATTCTTCAGAAGTATATTTCAGAGGTATATTTCCATACCCAAATGAACAAGCCCTTAAGCTAATGTTCAGAACATGACTGAAAACTGAGTGGAAGATTATGATTGAACTGAAAATCTTTTTCAAATCCTCATTCAAGCTCCAGTCATCTGTGAGCCCGTATTGCAACCCTTTTACTAAAAATAGATCAAAGGTTTTATTTCTTACACAGGCCATAGGGCTGGTAAATGGGAACTGTGTATGTCGGTGTAAGTCAGAGGATCTGATACGTACAGTCTCCAATTTTCACGTCTCATCTCCTGACAATGATGGAGCTCAAATACCCCCAGAAAAGGCAACATAAAAAGTTGTCTATGACCAAAGCAAAAAAAAGTTTGTTTCAACCTAAATTGAGACTCTATATTAATGTGGCTTACATTTTAACTGCATCATAGGAGTATCCTTGATACTGTGGGCCCTTCAGGTGGGCAACCTCTGGCATCATCAAGGCATTTTCACCATTTCTTCTATTTCTGTAGACCCTAGAGATGTTTGAGTGAAAATCCCAGTAGATTAGAAGTTTCTGAAATACTCCAACTTGACTAAATGCGTTGAGTTGCTATGTCAGTGGATGATAAGCACAACCAATAATGTGGCCAGTGATCATAAATCTGTATAGTCAAGACAATCAAGGGAATTTTGAAACAGTCTTTCAAGTATAATTGAGGCTGTTTTTGTCCCGTTTTCCATTATAATGCTTTATTATTGGTGTACATAGCAAATTTTCTAGTGATAAATTAATACTGTCAGAGTCTATTGGCCTTATAGTATAAAAAAATATACATTTTATTTTGGACAAAAAAAAAGCTTTATAAAAAATTGAATGTATGTCAGTTTAATGCTGGAGTTGTGTGTCAAATATCAAAATGCAATTATATGCTGATGACACTGTATTGTAGGCTCATGCAAAAACAAAACTAGAAGCTGCTGCAATACTTTCTGGGGCCATGGTACTGGTGCTCCACTACCTTCAAAACTCATGTTTACATCTGAATACTACAAAAATGGTCTGCATGTTTTTTTCACAGCAGCCAGCAGAGGGGCCAGACCCATCTGTCTTAGTCAGTGGAGAGAGACTAGATGTGGTAGAACAATTTTATTATCTTGGTGTGGTCAAAATTAACATTTAAGCAACATGAAAAAAACACTCAAATTTTATAAAATTTAACTTGTCAAATTTCCAACATATAAGGCCTTTTCTTACTCTTGAGTCAGCAAAGGCTTATATGCATGCAATCATATTTACTCACATAACTTACTGTTATACAGCCTGGTCTCATACAACAGAGAGCACCTTAAAACCCCTCAAGTCTCTCTTTAAGAAAACACTGAAAATGAAGCCTCTATACACTGCTCAAAAAAATAAATAAAGGGAACACTTAAACAACATAAGAGACGGAGTCTACAACCCACACAAGTGGCTCAGGTAGTGCAGCTCATCCAGGATGGCACATCAATGCGAGCTGTGGCAAGAAGGTTTGCTGTGTCTGTCAGCGTAGTGTCCAGAGCATGGAGGTGCTACCAGGAGACAGGCCAGTACATCAGGAGACGTGGAGGAGGCCGTAGGAGGGCAACAACCCAGCAGCAGGACCGCTACCTCCTCCTTTGTGCAAGGAGGAACAGGAGGAGCACTGCCAGAGCCCTGCACAATGACCTCCAGCAGGCCACAAATGTGCATGTGTCTGCTCAAACGGTCAGAAACAGACTCCATGAGGGTGGTATGAGGGCCCGACGTCCACAGGTGGGAGTTGTGCTTACAGCCCAACACCATGCAGGACGTTTGACATTTGCCAGAGAACACCAAGATTGGCAAATTCGCCACTGGCGCCCTGTGCTCTTCACAGATGAAAGCAGGTTCACACTGAGCACATGTGACAGACGTGACAGAGTCTGGAGACGCCGTGGAGAACGTTCTGCTGCCTGCAACATCCTCCAGCATGACCGGTTTGGCAGTGGGTCAGTAATGGTGTGGGATGGCATTTCTTTGGGGGCCGCACAGCCCTCCATGTGCTCGCCAGAGGTAGCCTGACTGCCATTAGGTACTGAGATGAGATCCTCAGAGCCTTGTGAGACCATATGCTGGTGCAGTTGGCCCTGGGTTCCTCCTAATGCAAGACAATGCTAGACCTCATGTGGCTGGAGTGTGTCAGCAGTTCCTGCAAGACAAAGGCATTGATGCTATGGAGTGGCCCGCCCGTTCCCCAGACCTGAATCCAACTGAGCACATCTGGGACATCATGTCTTGCTCCATCCACCAACGCCACGTTGCACCACAGACTGTCCAGGAGTTGGCGGATGCTTTAGTCCAGGTCTGGGAGGAGATCCCTCAGGAGACCATCCGCCACCTCATCAGGAGCATGCCCAGGCGTTGTAGGGAGGTCATACAGGCACGAGGAGGCCACACACACTACTGAGCCTCATTTTGACTTGTTTTAAGGACATTACATCAAAGTTGGATCAGCCTGTAGTGTGCTTTTCCACTTTAATTTTGAGTGTGACTCCAAATTTAGACCTCCATGGGTTAATAAATTTGATTTCCATTGATCATTTTTGTGTGATTTTGTTGTCAGCACATTCAACTATGTAAAGAACAAAGTATTTGATAAGAATATTTTATTAATTCAGATCTAGGATGTGTTAGAGTGTTCCCTTTATTATTCTGAGCAGTGTATTTTCACCACTGTAATATTCTAAGTAAGTATAATATTTTATACCTTGACAGTTATCAGACATTTTTGGATGTCTGCCTCATTTTTTAAATTTTGAATGGGGCTGCCCTGCCACCATTAAGGGACTTTATACATACAAATCTAACAGCATTAACTGGAGGAGACTGTAATGTAATTTAAATTTGACGTGTGCTGCTGACCTCTTGGCCAGGTCACCCTTGTAAAAGAGATCTTGATCTCAATGGGTCTTTTATCTGGTTAAATAAAGGTTAATAAATAAATAAATAAATAAGTAATGTACAATGGCGCAGGACTAAATTTAGTCAAATGGTGGCATCTATCATGGAACACACTACCAGCTCATGTTAGGAATTGTGACAATTAATTTACCTTTTAAAAACACCTTAAACAATGGTTGAAATCAAACCAGCAATGTACCCATTTGTAAATAACTTTCCCATCTGATGTCTTTTCATGGTGGCCTTTTAACTTATATGTGACTGCTGTTTACTGTACCTGGTCTTTGTTGTTCTGTGTAATGCGTCTACATTTGTGACGTTATATCTGTAAGTAATCTGTATTTTGTCTGAGTGTTTTTATGGTACCTGCCTTAGGACAACGGATGAAATTTAGCTATTGTGCTAATTCCAGCATATTTACATTGATGCACACTGCTGCAATGTGCACTGTCCTAATTCAAATAAATAAATGAAAATGCCATCTATAGCATGCCGGAAATGCACAAGAAGAAGAAGACTAATCCTGTTTGCTGCAGAGCTTGCCCCTAGAACTAAAAAAGCTCTACTGCATGTTTCTTAAGCCCGTAATCTGGACTCTTTCTGATAATTTCAGCATTTAAATTGCCAACACTATGAAGCAGTGAGCTCATTTATCTATTTATTAGCGTCATTCTGTACCCACTGTTGCCAGCAGGGAGCGACAGACACCTAATCCAAGAGTTTTCTGCAAAGTCAAATTAACAGCTCCCCAAAAGAGGACGTTTTCCATATGTGTACATTATTTTAAGTTATAAAATGTGAAATTCGAATGCAAAAGAACCACAAATAACTTTGAATTAATGGCAATGTTTACCAATGTGCTGTTAATTTTACACTGAATTCTTAAAGTAAATTGTTAGGGTAAATTTAACTTAAAGATAAGAACAATATAGACTCTGACAGAAGAGACTTGTGAGAAACATTTCCTAGAGTGGTTCCTAGAGAGTGGTTATAGTTATTTTAAACCACTCACCCTCCAAGAAAACTTCAGTGACAGTTGATGGATCCAAACTTTCTAAGAAGTGTTTGTGTTGATGCCTCTCAACAACATGGAGGCAGTGACCCACTTGTATAAGGTGCAGCTCTCATCTTTAATTCTGTCTGATCTCTGCGATGAGACGAAGCAAACACATGGAGACCTCGCTGTTAGTCTGCTGGGTCAGATTCAAAGACCCTGATTCACAATGAGTTAGTCCTTAATGATCGCCAACCAAGGATTACACAAGACAGAGCAACAACTGCAGCTGTGTTTTCTGCTCCGGGAGGTTGTTAGTACTTTCTCTTTCAGACTGTGGTTTGTGCTTTTAACATTCCTCCAAAAGTTGATGTATAGGTAGAGTGACCATAATCCTTGACCACAAAACTGGGATTTTTTGAAACAAGTAATGGTGCTTTTGAACTTACTAAGTACCAAAAAAGCTTAAGAAAACCCTGACATTTTCTTTCATGTAAATAAAGCTAGGCCTGACAGTTGCCATCAGAAATTTTCAACCCCTCACCTCAAAAGACTTTAAAATGATGTAAATGAAAGATAATGACAATAAGTGGTTAGGAAAAAAATATCTTGATCACAAGTGAGGTTGCACGTCCTCAATACTTTGTTGAGTGCTAAACCCAAATGTAGAAAACCAATTATAATTTGTAAAAGGGTAGCACATCTAGGTCACAAAAATAATTTCAGGACAGAGATACTCACACCAGTTCGTTTTTATTATCTGGCTACATCAGGAAAAGTAAACGCTAACACGTTTTGGCCAGCAGCCTTCCTCAGAACGTTTACAACATGCTTTTTGACTTGCTTATATAGCCACTCAATCAAGAGTATCCAGGTGCACACAGAATACAACTGAAACAGCCAATCATCTTGCAGTATCTTCAAAGAGACACCCACAAACATCAACAACATCAAGTTGAATCTGCCCAATTCAACCCAGAAAACATTTCAAATTAAAATCATCATTAAGTCCATTTGGTGCCATAGTGTTAAGCATATAAATCCAGAACATTTCCCTCTGTGAAAAGATGTTTAAAATATTGCCCCCTCTGGTGACCCTTTCAATCCCATAAAATCTCAAGGAAGAGGGTGAAGCATGGTTTCCTTCTTTATAGTGTTTAGCAATGGCATAGTCCATGTTGCCTGTTCGAATGGCTGTTTTATGTTCTGAAATCCTTTGTTTTAATTGTATTTTAGTTTGGCCTATGTATGCAAGGCCACAGGGACACAGGAGCATATAAATAACGTGTTGATTTACAATTAATGAATTTTCGGATGAAAAACTTTTTTCCAGTATGAGGATGATTAAATGATTTTGTATTTGTTGTATTGTTACAGCAAGCACAGTTGCCACATCTGTGCATGCCTGATGTTGTAAGCCATGTATTCTGAACTTTGTTCATGTTTTTATACATGAGTTTGTCGTTAATTGTAGGTGCTCTCCTGAATGTAAATAGTGGTGGAGTTTTACAAATGCCCAACAAAGATAGTTCTATTTGGAGAACATGCCAATGTTTTTTCAATATTTCCTTGATCTTTTGAAGCACAGTGATTGTATTCTATGGAGAAACAAATCCGATTAGGACTTCTTGTTTTGGACTTTGTCTTGAGCAGGTCAGAGCGAGGTGTGCTGTTAGCCCGCTCTATAGAATGTTGGATGCAGGTGGGGCTGTAGCCTCTTTCCTGAAATCGAGTAGCCATTGTTCTGGTTTGCACTTGAAATCAGAATCAGAATCAGAGCAGTTATGCGTAAGTCTCAAAAATTGTCCTGTTGGAATATTATCCTTTAGATGCCTAGGATGATTACTGGTCGCATGCAGTAAAGAGTTACGTTCCATTTCTTTTCTATATATTGATGTGTGAACATTTCCGATTCATCCTTGCTTATAGTTAAATCTAAATAGTTTATCTGTTGTGTACTGTATTCACAAGTGAAATTAAAAAAAATTAACTATTATTTAAATATATTACAAAATATGTCAATTCTTTTTCCGTCCCTTGCCAAAATAGTAGAATATCATCAATGTATCTTTTGTAAAGTATAATCTTTGAATGGTATGGATTTTCTTGTGGGTCATGTATGACTGCTTCTTCCCATCTTCCTACAACCAATCCGGCTACAGATGGCGCTGTTGCTGTTCCCATTGCAGTACCGGCTTGTTGGAGATACCAGTTTGATTCATATTTCATATAATTGCGATTTGCGAAAATTTTAAAGGAAAAAAATATTTGAGTTATTCTAACAACAGAAATTTGGAATCTTTGACCATTTTTCACGTCCAATAATGATGTTTTCAAGTGAAACAGTGATGTTTGATGGAATCCATGCTGCTGCTGCCTTCTTTAAATCGTCCCAGGATTTTCTTGTCGCCTTGAAAAAGCTTTATTTGATAACATCTTAAAATCTTTGCTAGGTTGATTGCAACTGTACGTTTTGAATGTGGTGATAATTTAGATGATGTTTTTTGTAGTAACTGAAATGGGGACAACAAGACATGGTCTGTTTAATATTGGAGCATATTAGTGTTTTTACACATATTATTTGGATATAGAGAACATGGAGACAGCCCCTATTAGTATACTGAAAGACAGTTAGCCTTATTGAATAAAAACACTTAGTTTCTCCATATTTAAAATATCTCTGTCCACACAACAGACATATTTAGAGGCAAATGCTCTGAAATCACATTAACCCTTGAGAGCATGCACAGTGAGTTTAAGCTTTACAGTGTGAAATTCATCTCAAAATATCAGCGATGGCGAGTGATTTATTTATTCTTATGGACAGACCATGAGATAACAAGAAAGAAAAGATCACAATTAAATAGTGTATTTAGCCAAATTAGTCCAAACCAGATTCACAGCTTTTGTTACCAGACATTAAAATTTTCTTTTTGTCTGTCCACAGGTCTGACTTTTTAAACTGTTGTGTAAAACATACCTTCCACAGCAAGCTGGATTATCTTGGAAATTGTGAGTTCACAAATTCACGAAATCCTTCTTGTCAGGCTCCCGCTGATCCGTTTGGGTCCAAACCTGTGACAGCCAGGCCAATGATGTGGCAGTATTGCTGTAAGTGGGTGGGTTTTAGGTTTGCCGACAACAACAAGCACTTTAAGCAATACTTGTTAACAACATGGCAACGTGGAAAAACGTAAGGTATGCTGCTCTACATTTACAAAACAGCAAAAATCCTCTAACAACGTCTTTATTGTGTTGTTTTAGCATCATATCGGTTTGTTGTTTAGCTACGAAGATGGCGCTTTATCCAATCACATTCAACTATTCTACTTAATGTCCTGCCCCTTCACAAACATTTTCAGTAGGAGCCTTTCCAGATTGTTGCCAGGTTTGTGTAAAATAGCAGTTTTTACATATTCCCAGGTAAAAACATAAAGACCAAAGACATTCAGTGTTTAAATTAGTCCTAGTCGTTATGTGTATGTCTCCAGCTCCAGCTCCTGCCACCCTCACGTGGTTAAGCTGAAGATGAATAACCTAAAACTTCTGTGCACGTTATAACCAAACCTTAAATCTTGTTCAAATTTGAGTTTAACCCTAACCCTAACCCTATGTGCATAAACATTTTTAAGCCAAAGCCGCAAATGAAATTTCCAGGGCTGAGATAATTAACTTTCTCAAAACGTCATCCATCCATCCATCCATTTTTTTCTAGTACTACAAACCTGCCTTGAACCCAGGACCTTTTCAATACAAGGTAAGCATGCTACCCACTTTGCCGATGAGGTCAAAAAATACATTTTGGTAGTTTTGCATGTACTTTTTTGTAATTACTATTGATTTCTCTGCGCTTTTTATTACACAGACATTTTAGGTGCATCCTTGTGAAAACTGTTTATTTCTGTAAAGCCCTTTGAATTGACCAGGCTATGAAGTGTGCCGTATAAATAAAACATTGACCTTACCTTAAAAAACATGTTTAAGACTATCTGCTAAAATTCAAATCAGGCTTTATTTAGCATTGATTCAATTACAGTCAAAACACTATGCATTTCAGAGACAAGGGCAGTCCTTTTTACCATCTTCTAAGAGGTACTTCAGCAGTTATTCAGCTCAGAACTCTATTAGATGACTGTAAAAACTACTACCTTGAAAATGAATGCTGTCTCTTTTCTTCTGCAGCAGCGTGAGCACAAAACAATTAGTCACAATTTATATACAATATATTAGCAGGGGTTTGCACTCAATTTTAGTAGCACATGGAAAGAAATATACTTCGAAGCATAACCAGTTAAAAGGGAGAAAAAGAAATGTGAATTAATATTGGCAAAGTATTAAAATAATAACCTGGCCCGTAGTTGCTGGGAAAGGCTCCAGCTACCTGTGACCCCATTTCATTTCCTTCCATCTTTGTTGGATGGTGTGAATGGAACTGTCCTCCATGACATGCACAAGTCTGTTTTCTGGCACTGATGCAGTCTGGGTAATCCAAGTTTTTAAAAATGGTGTCACACTCAGCATTATGGTATTGTAGGTGTGATTACAGATAAATAGCCGTATGCTAAGATGTCCTCCTTCAGATGTGTTTTTTATTACATTGCCAACATTGATTTCATGGTTTCATTGATTTTGTGGTTATTTACAACTTTAATGTTGCTTAGTTCTTCAAGAAACTCCCACTTTTACTTTGTCCACACTTTTGGAAGACAGAGGTTCTTGCTCTATGCCCATGTGTTCTTTTGGGACAGCCAAGGGGCTGGTGTCAAATATTTGTCTTGTTTGTGTGATTATTGGTGTCAGACAGGTATCCATACAAATATTATAGAATAAGATTTTCCAGAAGTTGTACCAGACTACAAGTTGCATATTGCTCAAACCATGTCATTGTGCTGATGTCTTGCCTTCATTAATGACAACATTTTATGACACTACAGGCACTGGGCCATCTTGTGTGAAGGTTCACTGTACAACACTGGTCTTTTTTTTCTCTCCCAATATTTTTTATTTTTAGAAGTGTGAGTAATCACCCTTCTTTTAACTTTTGGTTTAGTAGTTTATGTAAACTCATTTATATCACTTCTCCCATTTTTCAGCTTACTCCCGTGGGAATAAGCAGAAGAAGGTGAATGCAATTGGTCCAGTGTCGATTTTTCTATTAAGTAAACATCTATTTCTATAGTAATATAGTGTTTCAAAAGCCATTTTCACAGCAATAGTTGCTGAGAAATGCTCCAGCCACCTGTGACCCTTAATAATATAGAGTAAAGTCAGAGACAGTGTGAAGTGTACTGTAAACTGTAAGCCTCAATTTATGTCCCTCTCCTGCTTCCTACACACAATATATTGCCACTAGTACTACTAGTGTTACTAGTGAACATTGCTGACCTCACTAAAGTTCCTTGTAAGCCAAAAATGTGTACTAGTGCAACCTCAGTAGTAGACAAAACAGTGTTACTAGTAGTACTAGTAGATACTTTTAACTAGTCATACTAGTGACTATTTTGGACCTCACTAGTTGTGCATGTCGACAGGCTTTGTCTTAGTAGTACTTGTCGACATTATGCCACCTACTAGTGGCACTAGTGAGGCCAAAAAGTGTCCACTAGTTGTACTAGTGAGCAATTTTGCATCTCCTAGTACTACTATTAAGCAGTTTTGTGCACTAGTTCACTGAATTACCAGCTAGTGGCCAAAAAAAGCTTATAAGTAAAGAGAAATAATGATAATAATGATATCAACAATATCGCAATAACTAGTCAGATTTCCATAGCTCCGTAGCAAATAGACACTATTCATGTCAATGTGTGAGTTCACATCAGCTGTGTTGCAGTACGTGTTCGTGTCCAGTGCTTTGACAGAAATACTATATACAGAAATACAGAGTCTATTTTTGGCAGATGCCGCAGCCCTCATTTATAAAGTTGAACAGAGCAGATAGAGCCAGACAGGAAGTCAGACCAGTGAAGAGGAGCCAGTATATTTCAAAATAAACTGAATATGTAGACTCTGAACCACATTGGTGGGTAAATATTACATCTTAACTGGGACACAGGTCACAAACGAGAGTGGATACCATCAAACATGAGCAAGTGCTTACTTACTTATGGTAGAAGCACAAAAGTCACAGAAATAATATCCAAATCAACTGAAGATTGTGGTCAGAGGCAAAGGTATTTTTTCTTTACATGCAACTCTCAGTATACAGGGTTGTTATCGGGTGAACTCATGACTCATGCACTCCTGCATCCTTTTTTCCATTATGTTGTCATTCATAGATCTGATTCTGTCAACTAACAACACTAAGACACAACATTATATAGATAAGGACTATATATACTTTGCCATAGTGTTAGATTTACTGCCTTGTTGCTTTGAAGATAAGAGAAATTTACTCTGGGTGCAACCAATCTACATTCATCTGTAGCCTCTAACTCTTTAACCTCCTCATAACCTTCCATTTTGATTCCATTATACTCAACCCAAGCTTTTGTTTGTTGTGACTCTTTCCCTCTATCACCAAACCACCAACCTCCTATCCTACACCTGCCTCTTGACATTCTTCCAAAGTCTCCCAAAGATATAGCGAGCATTAGCAGTCTTTGCAGCAGCCCCTTTCTTTCAACATGAATTATTATACGGTACATGAGCCACGTCTATAGGATTCAAGGTTTCTCTGCGCGGAATACAAACTATTCATGAAATTGCTCCTTTGAAATTCCTATAGAATAGTTTTGACAGTTTTGTTTATTCATGTTTTTCACAGGAGAAGGAGAGGGGGGTTTAAAATGTATGAGGTGGTTTTCTCACATAGCTTAACTGTCAGGAAGATCAGTGATGATACAATCTGCAATGGTCTGTACTGAACATGGAAAGTGTTACGGTCCCTGTTAGCAAAGGTCTAGGGGTAAAAGGGACGCATAACATAATAGATGGACAACGGTTACAGTGCTCAACAAAAAGGTTTATTTTAACAGAAATTACTCACAACGTAATCAAACAGAGATGGGGAGCCCAGCAACAAAAGAGGGGATAAGTAAATTAAACTAAAGGGAGCTGGGTCTCCCCACTCCCAAACTAAACTAAAGTAAAAGAAAATGGGGACGTGACGGAGTGGCGTGGAGACAAGCTGTGGCTGGCGAGGTAGTGGACCAGGAGGACGAGCGAGAGCGAGAGAGAGAGAGAGAGCCAAGATCCACCTCCGCCTACTTTATAGCCTCGCTCCTCTGCATTGGCCAATCCGGGCTAAGAGGAGGCAAAAAGACAGACATTAATAACGTTCAGGCGACACAAGCAAGCAGGGCCAGGGGCGTACGCGAGGCGTGCGTAACAGAAAGAATACAACGTCTCTGCCTTTTCCAGTCGTCTAGCTTTTCAGAAGGAGCGGCATCAGGAAACAGGATTACGAGCGTGAATAAAGCCAAATACTTAATGCTTTTAAGGTGGAAACAACATAGCCTGGTCTGCCAGACATAGAAGTTAGTCTGGTACCCCTTTGCGTAAGTTTCATTTCTATGGGCAATCACAGCAACTAAATCAGAGAAACGAAAGGCGGGACATAAGCAGTGCACCGCAGACCCAAACAAACATAGCAGATTGCTGTTTTTGCCATACAACACCCGAATACGCCATATTATGAGTAGCTCTGTACATATTTCAGAACAGGGACAGCAGCAGAAGCCAGCTGTACCAAGACTTGTGGAGAAAGTCAGTTTGTTTGAATGTGGTCAGTATGTTGGACTTTACTGTTGTTAAAATGGAAACAAGATGAAGAAGAAAAAAATCCCACAAAGGACTGAACAATAAAGCAGACTTCAGCAGAAACAGGTGATGAAGGAAAGCACTAAACACTGTTACTCAGGTCAGAGAAGATACTGTATTTTCTGGATTATAAGTCGCTCCGGAGTATAAGTCGCACAAGCCAAAAAATGCATAATGAAGAAGGAAAAAAAACATAAATAAGTCGCACTGGACTATTAGTCGCATTTTGGGGAGAAATGTATTTTACAAAATCCAACACCAAGAACAGACATTTCATCTTGAAAGGCAAGTTATAGTAATAATAGAATAGAGAACAACAGGCTGAATAGGTGTGCGCTATGCTAACGTAACACATTGATGGTTATTCAGCTACATGAAGCATAAACAACGAACTGAATAGGTGTCTCGTATGTTAACGTAATACATTAACAGTTATTCACATAACTATAGCATAAAGAACATAATATAACAAGTTCACTAAACTCACCATCTCACTCCTAATCACTAAATCCTTTAAATTCTTCATCCTCGGTGTCGCTTCTGAACAACTCCACCAACTCCGGAGGTAGATGAAGCGCCGCTTCCCCCTCTGCGTGGCTGTCGTCAGACTCAGCATCAGTTCCATTTCCAATTATTCCGCTCTTTCTCAGATGTCTTTATAGCCTAAGTTGTTAGCGGTAATGTTTACATTTTAAATTGTCAGTGGCACACAAGCCTATAGTGCCCTGTCGCGGCTGTCAGTGTGAAAGTAACAAACACGTGAAATATTTTAATATATAAGTCGCATCTGAGTATATGTCGCACCCCTAGCCAGACTATGAAAAAAAGTGTGACTTATAGTCCGGAAAATACAGTATAAAATTAGCTTGATATTATTATTTCTGATAGGAGATTATCTTCTGTATTCGTAAGACATGCTGCAGATAAACGGCTGTGATAGGCCAGTTCCAAATCAACCAGGGAGAAATGGTTTAGTGCGAGTGAGGAACCAGACTGTCCTGCTTTGAAAAGAAAGTAGAAGGGGATGCCTGCCAGGCTAGAAACAACATCATTTGAACTAAAAGCTCAAAGTCAATTTTAGCAGAATTTCACTAACACACCAGAATAACACATACAGCTTACTTCAGTTGCGGTTGGGCAAAGTGCTCTGTGTATGTTCCAGAATGTGCTCTGAAAAAACAGGTATACAGATGTTTGGGGGACAAAAAAATGTACAAGTTGGTGCTCTTGACTGAATTCATACTGTTATTTTGTTTGTTTACATAACCATCTAGCTAACAGATAAAAGGATACTATAATATCAGTTTTAATTCTTTTTCTTTCACCTGTTCCCTTCAGAGGTTGCCACAGTAAATCATTTGCCTCCTTCTAACCCTAGACTCCTCCCAGACTGTCTGTAATGGGTTTTTTGTATCCAAAGAGTTGCATGGCTAAAAACTGCTTTTAAGGCTATGGATTTAAGGGAAGCCAGACTGTCTGTGTCTGTATTTTCATCAGAAGAGTTACAGTGCTAAAAATCATCTTTCACCTTAAGACCAATAATTATCTGAAGTCTCTTAAGTCAACTGGTGTCTAGTGATAACATAAGGACTTTCATAAATTGGCTTTTATATTCCTAATTCTGTCCATCCCCTTAACACCTGCTACCTCCAGCTCTGCATTTTAATCTAGCTATACCTCCTATTGCTCTTGGCTCTTGTTAATGATCAGGTTTAACTTAAAGGCTGGGAAAATAAGCCCTAAGGACATATCTATAAGTGGACTAAACTAAAATAACCATTAAGAGCTCTTGTAATGCACACAGTATACCTAACCTTTTACTTCCATAGTGTACTAATTTAGAATTTTGTATATTTATTGCAGGAATTTATCAAAAGCAAAGCACAGCTCAATAACCTAATAACTAACCTAAACATCTAAAAACTATATGCTCAAATTATCCTTAATTAAGATAAATCAATCAAAACAGATACTTATGAGCTGAGCAGGTTCGGGAGTCCAATAACTGTTTATTAATCCTTGGAGAGCAATTCCAAATAAGTTAAAAAGGCCTAAATCACCAAAAATAGTACAGCTTCAAACTGCCAAGATTGTAAAAGGCAATTCAGTCAAGAATGTACCACAGGTCCAGAAATGTTGGTAAAAAATCCTTTGTCCCATGTTGTACTTGAGCCAGGAAGCTGTAGAATTAGGTGTAGTCCTTCTATGTCTTAGGCTTTGAGGATATTACCTTGCACAGTAAGCTGAAGTGTTGAGAAATGTGTGAGTTCACAAATTTGTGAAATCCATCTTTTCTTGTTCCTGTTGATCCGTTTGGGTCCGGACCTGTGATGGCCAGGCCAATGGTGTGGCAGTATTGTCGTGAGTGGGTGGGTTTTAGGTTTGCCGACAACAACAAGCACTTTTAGCGATACTTGTTAACAACATGGCGATGTGGAAAAGCATAACATATGCTGCTCTACATTAACAAAACAGCAAAATTCTTTGAGCAGCGTCTGTACTGTGTTGTTTTACTGTTGTAGTGGTTTGTTGTTTAGCTATGAAGCTGACGCTTTATCCAATCACCTCCCAGTATTTTACTAAAAGTCTCACTCCACAAACATTTTTAATGAGAGCCATTTCAGATTGATCTAACCTTAGCAGCTCTGTGTCTGGCCTTTGCCAGAAAGAATATTTCTCTCCAAATCAGGCCAAATTCTGCTCATGGTTTCTGGAACTAGAATCCACTCACTCTTGAGAGATGCATATTCCTCCGACTGGCATGATGTCCACTTCAGAGTCTTCCTTGATAAGTTTTGGGAGTGCATTTTTATACTTCTCAATGACATCCCCCTCATCCTTTAGATTATGCTCAGTTTTATACCATAAAAGAAATAAAAAATAAATTAAGATCTCATTGACTCAGATTTCTATACTAAGTTTTATACCATATAAGGCATCAAAATATGATGATTTTTGACATTTTATTGGCTGCATTAAACCCCTTATATGTACATCACAAGTAACGCACACAACTAAAAAAGAGGAGCTAACGTAGTTTCCACTTTAAAAGAGGAACTTACATCACATCTACTTTGATTTTCTGTAGAAAAATTAAGTGACTTTGCAAAACTAATACAGGATTATGACCACTATTACTAATACTACTTTATGCATGCTTTTTGAGTACCATTAAAGCCTTCAAGTTGCAAGCTTAGCTGAGGGTGGCCAGGCTGAGACCTCAATTCAACTTGACAGATGACCCTAAGTCGAATCGATTAATTGATTGCAAATTCACGATTACAAACTTTAGAAAATCTCCCAATATATAATGGTACATCACATGTTTGACTCAAAGACCGACTTGCACTTAAGGAACATAAAATAATGTCTATAGCAGTCAAAGAAGCAGACAGCTAGCCTTCTTCAGCCCACACATGACACAAGCAAGTATTGAAATTTTAAAAGGTCACTACTTCTGTAACAGATTCACTGTATCTAAACGCTGCATGCATGGAAACTGCCTTTAAGACTCTGAATTTATGACAAGTCAGAGAAGACACTAAACACTCCTATTCTTTTAAAAGGTCACCAGACTCTGTCTATAATTTTAGTCTGAAGACTTACACTGCTAAAAATGTCCTTTCCCCCCTTAAGACCAATATTTTTCTTCAGTTAATCTCTCAAGATAATTAGTGTCTGGTTGGATTTGGAGCTATAAATTCAGGAACTGGCTTTGGCTTTTCTTCACCCTAAAGTGATATTACAGTATTATATATAAGCTCTTCTAAATTCTAAAGCACTTTCAAGCAATTTCAACAAGGCATCAGATAAACTTCTTACACAGTAAAGAGGGAAACAGCATTAATGTTCATCTAAGTGGTTGAATAAAATAAAGAGGAGTTTGATTTTGTGTCATTTTGTGTCATGGTACATTTTTTCAATTGCATAACATTTATTTTCAGCCTTACCCTCGGTTGTTTCCCTCTGTCTCTGCCCCACCCACAGGTAAATGATTGGATTAGCTGAGAGCAAAACCCTCACTGCACAATCAGGGCTCAAGATTTGCTGTGCTGATCCCAGAAGAGAAATATTTAAGAGTAAATCTAATGCTGTCACAGTATATGGGGTTGAATTTACTGTCTCTTCTTTAAAATTAATAATAATAATAATACATTTTATTTATAGGTGCCTTTCTCAACACTCAAGGGCACCTTGCAAATACAGGAAAGTAAATTACAAATATGATTCTGTGCGGGTTCTGTGGTGGCCACTCCATGTCTGAAAATGATGTCTCATGCTCCTGAACCACTCTTTCACAATTTGAGCTCGATGGATCCTGGCATTGTCATCTTGGAATCCCGTGCCATCAGGAAAAAAAAAAATCCATTGAAGTAACCTGGTCATTCAGTATATTTTTATTATTATTTTTTTATTATTATTTTATGTTATTTACAGATTTTCTGCAGGATCTTCTAAGTCTAAAAATATCTTAAATTTGAAAATCTGAATTTAAGACCTAAAATTTGCAGAAATGTGGAGTTTTTTCACTGGCTTATTCTAAAATGCCCAATTCAAGGTATTGCCGTTGCCAATAAAAGAGCTCAGATCTTTTCTTACCAAGACCAAAATGCTTTGTAGAACTCTCTGTTCCAAACAGTTGCAAATAAATGGTTGCAATGAAATAAATTTTGTGAATTTTATCTTTGTTTATTTTTGTACACTGTGTGCATATAAAATAGGTCTTAATTTTCCTGAACAATGGTCTTATCAAAAAGGACTAAAAAAGTCTTAAATTCAACTTGTTGAACCCTGCAGAAACCCTATATTTATTTTCTTAACAGTGAATTGTGTTTCTGTAAAGATAATATTAGTTTTTCCAGTGTCTTATTGGAATGTACATTTTCTTCAAATATCCTGGGTCAGTCTATAAGGTGAGAAATACATTTTGTATTTTTAACATAAAGACTGCATCCCTGATTCAGTCATGTAGCTGTTACTCATGGATCTGATCTGATGATCTCAATAAAAATGTTAACCCTAAGACTAAATTTAAGACTATATAGATAAAAACTGTATACTCTCTGACATGTACTGTGAAGGTGCCGCCATATGGCTCAGTGGCACATACATACAGGGCAACTGCAGCCTGCCTTGGCATTGTGGGTTTGAGTCTGGACTCTGACAGTTTGCTGAATGTCTCTCGATTCCTTACTGTGCTAAAAAATATGAACTAAAATATGGCAAAAAATATTAAAAAAAAAAAAAAGGAAAAGAAAATGTGCTGTGAAGGAAACTAGAAATGATACAGCTCATTAATCAGGTCTCTCTTCCTAAGCCACTGTTGGATTTGAACCATTTACAAATCTAATATCTCACTGATGTATGTTCCCTGCAGTTAAACCAGCCCAGTCTGAATTCACACAAGAGCAGAGTTTTGCAAACTGGGGAGCACCTGAACTTTTGTCAGAGCAATTTACCAACTTAAAAGAACTCTTAAGCTGTAATTGAATCTGCATTATAAAAGCTTAGATCAGAGACTCAGGCATTTCTCTGCAGGTCAGAGAGAGGGCTGCAGAGATGTGCTATGTTTTTCAATTGGAAAAGAACTTTCTCTGTAATTAGATTTTTTGAGGGGTGGTGAAAAATGGCTTAGTGCTGAAGGCTGCAGAAGTTGTTGCTGTTAATACAAATAGAAATTGTCCATCTTAAACAAGCTGTGTTGTGATCAGTGGTAATTTCATTACATTGGATATTATTTCATTTAGATGCAAGGGCCTTGTATTAAAGTTTGCTCAGGCAATTTGGGAGAACCATTGTTGATGACAGTAAACAGATTAATGTTAAAGTAGACATATTGTGCTTTTTGAAATAATTTTGTATTTGGATTTTGTATTAGTGTTTCAAGTTTTATAAATTAAAATAATGAATATGTATGGAAAATGTCTTTTCTTTGCAGAGAACACTTGGATTAGGTGTCTGTTGCAGTCTGCTGGCAGCTGTGGGGACTGGACGGAGCATAAAATGGCTATTTAGCACAGCTACTGTATTAGGAACATGATGCTAACAGATGGATAAATGAGCTGGCAGCTTCATAGTGATGGCAATTTGAGCGCCGAAATGATCAGAATGAGTTCGGTGACAGTGTATAGGCTTTAGAGCACTTCCTGGTTTCTCGTGTCTATCTATATGAACTTTCATATTAGTAAATAAGCAAACTTTATACTCAGTTTTTCTCTACTTTTACTCAAGAAATGATTTTGGTGAGTACTTTTACATTTCCTTAGGTAATAATATTTTGGAGGAATCATTCTATTAAGTAGAAATTTGGAGTAGTGACAGCCAGATTGAGGTGGTTTGGACATTGACAGAGGAGGGACAGTGAATATCCAGTATGAGTGAGGAGGCTGAGAATAAAGCTGACAGACAGGAGGCCTAGAGGAAGACCAAAGAGGAGATTTATAGATGTAATGAGGACATGAAGTTATTTGGTGTTTGTTTATTTTATTTAATATGGGACAGTGCACATTAATTAACATGTGTTAATCAGTTGAGCATGTATATGTGCCAGTGTTGGCCAAATAGGCTAATTTTCATCTGTAGTCCCTTGGTGAGAGAAGAGGATGGAGAGGGTGGGGTGAGATGGAGGCAGGTGATTCGCTGTGGCAACCCCTAAAGGGAACAGCTCAAAGGAAAAGAAACCTGTGACGCTCTGATTTCAAGTGTGCTACCCACTTTGCAGCTGAGGTCAAAAATACTTAAACTCCTTTAAAAACTGTCAAGAAGTAAGTCATATTTTTGGCTCAAGTAAAAGTGAAAATGTTTTGGAACATGTCCTCAAAAGTAGTATTTTCTTTAAAAAAAAAAAAAAAAAAAAAAAAAAAGATAAATTACACAAGTATTAGAAGCCCTCAGTTGCCTTCCACCACTGCACTTATCTAGGTTAAAATTTTGCATAAGAGCTACAACAATAATACACAATCTTTTATATTTCTTTTTTCATAAATAAAGCAGACAGTTTGGCAGACAGGTGAACAGCATGTTCCTAATGTATTCACTGCTTTTGAAAACTAAAATTACATAGCAGGCAGCAGGCAGCAGTCAATCAAACCGCCCCCAAACACACACAGTCAAGTAAAAACACTTCTGTGGATTTACAGGAGCATTTACTGCTACATAAACCACAGGCTACATACTAAAAGTCAGTGGTGATAAAATAAAAATGTAAAGACTTTCAAATCACATGAGTCAATATTTTATTCACAGAACATAGATAAGATAACAAATGCTTACATTTTACACATTTCCTGCTCTCTGGTGCATTTTTTTTAGCTGTATGGTTTGAGGAAGATTATTAATATAATAATTATCTTCAGATTTATTTAACAGTGAAAAGAGTAATGAGGCTAACAACTTCTGTGCAAAAACAAAGTGTCACTTGCCTACCTGCATAAAACTCAGCGCCTCATTAAATATGAACACATTAATTTGCATAACAAATTAGGCACAAACGAACTAAAGGAAGGATAAATGCTGTGCCTGTGTTATTAGCGTTTGTTTTGCTTGTTTCATCCTAAAATGTGTAGAAAGTAGTGGAGTCCTGTCCTGGAATTGGATTCCTGAGGTGCAGGAACTCTGTACTCATTTTCATGGAAACAGAGAGGAAAGAATTAGGCATCAGAGATTGCTCTACAATGACAGTTAGCAAGACTTCTTCATACACCTTGTCCCATCACGTGTTCATGTGAATCTGTGAGTGCGAGGTGGGCTTTAGGCGCGGCAAGTATCCAATCACCGAAGAGGTTGTCTGCGAGAGTGAAGCGCTATTGGCTGGCACAGCGTGCACGGCAGGGGAAGGAGAGGGGACGAGACAGAAGCTGCGGAGCGATCCTCAAAGAGTAAAAGAGTAAAATGCGGGACACAGGAAGCCCTAATTTTCTGAACGTGTCATTGGGAGTCATGCACTTATTTTATCCCCCATGAAGGTAATGCCGAGGGAGGGATGGAGAGAACAGGAGCAGAGGTAGGGAGAGAGAAACCAGAAGGGGATCTGAGACGGGCTCAGGTGTATCCAAAAAGGTTTTTTATCGTATAGGTGTTTTGGCCACACAGATACAGCATTTTGGGAGGCTGAATACGATCATTTTTGAAACTGGGTCTCAGAGTGGAATGATTTGAAAACGCCATAGTGATGCTGAATGTCCCATAAAACTTAAGAGCATTTGTTTTTCGTACTTCAGCCTCAATCCAGGGCTGCCACAGTTCACAGTTTGAAACAGCGATGGCCAAGCTGAGTCCAGTCTGAAGGACTTCTTCTGCAACAGCACATTCCAAGTAATAAGTTAAATAGAGAGCACATTATACATTGTCAATTCCAAACTCAAGATCTCAAACTCAAGCTTGGAGAGATTACACCTTTGTCAGAGAGTGACAAATCTGAGCTTACCTCCATTAGTCTCTGACAGTGTGTAGAAGAAAATGACTGCTTTAGTGAGATGTCCTTATGCAAATAAACAACACTCATAGATAAAACTATCCTCACAGGTTAGTATTTAGTATTATTTCCTTTCCACTCTTTCTTTAAAGTAAGTTTTGCACTTTTGATATGATTTAATTGCTGTACTTTTTATGGGGTATTCTTGGTTAAATCCATGCCCTTTAGTTTAAGTAATTGCACAACAACTTTGATGCATATTTGTATACACATTTTAAGTGCTAAACAAAGAAAGGTGTATGTTAAAGGAAAAATATACACAATTTTATGGCATTTAACATTAAGGCCTTGTTGCTAATTGTGTTAGCTGCTGCATGGTGTGGGGCGATCTAAACTAATTGTGTTTAGGAGCTCATTCTGACTGTATACTTGAGTTTGTGTATGAGTGTGGCTTAGTGGAGCGCAGGGCATTGCTAAGCTTAGGGTCCTTATGTAACCAGGACTAGTGCATATGCTGCTTCCAGTACCTTTACCCCACTGCACACTGTTGCCCTAAACACAAACAACAAAATTCTGTGCAATTTCCTGGATCTGTCATTTTTGCATTTTTATGTAAAACATCCATGGAAAAGGAAACAAAACAAAAAAACATTTACAAACAGGGATAAATTAAATAAAGTTTCTTTGAGCAGTCTTTTTGATCATATTGCATTTTAACCAAAGAACAAGAGCGCTAGTGAGATGGCCACTGAATAGATGTGTTTTTCAGAGCTCCTCAGCATATAATCATTTTATCTTTAAAAATCATATTTGCCAGTATTTATGCCACCATTCATGCCTTAAACAGTGAGTAGTGTGTTGTCTACAGAACTTTGTCACTTTGAACCATAAAAATCTCCAGTAAACACAAGAGAAAGACACGCCAGCTACACTCATGTGGCAAAAAATCTCAAAGAGCATCCTTCAGTCCATTAATGATTGGTATGACAAGTTTGAACAAAACTTCCAAAGTGTCACTGCCGGCCAGTAAAAGCTAACGGAGGAGAGGACGGGTGATGTAGGAAACCGAGCAGCGAAACATGAGCAGCATATTCTGAACATGGAAACAAAGCTCGCAGAGTTGCTGCAGGAAAACAAGATGCTTCGCTCCAAGGCTTTGGATCTAGAGGGAACGTCTATATAACCACATTAAAATAGAGGGCGTTCCTGAGAGGGAGGAGAAGGGGAGAACTCTGTATCCCACCTGATCTCTAAATAATTTGGAGCAGATAACTTTGACAAGCCTGATGCCTGTGGATGGAGGGCACACTGACAACCTTCCTAAACTCACAGTTTCCTTATGGTTGGCACATTACATTACTCTGCATGTCCAATAAATGCTATAGAAAAGTAGTTTCCCTTTGCCTTTTTTCTTTATTTATTATTTCTTTTATTTATTTATTTTTATTAAACTAGTATCCTCATTAAGAATTTTCAAGAAAAATCTGGCCAACAGAGCCACAAAGGCATAGTTATAATACAATACAACAATACAAGACAAAAACAACAATCAATCAAACAACAGACTCACATTCTAAACAGTACATACAATAATATTAATACAGTAATGGTTCAAGAGCAATATTCTACAAATACAGGCAGTCACAGACTATTAGCTTTGCGTTCCTTTAAAACAGATTCAGATTCTATTTTGAATCTCTACCTGCTTATGATCCAAAAGGCAAATAAGAATAATCTTTTTATTGCTCCTAAGGTTTTGTTCAGGAGTATACGTGTCTTAGGATAAGATGAACTACTTCATGTATGCCATAATTAAATGTTTGTCAGAACCTCCAATCACCCACAACCTCCAACGGGAATAAGTGGAAGAAGATGAACGAATGAATAATGTCTTATATTTATTGTATCATTAAAGAGAACTCTATGGTCCATTGTCATGTGAAATATGAAAGTCTTTTTTGCACATACCAATTCTACTTTTTTTGTGTGTGAAATTCACAGATAAAATGCCAATGCTTTGGTCATTACTTAAGTTAATTTATGAAAACCTATTACCTTTTCGATTAATGTAATATCATAATTAGGCTGATGGAGTCTTCTCAACCAGAGAGCACAAAATTTTATTGTGTAGCTTTAACTTCTTGTGCTAGATGCAAAAGATAATCTGAAAGAAAATGGATTTAAGGCTTTTGATGTTTGTAAAAAAAAAATACTTTATTAAAGTATGGACATGAACAAGGAGAGAACACATATAAACCTTAATTTAACTATATCAATACATGTTAATGTTAAAGTTACATTAGGATTGGTGATTATAGGCTTAGGGCATTTTGTCATAAGAGCTGATCTCCCACTAAAATAATTTCTGAAAAGTTTTATGGTCCAAATATTACAGTGTTGCTGTAACTAAATTCTTTGTCTTTTATGCATTCTCTTAGGAGTTGGTAAAGCTCATGGTCTTTAAAGAATAGTTCTTTACAGTATGTATGTGAATAAAGATGATCAACAATCTAACTAATATATATGTGGTAAAATTCACCAATAAAACAGCAGTGTCTCACATGGGGAACAGCAGGAAACCACTGAAGGTGCTGTGGTGATTTCCATCATCATAGATTCTTGTATTTGCCCACTGACGCAGAAACACAACATCTCCAGCCTCTAGGAGCAGTGTGGCTCCATTGGCAGAGCGGCCAAATCCATTTGTCTGATGTTCATAAGCAGCAAAAATATGTTGTCCATTCTTCACCAACACAGCTCCTGAACCATATGAAGAATGTCCAAATGCACCAATGTAAAACTCAAAGTGGTAGGCTCCTCTAACTGGTGCTGTGAAAAACCCTGTAGGACACAGTGGACAGTGGACATAGTGTTAACATCAGGATAAACTGTACACAATACAATACACTGTAACATCTGAGTTTATTTACCTGTGTCTGGGCTGTAGGCATTTCCAATGTTTGACACAACGTATCTGAAGACCAGAGGAGTGTCAGTGTTAAATGGTCCAAGATCTCCTGAGCCTGAAGCCAACAAAGAGGCAGAGAAAGCCACTTGTCCCACTGAAAAAAAAAAAAAAAAAAAAACTTAAACTCACAGCACAGTCACCTCAGTCCTCTGAGGACTGTGTGAGGGTTCAGCAGTGTGTTAAATGTTACCTGCTCTGTCTCTCCTCAGAGCCTCCACTTGGTTTTCAGTGACATTTTTCCATGCCTTTATGTTCTTCAGTTCAGTGGCTTGGGCTAAAATAAAGAATAAATTAATCTAAAATTAATGATGGAAAATAACTATACAATTTTATTCAAGCAATAAACACAAATAAAAGTTCATAAACATTTATAAAATAAAAAACAAAATCTTATACCTTATAATCTTATATCTTATAACAAAACTCTTGTTTTAGTTTTTATTTTTATCTTCCTTTTAAATGATGCCACATTCGTAAGGAGGAGGAGCATGCATGTGTGGGATGAGCAGCACAACTGGTAATTGGGTTGCATAAAAGATTTCTCTGCCAGTGCCAAGCAGCTTTTTAGTTGTAGACTCTGGTTTGGTGTTTGGAGGATTGGAGGATTGAAGAGTGAAGAAATACTGGCAGTTTAACTCCAACAGGAGCCTCAGTAGTGTGTGGAAGAACCATACACAGCCACAGCAGCACTTCAGCCTCATGCTGGTCACCAGCCTGGTCACACACCTATTATGGGATGGCATCCCATTCTTCAACCATTATTTGTCAGAAGTCAGCCAACATAGTTGTGTTGGTCACTCTGGCACCAACAGTGTCTAAGCTGATCACACAAGTGTTCAGTGGGGTTGAGGTCAGTACTCACAGCAGACCATTCCATTTTCTCCATTCTGATGAAGCCTGTTCTGTGGGGTGAGTGTTGTCATCTTGGAGGATAGAGTTTGGTTCCAGATTGTGAAAATATGGGATTGCCTCTGGTTGCAGAATTTCATCTCTATCTTTCTGCTTTGGGATTGCCTCCAATAATGACAAGCGGCCAACATCAGTCCACATGGGCAGTCATGGCAGGTCTCCTGGCAGTCCCATGAGACTGGGGATTGTCTGTGTGCAGTCTGTTCCAGATCGTCAGGGCAGAGAGACATCAGCTATATTGTTCCGCAAACCTTGACACAAATCTGTAGAAGATGGCAAAAGGTTCCTCAGTGCTGACAGGATGAGGACACAGTTTGCTTGGGATGCTTTTTTCTTGGGATACACACTTCGCAGCCTGTCTCTGACATCCCCCCTTTATAAAGAACTTGTCTTTCACTTATGGTCACTTTTTGAAGAATCATCACCTGCATGAGTGAGGGGGTACTTATGATATGACAAGAAGGTCAGGGAGTACACAAGACAAAAAAGGTTGGGAACCACTGCTTTATGACTCAGACCCTGTCCAGGGTCTTCAGTCTTCAGTCAGACTTGTCCTGCTGATTTTTGGAGCAGGCACCAACCGACCTTTGTAGCAGGGCCTGTGCCTGGGGAAACCAGAAGCTCGAAACATTTCGCAACAGCAAAAAAGCTTTTTTTTTTTCGAGAATATTACTTACTTTTTGTGCTTGGTTTATATACATGGGTACAAAGAATCAGAGGTAGACTTGGAGAACTAAGAAATCACCTTGTAGTTGTTGATTCATTGGCTCCACATCACTGGTTTGCTTCTCAAGCTCTCTCAGTTTAGCTGATTGTTCTGAAAATAACAGGAAGGAGACAGCTCATGTACAAATACAGGTGCACATTCATTAATCAGTTCACACAGACAAATATTTCAAGCTTTTATTTATTTTAATTAATGATTATGATTATTGTGTAATATTCTGATTTTTATGGGTTTTTAATTTTGGTTTTCATTTGCTGTGAACCATAATCATTGAATGAAATCAAAATAAATTAATGCTTGAAATATTTTACTCTGTGTGCAGTGAATTTGTGAAACATACAGAATAAATTTCCTGTTGAATTGAACTACAGAAATGAATTCAATTTTCCGCAATATTATGTGCCTCTATATGCATGCAAATGTTGTTTAAGAGTATTAAATATGGATTTCGGGTGTCTCTGAGGAGGTGTAAATGTGGCATCATAGTTTAGGTTTGCCTGAAATCAGAGGCCTGAGTACAGTGCACTCCTGGTGTGATCCTGGTGAAATACAGAGGCACAGGGACAAAAACTACACACTAACAGCAGGAAGTGGACTAAATACTGTTTAGCAAAGGCAAAAAAACAAAAACAAATTGCATCTAACGTGGCTATGAAGGAAAAAAAATGACAAAAGAGGGGATATAGTGTAAGTAAATGTATTTGAAATGATGCTAACAAAGCCATCAAATGAGCGTTGCCAGAACACATAATTGATACAAATGATCAAATAGTATCTACACATTTGTATTCAGCTGATGCTGCTGCTCTTTGCTTACAGATAGATACATTTAAAAAAATTAAGTATCACCTTGTAGTTGTTGCTTCAGTGTGTCCACTGTGTTGGTCTGCTCTCTGAGTTTTGCTGCTTGTTCTAGAAGAGACAGGAGGTAAACAGTTCAAACATATTCATCAGAGTAGAGTTTTAGTGAAGTGTTAAATCTCACCTTGGTTCTGAGTCTGCAGCTGCTCGATCCTAACTCTGTGTTCAGCCAGAGCAGCGCTCATGTCTCTGAGCACAGCGTGGATGTCTGATGGACAGGACTGAGGCTGCTCAGACACATTCAAAGACACAAGACTTGGTTTTCTTTGTTCAGTGATGTCATTGTCCTGAAGTTCAGCTCCTGACAGAGAGCAGACCAGCAGCAACAGACAAAACACACTCACACTTTCCATTGTGACAATAACTGAGCTCCAGTGAGTCTCAGACTTATATGCAGCTTTTATCAATCATTTATTACTACACCTTGTGTTATCACACACCATTACATGTCTTAAGATAAGATGAACTACTTTAGACATGCCATAATTAAACCTGTTGTGGAGAGAAAACCCATGAAGTGAAAGTGAACTCCAAAGTGATCTCATATTAAACTGCTGTTTTCTGGCCTTCTGCTTCTCAAAAAAATAGTTGTTTTTGGTCTTTATTAATGGGTTCTGCAGCCCTGTGTGGTGGAGTGGAGACGTATCCAGTAGGCGAGGGTCTGCGCTGAATGAACAGCAGATGCTCATGCAGTGGAAATCTTACGTAATGACAAATTCACACTGAATGCATTGCATGTGCAGTACGTTTCCTACTTAGTATTCTATTCTAATTTACAGCCAGTGTGTTGCATTTGCTGCATGTATCTGACCAGAGCGAGCTGGGCAGACCAGGAGTTTATGTGATAACAACCATGTATACAGAGAGCAACATCTAAAAGCCACATTTGCCTGTCTGACCAGAATCTCCTGTTCATTTGGATATTTTTTCTACCATGGGAAAGTATGTCATGTACATAAATATTTCTTTGTCCTCACGTTTGAATGATATCCAGTCTCATTTGTGACCACGTGTCCTCAGTTAAGATGTAATGTTTACACAGTGGTTGAGAGTCTGCATATCTCGTTTTATTTTGAAATATACCAGATCCTCTTCACTGGTTCCATGTCTGACTTCCTGTTTGTCTCGATCTGGTCTGTTCACCTTTATGCACAGTAACTATAGTATCCATTAAAAAAAAAAAAAAGAAGACTCCTTGCACATTTTTTCAGGACGCTGTACTAACTCCTGAGCCACTGTGTGAGTACACTTCACTGTACTGATTTTATAACTTGTTTATGTCCTGGTTTAACCTTCACCCCTGAATTTCTGGAACAAATATAATAAGATAAGAAGTCATTTAATTTTGTGCATCCTCAATAAAAATAATCAGCAATGTCTTGTATTTATTGCATCACTTAGAGAACTTTATGGTCCATTGTTATATGCAAAAAAGGCCTTTATATTTCACATGACAGTTCTACTTTTTTGCTATTAAATCCACTGATAAATCTAATCCAAGCAAATGCTAACACATTAAATGAAACTGTGCTGTTGGGTTTTCATATCAGACACACTGTAACTGACTGGATGGTGTTGCTTTGTATCTGAAAAAGCAAAACAATGTAGTATTTGGATCTTAACAGGAAGAACTGCCCCTCCCTCCACCCCTGAGCACTTCTCATTATCGTCCTTTATCACAATGTAACTCAGGAGCGGGTAGATCACTCTGAGCTGCTAGTAAAACACAAGCATAATGCTATTGTCATTACTTAAGTTAATTTATTAAAAATACAAACTATGAAAATACACTCCCTTTTCTGTTAATATGGCTGTCAAAATTGGGCTTCTGGAGTCTTATCAACCAGAGAGAGCACAAAATCACACTGTGTGGCTTTAATGTCTTGTGCTAAATACAAACAGTCTGGAATAAAATGGATTTAAGGCTCTTGATGTTTGTAAAAAAAAAGTATTTTATTTAAGTATGAACATGAACAAGAGGAGAGTGAACAAACCTTAATTCAACTGCAGTAATACATGTATTGCAAATTTTTAATACATTGGTAAATCTTGTGGTGTTTAAAGAACAACCATTTTACTCAAATAATGCAAACAGAAGATTGCAAATTAAAATGTCTTTATATACAGTATGTATGTGAATAAAGATAATCAATAAACTAATTAAATATATATGTGGTAAGATTCACCAATAAAACAGCAGTGTCTCACATGGGGAACAGCAGGAAACCACTGAAGGTGCTGTGGTGATTGTCACTATCATAGATTCTTGTATTTACCCAATGACGCACAAACACAACATCTCCAGCCTCTAGGAGCAGTGTGGCTCCATTGGCAGAGCTGCCATATCCATTTGTCTGATGTTCATAAGCAATAAAAATATGTTGTCCATTCTTCACCAACACAGCTGCTGAAGGATATGAAGAATGTCCATGTGCACCAATGTAAAACTCAAAGTGGTAGGCTCCTCTAACTGGTGCTGTGAAAAACCCTGTAGGACACAGTGGACAGTGGACATAGTGTTAACATCAGGATAAACTGTACACAATACAATACACTGTAACATCTGAGTTTATTTACCTGTGTCTGGGCTGTAGGCATTTCCAATGTTTGACACAACGTATCTGAAGACCAGAGGAGTGTGAGTGTTAAATGGTCCAAGAGTTCCTGAGCCTGAAGCCAACAAAGAGGCAGAGAAAGCCACTTGTCCCACTGAAAAAGGAAAGAAAAATTTACTCACAGCACTTCTCTCATCTCTCTAAATTTGTTCTGGCTTTCTTTTATTGTGCTGACTTATTGTTGAGACAGTTCTGTTACTGCCTCCATTGTCCTGATGTTTCCCCACACATCTAAAGTATCTCTGAGGACTGTGTGAGGGTTCAGCAGTGTGTTAAATGTTACCTGCTCTGTCTCTCCTCAGAGCCTCCACTTGGTTTTCAGTGACATTTTTCCATGCCTTTAAGTTCTTCAGTTCAGTGGCTTGGGCTAAAATAAAGAACACGTTGATTTAAAATTAGTGATGGAAAATAACTATATAGTTTTACACAAGCAATAGACCCTTCCTTTCATCTCGATATTTTTCTGCTTTGAGACTGCCTCCAATCATGACAAGCATCCAACACCAGCACAAATGGGTCTAGTGATGGAGGGCAGTCATGGCAGGTTTCCTAGCAGCTCTATGAGACGGATGAATGGCTGTGTGCAGTCTGTCCCAGATTGTCAGGGCAAAGAACCATTGCTCATACTGGAAACCTTGACCGCAAATTTGTAGAGGATTGCCAACTACAATTAGGTCCATAAATATTTGAGCAATGACACAAGTTTTATTATTTTAGCTGTTAACCAAAATGTATTCAACTTAACTCACTTATAGTAATATGTGATTAAAGTGCAGCCTTTCTGCTGTAATTTGAGAGTTTTCACGTCCAAATCTGTTGAAGCGTTCAGAAGGTACTGCTCTTTAATGTGTAGCTGCCTCTTTTTCAGGGACTCAAAAGTAATTGGACAAATGAACTTTACCATGAATAACTTTTTTTTTTTTTTTTTTTTTTTTGACTGCCTGAAGTCTGAAGCCCATGAACATCACCAAACACTGGGTTTCCTCCTTTGAGATGCTTTACCAGGCCTTTACTGCAGCTGCCTTTAGTGGTTGTTTGTGGGTCTTTCTGCCTCAAGTCTTAAACAAGTGAAAAAAAAACGATTGCTTTTGCAGAATGTTTTGGGTCATTGCCCATCTGCATTGTGAAGCACCGTCGAATCAACTTCATGGCTTTTGGCTGAATCTGAGCAGAAATCATCATATGCCATACACTTGAGAATTTATCTGGCTGCTTCTGTCACACCACCAATAAACACCAGAGACCCAGTGCCATCAGAAGTTGCCCATTATTCTGGTACAGGCTGCACCTTGTGGTGAGCTGACTGTATTTTCTCTCGTGAAGTCTTCTCATTATGGTGGACCTAGACACTGATAGACCTACTTCCTGGAGAAATTTCCTTATGTGGGTGCAGGTGTTAAATTTTATTTTATTTTTTTTTATGTGTGTGTGTGTGTTTTTTAGCCGAAGTATCGAGACTAACAGCAAGTGGACTAAACACTGTTTACAAAAGACAAAAAACAAAAATGTGCATCTAACAGGAAAATAAAGGAAATATAAGCGGATATAACGTAAATAAATGTATTTGCAATATTGCTAACAGAGCTAACAAACTAACATTTCCAGAACAACACATAATTCATATAAATGATCAATTATTACCCACACAGTTGTATTCAGCCAATGTCTCTACTCTTTGTTTAGGATAGATTTAGAGAAATAAGTATCACCTTGCTGTTGACGCTTCTGTGTGTCCACTTCTGTCTGTAGTTGTTGGTTCACTGTGTCCATTTTTCTGAGTTTTGCTGCTTGTTCTAGAAGAGACAGGAGGTAAACAGTTCAAACATATTCATCAGAGCAGAGTTTTAGTGAAGTGTTAAATCTCACCTTGGTTCTGAGTCTGCAGCTGCTCGATCCTAACTCTGTGTTCAGCCAGAGCAGCGCTCATGTCTCTGAGCACAGCGTGGATGTCTGATGGACAGGACTGAGGTTGCTCAGACACATTCAAAGACACAAGACTTGGTTTTCTTTGTTCAGTGATCTCATTGTCCTGAAGTTCAGCTCCTGACAGAGAGCAGACCAGCAGCAACAGACAAAACACACTCACACTTTCCATTGTGACAATAACTGAGCTCCAGTGAGTCTCAGACTTATATGCAGCTTTTATCAATCATTTATTACTACACCTTGTGTTATCATACACTTATACATGATAAGATGAACCACTAGGACTACAGAGGCACCGATTCATGTTTTTCCCATGGGTGCCCAGTCCCCTCCCTGTTGTTGTTTTGCTGTATCAATGCACATGGCACGGTGCAGGGAGCACCCATGTTTAGTCATTGCATTTAATCTTAGTAAATATAATTAATAGAAAGAAAGGAACACGAGTTCTCACCAGTCTTGTTAGCCGTCCTAACACTGCTATCAGACTTTTTCACATTTTGTCTCTTGTTGTCTCCTTTGTCTGCCTGAAAATAATACAGTGCTTCCATTTGTCACATCCAGCCCTGAGACTTAAGTTATGTTTTTTGTGTTTTTTACTCATTTTTTGTTCCCTTCCTTTTTATTTTGGTTACTGACCACTTTGTCTCGCTTCAGATTGGTTTACTTCCTGTCTTTGTTTGGTTCCCTGCCTTGTGTGATCACCTGACCCTCCCTGATGTGTTTCACCTGTGTCTAATTGTCTCCACTCCCCACCTCTGTATTTAAGCCCATCCTTCCCTTTGTCCTGTGCCAGTTCGTCAGTTCTACTTTGTGTCTGTGTTCCAGCCCTGATTTTCTGCTTGTGATTCTCTGTGGGTTTTTTTTAAATTTGGATAATTTTTGGATTTTGGCTTTGCCTGCCATCTTTGGATACTTTTGCCTGACATGATGTTTAAATAAACTTGAGCCTTTGTCTGTGAGTCACGCTTTCCGAGTTCATTTCTTTGTAGCCTGCATTACAGTACAAACTGGCCATGAATGTGGACTCAGGCCCAGGGGTTGGATCTCCACCATCAAGAGGAGCAGCTCTCAGCCCTGAAGCATGAACTAAGGGAGATTTCAACCTACCAGGCTGACTACTTCTCCACAGTGTGTGAGCAACTTTCTTACTTGCTTAACGAAGTACAAAGACTTTCAAGCTCTCCTACAGAGCCACCTCCCGCTGAACCCTTGCCTGCTCAAGCTCAGTCCTCCTCTGCCCTTGTGCCAATGTTGCCACCTCCCCACCTAGCCAGAGCAGAAAAATTTTCTGGGGACTCAGGTGATTGCCGCACATTCTTGACTCAGTGTGGACTTTATTTTGAGCTTCAAGCTGCCCAACTGACCGATCCAAAATTGTTTATATCATTTTCTGTTTGACCGGTCGAGCTGAAGCCTGGGCCACTGCTGAATGGAGCCACAATTCTCCTGTGCAGCTCTTATCAGCTCTTCATTCAGACACTGACACAGATCTTTCAGCACACCAAACCAGGACATGAAGCAGCTCGTGAGCTTGTAACACCGAGTCAGGGAACCAAGAGGCCCTGTTTAATGCCTTTCTGAGTGCACTTTGGCCCAGCTAGCTCCTTAGGACCTCCCTGCCAACATTGACTCTTTAATTGCTCTAACAGTCAAGATTGAGAAGACACTTGAAGAAAGGGAGAGGGAGAGGTTCCAGACCAGGAGTTTCTCTTCCCACCTCCAGAGGCGCCTCGCTCCATCAACCTCCTTGGGCCACCACATTTCTACCTCTTCATCTCCAGTCCATGTTTCTCCGGCTCCTCCTGCTACATCAGAGAAACCCAGCGGGGACGGAATCACCTCTCTCCTGAGGGGTGACAACGCCATGTATTAGAAGGACGCTGCATTTTCTCTGCAATTTCATCACCACCTGTGCTTTTAAAAGAACAGGCTTGTCAGTAAGAGAGAGGATTCTGGTGAGCCAAACCAATCAAGCCTCTGGAGGCCACTGCTTTAGATGGCAGACACCTCTGGTGAGTAACCCACCACACCACCCCAGTAACCCTCACATTCCCTGACAAACAATGTGAGACTTTAAAATTGCACCTTTTCAACTCCACTGAGCACCCCTTGATCCTTGGCTACCCCTGGATGAGGCAACGCAACCCCCAAATAGACTGGCCATCAGGGAGAAAAATTTCATAGGAAAACCTTTGCCATTCGTCCTGCTTTCATCTAAGCCTCCTGAACTGTTTGGAGATCTGTCCACTCAGTCTGACTTTGCTGATCTTTCTAAAGTCCCTTTGTGTTACCATGACCTGAAAGAGGTTTTTAACAAAGCCAAAGCCAATTCCCTCCCTCCTCATCACCCATATGACTGCCCGATTGACCTCCTACCTGGCACTTCTCCTCCTAGGGGACGTTTGTACTCCTTGTCCTCACCAGAGACGGCTGCTATGAAAGACTACATCAACTCAGCTCTGGCAGCAGGCATTATCCGTCCTTCAACTTCTCCAGCAGGGGCAGGATTTTTCTTTGTGGATAGGAAGGACAAAACCCTCTGCCCATGTATAGACTATCATGGTTTGAACTCGACTACCATCAAGAATCGTTACCCCCTCCCTTTGCTCTCGACAGCTTTTGAACTCCTGTGTGGGGCAAAGGTCTTCACTAAGCTGGACCTGCGCAATACCTAGTCCGCATTAGGGAGGGGGATGAATGTAAAACTGCTTTAATACTCCCAGTGCCCACTAAGAGTATTTGGTGATGCCGTTTGGACTCAGCAGTGCCTCTGCAGTTTTCCAGGCCTTTTTGAATGACATCCCCCGGGACACGTTGGACATGTTTGTTTTTGTTTACCTCGACGACATTCTCATTTTTTCTTCTGATCTTCACTCTTATATCCAGCAGGTTCGCCAGGTTCTCCAGCACCTCCTTGATCAGCACCTTTATGTTAAGGCTGAAAAATGTGAATTCCATGTCCCTTCAGTGTCCTTCCTTGGCAGTGTGGTGTCTGAAGGGGAGGTTAAGACGGCTCCTGTCAAGATCAGTGCAGTGAAGGAATGGCCCACTCCCATGCGCGTAATTTCCAGGGGGGTTAGGGGGGTTATGACCCCCCCCAAAAAAATCAGGTCGAGCCAATATAAACCCCCCCAATAATCACAACATTGCGATGAATACAAAAATGAATTATCTTGCATGAATAAATTGTCGATTTTCTGTATTAAATTCGTTTGCCAGCAAAATAGCAAAAGAGTTATTAGTTTACTCAGAACATTAACATAACTTTGACGTTAACTCAGTAATTCAGTAGCTAGCTGTCAGTGTGTAGATTACTCACGTTGGTAAGAAATAGGTTCGATTGTGATGACCTAATAAATTAGGCTAATTATTGAATATTAGTGTTAACATTGACATGGTAATAGTTATGATTGACTAACTAAATGAAATGCATTAAAATTATTTATTTTTGTTAATGAACTGATTTAGTATCTGCTTTCTAAAGGCTCAATAACTCGTTATACAGATACAACGATGACCTTGGTATGAGAATAAAAGATTTTTTTTTAAAACTTGGGAGCACTGTTAATACGCTAGTAAGATGATAAAATGCTTTCCAACATTTTGGTTAGGGAAAATATTGCATGTATTCTCCAAAACGGTTGTGAATGTACCACTTCTTTCAAACCATTTGAACATTAACTGAGCTTATTTTATATCAGGTTCTAGAATGTGAATGGAGAAGTGACCAGGGCAATGGCAGTGGTAATGGTGATGGGAGAGAGACAGATCATTTGAGAGGGAGAGGAGGAGGCACAGGTGAGGCAACAGAGAGAGAAGGAGGTGACAGAGGAGGTGCAGGAGTTGAAGAGAGAGAGAGAGAAGGAGGCGACGGAGAGTCAGGTGACCAGAAGCAGGGAGAGAGAGCACAGAGAGACGCCGCACAGGAGACACAGACGACCAGGTAAAAGACATAAAAATAATGCATGGTGGTGGAAAAAGGCTATTGAGAAGTTCTCAAGACATGCAAAAAGTCAGTTGTATATCCATGCCATGAACATCTGTGCTCAAAAAGAGAATTCTGTAGCTTCACAGATTTCTTCAGCTGTTGCCAGACAACAAGAGGAAGCAAGGTATGCATTGTTGAAGATTGGAGGCTCCATCAAATATTTAGCTTGACAAGGTTTAGCTCTACAGGGTCATGTTGAAGAGAGAGGTAATCTATCCCAAAATTTTAAAGAAAAGGCAGACGATGACCCAGCTTTTCGAAAGTGGTTAGAGGCACACAAGCACAACACAACACAAACACAAGTCCTCTCATTCAGAATAAAATACTGGGTATAATAAGCAAAGAGATTATAAGAGGAGTAGTTAACACTATTCAATGCCTCCCAGTCACACAGTTTGCCTTGATTGTGGATGGTACCCAAGATATAACAGGTCAAGAACAAGAATCTGTATGTCTACATTATGTGGATGATGACTTAAATCCTCATGAGAAGTTCATTGGAATGTATACAGCGACCAAAACAACAGGAGAGCATCTTGCAAAAATGATATTAGATGTGCTCTGCAGACTAAATTTGCCATTGTCAGCGCTGCGCGGCCGGACATATGATGGTGCAGCAAATATGGCTGGCAAATACTCTGGTACACAGGCTCTTATTAGGGAGAAACAGCCGCTAGCACTATATGTGCACTGTGGAGTACACTGTGAATTTGGTAGCACAAAAGGCTTGCGCAGCTTCTAGAGTAGTGCGAGATGCTCTTGACTGGGTTCATCAATTAGGAGTTTTGTGTGGACAATCTGGCAAATTCAAGCAGATGTTTCACTAGATAGCAAAATCTGACCATGGAACCTCAAGTGCCTTGAAACCCTTGTGTGAAACTAGGTGGACGGTTAGACATGGTGCTAGCTGTTCTGTTCTCAGGCAGTATGACTTTATCCTCACTGCCTTAGAGGAAATGGCAGAGAATGACTCCCCCACTGCAGCCACTGCTAATGGTCTGTATCAGCAGTTTATGAAAGGTAGTACTGTACTTGGTGTTGTGATGGCACAAGCCGTTATTGGAGAGCTGGAGTGTCTCAACACTTCTCTTCAGAGAAGGACACAGACTGTGTCTGGTATGCAGGCTGCTGTTTGTATGGTTCAGTCTACTCTCAATGGCAAGAGAAATGATGAGGCCTTCCAAAGCCTTTTTGAGAAGGCATCTACTGTTGTGAGTTCTTTAGAATTAGGACCCATAACAATGCCAAGGGTTCGACAACCACCCAAGCACTTTAGTGGAGAATCAAATGGTTTCAGGCCTAAAACTCCTATGGAACACTACAGAGTTGAGTTTTATAAGGTACTTGACACCACTGACACACAGCTTACAGAACGTTTCCAGCAGGGTGGTTTTCTTACCCTGCTAAAACTAGAGAACTCCCTGCTTTCTGGGAATATTGACCCGGTGGTTTGTGAATATTCAGAAATAAATACACAGCGGCTTGAAATTCAGTTACCTATGTTCATGCATAGTACACGTACAGTTCCAGTGCAGAGGCTATAACCATTCTTAAAAGTCTGCCAACTGAAGTGCGAGGCTTATTCACTCAAATTGAAACTCTGATGAGGTTACTCCTTGTTGTACCAGTCTCGTCCTCTGAGGCAGAAAGGAGCTTTAGTGCCCTTAGAAGGTTAAAGACATGGTTACGTGCAACTATGACACAACAGAGGCAGAACCATGTAGCAGTTTGTCATTACCATCAAGACCAGTTGGACCTTTTGGATAAGAAGTCAGTGTGCAAAGAGTTCATTTCTTATACACTCAGACGCAAACAGGTATTTGGTGCTTTCACCTGAATTGCAACAATATATGGTGTTTGGCATGGCACACTCAGTCAAACATTGTGATGTAAATGTAACATACCTTATATGTGCCTTTGTTTTGTTTTGTTAACTTGTTTATTTGTGTAAATTAAGCAATGCAATTTGATTAATACGTTTTGAGTGTTCATTCAAGGATAGTGAACACAATCAGAATCAACTGAGTAAGTACTAGTGCTTTAACACATAATGAAATTTCCTTTGGGATCAATAAAGTATCAATCTATGTAATAAGAATGCTTTAATAGCCTAGTACATAGCTGAAGCTAAGTAAATCAGAGTGAAAGTATCATAATGCATTTCTAATACAGAAACTCCAAATTAGCATACTCCTTTTACAAAAGTACATGATTCAATGTGTAAAAAAAAAAAAAAAAAAAAAAAAAAAAAAAAAAATAGGTGGACAGTTTAACCTCCCCAATATTACACCCAAAGTTACGCCCTTGCCCACTCCTACCTCACGTAAGCAGGTTTAGCGGTTCCTCAGCTTCGCTAATTAACCCTAACCCCATTTTGTCAGGTAACAGAGGAGGAAACTAAAGCAGAAGGCTGGGAGTACAAGTAAAGAATGTACAGTATTAAAGACAAATACAGCTACAGCAGAAGACGCTAAAGGAGCCCAGTATCAACAGTGACAGTCTGTAAATCTGACTCAGGACAAGGTCAGCATTTTTACTGAGCACTGCTCCTCTCATCTCTTCGTACACACATTTTAGGGCTCATCACATAACAGTAGGCTTGGTGGTGACATTCTTGTGTTGAAAGTAGCCTATTTGCATTTGTAGGTGTTGTGCAGGACATATATGATTTTGTAATTTCTGTGATATTTGTAGAGGCTTAATTTAGCCTCATGTATGTATTAAGATTGTTTGACAGGTTTTGAGAATTGAAGTAACTGGGAGATGCATTTGGCATTTTATTGTGAGACTATGGGTGGTCCTAGAACACTGCCCAGTAATTAGTTTTACAGATTCAAAAATAAGGTAATTTGTATAGTATAATAATTATAAAGTATAAACCACAATATATATTTTTATTTTAGTTGTACCATAGGCAAAGCAGGCCAAGTCAATGCTGCATGGTTTAGTATAAAATCTTTATTTACCCATAGGTCCACTGGCCCTGGGTCTTGGTGTAGTGCAGTTAGATGATCTTTCTGTTCTAAAAACGAGATTATTTCCATTTGGCTAAAAAATGTATGTAGGCCCTATACACTAAAATCCATAACCCCCCAAAACAACATGTTATTAGTGTTTTAGACTCAGTCTAAATGTGTCTCCTAAAGGTAAGGCTGCTGTCTTTACTTACTGCTGTTTCTCTATATGAGCATGAGAATCTAAAAATGACTGCTGTAATGACAGACACTGGGACTGTAACTTATGCTATTTACGCTTTATAATAATCATTGCTGGTTGTAATTTCTGGTTCCTGGCTTCAGCCCTTGTTCAATAGATGCAGCACAGAGAGGAGATGTTAGTTAATAGATGTGTTACTGCAGTGTCGGTTTGAGCTAATGGGCTTTATAAAGTAATGTGGTCATCTCTTACACATGTTAAACTGCTTTCTGGCTCAGAGTTTGTCAAGTCATGGATGTCTGTCTTAGAAAAACATGCTGTGTTCAAAATCATATTACTAATTACTTTGTGTTCACACTTAACTGTAGTACGAACATTTAGGTTTTTGCCTGTTTGGCTTCTGAGGTGCTCAGCAGACCTTCTTCACTAACAGAATTGTCTTAGAAATGCCAATGGCCTGCACTAAGTCACATATGGGTTAGAGACACTAACACTGTGGAGGGCCGCCCGAGTAGGACTCCAAGTTTTGGTGAAAAGTTGACAACCCTGACTCCTTGCATATTTTTTCAGGACGCTGTACTAACTCCTGAGCCACTGTCACTTCACGTGTACTGATTTTATAACTTGTTTATGTCCTGGTTTAATCTTCACCCCTGAATTACTGGAACTGCCATTTTAGTCGCGATAAGAAGTAATTTAATTTTGTGCTTCCTCAATAAAAATAATCAGTAATGTCTTGTATTTATTGTATCACTGAGGAGAACTCTATGGTCCGATATGCAAAAAAACTTTATATTTCACATGACAGTTCTACTTTTTTGCCTTAAATCCACTAAGAAAATGCTAACACTGAAACTGTACTGTTGGACTTTCACACTAGACACACTGTAACTGACTGGATGGTATTGCTTTGTATCTGAGACATGAGTTAAAGCAAAACAATGTAGTATTTGGATCCTGGTCTGCCTCTACCACAAGCCCCTCCTTCTTCTCACCAGCAGCTAATTCTCCAATCAAGACCCACATCTTCAGCAGCATAAAGACCTGGTTCATTTCTCCACACATTGCCAGATCGTCAGTTTACCCACCGTGGTAAAGTTACTGCTTGGCCCATACTATTTTTGCTTTTTTTTTTTTTTTTTTTTTTTTTTGGGACCATGTATCAGTTTGTGGAACTCAGTAATTCTGCTTGTTTCTTCACTGTTTTGCCTTATTTTCCTCTATAGAGCTCCCTCTACATTTCGGAGTAAAGCACTAGCACAAGTCCAGTTGACTCCTATTGTGATCCCTCGCTTGGCTTTACTTTTGTTTTTCCCTCCTCAAATCTGTACAAAGTTTTATTTTTTTATTTTTTATTTTTTTCATTTGGCCACTCTGCTATGACAAAAATCAAGAAATAAAGCCTTCGCTAGCTTGTTTTTTGGATATCCGCGACGTGCCACTTTCTTGCAAGACATGAGACTTCTGTGACACCGGGTCGACAGCACTCAAACTTGCAAGTGTCACTTTCAGCCCAGAGACACCAGGGGGAGATGTAAGACGCTTCATTTACCCCACAAAAGCTCATTTAACCATCACACGGACTCCAAAACTGTTTATTTCTATTTAGTTCTGCTTTAAAGGTACTATGCATTTGTGCAGAAAATATTTTTTATATTTCATAAAAGTTACCCATGTCTGCCAAGATATGTTAAAAATAAATATTAGTTTTACTGATAACAATGGTACAGTTGATTAATTAACTAAAATATATATTTTACAAAATGGCTAAGTTGTTTTTATTTACATTTTTTGTTTTGGTTCTAAAATTGCATTGCCAATCGTCCAATCAGAAAGGAGTCCATTGTTTTGATTTAGACTGCAGTACCATTAATAAACCAGTGCAAGTGCATGCTGCTTACAGTACCTTTAATGCTCCTGGTCCTTTATAGGGCTTTTCTGGTGTATTTTTTACTCTGATTTTGGCATTTCTTATGCTAGGGTGAAGATATTTGACAAAAATGTTCAGTAATAAATTAATTTTAAAATTTCAGTGCCACAACTGTCTGGGAAAAAAAACCTCACATTCTTCCTCTTAAAGCCCTTTTTAGTCTCATTGAGTTACATTAAAATCACTTATTTTCACTCCACTTATATTGCAATACAGAAATGTTAAATTATGTTAATTCCTTTGTAACCCTGTCAGTCAGAGGCTAAAATATACACAAACAAAAAAAAAAATCACCATCAGATCCACCATTTTCTCATTGCATTGTGGGAAATAATTTCCTCATAATTCTTCCCATTAGATAACAGTGACTGTAGCTCAATCCTTTTAGGGCTTTAAGAGGAAGAACCTGAGTTTTAGCTCTTTTTCTGTGTGATTTTCTACTTTTTTTTTTTTTTTAATGGCACAAAAGTATAAATGTATCAATATCAGTGTTGGGACTAATCAGTGACCTATCAGAGGCTGGTAATTCCTGCACAAACAAAAAATTACTTTGCATCAGTAAATAATAAATAATTCATGTTTTATTTACAAATATGTTGGCATTATATAAACAAACTGGTATTTAGAAAGTTAAAAATATAAAAATGAATTCACTTTTACTATGTATGATGAGGACAGTGGTTAATAACCAAAAAACAAAATAAAGTTGTTCTTTTTTTTATGTTCTGTATTTCTAAATGTGACCCAGTGACCTAAAAGGAAAAATGGGATTTATTTTTTATTAAAGGAGGGCCTGAGGGTTAAGTTAATTTATTAGAAATACAAACTATGAAAATGCACTCCTTTTTCTGTTAATATGGCAGTCAAAATTGGGAGCACAAAATCACACTGTGTGGCTTTAACGTCTTGTGCTAAATACAAAAGGTAATCTGGAAGAAAATGTATTTAAGGCTCTTAATGTTTGTAAAAAAAAAAAGTATTTTATTTAAGTATAGACATGAACATGAGGAGAGTGAACATCTAAACCATAATTCAACTGCAGTAATACATGTATTACTGGAACCAAATTCTCAAACACGTAGAAGCCATTGGTAAAGCTTGTGGTTTTTAATAAACAACCATTATACTCAAATTATGCAAATAAAAGATTGCAAATGAAATTGTCTTTATATACAAAATGTATATCAATACAGATAATCAAGAATCCAATTAAATATATATGTGGTAAAATTCACCAATAAAACAGCAGTGTCTCACATGGGGAACAGCAGGAAACCACTGAAGGTGCTGTGGTGATTTCCATCATCATAGATTCTTGTATTTACCCACTGACGCAGAAACACAACATCTCCAGCCTCTAGGAGCAGTGTGGCTCCATTGGCAGAGGTGCCATATCCATTTGTCTGATGTTCCCAAGAAATAAAAATATGTTGTCCATTCTTCACCAGCACAGCTCCTGAAGCATATGAAGAATGTCCATGTGCACCAATGTAAAACTCAAAGTGGTAGGCTCCTCTAACTGGTGCTGTGAAAAACCCTGTAGGACACAGTGGAGAGTGGACATAGTGTTAACATCAGGATAAACTGTACACAATACAATACACTGTAACATCTGAGTTTATTTACCTGTGTCTGGGCTGTAGGCATTTCCAATGTTTGACACAACGTATCTGAAGACCAGAGGAATGTGAGTGTTAAATGGTCCAAGAGTTCCTGAGCCTGAAGCCAACAAAGAGGCAGAGAAAGCCACTTGTCCCACTGAAAAAAAACAAAAACAAAAAACTTACACTCACAGCACAGTCACCTCAGTCCTCTGAGGACTGTGTGAGGGGTCAGCAGTGTGTTAAATGTTACCTGCTCTGTCTCTCCTCAGAGCCTCCACTTGGTTTTCAGTGACATTTTTCCATGCCTTTATGTTCTTCAGTTCAGTGGCTTGGGCTAAAATAAAAAATAAAAAAAAATCTGAAATTAATGATGAGTAACTATGCAGTTTTACACAAACAATAAACACAAATGGAAGTTTATAAACATTTAGAAAGTAAGCACAAAAAATGTAATGCTGTTGTTTTATAATTTATATTTTTATCTTCCTTTTGGGATGAGCAGCACAGCTGGTAATTGGGTTGCATGAAAGATTTCTCTGCCAGTGCCAAGCAGCTTTTTAGTTGTAGACTCTGGTTTGGTGTTTGGTGGATTGGAGGATTGAAGAGTGAAGAAATACTGGCAGTTAACAGGCAGTAACTCCAACAGGAGCCTCAGTAGTGTGTGGAAGAACCATACACAGCCACAGCAGCACTTCAGCCTCCTGCTGGTCACCAGCCTGGTCACACACCTAATGAGGGATGGCATCCCATTCTTCAACCATTATTTGTCAGAAGTCAGCCAACATAGTTGTGTTGGACCTCAGTGCTTTTTTATTTGGTTTTATTTTTTTATCAATTCACATCAAGAAATATTTCAAGCTTTAAGTAGAGGATGAAATAAAGATCACCTTGTATCTGTTGCTTCCGTGTGTCCACTTCTCTCTGTAGTTGTTGCTTCAGTGTGTCCACTGTGTTGGTCTGCTCTCTCAGTTTTGCTGCTTGTTCTAGAAGAGACAGGAGGTAAACAGTTCAAACATATTCATCAGAGTAGAGTTTTAGTGAAGTGTTAAATCTCACCTTGGTTCTGAGTCTGCAGCTGCTCGATCCTAACTCTGTGTTCAGCCAGAGCAGCGCTCATGTCTCTGAGCACAGCGTGGATGTCTGATGGACAGGACTGAGGCTGCTCAGACACATTCAAAGACACAAGACTTGGTTTTCTTTGTTCAGTGATGTCATTGTCCTGAAGTTCAGCTCCTGACAGAGAGCAGACCAGCAGCAACAGACAAAACACACTCACACTTTCCATTGTGACAATAACTGAGCTCCAGTGAGTCTCAGGACTTATATGCAGCTTTTATCAATCATTTATTACTACACCTTGTTTTTATCTCACACTTATACATGTCTTAAGATAAGATGAACTACTTCAGACATGCCATAATTAAACAAACATGTTTGTCAGAATCTGTTTTTCAGACAACAGCCCTTTATACAAGTGTTTGATACTGACAGTAATGCACTTTCCACACTAGCAGTGTTTGAAATGGAAACCATAGTTCATTTTCAGATTTCTGCAGTGAAACAAGTTTTATGCCTTTGTCCATCTCTGTGGGTCATATTTCATATTTCAAATTTCAAGTATTTATTGTCATTGTTACAAAAGAACAACAAAATTGCGTTCAAGGTCATTTAACCCTGGTAGAGATCTCCTTCTTCCAGATCCACCTCAGCAGCAGCCGCCCCATCACTGTGCTTTTGGCATCTCCCCTTTCCTTCACGTTGCATTCTCCCAAAGTGGAGACGATTATGTGATATCAAGTGAGCCACCACATTATGAATTTTCTTTCACATAAATGCATCATGTGAAGACAAAACAGACGTCCTCTGTCTGAGTTTCTTCTTACAGAAACAGCTCACTTCTGTGTAACTTAGTGGTAATCTTTAAAATGGACTGTCTGCTTTAGGCCCAAGTTACATATAATGCTAAAAAGGCAAATCACTGCCACAGACACAAGAAACTCTTGCAACATTGCACAGTAGATATGGTGAGTGGAGGGGAAAGTACAGTATCATGATACAGAAGATAGACAGTGTAACACACAGTTTACATTTGAAGACAAAATAGAATAAAAGAGCCAGCAGCTAATTTACATTCTGTCCTTCTGAAACTGGTGACCAAAATGAAATATTAATAGGTGGGTGAAATATCTTGCCCAAAGACACAACAATAGTATGAACTGGGGAGAGCAGGATTTGAACTGCCAACCTTAGCTTCCAGCTATAGGAAGACCGCTCTAACTCCTGAGCCACTGTCACTTCACGTGTACTGACTTTATAACTTGTTTACGTCCTGGTTTAACCTTCACCCCTGAATTACTGGAACTGCCATTTTGGTCGAGATAAGAAGTCATTTAATTTTGTGCTTCCTCAATAAAAATAATCAGTAATGTCTTGTATTTATTGCATCGCAAAACAAAACTCTATGGTCCATTGTCATGTGAAATATGAATACCAATTCAAATTTTTGGAATGAAATTTACTGATAAATCTAATCCAAGCAAATCCTAACACAATAAAAGGACTATTATGCTTTTATACATATTTTTAAATTAATCTCGGTCACCTTTAGAACAACCTTTAAAAACATTATGGGACTAAAAGAAAACCTTTTTAATAAGTATTCTACTGGTGCCTTAAAGAAACTTATGAGGAGGCAAAGAGAGGGCAGCAGAGTACAGCGTGTTGCGGTCTTTTGAACAGAAACAGAGAAATAAAGCTGTTAACTTTAACTTTTAATATGATGCCATTTTACTCTAAAATGAAATATAGCTGTGTGGAATCAGTGGAAACACAGCTGTACACTGTTTTTGTGTGAATGAAAGAGAGCAGACTGGGTGTTGTTGATTGGTGCTTCCTGTCATCCAGTCTTGCGATGTGGGCCTTGTAAGGGTTGCATTTTGGTTAATTTGATCACAACAAAATATTACAACGAGATTGGGTCTTCCAGTGGGGAAGAAATGCACAGCGCGAGTGTAGAAGAACATCAGGCGCGTTCGAGATGAGCCAGACCTGTGCAGTTTCGATCAGTGTCGGTCTGTGCCCAGTGCTCAGGTTAGATTTGTGTCCGACTTGTTCCTGACTTGCTCTGATGCCACAAGTGCGACGGTCACCGTGAGATCCAAACGAGACCAGCGCCTGAGCCGCCGCAGTTCATCAGGAGCAACTGCAGAGGCTGCACGGCTCAGTGCATGATGGGAAAACACACACCTGTCAGCGGTGAACGGACAGGTGACTGGATCTGAGTTTAGTGCTCATCAGAAACGTAACGCACGACACTTCACTGCCCTCCTCTCCTTCTTCCCCCGCCTCTTTTTTTTTTTTTTAAATACAGACTAAAGTTACAGTTTTGACCTGGATAAACTTTGTGTCCTGCTGCTCAGTGTGAAGTAGCATATTATTAAGAAGATTGTGCACAATATCTGCTGTTATAGGAGGCTGTTTAATATTTATAATGTGTAAACTTAGACATAAAAGCTAAGAACCACTGCTGAATGTGCCTCATGTTGTGTGCTCCAAAAGAGCACCTCATTAACGCACAGACTGTGGTCAAGCACGGAACAGAAAAGTTCTTACAAATCAGTTTAATGCATTTATTTTCAAAATCACATCCAACACACAGTGAGAAGTGGATTTTGGGCCTGATGGTGCGTGATCTGAGACACAAACTGTCCGACTTCAGTACAGGTGTATTTCCCCTCCTCTCATTGCGGCCGTGCACTCTCGTTCACAATCCAGGTGAGGTGCACGTTCATCTGGAACGAGCCTAATGCAACAAGATGAACGAGCTAAAGCAACATGAGTGACCAAAAAGACACACTGCTAAATGGACAATTCTGCTTCAAATCAGTCACCAGACAGCAATATAGACAAAACAAAAGTTATGTGCAGTCTATGAAAGGATGAGTTCAATTACCACTGGAGTAACTCGTCCCTAACAAATCATCTCAAAGCTAAGCACCCCAGAGCTTTTTTAGGTAAGTTTTGTGTATTTGTTGATTGTACCTTATTTAGGCAAACTTTGTCTGAGTTACAGCTCTCAAAGAGACTAGTAATTTTTTTTTTTACAAGTTTTGTTTGCATTGCACAAGTTTACAGTAAAGTATGTGAAGGTTAATTCAAAATAAACTTTCTACGTTTACAATTTTGTGTTTGTACGTGAAGTCACGATTAATCATAAACATCTTTTTTTTTATCTGTATGTTTTGAATGTAAAAAATAATATTTACAGCAATATATTACATGTGTGGGACAGGAAAAATCATGGCTTCCCATGCATGTAGTAAGCAAATTATAAATGAATGAAATGGTATATTATAATTATGAATATTCAGTGTAGCTTTGACTGCAAAACCATGACCACTTTTTTCAAATCCTCATAATTCACATGAACACATGAATGATGTTGAGAGTTACTGGGAAGAATACTTTTAAACCATGGGCCACTAAGGCACCTAAAGAGCATCAGAAATGTTTAAGTGTACAAGTGATACTGTTCAGCAGAAAGAAGCTCCTTTCACACAGGCAAAGTTACCCTTCATTTTTCCACAACAGGTTCATGTGTGAACAGAGCCTGATTTAACAGCATTTTTGATCTGTTAATTTCCTTGGTCAAGATCTAGTGAAACTAGAATTTTTGCAATGACAAAACCCTTTGCAAGTGGTTGCAGATGAATCTTTCGTAGTGCATGTGGATAGCCTATGATACATTTTATTAATTAGAAATATACATACATAGCATATTTTAACAAACATACTGTATGCATAGCTTATATATAAATATTCATTACTCCATGTACAGTGTAGGTTTTTATTTTGGAAATGTGCATGTTGTACTCATTCAGTATCAGCTTTGGTGCAATCTGATTGGTGCAGTTTGACATGAACTGGGAGCGCTGTTGTAGGAAAAATTACCTGGCTCCTATCTCCAAAGAAGCATCCTGCGCTCTTGCTCCAGACAGCTTGCAGAGGAAATTGAGGGTAAGTATTTCACATTTTATAACTTAAAATCATGTATATTTATGGACATTTTTTTCTGTTGGGGAGCTGTTACTTTGACTTTCTTTTCTGGGGTTGCCAGAGCAAATGATCTACCTCCCAGTGTACAATCACTCACTTGTTTAATTTGGGGTAGGATTTTACCCCAGCTTCCTGGCTTAACCCTCCCCATTTATCCGGGCTTGGGACTGGCCTAAGAATTTGAAGCTTGTGACCCCTTGGCTGTATTATACTGTACTATGTTTTAGCCTGCTATACATAGATATTTATTATTGTAGATGATGTACCTGAGGTACATGATTTGCATGTAATTAAACTGTAGCAGCAGTCAAGCAGATGTAGTGCCATGTAGTACTGGCTGGTGTCACTGATCCTTATGCTCCACACACATCTAACACATTTCGAGCATTAATCCTGATAAACCTGCCTCAACCTTTTTAAATTCAGCTCCTGCAAAAATCACCGGTGGATACCAGAATAAATAACATTTTTCAGTCTTGTATCTTCCCTGTTTCTGCAGCTGAACGCACTCTGACCTGTCGGCTGTTTATCTTGTGTTCAGCAGCAGCTCCTCTCGGACGCTGATAAAAGCTGAAATAATTACCACGCCATGATAAAAGTGTCCTTTGGCCTTTTCTCCAAAAGTCTTTTGACTCATTTTTCTGTCAATAATCCTCAGGTTTGAGTTGAGCTGTGGTGGCCTGGAATAGTTTTTCCATGTTGAAAGAAGACATAGCGCTTCGGTTATTTCACAGTGCGGTCCATTAAAGCAGAGGCTATACACACACTGCTACTGTCCATGCAGTTTCTATGGCTTAAATGGAAAAGGTCCAAGTGAACTCCATCAGTACAGTACATGTGGTGCTATACCTTTTGAGACTGTTTTAATAACATTTCTCTGTGCAATCTGTAGGTTTTTTTTTTTTAATAAAGAGACAATACATATTAATGAACATTTAACATGTAAAAATGTGACATTCAATGAGGCTCATTTCCATCTTTAGTCCCTCGGCAGGATGATGTCAAGGGACAAAAAACAAACAAGTATACACACATACAGAGCACATACAAACAAATACACTGCATGACAGTACTAAAAATGTATCTATCACAGGTAAACCAACCCTTTCAGCACCATGTATGTAATCCATTAACAAGATATAAAATTTAAGTGCTAATATTGCATGTTTTTTATGCCTAAAATGCTGTTGTAGATTACACACTATCCCAAATTAATTTTATACAATATACAAATACAATAAAACAATTAATTAATAACATCTATATTTCCTGATATACACCTCCCACCATTAAAGCCAGTTCTCTTATATGAGCAGGTACTGTAGTCCAAGTTTGAGATGCTCGATAAGAAAATGATAGCTGCCCAAACACACTTTTTCTAAAGAACACCAAACAGTTGCCTCTAGTACCAGATCTTTCTGTCATGTTAGAATTTTGCTTTACAAAGTCTTTAAGAGGAGGTGGTGCTAGTTCATCAAGAATTTTGTAAACAAAAACTGAACCAGCATACTTTATGATGTTGTCCCAATTCATCAAATTATATTTTTCTAATATTCTGCAATGATGATACATGATGGGTCTGTTATCCAATACTTTTGATGCTTCTAGTAGTAGTCTCAACCAATTTAAGCGTGGATTTATTTGCTAATGTCCTACTTGTAGTACAATCATTTAAATAGAACATAATCATGGAGTTAAAATACAATTTAGCTTATTTTTTTGTTAGATTATTTTATATATATCTGAAAGTTGATACATTAAATTTTATTTTATTCACTGTTCTTTTGATATGTTGTCTACATAATAACTGTGAATCCAGCACAACTCCCAAATACTTACATTTGTGAACTATCTTAAGTTTTTTTCCTGGATACATCTGGGTCTGTATACATGCTTGGCTTTTTTGTGAAAAACATACACACTGACTTCGAAACCTTAAGGTGTAATTGAAAGCATTGCAGCCAACTTAATACTTTTGACATAGCAGCTGTGTAAGGTCGTTGATGTACATGCTGAATAACAATGGGCCCAAGATTGAACCTTGGGGCAGTTTTTCCCAACCAGGTGTACGGGGACCCATAGGGGTACATGAGCATGTTGCAGGGGGTACTTCGAATTCTTTTATAATTTATTTCTGGGATGGTAAGAAATTATTTGTGATCTTTTCATGTTGAAGGCGTAATAGCTATTACAGTTTGTCTTTGTAGTAAATATATTGATTTTTTATTTATTTTTTTCATTTTTTTTATTTATTTTTTGGTCTATTTCAAACATAAAAAGTAAATTAACATAATTAAATGTAATAGGAATTTATATTGTAGTATTTTATTTTTTTATTTGAAAGGCAAGGAGATTTTTTTAATCGTGAATTTGCGTTTAAAAGAATAAATGCTGTAGAATTAGTATTTAAAATAGTATAAATTGTCTTTGTAATAATATAACATGTTTTATCAGACTACTTTTTGAAGAATCATGCAGGGATACTCATGGTATGACAAAAAACCAGGGTAGCCGTCACACATTCTCTCTGGGTGGAGAGTGCATGTCCTCCTCGTGTTGCTGAGGGTTCTTTCTGGCGTCCTCCCACCATCCAAAGACATGCATGTGTTTGGTGAATTGGTGATTCTAAATGGCCCCTGGTGAATGAATGTGAGAGTGAATGCTTGTCTGTTTCTGTGTCAGCCTTGTGACTAAATGGCCCCAGTCCAGGGTGTACTCAGCCTAAGGCCCATTGTTGCTGGGATAGGTTCCAGCCCCCACATCCTCAAATGGAAAGAAGTGGAAAAGATAATGGGCCCGATCTTGTGAGTGGTGCAGGGTTGATCTTGGTGCAGACAGACCCCCACCAACGCATGGGCGTGGTCCTGTACAGGTGAGCTGTGTTGTGAGGCAGCCTGCTCTAAATCTGGGGCTTGGTGTGACCCCTCAATGCGCAGTGGCTTTTTATTATTGTAGCTATGGCTACATCTGTAACCATAGCTACCTTGGGGCAGAATAACAGACATGTGGCAGACCTGTGTCTTTTATGTTTTTATATTTTGCCGTCTCTGTTGCAAATGAGTCCTTGTGTCTAATCAAGCTTTTTTTTAAATAAAAGAAAATATGAATAAAATGAGTTGTAATGGAAAGTTCATAAAAACTTCTTTTCCTTCAACTCAAACTATTCTCTAAAAGTTCTAGGTTTGCCTCGAGTGCTGAACTGCCTCAAGTAACCCCCACTTCTGAGTAACCTCATATTATTCCTCTCACATAAGGAAGTATTATATGAAAAGTTTCTGTATGAGAAATGTAACCTATAAAATCAATAGTCCTATTTCTAGATAAAGAACTCTAATACTTTTGAAGAGCAAAGCCACAAAATCATGTATTTTTTATCTGCATATATAGAACAAATTTTTACCATTTTTTAAATCTATTTTTGATCTCTTTTATCTCTTTGGTATGTTATAAATTGGAGTTCCAAAAGCTTTAAGTATTGATTTCCCAAAATAAGAGTTAACCTGATTACCTACCCTATTCACTTTGCGAATAGGAAATGGGTCTGGGAAAAGTTATGGTAAGGCACTGTCCTCTGCTTTTGACCGTTCCTTCCAACCCACTCAGAGACGAGGGCAACATGCAAACTCCACACAGAAAGGCCCCACACACTGAAGTGCTAACCACAGTGCCACCGTGCCAAAAACATGCAATCTAGACAAGTGACCAGTAGTCAAAGACAGACTATTGACTAACTGATGAGACTGAGCAGATTCTATTTCATTTTAAAATTAATTGGAATTTGCCATAAAATTAAAATTATTTTGTTAGTATTTTTTCCAGAATATTTACAATGCTATTTTTTTCCAACCCAACCCAAGCACACTGCAGAAAAATGGAGCAAATCAAAAAACACAATTAAAGAAAAGGGAAATTTTGGTTAATAGCAGCAACGCACAATTTTTTATGTGGCAGAGATAACTGCTGAATAACTTCAGTCTAACACTAACTTCAAAGCTAGAAGTTTAAGGCAAGCTGCATTTTATTAATTTTTTAAATCCACATTACATATACGAAAGCTATTGTCTCTTGGGGGCAAAGGGTCTGGATTGAGAATGTGAAGTTGTAACGTTAAAACATTTCGCCTCTCATTGACTTTATCTTTATGCAAACAGAGCCATTGTTAAAGCAGGCTGTGTATCCAGAGTCCCATTGTTCTTGTGTTAAATGTCCCCAGTGTTTTAAACCTAATGGATGTGTCAGACTCAGGGGAAACATCCACACAGAGCTCCAGAGATTAGACACGGGAACAGAAAACTGAGACAACAGCTCCCAGGTGCACACTTACATCAGCGTGAAACACAGCAGAACTAAACATGAGCTTTAATTAATTTATTCAGGGTTACTGAAGTTTAATATGCTCTACATTCTGCTCCTACACAAAGCAATTTATACAGAACATGTAATGACAGAGTGCACTTCAGGCTGTGACTGCTGTTGGGATATTTTATACACCAACACCATAGTCTGGCTCTCATTCTACAAGAACAAACTGCTTATGTAAATGAACACTATAACAACTCGGAAAACTGAAAAAAGTTAACAGTACAATTTTTAAATGTTTTAATATTTTTGTTTTTTATTGAAATAAAGTGTGTGATGGTCACAAGTAACCCCTTACTTAAGCTAATTAGCATCCATCAAGCCTTAAATATTGATGTACATATAAGTACATATAAGTCAGTAGAATATTTATGTGAAAATTACATGAAATTTAGTGACTATGTCACTGTTGAGCTCAATAGCAATCCCAGGATTATTATTGACTTTTTTTTTTCTTGTCTGTAAATACATTTATTTATCTTCTTATGCGCATCCTGTAACAGAGTATATTCAGCAGTGTTAAATTAACAAATAATTCAATTAAATTAATTGTAAATTTCTTGATGTTTTGTTGAAAGAATTTGATCCATAAGTAGCAGTAGGGCAGTGGCGATTGCTCACACAGAGAAGCTGAGCTTTCCCTAAAATTTCATTAAATAAATGTTCAAATATGCACAGTTGAATTTCATCAAATTTGATAATAAGTTACATTAAAACTGCACTAGAATGTGTTAAATTTTGTGAGTATGTCGTTCATTTATCAGCTGTTTAATCTGTTTCTGTGACTTGATCCTCCTCTCACTTCAGAGCAGATGCTGTGTAAATCCTACTGACGCTGAGCTTCACTGGATTTCTATGAGAGAAAAACGAGCTGTTTTTTCACTGCAATGAAGTAAGATGGTGATTGGATAAATGCTCCAAAATTGTCCCACCCATGGATGCTGAGCTTCTCTGGGAGTCAATGGAGCAGTGGGCGTGTCGTGACGCTGGCTGATCGATGATGATTGGTGGAACTGGCTGAAGATTTTGATTGACAGTCACAGCAGCGTTTGCCGGTTTCAGAGAATGCCATGTTATGAATTGGAGGCGAGGGAAAGACAGCTCACAGCAGAGGAGACAGTCGTGAGCTCATTTTCACCATTTGTACATATTACACTCTAAATACACAAGGCTAATCATAGCTTTGTTTAATCTTGTTTAAGTGTGGTTAGTTCGTTTGTTCAGTATCAATGTTGTAGGGAAACTAGCTGCTAGTTACCCCAGGATTAAAGGCTAAATGAGCTTCCCCTGTTTGATAGACCAGCAGCCACCACTGCATAGGAATATTATATATATATATATATATATATATATATATATATATATATATATATATATATATATATATATAAAATACATGCTTTCTCTCAGTGTCCTGCAAAACTTTTAGCATTTATATTTCAATCTGAATCTCTGATATAAATATATATAATAATATAAAATATTATTAAGTCCATCGAAACACATGTTAATGTAAAAAATAAATAAATAAAAATTTTAATACTTTCATTTCTTTGGACATGACAATTACTCTGCTCATGGTAGAGAAATATAAGTTCTGTTGGAGTCATGTGTGACACTGTTCCTCTGAATTGTGGTTGGACCATGACTGATGTAGCACCATGTTCTACTGTATATTGAGTTTAATTACAGCTGCATGTATTTCAGGAAAGTAACTCATTCAGTTTATCTTAATTACCAATTTATCTTTGCATTGAGTGCATTAGGAAGCAGACTTTGATCCATTCATTAATTCATTTTTTTCTGCTTATTCCCGAACAGTCAGCAGTTTCACTGTCCACTTTCCAGTGTTCATTTTACTCCACAAATCGTGTTTGTATAATTCTCACCCACTGTGTTAATGCAGCTCATGAGATTTTGGCTTTAGGCAGGTTAAAATATCCATGTAGCCAGGGCCACCTATAAATGGATTTTTTTTAACAGTGGGAGCAAGAGAAAAGAACCCACAGTAACACGGAGAGGGAGTGCTGATTTCAAATGGATGGAGAAAATATGACTTTATAAAAATATCCATGTAGCCAAGGTCATATAGCCTCTATCACACAGAGCAGTATTACAGTGTCACTGTGACTTATGAGCACAAAGGCTTTTCTCACTTTGGTCATTGCACTGATTGAAGCCCTGTCTATTACACTGTCCGCTGCTATATCTACAGTGGGGCAAAAAAGTATTTAGTCAGCCATCAATTGTGCAAGTTCTCCCACTTAAAAAGATGAGAGAGGCCTGTAATTTTCATCATAGGTATACCTCAACTATGAGAGACAAAATGAGAAAAAAAAAAAAATCCAGAAAATCACATTGTCTGATTTTTAAAGAATTTATTTGCAAATTATGGTGGAAAATAAGTATTTGGTCAATAACAAAAGTTTATCTCAATACTTTGTTATATACCCTTTGTTGGCAATGACAGAGGTCAAACGTTTTGTGTAAGTCTTCACAAGGTTTTCACAAACTGTTGCTGGTATTTTGGCCCATTCCTCCATGCAGATCTCCTCTAGAGCAGTGATGTTTTGGGGCTGTCGCTGGGCAACACAGACTTTCAACTCCCTCCAAAGATTTTCTATGGGGTTGAGATCTGGAGAATGGCTAGGCCACTCCAGGACCTTGAAATGCTTCTTACAAAGCCACTCCTTCGTTACTCGGGCAGTGTGTTTGGGATCATTGTCATGCTGAAAGACCCAGCCACGTTTCATCTTCAATGCCCTCGCTGATGGAAGGAGGTTTTCACTCAAAATCTGACGATACATGGCCCCATTCATTCTTTCCTTTACACGGATCAGTCGTCCTGGTCCCTTTGCTGAAAAACAGCCCCAAAGCATGATGTTCCCACCCCCATGCTTTACAGTAGGTATGGTGTTCTTTGGATGCAACTCAGCATTCTTTCTCCTCCAAACACGACGAGTAGAGTTTTTACCCAAAAGTTCTATTTTGGTTTCATCTGACCATATGACATTCTCCCAATCCTCTTCTGGATCATCCAAATGCTCTGTAGCAAACTTCAGACGGGCCTGCACATGTACTGGCTTTAGCAGGGGGACACGTCTGGCACTGCAGGATTTGAGTCCCTGGCAGCGTAGTGTGTTACTGAAGGTAGCCTTTGTTACTTTGGTCCCAGCTCTCTGCAGGTCATTCACTAGGTCCCCCCGTGTGGTTCTGGGATTTTTGCTCATCGTTCTTGTGATCATTTTGACCCCACGGGGTGAGATCTTGCGGGGCGCCCCAGATCGAGGGAGATCATCAGTGGTCTTGTATGTCTTCCATTTCCTAATAATTGCTCCCACAGTTGATTTCTTCACACCAAGCTGCTTACCTAGTGCAGATTCAGTCTTCCCAGCCTAGTGCAGGTCTACAATTTTGTTTCTGGTGTCCTTTGACAGCTCTTTGGTCTTGGCCATAGTGGAGTTTGGAGTGGGACTGTTTGAGGTTGTGGACAGGTGTCTTTTATATAGATAACCAGTTCAAACAGGTGCCATTAATACAGGTAACGAGTGGAGGACAGAGGAGCCTCTTACAGAAGAAGTTACAGCTCTGTGAGAGCCAGAAATCTTGCTCGTTTGTAGGTGACCAAATACTTATTTTCCACCATAATTTGCAAATAAATTCTTTAAAAATCAGACAATGTGATTTTCTGGATTTTTTTTCTCATTTTGTCTCTCATAGTTGAGGTATACCTATGATGAAAATTACAGGCCTCTCTCATCTTTTTAAGTGGGAGAACTTGCACAATTGGTGGCTGACTAAATACTTTTTTGCCCCACTGTTTTTCAGACCACATCTCAGCAATATTAACTGGAACTGAAAAAACAACATAAAAGACAGCTAATAATAGAAACGAGTGGAGAAAGTGGTCAATACTGTCCAATAGTGTTATATTGAACATGTTCAATATCCGCTCAGATGTGACACTGTATCTCGAAAAGATGGATAAAAAAAAAAATTGCCTCTGCTCCATCAATATTCATCCAATATCTGTCAGTAGGAGATGTCCAGATAATGTAATGTAACAGAAAACAGTGCAGTTTTTTTCAGGAGAGAGAGCAAAGGGAAAGTCTTGAGCAACTATTCACTGTCCATCAGAGCCAGCAATCCTTCAAATGTCTAAAAAATGCATCAGGAATATGCAGTGCTAACAGTAATCGTATGAATAATGCATATTTTCCATGTTTTCTGACTGAAATCTGCTTCCCTGCATGAGCCTCGAGTGGAAAAACATTTTCTATTTTCCAGCTGACGAGTGGATTTGGGAGCAGAGTGTAGCTTCTGCAGGGCAGTGTGCACACTCTGATCTGCTAACCTGGGCACCCAACTGAGAGGAGGTTTTTGTCCATTGCATAGACCCAAAAATAATCAATCAGTAGCTCAAATAAATAACAGAGTAAATCAAGAGCCATTTTAATGAATTAACAGTCGCTATCATCAGACACGATTGTTATTTTAAGTTACTTGTTGATCTATTTTAATTATAAAAAGACTGCTTTAATTAAGGTCACAGTGATGTGCAGAAAAATTTTAGGTGTTTCATGTCTGATATGTCCAAAACTGAGACACAATGGGTTTGAGGCCAAGACAAGACCAAGCAAGGTCCATTCATCCATTTTCTTCTCTTTATCAGACTTGACTGAGAGGCAGCAGTCCAAGCCAAGAGACAATTCATGCAGCTCTTCCAGGAAAATACCAAGACATTCATAAGCCAGCTGTGAGATGTCCTAAAAACAAGGAAAAAACTAAACAAAAGTGAAAACTTTCCAAAACACCACATAAGCAAGTACATTTTAAATATGGCAAAGTATTTTTTGTCCTTGGTACACAGACAAAGCTTGTGAGTTAAATGAACACTGGGTGAAAATTATATAAACTCTTCTTGAGTTAGAGTGACGCCAGAAATTATTCATACCCCTGGCAAATTTTTACTTGAAGTTACTTTCATTCAACCAACATGCCACTTTTTGTTAAAATGTTAAAAAAAAAAACCTGAGAAATATTTTTTTCCACAATGATACCTCTTGTACATTGTCTTATTATCTTTTGGGAGAAGCCTGTGTCATTTCCAGTCAAAAAAAAAAAAAAAAAAAAAACTTGGTTGAATGAAAGTAACTTTAAGTCAGAATTTGCCAGGGGTATGAATAATTTAGGGCTTCACTGTGAATGAACACTTAAAAATGAAACTGAAACTGTTTTCTGTTTGTCCACAGCACCAGGACACAGAGGAACAATGTCACACATGACTCAATGTCTTTAAGAAAGTTAAAGTAGCCTTTTATTCCACTCATGCCTTTAATAATTTATATGCATGAGCTGTGATTAAATCTTGTCCACTTTGAAGGATAGTGCACTTAATGTTGCATAACTGGAGAAATACTTACTGTATATAAAAAAATCTTTAAAATGTATGTAACCAGGGTTGTCACTAGGGTTGAATCCACCCCAGAGTTTCTCCTTTGGCCAATCCACAAATCCACCGCAGGTTTTCCTCCATGCCTCATGGCCTGTCACCGCCCATTCTAGTTATCCACTCACAGTCCGGCAGCCTCAGTATAAAAACCCCCCTGACTGCTTTCTCCTCAGTTGTGTGGGAGAGAAGCCAGGGGACAGAGCTTGTTGCTTAGTACATATAAAATCTTCTATTTATGTATTCCTGTTTTCATGTGTGCTGGGTGTTTATGCTTTCTTGACTGAACTGGTAAGTTTTAATTCTTGAATATTGGGAAGCATGTTTGCCTTTTGTTGTAAGTAGCATTTATGCTAACTCATGCTGGTCATGCTAATGGCTAACATGTGGGTCAGTCATTTGATATTATGTTAATGGCAATGATGTAACTGATAGCAATGCTAGCATGTGGTTATTTTGAATTGTAGCATATTGTTTTTGTTTTTTGGTTGTGCTAATGCTAAAATGTCCTTTTAAATATTGATACTGGGCACATCAATGTATTAAGAAGCTTTTGTTGTGTACACAGGCCAGGTGCCCAAGTACTGGATTCAAACTGGATGGTGAGCTAGGAATCAAATTGAGACACACCCGGTCTGGTAGGAGGCCACAAGCCTACCTTTGAACTCTCCCACACACTCACCTACACCGACTTGAGCCATATCAGTATTCAGACGCTAAGAAACATTTGTGCTTGATGGACTATACACTTCTTGCATTAATACTCTACGGAATCTCAAGCTCAAGCTTTGTTTTTTTATGTTGAGGAGAACCAACCGGTCTGACTGTCTATTCAGGACATTTGATTTTTGCTTTTTGATTGTTTTATTGCATTTGTGGTTGCTGCAGCTTTGTATATATTTGGTTATTTCACTTTTGTTTGTACAATACACCAGTATTAATACTCAATTGCTCTTGTGGTTTCATTTACTGCCCTGCCCTCCAGTAGCCCCACTCAGTGTCTTCTGATTCGCATTCATAGCAATTGGCCTTTATTACAGCTATTCACCATTGGCAAAGAGTAATAAGCAAGTGGTTGGTACATTTAGCAGTTCCTGAAAAAAGCTGCCTTAAGCAAAACAAAATTTATAATACCAGTGTTGGAACATGACTCTGAGGAACAGTGTGTCACAGGACTCCAGCAACAACTGCACATTATTGTACAACTCCAATTGTCATGTGCAGAGAAACTAAATCAGAACTTTTTTTTTCTTATACTTTTAACTTATACTTTTTGACAATCCTTCAGTCCGTATGAAATGTTTCAGACTGTAATGTAAATGCTAACAGTATTTCAGGGCACTGTGAGAAATGTGTATTGTATTGTACTGCAGCCCTATTCCTGTCATGTTGTCACTTAAAAAGAAATATAAAAAATTGATCACACTGAAGTCATTTAAACACAAATGTACATTCAACATTTACTCATCTAATACCTGTTTACTTTTACTGCGTTGGTTGGCTTTTGTTCAGCTTAGTATTCACCACATGTCTTAAAACTTAGACCACAGCTGTTATCATCTGTGCTGCAGTTAGATAAAAAAGTTCAGCCTGACCGCTAGCCAAACACTGTCTAGAGCGGAACTATCTGATCTGGGTGTGCACCTAGTGGCTAATTTCACTGATACCGCCTGCATCAAAGCAAGAGGCCTGTGGAGAAAGAGGAACATTAAAACTGTGAAGATTAATTATAAATGGAATTATGAATAATGAAAGTTAGAAGATTATTATCATAATCCCAGCAGTAACCTGAGCAGACCTTTAAATGCAGCTTTTATGTGTGATTTGCGGAAAATGCTATCCTCTGAGCACTTGTTGAAGAAGTTGAAACAAGATCTGAAAAATGAAGAGTTAGAAAAGGTTGAAAGTTGTACTCCATTATCAGTGTTGTGCATGAACAAGTTCAAATGAACGCGTTCATTGAACACGTTCATTTTTATGTGAACTTTGAACTGAACGCAATCACATTTGTAAATCAAGAACTTGAACGTGAATTTGTTCAGATCATGTGAGATGAACGACGTACGTCACGTCAATTAAGCATCGGAAGTTGTTTTCACCTGAGTCGAGTGAAGAGGTCTGATCGTACTTTTTAACAGCGCTGTCCCTCACTGCCCACGGGCTCCACTCCACAACTGCACAGCTTCACCAGAGAGCGCTTGTGTGCGCAATGCATCTTGGGTAATGTAGTGTGAAGCCCATGGGCGTGCCGTGAGGGCAAGCAAGGCAAGCAGAGCTTGACCAATCAAATCTATAAAAAATACACGGATTAAAACTAATGAAATTAAATCGCTATCTCTCCAAACATTTCATTTTTCCATTCACTTCCATAGTGAATCAGTCTCTTTCCTGTTTTCAGTCACTCTGTTTCTTTCTGCGCCCTGCTGGCCACTCCAGGTACTGCCTCTCTGCCATTCATTTCTGTTATTCTCTCCTTCGTGGAGGCGGAGTCATGGTGCACTGTTTCTGCCTGGGGCTTGTCAAGCAGAGAGGCCAGCAGCTTGTTTTGGAGGCTCGCGCATGCGTGCTGTGGTCAATCTCAGGCTCAGTGACAGAGATCTCTGGCTGATAGCAGCGGGTGCGATAAGCAGCGTACTGTGCAGCTTACAGTCCCATACATTACAGTGCGCATGCGCCGCGTTAGACAACAAAACTTTCCACAAGTATCCGCAGCCAAAGTGTCAACAGCGTTTCTACAGAGAAGTCAGTTTGTAGCTTAAACCCTGTTCATGTTCCTCATGAGTACATGCTGCTGCATAAAACTGTGTGTCATATAAATGATAGCCTCACGTACATCGTTAAGTGTCAGATGTTCAGTAAGAAGTGGAGCTGGAGGAGAGGAGCCAGGGCCCGGGCCTGGGGACTGGATGTGAATATTACAGAACTGTGAATGAACTGGGCTCTGGTTATTCTGGACAAACTCAGCTGTAGGAAATACAGGACGTTTCTTCAAAAAAGGAACATGGACTGGATTTGCAGCTTGAGTAGAGAGGTGAGTGTCAGCGAGGAGGTGTTTTTAATGTTTGTGGTGTGATGTGTAAGGCTTCTTTTGAGGTTTTATTACAGTGCAGCAGCATTAACAGTGCGCTCGTCTGGTGCTGATCTCAGTGTGAGTCCTGATGAACCTCCCTCATCTGTAAGGCTGTAACCTCACTCATCATCCATCCATCTTCATTTTAGTGCTTATGAATTAAAGTTAAAACAAAAACTTAGGATACATTCTTTGATAAGGCGACAGAGAAGGCCAGCTTTGTGGAAAAAAAATGTGTAATGACATTCTTTTCTATACAAACAGCATTACTAATCATAATTATATGTGAGTGTGAGATAGTTTGAAACAGCCTACTACTCAAACTCTGATGGGATTGCATTTAAGTGATTTTTAATTAAATTTAAATTAAAATCAAAATGTTGTCATATAAAACTTAATGAAGTCAAGGTGTCTGCTTGCCTGCTTGAAAAAGTCACCACATGCTACTGGTGAAGCCAAAGATAATCGAATCTAATGTCTTTGGCTTCACACTACGTTACCCATTATGCACTGCACAAGCAAGCATAACAACAGCAGCAGTCAGTCTGACAATGACAAGTTCAAGTGAAGGCACAGAGAACACAGACGATGCTGCCTCTAACTATGATCATTTACGGACATTTTACACATTGTCACACAAAGACTCTGACGGAAAAAAACCTTACCTTTCTGTGCAAGCTTATATCTGCAAAAACGTCCATTTTGTGTGATAGAATTTAAGATCTACAGTGAGGCTAGAAGGTAGGTACATGTATCATGATAGAAGTCATAGTTTGAAAAACAAGTTCAGCCTTTCATTTACATATCTCACCTAAAAATAAAATGAACTGAACTTTGAACTAGTTCAAAATTAAAATTGTGAATTATGAACGTGAACAGTTCACTTTGAACATGTGTGAACTGAACTTTGAACTAGTTCATGAAAAGTGTGAACTTGCACAACACTGTCCATTATTACTCATACCACTGGGCTCTTCTGTTATTTACTGAATGATGTACAATTTTCTCTACTCTATATAATTGTACATCAACACTAGATTTATTTAGCCCAGAGTCCAGGATTTGGCCAATCACAGAGCACCTAGTAGTTTTGAGTGATGCCGGCATTAATAACAAGCTATCATTACCAAAGTTGTTTATTAATGGTAATCTAAAGCAGTGCGGTGTTTGCAGGCCTCAAATCATCATTACACTTGGAACCGAGCGGTGTTTTTGAACTCTGAGAAGGATTAAATCATTTCCCTGAACTTTATGGGACAAACTCGCCTGAACGCATTAGCTGTGCTTTCAATGGGACAGTAACAGAGTGATTAACATGTTTTTTTTTTAACTTGTCTTGCTAAAAGGAAGGATAGAAATGTGATCTTCATTTTTCTCACACATTTTTCCACCTCCCTTACAAAACATGACATGTATCTTAAGGCTAACGGGACGGCGCTCTGCTCCTTCTCTTATTGTTAGCCCGTTTTGCCATTGTCAGGTTGTTGGATGACAAGGACTTGGACAAAACAATGGGGTAATGAGCAGTTTTGCAAAGGCTGAATTGGTTTATATTTGTTGAGCACCTTCAAAGTCATGTGCAAGTGTTTTTGTGTGAGAATTTGGCATTAAATAATACGTATTTACTTGGTGTGGAGGTGCTGGCTTTTGCCTGGTGATGCTGAGGAATATTAGCACTGCATTAGCCCCTCCGCCCACAGTCACCATCAGCCATCACTGTAGACAACCTCTGCAATTATTACAAATTACCGGAGGACCCTTGATAATACTAATCACATGCTAATAACCCTTTATTTTGACAGTGTAGTGGGTTATTTTGACACTCGGTGCCTAGTTCTTGTGTTTCCCCAGCTGTAGATTCTCACAGAGCTGGTCCAAAAACATAATTCCAACCTGTCTTTAGCAGAACAGAGGGGGCGAGTTGTTGCTGGGCCGCACTTGAGTCGCTGTCATTCCATGCCGCTGTTGAGTTGGTGTTAAATTGGAGTTTAGTAGTTGTAAAGGGCAAATATGAGCAGCTCTGGTGTAAAAGGAGCGTTTGTGCACAGTGAGTGTCTCTCTTCACATGTTGAAGCTGCTCCAGTCTTTAGTCTGTGCCAGGTTGTTTGGCTGCTCATTCTCCTGACTTCCAGCTCTTTTGCATGAAACCAATACATAAATATATTCACTATGTTGGTGCTTATTGAGAATGTCTGTTTTGACTATTATTTATACTACAGAAGAGGTGGAACATTTGTATTAAAAGAAGTCACTGTGCTCAAGTTTATGTAATAGTATGACATGAAGTAATGAAAAGTATTGAATTTAGAGTACAAATTCCTAGCAGATACTTCTAACCAGGACCTCTGGTTGAGAGGTGAGCATGCTACACGCTTTGTTGTCAAGGTCAAAAGTGAGAACTTCAAAAGTAAAAATCTCTAGCAGCTCTAACCTCAGCATCTTCCTACCCATATATCCACTATCCTTCTGTACATGTCCGAACCATCTCTTTCTGGAAAATCTGACATTATCTCCAAAACATCTAACATGACTCAACTAAAAGCAAAATATGCTTATGAAAAAGTACTCAGGAAGTACATTTTCTTCACAATTTTACTTAATGTGACATTTGGGGGTTAGATTTGTCCTTGAGAGAGAATGTTAACAATGCCACCTGGGATGGGCCCAGGACCACACACGTCTACCCTAACTTAAAAGGCACAGAGGTTTGTTACACAGCAGGACAGACAGAAAATAAAATATTTAAAAAAAAAATATGACATTTACTTTTTTTCTCACTCCCCACTGTGGCTAGTTTCTAGCCAATTAGAGCTTTTATTAGTCACAATTTATTTAGTGGAGTTTTAGTGTGTATATTACAGTACACAATAAGCTTAAAGGTGATATGAGCTGTATGTTTTATATTTCATTAAAATGATCCACATATGTGATAAGACATGAGGTAACCGTTTAAATCCAAATATTAGTTTACTGAAATCTATGGTACAGTTGATTTATTAACAACAACAAAAATTTTTACATAATGGCCAAGTTGTTAATGTTTACATTTTTGCTTTGGTTCTAAAACTGCATTGCCGATCGTCCAATCAAAAAGAGACCATCGTTTGATTTAGACTCTTACTGGTCTGAACGCATGCTGCTTACAGAACCTTTAAACAAGTGTAAAAATTGTTTTTATGCATAGACAGGGATTTATGAAAAATTAAAAATGGGTTTATCTATTGGCAGAATAAAGTGTATCTCTGTGCATGTGGTGTCACATCTTTTAAAACATGTTGTTTTTACAACATTTTATTTCAGTACTCATATTGGATTACTATATAAGACCAAGTGTACACTTGAGCAGAAAAACAAATTTAGGCCTAACTTCTGAAGTTACAATATAGGCCTAGGTACGAGTAACATTCAGCTGGCCAAAGTGGCAGTGGGAGTATTTGTGTCACAACCAAAAAGAAAATCTACATACATTTGGCTGGATGGCTAGTGTTGTTGTCAAGTCCTGATTATACATATTTTACAAAACAATTAGTTTATGCTGAAGTCAATGGGATTAATGAACAGAACTAACAAATATTTCCGAAACGATACGCAACATGCATGGGTCAAACGGATAACACAATTAATATTCATAATAAACAATACAAGAAAATAATGGCAAACCGGTTACAATTTACATATTTAGTTAAAATACACTGACCATCCAGGATCACATGAACTCCGATGAGGACTCCAAAAATGTCTTGAGGCCCAAGCAAGAATAGAGCCAAAAATTGCTTCAGCCATATCACCAGAGCGGCTCGCTGTAAAACCACAACGCCCAAAGCCGCAGCAGTGGAGGGAGGAGAGTACTGGGCCGTAGCTGGCACTTTAATTGGCTGTGGACCAGAGCACAGTCCCGCATTGGGATGGACGATAGTGCAGCAGGGACCCACTGTGGGGCAAGACACACCATAAGAACAGGACCAAACAACTTCAATTATGTGCAACAAGCAAATAATAACTCACCGCTCAAAGACACACTGCTCTCAGACCGCTGTGGATGTGTGTCCCCCCAGAGCCCGGGCAGCAGCAGACACTGGGATACAAGACAAGGTTAAGATAAGCTGGCTACAGCAGATACTGTCATTAAAAGGAGAGGGATGTATGTTATCTGGACACAAAATGTCACAGCCTGGGCACACAGCAAATTTAGCAGTGTTACAGTTTTTACTCATTTACTGAAACCTGGTTCCAGTGAATCTTTCTTTTCAAACTTATATTTCAACAGAATTCTGTTTGCAAATCATTTAGAACATTTCTCATCAATTCAACTCCTTCTCAAAACACTTCACACAGAGACATCACTTCACTCATTTACTTTGTGTGGCTAATACAATAGTCCTGTTCACACATGGAAAGGGATTTTGGTCTCTCTATATCTTCAAATATAGAAACTTGAACTCCGATGCAAAAATCTAACATTATCTGAGTAGAAGGAAATGACTTCTCATTCACTGTTTTCACACAGGAGTCAAAGGGAAAAGAGTCTTGACAGAGAGCCAGCAGAATGACTCAAAATACAGTATTGTTTTTTATTAAAAATAAATTAACAATAAATCATGTGGACTGAGGACACCTCTTTACAGTGAGGATGGATCTGTCACTCAAGGTTTTCCCAGCAGCCATCAAATGAAGAAAAAATTATATAAATACTCTTTCTTTGTAAGAATTATATTTTTTATTGTTAGCAGTGCTCCCACTGACAGTGGTAAAGATGTCAGGATGAAGAATAAAGCAAATGTTCCTTGCTTCAGTTTGCTGTACTGTTATGGTTATTTGTTACAGTAGACATACTACAGTAAAAGGAATACACCATTGCAATTTTACAGTGCATCATAGAAACCAAAGACAGTACAGTACATAAATGCACATTCTTTATTTATGTAAAAATTTGTCAGTATTTCTCCTGTGTCAATATAAAAAAGGTCAGGTTGTAGGTAGCGAAAAGCCACAGTCTCCTGTCCATTTTGTGTGAAGTATGAACCCTCAATGCTGACTGCACTAAATCTGTGAGAGCTGCAGTTACTGAGAGCAGGACTCAGAGTCTGAGCTGTATCAAATGAGTGAATGTGTGCATGAAAACATGTAATTGTAGTTTGATTATTTTGATGCAAAAAAACTTGCTCTTAGGGATCTTCTCAGTTTTCAATGCAAAGCAACATTTTGCAAGAAAAAACTATTGTTTGAGAACCTGAAATCATTTTTGGATTTTCTGTTTGACCTGTTTTGCAAATGACAATTCTGATTGGAGAAATGTGTTAAAGCGACTGAGAAAAACTGCACAGCAGGTACGAGGGAGTCATTTGAATAAAAGTAGTTATATTTCACGTCTGCTGACAATCTCGTGAGGTTTCTTTGCATACGTTTTTTTTAAACTAGTTCATTTAAAAACATTAACAGTTTCCTTCCTGACCGTCTTCTGGGCAGCCTCTGTGCATTACTAACGGTAGAAGACTTTCTGTACATACTGTAAAAGTGAACAGAAGTGAGGATGCAGACCTGCTTTAACACCACCACCTTTCTTTTTTCTTTGTGAACCTGAGCTGTGCAGAGAAGGTCTGACACCTCCTCCTGACTCCAGATATTTTTGTGTCATTGAAAATAAAACTTTTTCTTTTCTTATGCATCTCCTAAAATAACCCTCTGCCACCTAACACCTGCTCTTCTCACCTCTCTGAAGGATCTGCCGTGTTCTTTTCTGCTCATTAGCCATGTGCTCTTTGATTAGATAAAGGCAACATGACGCCTTTAATCTTTAACCATGCTGTTGTGCCTAAAACCAGAGGTAGAAGTTAACTTGAGAAAAGCAGCTTTGGCAGGCTAATAAAACTAAATCTACACTTAGCACTCTCAAATGGCATATGCACTGCTATCAGCAGGTTGTTAAAATGCTCGAACTAATTACTTTTCTGAACCAATTACAAAAAGTAATCAGAACCCTAGAGTGTTGTTTAAGGTTATTAACTCTGCTGTCAGTGGCTTGCCGTCCTGCCCTTTTGAGTCTGATCCAGAACTATCCCAAAACTTTCTTCATTTTGTAAGTAAAATAGATGCAATCAGATAGCACTACATTTACAGTCACTCATGTGGCAGCCACCCTCTCTCCTAGAACTCTGAGTTAGTTTTTAAAACTAGCTCCTCCTCATGTGACCCTGACACCCTAACACAATATCTTTTTACATATGTTTAACTGTTTACCCTCACTTTCATCTTTTAAACAAGCAATATTTTACAAAAACTGTTTGCATTACATGAGTGAGTTGTGTGGATGCAGTAAAGTAGCAGCCCCTGCCAATTCTAAAAATGTTAATGCTATTATACATCATGTTACATAGGTAAATTTAACTGTCCCATACACTGACTCATACTACTCTTTGCTAAACACAGGGAGTGTGCAGCAAAGCACTGCCTCTGTCATACAACTAATTAACTTTGTTTTAAAAGCATTCTGTAGTTCTATTTTTGATACTTTATATAAAAAAACATTCTGATGACTTGAGGTGGTTCTCACAAGACCCTCACCATCTGCCTCTCAGCGTAGTAACGGCACAGAGATGGGGCAAAATGTCCACATCCTCTCCAGCACCCACATGCCAGGACAGAGAGGAGTGTTAAACAGCTTGCCACTTACAAAGTTGTAAAACACTCGATGGGGCAGGGGCTGGCAGCGCAAGGAAAAAGTTAATGGTCCGTCATCTTTTCACTTAGACAAAAATTACCCTGGCAGCAAGCAAACTTGCCGACCCCTGCTGTAGAACATAGACAATATAGCAGGTGTTAAAACTGCAGTATTTTACCATTTCACAGAAAAAATACTAGCTCATTTTGATTTTAAAAAAAAACAAAAAAACAGGGGCAACAAAAGGCTGTGCTGCTTTAGGTCCTGAAGATCACAAGCATCTCATATTTAATACTAATAACACATACTCTGCCTTTCTAAAATGTTCCTTTTTTACCCAGACAAACTTACTGATACAGACTTAATTGCCAAATCCTAATCCCATTTTAATATCACCTGCCGGCTTTTGTTGGCCCATATTTAATCAAAATGAGCCGTTATTTTAAATAATAAATGCACACAGCGAATTCAGCAGTGTTAAATGAAGTCTAATAACTAATGTAGAATTATTGTGACTTAATTATTATAACCTAACCTTTTAAACATCTTTCAAATTCATTTTTAATTGTTATAATCACACAATTAATACAATCTTTATTAAAATACCCTTCAAATGAACCAAGATTTATTCATTCATATACATTGATGGGGTGAGTGCATTAAAAAAAGCCTTTACTTTTTTGTTCTAAAGTTTCTGGCAGTCTAGTCTTCACATATTAGGTGGTACTTTAATAAAAGTATTTAGTAATCCATTTATTAACTGCTTTTAAAAAACTTTTTTAATAAAAGCTTTATTCCTTTGCACATGGCGTCCAGGGTCTTCAATAGTGGAGGAGGAGAACAAGAATCCAATTAAATGTGAGAAATTTCTGCAAAGGTTCTGACAAAAGTGTTTAAGTGTCTAATAATTGCTCTCCATTTACCATCTCTGGCTGCGGCTCGGCTTTGTGCTAAGTCCTGGTTCTTATCCAGCGCAGCGGTGGGGTTTTGAATAGAGCACTGCTAAAGAAAGAACTGTTTGTTTGATGTCAGTCCAGGGAGACGCAGGTAAATGCAGCCAACATGATAAACCTGCTCTGAGGCAGAGATGGTGACACAATAAGAGACAATAATGCTTCATCTTTCCTCAGGAGGCTGTTCCCAGACAGGTGTTGCCCAATGAGGATTTCTTTCTAACAGCATGCAATACTTTGTTGTGCACTGGCAACAAAAGTTAAAAAACTAAAATGACTTAGAACATAGACCTCCACCAGAGCTTTGACCCTGTTTTCAGAATGATATATAGACCTCGGCTTAAACTAGGGATCTTCTAGTTCAGGGATAAATGCTCTATCCCAGTGGTCCCCAACCTTTTTTGACTCGTGATCTACTTTTAAAGTCATCAAGGCCAGGAGATCTATCTTTATTTATTTATTTCCCTATTATTTCTATTAGGCACAGTGTGGTGGGCATTTATAAGAGTTATTATTGCAGTGGTTAAACATGAAAATAAAAGTTAAAATAACCTCTTTAATAAAGTCACATTTTATTAAACTAAAAATTATAAATGTTCATTATCAACTCAGGACAGGAATAACTGAATCTGATAAAGGTAGCATATAAAATTGTCACTGATATTTACAACATACCAACATTTCTTAAAACTGCTGATTATTATAGATTATAATAGGCCTACTATATTTATATGGGGGCAGCAGTAGCTCAGTCGGTAGAGACGCTTGCCCACTTCCCTGCAGGTTGGCGATTCAAGCCCTGCTGCCAGCATTGCTTGCATACTGTTGTGTCCTTGGGCAAGACACTTCACCCACCTTACCTGTATAAATGTATCAGTGTGACTGTGGTTAGTGGTGGTCGGAGAGGCCGTAGGTGCAAGATGGCAGCCACGCTTCCACCACCGAGTGTGACTGAGGAGGGAATGAATAATGCACCAAATTGTAAAGTGACTTTGAGACTCTGGAAAAGTGCATTATTATTATGCCAATTAAATAGTAAATTGCAGTATCAATGCAGTTCATCACCAAAGCTCAGTATTTTAGTAACACTGGTGATTGACGGGAGCTCCATGGTAACGCTCAGGGGAGAAGCTTGTGAGACTTCGACAAAGTCGAACAACAAACTACTTTGTGAGAGACAAAATCAGAGCAAACAGGTAGAATACATCAGGCACTGACTCCTTCCACACCTGTCTCCACACTTTCTCCTTCCCTGACACCGCTGCCTCTCCTCTGTGTGCGTCCCTTTGCGTCAGCCCCATGGCAGTGTTCAGAGCGGCTGTAAGCACGAGCCGCCTGCTGCCTCCACAACAGAACTGATGTCAAAGCGGCCAAAACTCTGATTGTTAAGTTGCTTGTATTCTGTTTAGTTCTTGGCTCGTGCGGTTTGCTCGCGCGTCCACGGTGTTCCGTGGGTTAAAAAGAATCTCAGACTGATCGATCTGTGTGTCATTAAAATGCCAAAGGCGTATGACTTTATTTGGAAAGGAAGGGCGCTGCGATCTACCCGCACTGCCTTTACGATCGACTGGTAGATCGCGATCGATGGGTTGGCGACCACTGTTCTAGCCATTATATCTCACAATGATAAAGAATTCCCAGAAATAAATGAATCTATTTTTTTGCTTGAAATAGTAAGAATTACAGTTATTCGTGGATCCAGATGATGTTCCAGATCAACACAATAAAGTAAGAATGGGCAACATGGCAATATGGCATGTTGGTATTTATTGCTATAACAATATACATAACACACAGCTGCACTAACAAGGTTTAACTTTAAAGTGGATGAAATAAAACCACTGAAATAGTTGTATTTGGAACATCCTGTTTACAAACACTAAAAGGGTCTATAGATCTGTGCATTTCTCTGTGGGCAATAAATCTGTACTGGCCATTTTAACTCAACGTGTCACCAGAGCCAGCTAAAAACAGACTACAGGAGTTGCATAGGGCTGCGCCTCCTCCTCTAGTGGTCACACTTCTGTCTGTCACTATGTAGTTACAGCAAACGGGGCCCTGTCTGATCTCTCTCCAAAAACCACCCTCTGATTGTGTTATGCATCGTGAATGCTCATGGCAGAGCCCTATGCGTCACTTGTTCCTCTTCAGCAGCTCCGCGGGCCTTGTGTCTGTGCCTTACTTTTCCGCTGTGAGAGAAACTGTGGTTTAACTTTTCTATTGTTCCAGAAAAATACATTGTTTTATGGCAGCACGTCCTCTCCTTTCTGTCGCCCCTCATCTTTCTTGTCTTGATTGCTCTGCTCTGTGCTAAATATAGGAGAGAACTCGGGGCTGCCTCGCACAGAAACTGATTTAAACCAACTCCACACTGTGTCCAGCAGAGGACAGAGAAATCTGGACACTAGTTTCCTCATAAAAATGTACAAAGTCATGGTTATATTTGTCACAAGGTCGAGGTGCTGTTTATCCCCGCAGAGGCTCTGTGAGATGTGTAATGGTTACTAAATGTAACTCCAGAGGGTTGACTTGCTGTCTGAAGCCAATCACCATAAAATTATAATTAACTGATACATGGTACAAACCTGGTACAACATGAATCTGTTGGGTGCAAGTGTAAGTTAGTTTGGAACAGTGGTTCTCAAATGGTGGGTCAGAGCCCTAAAGGGGGTAACAGAATGTTTAAATACAGTACCCAACAGTGTGTTTAGCTTATTTGAAGCCTATTACAGTAAATCTTTGAAATACTAAGTAGCCTAATGAAGAAAAAATAGCTTTGGTTCTGTAACAGCGAGTTAAATTTAATATTCTTTATATTCTTGGTATATTGCAAATGATATGGCACATCCCTGCTAAAAATAATCATTCATCCAACCATTGCCGTTTGGGTAACTATAAATAAATTAGGAAGCAGTATTTTCTCAAACCTTAGTATTCGCTGTTATTAATGATAACATTTGATTGACCTGATGCAGCAGATGTGGGACTCTGATAAATTCATGTTCATATTGTTGAAAATTTCATGTAACCCTGAAGGCAAAATCTAGCAACACAGTGAAGCAGTGCCAAATAAAAAAGGCAAACACAATGAGAAAGGAGAAAGGAAGGGTAGATTTTGGAAGAATAAATTGTGCCTCAGGCCTATAGCTACTTTTGTCTCTGTGATAATCTGGTATGAGGAGCGGCTGGTTCCACAGGTGTGCAGCAAACAAGCATTCTTAGTAAATGCAATCATTCATTTATCATATTCCTGGGGGGCTGGAGCCTATTTGAGAAACTATGGGCCTTGACAATGGCCAGTTGGTAACAGAGCTGACTTGGAGACATACACTGACAAACAACCATTCACTTTCAAATTAATTCACTATAGGACAATTCAGATTCACCACCATCTTCACATGCATGTCTTTGGACAGAGGAAGAGGTTAGAACCCACAATAATACAAAGGAAGTCATGCATTGCATTGGGTTGCTGTGATTATTTTTCTTGCTATTTTGTAACTGTTTTCCAATTATCTGTCATAGGTTCTCTAATATGCTAAATTGTATTTTCTTAACATTTTACTGTGTTATGTTGCTTCCACCTTTAAAAACATGGAGTTGTATTTTGTTCCATTCATGTCTGTTTGAGTAATCCTGTATGCTGAGGTGTTACCATTAAGAACTAAAAACGCTCACCACTCTAGATATGTGAAACTCCGCCTTCTCCCTGAAGCACTCCTGCACATTTCTAAAGCACATACACCATCTCTCTGAACTAATTTTGGTAATTTCAGCACTTAAACCGCAGCTACTATGAGGTGGTCAGCTTGCTTATCTATCTGTTAGCGTCATGTTGCTAATAGCCTTGCTAGTTAGCCATTATATCATGCTCTGTCTATACTTCACCGTTCAGTAAAAGCACTCAGAGATTCTGGATGCATGGATATATAATAACTGCTGCACAAAAATCTCATGCGGCCTAGAAAGGATTTTTCGCACAGAGCTCAACATAAAAAGAAACGCCTGATGTTCAGCTCATAGGACACTGACAGCTTCCAAAATGGCTGGATTTTGTAGAGTTTATGATCCCTTTTCACACCATGGACTTTTTCCCTCTTTGAAATCTTTAATTTTGCAAAAAAAACTGTTTTGTGACAACACTGCACTTGCTCGAGGGTCGCAGAACGCAGAAGTAAAACACTTTTTTTGGCATCACATGCCAATGAGCACGGCTAGTGAAAACAAACACAGTTGTGACGTCATTCATTATCAAGTTCTATAATACATCCATGGGTGGGAGCTGCCGGTAAAGTGGGCGTGGCCAGTAGAGCCTTAAAGCAACAGGCAAGTGAAAGTTAGAGCTCCCCAAAAGAAGACGTTTTCAACACATATGTATTTAAAGTTTGTGTGCTGCAATGTTGCTGCAATTTGTATTTCAAAAAAATTGAAAAAAAGCGTAATACTGGCCCTTTAAAGAACACTGACAAAAACTTGCATTTACCAAAATGAGGAGTCACAGGTGTAATCTGAACTCCTCAGTCAGTAAACAACTTTTAAACTGAAGGCTTGCAGTTCCCAAAAGAATCATTTTGTTTACCTCTTTGCATCTTGAACCAGGTCAGGCAGGTGTTGATACTTTCAGCTCAACCCTAAACTAAGTTTGACTGAACCACTTTTCTCAGTATTTTCTGTATAATTTATAAATGAGAACAATATGGTTTCATATTTCTGAAGTAGGGATATTTTAATGATGAAGGCCAGGTTTGAGATCTTACACAATATAATGCATTTTGAAATAAAAGAAATGGCTTACAAAGCTTACAATACAGTTTGACCTTGCACTTTTATTAATGCATGTTTTGAAGCAATAGCCACAGGCAGTGTTAGTGTTAGTTAGTTTCGAAGGTAAAACAAGTAACAGCAACTTTTTCTTAACCCCTTAAACCCGAATAGAGCCCGACGGGGCTCCGCGCCCCCTTGCGTCCGCTTGTTCGGACCATAGCGGGGAGATACAACAGCTGACGCACACATGTTTGACATCCTGGTGAATGGACAATTCGTGGCAACAAAACTATCTACTTCAATTTCTATTCAACAGTTGTATTCCGCCTGAATTTTTTAAAAATAAAACATGTATATCTTTCCATTTGTTTATTTGGCACAAATTTTGCTGCAGTAGACCAAGATATGTGAAATTTTCAATTTGTTGTTTGCTTTACTACAGGAAGGAAAAAGGCTTTTTTGGAGGCAAATATGTGGACTTTTTTTTTTCAGGCAGAAATTAGAATAATCCATTTCAACCTCAATTTATGGTCAAACAATATAATTAATATTATTTCTCTTCCACAGTAATCCCCAAAGTCCACCAATTAATTTGATACCAAGGTTAGCTATGTACACCTACTAAATGCTAAGTAAAACCTTAATAAATGTAGATATAGAATTTTCAGGAAAAAGGCCTCAGGGCTTAACAGGGTAATTAATTTTGGTCTCATCTTGGCTGTATTTGAATACTTTTTTCTTTTTACCACCTGACAAGCTTTTGTTGGAATTTTTTCGACCCTGTCCATCAAAATGACAGTAATCTAAAGTGCAACCACTGGCTGTGATGAGTTTTGTTGAGAATGTAACGTCAAAACCTACCATAGATTGTGTTCATGTGAGGTCATAACATTCAAAAGGGCCTAGTGAGACATGAAGATGGAGGGTAATGGGCTTCTGTGCTGACCCCTGCCCTCCATGAGTTTTTGACATCAAAAAACTCTACTACATGAACACAACCTGTACCGGCAATGTTTCTGCATTTATTCACACTTAAGCCTTACCGGCAGATTCACGGTTATTTTACTAGTTCTTGACCCGGGAAATCGCCAGATCAAAAATGTCTGTAAACCAGTTCTGTCTCTGTTCACACATGACCCTGTTCTGGCAAAATGCAGGAAAGTCACTGGGTAACTTTATGTGTGAAAGGGGCTTAGAATAACTCTTTCAATACCTGATATATTATTTATGATCTATTGTGAATAAAAATAGTTCTATGAGATCTGCAAATCTTTGTACTGACACTTTCAGACTGGGTTTGTAGCTAAATAACATTTTGGCTCCTAAAAAGCTGAACATTGAAGCTACATTAACTTAAGGCCAAATAATTGAAATGTTGGGCCTAGAACCTGAACAAAGTTGACATCACAACAAAGGTTTTGTATCCTTTCAGAAAGCAACTCAGCAAGAAGAGACAGCTGTATGTTCAAGTGAATAAAAGTTTTCCCAAAAGCCAAACCTAAATCCTGTTGAGAGAAAGTATGACACAAGAGCTTTGTGTGCAAAAAGTAAAGATGGATTTCAGGCTCCTAAAGTATTTTTAGAAAGGCTCAAACTGACAACAATAGGAAGACGAGGAACATGCTATAGAGGGTTTGAGGAAACTGTGATGTTAACTGCTGAACATAGGCCTGGTTCATCCAAAGACATGTGTGAAGTGATGAATCTTAATTGCCCCTTATGGATGTGAGAGTGAATGGTTGTCTGCCAGAGTGTCTCTGGACAATTGCCATTTCATCGCAGGGCTCACACAAAGTGTATCCCGCCTAAGGCCCATAGCTACTGGGCTAAGCTCCATTCCCCCTAAAGGGAATAACCAGGAAAAGATGAAAGAATAAATAAACTGCCGCTATTTTTTTTTTTTTTTTTGGGGGGGGGCCCCATCCTTACTCCACCTCTCACCTCAACAACAAAGCAACCTTGCATAATTTTATTTTATTACAGCAAGTAAAACCGGACACATTTGTTCCCATTTATTCTAATGCTTAGTCATCAAATGTTTAGGAACTTAACCTTCTCTGAGCTAAGCATTGGACCATTGCCTTGATTTTCTATGGCTTGCTTTGTGATATGTTTTGCATTAACATATGTATTTGTTTTGCTTTGTATCATACAAAGAAAATTTTCAAAAGTAAATTTTGGAACCAAAGAAACCCACCCCTGAACTGCAGCGGACAAAACTCAAAAACTGGTTCTGCACCAGCACGTGTTGATGTGAGGAGCACTGAAAGGGTGTGACAGCAGCGGGACAGCAGAGAGGGAGGGCTCTTAAAGTGACAGAGACCTAATCTGAGCGTTTCTCTCAAAGTCAAATGATGGGTTTCCTCAAATTATTTTTTTCAATAATTGCATTTTCTGACCAACAAAATATAAGATGCTAATCTAGATGTGTCCTAGATTAATTTAAAAGCATAATTTAACATTCTGTTCTGTGAGTACATTTCAACCATGACGCAGAGGAACACTGACGCACGATTCCAGCATCAACTGGAAACACAATTTTTCAGAAACTCAATTTCCTGTCAATGTGTGCATGTATGTTTATTTGTTTTTTTTAACATTAACTCTATATGAATAGCATTAGGTTTGCCAGTACTGGAAAGTACATTTGCTGCAAATATTTTTAAACTCTTAAAAAAAAGGTTAAGACTGCATCCCCAGTTTCCTCCATTTTGATGTCACTGATGGAATCTGATTCTCTCAACTAAAATGTTAACACTAAAGAGTAAATTTAACACTATATTGATTAGTCACATCTAAAATAGACACTTTCTTCAGCAGCGCTTAAATATTTGATGACAAACAGCAAACGTGTTCATTGTTGAATAAGAGGACAATGATTACAAGTTAGATATTATTATAAATTTTGTCATCTTCATAATCTTGACTGACAATCTAGTCAATAAGCAGTTAATATGCTAGAAGTGTGTTTTTGTATGACAGTAAGTAATTTACCAAGCCATGGGGATTAGAAACCAGTGTACTCTTTGTGCCAGTTCTATGCTCAGATAAAAGGACAAAGGGTTGTGTCTGGAAAGGCATCTGGCCAAAATTTTGCCCAAACAATCACTGCACACAAGAAGATAGAAGAGAAATGCTGAAAAGACCTGTAGTAATGAATGCACTAAACCTGATGTCATTGTAATCTTATTAAATAAATGGATATCACACGTTTCCTTGCAGTGACCTTTGATTAAAATGATGGCAGTACAATGTTGAATGGAATCTGACTGAAAATGAACACAACTGAATGTCATGGGTAACTGTTAGTGGTGAGCCTTGGACAGAGTGCTCATTTTATTTAAATGGGCTTTTACACAGCAGATAATGTGCAACCAATTACTGAGTGGTTTGTGTAGGGCCAAAGCAGAAAGGTCAGTGTGTAAATGAGCTCCTCTATCAGCTCAGACGCTGTTCCATGCTGAAAACAACAGAGTACGAGTTCAATTAATGCGCAGCCATTTTAAAGGAGGAAGTGCTACAAGCAAACTGCAGTGGTAACCATTTTACTGTTTTGAAACAAAACTTTAGAAAGCATAGCAATAGATTTTCATTAGAGGCAAGAGCAAAAGCCAAGATGTTGATTTTGGTTGCTTGATTATCCTTTTAGATGTTCTGTTCAGGGGTCGCCACAGCAAAGTCATCTGTGTCCCTCTAACCCTATCCTCTGCATCTACTAACCTTATATCCTCTTTCTCTACATCCATAAATCTCCTTTTTGGTTTTCCTCTAGGCCTCTGGAGGCTTTAACCTCAGTGCCCTTATATTCACTATCCCTTCTCTGTACATGTCCAAGCCTTGTGGAAAATCTGACTTTATCATCAAAACATCTAATTGACTGGTGGTAAAATCTGAAAATTTCACCTAAGGGAAAGATGGAATGTTAGCAGCTGTCTACAGAGCTATATTTGTCTCAATAAAATGAATTGTTCCAACCATAAAAGTATTGATGCAAGTCGAATGATTTATTCAAAATCCCTAATTTGTGTCTCACATGCAGGGATTTTTGCAAAAAAAGTCAAATTTTCAAATACATTATTTGCAATTATTTCAAAAATTAGTTTGTCAATTATAAATCTGCAGTTTCCATGTGGATTGTTAAATCTACATATGAACTGGGCGATCCACAGATGCAGATTCAACAATCAAAACAGCAGATTTATAAATGACAAAAGTAATTTATTTTTTCAAATAATTATTTGCAAATTAGAGTGTATGAGCGATTCTGAATGAATCATTCTACTTGTATCAGTATTTTATTTTTGCATCAATGAATTTTATTGAGACAAATACAGTATAACTCCACTGTTCAGCTGTCATCTATGTTTTATGGGGCTGCACGGTGCCTCGCAGCAAGAAGGTCCTGGGTTCGATTCCTGGACTGGGCGGGGTCTCTAAAGTGACTTTTTTCATCAGATTTAATCGAAATATTGATTTGATTCAAACTAAAACTACTTTAGTTATTTTGGGAGCTAAATTTAAACAAAAAACCCTCTACTTAAACTACAATATATAACATGGTCCAGTCCACATAAATTGTGCAACCATGACTCAGAGCAGTATTTACAAATTTCTATTTTTAATTATTAATAAACCTGTGTTTACAGTGGCTTAGTGGTTAGCACTCTCGCCTCACAACAAGAAGGTCCCGGGTTCGCTTCCTGGACCGTGTGGGGCCTTTCTGTGTGGAGTTTGCATGTTTTCCCGGTGTCTTACTTTGGGTGCTCCGGTTTCCCCTACCACAAAAAACTGGTGGGTCAGGTTGGCCCATACTGGTGGCGCACACAGTCACAGCGGAGGACTAACCCTCCATCTGATCTACGCAATTTTGTTATACACCTTGTATGCACAATGACAAATAAAGCACTTTACTTTACTTACTTGATATTAAAATAACTTTGAACACTTGATGACACTTGATTTAGGCTTTTGTTGGTTTTGTAACTGTTTTGTAATTTTCATGAAATATTCATCTTCAAAACTAGATTTTCTCAGAAAATTTGTCTTGTATGTAAACCTTAATACTATCACAACACAGCAAATCATGGTACTAAAGGATGGGGTCTGCCCCATGTACCCAAGTACCTTTGTTCTCTGGGAATATTACAGTTAAGATTAGGTAGGGTAATATCTTTTAGGGCTACAGTTAAAGAACATCAAGACTTACCAGAATGTGCAAATACCTACATTCTCATATATTTATATTCCCTGGTTTCTATGAATCAGAGAACATAGATACTGAGGAACATAGGTACTTTCATAAATGTGCAGGTACCTATGTTCCTCAGTCCATAGAAAGTGGAGGGACATAGGTACCAGGGTACATATACGTAGATACTGGGGAACATAGGTATGCACCCCTAAAGATTTATATAAGTGAACTTGAAATTCAAAATAAAAAATGTATCATATGTTCACAAATCATACCAACCTGAAATTAAATCGCATAACATATGTATTAAACCTAGAATATAGATTATCTGATGACAACAATTATCAGTATTTAGGAATTGTTTTTTTTTTTTTTTTTTTGTACAAATACTTCCACAGCATTGAGGATTACAGCACATGGACTGGCTTTGTTATTTCAAGGTACTGTATATGCTGGGAACTGCATGATTATTCAACAGAGTCCTCTTGCCATCCATTCTCAACAGGAGAACCAGTGGTGGGTTGAACTTCTAATGATGAAACCCACACTGCGCTCTGGTGGGTGTACGCTTCATATGCTGCTGAAGACACTGTTTTGTCAGCGGTAGTTTTTCTGTTACTGCGTCCAAGATCCTTGATAAAGATATGTTCAATACAGTATATCCTATGTTAACATAAAAACATGGATGACAGCTGCAGATTACATCACCCCCTCCTAGGTGATGTTTAGGAGAGTTTGCCACCAGCTGTTCCTCAGATGAACTCATTAATCTTATCTGTCACTCCCAAAAAGAGCTTCAACATCTTTAGCTCTGCTACCTCCGGCTTTGCCTCCTGGCTAAATACGGCTAAATACTAATACTGTGTAAAAAAAAATGTTTTTGACAAATTACAACTCACCAACTACTTGTGTGTTATCAGTGAGTGAGTATAGAACGTTAGCCAATAGCGCAGATTTTTAGCTGCTTTACTTAACAGAAAGAACAAGCAACTCGGTTCTCTTATTCAGTACAATACTTGTTTTAAAGGGGAAGTACATTTCTGAGTACATTTTCTTAAACATACTTTGTTTGAGGTCATTTTGCAGAAGGGAATGTTACTTTTACTTAAGTAATTTTAAAAATAAAATGGTTAGAACTATTTTTGACCTTGGTATCGAGGTAGGTTGTACAGTGTTTGACTCCTCATTTATAGCAGTTATAGTAGCTTAAGCAATGTTTGGAGTAACGCGCTACAAAGTAACGAGTTACAGTAACAAGATTACAAGTAACACGTTACTTTTAATTTGCCAGTAATATTACAGTTCCTAACAAAATACCCAATTAGTTACTCGCATTACAGTCACTACAGTCAGTTCAGGTTGGAGCAAAAATATAATAAACAAATAGTGTTACTATGTATGCTACTTTATTTTCATCCATTCCCTCCCCTGCTCCTCAGCCACTCACCCTCACCCCCCCCCCCCCCCCCCCCCCCCGTGTGTGTGTGTGTATTATTTCATAGCCATTCCTGATTTATGATAAAACCATTCTTTGAACTGCTGCAACTTCATTTTCCATAAAACGGTTAAATTTTGATATAAAAATCACCAGGACGAGTGTGCATAAATAAGTCTAGACACAAAAATAAACAAAACAAATTATTTTGAGCAAAAAAAATGAGGTTAATTGCAGCCACGACAGTCTCATTCACACAAACATTTATCTGCATTGCTGCTAAAGATAACTTTACTTTTTGTAGCTTATTTGGTATTACACAAAAATTAGTTCATCAAGCTCACTTCACATTTTGCAAATTAGATTACCTTTATTTTTCTGTTAGTTTTATTTGTTCAATAAACACAATGGAATTACATCACTACACCATACAGCAGTGATTTTTTAAGTGGTGGGTCAGGACACAAAAGTGGATATTTGAGGGCTGGAATAGCTACAATTTTTAGGTTTATTTGATTCTAAATATTGGCATGAAGTGTTAAAGTGGTTAGCAATGTCGCTTCTCAGCAAGAAGTTTTTTGGATTGATTCCTGGAGGAGTTTGCATGTTTTTCCTGTGCCTGGGAGGGTTTTCTTTGAGTGCTCCGATTTCTTCCATTATCCTAAGACATACAAGAGGTGAATCCTCCAGCTAAGTAGCACTGACCAAGATCTGGAGAAGGGTCACCCACTACTCCTGACAGGTTGCCCCGGTGCAACAAATTTCTCTACGCGGACAGTAAACTATACCGTAACTTAAATTTTATGATTGGCTGTGGAGAGATTGTTTTAATGAATACATTCTTTGGAAACCCAGTCTGAGATGTTGCTATTGCTGAGCCCTGGCTGTACAGAGTGAGAGAACATATTATCCAGATCTGTGGCTCATACGAACAGAGTTGAGTGTGACTGGCGCAGTATGTCTGGTGTGAATCTGGTGGGACGTCCTTCTGCTTACGTTTGTGGGACACCTGTGGTGAGAGCAGCAGCTGGGCGCTCCTTCTGGTGGCTCTGGATCCAGGAAGTTCCTCGTCACACTTTCCTCTTCCTCTTTAACAAATTATTTATAAAAAATGTCTCTGATCTACCAATATAATAAATGATTATGAATTATTTTTTTCCTTCATTTGACAGAGTGGTTGAGTGACAGGAAACAGGCTGAGTGAGGGAGACGCCTGGGTCACTTACATAAAGTATTTTGTAAGTAAATGCATCGGCCTTGCACAGCATATTTCTAGACTCTCAAAGTGACTTTTCATTTAGGTGCATTATTCATTCACTCATCAGTCACACTCGGTGATGGTGAGCTACTTCTGTAGCCACAGCTGCCCTGGGGCAGACTGAGAGACAGACATGGCTGCCCCTCTGTGCCTATGACCTCTCTGGCCACCACCAAACACAGCTGTTTCTTAATTCCCAGTATGCAGACTCTGGATTTGGAAAATGGACTTGAGAACACGAGAACGGACTTTGCTTTTTCAGATTTTGGGACGAGGTGAACTCGATGACATCACAGGAAGTAGCTCTCCTGTGGCATTGCCCACATACGCTTCCTTTATCAATAAAATGTAAATTTTGTTTTGTTATATGCACAAGAATAAAATGCAACATCTGAAGATATTTATTGTAAATGAATACACAATAATACCCACTGTCCTTATTATTCTATTTTTTTTGTATTTAATAAATAATAAAATCTAGTAAAATAGAAACATATAATCCATAATTCAGCTGTAAAAAAACAGAAAGCCAAACTGTCTGCATTTGTCCTTATCAACACACATTTTTCTATTAATATAAATACGTTGAGGAAATGAGGACTCGGGCGTGGCACATGACGTTTCACAAGTCCACAGAGGTACACATATCGAGAAATGGCTCACATTTACGCAGGCTTCTAAACCCTAACCCTTATGGGTTTTATCAAATCTATCAAATCTATTCAGTCTCTCTCACACCACTGTCCTTTCTATCCAGTCCCTGGTGAAAGCCCTTCCCTCCTTGTGTCATCCACATTCAGAAACTTCTTGGCTGCATCAAGAATCATATTGATCTGCTCAGATTTTCCCTGTTCCTGCTGCACAGTTGAATAGCATTGCCATAAAGGCTAGAAAGTACTTTATATCCACTGTAATATATTCCCCGCACTTGTCTTTTTTTTGTTTTTTGTTTCCTTGCTAGCGTCACTGGTTTCAACTCACTTAACAGCCTCAACAAATGGCAGCTTGTTTTTAATTCTTAAGCTTTTTATCATTTCTTGAATTCTTCTGGGGCAGCTGATTGATCCCACTCTATGGTTTCCTTCACAGTGAAGGCACCATGGCTCTACAGTTGCAGGTTATTTGTATCTATTGCCAATCAAAGCCCCAGGTTTCTCCAGTTCATCATTAAGCCAATTTCGTTATTGATTTCCAATGCAATATAAACAATTTACATTGGTTTGTATTGCAATCTAAAAAACTAATTTCATTGGCTCACACTGAGTCATGTGACCCAGGGCTGTTCCATCATCGGTCCGTTGCCTAGTGATGCTTTATTACATCACCAAATTCAGTTCTGAAGGTTTAAGTCTGAGTTTGGACCAACTTCTCTTCACTTTTAAATCTTCCACTGAAGATTTCAGTTCAGAGTTTTCTGTCTTGGTCACTTAGTATATTACTCATTTGCATTATTATTTAAAAATTCTTTCATTTAAAATATCAAGTAGTAAAAACATTCATATTTTTCATTTTTATGTTGGACCAAGATGGACATTGTTCACTCAAAACAACAAGTTTGGAGGTTAACTCTTTTGATATTTGGAGGCTAACTCTGCAAAAGCAACTGGAGTCAGTGAACGAGTGAAAAATGCTTTCTTTATACTTGTGGACCAGAGTTTTGGAGGAAACAGCTGCAAGTTATTTGTATCTATTGCCAAACCAAAGCCCAAGGCTTCTTCAAGTCATAATCAAGCCAACTTCTTCATTGATCTCCTTGTTAGGAATTTGTTGCAGTGCGGCTTAGCCGCCTTTTTGACTTTTATTTTTATTTAACAGGTATTTTTTGGCAGAAAGCTGTAGTTCAACATTGCAAGCCTAAGCCTCTTTCTGACCTGGTCACTTCATATCAGTTTTTAAATTATTATTACAGTTTTAAAGTAGAACTAAGATTAGCATTTTCCTTTTTTAGTTTAGTAGTAATAGTAGCAGTAGCTGTAGCTGTTGTAGTAATAGCAGTAGTATTAGCAGTGAAAAAAATAGTAGTAGTAGTAGTAGTAGTAGTAGTAGTAGTAGTAGTAGTAGTAGTTGTTAAAAAACACTTTTAAATCAGTACACTTCATACATTTACATTGGTTTATATTGCAATTTAAAACACTAATATCATTGGCTCACACTGAGTCATGTGACCCAGGGCTGTTCCATCATCGGTCCGTTGCCTAGTGACGCTTTATTACATCACCAAATTCAGTTCTGAAGGTTTAAGTCTGAGTTTGGACCAACTTCTCTTCACTTTTAAATCTTCCACTGAAGATTTCACAGCATTTTCTCACTGTTCCTGGATTTCACCATTTTTTTTACCGCCAGATTTCAGACAAGACTACGGACCAAATTTACTGATTTTTACTTCAGTTTCATCAGATTTTGCCACAGATTTTGAAAGCTGTTACTTCAGGATTTCTGTATTTGCTTCCTGTTTGTCCTGACTTTCCTTTAAAATTTCTACAAGAAATTTTAGCATTTAGACCAGTACACCAGGTAAATTTAATTTTATCCAAAGTGACCAATAAGAAAGGAAAAGTGGTTTACATGCTTAGGAGGATTTGTAGAATTAGCTGTTGCCAATTTTGACAAAAGCTATAGTTATTTCAATGCATACTAGTTTCTTTTCTTTTTGTGCTTAACTTTTGCTCTGCACATAAAAGCAACTGGAGTCAGTGAACGGGTGAAAAATGCTTTCTTGATACTTGTGGACCAGAGTTTTGGAGGAAACGGCTGCAAGTTATTTGTATCTATTGCCAAACCAAAGCCCAAGGTTTCTTCAAGTCATAACCAAGCCAACTTCTTCACTGATCTCCTTGTTAGTGTAGCGTACATATATAAAAATATATACACTGAACTAAAACAAAGGTTAAGAGTAATAACTCCCCATTGGTACCAGTTAGCCTTGCGCTAACATGCAGATTAAAACACCTAAACTAATGTCTTAAGAGGGAAGGATTGACCAGGATTGACTCAGTTTAATAGATAAAGATCACCAAACTCAACTTAATTTAGATTAAGTATAATGTTTATTTACACAATAAGGCAGAATAGTATATTAAGGCACAGGTAAATATTGAAAGGAATGTAATTATGAACAGAACCGTTATGCAGAATTACTGATTAACTAATGATGAATTGCAGTGGAGTAAGTTATAAATTGACTTATTAAATTATTGGAAATTTAGGAATAAGGGAATAAACTCTGAGACTATTAACACCAAGTCTGTCACATAACACTGGTCTACCGTACTTCGGAGCAGGAGGGGAAGGCAGTGACAACAGGCCAGCCTCCGGTTTCAGCCAGGGGCTCGGATGTTGATCCATCCTCTAGAGCCGCGGGGTGTAGCAGGGCTGGTGTTCCCGGCTCCAAACAGCGGTTCGTGGTTTGTCCTCCAAGCTCAACAAGCCAGTCGCCAGGTGTCCCGTTAACAGCGAGCGTGATGCTGCTCAGGGAGAGTTTAGCTGTTGTCAGCGTAAGGCAGCGTCAAAGTCTCAGAGTATGGCAAATGTCCCTTTGAATGCCATATGAAAAATTCAATAAAAATCCTTTCACAGCGACTCAGAACTTTAGAAGTATAACTTCTTAAATTAGCCGCTTTGGTCAAGGCAGCGATTGTTAAAGATGGCAGATGTTGCGCAGGCGCGAGGCTTTTCAAAATAAACTACAAAAATGATACTCGAACAAAAGTTTGGGCGACTTATTGTGAAAAGATGTTATCACCGGCAAAGTAAACTTAACGCAACAAAAATGATGAAGAAAGGAAAAATTAGACTTAGAAGACGAAGGAGAGGCGGAGACGAGACAAGACAAAGACAAGACGAAGACAAGACGAAACTAAACTGAGGAATGTGGACCACACCCCAAGATAAGACTGGAGGGGTGTCTCTGGAACGCCCCCCCCCCCGAACTGATACTGGAGAGGATTCAAATTACCTCTGCTAGACACATAGAAATGTCATAAAAAGAAATGTGTCTTACTCCACCTCAATTTGCGTACCTTTAAAAACATGTTACATTTAACAGTTTGCACAAAACATAGCTATGACATTTTCCTGTAAAGTAACATGTTAATGCATATAAAGTCTTTTAATACGCATAACTTTGTTGAGATGGACAAAGGCGTAGGTTAATTATCTGGTTGTTGTGCCGTTTGTGCCAGGTCTCTGGTTCTTATCAGAGAAGAGAGACCTCTTCCGGCATATTTATTGGTCTGCAGTTCATATAGGACAGACATATGTCTTTGTTCCACGTCCTTGGTGGGTAAGAGTAGACTTTTCATCTCGTAAAGGAATGTCAATTTTTTTAATAGAATTTCAGCAGTGGTCCAATTTGTTGCAGAGCTGTCGAGCTGCCATTTTGGCTTTTTTTTTTTTTTTCTGTTGTCTGTTAAGCATTGGTTGAGCCAAGACTATTACCAGCCACAGGTTATGGATTCCTTTAAGTATTGTTTACTTTTACATTGGTCGTCTTGTTGCAATGGTGTCCAGCCACCATTTTTTGATTTGTTTTAATTTTTGTTTGTTTCTTTTATGATTGCAGTTAAGTTTTATTTATTTGTCTGATTGTATTTGTTTATTTGATGTTCCTCAGTTTTGAGGTGATGTTTGAGTTTGTGTGCTGGACAGTGTGTGTTTTCTTTTTCCCTTGCAAGTTTCTGTATTATTTTCTCAAACTCAACTCTTGGTAATGTACTGTTCTAAGTCTTTTAGGTTGGAAGATCTTTAAACAGAGCTGCTGGGAAGCAAAGAGATGGGACCCCAAAACAGCAGTGGCCTGTTAGAAGTTAATAGAAGTTAGAAGATGTTCTAACTTTTGAATGAAGGCTAATTCTGCAAAAGCAACTGGAGTCAGTGAACGGGTGAAAAATGCTTTCTTGATACTTGTGGACCAGAGTTTTGGAGGAAACAGCTGCAAGTTATTTGTATCTATTGCCAAACCAAAGCCCCAGGTTTCAAGTCATAATCAAGCCAACTTCTTCATTGATCTCCTTGTTAGGAATTTGTTGTTGCAGTGCTTTCCAGTTGCCATTTTTTTTTTCTTTTTTTTTTTTCTTTTTTTTTTTTTTTTGGTTTCTGTTCTGTTAAGCATTAGTTGAGCCAAGACTATTACCATCCAAAGGTTGTGGATTCCTTTAAGTATTGTTTACTTTTACATTGGTCATCTTGTTGCAATGGTGTCCAGCCACCATTTTTATTTTTTATTTTTTTTTTATTTGTTTTTTTAACGATTGTAGTTACGTTTTTTTTATTAGTCTGATTGTATTTGTTTATTTGATGTTCCTCAGTTTTGAGGTGATGTTTGAGTTTGTGTGCTGGACAGTGTGTGTTTTCCTTTTCCCTTGCAAGTTTCTGTATTATTTTCTCAAACTCAACTCTTGGTAATGTACTGTTCTAAGGCTTTTAGGTTGGAAGATCTTTAAACAGAGCTGCTGGGAAGCAAAGAGATGGGACCCCAAAACAGCAGTGGGCTGTTAGAAGTTAGAAGAAGAAGAAGTTAGAAGATGTTCTAACTTTTGAATGAAGGCTAATTCTGCAAAAGCAACTGGAGTCAGTGAACGGGTGAAAAATGCTTTCTTGATACTTGTGGACCAGAGTTTTGGAGGAAACAGCTGCAAGTTATTTGTATCTATTGCCAACCAAAGCCCCAGGTTTCTTCAAGTCATCATCAAGCCAACTTCTTCATTGATCTCCTTGTTAGGAATTTGTTGTTGCAGTGCTTTCCAGTTGCCATTTTTGGCACTTTTTTATTTAACAGGTTTTGTTTCTTTGGAAGACAGCTGTAGTGCAAATATGACAAGCTACTAGTCTTTCTTTCTAACCTGGTCAGTTTGTATTTTACACTTTGAAATCTTTCACCAAAGATTTCACACTGCTTCCAATCTGCTTCTGAATTTCTCCAACTACCAACAGATTCAACACAAGACCACATTTTACAAATTTTACGTCAATTTTGCCAAAGATTTTGAAAGCATTTTCTTGCGGATTTCAATTCATTTTCAAAGATTCATCTCTGGATGAAAACAACACTGTATCTTAATTTTATTTGACAACTTCTGCATGAAATTTTCAATCAGGTAAGTTTACATTTTGTACTCATCTAAAAGTGAACAATAAGAAAAACTGGTTCACATACTTAGCCGTTTTTGCTAAATTATCTATTTGCATAGATATAACAAAAGCTATAGTTGTTTTAATGCATTTGTTATTCAATATTGTATAGATTTTAGATAGAAGGTAACATGGCAAGTTACACACCAGTTTTCTGTCTTGGTCACTTAGTATATTACTCATTTGCATTATTATTTAAAAATTCTTTCATTTAAAATATCAAGTAGTAAAAACATTCATATTTTTCATTTTTATGTTGGACCAAGATGGACATTGTTCACTCAAAACAACAAGTTTGGAGGTAAACTCTTTTGATATTTGGAGGCTAACTCTGCAAAAGCAACTGGAGTCAGTGAACGAGTGAAAAATGCTTTCTTGATACTTGTGGACCAGAGTTTTGGAGGAAACAGCTGCAAGTTATTTGTATCTATTGCCAACCAAAGCCCCAGGTTTCTTCAAGTCATAATCAAGCCAACTTCTTCATTGATCTCCTTGTTAGGAATTTGTTGCAGTGTGGCTTAGCCGCCATTTTGACTTTTATTTTTATTTAACAGGTATTTTTTGGCAGAAAGCTGTAGTTCAACAATGCAAGTCTAAGCCTCTTTCTGACCTGGTCACTTCATATCAGTTTTTAAATTATTATTACAGTTTTAAAGTAGAACTAAGATTAGCATTTTCCTTTTTTAGTTTAGTAGTAATAGTAGCAGTAGCTGTAGCTGTTGTAGTAATAGCAGTAGTATTAGCAGTGAAAAAAATAGTAGTAGTAGTAGTAGTAGTTAAAAAACAGTTTTAAATCAGTACACTTCATACATTTACATTGGTTTATATTGCAATCTAAAACACTAATTTCATTGGCTCACACTGAGTCATGTGACCCAGGGCTGTTCCATCATCGGTTCGTTGCCTAGTGATGCTTTATTACATCACCAAATTCAGTTCTGAAGGTTTAAGTCTGAGTTTGGACCAACTTCTCTTCACTTTTAAATCTTCCACTGAAGATTTCACAGCATTTTCTCACTGCTCCTGGATTTTACAATTTTTTTACTGCCAGATTTCAAACAAGACTACGGACGAAATTTACTGATTTTTACTTCAGTTTCATCAGATTTTGCCACAGATTTTGAAAGCTGTTACTTAAGGATTTCTGTATTTGCTTCCTGTTTGTCCTGACTTTCCTTTAAAATTTCTACAAGAAATTTTAGCATTTAGACCAGTACACCAGGTAAATTTAATTTTATCCAAAGTGACCAATAAGAAAGGAAAAGTGGTTTACATGCTTAGGAGGATTTGCAGAATTAGCTGTTGGCAATTTTGACAAAAGCTATAGTTATTTCAATGCATACTGGTTTCTTTTCTTTTTGTACCTTACTTTTGCTCTGCACATAAAAGCAACTGGAGTCAGTGAACGGGTGAAAAATGCTTTCTTGATACTTGTGGACCAGAGTTTTGGAGGAAACAGCTGCAAGTTTTTTGTATCTATTGCCAAACCAAAGCCCAAGGCTTCTTCAAGTCATCATCAAGCCAACTTCTTCATTGATCTCCTTGTTAGGAATTTGTTGCAGTGCGGCTTAGCCGCCTTTTTGGCTTTTTGGTTTCTTTTTTGACATAAGAGTTAATTTTTGTCAGACAGCTGCAGTTCAAACATGTCAACCTGCTAGTCTTTCTTTCTAATGTGGTCAGTTTGTATTTTACCGTTTGAAATCTTTCACCAAAGATTTCACAGTGTTTCCAGTCTGCTCCTGAATTTCACCATCTACTGATTTCAAACACAGCTATGGACCAGATTTGACAAATTTTACCTTACTTTTGCCTTAATTTGCTGGAGATTCCAATTCATTTTGAATGATTCATCTCTGGATGAAAACAACACCATATCCTGATTTTATTTGCGTAAAAAATGTTCAATATCTTTTGCATTTAGATCAGTACATAAGGTAACATTTACATTTTCTACTCATCTAAAAGTGGACAGTAAGAAAAACTGGTTTCCATACTTGGCAGTTTTTTTCTAAATTAGCTATTTGCATAGGTATAGCAATAGTTATATTTATTTTATAATGCATTTATTATTCCCATAATGTGTAGATTTTTACAATAACTATACCTTGGCAAGGTAACATGGCAAGTTACAAACCAGTTTTCTGTCTTGGTTACTTTGTATCTTACTTATTTGCATTATTATTTGAAAGTTCTTTAAGTTAAGTTTAAGTTCGGTCACATAAAAATATAATAGTTCTACTAATACACTTTGTAATACATATACAGATACAGTACACATATACAAAGAGAAACACAATAACTTTACAACCAAAAAGGTGTAGGCTGAAGCCACAGCTTATTACGCCTACTCTATTTACTTTACTACATCTACCATGTGATATCTAGACAATTTTTTTTTTTTTAAGAAAAATCTCTTTATTCTTTGACAGATCAAACATATGAAAAAATAAATATAAAACAAACAACAACAAAGAAAACAAACAACAAAACTCAAATTTCATTTTTATATTTGTTTAAAATGAATTTTTTGAATAGTTTTTTTTAAAGTAAATTAGTGAATTGCTCTTCTTAAAGTTACACTGTGTAAGATTCCCGGTCTTGCGCCTCTAGAGGCCACAGGTGCCACTGCACCGTCGCAAAACGTAAACACTAGGGCCCCTCCTCCTTCTGAAACTGTGCGAGCGTGCGTCTAGTTCCATCATTGTTTCAACTTTAGTTGACCTGCTGCTACCTTTGGAAGTTTGGACTGGATCTTCTATAGAGTTAGCGCTAGCGTTAGCTTATCAACAAATATCGCGCAATGGTCGCAGGAAAAACAACTAATAACTGTATGAAAAAGCACGTTCTAAAGAAAAAATAAATAGGCTAATTTACCTGCCCAACAATAAAAACGTGCAAAAACGTGATCCGATTTGCAGCCTTCTCTGTCTCTCATCTGACGCCAGCGAGCAAAAGTCTGTTCGATGTTGACTCTTGTCTGCGATCTGGTGCGGTCCCTTTCACATTTTCTTTTTCTTGCCTCGTCCGACATTGTCTTCATCTTCTTGTGTCCTTCGGCCCTGACGAACTGGCAAAAATAACAACGCTAAAAGTAGCTTCATGGTTATACTGCACCTCAGGTATAACAGCAGAAGGGAATGCCGTAAAGCAAGTCGTTTCCTGTCACGTGACTTTTCCTGAACAGCGGAGCGCTCCCGGCCAAGTTGCGAGGGCGGTTTCTCAGTACGGAAGCCCCGCTCGGAGCAACAGATTGCGCCTCAGGCCTTATAATCGCTCAAAAAATCACAAAAACAAGTCAGTATGCCCCACATATTTAGGAGAAAAGTTACACAGTGTAACTTTAAGTTTATCTGTAATCCCAGAATTCCACAGATTTACCCCTTTAACAGAAATGCAGTTTTTTTTTTACATATGTTTTCATTTAGATTATCAAGTAGAATTAATATTTATATTTTCATTTGCAATTTGCATTATTCTTCTGTTGATATCAATAGTCCAGTCCGAATCTCGCGGTCCATGTGCGCGTCGACAGCAAACACACCCCGTCGCACACACACAAACGGAGAAAGCTACACAAAGCTCGTGTGCTGTATGTGAGCAGCGGAGAAAAGACAGTGCAGTGGAGCCAGCGGGGAAGGAAGCAACAGTACTGTATTGTCATGTTAGTAATAAGTGCGTGACGTACTCGTATTGTTCACAAGTCACAAACCACGAGGCTGAGTCAACTCGCAAGTCTCTCAAAGTAGGGACTGAAGTACGACTCCAGTCCAAGTCCCCATCTCTGAGTAGTAATAATAGTAGCAGCAGTAGTAGTGGTAGTAGTAACAGTAATAACAGCATCAGTAGTGGTAGTAGTAACAGTAATAAAAGCAGTAGTAACAGTAAAAACAGCAGCAGTAGTGGCAGTAGTAACAGTAAAAACAGCAGCAGAAGTGGCAGTAGTAACAGTAATAACAGCAACAGTAGTGGCAGTAGTAACAGTAATAACAGCAGCAGTAGTGGCAGTAGTAACAGTAATAACAGCAGCAGTAGTAACAGTAATAACAGCAGCAGTAGTAACAGTAATAACAGCAGTAGTAGTGGCAGTAGTAATAACAGCAGTAGTAGTGGCAGTAGTAATAACAGCAGTAGCAGTGGCAGTAGTAATAACAGCAGTAGCAGTGGCAGTAGTAACACTAATAACAGCAGCAGTAGTGGCAGTAGTAACAGTAATAACAGCAGCAGCAGTGGCAGTAGTAACAGTAATAACAGCAGTAGCAGTGGCAGTAGTAACAGTAATAACAGCAGTAGCAGTGGCAGTAGTAACAGTAATAACAGCAGCAGTAGTGGCAGTAGTAACTGTAATAACAGCAGCAGCAGTGGCAGTAGTAACAGTAATAACAGCAGCAGAAGTGGCAGTAGTAACAGTAATAACAGCAGCAGTAGTAACAGTAATAACAGCAGCAGTAGTAACAGTAATAACAGCAGTAGTAGTGGCAGTAGTAATAACAGCAGTAGTAGTGGCAGTAGTAATAACAGCAGTAGTAGTGGCAGTAGTAATAACAGCAGTAGCAGTGGCAGTAGTAATAACAGCAGTAGCAGTGGCAGTAGTAACACTAATAACAGCAGCAGTAGTGGCAGTAGTAACAGTAATAACAGCAGCAGCAGTGGCAGTAGTAACAGTAATAACAGCAGTAGCAGTGGCAGTAGTAACAGTAATAACAGCAGTAGCAGTGGCAGTAGTAACAGTAATAACAGCAGCAGTAGTGGCAGTAGTAACTGTAATAACAGCAGCAGCAGTGGCAGTAGTAACAGTAATAACAGCAGTAGCAGTGGCAGTAGTAACAGTAATAACAGCAGTAGCAGTGGCAGTAGTAACAGCAGTAGCAGTGGCAGTAGTAACAGTAATAACAGCAGTAGCAGTGGCAGTAGTAACAGTAATAACAGCAGCAGCAGTGGCAGTAGTAACAGTAATAACAGCAGCAGCAGTGGCAGTAGTAACAGTAATAACAGCAGTAGTGGCAGTAGTAGCAGTAATAACAGCAGTAGTAGTGGCAGTAGTAACAGTAATAACAGCAGCAGTAGTGGCAGTAGTAACAGTAATAACAGCAGCAGTAGTGGCAGTAGTAACAGTAATAACAGCAGCAGTAGTGGCAGTAGTAACAGTAATAACAGCAGCAGAAGTGGCAGTAGTAACAGTAATAACAGCAGCAGTAGTAACAGTAATAACAGCAGCAGTAGTAACAGTAATAACAGCAGTAGTAGTGGCAGTAGTAATAACAGCAGTAGCAGTGGCAGTAGTAATAACAGCAGTAGCAGTGGCAGTAGTAATAACAGCAGTAGCAGTGGCAGTAGTAACACTAATAACAGCAGCAGTAGTGGCAGTAGTAACAGTAATAACAGCAGCAGCAGTGGCAGTAGTAACAGTAATAACAGCAGTAGCAGTGGCAGTAGTAACAGTAATAACAGCAGTAGCAGTGGCAGTAGTAACAGTAATAACAGCAGCAGTAGTGGCAGTAGTAACTGTAATAACAGCAGCAGCAGTGGCAGTAGTAACAGTAATAACAGCAGTAGCAGTGGCAGTAGTAACAGTAATAACAGCAGTAGCAGTGGCAGTAGTAACAGCAGTAGCAGTGGCAGTAGTAACAGTAATAACAGCAGTAGCAGTGGCAGTAGTAACAGTAATAACAGCAGCAGCAGTGGCAGTAGTAACAGTAATAACAGCAGCAGCAGTGGCAGTAGTAACAGTAATAACAGCAGTAGTGGCAGTAGTAGCAGTAATAACAGCAGTAGTAGTGGCAGTAGTAACAGTAATAACAGCAGCAGTAGTGGCAGTAGTAACAGTAATAACAGCAGCAGTAGTGGCAGTAGTAACAGTAATAACAGCAGCAGTAGTGGCAGTAGTAACAGTAATAACAGCAGCAGTAGTGGCAGTAGTAACAGTAATAACAGCAGCAGTAGTGGCAGTAGTAAAAGTAATAACAGCAGCAGTAGTGGCAGTAGTAAAAGTAATAACAACAGTAGTAGTGGCAGTAGTAACAGTAATAACAGCAGCAGTTGTGGCAGTAGTAAAAGTAATAACAACAGTAGTAGTGGCAGTAGTAACAGTTATAACAGCAGCAGTAGTGGCAGTAGTAACAGTAATAACAGCAGCAGTAGTGGCAGTAGTAACAGTAATAACAGCAGTAGTAGTGGCAGTAGTAACAGTATCAACAGCAGCAGTAGTGGCAGTAGTAACAGTAATAACAGCAGCAGTAGTGGCAGTAGTAAAAGTAATAACAGCAGCAGTAGTGGCAGTAGTAAAAGTAATAACAACAGTAGTAGTGGCAGTAGTAACAGTAATAACAGCAGCAGTTGTGGCAGTAGAAAAAGTAATAACAGCAGCAGTAGTGGCAGTAGTAACAGTAATAGCAGTAGTAGTGGCAGTAGTAACAGTTATAACAGCAGCAGTAGTGGCAGTAGTAACAGTAATAACAGCAGCAGTAGTGGCAGTAGTAACAGTAATAACAGCAGTAGTAGTGGCAGTAGTAACAGTAATAACAGCAGCAGTAGTGGCAGTAGTAACAGTAATAACAGCAGCAGTAGTGGCAGTAGTAACAGTAATAACAGCAGCAGTACTAACAGTAATAACAGCAGCAGTAGTGGCAGTAGTAACAGTAATAACAGCAGCAGTTGTGGCAGTAGTAAAAGTAATAACAGCAGCAGTAGTGGCAGTAGTAACAGTAATAGCAGCAGTAGTAGTGGCAGTAGTAACAGTAATAACAGCAGTAGTAGTGGCAGTAGTAACAGTAATAACAGCAGTAGTAGTGGCAGTAGTAACAGTAATAACAGCAGTAGTAGTGGCAGTAGTAACTGTAGTAGTAGTAGTAGTAGTAGTAGTAGTAGTAGTAGTTGTTAAAAAACAGTTTTAAATCAGTACACTTCATACATTTACATTGGTTTATATTGCAATCTAAAAAACTAATATCATTGGCTCACACTGAGTCATGTGACCCAGGGCTGTTCCATCATCAGTCCGTTGCCTAGTGATGCTTTATTACATCACCAAATTCAGTTCTGAAGGTTTAAGTCTGAGTTTGGACCAACTTCTCTTCACTTTTAAATCTTCCACTGAAGATTTCACAGCATTTTCTCACTGCTCCTGGATTTTACAATTTTTCTACTGCCAGATTTCAAACAAGACTACAGACCAAATTTACTGATTTTTACTTCAGTTTCATCAGATTTTGCCACAGATTTTGAAAGCTGTTACTTAAGAATTTCTGTATTTGCTTCCTGTTTGTCCTGACTTTCCTTGAAAATTTCTACAAGAAATTTTAGCATTTAGACCAGTACACCAGGTAAATTTAATTTTATCCAAAGTGACCAATAAGAAAGGAAAAGTGGTTTACATGCTTAGGAGGATTTGCAGAATTAGCTGTTGGCAATTTTGACAAAAGCTATAGTTATTTCAATGCATACTGGTTTCTTTTCCGTTTGTACCTTACTTTTGCTCTGCGCATAAAAGCAACTGGAGTCAGTGAACGAGTGAAAAATGCTTTCTTGATACTTGTGGACCAGAGTTTTGGAGGAAACAGCTGCAAGTTATTTGTATCTATTGCCAACCAAAGCCCAGGCTTCTTCAAGTCATCATCAAGCCAACTTCTTCACTGATCTCCTTGTTAGGAATTTGTTGTTGCAGTGCTTTCCAGTTGCCATTTTTGGCACTTTTTTTTATTTAACAGGTTTTGTTTCTTTGGAAGACAGCTGTAGTGCAAATATGACAAGCTACTAGTCTTTCTTTCTAACCTGGTCAGTTTGTATTTTACACTTTGAAATCTTTCACCAAAGATTTCACACTGCTTCCAATCTGCTTCTGAATTGCTCCAACTACCAACAGATTCAACACAAGACCAGATTTTACAAATTTTACGTCAATTTTGCCAAAGATTTTGAAAGCATTTTCTTGCGGATTTCAATTCATTTTTAAAGATTCATCTCTGGATGAAAACAACACTGTATCTTAATCTTGTTTTGAAAACTTCTGCATGAAATTTTTAATCAGATAAGTTTACATTTTGTACTCATCTAAAAGTGAACAATAAGAAAAACTGGTTCACATACTTAGCCGTTTTTGCTAAATTATCTATTTGCATAGATATAACAAAAGCTATAGTTGTTTTAATGCATTTGTTATTCAATATTGTATAGATTTTAGATAGAAGGTAACATGGCAAGTTACACACCAGTTTTCTGTCTTGGTCACTTAGTATATTACTCATTTGCATTATTATTTAAAAATTCTTTCATTTAAAATATCAAGTAGTAAAAACATTCATATTTTTCATTTTTATGTTGGACCAAGATGGACATTGTTCACTCAAAACAACAAGTTTGGAGGTTAACTCTTTTGATATTTGGAGGCTAACTCTGCAAAAGCAACTGGAGTCAGTGAACGAGTGAAAAATGCTTTCTTTATACTTGTGGACCAGAGTTTTGGAGGAAACAGCTGCAAGTTATTTGTATCTATTGCCAAACCAAAGCCCAAGGCTTCTTCAAGTCATAATCAAGCCAACTTCTTCATTGATCTCCTTGTTAGGAATTTGTTGCAGTGCGGCTTAGCCGCCTTTTTGACTTTTATTTTTATTTAACAGGTATTTTTTGGCAGAAAGCTGTAGTTCAACATTGCAAGCCTAAGCCTCTTTCTGACCTGGTCACTTCATATCAGTTTTTAAATTATTATTACAGTTTTAAAGTAGAACTAAGATTAGCATTTTCCTTTTTTAGTTTAGTAGTAATAGTAGCAGTAGCTGTAGCTGTTGTAGTAATAGCAGTAGTATTAGCAGTGAAAAAAATAGTAGTAGTAGTAGTAGTAGTAGTAGTAGTAGTAGTAGTAGTAGTAGTAGTAGTAGTTAAAAAACACTTTTAAATCAGTACACTTCATACATTTACATTGGTTTATATTGCAATTTAAAACACTAATATCATTGGCTCACACTGAGTCATGTGACCCAGGGCTGTTCCATCATCGGTCCGTTGCCTAGTGACGCTTTATTACATCACCAAATGCAGTTCTGAAGGTTTAAGTCTGAGTTTGGACCAACTTCTCTTCACTTTTAAATCTTCCACTGAAGATTTCACAGCATTTTCTCACTGCTCCTGGATTTTACAATTTTTCTACTGCCAGATTTCAGACAAGACTACGGACCAAATTTACTGATTTTTACTTCAGTTTCATCAGATTTTGCCACAGATTTTGAAAGCTGTTACTTAAGGATTTCTGTATTTGCTTCCTGTTTGTCCTGACTTTCCTCGAAAATTTCTACAAGCAATTTTAGCATTTAGACCAGTACACCAGGTAAATTTAATTTTATCCAAAGTGACCAATAAGAAAGGAAAAGTGGTTTACATGCTTAAGAGGATTTGTAGAATTAGCTGTTGGCAATTGTAACAAAAGCTATAGTTATTTCAGTGCATACTGTTTTTTTTTTCCTTTTGTACCTTACTCTTGCTCTGCACATAAAAGCAACTGGAGTAAGTGAACGAGTGAAAAATGCTTTCTTGATTCTTGTGGACCAGAGTTTTGGAGGAAACAGCTGCAAGTTATTTGTATCTATTGCCAAACCAAAGCCCAAGGTTTCTTCAAGTCATAATCAAGCCAACTTCTTCATTGATCTCCTTGTTAGGAATTTGTTGCAGTGCGGCTTAGCCGCCTTTTTGGCTTTTTGGTTTCTTTTTTGACATAAGAGTTAATTTTTGTCAGACAGCTGCAGTTCAAACATGTCAACCTGCTAGTCTTTCTTTCTAATGTGGTCAGTTTGTATTTTACCGTTTGAAATCTTTCACCAAAGATTTCACAGTGTTTCCAGTCTGCTCCTGAATTTCACCATCTACTGATTTCAAACACAGCTATGGACCAGATTTGACAAATGTTACCTTACTTTTGCCTGAATTTGCTGGAGATTCAAATTCAGGCAAAAGTAAGGTAAAATTTGTCAAATCTGGAATTTGCTGGAGATTCCTCCCCCTTGAACTGCCACCTTATCGTGGTGGGGGAGTTTGAGTGCCCGAATGATCCTAGGAGCTATGTTGCCTGGGGCATTATGCCCCTGGTAGGGTCTCCCATGGCAAACAGGTCCTAGGTGACGGGCCAGACTAAGAGCAGTTCACAAAACCCCTATGAGGACAATTAAATCAAGGACCGTGACGTCGCCCGGTATGGTGCAGCCGGGGCCCCACCCTGGAGCCAGGCCTGGGGTTGGGGCTCGAATGCGAGCGCCTGGTGGCCGGCCGGGTACAACCCGAATGAGCGACGTGGGCCCGACCTCCTGTGGGCTCACCACCCGCAGAGGTAGCCGTAGGGGACCGGTGCAATGTGGATCGGGCAGCAGTTGAAGGCGGGTGCCTCGGCGACCCGGTCCCCGGACACAGCTTCTAGCTGTGGGGACATGGAATGTCACCTCACTGGGGGGGAAGGAGCCTGAGCTTGTGCGGGAGGTTGAGAGATACCGGCTAGATATAGTCGGGCTCACCTCCATGCATGGCTTGGGCTCTGAAACCCAGCTCCTTGAGAGGGGTTGGACTCTCCACCACTCTGGCATTGCCCATGGTGAGAGGCGACGGGCTGGTGTGGGCTTGCTCATAGCTCCCCAGCTCAGCCGCAATGTGTTGGAGTTCACTCCGGTGAACGAGAGGGTCGCGTCCCTGCGCCTCCGGGTGGGGGACAGGTCTCTCACTGTGGTTTCGGCTTACGGGCCGAACAGCAGTGCAGAGTACCCGGCCTTCTTGGAGTCCCTAGGAGGGGTACTGGAAGGTGCACCGACTGGGGACTCCATTGTTTTGCTGGGAGACTTCAATGCCCACGTGGGCAGCGACAGTGACACCTGGAGGGGCGTGATTGGGAGGAACGGCCTCCCTGATCTGAACCCGAGTGGTGTCTTGTTATTGGACTTCTGTGCTAGTCACAGTTTGTCCATAACAAACACCATGTTCGAGCACAAGGGTGTCCATCAGTGCACGTGGCACCAGGACACCCTAGGCCGGAGGTCGATGATCGACTTTGTAGTCGTGTCATCTGACCTTTGGCCGTGTGGGGGGCTGAGCTGTCAACCGATCACCACCTGGTGGTGAGTTGGAGCCGCTGGCGGAGGAGGAGGCCGGACAGACTCGGCAGGCCCAAAAGTATTGTGAGGGTCTGTTGGGAACGTCTGGCTGAGCCCTCTGTCAGAGGGGTCTTCAACTCCCACCTCCGGGAGAGCTTTGACCAGATCCCGGGAGAGGTTGGAGACATGGAGTCTGAGTGGACCATGTTCTCCGCCTCTATTGTCGATGCGGCCGATCGAAGCTGTGGTCGCAAGGTCTCTGGTGCCTGTCGTGGCGGCAACCCCCGAACCCGGTGGTGGACACCGGAAGTAAGGGATGCCGTCAGGCTGAAGAAGGACTCCTATCGAGCCTGGTTGGCTCGTGGGACTCCTGAGGCAGCCGACAGGTACCGGAGGGCCAAGCGTGCTGCGGCCCGGGCAGTTGTGGAGGCAAAAACTCGGGTCTGGGAGGAGTTTGGGGAGGCCATGGAGGAGGACTATAGGTTGGCCTCAAAGAAATTCTGGCAAACCATCCGCCGCCTCAGGAGGGGGAAGCAGTGCTTCACCAACACTGTTTACAGTGGAGGTGGGGAGCTGTTGACCTCGACTGGGGATGTTGTCGGGCGGTGGAAGGAATACTTTGAGGATCTCCTCAATCCCACCGACACGTCTTCCGTTGAGGAAGCAGGGGCTGGGGACTCAGAGGTGCACTCATCCATCACTCAAGCTGAAGTCACTGAGGTGGTTGGAAAGCTCCTCAGTGGCAAGGCACCGGGGGTGGATGAGATCCGCCCTGAGTACCTCAAGTCCCTGGATGTTGTGGGGCTGTCGTGGCTGACACGTCTCTGCAACATCGCATGGCGGTTGGGGACAGTACCTCTGGACTGGCAGACCGGGCTGGTGGTCCCTCTTTTCAAGAAGGGGGACCGGAGGGTGTGTTCCAACTACAGGGGGATCACACTTCTCAGCCTCCCCGGGAAAGTCTATTCCCGGGTACTGGAGAGGAGAATTCGGCCGATAGTCGAACCTCGGATTCAGGAGGAACAATGCGGTTTTCGTCCTGGCCGTGGAACAGTGAACCAGCTCTATACCCTCTATCGGGTGCTCGAGGGTTTGTGGGAGTTCGCCCAACCAGTCCACATGTGTTTTGTAGATTTGGAGAAAGCGTTCGACCGTGTCCCTCGTAGTGTCCTGTGGGAGGTGCTCTGGGAGTATGGGGTCCGGGGCCCTTTGCTAAGGGCTGTCCGGTCCCTGTATGACTGGAGCAGGAGCTTGGTCCGCATTGCCGGTTGTAAGTCGGACCTGTTCCCAGTGCATGTTGGACTCCGGCAGGGCTGCCCTTTGTCACCGGTTCTGTTCATAATTTTTATGGACAGAATTTCTAGGCGCAGCCAAGGGCCAGAGGGTGTCAGGTTTGGGAACCACAGGATTTCATCTCTGCTTTTTGCGGATGATGTTGTTCTGTTGGCTTCCTCAAGCCAGGACCTTCAGTGTGCACTGGGGCGGTTTGCAGCCGAGTGTGAAGCGGCTGGGATGAGAATCAGCACCTCCAAGTCCGAGGCCATGGTTCTCGACCGGAAAAGGGTGGTTTGCCCTCTCCAGGTTGGGGGGGAGTTTCTGCTTCAAGTGGAGGAGTTCAAGTATCTTGGGTCTTGTTCACGAGTGAGGGAAGGATGGAGCGTGAGATCGACAGACGGATCGGTGCAGCGGCTGCAGTAATGCGGTCGTTGTATCGGTCTGTTGTGGTGAAGAAGGAGCTGAGCCGAAAGGCGAAGCTCTCGATTTACCGGTCGATCTACCTTCCTACTCTCACCTATGGTCATGAGCTTTGGGTCGTGACCGAAAGGACAAGATCCCGGATACAAGCGGCCGAAATGAGTTTCCTCCGCAGGGTGGCTGGGCACACCCTTAGAGATAGGGTGAGGAGCTCTGTCACCCGGGAGTAGCTCGGAGTAGAGCCGCTGCTCCTCCACATTGAGAGGAGTCAGTTGAGGTGGCTCGGGCATCTGTTCCGGATGCCTCCTGGACGCCTCCCTGGGGAGGGGTTCCGGGCATGTCCCACCGGGAGGAGGCCCCGGGGAAGACCTAGGACACGCTGGAGGGACTATGTCTCTCGGCTGGCCTGGGAACGCCTTGGGGTCCCCCCGGTAGAGCTGGAGGAAGTGTCTGAGGAGAGGGAAGTCTGGGCATCTTTGCTTAGACTGCTGCCTCCGCGACCCGGCCCCGGATAAAGCGGAAGAAGATGGATGGATGGATGGATGGATGCTGGAGATTCCAATTCATTTTGAAAGATTCATCTCTGGATGAAAACACCATATCCTGATTTTATTTGCGTAAAAAATGTTCAATATCTTTTGCATTTAGATCAGTACATAAGGTAACATTTACATTTTCTACTCATCTAAAAGTGGACAGTAAGAAAAACTGGTTTCCATACTTAGCAGTTTTTTTCTAAATTAGCTATTTGCATAGGTATAGCAATAGTTATATTTATTTTAATGCATTTATTTATCCCATAATGTGTAGATTTTTACAATAACTATACCTTGGCAAGGTAACATGGCAAGTTACAAACCAGTTTTCTGTCTTGGTTACTTTGTATCTTACTTATTTGCATTATTATTTGAAAGTTCTTTAAGTTAAGTTTAAGTTCGGTCACATAAAAATATAATAGTTCTACTAATACACTTTGTAATACATATACAGATACAGTACACGTATACAAAGAGAAAAACAATAACTTTACAACCGAAAAGGTGTACGCTGAAGCCACAGCTTATTACGCCTACCCTCTTTGCTTTACTACATCTACCATGTGATATCTAGACTTTTTTTTTTTTTTAAAGAAAAATCACTTCATTCTTTGACAGATCAAACATACGAAAAAATAAATATAAAACAAACAACAACAAAGAAAACAAACAACAAAACTCAAATTTTATTTTTATATTTGTTTATAATGAATTTTTTGAATAGTTTTTTAAAGTAAATTAGTGAATTGCTCCTCTTAAGTTCATCTGTAATCCCAGAATTCCACAGATTTACCCCTTTAACAGAAATGAAGTTTTTCTTTACATATGTTTTCATTTAGATTATCAAGTAGAATTAATATTTATATTTTCTTTTGCAATTTGCATTATTCTTCTGTTGATATCAATAGTCCAGTCCGAATCTCGCGGTCCATGTGCGCGTCGACAGCAAACCCACGCCATCGCACACACACAAACGGAGACAGCTACACAAAGCTCGTGTGCTGTATGTGAGCAGCGGAGAAGAGACAGTGCAGTGGAGCCAGCGGGGAAGGAAGCAACAGTACTGTATTGTCATGTTAGTAATAAGTGCGTGACGTACTCGTATTGTTCACAAGTCACAAACCACGAGGCTGAGTCAACTCGCAAGTCTCTCAAAGTATGGACTTAAGTACGACTCCAGTCCAAGTCTCCATCTCTGAGTAGTAATAATAATAGCAGCAGTAGTAGTGGTACTAGTAACAGTAATAACAGCAGTAGTAGTGGCAGTAGTAACAGTAATAACAGCAGTAGTGGTAGTAGTAACAGTAATAACAGCAGTAGTAGTGGCAGTAGTAACAGTAATAACAGCAGTAGTAGTGGCAGTAGTAACAGTAATAACAGCAGCAGTAGTGGCAGTATTAACAGTAATAACAGCAGCGGTAGTGGCAGTATTAACAGTAATAACAGCAGCGGTAGTGGCAGTATTAACAGTAATAACAGCAGCGGTAGTGGCAGTATTAACAGTAATAACAGCAGCGGTAGCGGCAGTATTAACAGTAATAACAGCAGCGGTAGCGGCAGTATTAACAGTAATAACAGCAGCGGTAGCGGCAGTATTAACAGTAATAACAGCAGCGGTAGCGGCAGTATTAACAGTAATAACAGCAGCGGTAGCGGCAGTATTAACAGTAATAACAGCAGCGGTAGCGGCAGTATTAACAGTAATAACAGCAGCGGTAGCGGCAGTATTAACAGTAATAACAGCAGCGGTAGCGGCAGTATTAACAGTAATAACAGCAGCGGTAGCGGCAGTATTAACAGTAATAACAGCAGCGGTAGCGGCAATATTAACAGTAATAACAGCAGCGGTAGCGGCAGTAGTAACAGTAATAACAGCAGCGGTAGCGGCAGTAGTAACAGTAATAACAGCAGCGGTAGCGGCAGTAGTGGCAGTAGTAACAGTAATAACAGCAGTAGTGGTAGTAGTAACAGTAATAACAGCAGTAGTAGTGGCAGTAGTAACAGTAATTACAGCAGTAGTAGTGGCAGTAGTAACAGTAATTACAGCAGTAGTAGTGGCAGTAGTAAGTGTAATTACAGCAGTAGTAGTGGCAGTAGTAACAGTAATAACAGCAGCGGTTGTGGCAGTAGTAACAGTAATAACAGCAGCAGTAGTGGCAGTAGTAACAGTAATAACAGCAGTAGTAGTGGCAATAGTAACAGTAATAACAGCAGCGGTTGTGGCAGTAGTAACAGTAATAACAGCAGCAGTAGTGGCAGTAGTAACAGTAATAACAGCAGTAGTAGTGGCAATAGTAACAGTAATAACAGCAGTAGTAGTGGCAGTAGTAACAGTAATAACAGCAGTAGTAGTGGCAGTAGTAACAGTAATAAGAGCAGCAGTAATGGCAGTAGTAACAGTAATAACAGCAGCGGTTGTGGCAGTAGTAACAGTAATAACAGCAGCAGTAGTGGCAGTAGTAACAGTAATAACAGCAGTAGTAGTGGCAATAGTAACAGTAATAACAGCAGCGGTTGTGGCAATAGTAACAGTAATAACAGCAGCGGTTGTGGCAGTAGTAACAGTAATAAGAGCAGCAGTAATGGCAGTAGTAACAGTAATAACAGCAGCGGTTGTGGCAGTAGTAACAGTAATAACAGCAGCAGTAATGGCAGTAGTAACAGTAATAACAGCAGCGGTTGTGGCAGTAGTAACAGTAATAACAGCAGCGGTAGTGGCAGTAGTAACAGTAATAACAGCAGTGGTTGTGGCAGTAGTAACAGTAATAACAGCAGTGGTTGTGGCAGTAGTAACAGTAATAACAGCAGTGGTTGTGGCAGTAGTAACAGTAATAACAGCAGCGGATGTGGCAGTAGTAACAGTAATAACAGCAGTAGTAGTGGCAGTAGTAACAGTAATAACAGCAGCAGATGTGGCAGTAGTAACAGTAATAACAGCAGCGGTTGTGGCAGTAGTAACAGTAATAACAGCAGCGGTTGTGGCAGTAGTAACAGTAATAACAGCAGCAGTAGTGGCAGTAGTAACAGTAATAACAGCAGCAGTAGTGGCAATAGTAACAGTAATAACAGCAGCGGTTGTGGCAATAGTAACAGTAATAACAGCAGCGGTTGTGGCAGTAGTAACAGTAATAACAGCAGCAGTAGTGGCAGTAGTAACAGTAATAAGAGCAGCAGTAATGGCAGTAGTAACAGTAATAACAGCAGCGGTTGTGGCAGTAGTAACAGTAATAACAGCAGCAGTAATGGCAGTAGTAACAGTAATAACAGCAGCGGTTGTGGCAGTAGTAACAGTAATAACAGCAGCGGTAGTGGCAGTAGTAACAGTAATAACAGCAGTGGTTGTGGCAGTAGTAACAGTAATAACAGCAGTGGTTGTGGCAGTAGTAACAGTAATAACAGCAGTGGTTGTGGCAGTAGTAACAGTAATAACAGCAGCGGATGTGGCAGTAGTAACAGTAATAACAGCAGTAGTAGTGGCAGTAGTAACAGTAATAACAGCAGCAGATGTGGCAGTAGTAACAGTAATAACAGCAGCGGTTGTGGCAGTAGTAACAGTAATAACAGCAGTAGTAGTGGCAGTAGTAACAGTAATAACAGCAGTAGTAGTGTTAGTAGTAATAGTAATAACAGTAGTAGTAGTAGTAGTTAAAAAACAGTTTTAAATCAGTACACTTCATACATTTACATTGGTTTATATTGCAATCTAAAACACTAATTTCATTGGCTCACACTGAGTCATGTGACCCAGGGCTGTTCCATCATCGGTTCGTTGCCTAGTGATGCTTTATTACATCACCAAATTCAGTTCTGAAGGTTTAAGTCTGAGTTTGGACCAACTTCTCTTCACTTTTAAATCTTCCACTGAAGATTTCACAGCATTTTCTCACTGCTCCTGGATTTTACAATTTTTCTACTGCCAGATTTCAGACAAGACTACGGACCAAATTTACTGATTTTTACTTCAGTTTCATCAGATTTTGCCACAGATTTTGAAAGCTGTTACTTAAGGATTTCTGTATTTGCTTCCTGTTTGTCCTGACTTTCCTTGAAAATTTCTACAAGAAATTTTAGCATTTAGACCAGTACACCAGGTAAATTTAATTTTATCCAAAGTGACCAATAAGAAAGGAAAAGTGGTTTACATGCTTAGGAGGATTTGCAGAATTAGCTGTTGGCAATTTTGACAAAAGCTATAGTTATTTCAATGCATACTGGTTTCTTTTCCTTTTGTACCTTGCAGAGCTGTCCAGCTGCCATTTTGGCTTTTCTTTTTTTTTTTCTTTTTTTTCTTTTTTTTTTTTTTTTTTTGGTTTCTGTTGTCTGTTAAGCATTGGTTGAGCCAAGACTATTACCAGCCACGGGTTATGGATTCCTTTAAGTATTGTTTACGTTTACATTGGTCGTCTTGTTGCAATGGTGTCCAGCCACCATTTTGATTTGTTTTCATTTTTTGTTTCTTTTATGATTGCAGTTAAGTTTTATTTATTTGTCTGATTGTATTTGTTTATTTGATGTTCCTCAGTTTTGAGGTGATGTTTGAGTTTGTGTGCTGGACAGTGTGTGTTTTCCTTTTCCCTGGCAAGTTTCTGTATTATTTTCTCAAACTCAACTCTTGGTAATGTACTGTTCTAAGGCTTTTAGGTTGGAAGATCTTTAAACAGAGCTGCTGGGAAGCAAAGAGATGGGACCCCAAAACAGCAGTGGGCTGTTAGAAGTTAGAAGAAGAAGAAGTTAGAAGATGTTCTAACTTTTGAATGAAGGCTAATTCTGCAAAAGCAACTGGAATCAGTGAACGGGTGAAAAATGCTTTCTTGATACTTGTGGACCAGAGTTTTGGAGGAAACAGCTGCAAGTTATTTGTATCTATTGCCAACCAAAGCCCCAGGTTTCTTCAAGTCATCATCAAGCCAACTTCTTCATTGATCTCCTTGTTAGGAATTTGTTGTTGCAGTGCGTTCCAGCCGCCATTTTGACTTTTATTTTTATTTAACAGGTATTTTTTGGCAGAAAGCTGTAGTGCAACATTGCAAGCCTAAGCCTCTTTCTGACCTGGTCACTTCATATCAGTTTTTAAATTATTATTACAGTTTTAAAGTAGAACTAAGATTAGCATTTTCCTTTTTTAGTTTAGTAGTAGTAGTAGTAGTAGTAGTAGTAGTAGTTAAAAAACAGTTTTAAATCAGTACACTTCATACATTTACATTGGTTTATATTGCAATCTAAAAAACTAATATCATTGGCTCACACTGAGTCATGTGACCCAGGGTTGTTCCATCATCAGTCCGTTGCCTAGTGATGCTTTATTACATCACCAAATTCAGTTCTGAAGGTTTAAGTCTGAGTTTGGACCAACTTCTCTTCACTTTTAAATCTTCCACTGAAGATTTCACAGCATTTTCTCACTGCTCCTGGATTTTACAATTTTTCTACTGCCAGATTTCAAACAAGACTACAGACCAAATTTACTGATTTTTACTTCAGTTTCATCAGATTTTGCCACAGATTTTGAAAGCTGTTAATTAAGGATTTCTGTATTTGCTTCCTGTTTGTCCTGACTTTCCTTGAAAATTTCTACAAGAAATTTTAGCATTTAGACCAGTACACCAGGTAAATTTAATTTTATCCAAAGTGACCAATAAGAAAGGAAAAGTGGTTTACATTCTTAGGAGGATTTGCAGAATTAGCTGTTGGCAATTTTGACAAAAGCTATAGTTATTTCAATGCATACTGGTTTCTTTTCCGTTTGTACCTTACTTTTGCTCTGCACATAAAAGCAACTGGAGTCAGTGAACGAGTGAAAAATGCTTTCTTGATACTTGTGGACCAGAGTTTTGGAGGAAACACCTGCAAGTTATTTGTATCTATTGCCAAACCAAAGCCCAAGGTTTCTTCAAGTCATAATCAAGCCAACTTCTTCATTGATCTGCTTTTTAGGAATTTGTTGCAGTGCGGCTTAGCCGCCTTTTTGGCTTTTTGGTTTCTTTTTTGACATAAGAGTTAATTTTTGTCAGACAGCTGCAGTTCAAACATGTCAACCTGCTAGTCTTTCTTTCTAATGTGGTCAGTTTGTATTTTACCGTTTGAAATCTTTCACCAAAGATTTCACAGTGTTTCCAGTCTGCTCCTGAATTTCACACTCTACTGATTTCAAACACAGCTATGGACCAGATTTGACAAATTTTACATTACTTTTGCCTGAATTTGCTGGAGATTCAAATTCAGGCAAAAGTAAGGTAAAATTTGTCAAATCTGGAATTTGCTGGAGATTCCTCCCCCTTGAACTGCCACCTTATCGTGGTGGGGGAGTTTGAGTGCCCGATTGATCCTAGGAGCTATGTTGCCTGGGGCATTATGCCCCTGGTAGGGTCTCCCATGGCAAACAGGTCCTAGGTGACGGGCCAGACTAAGAGCAGTTCACAAAACCCCTATGAGGACAATTAAATCAAGGACCGTGACGTCGCCCGGTATGGCGCAGCCGGGGCCCCACCCTGGAGCCAGGCCTGAGGTTGCGGCTCGAATGCGAGCGCCTGGTGGCCAGGCCGTTGCCCACGGGGCCCGGCCGGGTACAACTCAAATGAGCGACGTGGGCCCGACCTCCTGTGGGCTCACCACCCGCAGAGGTAGCCGTAGGGGACCGGTGGATCGGGCAGCAGTCGAAGGCGGGTGCCTCGGCGACCCAGTCCCCGGACACAGCTTCTAGCTGTGGGGACATGGAATGTCACCTCACTGGGGGGGAAGGAGCCTGAGCTTGTGCTGGAGGTTGAGAGATACCGGCTAGATATAGTCCATGCATGGCTTGGGCTCTGAAACCCAGCTCCTTGAGAGGGGTTGGACCCTCCACCACTCTGGCATTGTCCATGGTGAGAGGCGGCGGGCTGGTGTGGGCTTGCTCATAGCTCCCCAGCTCAGCCGCCATGTGTTGGAGTTCACTCCGGTGAACGAGAGGGTCGTGTCCCTGCGCCTCCGGGTGGGGGACAGGTCTCTCACTGTGGTTTCAGCTTACGGGCCGAACAGCAGTGCAGAGTACCCGGCCTTCTTGGAGTCCCTAGGAGGGGTACTGGAAGGTGCACCGACTGGGGACTCCATTGTTTTGCTGGGAGACTTCAATGCCCACATGGGCAGCGACAGTGACACCTGGAGGGGCGTGATTGGGAGGAACGGCCTCCCTGATCTGAACCCGAGTGGTGTCTTGTTATTGGACTTCTGTGCTAGTCACAGTTTGTCCATAACAAACACCATGTTCGAGCACAAGGGTGTCCATCAGTGCACGTGGCACCAGGACACCCTAGGCCGGAGGTCGATGATCGACTTTGTAGTCGTGTCATCTGACCTTCGGCCGTGTGTCTTGGACACTCAGGTGAAGGGAGGGCCTGAGCTGTCAACCAATCACCACCTGGTGGTGAGTTGGATCCGCTGGCGGAGGAGGAGGCCGGACAGACTCGGCAGGCCCAAAAGTATTGTGAGGGTCTGTTGGGAACGTCTGGCTGAGCCCTCTGTCAGAGGGGTCTTCAACTCCCACCTCCGGGAGAGCTTTGACCAGATCCCGGGAGAGGTTGGAGACATGGAGTCTGAGTGGACCATGTTCTCCGCCTCTATTGTCGATGCGGCCGTTCGAAGCTGTGGTCGCAAGGTCTCTGGTGCCTGTCGTGGCGGCAACCCCCGAACCCGGTGGTGGACACCGGAAGTAAGGGATGCCGTCAGGCTGAAGAAGGACTCCTATCGAGCCTGGTTGGCTCGTGGGACTCCTGAGGCAGCCGACAGGTACCGGAGGGCCAAGCGTGCTGCGGCCCGGGCAGTTGTGGAGGCAAAAACTCGGGTCTGGGAGGAGTTCGGGGAGGCCATGGAGGAGGACTATCGGTTGGCCTCAAAGAAATTCTGGCAAACCGTCCGCCGCCTCAGGAGGGGGAAGCAGTGCTTCACCAACACTGTTTACAGGGGAGGTGGGGAGCTGTTGACCTCGACTGGGGATGTTGTCGGGCGGTGGAAGGAATACTTTGAGGATCTCCTCAATCCCACCGACACGCCCGGTGCAGCGGCTGCAGTAATGCGGTCGTTGTATCGGTCTGTTGTGGTGAAGAAGGAGCTGAGCCGAAAGGCGAAGCTCTCGATTTACCGGTCGATCTACGTTCCTACTCTCACCTATGGTCATGAGCTTTGGGTCATGACCGAAAGGACAAGATCCCGGATACAAGCGGCCGAAATGAGTTTCCTCCGCAGGGTGGCTGGGCACACCCTTAGAGATAGGGTGAGGAGCTCTGTCACCCGGGAGTAGCTCGGAGTAGAGCCGCTGCTCCTCCACATTGAGAGGAGTCAGTTGAGGTGGCTCGGGCATCTGTTCCGGATGCCTCCTGGACACCTCCCTGGGGAGGTGTTCCGGGCTTGTCCCACCGGGAGGAGGCCCTGGGGAAGACCTAGGACACGCTGGAGGGACTATGTCTCTCGGCTGGCCTGGGAACGCATTGGGGTCCCCCCGGTAGAGCTGGAGGAAGTGTCTGAGGAGAGGGAAGTCAGGGCATCTTTGCTTAGACTGCTGCCTCCGCGACCCGGCCCCGGATAAAGCGGAATAAGATGGATGGATGGATGGATGCTGGAGATTCCAATTCATTTTGAACGATTCATCTCTGGATGAAAACACCATATCCTGATTTTATTTGCGTAAAAAATTTTCAATATCTTTTGCATTTAGATCAGTACATAAGGTAACATTTACATATACTACTCATCTAAAAGTGGACAGTAAGAAAAACTGGTTTCCATACTTAGCAGTTTTTTTCTAAATTAGCTATTTGCATAGGTATAGCAATAGTTATATTTATTTTAATGCATTTATTTATCCCATAATGTGTAGATTTTTACAATAACTATACCTTGGCAAGATAACATGGCAAGTTACAAACCAGTTTTCTGTCTTGGTTACTTTGTATCTTACTTATTTGCATTATTATTTGAAAGTTCTTTAAGTTAAGTTTAAGTTCGGTCACATAAAAATATAATAGTTCTACTAATACACTTTGTAATACATATACAGATACAGTCCACATATACAAAGAGAAAAACAATAACTTTGCAACCGAAAAGGTGTAGGCTGAAGCCACAGCTTATTACGCCTACCCTATTTACTTTACTACATCTACCATGTGATATCTAGACTTTTTTTTTTTTTTAAAGAAAAATCTCTTCATTCTTTGACAGATCAAACATACAAAAAAATAAATATAAAACAAACAACAACAAAGAAAACAAACAACAAAACTCAAATTTTATTTTTATATTTGTTTATAATGAATTTTTTGAATAGTTTTTTAAAGTAAATTAGTGAATTGCTCCTCTTAAGTTCATCTGTAATCCCAGAATTCCACAAATTTACCCCTTTAACAGAAATGCAGTTTTTCTTTACATATGTTTTCATTTAGATTATCAAGTAGAATTAATATTTATATTTTCATTTGCAATTTGCATTATTCTTCTGTTGATATCAATAGTCCAGTCCGAATCTCGCGGTCCATGTGCGCGTCGACAGCAAACCCACCCCGTCGCACACACACAAACGAAGACAGCTACACAAAGCTCATGTGCTGTATGTGAGCAGCGGAGAAGAGACAGTGCAGTTGAGCCAGCGGGGAAGGAAGCAACAGTACTGTATTGTCATGTTAGTAATAAGTGCGTGACGTACTCGTATTGTTCACAAGTCACAAACCACGAGGCTGAGTCAACTCGCAAGTCTCTCAAAGTAGGGACTTAAGTACGACTCCAGTCCAAGTCCCCATCTCTGAGTAGTAATAATAGTAGCAGCAGCAGTAGTGGTAGTAGTAACAGTAATAACAGCAGTAGTGGCAGTAGTAACAGTAATAACAGCAGTAGTATTGGTAGTAGTAACAGTAATAACAGTAGTAGTATTGGTAGTAGTAACAGTAATAACAGCAGTAGTAGTGGCAGTAGTAACAGTAATAACAGCAGTAGTATTGGTAGTAGTAACAGTAATAACAGCAGCAGTTGTGGCAGTAGTAACAGTAATAACAGCAGTAGTAGTGGCAGTAGTAACAGTAATAACAGCAGTAGTAGAGGCAGTAGTAACAGTAATAACAGCAGTAGTAGAGGCAGTAGTAACAGTAATAACAGCAGTAGTAGAGGCAGTAGTAACAGTAATAACAGCAGTAGTAGTGGCAGTAGTAACAGTAATAACAGCAGTAGTAGTGGCAGTAGTAACAGAAATAACAGCAGTAGTAGTGGCAGTAGTAACAGTAATAACAGCAGTAGTAGTGGCAGTAGTAACAGTAATAACAGCAGTAGTAGTGGCAGTAGTAACAGTAATAACAGCAGTAGTAGAGGCAGTAGTAACAGTAATAACAGCAGTAGTAGTGGCAGTAGTAACAGTAATAACAGCAGTAGTAGTGTTAATAGTAACAGTAATAACAGTAGTAGTGGTAGTAGTAGTAGTAACAACAGCAGTAGTAGTAACAACAGCAGCAGTAGTGGTAGTAGTAGTAGTAACAACAGCAGTAGTAACAACAGCAGTAGTAGTGGTAGTAGTAACAGTAATAACAGCAGTAGTGGCAGTAGTAACAGTAATAACAGCAGTAGTATTGGTAGTAGTAACAGTAATAACAGTAGTAGTATTGGTAGTAGTAACAGTAATAACAGCAGTAGTAGTGGCAGTAGTAACAGTAATAACAGCAGTAGTAGTGGCAGTAGTAACAGTAATAACAGCAGTAGTATTGGTAGTAGTAACAGTAATAACAGCAGTAGTAACAGTAATAACAGCAGTAGTAGTGGCAGTAGTAACAGTAATAACAGCAGTAGTAGTGGCAGTAGTAACAGTAATAACAGCAGTAGTAGTTGCAGTAGTAACAGTAATAACAGCAGTAGTAGTGGCAGTAGTAACAGAAATAACAGCAGTAGTTGTGGCAGTAGTAACAGTAATAACAGCAGTAGTAGTGGCAGTAGTAACAGTAATAACAGCAGTAGTAGTGGCAGTAGTAACAGTAATAACAGCAGTAGTAGAGGCAGTAGTAACAGTAATAACAGCAGTAGTAGTGGCAGTAGTAACAGTAATAACAGCAGTAGTAGTGGCAGTAGTAACAGTAATAACAGCAGTAGTATTGGTAGTAGTAACAGTAATAACAGCAGTAGTAACAGTAAAAACAGCAGTAGTAGTGGCAGTAGTAACAGTAATAACAGCAGTAGTAGTGGCAGTAGTAACAGTAATAACAGCAGTAGTAGTGGCAGTAGTAACAGTAATAACAGCAGTAGTAGAGGCAGTAGTAACAGTAATAACAGCAGTAGTAGTGGCAGTAGTAACAGTAATAACAGCAGTAGTAGTGGCAGTAGTAACAGAAATAACAGCAGTAGTTGTGGCAGTAGTAACAGTAATAACAGCAGTAGTAGTGGCAGTAGTAACAGTAATAACAGCAGTAGTAGTGGCAGTAGTAACAGTAATAACAGCAGTAGTAGTGGCAGTAGTAACAGTAATAACAGCAGTAGTAGTGTTAATAGTAACAGTAATAACAGTAGTAGTGGTAGTAGTAGTAGTAACAACAACAGTAGTAGTAACAACAGCAGCAGTAGTGGTAGTAGTAGTAGTAACAACAGCAGTAGTAACAACAGCAGTAGTAGTGGTAGTAGTAGTAGTAACAACAGCAATAGTAGTGGTAGTAGTAGTAGTAACAACAGCAATAGTAGTGGTAGTAGTAGTAGTAACAACAGCAATAGTAGTGGTAGTAGTAGTAGTAACAACAGCAGTAGTAGTGGTAGTAGTAGTAGTAACAACAGCAATAGTAGTGGTAGTAGTAGTAGTAACAACAGCAATAGTAGTGGTAGTAGTAGTAGTAACAACAGCAATAGTAGTGGTAGTAGTAGTAACAACGGTAGTAGTAGTAGTAACAACAGCAGTAGTAGCAACAACAGCAGTAGTAGTAGTAGTAGTACCAACAGCAGTAGTAGTAACAACAGCAGTAGTAGTGGTAGTAGTAGTAGTACCAACAGCAGTAGTAGTACCAACAGCAGTAGTAGTAACAACAGCAGTAGTAGTGGTAGTAGTAGTAGTACCAACAGCAGTAGTAGTAACAACAGCAGTAGTAGTGGTAGTAGTAGTAGTAACAACAGCATTAGTAACAACAGCAGTAGTAGTGGTAGTAGTAGTAGTAACAACAGCAATAGTAGTGGTAGTAGTAGTAGTAACAACAGCAATAGTAGTGGGAGTAGTAGTAGTAACAACAGCAGTAGTAGTGGTAGTAGTAGTAGTAACAACAGCAATAGTAGTGGTAGTAGTAGTAGTAACAACAGCAATAGTAGTGGTAGTAGTAGTAGTAACAACAGCAATAGTAGTGGTAGTAGTAGTAGTAACAACAGCAATAGTAGTGGTAGTAGTAGTAGTAACAACGGTAGTAGTAGTAGTAACAACAGCAGTAGTAGCAACAACAGCAGTAGTAGTAGTAGTACCAACAGCAGTAGTAGTAACAACAGCAGTAGTAGTGGTAGTAGTACCAACAGCAGTAGTAGTAACAACAGCAGTAGTAGTGGTAGTAGTAGTAGTAACAACAGCATTAGTAACAACAGCAGTAGTAGTGGTAGTAGTAGTAGTAACAACAGCAGTAGTAGCAACAACAGCAGTAGTAGTGGTAGTAGTAGTAGTAACAACAGCAATAGTAGTGGTAGTAGTAGTAGTAACAACAGCAATAGTAGTGGTAGTAGTAGTAGTAACAACAGCAGTAGTAGTAGTAGTAACAACAGCAATAGTAGTGGTAGTAGTAGTAGTAACAACGGTAGTAGTAACAACAGCAGTAGTAGCAACAACAGCAGTAGTAGTAGTAGTAGTAACAACAGCATTAGTAACAACAGCAGTAGTAGTGGTAGTAGTAGTAACAACAGCAGTAGTAGCAACAACAGCAGTAGTAGTGGTAGTAGTAGTAGTAGTAACAACAGCAGTAGTAGTAACAACAGCAGTAGTAGTGGTAGTAGTAGTAACAACAGCAGTAGTAGTGGTAGTAGTAGTAGTAACAACAGCAGTAGTAGTAACAACAGCAGTAGTAGTGGTAGTATTAGTGGTAGTAGTAGTAGTAGTAACAGCAGTAGTAATAGTAAAAGCAGCAGTAGGAGTAGCAGCAGCAGCAGCAATAACTAGCTAGTAGCTAGCTGTAGCTAGTTGCAGGGCTGACACAGAGACATACACAGATAGACAACCATTCACTAGGGTCAATTTAGAGTCACCAGTTCACCTAACACATGCATGTCTTTGGACGGTGGGAGGAAGCCTGAGTACCCAGAGAACCCACGGTAACACTGGTGTGTTGGTTGGCCCAGGGCTCGAACCCAAGATCTCCTTGCTGACAGGCGAGAACGCTAACCACTCTGCCACTGTGCTCTCCATGGCAGACATTGTCCATGCTAAACAGCAATTAACTGAGTTTACTCTTTCCATCACTGTTAGCTCAAAGGCTAAGGTTTTTCACCAAAGATTTAACGCTGCTTCCAGTCTGCTCCTGAATTTCACCAACCACTGACAGATTTTAGAGAGACCACAAACCAGATTTTACTATTTATGTCAATTTTACCAGAGTCTTTCAAAATTCTTTCTCACGATATTCAAGTTTATCTTCAAAAATTCTGCCCTGGATGAAAACAACACTGTAATCCAGATTTTAAAAGTTGTGGATTCCTGTGTTTGCTTCCAGTTTATTCTGATTTAATTTGACAGTTCCTCTAAAAAATTCAAAACTCAAACCTGTATTTAGATATTGGTAATATTTATATAGCTTTCACCTGATTTTCCCAGATATATTGAATTTGTTTTTATAGAATGCCTGATTTTATTTGACAGTTGTTCCAAGAAATTTTCAACAATTTTAGCATTTAGAGCAGTACACCAGGTAAGTAGTCTAATATAATCCTTAGTAGTAGCAGTAATAACAGTAGTAGTAATGGTAGTAGTAGTACCAGTAGTAGTAGCAGTCACAGTAGGAGTAGTGCTAATATTAGTGGTAGCAGTAGTAGTAATAGTAGCAGTAGCTGTAGCTGTTGTAGTAATAGCAGTAGTATTAGCAGTGAAAAAAATAGTAGTAGTAGTAGTAGTAGTAGTAGTAGTAGTAGTAGTAGTAGTTAAAAAACAGTTTTAAATCAGTACACTTCATGCATTTACATTGGTTTATATTGCAATCTAAAACACTAATTTCTGTTCGGATCGGTTTCTGTTGTCTGTTAAGCATTGGTTGAGCCAAGACTATTACCATCCACAGGTTATGGATTCCTTTAAGTATTGTTTACTTTTACATTGGTCGTCTTGATGCAATGGTGTCCAGCCACCATTTTACTTTGTTTTAATTTTTGTTTGTTTCTTTTATGATTGCAGTTAAGTTTTATTTATTTGTCTGATTGTATTTGTTTATTTGATGTTCCTCAGTTTTGAGGTGATGTTTGAGTTTGTGTGCTGGACAGTGTGTGTTTTCCTTTTCCCTTGCAAGTTTCTGTATTATTTTCTCAAACTCAACTCTTGGTAATGTACTGTTCTAAGGCTTTTAGGTTGGAAGATCTTTAAACAGAGCTGCTGGGAAGCAAAGAGATGGGGCCCCAAAACAGCAGTGGGCTGTTAGAAGTTAGAAGAAGAAGAAGTTAGAAGATGTTCTAACTTTTGAATGAAGGCTAATTCTGCAAAAGCAACTGGAGTCAGTGAACGAGTGAAAAATGCTTTCTTGATACTTGTGGACCAGAGTTTTGGAGGAAACAGCTGCAAGTTATTTGTATCTATTGCCAACCAAAGCCCCAGGTTTCAAGTCATAATCAAGCCAACTTCTTCATTGATCTCCTTGTTAGGAATTTGTTGCAGTGCGGCTTAGCCGCCTTTTTGACTTTTATTTTTATTTAACAGGTATTTTTTGGCAGAAAGCTGTAGTTCAACATTGCAAGCCTAAGCCTCTTTCTGACCTGGTCACTTCATATCAGTTTTTAAATTATTATTACAGTTTTAAAGTAGAACTAAGATTAGCATTTTCCTTTTTTAGTTTAGTAGTAATAGTAGCAGTAGCTGTAGCTGTTGTAGTAATAGCAGTAGTATTAGCAGTGAAAAAAATAGTAGTAGTAGTAGTAGTAGTAGTAGTAGTAGTAGTAGTTGTTAAAAAACAGTTTTAAATCAGTACACTTCATACATTTACATTGGTTTATATTGCAATTTAAAACACTAATATCATTGGCTCACACTGAGTCATGTGACCCAGGGCTGTTCCATCATCGGTCCGTTGCCTAGTGACGCTTTATTACATCACCAAATTCAGTTCTGAAGGTTTAAATCTGAGTTTGGACCAACTTCTCTTCACTTTTAAATCTTCCACTGAAGATTTCACAGCATTTTCTCACTGCTCCTGGATTTTACAATTTTTCTACTGCCAGATTTCAGACAAGACTATGGACCAAATTTACTGATTTTTACTTCAGTTTCATCAGATTTTGCTACAGATTTTGAAAGCTGTTACTTAAGGATTTCTGTATTTGCTTCCTGTTTGTCCTGACTTTCCTTCAAAATTTCTACAAGAAATTTTAGCATTTAGACCAGTACACCAGGTAAATTTAATTTTATCCAAAGTGACCAATAAGAAAGGAAAAGTGGTTTACATGCTTAGGAGGATTTGTAGAATTAGCTGTTGGCAATTTTGACAAAAGCTATAGTTATTTCAATGCATACTGGTTTCTTTTCCTTTTGTACCTTACTTTTGCTCTGCACATAAAAGCAACTGGAGTCAGTGAACGAGTGAAAAATGCTTTCTTGATACTTGTGGACCAGAGTTTTGGAGGAAACAGCTGCAAGTTTTTTGTATCTATTGCCAACCAAAGCCCCAGGTTTCAAGTCATAATCAAGCCAACTTCTTCATTGATCTCCTTGTTAGGAATTTGTTGTTGCAGTGCTTTCCAGTTGCCATTTTTGGCACTTTTTTATTAAACAGGTTTTGTTTCTTTGGAAGACAGCTGTAGTGCAAATATGACAAGCTACTAGTCTTTCTTTCTAACCTGGTCAGTTTGTATTTTACACTTTGAAATCTTTCACCAAAGATTTCACACTGCTTCCAATCTGCTTCTGAATTTCTCCAACTACCAACAGATTCAACACAAGACCAGATTTTACAAATTTTACGTCAATTTTGCCAAAGATTTTGAAAGCATTTTCTCGCGGATTTCAATTCATTTTTAAAGATTCATCTCTGGATGAAAACAACACTGTATCTTAATTTTATTTGACAACTTCTGCATGAAATTTTCAATCAGGTAAGTTTACATTTTGTACTCATCTAAAAGTGAACAATAAGAAAAACTGGTTCACATACTTAGCCGTTTTTGCTAAATTATCTATTTGCATAGATATAACAAAAGCTATAGTTGTTTTAATGCATTTGTTATTCAATATTGTATAGATTTTAGATAGAAGGTAACATGGCAAGTTACACACCAGTTTTCTGTCTTGGTCACTTAGTATATTACTCATTTGCATTATTATTTAAAAATTCTTTCATTTAAAATATCAAGTAGTAAAAACATTCATATTTTTCATTTTTATGTTGGACCACGATGGACATTGTTCACTCAAAACAACAAGTTTGGAGGTTAACTCTTTTGATATTTGGAGGCTAACTCTGCAAAAGCAACTGGAGTCAGTGAACGGGTGAAAAATGCTTTCTTGATACTTGTGGACCAGAGTTTTGGAGGAAACAGCTGCAAGTTATTTGTATCTATTGCCAAACCAAAGCCCAAGGCTTCTTCAAGTCATAATCAAGCCAACTTCTTCATTGATCTCCTTGTTAGGAATTTGTTGCAGTGCGGCTTAGCCGCCTTTTTGACTTTTATTTTTATTTAACAGGTATTTTTTGGCAGAAAGCTGTAGTGCAACATTGCAAGCCTAAGCCTCTTTCTGACCTGGTCACTTCATATCAGTTTTTAAATTATTATTACAGTTTTAAAGTAGAACTAAGATTAGCATTTTCCTTTTTTAGTTTAGTAGTAGTAGTAGTAGTAGTAGTAGTAGTAGTAGTAGTAGTAGTAGTAGTAGTAGTTAAAAAACAGTTTTAAATCAGTACACTTCATACATTTACATTGGTTTATATTGCAATCTAAAACACTAATTTCATTGGCTCACACTGAGTCATGTGACCCAGGGCTGTTCCATCATCGGTCCGTTGCCTAGTGATGCTTTATTACATCACCAAATTCAGTTCTGAAGGTTTAAGTCTGAGTTTGGACCAACTTCTCTTCACTTTTAAATCTTCCACTGAAGATTTCACAGCATTTTCTCACTGCTCCTGGATTTTACAATTTTTCTACTGCCAGATTTCAGACAAGACTACGGACCAAATTTACTGATTTTTACTTCAGTTTCATCAGATTTTGCCACAGATTTTGAAAGCTGTTACTTAAGAATTTCTGTATTTGCTTCCTGTTTGTCCTGACTTTCCTCGAAAATTTCTACAAGCAATTTTAGCATTTAGACCAGTACACCAGGTAAATTTAATTTTATCCAAAGTGACCAATAAGAAAGGAAAAGTGGTTTACATGCTTAGGAGGATTTGTAGAATTAGCTGTTGGCAATTGTAACAAAAGCTATAGTTATTTCAGTGCATACTGGTTTCTTTTCCTTTTGTACCTTACTCTTGCTCTGCACATAAAAGCAACTGGAGTAAGTGAACGAGTGAAAAATGCTTTCTTGATTCTTGTGGACCAGAGTTTTGGAGGAAACAGCTGCAAGTTATTTGTATCTATTGCCAAACCAAAGCCCAAGGTTTCTTCAAGTCATAATCAAGCCAACTTCTTCATTGATCTCCTTGTTAGGAATTTGTTGCAGTGCGGCTTAGCCGCCTTTTTGGCTTTTTGGTTTCTTTTTTGACATAAGAGTTAATTTTTGTCAGACAGCTGCAGTTCAAACATGTCAACCTGCTAGTCTTTCTTTCTAATGTGGTCAGTTTGTATTTTACCGTTTGAAATCTTTCACCAAAGATTTCACAGTGTTTCCAGTCTGCTCCTGAATTTCACCATCTACTGATTTCAAACACAGCTATGGACCAGATTTGACAAATGTTACCTTACTTTTGCCTGAATTTGCTGGAGATTCAAATTCAGGCAAAAGTAAGGTAAAATTTGTCAAATCTGGAATTTGCTGGAGATTCCTCCCCCTTGAACTGCCACCTTATCGTGGTGGGGGAGTTTGAGTGCCCGAATGATCCTAGGAGCTATGTTGCCTGGGGCATTATGCCCCTGGTAGGGTCTCCCATGGCAAACAGGTCCTAGGTGACGGGCCAGACTAAGAGCAGTTCACAAAACCCCTATGAGGACAATTAAATCAAGGACCGTGACGTCGCCCGGTATGGCGCAGCCGGGGCCCCACCCTGGAGCCAAGCCTGGGGTTGGGGCTCGAATGCGAGCGCCTGGTGGCCGGCCGGGTACAACCCGAATGAGCGACGTGGGCCCGACCTCCTGTGGGCTCACCACCCGCAGAGGTAGCCGTAGGGGACCGGTGCAATGTGGATCGGGCAGCAGTTGAAGGCGGGTGCCTCGGCGACCCGGTCCCCGGACACAGCTTCTAGCTGTGGGGACATGGAATGTCACCTCACTGGGGGGGAAGGAGCCTGAGCTTGTGCGGGAGGTTGAGAGATACCGGCTAGATATAGTCGGGCTCACCTCCACGCATGGCTTGGGCTCTGAAACCCAGCTCCTTGAGAGGGGTTGGACTCTCCACCACTCTGGCATTGCCCATGGTGAGAGGCGACGGGCTGGTGTGGGCTTGCTCATAGCTCCCCAGCTCAGCCGCCATGTGTTGGAGTTCACTCCGGTGAACGAGAGGGTCGCGTCCCTGCGCCTCCGGGTGGGGGACAGGTCTCTCACTGTGGTTTCGGCTTACGGGCCGAACAGCAGTGCAGAGTACCTGGCCTTCTTGGAGTCCCTAGGAGGGGTACTGGAAGGTGCACCGACTGGGGACTCCATTGTTTTGCTGGGAGACTTCAATGCCCACGTGGGCAGCGACAGTGACACCTGGAGGGGCGTGATTGGGAGGAACGGCCTCCCTGATCTGAACCCGAGTGGTGTCTTGTTATTGGACTTCTGTGCTAGTCACAGTTTGTCCATAACAAACACCATGTTCGGGTGTCCATCAGTGCACGTGGCACCAGGACACCCTAGGCCGGAGGTCGATGATCGACTTTGTAGTCGTGTCATCTGACCTTCGGCCGTGTGTCTTGGACACTCAGGTGAAGAGAGGGGCTGAGCTGTCAACCAATCACCACCTGGTGGTGAGTTGGATCCGCTGGCGGAGGAGGAGGCCGGACAGACTCGGCAGGCCCAAAAGTATTGTGAGGGTCTGTTGGGAACGTCTGGCTGAGCCCTCTGTCAGAGGGGTCTTCAACTCCCACCTCCGGGAGAGCTTTGACCAGATCCCGGGAGAGGTTGGAGACATGGAGTCTGAGTGGACCATGTTCTCCGCCTCTATTGTCGATGCGGCCGTTCGAAGCTGTGGTCGCAAGGTCTCTGGTGCCTGTCGTGGCGGCAACCCCCGAACCCGGTGGTGGACACCGGAAGTAAGGGATGCCGTCAGGCTGAAGAAGGACTCCTATCGAGCCTGGTTGGCTCGTGGGACTCCTGAGGCAGCCGACAGGTACCGGAGGGCCAAGCGTGCTGCGGCCCGGGCAGTTGTGGAGGCAAAAACTCAGGTCTGGGAGGAGTTCGGGGAGGCCATGGAGGAGGACTATCGGTTGGCCTCAAAGAAATTCTGGCAAACCGTCCGCCGCCTCAGGAGGGGGAAGCAGTGCTTCACCAACACTGTTTACAGGGGAGGTGGGGAGCTGTTGACCTCGACTGGGGATGTTGTCGGGCAGTGGAAGGAATACTTTGAGGATCTCCTCATACCCACCGACACGTCTTCCGTTGAGGAAGCAGGGGCTGGGGACTCAGAGGTGCACTCATCCATCACTCAAGCTGAAGTCACTGAGGTGGTTGGAAAGCTCCTCAGTGGCAAGGCACCGGGTGTGGATGAGATCCGCCCTGAGTACCTCAAGTCCCTGGATGTTGTGGGGCTGTCGTGGCTGACACGTCTCTGCAACATCGCATGGCGGTTGGGGACAGTACCTCTGGACTGGCAGACCGGGGTGGTGGTTCCTCTTTTTAAGAAGGGGGACCGGAGGGTGTGTTCCAACTACAGGGGGATCACACTTCTCAGCCTCCCCGGGAAAGTCTATTCCAGGGTACTGGAGAGGAGAATTCGGCCGATAGTCGAACCTCGGATTCAGGAGGAACAATGCGGTTTTCGTCCTGGCCGTGGAACAGTGAACCAGCTCTATACCCTCTATCGGGTGCTCGAGGGTTTGTGGGAGTTCGCCCAACCAGTCCACATGTGTTTTGTGGATTTGGAGAAAGCGTTCGACCGTGTCCCTCGTAGTGTCCTGTGGGGGGTGCTCTGGGAGTATGGGGTCCGGGGCCCTTTGCTAAGGGCTGTCCGGTCCCTGTATGACCGGAGCAGGAGCTTGGTCCGCATTGCCGGTTGTAAGTCGGACCTGTTCCCAGTGCATGTTGGACTCCGGCAGGGCTGCCCTTTGTCACCGGTTCTGTTCATAATTTTTATGGACAGAATTTCTAGGCGCAGCCAAGGGCCAGAGGGTGTCAGGTTTGGGAACCACAGGATTTCATCTCTGCTTTTTGCGGATGATGTTGTTCTGTTGGCTTCTTCAAGCCAGGACCTTCAGTGTGCACTGGGGCAGTTTGCAGCCGAGTGTGAAGCGGCTGGGATGAGAATCAGCACCTCCAAGTCCGAGGCCATGGTTCTCGACCGGAAAAGGGTGGTTTGCCCTCTCCAGGTTGGGGGGGAGTTTCTGCCTCAAGTGGAGGAGTTCAAGTATCTTGGGGTCTTGTTCACGAGTGAGGGAAGGATGGAGCGTGAGGTCGACAGACGGATCGGTGCAGCGGTTGCAGTAATGCGGTCGTTGTATCGGTCTGTTGTGGTGAAGGAGGAGCTGAGCCGAAAGGCGAAGCTCTCGATTTACCGGTCGATCTACGTTCCTACTCTCACCTATGGTCATGAGCTTTGGGTCATGACCGAAAGGACAAGATCCCGGATACAAGCGGCCGAAATGAGTTTCCTCCGCAGGGTGGCTGGGCACACCCTTAGAGATAGGGTGAGGAGCTCTGTCACCCGGGAGGAGCTCGGAGTAGAGACGCTGCTCCTCCACATTGAGAGGAGTCAGTTGAGGTGGCTCGGGCATCTGTTCCGGATGCCTCCTGGACGCCTCCCAGAGGAGGTGTTCCGGGCATGTCCCACCGGGAGGAGGCCCCGGGGAAGACCTAGGACACGCTGGAGGGACTATGTCTCTCGGCTGGCCTGGGAACGCCTTGGGGTCCCCCCGGTAAAACTGGAGGAAGTGTCTGAGGAGAGGGAAGTCTGGGCATCTTTGCTTAGACTGCTGCCTCCGAGACCCGGCCCCGGATAAAGCGGAAGAAGATGGATGGATGGATGGATGGATGCTGGAGATTCCAATTCATTTTGAACGATTCATCTCTGGATGAAAACAACACCATATCCTGATTTTATTTGCGTAAAAAATGTTCAATATCTTTTGCATTTAGATCAGTACATAAGGTAACATTTACATATTCTACTCATCTAAAAGTGGACAGTAAGAAAAACTGGTTTCCATACTTAGCAGTTTTTTTCTAAATTAGCTATTTGCATAGGTATAGCAATAGTTATATTTATTTTAATGCATTTATTTATCCCATAATGTGTAGATTTTTACAATAACTATACCTTGGCAAGGTAACATGGCAAGTTACAAACCAGTTTTCTGTCTTGGTTACTTTGTATCTTACTTATTTGCATTATTATTTGAACGTTCTTTAAGTTAAGTTTAAGTTCGGTCACATAAAAATATAATAGTTCTACTAATACACTTTGTAATACAAATACAGATACAGTCCACATATACAAAGAGAAAAACAATAACTTTACAACCGAAAAGGTGTAGGCTGAAGCCACAGCTTATTACGCCTACTCTATTTACTTTACTACATCTACCATGTGATATCTAGACATTTTTTTTTTTTTAAAGAAAAATCTCTTCATTCTTTGACAGATCAAACATACGAAAAAATAAATATAAAACAAACAACAACAAAGAAAACAAACAACAAAACTCAAATTTTATTTTTATATTTGTTTATAATGAATTTTTTGAATAGTTTTTTAAAGTAAATTAGTGAATTGCTCCTCTTAAGTTCATCTGTAATCCCAGAATTCCACAGATTTACCCCTTTAACAGAAATGCAGTTTTTCTTTACATATGTTTTCATTTAGATTATCAAGTAGAATTAATATTTATATTTTCATTTGCAATTTGCATTATTCTTCTGTTGATATCAATAGTCCAGTCCGAATCTCGCGGTCCATGTGCGCGTCGACAGCAAACACACCCCGTCGCACACACACAAACGGAGACAGCTACACAAAGCTCGTGTGCTGTATGAGAGCAGCGGAGAAGAGACAGTGCAGTGGAGCCAGCGGGGAAGGAAGCAACAGTACTGTATTGTCATGTTAGTAATAAGTGCGTGACGTACTCGTATTGTTCACAAGTCACAAACCACGAAGCTGAGTCAACTCGCAAGTCTCTCAAAGTAGGGACTTAAGTACGACTCCAGTCCAAGTCCCCATCTCTGAGTAGTAATAATAATAGCAGCAGTAGTAGTGGCAGTATTAACAGTAATAACAGCAGCAGTAGTGGCAGTAGTAACAGTAATAACAGCAGTAGTAGTGGCAGTAGTAACAGTAATAACAGCAGTAGTAGTGGCAGTAGTAACAGTGATAACAGCAGTAGAAGTGGCAGTAGTAACAGTATTAACAGCAGTAGTGGTGGCAGTAGTAACAGTAATAACAGCAGCAGTAGTGGCAGTAGTAACAGTAATAACAGCAGCAGTAGTGGCAGTATTAACAGTAATAACAGCAGCAGATGTGGCAGTAGTCACAGTAATAACAGCAGCAGTAGTGGCAGTAGTAACAGTAATAACAGCAGCAGTAGTGGCAGTAGTAACAGTAATAACAGCAGCGGTTGTGGCAGTAGTAAAAGTAATAACAGCAGTAGTAGTGTAAGTAGTAAGTGTAATAACAGCAGCAGTAGTGACAGTAGTAACAGTAATAACAGCAGCGGTTGTGGCAGTAGTAACAGTAATAACAGCAGTAGTAGTGGCAGTAGTAACAGTAATAACAGCAGTAGTAGTGGCAATAGTAACAGTAATAACAGCAGTAGTAGTGGCAGTAGTAACAGTAATAACAGCAGCAGTAATGGCAGTAGTAACAGTAATAACAGCAGCGATTGTGGCAGTAGTCACAGTAATAACAGCAGTAGTAGTGTTAGTAGTAAGTGTAATAACAGCAGTAGTAGTGACAGTAGTAACAGTAATAACAGCAGCAGATGTGGCAGTAGTAACAGTAATAACAGCAGTAGTAGTGGCAGTAGTAACAGTAATAACAGCAGCAGATGTGGCAGTAGTAACAGTAATAACAGCAATAGTAGTGGCAGTTTTAACCGTAATAACAGCAGCAGTAGTGGCAGTAGTAACAGTAATAACAGCAGCAGTTGTGGCAGTAGTAACAGTAATAACAGCAGTAGTAGTGTTAGTAGTAAGTGTAATAACAGCAGTAGTAGTGACAGTAGTAACAGTAATAACAGCAGCGGTTGTGGCAGTAGTAACAGTAATAACAGCAGTAGCAGTGGCAGTAGTAACAGTAATAACAGCAGTAGTAGTGGCAGTAGTAACAGTAATAACAGCAGTAGTAGTGGCAGTAGTAACAGTAATAACAGCAGCAGTTGTGGCAGTAGTAACAGTAATAACAGCAGCAGTAATGGCAGTAGTAACAGTAATAACAGCAGCGGTTGTGGCAGTAGTCACAGTAATAACAGTAGTAGTAGTAGTAGTAGTAGTAGTAGTAGTAGTAGTAGTAGTAGTAGTAGTAGTAGTAGTAGTAGTAGTAGTAGTAACAAACAGTTTTAAATCAGTACACCTCATACATTTACATTGGTTTATATTGCAATCTAAAACACTAATTTCATTGGCTCACACTGAGTCATGTGACCCAGGGCTGTTCCATCATCGGTCCGTTGCCTAGTGATGCTTTATTACATCACCAAATTCAGTTCTGAAGGTTTAAGTCTGAGTTTGGACCAACTTCTCTTCACTTTTAAATCTTCCACTGAAGATTTCACAGCATTTTCTCACTGCTCCTGGATTTTACAATTTTTCTACTGCCAGATTTCAGACAAGACTACGGACCAAATTTACTGATTTTTACTTCAGTTTCATCAGATTTTGCCACAGATTTTGAAAGCTGTTACTTAAGAATTTCTGTATTTGCTTCCTGTTTGTCCTGACTTTCCTCGAAAATTTCTACAAGCAATTTTAGCATTTAGACCAGTACACCAGGTAAATTTAATTTTATCCAAAGTGACCAATAAGAAAGGAAAAGTGGTTTACATGCTTAGGAGGATTTGTAGAATTAGCTGTTGGCAATTGTAACAAAAGCTATAGTTATTTCAGTGCATACTGGTTTCTTTTCCTTTTGTACCTTACTCTTGCTCTGCACATAAAAGCAACTGGAGTAAGTGAACGAGTGAAAAATGCTTTCTTGATTCTTGTGGACCAGAGTTTTGGAGGAAACAGCTGCAAGTTATTTGTATCTATTGCCAAACCAAAGCCCAAGGTTTCTTCAAGTCATAATCAAGCCAACTTCTTCATTGATCTCCTTGTTAGGAATTTGTTGCAGTGCGGCTTAGCCGCCTTTTTGGCTTTTTGGTTTCTTTTTTGACATAAGAGTTAATTTTTGTCAGACAGCTGCAGTTCAAACATGTCAACCTGCTAGTCTTTCTTTCTAATGTGGTCAGTTTGTATTTTACCGTTTGAAATCTTTCACCAAAGATTTCACAGTGTTTCCAGTCTGCTCCTGAATTTCACCATCTACTGATTTCAAACACAGCTATGGACCAGATTTGACAAATGTTACCTTACTTTTGCCTGAATTTGCTGGAGATTCAAATTCAGGCAAAAGTAAGGTAAAATTTGTCAAATCTGGAATTTGCTGGAGATTCCTCCCCCTTGAACTGCCACCTTATCGTGGTGGGGGAGTTTGAGTGCCCGAATGATCCTAGGAGCTATGTTGCCTGGGGCATTATGCCCCTGGTAGGGTCTCCCATGGCAAACAGGTCCTAGGTGACGGGCCAGACTAAGAGCAGTTCACAAAACCCCTATGAGGACAATTAAATCAAGGACCGTGACGTCGCCCGGTATGGCGCAGCCGGGGCCCCACCCTGGAGCCAGGCCTGGGGTTGGGGCTCGAATGCGAGCGCCTGGTGGCCGGCCGGGTACAACCCGAATGAGCGACGTGGGCCCGACCTCCTGTGGGCTCACCACCCGCAGAGGTAGCCGTAGGGGACCGGTGCAATGTGGATCGGGCAGCAGTTGAAGGCGGGTGCCTCGGCGACCCGGTCCCCGGACACAGCTTCTAGCTGTGGGGACATGGAATGTCACCTCACTGGGGGGGAAGGAGCCTGAGCTTGTGCGGGAGGTTGAGAGATACCGGCTAGATATAGTCAGGCTCACCTCCACGCATGGCTTGGGCTCTGAAACCCAGCTCCTTGAGAGGGGTTGGACTCTCCACCACTCTGGCATTGTCCATGGTGAGAGGCGACGGGCTGGTGTGGGCTTGCTCATAGCTCCCCAGCTCAGCCGCCATGTGTTGGAGTTCACTCCGGTGAACGAGAGGGTCGCGTCCCTGCGCCTCCGGGTGGGGGACAGGTCTCTCACTGTGGTTTCGGCTTACGGGCCGAACAGCAGTGCAGAGTACCTGGCCTTCTTGGAGTCCCTAGGAGGGGTACTGGAAGGTGCACCGACTGGGGACTCCATTGTTTTGCTGGGAGACTTCAATGCCCACGTGGGCAGCGACAGTGACACCTGGAGGGGCGTGATTGGGAGGAACGGCCTCCCTGATCTGAACCCGAGTGGTGTCTTGTTATTGGACTTCTGTGCTAGTCACAGTTTGTCCATAACAAACACCATGTTCGGGTGTCCATCAGTGCACGTGGCACCAGGACACCCTAGGCCGGAGGTCGATGATCGACTTTGTAGTCGTGTCATCTGACCTTCGGCCGTGTGTCTTGGACACTCAGGTGAAGAGAGGGGCTGAGCTGTCAACCAATCACCACCTGGTGGTGAGTTGGATCCGCTGGCGGAGGAGGAGGCCGGACAGACTCGGCAGGCCCAAAAGTATTGTGAGGGTCTGTTGGGAACGTCTGGCTGAGCCCTCTGTCAGAGGGGTCTTCAACTCCCACCTCCGGGAGAGCTTTGACCAGATCCCGGGAGAGGTTGGAGACATGGAGTCTGAGTGGACCATGTTCTCCGCCTCTATTGTCGATGCGGCCGTTCGAAGCTGTGGTCGCAAGGTCTCTGGTGCCTGTCGTGGCGGCAACCCCCGAACCCGGTGGTGGACACCGGAAGTAAGGGATGCCGTCAGGCTGAAGAAGGACTCCTATCGAGCCTGGTTGGCTCGTGGGACTCCTGAGGCAGCCGACAGGTACCGGAGGGCCAAGCGTGCTGCGGCCCGGGCAGTTGTGGAGGCAAAAACTCAGGTCTGGGAGGAGTTCGGGGAGGCCATGGAGGAGGACTATCGGTTGGCCTCAAAGAAATTCTGGCAAACCGTCCGCCGCCTCAGGAGGGGGAAGCAGTGCTTCACCAACACTGTTTACAGGGGAGGTGGGGAGCTGTTGACCTCGACTGGGGATGTTGTCGGGCAGTGGAAGGAATACTTTGAGGATCTCCTCATACCCACCGACACGTCTTCCGTTGAGGAAGCAGGGGCTGGGGACTCAGAGGTGCACTCATCCATCACTCAAGCTGAAGTCACTGAGGTGGTTGGAAAGCTCCTCAGTGGCAAGGCACCGGGTGTGGATGAGATCCGCCCTGAGTACCTCAAGTCCCTGGATGTTGTGGGGCTGTCGTGGCTGACACGTCTCTGCAACATCGCATGGCGGTTGGGGACAGTACCTCTGGACTGGCAGACCGGGGTGGTGGTTCCTCTTTTTAAGAAGGGGGACCGGAGGGTGTGTTCCAACTACAGGGGGATCACACTTCTCAGCCTCCCCGGGAAAGTCTATTCCAGGGTACTGGAGAGGAGAATTCGGCCGATAGTCGAACCTCGGATTCAGGAGGAACAATGCGGTTTTCGTCCTGGCCGTGGAACAGTGAACCAGCTCTATACCCTCTATCGGGTGCTCGAGGGTTTGTGGGAGTTCGCCCAACCAGTCCACATGTGTTTTGTGGATTTGGAGAAAGCGTTCGACCGTGTCCCTCGTAGTGTCCTGTGGGGGGTGCTCTGGGAGTATGGGGTCCGGGGCCCTTTGCTAAGGGCTGTCCGGTCCCTGTATGACCGGAGCAGGAGCTTGGTCCGCATTGCCGGTTGTAAGTCGGACCTGTTCCCAGTGCATGTTGGACTCCGGCAGGGCTGCCCTTTGTCACCGGTTCTGTTCATAATTTTTATGGACAGAATTTCTAGGCGCAGCCAAGGGCCAGAGGGTGTCAGGTTTGGGAACCACAGGATTTCATCTCTGCTTTTTGCGGATGATGTTGTTCTGTTGGCTTCTTCAAGCCAGGACCTTCAGTGTGCACTGGGGCGGTTTGCAGCCGAGTGTGAAGCGGCTGGGATGAGAATCAGCACCTCCAAGTCCGAGGCCATGGTTCTCGACCGGAAAAGGGTGGTTTGCCCTCTCCAGGTTGGGGGGGAGTTTCTGCCTCAAGTGGAGGAGTTCAAGTATCTTGGGGTCTTGTTCACGAGTGAGGGAAGGATGGAGCGTGAGATCGACAGACGGATCGGTGCAGCGGTTGCAGTAATGCGGTTGTTGTATCGGTCTGTTGTGGTGAAGGAGGAGCTGAGCCGAAAGGCGAAGCTCTCGATTTACCGGTCGATCTACGTTCCTACTCTCACCTATGGTCATGAGCTTTGGGTCATGACCGAAAGGACAAGATCCCGGATACAAGCGGCCGAAATGAGTTTCCTCCGCAGGGTGGCTGGGCACACCCTTAGAGATAGGGTGAGGAGCTCTGTCACCCGGGAGGAGCTCGGAGTAGAGACGCTGCTCCTCCACATTGAGAGGAGTCAGTTGAGGTGGCTCGGGCATCTGTTCCGGATGCCTCCTGGACGCCTCCCAGAGGAGGTGTTCCGGGCATGTCCCACCGGGAGGAGGCCCCGGGGAAGACCTAGGACACGCTGGAGGGACTATGTCTCTCGGCTGGCCTGGGAACGCCTTGGGGTCCCCCCGGTAAAACTGGAGGAAGTGTCTGAGGAGAGGGAAGTCTGGGCATCTTTGCTTAGACTGCTGCCTCCGAGACCCGGCCCCGGATAAAGCGGAAGAAGATGGATGGATGGATGGATGGATGCTGGAGATTCCAATTCATTTTGAACGATTCATCTCTGGATGAAAACAACACCATATCCTGATTTTATTTGCGTAAAAAATGTTCAATATCTTTTGCATTTAGATCAGTACATAAGGTAACATTTACATATTCTACTCATCTAAAAGTGGACAGTAAGAAAAACTGGTTTCCATACTTAGCAGTTTTTTTCTAAATTAGCTATTTGCATAGGTATAGCAATAGTTATATTTATTTTAATGCATTTATTTATCCCATAATGTGTAGATTTTTACAATAACTATACCTTGGCAAGGTAACATGGCAAGTTACAAACCAGTTTTCTGTCTTGGTTACTTTGTATCTTACTTATTTGCATTATTATTTGAACGTTCTTTAAGTTAAGTTTAAGTTCGGTCACATAAAAATATAATAGTTCTACTAATACACTTTGTAATACAAATACAGATACAGTCCACATATACAAAGAGAAAAACAATAACTTTACAACCGAAAAGGTGTAGGCTGAAGCCACAGCTTATTACGCCTACCCTATTTACTTTACTACATCTACCATGTGATATCTAGACATTTTTTTTTTTTTAAAGAAAAATCTCTTCATTCTTTGACAGATCAAACATACGAAAAAATAAATATAAAACAAACAACAACAAAGAAAACAAACAACAAAACTCAAATTTTATTTTTATATTTGTTTATAATGAATTTTTTGAATAGTTTTTTAAAGTAAATTAGTGAATTGCTCCTCTTAAGTTCATCTGTAATCCCAGAATTCCACAGATTTACCCCTTTAACAGAAATGCAGTTTTTCTTTACATATGTTTTCATTTAGATTATCAAGTAGAATTAATATTTATATTTTCATTTGCAATTTGCATTATTCTTCTGTTGATATCAATAGTCCAGTCCGAATCTCGCGGTCCATGTGCGCGTCGACAGCAAACACACCCCGTCGCACACACACAAACGGAGACAGCTACACAAAGCTCGTGTGCTGTATGTGAGCAGCGGAGAAGAGACAGTGCAGTGGAGCCAGCGGGGAAGGAAGCAACAGTACTGTATTGTCATGTTAGTAATAAGTGCGTGACGTACTCGTATTGTTCACAAGTCACAAACCACGAAGCTGAGTCAACTCGCAAGTCTCTCAAAGTAGGGACTTAAGTACGACTCCAGTCCAAGTCCCCATCTCTGAGTAGTAATAATAATAGCAGCAGTAGTAGTGGCAGTATTAACAGTAATAACAGCAGCAGTAGTGGCAGTAGTAACAGTAATAACAGCAGTAGTAGTGGCAGTAGTAACAGTAATAACAGCAGTAGTAGTGGCAGTAGTAACAGTGATAACAGCAGTAGAAGTGGCAGTAGTAACAGTATTAACAGAAGTAGTGGTGGCAGTAGTAACAGTAATAACAGCAGCAGTAGTGGCAGTAGTAACAGTAATAACAGCAGCAGTAGTGGCAGTATTAACAGTAATAACAGCAGCAGATGTGGCAGTAGTCACAGTAATAACAGCAGCAGTAGTGGCAGTAGTAACAGTAATAACAGCAGCAGTAGTGGCAGTAGTAACAGTAATAACAGCAGCGGTTGTGGCAGTAGTAAAAGTAATAACAGCAGTAGTAGTGTTAGTAGTAAGTGTAATAACAGCAGCAGTAGTGACAGTAGTAACAGTAATAACAGCAGCGGTTGTGGCAGTAGTAACAGTAATAACAGCAGTAGTAGTGGCAGTAGTAACAGTAATAACAGCAGTAGTAGTGGCAATAGTAACAGTAATAACAGCAGTAGTAGTGGCAGTAGTAACAGTAATAACAGCAGCAGTAATGGCAGTAGTAACAGTAATAACAGCAGCGATTGTGGCAGTAGTCACAGTAATAACAGCAGTAGTAGTGTTAGTAGTAAGTGTAATAACAGCAGTAGTAGTGACAGTAGTAACAGTAATAACAGCAGCAGATGTGGCAGTAGTAACAGTAATAACAGCAGTAGTAGTGGCAGTAGTAACAGTAATAACAGCAGCAGATGTGGCAGTAGTAACAGTAATAACAGCAATAGTAGTGGCAGTTTTAACCGTAATAACAGCAGCAGTAGTGGCAGTAGTAACAGTAATAACAGCAGCAGTTGTGGCAGTAGTAACAGTAATAACAGCAGTAGTAGTGTTAGTAGTAAGTGTAATAACAGCAGTAGTAGTGACAGTAGTAACAGTAATAACAGCAGCGGTTGTGGCAGTAGTAACAGTAATAACAGCAGTAGCAGTGGCAGTAGTAACAGTAATAACAGCAGTAGTAGTGGCAGTAGTAACAGTAATAACAGCAGTAGTAGTGGCAATAGTAACAGTAATAACAGCAGTAGTAGTGGCAGTAGTAACAGTAATAACAGCAGCAGTTGTGGCAGTAGTAACAGTAATAACAGCAGCAGTAATGGCAGTAGTAACAGTAATAACAGCAGCGGTTGTGGCAGTAGTCACAGTAATAACAGTAGTAGTAGTAGTAGTAGTAGTAGTAGTAGTAGTAGTAACAAACAGTTTTAAATCAGTACACCTCATACATTTACATTGGTTTATATTGCAATCTAAAACACTAATTTCATTGGCTCACACTGAGTCATGTGACCCAGGGCTGTTCCATCATCGGTCCGTTGCCTAGTGATGCTTTATTACATCACCAAATTCAGTTCTGAAGGTTTAAGTCTGAGTTTGGACCAACTTCTCTTCACTTTTAAATCTTCCACTGAAGATTTCACAGCATTTTCTCACTGCTCCTGGATTTTACAATTTTTCTACTGCCAGATTTCAAACAAGACTACGGACCAAATTTACTGATTTTTACTTCAGTTTCATCAGATTTTGCCACAGATTTTGAAAGCTGTTACTTAAGAATTTCTGTATTTGCTTCCTGTTTGTCCTGACTTTCCTCGAAAATTTCTACAAGCAATTTTAGCATTTAGACCAGTACACCAGGTAAATTTAATTTTATCCAAAGTGACCAATAAGAAAGGAAAAGTGGTTTACATGCTTAGGAGGATTTGTAGAATTAGCTCTTGGCAATTTTGACAAAAGCTATAGTTATTTCAATGCATACTGGTTTCTTTTCTTTTCTACCTTACTTTTGCTCTGCACATAAAAGCAACTGGAGTCAGTGAACGGGTGAAAAATGCTTTCTTGATACTTGTGGACCAGAGTTAAAGGAGGAAACAGCTGCAAGTTATTTGTATCTATTGCCAAACCAAAGCCCCAGGCTTCTTCAAGTCATTATCAAGCCAACTTCTTCATTGATCTCCTTGTTAGGAATTTGTTGCAGTGCGGCTTAGCCCCCATTTTGGCTTTTTGGTTTCTTTTTTGACATAAGAGTTAATTTTTGTCAGACAGCTGCAGTTCAAACATGTCAACCTGCTAGTCTTTCTTTCTAATGTGGTCAGTTTGTATTTTACCGTTTGAAATCTTTCACCAAAGATTTCACAGTGTTTCCAGTCTGCTCCTGAATTTCACCATCTACTGATTTCAAACACAGCTATGGACCAGATTTGACAAATTTTACCTTACTTTTGCCTTAATTTGCTGGAGATTCCAATTCATTTTGAACGATTCATCTCTGGATGAAAACAACACCATATCCTGATTTTATTTGCGTAAAAAATGTTCAATATCTTTTGCATTTAGATCAGTACATAAGGTAACATTTACATTTTCTACTCATCTAAAAGTGGACAGTTAGAAAAACTGGTTTCCATACTTGGCAGTTTTTTTCTAAATCAGCTATTTGCATAGGTATAGCAATAGTTATATTTATTTTATAATGCATTTATTATTCCCATAATGTGTAGATTTTTACAATAACTATACCTTGGCAAGGTAACATGGCAAGTTACAAACCAGTTTTCTGTCTTGGTTACTTTGTATCTTACTTATTTGCATTATTATTTGAAAGTTCTTTAAGTTAAGTTTAAGTTCGGTCACATAAAAATATAATAGTTCTACTAATACACTTTGTAATACAAATACAGATACAGTACACATATACAAAGAGAAACACAATAACTTTACAACCAAAAAGGTGTAGGCTGAAGCCACAGCTTATTACGCCTACCCTATTTACTTTACTACATCTACCATCTAGACAATTTTTTTTTTAAAGAAAAATCTCTTTATTCTTTGACAGATCAAACATATGAAAAAATAAATATAAAACAAACAACAACAAAGAAAACAAACAACAAAACTCAAATTTCATTTTTATATTTGTTTATAATGAATTTTTTGAATCGTTTTTTAAAGTAAATTAGTGAATTGCTCTTCTTAAAGTTACACTGTGTAAGATTCCCGGTCTTGCGCCTCTAGAGGCCACAGGTGCCACTGCACCGTCGCAAAACGTAAACACTAGGGCCCCTCCTCCTTCTGAAACTGTGCGAGCGTGCGTCTAGTTCCATCTTTGTTTCAACTTTAGTTGACCTGCTGCTACCTTTGGAAGTTTGGACTGGATCTTCTATAGAGTTAGCGCTAGCGTTAGCTTATCAACAAATATCGCGCAATGGTCGCAGGAAAAACAACTAATAACTGTATGAAAAAGCACGTTCTAAAGAAAAAATAAATAGGCTAATTTACCTGCCCAACAATAAAAACGTGCAAAAACGTGATCCGATTTGCAGCCTTCTCTGTCTCTCATCTGACGCCAGCGAGCAAAAGTCTGTCCGATGTTGACTCTTGTCTGTGATCTGGTGCGGTCCCTTTCACATTTTCTTTTTCTTGCCTCGTCCGACATTGTCTTCATCTTCTTGTGTCCTTCGGCCCTGACGAACTGGCGAAAATAACAACGCTAAAAGTAGCTTCATGGTTATTCTGCACCTCAGGTATAAGAGCAGAAGGGAATGCCGTAAAGCAAGTCGTTTCCTGTCACGTGACTTTTCCTGAACAGCGGAGCGCTCCCGGCCAAGTTGCGAGGGGGGTTTCTCAGTACAGAAGCCCCGCTCGGAGCAACAGATTGCGCCTCAGGCCTTAAAATCGCTCAAAAAATCACAAAAACAAGTCAGTATGCCCCACATATTTAGGAGAAAAGTTAGACAGTGTAACTTTAAGTTTATCTGTAATCCCAGAATTCCACAGATTTACCCCTTTAACAGAAATGCAGTTTTTCTTGACATATGTTTTCATTTAGATTATCAAGTAGAATTAATATTTATATTTTCATTTGCAATTTGCATTATTCTTCTGTTTATCAATAGTCCAGTCCGAATCTCGCGGTCCATGTGCGCGTCGACAGCAAACCCACACCATCGCACACACACAAACGGAGACAGCTACACAAAGCTCGTGTGCTGTATGTGAGCAGCGGAGAAGAGACAGTGCAGTGGAGCCAGCGGGGAAGGAAGCAACAGTACTGTATTGTCATGTTAGTAATAAGTGCGTGACGTACTCGTATTGTTCACAAGTCACAAACCACGAGGCTGAGTCAACTCGCAAGTCTCTCAAAGTAGGGACTTAAGTACAACTCCAGTCCAAGTCCCCATCTCTGAGTAGTAATAATAGTAGCAGCAGTAGTAGTGGTAGTAGTAACAGTAATAACAGCATCAGTAGTGGTAGTAGTAACAGTAATAACAGCATCAGTAGTGGTAGTAGTAACAGTAATAAAAGCAGTAGTAACAGTACTAACAGCAGCAGTAGTGGCAGTAGTAACAATAATAACAGCAGCAGTAGTAACAGTAATAACAGCAGCAGTAGTGGCAGTAGTAACAATAATAACAGCAGCAGTAGTAACAAAAATAACAGCAGCAGTAGTGGCAGTAGTAACAGTAATAACAGCAGCAGAAGTGGCAGTAGTAACAGTAATAACAGCAACAGTAGTGGCAGTAGTAACAGTAATAACAGCAGTAACAGTGGCAGTAGTAACAGTAATAACAGCAACAGTAGTGGCAGTAGTAACACTAATAACAGCAGCAGTAGTGGCAGTAGTAACAGTAATAACAGCAGCAGTAGTGGCAGTAGTAACAGTAATAACAGCAGCAGTAGTGGCAGTAGTAACACTAATAACAGCAGCAGTAGTGGCAGTAGTAACAGTAATAACAGCAGCAGTAGTGGCAGTAGTAACAGTAATAACAGCAGCAGTAGTGGCAGTAGTAACAGTAATAACAGCAGCAGTAGTGGCAGTAGTAACACTAATAACAGCAGCAGTAGTGGCAGTAGTAACAGTAATAACAGCAGCAGTAGTGGCAGTAGTAACAGTAATAACAGCAGCAGTAGTGGCAGTAGTAACAGTAATAACAGCAGCAGTAGTGGCAGTAGTAACAGTAATAACAGCAGCAGAAGTGGCAGTAGTAACAGTAATAACAGCAGTAGCAGTGGCAGTAGTAACAGTAATAACAGCAGCAGTAGAGGCAGTAGTAATAGTAATAACAGCAGTAGTAGTAACAGTAATAACAGCAGCAGAAGTGGCAGTAGTAACAGTAATAACAGCAGTAGCAGTGGCAGTAGTAAAAGTAATAACAGCAGCAGTAGTAACAGTAATAACAGCAGCAGAAGTGGCAGTAGTAACAGTAATAACAGCAGCAGTAGTGGCAGTAGTAACAGTAATAACAGCAGTAGTAGTGGCAGTAGTAACAGTAATAACAGCAGCAGTAGTGGCAGTAGTAACAGTAATAACAGCAACAGTAGTGGCAGTAGTAACACTAATAACAGCAGCAGTAGTGGCAGTAGTAACAGTAATAACAGCAGTAGAAGAGGCAGTAGTAACAGTAATAACAGCAGTAGTAGTGGCAGTAGTAACAGTAATAACAGCAGTAGTAGTGGCAGTAGTAACAGTAATAACAGCAGTAGCAGTGGCAGTAGTAACAGTAATAACAGCAGCAGTAGTGGCAGTAGTAACAGTAATAACAGCAACAGTAGTGGCAGTAGTAACACTAATAACAGCAGCAGTAGTGGCAGTAGTAACATTAATAACAGCAGTAGTAGAGGCAGTAGTAACAGTAATAACAGCAGTAGTAGTGGCAGTAGTAACAGTAATAACAGCAGTAGCAGTGGCAGTAGTAACAGTAATAACAGCAGCAGTAGTGGCAGTAGTAACAGTAATAACAGCAGCAGTAGAGGCAGTAGTAACAGAAATAACAGCAGCAGTAGTGGCAGTAGTAACAGTATTAACAGCAGTAGCAGTGGCAGTAGTAACAGTAATAACAGCAGCAGTAGTGGCAGTAGTAACAGTAATAACAGCAGCAGTAGTGGCAGTAGTAACAGAAATAACAGCAGCAGTAGTGGCAGTAGTAACAGAAATAACAGCAGCAGTAGTGGCAGTAGTAACAGTAATAACAGCAGCAGCAGTGGCAGTAGTAACAGTAATAACAGCAGCAGTAGTGGCAGTAGTAACAGTAATAACAGCAGCAGTAGTGGGAGTAGTAACAGTAATAACAGCAGTAGTAGTGGCAGTAGTAACTGTAATAACAGCAGTAGTAGTGGCTGTAGTAACTGTAATAACAGCAGTAGCGGTAGTAGTAGTAGTAGTTAAAAAACAGTTTTAAATCAGTACACTTCATACATTTACATTGGTTTATATTGCAATCTAAAACACTAATTTCATTGGCTCACACTGAGTCATGTGACCCAGGGCTGTTCCATCATCGGTCCGTTTCCTAGTGATGCTTTATTACATCACCAAATTCAGTTCTGAAGGTTTAAGTCTGAGTTTGGACCAACTTCTCTTCACTTTTAAATCTTCCACTGAAGATTTCACAGCATTTTCTCACTGCTCCTGGATTTTACAATTTTTCTACTGCCAGATTTCAGACAAGACTACGGACCAAATTTACTGATTTTTACTTCAGTTTCATCAGATTTTGCCACAGATTTTGAAAGCTGTTAAGAATTTCTGTATTTGCTTCCTGTTTGTCCTGACTTTCCTTGAAAATTTCTACAAGAAATTTTAGCATTTAGACCAGTACACCAGGTAAATTTAATTTTATCCAAAGTGACCAATAAGAAAGGAAAAGTGGTTTACATGCTTAGGAGGATTTGCAGAATTAGCTGTTGGCAATTTTGACAAAAGCTATAGTTATTTCAATGCATACTAGTTTCTTTTCCTTTTGTACCTTACTTTTGCTCTGCACATAAAAGCAACTAGAATCAGTGAGTGAGTGAAAAATGCTTTCTTGATACTTGTGGACCAGAGTTTTGGAGGAAACAGCTGCAAGTTATTTGTATCTATTGCCAACCAAAGCCCCAGGTTTCTTCAAGTCATCATCAAGCCAACTTCTTCATTGATCTCCTTGTTAGGAATTTGTTGTTGCAGTGCTTTCCAGTTGCCATTTTTGGCCCTTTTTTATTTAACAGGTTTTGTTTCTTTGGAAGACAGCTGTAGTGCAAATATGACAAGCTACTAATCTTTCTTTCTAACCTGGTCAGTTTGTATTTTACACTTTGAAATCTTTCACCAAAGATTTCACACTGCTTCCAATCTGCTTCTGAATTTCTCCAACTACCAACAGATTCAACACAAGACCAGATTTTACAAATTTTACGTCAATTTTGCCAAAGATTTTGAAAGCATTTTCTTGCGGATTTCAATTCATTTTCAAAGATTCATCTCTGGATGAAAACAACACTGTATCTTAATTTTATTTGACACCTTCTGCATGAAATTTTCAATCAGGTAAGTTTACATTTTGTACTCATCTAAAAGTGAACAATAAGAAAAACTGGTTCACATACTTAGCCGTTTTTGCTAAATTATCTATTTGCATAGATATAACAAAAGCTATAGTTGTTTTAATGCATTTGTTATTCAATATTGTATAGATTTTAGATAGAAGGTAACATGGCAAGTTACACACCAGTTTTCTGTCTTGGTCACTTAGTATATTACTCATTTGCATTATTATTTAAAAATTCTTTCATTTAAAATATCAAGTAGTAAAAACATTCATATTTTTCATTTTTATGTTGGACCAAGATGGACATTGTTCACTCAAAACAACAAGTTTGGAGGTTAACTCTTTTGATATTTGGAGGCTAACTCTGCAAAAGCAACTGGAGTCAGTGAACGGATGAAAAATGCTTTCTTGATACTTGTGGACCAGAGTTTTGGAGGAAACAGCTGCAAGTTATTTGTATCTATTGCCAACCAAAGCCCCAGGTTTCTTCAAGTCATCATCAAGCCAACTTCTTCATTGATCTCCTTGTTAGGAATTTGTTGTTGCAGTGCTTTCCAGTTGCCATTTTTGGCACTTTTTTATTTAACAGGTTTTGTTTCTTTGGAAGACAGCTGTAATGCAAATATGACAAGCTACTAGTCTTTCTTTCTAACCTGGTCAGTTTGTATTTTACACTTTGAAATCTTTCACCAACGATTTCACACTGCTTCCAATCTGCTTCTGAATTTCTCCAACTACCAACAGATTCAACACAAGACCAGATTTTACAAATTTTACGTCAATTTTGCCAAAGATTTTGAAAGCATTTTCTTGCGGATTTCAATTCATTTTCAAAGATTCATCTCTGGATGAAAACAACACTGTATCTTAATTTTATTTGACAACTTCTGCATGAAATTTTCAATCAGGTAAGTTTACATTTTGTACTCATCTAAAAGTGAACAATAAGAAAAACTGGTTCACATACTTAGCCGTTTTTGCTAAATTATCTATTTGCATAGATATAACAAAAGCTATAGTTGTTTTAATGCATTTGTTATTCAATATTGTATAGATTTTAGATAGAAGGTAACATGGCAAGTTACACACCAGTTTTCTGTCTTGGTCACTTAGTATATTACTCATTTGCATTATTATTTAAAAATTCTTTCATTTAAAATATCAAGTAGTAAAAACATTCATATTTTTCATTTTTATGTTGGACCAAGATGGACATTGTTCACTCAAAACAACAAGTTTGGAGGTTAACTCTTTTGATATTTGGAGGCTAACTCTGCAAAAGCAACTGGAGTCAGTGAACGAGTGAAAAATGCTTTCTTGATACTTGTGGACCAGAGTTTTGGAGGAAACAGCTGCAAGTTATTTGTATCTATTGCCAAACCAAAGCCCAAGGCTTCTTCAAGTCATAATCAAGCCAACTTCTTCATTGATCTCCTTGTTAGGAATTTGTTGCAGTGCGGCTTAGCCGCCTTTTTGACTTTTATTTTTATTTAACAGGTATTTTTTGGCAGAAAGCTGTAGTGCAACATTGCAAGCCTAAGCCTCTTTCTGACCTGGTCACTTCATATCAGTTTTTAAATTATTATTACAGTTTTAAAGTAGAACTAAGATTAGCATTTTCCTTTTTTAGTTTAGTAGTAGTAGTAGTAGTAGTAGTAGTAGTAGTAGTTAAAAAACAGTTTTAAATCAGTACACTTCATACATTTACATTGGTTTATATTGCAATCTAAAACACTAATTTCATTGGCTCACACTGAGTCATGTGACCCAGGGCTGTTCCATCATCGGTCCGTTGCCTAGTGATGCTTTATTACATCACCAAATTCAGTTCTGAAGGTTTAAGTCTGAGTTTGGACCAACTTCTCTTCACTTTTAAATCTTCCACTGAAGATTTCACAGCATTTTCTCACTGCTCCTGGATTTTACAATTTTTTTACTGCCAGATTTCAGACAAGACTACGGACCAAATTTACTGATTTTTACTTCAGTTTCATCAGATTTTGCCACAGATTTTGCAAGTTGTTACTTAAGGATTTCTGTATTTGCTTCCTGTTTGTCCTGACTTTCCTCGAAAATTTCTACAAGCAATTTTAGCATTTAGACCAGTACACCAGGTAAATTTAATTTTATCCAAAGTGACCAATAAGAAAGGAAAAGTGGTTTACATGCTTAGGAGGATTTGCAGAATTAGCTGTTGGCAATTTTGACAAAAGCTATAGTTATTTCAATGCATACTGGATTCTTTTCCTTTTGTACCTTACTTTTGCTCTGCGCATAAAAGCAACTGGAGTCAGTGAATGAGTGAAAAATGCTTTCTTGATACTTGTGGACCAGAGTTTTGGAGGAAACAGCTGCAAGTTATTTGTATCTATTGCCAACCAAAGCCCCAGGTTTCAAGTCATAATCAAGCCAACTTCTTCATTGATCTCTTTTTTAGGAATTTGTTGTTGCAGAGCTTTCCAGCCGCCATTTTGGCTTTTCTTTTTTTTTTTTTTTTTTTTTTTTTGGTTTCTGTTGTCTGTTAACCATTGGTTGAGCCAAGACTATTACCAACCACAGGTTAAGGATTCCTTCAAATATTGTTTACTTTTACATTGGTCGTCTTGTTGCAATGGTGTCCAGCCACCATTTTGATTTGTTTTAATTTTTGTTTCTTTTATGATTGCAGTTAAGTTTTATTTATTTGTCTGATTGTATTTGTTTATTTGATGTTCCTCAGTTTTGAGGTGATATTTGAGTTTGTGTGCTGGACAGTGTGTGTTTTCCTTTTCCCTTGCAAGTTTCTGTATTATTTTCTCAAACTCAACTCTTGGTAATGTACTGTTCTAAGGCTTTTAGGTTGGAAGATCTTTAAACAGAGCTGCTGGGAAGCAAAGAGATGGGACCCCAAAACAGCAGTGGGCTGTTAGAAGTTAGAAGAAGAAGTTAGAAGATGTTCTAACTTTTGAATGAAGGCTAATTCTGCAAAAGCAACTGGAGTCAGTGAACGGGTGAAAAATGCTTTCTTGATACTTGTGGACCAGAGTTTTGGAGGAAACAGCTGCAAGTTATTTGTATCTATTGCCAACCAAAGCCCAGGGTTTCTTCAAGTCATAATCAAGCCAACTTCTTCACTGATCTCCTTGTTAGGAATTTGTTGTTGCAGTGCTTTCCAGTTGCCATTTTTGGCACTTTTTTATTTAACAGGTTTGGTTTCTTTGGAAGACAGCTGTAGTGCAAATATGACGAGCTACTAGTCTTTCTTTCTAACCTGGTCAGTTTGTGTTTTACACTTTGAAATCTTTCACCAACGATTTCACACTGCTTCCAATCTGCTTCTGAATTTCTCCAACTACCAACAGATTCAACACAAGACCAGATTTTACAAATTTTACGTCAAATTTGCCAAAGATTTTGAAAGCATTTTCTTGCGGATTTCAATTCATTTTCAAAGATTCATCTCTGGATGAAAACAACACTGTATCTTAATTTTATTTGACAACTTCGGCATTAAATTTTCAATCAGGTAAGTTTACATTTTGTACTCATCTAAAAGTGAACAATAAGAAAAACTGGTTCACATACTTAGCCGTTTTTGCTAAATTATCTATTTGCATAGATATAACAAAAGCTATAGTTGTTTTAATGCATTTGTTATTCAATATTGTATAGATTTTAGATAGAAGGTAACATGGCAAGTTACACACCAGTTTTCTGTCTTGGTCACTTAGTATATTACTCATTTGCATTATTATTTAAAAATTCTTTCATTTAAAATATCAAGTAGTAAAAACATTCATATTTTTCATTTTTATGTTGGACCAAGATGGACATTGTTCACTCAAAACAACAAGTTTGGAGGTTAACTCTTTTGATATTTGGAGGCTAACTCTGCAAAAGCAACTGGAGTCAGTGAACGAGTGAAAAATGCTTTCTTGATACTTGTGGACCAGAGTTTTGGAGGAAACAGCTGCAAGTTATTTGTATCTATTGCCAAACCAAAGGCCAAGGTTTCAAGTCATAATCAAGCCAACTTCTTCATTGATCTCCTTGTTAGGAATTTGTTGCAGTGCGGCTTAGCCGCCATTTTGACTTTTATTTTTATTTAACAGGTATTTTTTGGCAGAAAGCTGTAGTGCAACATTGCAAGCCTAAGCCTCTTTCTGACCTGGTCACTTCATATCAGTTTTTAAATTATTATTACAGTTTTAAAGTAGAACTAAGATTAGCATTTTCCTTTTTTAGTTTAGTAGTAGTAGTAGTAGTAGTAGTAGTAGTAGTAGTAGTAGTAGTTAAAAAACAGTTTTAAATCAGTACACTTCATACATTTACATTGGTTTATATTGCAATCTAAAACACTAATTTCATTGGCTCACACTGAGTCATGTGACCCAGGGCTGTTCCATCATCGGTCCGTTGCCTAGTGATGCTTTATTACATCACCAAATTCAGTTCTGAAGGTTTAAGTCTGAGTTTGGACCAACTTCTCTTCACTTTTAAATCTTTCACTGAAGATTTCACAGCATTTTCTCACTGCTCCTGGATTTTACAATTTTTCTACTGCCAGATTTCAAACAAGACTACGGACCAAATTTACTGATTTTTACTTCAGTTTCATCAGATTTTGCCACAGATTTTGAAAGCTGTTACTTAAGAATTTCTGTATTTGCTTCCTGTTTGTCCTGACTTTCCTCGAAAATTTCTACAAGCAATTTTAGCATTTAGACCAGTACACCAGGTAAATTTAATTTTATCCAAAGTGACCAATAAGAAAGGAAAAGTGGTTTACATGCTTAGGAGGATTTGCAGAATTAGCTGTTGGCAATTTTGACAAAAGCTATAGTTATTTCAATGCATACTGGATTCTTTTCCTTTTGTACCTTACTTTTGCTCTGCGCATAAAAGCAACTGGAGTCAGTGAACGAGTGAAAAATGCTTTCTTGATACTTGTGGACCAGAGTTTTGGAGGAAACAGCTGCAAGTTATTTGTATCTATTGCCAACCAAAGCCCAGGGTTTCTTCAAGTCATAATCAAGCCAACTTCTTCACTGATCTCCTTGTTAGGAATTTGTTGTTGCAGTGCTTTCCAGTTGCCATTTTTGGCACTTTTTTATTTAACAGGTTTGGTTTCTTTGGAAGACAGCTGTAGTGCAAATATGACAAGCTACTAGTCTTTCTTTCTAACCTGGTCAGTTTGTATTTTACACTTTGAAATCTTTCACCAAAGATTTCACACTGCTTCCAATCTGCTTCTGAATTTCTCCAACTACCAACAGATTCAACACAAGACCAGATTTTACAAATTTTACGTCAAATTTGCCAAAGATTTTGAAAGCATTTTCTTGCGGATTTCAATTCATTTTCAAAGATTCATCTCTGGATAAAAACAACACTGTATCTTAATTTTATTTGACAACTTCGGCATTAAATTTTCAATCAGGTAAGTTTACATTTTGTACTCATCTAAAAGTGAACAATAAGAAAAACTGGTTCACATACTTAGCCGTTTTTGCTAAATTATCTATTTGCATAGATATAACAAAAGCTATAGTTGTTTTAATGCATTTGTTATTCAATATTGTATAGATTTTAGATAGAAGGTAACATGGCAAGTTACACACCAGTTTTCTGTCTTGGTCACTTAGTATATTACTCATTTGCATTATTATTTAAAAATTCTTTCATTTAAAATATCAAGTAGTAAAAACATTCATATTTTTCATTTTTATGTTGGACCAAGATGGACATTGTTCACTCAAAACAACAAGTTTGGAGGTTAACTCTTTTGATATTTGGAGGCTAACTCTGCAAAAGCAACTGGAGTCAGTGAACGAGTGAAAAATGCTTTCTTGATACTTGTGGACCAGAGTTTTGGAGGAAACAGCTGCAAGTTATTTGTATCTATTGCCAACCAAAGGCCCAGGTTTCTTCAAGTCATAATCAAGCCAACTTCTTCATTGATCTCCTTGTTAGGAATTTGTTGCAGTGCGGCTTAGCCGCCATTTTGACTTTTATTTTTATTTAACAGGTATTTTTTGGCAGAAAGCTGTAGTGCAACATTGCAAGCCTAAGCCTCTTTCTGACCTGGTCACTTCATATCAGTTTTTAAATTATTATTACAGTTTTAAAGTAGAACTAAGATTAGCATTTTCCTTTTTTAGTTTAGTAGTAGTAGTAGTAGTAGTAGTAGTAGTAGTAGTTAAAAAACAGTTTTAAATCAGTACACTTCATACATTTACATTGGTTTATATTGCAATCTAAAACACTAATTTCATTGGCTCACACTGAGTCATGTGACCCAGGGCTGTTCCATCATCGGTCCGTTGCCTAGTGATGCTTTATTACATCACCAAATTCAGTTCTGAAGGTTTAAGTCTGAGTTTGGACCAACTTCTCTTCACTTTTAAATCTTTCACTGAAGATTTCACAGCATTTTCTCACTGCTCCTGGATTTTACAATTTTTCTACTGCCAGATTTCAAACAAGACTACGGACCAAATTTACTGATTTTTACTTCAGTTTCATCAGATTTTGCCACAGATTTTGAAAGCTGTTACTTAAGAATTTCTGTATTTGCTTCCTGTTTGTCCTGACTTTCCTCGAAAATTTCTACAAGCAATTTTAGCATTTAGACCAGTACACCAGGTAAATTTAATTTTATCCAAAGTGACCAATAAGAAAGGAAAAGTGGTTTACATGCTTAGGAGGATTTGTAGAATTAGCTGTTGGCAATTTTGACAAAAGCTATAGTTATTTCAATGCATACTGGTTTCTTTTCCTTTTGTACCTTACTTTTGCTCTGCACATAAAAGCCACTGGAGTCAGTGAACGGGTGAAAAATGCTTTCTTGATACTTGTGGACCAGAGTTTTGGAGGAAACAGCTGCAAGTTTTTTGTATCTATTGCCAAACCAAAGCCCCAGGCTTCTTCAAGTCATCATCAAGCCAACTTCTTCATTGATCTCCTTGTTAGGAATTTGTTGCAGTGCGGCTTAGCCGCCTTTTTGGCTTTTTGGTTTCTTTTTTGACATAAGAGTTAATTTTTGTCAGACAGCTGCAGTTCAAACATGTCAACCTGCTAGTCTTTGTTTCTAATGTGGTCAGTTTGTATTTTACCGTTTGAAATCTTTCACCAAAGATTTCACAGTGTTTCCAGTCTGCTCCTGAATTTCACCATCTACTGATTTCAAACACAGCTATGGACCAGATTTGACAAATTTTACCTTACTTTTGCCTTAATTTGCTGGAGATTCCAATTCATTTTGAACGATTCATCTCTGGATGAAAACAACACCATATCCTGATTTTATTTGCGTAAAACATGTTCAATATCTTTTGCATTTAGATCAGTACATAAGGTAACATTTACATTTTCTACTCATCTAAAAGTGGACAGTAAGAAAAACTGGTTTCCATACTTGGCAGTTTTTTTCTAAATCAGCTATTTGCATAGGTATAGCAATAGTTATATTTATTTTATAATGCATTTATTATTCCCATAATGTGTAGATTTTTACAATAACTATACCTTGGCAAGGTAACATGGCAAGTTACAAACCAGTTTTCTGTCTTGGTTACTTTGTATCTTACTTATTTGCATTATTATTTGAAAGTTCTTTAAGTTAAGTTTAAGTTAGGTCACATAAAAATATAATAGTTCTACTAATACACTTTGTAATACATATACAGATACAGTACACGTATACAAAGAGAAACACAATAACTTTACAACCGAAAAGGTGTAGGCTGAAGCCACAGCTTATTACGCCTACCCTATTTACTTTACTACATCTACCATCTAGACAATTTTTTTTTAAAAGAAAAATCTCTTTATTCTTTGACAAATCAAACATATGAAAAAATAAATATAAAACAAACAACAACAAAGAAAACAAACAACAAAACTCAAATTTCATTTTTATATTTGTTTATAATGAATTTTTTTAATCGTTTTTTAAAGTAAATTAGTGAATTGCTCTTCTTAAAGTTACACTGTGTAAGATTCCCGGTCTTGCGCCTCTAGAGGCCACAGGTGCCACTGCACCGTCGCAAAACGTAAACACTAGGGCCCCTCCTCCTTCTGAAACTGTGCGAGCGTGCGTCTAGTTCCATCTTTGTTTCAACTTTAGTTGACCTGCTGCTACCTTTGGAAGTTTGGACTGGATCTTCTATAGAGTTAGCGCTAGCGTTAGCTTATCAACAAATATCGCGAAATGGTCGCAGGAAAAACAACTAATAACTGTATGAAAAAGCACGTTCTAAAGAAAAAATAAAGAGGCTAATTTACCTGCCCAACAATAAAAACGTGCAAAAACGTGATCCGATTTGCAGCCTTCTCTGTCTCTCATCTGACGCCAGCGAGCAAAAGTCTGTCCGATGTTGACTCTTGTCTGTGATCTGGTGCGGTCCCTTTCACATTTTCTTTTTCTTGCCTCGTCCGACATTGTCTTCATCTTCTTGTGTCCTTCGGCCCTGACGAACTGGCGAAAATAACAATGCTAAAAGTAGCTTCATGGTTATACTGCACCTCAGGTATAAGAGCAGAAGGGAATGCCGTAAAGCAAGTCGTTTCCTGTCACGTGACTTTTCCTGAACAGCGGAGCGCTCCCGGCCAAGTTGCGAGGGCGGTTTCTCAGTACGGAAGCCCCGCTCGGAGCAACAGATTGCGCCTCAGGCCTTAAAATCGCTCAAAAAATCACAAAAACAAGTCAGTATGCCCCACATATTTAGGAGAAAAGTTAGACAGTGTAACTTTAAGTTTATCTGTAATCCCAGAATTCCACAGATTTACCCCTTTAACAGAAATGCAGTTTTTCTTGACATATGTTTTCATTTAGATTATCAAGTAGAATTAATATTTATATTTTCATTTGCAATTTGCATTATTCTTCTGTTTATCAATAGTCCAGTCCGAATCTCGCGGTCCATGTGCGCGTCGACAGCAAACCCACGCCATCGCACACACACAAACGGAGAAAGCTACACAAAGCTCGTGTGCTGTATGTGAGCAGCGGAGAAGAGACAGTGCAGTGGAGCCAGCGGGGAAGGAAGCAACAGTACTGTATTGTCATGTTAGTAATAAGTGCGTGACATACTCGTATTGTTCACAAGTCACAAACCACGAGGCTGAGTCAACTCGCAAGTCTCTCAAAGTAGGGACTTAAGTACGACTCCAGTCCAAGTCCCCATCTCTGAGTAGTAATAATAGTAGCAGCAGTAGTAGTGGTAGTAGTAACAGTAATAACAGCATCAGTAGTGGTAGTAGTAACAGTAATAAAAGCAGTAGTAACAGGACTAACAGCAGCAGTAGTGGCAGTAGTAACAATAATAACAGCAGCAGTAGTAACAAAAATAACAGCAGCAGTAGTGGCAGTAGTAACAGTAATAACAGCAGCAGAAGTGGCAGTAGTAACAGTAATAACAGCAACAGTAGTGGCAGTAGTAACAGTAATAACAGCAGTAACAGTGGCAGTAGTAACAGTAATAACAGCAACAGTAGTGGCAGTAGTAACAGTAATAACAGCAGCAGTAGTGGCAGTAGTAACACTAATAACAGCAGCAGTAGTGGCAGTAGTAACACTAATAACAGCAGCAGTAGTGGCAGTAGTAACAGTAATAACAGCAGCAGTAGTGGCAGTAGTAACAGTAATAACAGCAGCAGTAGTGGCAGTAGTAACAGTAATAACAGCAGCAGTAGTGGCAGTAGTAACACTAATAACAGCAGCAGTAGTGGCAGTAGTAACAGTAATAACAGCAGCAGTAGTGGCAGTAGTAACAGTAATAACAGCAGCAGTAGTGGCAGTAGTAACAGTAATAACAGCAGTAGTAGTGGCAGTAGTAACAGTAATAACAGCAGTAGTAGTGGCAGTAGTAACAGTAATAACAGCAGTAGTAGTGGCAGTAGTAACAGTAATAACAGCAGTAGCAGTGGCAGTAGTAAAAGTAATAACAGCAGCAGTAGTAACAGTAATAACAGCAGCAGTAGTGGCAGTAGTAACAGTAATAACAGCAGCAGAAGTGGCAGTAGTAACAGTAATAACAGCAGCAGTAGTGGCAGTAGTAACAGTAATAACAGCAGTAGTAGTGGCAGTAGTAATAACAGCAGTAGCAGTGGCAGTAGTAACAGTAATAACAGCAACAGTAGTGGCAGTAGTAACACTAATAACAGCAGCAGCAGTGGCAGTAGTAAAAGTAATAACAGCAGTAGCAGTGGCAGTAGTAACAGTAATAACAGCAGCAGTAGTGGCAGTAGTAACTGTAATAACAGCAGTAGCAGTGGCAGTAGTAACAGTAATAACAGCAGCAGTAGTGGCAGTAGTAACTGTAATAACAGCAGCAGAAGTGGCAGTAGTAACAGTAATAACAGCAGCAGTAGTGGCAGTAGTAACAGTAATAACAGCAGTAGTAGTGGCAGTAGTAATAACAGCAGTAGCAGTGGCAGTAGTAACAGTAATAACAGCAACAGTAGTGGCAGTAGTAACACTAATAACAGCAGCAGCAGTGGCAGTAGTAAAAGTAATAACAGCAGTAGCAGTGGCAGTAGTAACTGTAATAACAGCAGTAGCAGTGGCAGTAGTAACTGTAATAACAGCAGCAGCAGTGGCACTAGTAACAGTAATAACAGAAGTAGCAGTTGCAGTAGTAACAGTAATAACAGCAGCAGTAGTGGCAGTACTAACAGTAATAACAGCAGTAGCAGTGGCAGTAGTAACAGTAATAACAGCAGCAGCAGTGGCAGTAGTAACAGTAATAACAGCAGCAGTAGAGGCAGTAGTAATAGTAATAACAGCAGCAGTAGTGGCAGTAGTAACAGAAATAACAGCAGCAGTAGTGGCAGTAGTAACAGTATTAACAGCAGTAGCAGTGGCAGTAGTAACAGTAATAACAGCAGCAGTAGAGGCAGTAGTAACAGTAATAACAGCAGCAGTAGTGGCAGTAGTAACAGTAAAAACAGCAGCAGTAGTGGCAGTAGTAACAGTAATAACAGCAGCAGTAGTGGCAGTAGTAACAGTAATAACAGCAGCAGCAGTGGCAGTAGTAACAGTAATAACAGCAGCAGCAGTGGCAGTAGTAACAGTAATAACAGCAGCAGCAGTGGCAGTAGTAACAGTAATAACAGCAGCAGTAGAGGCAGTAGTAACAGTAATAACAGCAGCAGTAGTGGCAGTAGTAACAGTAATAACAGCAGTAGTAGTGGTAGTAGTAACAGTAATAACAGCAGTAGTAGTGGCAGTAGTAACAGTATTAACAGCAGCAGTAGTGGCAGTAGTAACAGAAATAACAGCAGCAGTAGTGGCAGTAGGAACAGTAATAACAGCAGCAGCAGTGGCAGTAGTAACAGTAATAAAAGCAGCAGTAGAGGCAGTAGTAATAGTAATAACAGCAGCAGTAGTGGCAGTAGTAACAGAAATAACAGCAGCAGTAGTGGCAGTAGTAAAAGTAATAACAACAGCAGTAGTGGGAGTAGTAACAGTAATAACAGCAGCAGTAGTGGCAGTAGTAACAGTAATAACAGCAGCAGTAGTGGCAGTAGTAACAGTAATAACAGCAGCAGTTGTGGCAGTAGTAAAAGTAATAACAGCACTAGTAGTGGCAGTAGTAACAGTAATAACAGCAGCAGTAGTGGGAGTAGTAACAGTAATAACAGCAGTAGTAGTGGCAGTAGTAACAGTAATAACAGCCGTAGTAGTGGCAGTAGTAACTGTAATAACAGCAGTAGTAGTGGCTGTAGTAACTGTAATAACAGCAGTAGCGGTAGTAGTAGTAGTAGTAGTAGTAGTAGTAGTAGTAGTAGTAGTTAAAAAACAGTTTTAAATCAGTACACTTTATACATTTACATTGGTTTATATTGCAATCTAAAAAACTAATATCATTGGCTCACACTGAGTCATGTGACCCAGGGCTGTTCCATCATCGGTCCGTTGCCTAGTGATGCTTTATTACATCACCAAATTCAGTTCTGAAGGTTTAAGTCTGAGTTTGGACCAACTTCTCTTCACTTTTAAATCTTCCACTGAAGATTTCACAGCATTTTCTCACTGCTCCTGGATTTTACAATTTTTCTACTGCCAGATTTCAAACAAGACTACGGACCAAATTTACTGATTTTTACTTCAGTTTCATCAGATTTTGCCACAGATTTTGAAAGCTGTTACTTAAGAATTTCTGTATTTGCTTCCTGTTTGTCCTGACTTTCCTTTAAAATTTCTACAAGCAATTTTAGCATTTAGACCAGTACACCAGGTAAATTTAATTTTATCCAAAGTGACCAATAAGAAAGGAAAAGTGGTTTACATGCTTAGGAGGATTTGCAGAATTAGCTGTTGGCAATTTTGACAAAAGCTATAGTTATTTCAATGCATACTGGATTCTTTTCCTTTTGTACCTTACTTTTGCTCTGCACATAAAAGCAACTGGAGTCAGTGAACGGGTGAAAAATGCTTTCTTGATACTTGTGGACCAGAGTTTTGGAGGAAACACCTGCAAGTTATTTGTATCTATTGCCAACCAAAGCCCCAGGTTTCAAGTCATAATCAAGCCAACTTCTTCATTGATCTCTTTGTTAGGAATTTGTTGTTGCAGAGCTGTCCAGCTGCCATTTTGGCTTGTCTATTTTTTTTGTGTTTTTTTTTTTGTTTCTGTTGTCTGTTAGGCATTATTTGAGCCAAGACTATTACCAGCCGCGGGTTATGGATTCCTTTAAGTATTGTTTACATTTACATTGGTCGTCTTGTTGCAATGGTGTCCAGCCACCATTTTGATTTGTTTTAATTTTTGTTTGTTTCTTTTATGATTGCAGTTAAGTTTTATTTATTTGTCTGATTGTTTTTGTTTATTTGATGTTCCTCAGTTTTGAGGTGATGTTTGAGTTTGTGTGCTGGACAGTGTGTGTTTTCCTTTTCCCTTGCAAGTTTCTGTATTATTTTCTGTACTGTTCTAAGGCTTTTAGGTTGGAAGATCTTTAAACAGAGCTGCTGGGAAGCAAAGAGATGGGACCCCAAAACAGCAGTGGGCTGTTAGAAGTTAGAAGAAGAAGAAGTTAGAAGATGTTCTAACTTTTGAATGAAGGCTAATTCTGCAAAAGCAACTGGAGTCAGTGAACGAGTGAAAAATGCTTTCTTGATACTTGTGGACCAGAGTTTTGGAGGAAACAGCTGCAAGTTATTTGTATCTATTGCCAAACCAAAGCCCAAGGCTTCTTCAAGTCATAATCAAGCCAACTTCTTCATTGATCTCCTTGTTAGGAATTTGTTGTTGCAGTGCGGCTTAGCCGCCTTTTTGACTTTTATTTTTATTTAACAGGTATTTTTTGGCAGAAAGCTGTAGTGCAACATTGCAAGCCTAAGCCTCTTTCTGACCTGGTCACTTCATATCAGTTTTTAAATTATTATTACAGTTTTAAAGTAGAACTAAGATTAGCATTTTCCTTTTTTAGTTTAGTAGTAATAGTAGCAGTAGCTGTAGCTGTTGTAGTAATAGCAGTAGTATTAGCAGTGAAAAAAATAGTAGTAGTAGTAGTAGTAGTAGTAGTAGTTAAAAAACAGTTTTAAATCAGTACACTTCATACATTTACATTGGTTTATATTGCACTTTAAAACACTAATATCATTGGCTCACACTGAGTCATGTGACCCAGGGCTGTTCCATCATCGGTCCGTTGCCTAGTGACGCTTTATTACATCACCAAATTCAGTTCTGAAGGTTTAAGTCTGAGTTTGGACCAACTTCTCTTCACTTTTAAATCTTCCACTGAAGATTTCACAGCATTTTCTCACTGCTCCTGGATTTTACAATTTTTCTACTGCCAGATTTCAGACAAGACTACGGACCAAATTTACTGATTTTTACTTCAGTTTCATCAGATTTTGCCACAGATTTTGAAAGCTGTTACTTAAGGATTTCTGTATTTGCTTCCTGTTTGTCCTGACTTTCCTCGAAAATTTCTACAAGCAATTTTAGCATTTAGACCAGTACACCAGGTAAATTTAATTTTATCCAAAGTGACCAATAAGAAAGGAAAAGTGGTTTACATGCTTAGGAGGATTTGTAGAATTAGCTGTTGGCAATTGTAACAAAAGCTATAGTTATTTCAGTGCATACTGGTTTCTTTTCCTTTTGTACCTTACTCTTGCTCTGCACATAAAAGCAACTGGAGTAAGTGAACGAGTGAAAAATGCTTTCTTGATTCTTGTGGACCAGAGTTTTGGAGGAAACAGCTGCAAGTTATTTGTATCTATTGCCAAACTAAAGCCCAAGGTTTCTTCAAGTCATAATCAAGCCAACTTCTTCATTGATCTCCTTGTTAGGAATTTGTTGCAGTGCGGCTTAGCCGCCTTTTTGGCTTTTTGGTTTCTTTTTTGACATAAGAGTTAAGTTTTGTCAGACAGCTGCAGTTCAAACATGTCAACCTGCTAGTCTTTCTTTCTAATGTGGTCAGTTTGTATTTTACCGTTTGAAATCTTTCACCAAAGATTTCACAGTGTTTCCAGTCTGCTCCTGAATTTCACCATCTACTGATTTCAAACACAGCTATGGACCAGATTTGACAAATGTTACCTTACTTTTGCCTGAATTTGCTGGAGATTCAAATTCAGGCAAAAGTAAGGTAAAATTTGTCAAATCTGGAATTTGCTGGAGATTCCTCCCCCTTGAACTGCCACCTTATCGTGGTGGGGGAGTTTGAGTGCCCGAATGATCCTAGGAGCTATGTTGCCTGGGGCATTATGCCCCTGGTAGGGTCTCCCATGGCAAACAGGTCCTAGGTGACGGGCCAGACTAAGAGCAGTTCACAAAACCCCTATGAGGACAATTAAATCAAGGACCGTGACGTCGCCCGGTATGGCGCAGCCGGGGCCCCACCCTGGAGCCAGGCCTGGGGTTGGGGCTCGAATGCGAGCGCCTGGTGGCCGGCCGGGTACAACCCGAATGAGCGACGTGGGCCCGACCTCCTGTGGGCTCACCACCCGCAGAGGTAGCCGTAGGGGACCGGTGCAATGTGGATCGGGCAGCAGTTGAAGGCGGGTGCCTCGGCGACCCGGTCCCCGGACACAGCTTCTAGCTGTGGGGACATGGAATGTCACCTCACTGGGGGGGAAGGAGCCTGAGCTTGTGCGGGAGGTTGAGAGATACCGGCTAGATATAGTCGGGCTCACCTCCACGCATGGCTTGGGCTCTGAAACCCAGCTCCTTGAGAGGGGTTGGACTCTCCACCACTCTGGCATTGTCCATGGTGAGAGGCGACGGGCTGGTGTGGGCTTGCTCATAGCTCCCCAGCTCAGCCGCCATGTGTTGGAGTTCACTCCGGTGAACGAGAGGGTCGCGTCCCTGCGCCTCCGGGTGGGGGACAGGTCTCTCACTGTGGTTTCGGCTTACGGGTCGAACAGCAGTGCAGAGTACCTGGCCTTCTTGGAGTCCCTAGGAGGGGTACTGGAAGGTGCACCGACTGGGGACTCCATTGTTTTGCTGGGAGACTTCAATGCCCACGTGGGCAGCGACAGTGACACCTGGAGGGGCGTGATTGGGAGGAACGGCCTCCCTGATCTGAACCCGAGTGGTGTCTTGTTATTGGACTTCTGTGCTAGTCACAGTTTGTCCATAACAAACACCATGTTCGGGTGTCCATCAGTGCACGTGGCACCAGGACACCCTAGGCCGGAGGTCGATGATCGACTTTGTAGTCGTGTCATCTGACCTTCGGCCGTGTGTCTTGGACACTCAGGTGAAGAGAGGGGCTGAGCTGTCAACCGATCACCACCTGGTGGTGAGTTGGATCCGCTGGCGGAGGAGGAGGCCGGACAGACTCGGCAGGCCCAAAAGTATTGTGAGGGTCTGTTGGGAACGTCTGGCTGAGCCCTCTGTCAGAGGGGTCTTCAACTCCCACCTCCGGGAGAGCTTTGACCAGATCCCGGGAGAGGTTGGAGACATGGAGTCTGAGTGGACCATGTTCTCCGCCTCTATTGTCGATGCGGCCGTTCGAAGCTGTGGTCGCAAGGTCTCTGGTGCCTGTCGTGGCGGCAACCCCCGAACCCGGTGGTGGACACCGGAAGTAAGGGATGCCGTCAGGCTGAAGAAGGACTCCTATCGAGCCTGGTTGGCTCGTGGGACTCCTGAGGCAGCCGACAGGTACCGGAGGGCCAAGCGTGCTGCGGCCCGGGCAGTTGTGGAGGCAAAAACTCAGGTCTGGGAGGAGTTCGGGGAGGCCATGGAGGAGGACTATCGGTTGGCCTCAAAGAAATTCTGGCAAACCGTCCGCCGCCTCAGGAAGGGGAAGCAGTGCTTCACCAACACTGTTTACAGGGGAGGTGGGGAGCTGTTGACCTCGACTGGGGATGTTGTCGGGCGGTGGAAGGAATACTTTGAGGATCTCCTCAATCCCACCGACACGTCTTCCGTTGAGGAAGCAGGGGCTGGGGACTCAGAGGTGCACTCATCCATCACTCAAGCTGAAGTCACTGAGGTGGTTGGAAAGCTCCTCAGTGGCAAGGCACCGGGTGTGGATGAGATCCGCCCTGAGTACCTCAAGTCGCTGGATGTTGTGGGGCTGTCGTGGCTGACACGTCTCTGCAACATCGCATGGCGGTTGGGGACAGTACCTCTGGACTGGCAGACCGGGCTGGTGGTCCCTCTTTTCAAGAAGGGGGACCGGAGGGTGTGTTCCAACTACAGGGGGATCACACTTCTCAGCCTCCCCGGGAAAGTCTATTCCAGGGTACTGGAGAGGAGAATTCGGCCGATTCAGGAGGAACAAAGCGGTTTTCGTCCTGGCCGTGGAACAGTGAACCAGCTCTATACCCTCTATCGGGTGCTCGAGGGTTTGTAGGAGTTCGCCCAACCAGTCCACATGTGTTTTGTGGATTTAGAGAAAGCGTTCGACCGTGTCCCTCGTAGTGTCCTGTGGGAAGTGCTCTGGGAGTATGGGGTCCGGGGCCCTTTGCTAAGGGCTGTCCGGTCCCTGTATGACCGGAGCAGGAGCTTGGTCCGCATTGCCGGTTGTAAGTCGGACCTGTTCCCAGTGCATGTTGGACTCCGGCAGGGCTGCCCTTTGTCACCGGTTCTGTTCATAATTTTTATGGACAGAATTTCTAGGCGCAGCCAAGGGCCAGAGGGTGGATTTCATCTCTGCTTTTTGCGGATGATGTTGTTCTGTTGGCTTCCTCAAGCCAGGACCTTCAGTGTGCACTGGGGCAGTTTGCAGCCGAGTGTGAAGCGGCTGGGATGAGAATCAGCACCTCCAAGTCCGAGGCCATGGTTCTCGACCGGAAAAGGGTGGTTTGCCCTCTCCAGGTTGGGGGGGGGGGGGGTTTCTGCCTCAAGTGGAGGAGTTCAAGTATCTTGGGGTCTTGTTCACGAGTGAAGGAAGGATGGAGCGTGAGGTCGACAGACGGATCGGTGCAGCGGCTGCAGTAATGCGGTCGTTGTATCGGTCTGTTGTGGTGAAGAAGGAGCTGAGCCAAAAGGCGAAGCTCTCGATTTACCGGTCGATCTACGTTCCTACTCTCACCTATGGTCATGAGCTTTGGGTCATGACCGAAAGGACAAGATCCCGGATACAAGCGGCCGAAATGAGTTTCCTCCGCAGGGTGGCTGGGCGCACCCTTAGAGATAGGGTGAGGAGCTCTGTCACCCGGGAGGAGCTCGGAGTAGAGCCGCTGCTCCTCCACATTGAGAGGAGTCAGTTGAGGTGGCTCGGGCATCTGTTCCGGATGCCTCCTGGACGCCTCCCTGGGGAGGTGTTCCGGGCATGTCCCACTGGGAGGAGGCCCCGGGGAAGACCTAGGACACGCTGGAGGGACTATGTCTCTCGGCTGGCCTGGGAACGCCTTGGGGTCCCCCCGGTAGAGCTGGAGGAAGTGTCTGAGGAGAGGGAAGTCTGGGCATCTTTGCTTAGACTGCTGCCTCCGCGACCCGGCCCTGGATAAAGCGGAAGAAGATGGATGGATGGATGCTGGAGATTCCAATTCATTTTGAAGGATTCATCTCTGGATGAAAACAACACCATATCCTGATTTTATTTGCGTAAAAAATTTTCAATATCTTTTGCATTTAGATCAGTACATAAGGTAACATTTACATATTCTACTCATCTAAAAGTGGACAGTAAGAAAAACTGGTTTCCATACTTAGCAGTTTTTTTCTAAATTAGCTATTTGCATAGGTATAGCAATAGTTATATTTATTTTAATGCATTTATTTATCCCATAATGTGTAGATTTTTACAATAACTATACCTTGGCAAGGTAACATGGCAAGTTACAAACCAGTTTTCTGTCTTGGTTACTTTGTATCTTACTTATTTGCATTATTATTTGAAAGTTCTTTAAGTTAAGTTTAAGTTCGGTCACATAAAAATATAATAGTTCTACTAATACACTTTGTAATACATATACAGATACAGTACACATATACAAAGAGAAAAACAATAACTTTACAACCGAAAAGGTGTAGGCTGAAGCCACAGCTTATTACGCCTACCCTATTTACTTTACTACATCTACCATGTGATATCTAGACATTTTTTTTTTTTTTTAAGAAAAATCTCTTCATTCTTTGACAGATCAAACATACGAAAAAATAAATATAAAACAAACAACAACAAAGAAAACAAACAACAAAACTCAAATTTTATTTTTATATTTGTTTATAATGAATTTTTTGAATAGTTTTTTAAAGTAAATTAGTGAATTGCTCCTCTTAAGTTCATCTGTAATCCCAGAATTCCACAGATTTACCCCTTTAACAGAAATGCAGTTTTTCTTTACAGATGTTTTCATTTAGATTATCAAGTAGAATTAATATTTATATTTTCATTTGCAATTTGCATTATTCTTCTGTTGATATCAATAGTCCAGTCCGAATCTCGCGGTCCATGTGCGCGTCGACAGCAAACACACCCCGTCGCACACACACAAACGGAGACAGCTACACAAAGCTCGTGTGCTGTATGTGAGCAGCGGAGAAGAGACAGTGCAGTGGAGCCAGCGGGGAAGGAAGCAACAGTACTGTATTGTCATGTTAGTAATAAGTGCGTGACGTACTCGTATTGTTCACAAGTCACAAACCACGAGGCTGAGTCAACTCGCAAGTCTCTCAAAGTAGGGACTTAAGTACGACTCCAGTCCAAGTCCCCATCTCTGAGTAGTAATAATAGTAGCAGCAGTAGTAGTGGTAGTAGTAACAGTAATAACAGCAGTAGTGGCAGTAGTAACAGTAATAACAGCAGTAGTATTGGTAGTAGTAACAGTAATAACAGCAGTAGTAGTGGCAGTAGTAACAGTAATAACAGCAGCAGTTGTGGCAGTAGTAACAGTAATAACAGCAGTAGTAGTGGCAGTAGTAACAGTAATAACAGCAGTAGTAGTGGCAGTAGTAACAGTAATAACAGCAGTAGTAACAGTAATAACAGCAGTAGTAGTGGCAGTAGTAACAGTAATAACAGCAGCAGTAGTGGCAGTAGTAACAGTAATAACAGCAGTATTAGTGGCAGTAGTAACAGTAATAACAGCAGCAGTAGTGGCAGTAGTAACAGTAATAACAGCAGTATTAGTGGCAGTAGTAACAGTAATAACAGCAGCAGCAGTGGCAGTAGTAACAGTATTAACAGCAGTAGTACTGGCAGTAGTAACAGTAATAACAGCAGCAGTAGTGGCAGTAGTAACAGTAATAACAGCAGTAGTAGTGGTAGTAGTAACAGTAATAACAGCAGTAGTGGCAGTAGTAACAGTAATAACAGCAGTAGTATTGGTAGTAGTAACAGTAATAACAGCAGTAGTATTGGTAGTAGTAACAGTAATAACAGCAGTAGTAGTGGCAGTAGTAACAGTAATAACAGCAGCAGTTGTGGCAGTAGTAACAGTAATAACAGCAGTAGTAGTGGCAGTAGTAACAGTAATAACAGCAGTAGTAGTGGCAGTAGTAACAGTAATAACAGCAGTAGTAACAGTAATAACAGCAGTAGTAGTGGCAGTAGTAACAGTAATAACAGCAGCAGTAGTGGCAGTAGTAACAGTAATAACAGCAGTATTAGTGGCAGTAGTAACAGTAATAACAGCAGCAGTAGTGGCAGTAGTAACAGTAATAACAGCAGTAGTGGTAGTAGTAACAGTAATAAAAGCAGTAGTAGTGGCAGTAGTAACAGTAATAACAGCAGTATTAGTGGCAGTAGTAACAGTAATAACAGCAGCAGCAGTGGCAGTAGTAACAGTATTAACAGCAGTAGTACTGGCAGTAGTAACAGTAATAACAGCAGCAGTAGTGGCAGTAGTAACAGTAATAACAGCAGTAGTAGTGGCAGTAGTAACAGTAATAACAGCAGTAGTAGAAGCAGTAGTAACAGTAATAACAGCAGTAGTAGTGGCAGTAGTAACAGTAATAACAGCAGCAGTAGTGGCAGTAGTAACAGTAATAACAGCAGTATTAGTGGCAGTAGTAACAGTAATAACAGCAGCAGTAGTGGCAGTAGTAACAGTAATAACAGCAGTAGTGGTAGTAGTAACAGTAATAAAAGCAGTAGTAGTGGCAGTAGTAACAGTAATAACAGCAGTATTAGTGGCAGTAGTAACAGTAATAACAGCAGCAGCAGTGGCAGTAGTAACAGTATTAACAGCAGTAGTACTGGCAGTAGTAACAGTAATAACAGCAGTATTAGTGGCAGTAGTAACAGTAATAACAGCAGCAGTAGTGGCAGTAGTAACAGTAATAACAGCAGTAGTGGTAGTAGTAACAGTAATAACAGCAGCAGTAGTGGCAGTAGTAACAGTAATAACAGCAGTATTAGTGGCAGTAGTAACAGTAATAACAGCAGCAGTAGTGGCAGTAGTAACAGTAATAACAGCAGTAGTGGTAGTAGTAACAGTAATAAAAGCAGTAGTAGTGGCAGTAGTAACAGTAATAACAGCAGTATTAGTGGCAGTAGTAACAGTAATAACAGCAGCAGTAGTGGCAGTAGTAACAGTAATAACAGCAGTAGTATTGGTAGTAGTAACAGTAATAACAGCAGTAGTAGTGGCAGTAGTAACAGTAATAACAGCAGCAGTTGTGGCAGTAGTAACAGTAATAACAGCAGTAGTAGTGGCAGTAGTAACAGTAATAACAGCAGCAGTAGTGGCAGTAGTAACAGTAATAACAGCAGCAGTAGTGGCAGTATTAACAGTAATAACAGCAGCAGATGTGGCAGTAGTCACAGTAATAACAGCAGCAGTAGTGGCAGTAGTAACAGTAATAACAGCAGCAGTAGTGGCAGTAGTAACAGTAATAACAGCAGCGGTTGTGGCAGTAGTAAAAGTAATAACAGCAGTAGTAGTGTTAGTAGTAAGTGTAATAACAGCAGCAGTAGTGACAGTAGTAACAGTAATAACAGCAGCGGTTGTGGCAGTAGTAACAGTAATAACAGCAGTAGTAGTGGCAGTAGTAACAGTAATAACAGCAGTAGTAGTGGCAGTAGTAACAGTAATAACAGCAGTAGTAGTGGCAGTAGTAACAGTAATAACAGCAGTAGTAGTGGCAGTAGTAACAGTAATAACAGCAGTAGTAGTGGCAGTAGTAACAGTAATAACAGCAGTAGTAGTGGCAGTAGTAACAGTAATAACAGCAGTAGTAGTGGCAGTAGTAACAGTATTAACAGCAGTAGTAGTGGCAGTAGTAACTGTAATAACAGCAGTAGTAGTGGCAGTAGTAACTGTAATAACAGCAGTAGTAGTGGCAGTAGTAACTGTAATAACAGCAGTAGTAGTGGCAGTAGTAACTGTAATAACAGCAGTAGTAGTGCCAGTAGTAACAGTAATAACAGCAGCAGTAGTGGCAGTAGTAACAGTAATAACAGCAGCAGTAGTGGCAGTAGTAACAGTAATAACAGCAGCAGTAGTGGCAGTAGTAACAGTAATAACAGCAGCAGTAGTGGCAGTAGTAACAGTAATAACAGCAGTAGTGGTAGTAGTAACAGTAATAACAGCAGTAGTAGTGGCAGTAGTAACAGTAATAACAGCAGTAGTAGTGCCAGTAGTAACAGTAATAACAGCAGCAGTAGTGGCAGTAGTAACAGTAATAACAGCAGCAGTAGTGGCAGTAGTAACAGTAATAACAGCAGCAGTAGTGGCAGTAGTAACAGTAATAACAGCAGTAGTGGTAGTAGTAACAGTAATAACAGCAGTAGTAGTGGCAGTAGTAACTGTAATAACAGCAGCAGTAGTGGCCAGGGGCGGACTGGCCATCTGTGCATTCTGGAGGATCACAGAACGGCCGGTCGCTGAGACGGCCGGTGGGCCGTTTTACATAGACTCCATAAACACATACACAACCAGGCCAGAGAGGGCGCAGCCGCGCTGATGCGCAACAGCAGAGTAGAAGAAGAAAGAACAGCTGCAGCCACTCAATGCAGTCAGGCACTCGAACAAGCGCACAAGCAGCAGACGACAGGCGGCCGTGAAGACGGCGGTGGCGTTTACGGAATGGATAAAAAACGGAAGGAGAAGGGCGGAGCAGAGAAAGTCCAAGAAAAGAAGCTCAAGTCGCTGGCATGTGAGGCGTCTAAGTGTAAAAAAATCACACAACTGTTTGACAACAGCACTGCTAAAGCCACATCCACCAGGACAGCACAAGATAAGAATGAAGAGGCTGAGTGTGCGTTGGTGGGGGCCGGGCCAAGTCAGCCCAGCACTTCTCAGGCTCAGGGACAGACAGAACTAGTTGAAGTTTTACCTCAGTTAGAGCCATGTACAGAGCAAGTGGTGAGTATAGCTTACTGTATGAAACACAGGGCTTTCATAGCTATTTATTCCACTTCCTACACATAGCTCTAAAACATTATCATAACAATAACAATGTGAATAATAAGAATAATATTATATCTAATATGGCTGTGAAGACTCTCATTCATCCAGGCTGATTCCATTGCAATCATAGGTTTAAAAGCTGTCATCTGGACTTGGTTTTAAAGAGAGCTCTCTTACCAGTCAAATCAAATTTCAGAATTGAGAAAGCCTCTTGGATAAAAGGTGAAACGTCTTCAACTTTAAAACCAAGTCCAGATGACAGCTTTTAAACCTACTATTGCAACTATTAAAACTACTCATATGAATTAAATCCAGGGATGTTCCCAAGCCCTCCAATAATAAGTCATAGTGTAATCCAGGACTAAACTATATCTAAAACATGACACAACCAGGTCTATAAGACTAAACCCTAACTAAAATAGGTATAAGCTGTCCAAAACTATAGCTAAACCAGGTCTAAACAGGGACAAAACCAGGTCTTAATCAGGTCTGTGCCAGGATCAAATCAGATTCAAATCCGGGACTAAACCTGTACAAAACCAGGTCTAAACCAGGACCTAATCAGGTCTAAACCCTAGTGATGTCCCTGTATGAATCTAAAGGTAACCTTTGATAGGAAAAGGGATGAAGTAGATTACATATTGACCTCTCTGACATTTAATTAACACTACATTTTATATTGTTTACCCAGGTTGAGAGTAGACCCAACATAGAAGATGTCACAAGTCTGGACTATTTTCAGCGTCCCAAGTCAGATTATTACAGCTTAGAACGTTTTTTTTCTTACCATCCTCAGACAAACACAAAATCAGCTTCAGTTAAGAAATTATTCAAACGCAAAGACGGCACAGATAGAAAATGGATAACATACTGTGAAGAGACACATTCATTGCATTGTACAGTATGTTTAGCATTTGCCAAGCCAAATGAATACAGTCCCTTTATAAACGGAATGCAGGACTGGAACCACATCAGTCAAAGAGTGGAGGAACATGAAAGATGCAACATGCACAGAGTTTGCGCTGAGGCATACTTTTTGAGGGCTTCTAAATCAGATATAAACAGCTTACTACACAGTGCACAAACAATGGCCCACAGAGATCAAGTGAGGAAGAGACGGCAAGTGCTGGAACGTGTAATAGATGTAGTGAAGTTCATTGGAAAGAGAGGACTTAGCTATAGGGGAAAAAAATTTGAGGCAGCTTACTGTCTCAATGATGACAGGATTGACCATGGAAACTTTCATGAGCTCCTGATTCTTCTTGGTAAATATGAGATGTGTCTAAAAGAACACCTTAATGAATGTGTCATAAAAAGTAAGAGGCGGCAAAAGTCCCAGTCTAAAGGTCGAGGCTCAGTTGTAACACTTTTATCCAAAACAACTGTAAACAACATTGTATCTACAGTGCAGAAACTCATTCAGGAGCACATAGCAAAAGAAATGATCCAAAGTGGGATGTTTTCAGTACAAATAGATACAACCCAGGACATTACATCTCATGATCAGTGCTCTGTCATTGTGAGATATGTAACAGATACAGTTCATGAAAGGCTACTTTCAGTGGTTAACTGTGAAGCATCCACTGGACAATATTTTGTTCAAATGCTATTAGATGTGATGCAGTCCTTTAATCTGGATATCAATATGTGTATTGGAAATGCTACAGATGGTGCATCAAATATGCAAGGCCAATATCGAGGCTTTTCAGCTTTATTGTCATCCAAAATCCCAAATCATGTGCACGTTTGGTGCTATGCACATGTACTCAACCTAGTTCTGGCTGAGACAACTGAAGTGGCCATATCCAGTGGTTCCCTTTTCTCACTTATTAATGATATTGCTGTGTTCATTCGTGAATCTTATCAGAGAATGAATGTGTGGGAACGTCAAAGCCAGGACACTCGACACAGATGCCTGTCAGCTATAGGAGAGACCAGATGGTGGGCCAAAGATGTGGCCCTGAAGAAGATCTTTGGCTCATTTTGTAAGCCAGACTTGGCTTTATATGTGGATGTCCTTGCAACACTAAATGTCTTTAAAAGTCAAACTAATCTGAAAACCCAAGTCAGGGTTAAAGCAACAGGATTTCTAGAGGCATTGTTAAAATATGAAACAGTTTTAACTGCCCAACTTTTTCTGCGTATTTTTGATGTAACAACTCCTTTGTCCAAATATTTGCAGACTACTGCCCTCGATATCCTGACTGCTCAAAGAATGGTTAAGAGCACTCAAGACACATTAAAGAACATGGCTAGAGATTTTACATCAGTTAAGTCAGCTGCTGATACTTTTGTTCAATGGGCAAATGAGAAACTGCTGGCAGCAGAGGACTGTGACTTTGAAGTAGAGACATCACTTCCAGAAAAACGAAAAAGGAAGCGAAAAATTATGCCTGGTGAAATGGCAAGTAATGAAATAATCACAGACCCAAACAGTGCCTATGAAGTAGAGGTCCATAACCAAGTCATGGATACAATCACAGAGAGCATCAACAGACGATTTCTTATTCATGGAAGCCTGTATGCTGACTTGGCTTTCCTGGATCCCAAAAACTTTTGTCAAGTCCTGTCAGATGCCCTGCCGGATTGTGCACTTCAGGAACTTAGTCAGTGTTTGCTTAAGTTTGACAGTGAGGCAACTGTTGCCAATTTGCAGTCAGAGTTAAAGTGTCTTGCAGCCCAGTGGCCTCAGCTGAAACTGTCTGCCCATAAAGAGTATGATGTCAGAATGGTAGAGGAAGATTCTGATGCTGAGGGAGAAGAAACAGATATATTAACTAAACAGTGTAAATCCTGTAAAGAATGTGCATTATGTTGCTACCAACTTCTAAAACGCTACAATCTCTTTACAAGCGCCTACCACATCCTTGGCTTAGGGTACAAGTTCCTTCTTACTCTGCCAGTGACACAAGTTGCCTGTGAGAGAAGTTTTTCTATACTTAAACACATCAAAAGCCGCATAAGAAGCACACAGACCCAAGATCACCTTGAGGCATTTATGCTTATGACGACAGAAAAAGACATCCTTATGTCCTTGGACAGTGATCTGGTCATTGAAAGAGTAGCTGAAAAAAGTCAGCTTCTCAAGAAACTTCTTATTCCTCATTCTCAGCATGAGTTAGTTTACAAGTTTAGGGACTTGAATATGACGTGTGGACCATGAGTGGTTTAGTTCTGGTTTAGAAATAGTTCAGTCAGATCAGTCAGTTTTTTTAAATGAATCTATGTCTTTATTTTATTTTGTTCTTATTTTTTATTTATTTTTTTTTTTGTACAACCATAAACAATTTTCTAAAGTCTTGAAATTCTGTGTTTTTTATTTAATACAATCATAAATGACTTTAGAAGATTTTCGATTTTTAGTTTACTATCATAAACAACTTCTAATTGAAGTTGTGCTTTTTGTTTTATACAATCCGAGACAACTTTGTAAAGTTTTTTTTTTTTGTTTGTTTTTTTCGGGGGGGGGGGGGGGGGGGGGGCTGGGCTGACCAGACTCCAGGGCTGTTTTTCAGTCCCAGTCCGCCCCTGGTAGTGGCAGTAGTAACAGTAATAACAGCAGTAGTAGTGGCAGTAGTAACAGTAATAACAGCAGCAGTAGTGGCAGTAGTAACAGTATTAACAGCAGTAGTAGTGGCAGTAGTAACAGTAATAACAGCAGTAGTAGTGGCAGTAGTAACAGTAATAACAGCAGTAATAGTGGCAGTAGTAACAGTAATAACAGCAGTAGTAGTGGCAGTAGTAACAGTAATAACAGCAGTAATAGTGGCAGTAGTAACAGTATTAACAGCAGTAGTAGTGGCAGTAGTAACAGTAATAACAGCAGTAGTAGTGGCAGTAGTAACAGTAATAACAGCAGTAGTAGTGGCAGTAGTAACAGTAATAACAGCAGTAGTAGTGGCAGTAGTAACAGTATTAACAGCAGTAGTAGTGGCAGTAGTAACAGTAATAACAGCAGTAGTAGTGGCAGTAGTAACAGTAATAACAGCAGTAGTAGTGGCAGTAGTAACAGTAATAACAGCAGTAGTAGTGGCAGTAGTAACAGTAATAACAGCAGCAGTAGTGGCAGTAGTAACAGTAATAACAGCAGTAGTAGTGGCAGTAGTAACAGTAATAACAGCAGCAGTAGTGGCAGTAGTAACAGTATTAACAGCAGTAGTAGTGGCAGTAGTAACAGTAATAACAGCAGTAGTAGTGGCAACAGTAATAACAGCAGCAGTAGTGGCAGTAGTAACAGTAATAACAGCAGTAATAGTGGCAGTAGTAACAGTAATAACAGCAGCAGTAGTGGCAGTAGTAACAGTAATAACAGCAGTAGTAGTGGCAGTAGTAACAGTAATAACAGCAGCAGTAGTGGCAGTAGTAACAGTATTAACAGCAGTAGTAGTGGCAGTAGTAACAGTAATAACAGCAGTAGTAGTGGCAGTAGTAACAGTAATAACAGCAGTAATAGTGGCAGTAGTAACAGTAATAACAGCAGTAGTAGTGGCAGTAGTAACAGTAATAACAGCAGTAATAGTGGCAGTAGTAACAGTATTAACAGCAGTAGTAGTGGCAGTAGTAACAGTAATAACAGCAGTAGTAGTGGCAGTAGTAACAGTAATAACAGCAGTAGTAGTGGCAGTAGTAACAGTAATAACAGCAGTAGTAGTGGCAGTAGTAACAGTATTAACAGCAGTAGTAGTGGCAGTAGTAACAGTAATAACAGCAGTAGTAGTGGCAGTAGTAACAGTAATAACAGCAGTAGTAGTGGCAGTAGTAACAGTAATAACAGCAGTAGTAGTGGCAGTAGTAACAGTAATAACAGCAGCAGTAGTGGCAGTAGTAACAGTAATAACAGCAGTAGTAGTGGCAGTAGTAACAGTAATAACAGCAGCAGTAGTGGCAGTAGTAACAGTATTAACAGCAGTAGTAGTGGCAGTAGTAACAGTAATAACAGCAGTAGTAGTGGCAACAGTAATAACAGCAGCAGTAGTGGCAGTAGTAACAGTAATAACAGCAGTAATAGTGGCAGTAGTAACAGTATTAACAGCAGTAGTAGTGGCAGTAGTAACTAATAACAGCAGTAGTAGTGGCAGTAGTAACAGTAATAACAGCAGTAGTAGTGGCAGTAGTAACAGTAATAACAGCAGTAGTAGTGGCAGTAGTAACAGTAATAACAGCAGTAGTAGTGGCAGTAGTAACAGTATTAACAGCAGTAGTAGTGGCAGTAGTAACAGTAATAACAGCAGCAGTAGTGGTAGTAGTAACAGTAATAACAGCAGTAGTAGTGGCAGTAGTAACAGTAATAACAGCAGTAGTAGTGGCAGTAGTAACAGTAATAACAGCAGTAGTAGTGGCAGTAGTAACAGTAATAACATCAGTAGTAGTGGCAGTAGTAACAGTATTATTTGCAGTAGTAGTGGCAGTAGTAACAGTAATAACAGCAGTAGTAGTGGTAGTAGTAACAGTAATAACAGCAGTAGTAGTGGCAGTAGTAACAGTAATAACAGCAGTAGTAGTGGCAGTAGTAACAGTAATAACAGCAGTAGTAGTGGCAGTAGTAACTGTAATAACAGCAGTAGTAGTGGCAGTAGTAACTGTAATAACAGCAGTAGTGGTAGTAGTAGTAGTAGTTAAAAAACAGTTTTAAATCAGTACACTTCATACATTTACATTGGTTTATATTGCAATCTAAAAAACTAATTTCATTGGCTCACACTGAGTCATGTGACCCAGGGCTGTTCCATCATCGGTCCGTTGCCTAGTGATGCTTTATTACATCACCAAATTCAGTTCTGAAGGTTTAAGTCTGAGTTTGGACCAACTTCTCTTCACTTTTAAATCTTCCACTGAAGATTTCACAGCATTTTCTCACTGCTCCTGAATTTCACTTTTTTTTTCACAGATTTTGAAAGCTGTTACTTAAGAATTTCTGTATTTGCTTCCTGTTTGTCCTGACTTTCCTTGAAAATTTCTACAAGAATATTTAGCATTTAGACCAGTACACCAGGTAAATTTAATTTTATCCAAAGTGACCAATAAGAAAGGAAAAGTGGTTTACATGCTTAGGAGGATTTGTAGAATTAGCTGTTGGTAATTTGGAGAAAAGCTATAGTTATTTCAATGCATACTGGTTTCTTTTCCTTTTGTACCTTACTTTTGCTCTGCACATAAAAGCAACTGGAGTCAGTGAACGGGTGAAAAATGCTTTCTTGATACTTGTGGACCAGAGTTTTGGAGGAAACAGCTGCAAGTTATTTGTATCTATTGCCAAACCAAAGCCCAAGGCTTCTTCAAGTCATAATCAAGCCAACTTCTTCATTGATCTCCTTGTTAGGAATTTGCTGCAGAGCTGTCCAGCTGCCATTTTTTTTTTTTTTTTTTTTTTTTTTTTTTATGTTGTCTGTTAAGCATTGGTTGAGCCAAGACTATTACCAACCACAGGTTAAGGATTCCTTCAAATATTGTTTACTTTTACATTGGTCATCTTGTTGCAATGGTGTCCAGCCACCATTTTGATTTGTTTTTCTATTCTAGCTTGTTTTTTGTCGAGAACTGGTCCTGGTTGTTTAGCTTAGATGGTGTTCCAACTTTTGCAAGAAAGCTAATTCTGCAAAAGCAACTAGAATCAGTGAGTGAGTGAAAAATGCTTTCTTGATACTTGTGGACCAGAGTTTTGGAGGAAACAGCTGCAAGTTATTTGTATCTATTGCCAAACCAAAGCCCAAAGTTTCTTCATGTCATCATCAAGCCAACTTCTTCATTGATCTCCTTGTTAGGAATTTGTTGCAGAGTTTTCCGGCCGCCATTTTGCCTTTTTTTTTTTTTTTTTTTGGTTGATGAGCCAAGACTATTACCAGCCACAGGTTATGGATTCCTTTAAGTATTGTTTACTTTTACATTGGTCGTCTTGTTGCAATGGTGTCCAGCCACCATTTTGATTTGTTTTAATTTTGATTTGTTGTTTTTTTTTATGATTGTAGTTAAGTTTTATTTATTAGTCTGATTGTTTTTGTTTATTTGATGTTCCTCAGTTTTGAGGTGATGTTTGAGTTTGTGTGCTGGACAGTGTGTGTTTTCCTTTTCTCTTGCAAGTTTCTGTATTATTTTCTCAAACTCAACTCTTGGTAATGTACTGTTCTAAGGCTTTTAGGTTGGAAGATCTTTAAAAAGAGCTGCTGGGAAGCAAAGAGATGGGACCCCAAAACAGCAGTGGGCTGTTAGAAGTTAGAAGAAGAAGTTAGAAGATGTTCCAACTTTTGCATGAAGGCTAATTCTGCAAAAGCACCTGGAGTCAGTGAACGGGTGAAAAATGCTTTCTTGATACTTGTGGACCACAGTTTTGGAGGAAACAGCTGCAAGTTATTTGTATCTTTTGCCAAACCAAAGCCCAAGGTTTCTTCAAGTCATCATCAAGCCAACTTCTTCATTGATCTCTTTGTTAGGAATTTGTTTTTGCAGTGCTTTCCAGTTGCCATTTTTGGCACTTTTTTATTTAACAGGTTTTGTTTCTTTGGAAGACAGCTGTAGTGCAAATATGACAAGCTACTAGTCTTTTTTTCTAACCTGGTCAGTTTGTATTTTACACTTTGAAATCTTTCACCAAAGATTTCACACTGCTTCCAATCTGCTTCTGAATTTCTCCAACTACCAACAGATTCAACACAAGACCAGATTTTACTCATTTTACATCAATTTTGCCAAAGATTTTGAAAGCATTTTCTTGCGGATTTCAATTCATCTACAGCACTATCCTTCTCTCTACATTCTTCATATTCACAGTAACTCTAACACAGTAACACAGTCCAGGTATATTTTTTCAGGTATTGTCTGCTCTCATCCTCATTGCTGAGGCCGAGGGTCATGGATGTCTCCACTAGCTTCCTCCACTGACTACTTTGTCTCGCCAAGGCTGTGTACTTCCAAAGAGATTTTTTTGTCCATTCTTTGATGTCATCACTCCGGCATCTTCTTTGTCTCCTTCTCGTCCATCTCCCATCAGTTCGACCTGCCAGGATGTGGGTGCAGAGGTTTTGGGCCCTGTTGATATGGCCAAATTATTGTACTTCACATTTCCGCACAGTCGGGACTATCTGACACTCTGTCCCCATCATCTCCAGGACTGACTCATTTGTTCTGTGACTAGTCCAGGAGATTCTCAGAATGTGTCACACGAGGTCTCCAAGGCTGACAATCTGTTGATATCAGCTTCATGTAGGGTCCATGCCTCACAGCCGTACAGCGCCACAGGCCACACCAACGTCCTCAGGAGTTTCAACTTGGTGCTCCTGCAAAAAGCTTGATTCTTCCACAAGATGTTTAGAGACCTCAAGGTTGCTCATGCTGCCCCTATGAACTTGCTCGAATGAATCTCCTCAGCATTTGATGTTGAACTGCACTGGCTCCCTGGTGGCTTTTTCTGCTGATTTCAAGCTGGAACTCAATAAAAACCTTCTTTCAGGTAGTTCTCCACAAAAGATGCACTGTCTTCTCTCATCCCATTCCATTTATGCAGGCATGGTGTACACATTCATATTAATAGCACCAATTTACATCAAAGTCACGGTGAGTAATTTCTTGACGTTGTAAAGTGACGTGGGAGTGTGTTAATGGCTGAATGCTAATTCACTCAATTACTTATTTATGACTCACAAGTGTTTTTATTTACTGTTTATATGGGATCACACTTCTTGTGAGAGAGAGGGGCACCCATGGTAGAGACCAATAGGCATCATCCTAAAAGCGAACCCACTCAAAGCCACAAACAAACTGGTCTTTTGCAGTAAACACACTTAAAGGGGAACAATGTAACTTTTCTTTTACCTAGAGAGCTCTGTGGATGTATTGGGAATGTTAACACACACACTTCTACTTCTAGTTATCCACATCCCTGCTTACATGACAGATACAGCATCCTGAATTTACTCCCTGTTTGTTTTGTTGTCTGTCACTCACCAGGACAGAGGACAGACAGTTCTCCGACAGCTGTCAGACAGAGATATGACGTTAGCATGCTTCATCAATCAAGGAGGATAACTGGATTTCTCAAAACTGGATACAAGGTTTTCAAGCATCAACAGCATCATCAGCATTTACTGGGCCCCAAGAAGCACATTTGTTAAGTCTATACATCCACATATAACACTTTTAGATTATAAAAAATGCACTGTAATGTCCTAGAGTCGGCTAATCAGTGTCAGAAAAAAATGTGATGTTTGATTTTGTTCATAACTAAAATTTATAAGCATTAAGTAAATATTGTGAAGAAATTATGAATATGAATACATTTGAAATATTTTTTAATCATGAAAAAAGCTTGTTGTAAAATGGAGCCATGCCTGCTGTGTAAATTATAGTCCAGACTGTACATAAACCATTAATACTGTCTATAGTTAAAAATTCTCAAAGGGGCCCCCTCCTGTTTTGGGCCCCAGTGCAATTGCTCTGGCTGCACTGCCTGATGTTACACCCCTGCTATGTATATTTACACCAGCTTAACACACTATATCCTTTTCAATCTTACTGGAATAGCCACTTTACCAATAAAATCTGCTGCCACCATTGATTAAATATTGACAAGACATAAAGACAAACAGCTAATTGGTGCGTTCCTTATTTAAAACCCCTTGATTGCATTCATGTAATTGGCTAAAGCTTGCCATTGTGGGCTGAAAATACTCATTTCATACTTATTACAGTATGTGTAAATTTCTTTTGTCCAGGTTTATTACCTCTGAGTTCTGTATACAAGTTACCATTCCCAACCCTGACTCTCTTTCTTCTACTTAAGTTTATTAAATCACATAGCTAATGCAGCGTGCTCATTAAAATCAGCCCAAAGTGGATTGTGTGTAATGTCTCTGCTCCATAATTCACTTCTCTCTCCAGTGGCTTGCTCTCACAACTCCAGACTAACGAATCTTTTCCTCCTCTCTAATAACCAGTGCAGCCTTGTTAATCTCTGGCCCCGCGCCGCAATGCATTCTGGCCCTGTGGGGTTTGGGAGATGTCTGTAATTGTTTCTCATTTTGTGGCTGTTTTAATGTCCCATCCTCAGTGTAATTGATCTGCTAAAAAACTAATTGCCTTACAAATCAATGGCTATGTAAATAACTCTTGTCCAAATCAATTTACGATGGATGGTATTAACAGCATAGGACATAAATATAGCATATCCCAGCTACTTTGGGCCTGAGGTGGGGTGAAGCTTAGACAGTAATTAGTTAGTTGCATCGTTATGGGTTCATTTAGACCAATTTGTCTATGCCTGCGTGTCTTTGAACGGTAAAAGAAAGCCAGAGCAGTCTTTTTTTTTTTTTCCATATTCATTCATATTAATAGCACCAATTTATAACAAAGTCCTGGTGAGTCATTGCTTGATGTTGGAAACTGATGTGGGAGTGTGCTAATGGCTCAATGCAGCTAATGTCGTCAGTTGCTTTTATATGACTCATAAGTGTGTTTATTTACTGTTTATACATGAGCCTACCACAGTGTTTGAAAATATTAACACTGTCAGAGTGTATCTGGTCTTCTACACAGTAAATTGTCAGGTTAAAGTCTGCTGAACCAATAGAAGTTAGTTTCAGGTCTAACTCCTCCTTCCAAGGAGAATATAAACCATCTCTCTTATCAGTTTAATTTCAGAGTTGAGTAAGCCTCTTGGATAAGAGCTGAAACGTTTTCAACTTTAAAAACCAAGCCCAGATGACTGCTTATTAACCCTTTTTTTGCGACATATAGCATTAAGTTTACTCTCTACTCTACTGTTATGTGAACAGTGGTACACATGATCAGATGCCTTTGAGATAAAAAGGACTAAATTTTAATGCACTCGCTCTTATTATGCTTGAAAACTTTACTTCTTTGAATGTCACTTTAGTGAACATTGTAGGTGTGACAATGAAAGCAGATTAATCAGTAATCAAACACAATTTCAAAAAGGTCTAAATGGTGTTTGTACTAAAAAAAAAAAAAAGAAAGAAAAGAAAATGCACAGTCACACAGTCATATGTCTCACTGTTCCTTTGCCTCATGATTGGACCATGACTGCTGTAGGCAGGACCATGCCTGCTGACACACTTGCTGGGGCCTGGGGTAAGAACGCTTCACATGGGCCCATTATAATAGATGATATAAGAACGAAATAAAGGACCATTTCTGGACGCCCTCTTACCCTGAGGCCTGCAACAACCGACCCCTTTTATTTTTCTGTGTTCATTGACCAGAGACAACAAATATGTGATTCTTTAAAAAAAAAAAAAATGTGGAAGTTTAACCATAACCCTACTCTAACCCCAAACCCTAAATCTTAGAAATATGGGAACAAAATTGGGCCTGTGAAAGCTGACCCCCAGTCACACATGTCTACCAGTTTGGCCCCATTGTGCCAGCCCACACCCTAAAAACGAGTTCAGTTTCCATCTGATGCCTTCCACTTCAGCATATGGCCCATGAATCATCTGGTTTCACTAACACCTGGTTGCTTGTCCCGTCCAGCCCTTATCCATTTGTCCTTCTGTGCTCCTTTCAAACATGTCCCAGCTCTAAATGAGCCATCAGATGTGATTGAAGACATCTTGTTAAATGCGTCTCTTTATGACTGTGACTTTACAATCCCCAAACCCCATAAAGACAGACCAGATGTTCCTCTCGTAAACAGAACTGTGATAATATGGTCCTTTAATGAGCGACACTCGTCCGTCCATCTGTTGGCAGCAGATATCACAGTCTCGGCAAGAAGCTTTTCAGCTGGCATCGTCAGACACAACTCAGCTGTTCCACTCACGTCTTAAAGGGACTTTTGTAGGAAGTTTGTGATTTTTATTTTTTATATATTATTGCTCACAGTGTCCTGAAACACTTAAAGCCTTTTCATTTCAGTCTGAAGTATTTAACGCAGGCTGGATTAGAGAAACTAATATTAAGTTTGTAGTAGGGATGCCCAACGAGACACTTGAAAAGAGAAGTGCACATCTGTATCAACCTAATTCACGGCAAAGTATTATTTGTTATAATACTTTGGACTGACGCTCTGTGGTATAGCTCAATCTGGAGAACATGCAGCATTTATTCTGTAGATCTGCATGGGTTTGAGACAAAACTCTGAACATTTACAGAATGTCTTTCCCTCCTCTCCCTCGTAATTTGCTGTCACTACTCTTCTTTACTGAGTCAACTAACAAAACCTAAAAAATAAGGGGAAAAAAAAACTTTTTAACATAACTAGCTTAATATGTAGGAGTTACCGTGGAGAAGTTGAATTGAATTAATAGCTTAGTGACAGAGTGTGTTTTCTAGCACTAGCTCCATCTGCTTACACCAGGGGCCAGTATTTCAAACATAATCCCACAGGATTAATCCCGGTGGGTTGGATTAAACCCTGATCTGATCCTAAATTGGGTATTTCAAACCAGATTTGATCCTGGAGATTCAGATTCAGATTTCCAATCCTGCCTCATTTCTCTGAAACCTAATGACATAAACTACAAAACAGTCACATATATCTGCTGCTTAACAGTTTATGACATCAAGAAAAAAAGGTGTTCCTTAAAAGGGTTAGATGGATTTTGTCATACTTTTACAGTGACAAAAAACATGCTCATATAATTCCATTTCAACTCAAATTAATTCAAAATATTTTCATAAACAATAAAAAAATACAGTAAATTAATCACTTAACTGTTTTTCAAGCAGCTGAATTCTTAACCTTAGCATGAGCTTGAGCATGGTTAATTTTATTTGTTCATTAGTGAGGACGATCTGTTCCCACCTTTAGTATTTTTTCATAGACATGGTCTTGTTCATTACGCCTCTTACAGAGATGTTGTGGTGGTGTAGCTGGTGGTATCCTCACCTCCCCAGAGACCAGGCCAAAGATCTGACTGGTGCAGGCCTCTTCTGTCAGGCTCAACAGGGATGAGGCTGCCCACATCTGCGCCAACGGACCCTCCAACCACCACCAACCACTCACTCACACCAGCTTCCTGGTATTTCCCCAGCGGTCTCCCATCCAGGTACTGACCAGGCCCTACCCTGCTTAGCTTCCAAGTTCTGACAGGATCGGGCATCCACAAGGCGGCATGGCATTTTAGAAATGTAAAACTTAAAAACTCCTAATTAGCATAAATCCACAGCAGCATTCAGTGTGGCTGTGTTAATGCTGCTAACTGTCCAGAGCAGAGACAGAGCTGCTGTCGGTGAGTCTCAGAATATTTATCACAGCCTGTTCTGTGTGGATTACAGCAGTGTTTCATGTTTAAACCTCTGAGTTTGTGAGTCAGAGATGATTCTGGAGTCTGTGGAGTTAGTACAGAGCTCTTTATTAAACAGAGCTGTAGCTTCTCTATATGGAGTGATTTCAGGTTATTTCTGTACATTGTAATGTTAAAAAGATCAATAACATTAGCACTGCAGTGGAGGATAAGGTGTGCTTATTGTAATCAATTTTCTGGGTGTTGTAGTTTTTTTATTAAAGAGCTGTAGGCCATTGTAACTTCCCTGGTTGTTTCCGCCACTGGGTTAGGAAGGTCAGATCCTCCAAACACTGCTGAAGCTCCTTTCCTTCCTGCAGTAGGAGTCTTACTGTTGACCTCATGACGTAGCTTTCAGAGGTTAAGGAACAGGAGGTAGGAGCAGGGGGTAGGAGGTACAATTTAAGGAATTCAGGTTCAGCTCTTGTTTCAGTGAAATGCCCCGCCTGACGTCCTGTTTCCTGTCTGTGATCCTGTGGGCAGGACGGATTTGGAAATCTCTATCTGTGGGGATCAGGATCAGTTTGATCCCATCCAGCAACGTTTTGAAATACTGGGATCGACAGCTTTAATCTATGGATCAGAATAGGGGGATTTAGAAATGCCGTTAATTTTGATCTGGATTCCAAGTTTTGAATTACTGGTCCCAGGGGTCTCCAACCAGTAGCTCACAAGCTACCGGTAACTCTCAACCACTTTCCAAGTGGCTCCCCAAAGGCTTTATGAACCCTACATAAGATAAGTACTGATAAGTCATGATATCAACAGCAAGTATGACCACCGCTAAGTGGCTAAAAACATACAGTTTTTTTAAGAAAATTAGGAGACAGAGTTTTGTTTCACAAACGTAAACGGTAAGTGTATGTGTCTGATCTAAGGTGCAAGACATAAAAAATGCACATGTAACTAAATTTGTTATTTTTTTATTTATTTAATGTGAGATGTGGGCACTGACATAGGCCCTGTTTCACAAAGAAGGTTGAAATAACTCAAAGTTCAACTCTTAACTGAAGTTATCCTATTCAGATCAAGCCAACTCGGACTTTTCTGTTTCAGAAAACAGTTTTGGAGTTTAGTCAGACAACTTTGAGTTTATTAACCTTGAGTTTAGCTGAGGGGAGAAGCCATTATCAACGGTCAAGAAAATAGGATTCACTACAGCAACAGTAAACCAGAGGAGGCAGCCATTTTAAAGGAAAAGGATCTTATGTGACTATGGAGAGGTTATATTCACTTTATCATAAAAAGAGTGATGTAGAGCACAGGTTTTGGTTTCATTAATAATTAGTTGGACACAAATACAAGAACACACGACACTATTAATATACTTGCAGTATAAAGTAAGCATAAAAAATATTTTTCAATTTTTCATGAAAGTAATATTGCACACTGCCCTTTTTGTCTAATCTCAGTAAACTTATTTAGATTTTAATAGAGTGAATTTAAATGTAATCTGACTGTGTAAGTGTGAAGTGTTTTTGTAAACCTGGCACGGACTAACCTGGCCCTGAGAAAGCGTTACAGGGAATAATACGGAAAAATGTGTTTCGTTAATTTCAGTCAAATTTACATTGCAACCAAAGGACAGGACAAGCTCCAGTGTGTGCCCTTTTTCATGTGTCGAACCTGATACTGACTGGATTAAATTAAAAGAATCTATCAAGTTTAAAAAGTCTTTGGCCAGGGGTCGAGTTTCACAACAGGATATTAAAATCTCCAACAATTAGAAACTGATCATAGCTCAATGTTAAGCTTGTCACAAAATCCATTAATTCTTGTATAAAGTCTTTATTAAACTTTGGTGGGCGGGACACCAGAGCACACAAGACCTGACTATCAAGGCTTATTACAAATGTCTGAAGCTCAAAGCTGGAAAATGACTCTGTCGATACCCACCGGCAGCTGTAGCTGGATTTATGCACTGTAGCTAACCCTCCACCTGCCAGTGGTCCGAGGCGTGCTCAGAAAAATGCACTCGGGAGGTAAAAGTTGTGAAAATGGGGTAGACTCAGTGACTTGGAGCCATGTCTCTGTATGAATGCATGATAAATGTTACAAAGCACAAGTAGCTCTCTGTCATTTTCATTTTGTAAAGGTAGCTCTTAGGGGAAATAAAGTTGGAGACCCATGGCTTACACAGAGAAACAGGACAGTAAAAGAAAAACAGAAATGATGAAAATTGTATCTAACTTGTTTAAGTCAAACGCGTTGGTTACAGTTTTCCTACACCAGACGTCTGCAACCCATGGTTCTGGAGCCGCATGTAGCTCTCTAGCCCCTCCCTTTGCGGCTCCCTCCCATCTGACATCTACTTCTATAAGGTCAATTGATAAAGAAGTAGTCAAGTGCACATCCTTGAAATAACCTGCATCTGCATCATCCTGTCAAAATAAAACACTCTCCCTGTTTTCCAGAGCTTATAATAAAACACAGTTTTTAGCCTTCATTGGCCCACGGTTGGACACACAACCTGATTAGAAGTGCAAAACCCATGAGTTAAATAAACAGCACCGAGAAATAGTTACTAAGTGTAACACCAGCTACTGCTGTGGCCTATTAATTATTGAAAACTAATGGAGTACTATGTTAATGACTTCATTCATTCATTATCTTTTAATGACCATTCATAGGTCATAGGTCTAGCAACTTGTTGTATGTTGAAATTGCGGCTCTTTGCAGACACAAATTTTGTATTTTTGGCCACTCTTTGGATCCAAAAAGTGGCATACCCCTTCCCTACACCAACTCGCAAAGCATTGTGGGCTATTTTGAATCCAATGGCCATCTCTATTCATTTTCATATTCATAATTTTACTGATGCTTTTGAGTGCTCTACTTTTCTACCACTAAACATTCAGACACCACCACATCGCCTAATTACTACAGAGCACAGCATCGCTACTAATGCTGCTACCGACTAATAGCAGCATGGATAATAATCGTAACGCTTAATGGACCCTTTTAGTGTTTGCAAACAACAGGCTGTTGAGTCGCAAGCATAACGCAATACATTTGTATGGATAAATTAGCATTAGCCACCAAAATAAGCCATCACATCAACTGTGCAGAAACAAATGCAAACCAACTAACTACTTCTAGACGAATGCCTAGTGAATCAAAAGTAGTCGACACAAAATTTCCCACAATGCATTGTGAAAAGCAGCGGACAGTAATGGTCACTAGATGACCATGTACACATCACCATAAACAGCAGATAACTGTGAGCAATCAGATAATTGTATTCATCAGATCAGACATGATTACATGTACTTTAGAAATCAGATTGAATTGAAAACACAGGTTTACATGTTTCAGTTCATTCCACTGCAAAATCTATTGCTTTCTGGACATTTAAAAAAGGGACTGGAATCTGGAAATAAGTTGGTTGCTTAAATTCTAAGGAGTGTTTTCAAATTACTTTCTTGTTTGTGAACTTTAACTTCTGCTTATGTTATGACTACACCCCTTTTGTTTCCACCATGTTCCAGGTGTAAAATATTGAAATATATCAGATTAATTACCCTCTAGATTACCCTCTACCCTCTAGTCTGCTCTCAATCATTAAACCAAAAAAAAAAAAAAAAAAAACAATGTACAGCTCTGTTTCCATTGATTCCTCAGATATTTTTTCATTTTGTAGTAAAATGGCATCATACAAAAAGTTTAAGCAGGTGTCTGTGTCTGCTCAAAAGACTGTAACAGCTCTGCACTGTGCTGCCCTCTGTTGGTCTCTTCACTTGTTTCTTTATGGCAGCAGTAGCAGTAAGCAAGTATTAGTTCTTAATAGACTGGAGGACATAGTAGTATTTCCATGTGACCCCACCTTTGCTGCCTCCTCTTCTCTTGTGCTCTTGTCCCAGTCCTCTCTTGTTATCACATGGAGGGCATCCATTACAGTGCTCTGACAGCTGGTTCTGCAATGAGGTCAAAAACCAATAGTGCAGTACCAGTGCACTAAATGGGCTGCATTCTTTTATTGGATTTATGCAAATAAGTGGCATTCTTCTACTAAACAGAGCACAATTTGCATGTGTTAACAAGACCTTATGTGGCATATACAGTAAATTAGAGTATAAATTTGAAGACAGATGGGAAAGACTGCCAGAAGCTAAATCTCAATAAATATGCAAGAAAAGTGCCTCAGAGTGCATTGCTGGAGGTAGCTCTGGTCCCCAAAGTGAAAAAAACAGCAAACTGAACTGCCAGAGGTTAATGCGCATCACCATGTTCATACTGCTGTTTTGGTAGTACTGTACTGTACTGACATTGTGCAGATGTAGGATTGGAATAACTATGCAGTACAACATAAGAGACATTGTGCCAAAATCAACTTTTTTGAGCTTTCTACTAAATGGCATCATACAAAAAGTTTAAGAAAGTAAATAGCATAACAGCTCTGCTCTCTGCTGGTCGCTTCACTTTCTTCATTATGGCAGTAGAAATTATTGGAAACATTTCTTTTGGTCACATAATGTTTTAAAAGGTTGTAAAATATGCAATGTTCTAGAGGTAACCAAGATTGGTTTAAAAATATAAATAAAAGAATAACATTGTTTAAGAAATTTTACTATTTGTGGCATTCAGAAGTATTTCAGAAACTGTTGGACCTAGTAGGGTTTACAGAGGATTGGTCCCTCAAGGAGAAAATATCCAGTGAGTGGCAGTTCTGTGGGGAAAATACCTTGTTGATGCCAGACGTCAGAGGAGAATACAACAAAAATCTGCTATGTGATTTGTGTATTATACTGTATTTGTATTTAGTAACATTAGAGCAGGTCATAATGAGACCAGTGAGTGTTTTGAGATTGAGGTTTAAGGCCTAAGGAGGGCGGATCAAGCATAACATTAGGACAACTTGCCTCTTATTGGTGGTCATAATGTTATGTCCATGTGCCTAATATGCAGCCCCATACGCCACAAACTGTATATTCTGACATCTTTCTGTCTGAACCAGAATAAACTTCTTTAGCAGTTTGAGCTTTATCAACTTCAAGCAAATTATGCCTAGAAGAAAATATTGTCTTCACAGAGAAAACTGCAAGCCCAAGATGTGAAAGTTCTTCAAACAACTTTTGCTTTTCACAGGTGTAGACAATAGAACATGCAGTACTGCTTCTATGTGCCCACACTGACACAATCCATCTATTATCTTTAGGTAGGCAGCTAGCCCACAATGCCCTAGCCTCAGTCTTGTTTTTTTACTTGATCTATTTGACAAGATGTCCACAAGAGCCTGCTGTTACCAATTAAAGGTTGACAGCTAAAGTAGTGCCTCCCTCTAGCCTCTTTCCCCCACTCCTTTTGCCACTGATATTGAGAGATATTGAGAGATATTGAGTTCTATTTCGTTCTTGGCAAGTGATTCCTTAGCCAACTGGTCTGCTGTCACGTTCCCTATAAGGCCTGAATGTCCTGGAATCCATGAAAAAAAAAAATTACACTATAGCCGATTGATTCTATTCGATGAAAGCAGCACAAAATCTCCAATACAATGTGAGGTTGAGCGTCCTGAGAGCCCACCTGCCAAGGCTGTAGTGCCTCCCTCAAATCCTTACCCATTTTGCCTGCTTCACGTTAGGGCTGTCGCGGTGACAGAATTCTACTCCATTGTTTACTGATCAAATTCTTGCTAATGACAGTTTTTTTTTTTTTTTTTTTTTTTATGAATTTGAAAAACACAATGTATTAAAAACAAAAAGAGAAATTCTGTGTTACTGGTCAGAAGGAGCGATGCCTGCAGGTCCAGAGCAGCTGCTGGGCTAATGGCCTGTCGCACTATCATTACCTCTATCACATCATTTTCAGCCACTACTGTCACTTTTATTGTGTCTGTACAGCTCCTGGTACTTCCTTATCAGGCCATGCAGGAGCTAAGGCCTGCTAATAACTGGGTGCTATCTCTAATTACAATCATTAAAGTACACATGTTCCAGGTGCTGTTGTAACTACTGATCTGTAATATGCTCCAGTGTCATTAGGCTGATAAGTGCATGTGTTTGCTTGGCCTATACATATTATATTGGGCCAATCTTAAGTTATAAATCAGCAGGTTGGAGATAATGCCAAGTCAGGTCAGGCCACAGAGTATATTTTTAGAGCTCATTTAAAGCAGCAGACTGTGAACTTAAGTGCTTAAAAGGTTGAATGGCAATGGTTGTATTTTAAAATGAATTTATCCCGGTCTGATAGGTGAAAAGTAATTTCGTTTGTGGCATAACATACATTTTAGTGCGTTGTTTAACATTGTGTAAACACTGAAGTAAATGGAGGATACTGATTTTTCAGCAAATATTTAATCTTGTTTTGTTTATGCCCATCAGTAGCCAGTCTGGGGGCCCCCTTCTTGCACAAAATGATTATTCACCAACTGGTCAAAGAATTTTGGATCAACCTCAACCACCTTGCTTGATAATAGTGAGATCAGCAGCTGCATGACCATAACTAAGATTAAAAACATACAACAGTTTTATGAATAGTAGTTATTAAGCCAAAGTAATGGAAGACTTGCAAATATCCCTAAAAATATATTGACTTTTCCACAATATTCTAATCGGTATCCTGACATTATGCATCATGCCAGCTTCCACACACAGTACCACAACCATCACCCCCTGAGTGCACTTGTACATTTGCTCATAGTGGCATCTCTGCGTTGCCAGAGTGGGGGGAATTTTTTCAGCTTTTCTCTGCTTTCAGAGCTGCCTTTGAAAGCCTGCATTAGGCGCCATTACCAGTACGCAGTCGGGAGGAAAACTGCTCTAGCTGTCTATGAGTGGCAGATTTACAATTTAAAATAGTTAAAGTCAATTGTGTGTGCAAGATCGTGGCTCATTTACGTTAAAAGGGTCCTGCATTTAGGTCTTAATAGTATTAAATTTCAATTTCTGAGATCGTTATTTTTGTTCATCGGTTGTGTTTCTGCAAAAGATACCATAAAACTTGAAATATAAAGAAATAATAATTTGTTTTTCTGAAGCCAAAGACTAAAAGGATCAATTGCTGCATGCAAGGACACAAAATACAGTAGCTCCTAAATAAATGGCTGATTTGAGACCATGACATGCATAGTCAATCTATTCATAAAAAAAGGGCTGGGACTTTAACGTGTTTATTTCAATCAAATAATTATGACAAAAGAAGAAGAAAAAGCACGGTAACCAAGGCGGGGCATCCACACCGGCCAAAACACCAAATACAGGTGGTGGTACTATAGATGAGCTAATGGGAATCTTGGGAGAGGAGCTCACCTTCAATATGGTCTACATAAGGGTTCTTTTTTCCCCACAGCTGGAGTTTTTACTTACGGAGAAGGAGGATCTAAGGACAGAGATGTCCTGGGACTGTTTAGTTTAGTGTAGTTACTCTTTATGTGTGATTATGTGTTTATTATTGATTGTGTGTTCATTAGGGGTGTAACAATATGTTTTTGCAACAATACGATATGTAGGAATTAGAATTTTTGATACGATTCAAGAACGACATTGGCTAATTTGGAACGATACCTATTTGATACAATTCAGCGCCTTCATATTGATAATCAATACAGAAACTCTTTGCCAAAAATCATAAAATTTGACTCTCAAATCAATCATTGTGGCCAGATTTGATTATGTTCAGTAGAGAGAGTGAAGAAAAGTTGAATATATTTTTTTATTTCATTAAAAATACAAAAATTACACCCAAAAAGCCGTATATGGGTTTACGTATTTTAACATGCAAATTTTCAAAATCTATTTTTCCGATATTATAGATTTGCCGTGTATATCGATACACACTTCCTTGAAAACAACACAACTTGATACAAGGTAATGTGTATGGAATAGTTGTAGTTATAGTATAGTTATCGTTGTATTATACATCGATATAGTTACTGTATCGTTACACCGCTAGGGTTCATTTTTGTGTATTTATGTCTGATTTTGTGTTTTGTTTTTGTTTTGTTTTTTGTTTGTTTGTTTGTTTTTTGATTGTGTGATAAATTGTATTGAAAACTCTTTGAGGCGTCTGCTGGTGTAATATTGGGCCAGTGGTGGGCACCAGATGTTTTGCTCGAGCCCGCTGCTCAACACAGTACCAATCTTTTGAAGCAGAAGTGTTTCAAGACAAGTGATTTCAGCCCTGCTTAAGGTCACGTGACCACAGCGAGTGAGGCCTTATTTCAGTGATTTTCATGTACTCCAATGGGATACAGTTCTTACAGACAGCCAACAGATGTCACTATTCAGCAGGGGCGGACCTGGATTTAAAAACAGCCCTGGACTCTGACCCCGCCCAGCCAGATACAGCTTGGCTAGCTCTATCACAAAAACCCATATACAAACATATAGCTATAATAATTATTTCCCTACAATAAACAAAGAAAGGTAATGCGTATTTAATTGTCTGTGTGTTTATTGATTTCAACTTTATAGACTACACCAATAACCTCAGAAAATGTGTGGCTTTACACAGCTAAACCAAGGGGAAAAGGAATAAATAAGCTATAGGGAAAATACAAGAATTGTATTGAGAATAATGCAGGTCTAAACCAAGACTTAATAGGTCTAAACTGTGCAAAATTATGTGATTTATGCAGTTTAGTCCTTTTTATTTTTTATCTAGTCCTTCTTTTTATACCATTATGTCAGAATATGTTTGAGTTAAGCACAGGTAAATTAGTGGAACTGCACTGGGGGTCTGTGGGGCCTCCCCCAGAAAAAATTGTAACAAAACAGTTGTATTTTGAATTATTCTGGTGCTTTTTAGACATGAAACCTGCATAAACACTACTGGGTTAAATTCAGGGTGTTTGTATTTACTGTATTTACTGTATTTACTAACAGCTATAGCAACCAAAATGGCTTTGCAGTCAATATGTAGGCCTACTGTAGAACACAGCACTGAGGGAACTACAGAGAAAACAACTCACATAACTGTGCACTCTAATGGTGGTTGGTTTCACAGTCTCATATTCAACATGTTTGTGTTTTAAATGCACTTGTGGTATGACGGGGCTACTGTCCCAAATACAGTTACCTGTACCTCAAACCGATAGGACACCTCACTTCTCTCACATTTTTAAAAACAGCACATCTGACATCAAGACCAAAGCTTTGTACCTGTGCACAGGTGTCCTTCTGGGACACACTGTGGAGCTCAGAGGGTATTTACACTTGTCCTGTACAGTGCACAGGGGCAGACGTCAGTGTCGGGGTTTGCTCGGTTCTGTTCGCTGCTCAACAGGCTGCGCCAGTGTTTGTGTGTCATGCTCCTGAGAAAATAGCCATGTTCCGCGTAATTAGACAGTTTTTATGTACGGAATGCACTCACCTGCTTCACGCTACAAGGTTGGACTCTAAAAGATTAAACTAGAAACAGGGCCAAAACACAGCTGCCTGTGTTCGACACTGCCATCTTTACAGCTGGGTCACCTCATCTCAGCTGTGTGGCCACAGCAGCCACAGGCCACATTGCACGGCTGCAACTTCTCTGGTCTGGCTGTCCGTCTCCGTGTCTATAAAGTCAAATGTAAAGTGGCCCACCGGCCATCTGAGCTACCGGTCGTGTGATTTTCCAGAATGCACAGATGGCCAGTCCGTCCCACTATTCAGCCTGTATTAAATGCTTGGATCAGTGTGTCTTTCCTGAGGCAGCTGTGCCAAAGTGGTTCACTGCTTCACGAGGTGACAAAATCTCTTTCCTAAGCTCAGCTCGCTCCTCTCGTGTCGCCAGCCACCTTTAGGTCGCTGATGAGGGGCGGGAGGTTTCAAACACAACTTCTGTGTCTGAACCAATTCCTCTCCAGTGTCTGTCAAACCATGATTGTCAGCTGCTTCAGTGATGTTACTCCACATTTGCATAAAGTTGACTTCAGTTCAACTCCAAACTACGCTCAGGTCACTTGAAGCTTGTCGCTTCCACGCGCCAGCTTGCATTGGAAATGAATGGGTGCTAGCCGCTATCTATCTATCTATCTATCTATATATATATATATATATATATATATATATATATATATATATATATATATATATATATATATATATATATATATTCATTTTCATATTTTTACCCCCTAAATGCCAGTTTGTTCACAAAATTACCACATATGTATTTGCGATAAAAAAAAAAAAAGTTTATATTTAAAGATACAAAGTGTTTTTGTTTGCACAGGGATTACCAGTCCCGTATAGGTCGCTGATTAGCCTAACACTGATTTTGAAAAAAAGGGCTTAAAAAGGGAGAGTGTGAGCTTTTTGTCTAGACAGTATAAAATTCAGTTTTTTCCATTGTGGTGCTGGAATTCTTACACTAATTTATTAATGAACTTCTTTGTCAAATATCATCATCCTAGCATAAGAAATGCCAAAATGAGAGTATAAAATACATTTGAAAAACCGTAAAAGGGTGCCAGTGGGGCCTGAGGGTTAAGGCAAAAAAAAATTTTAAAACCTCCTTTACTCAGGAATGTATTATTTTGAGTTGTCAATTTTATTTTAAATACCAATTGATCTTCCAGAAGTGCAATTTTCATTGAACTACCTTTCAACTATTACTACTACTACTACCAAGATTTAATCTCTGCTTATTTGTACAGAATATGAGTGGGAGTAAGTGCAATAAAAAGCAGTCTTTATTTTCCTAAAGACGTCAGGCCCTGTGTGACACTGTTCCTCTGCGTTTTGGTGCTTCACTTTAAAGTCTTCATTTAACTCCAGAAAAGTCTTTATATAACATTTTCACGTCACATTTGCACTCATTCTTTCCTTGACATTTCAAAATTGCCTCTTGAAAAAAAATTTTTTTTTTGACTCTTTATTATTACATTTTCATTTCATGGCCAGCACTTCTATACACCCTCCTTGACATTTCCTTTTACTTGTCATCCCAAACTTTGAGAGACGTTTCCAACCTGCTGGTGAATAATTCGTAAAGCAAGTCTCTACAATGGAATTCTGCATTGGCTTCATTCAGTCCCTTTCCTGTCTGTTCTTATTTCAAACCATGGCAGTGCACTCAAAAGCTCCTCTCCTAGGGGCCACAGGGGTCCCCCACTTGCAGCACACCGCTTCCTATTGCCACTTAATAAAACATGGCAATCTTACAAAGAAAAGTGCAGTTGGGGAGAGTTCCTAGAAGTCTGCCAATGTATGGGAGAAGATGTCTCATTAGTAATAAAGTTTAGTGGGTCCAAATCACTGGCTCTCATTAGTTTAAAATGGCATGGAAGTATTTAATGAGGCACGATGCACACAGCTCGTTATGAAGCCAGTTAATTTCATCTATTATTTATGGCTTGGCTGTATTGATGTCACTGAGTTGTTGGCAGAGGCCCGGTGAGACTGCATAACTCATAAATATACCAACATTTATCAGTATTTATATCACATTACTTTGGTTCACCCCAGGTTTTTTGGGTGGATGGTGCCATTTGAATATTGCACAGAGAGGTGCCCTTATTTATTCATTAGGAAAATGAAAAATCCATTGCAAAATACCGAGAGTTGAAATTGAAGCTTCAAGCTGTCCTTAAACTTTTGGTGTACCATTAGACAGAAGAAATCCATGAGTTTTCACCCTTTGGTAAAACATTGCATCAATTCAGTGCCAATACTTGATCTGTGTTTCACTTTTCAGAACAGCCCCAGAAGAGCAGCAGGTTTGGAGACGCTCTGACCCAGTCATCCAGCCCAATGGTTCTCAACCTTTTTGGTCTTTTGTACCTCCAGGACCTGCTTTAGTCTTGGTTTGGACACGGCTTAATCCTGGTTTAGTGCTGGTTTAGTCCTTGTTTAGACTGGGTTTAGACCTTGTTTGTTCCTAGTTTTGTCCTGGTTTAGTTCTAGTTTTAGACCAGATTTTTTTCTTGTTAAGTTCTGGTTTTAGACCCAGCTTAGTTTTCTTTTAGAACTGGTTTAGTTCTGGTTAAGTTGTGGTTTAGTCCTTGTTTATTCCTGGTTTAGACCTGGTTTAGTTCTGGTTTAGTCCTTCTTTAGTGTTGCATTCCCTTGATTTAGGTTAATTTTAGTCTTTCAAAGCCAAATATATAAATGCACTATAAATGATCATATGACTCTATGTACCCCCTGCTATGTGCTCGCGTACCCCGAGGGATCCCCATACCCCTGGTTGGGAAACACTGATCTAGCCCCTTTGCAAGCACTGTCCTCTAAGTGATTGGCAGGTGAGCCACAAAAAAAAAAATAATAATAAAATAAAAAAAAAAATAATAATAATAATAATCTAAATTTCACTGCACAGCAAATTCACTCAAATTAGTGCATGTATAATTCTCACTGAAAAATGTGTACATTTTCTACCACTTAAGTGTATAACATAGGGCTGGGCGATAAATCGAAGGCTAATAACCTTCCTGAAAACCTATAGCACAGCAAACCTCTTCTGTTTTTTAATGACTGATGTTCTACAGCACACAACAGGAATCACCAAAGAAGATCTGATAGGAACAGAATCAGAATCAGCTGCAGGAGCCCAAAAAACAGCCTAATAACAGAGCAATATCATTTTAAAAAGCAGATACACTTGGCCTGTTCAAATACAGGTATTTTTAATTAGATTAATTACCACCTCACATATATTTAAAAACAGATTTTGTTAGTTTTTACAGTTGTAGCTAATATTTTTAAGAAGAATTATAGACAAAAAAATGCAACTTTTAGCACAACTTTTAAGAAAAACCCCCTAAAATCACAGGGCCTTCTCTTTTATTTGATTTGTCTGATTGCACTTTAACCTCAAGAGGAAATCAAAGCAATAAATCTAAACTTGTTTTGGACAATTTCTCTGTTGTCTTCAGTTTGATTTTAAGTGGGGGAAAAGATAATTTTTAAATTGTAAATCAAATTTTTTTGTGAAAAAAATCTGAGATTTTTTTTTTAGGCTAAATCACCCAGCTCTAGTATAACATTGTTGAGATTTCTTTTTAGAGGATCAACTCCATGAGTTACATGAATGTGACAATATCATTAACATAATATAACATGAGGAATGCCAACTTTATTAGTTTGATGATAAAATGCTTCAATTCCTCACAGTGTCCTGAGGTGCTGTAAGCTAATCATTTTGTAGAATATTGGTTAAAAAAATGAGTTGTGATTGAATTTCTTGGAACATGATAATTGCAGTTGAATATTAAGGAAAACAATATGTCCTAGTGATGTGTGACACTGTTCCTCAGTAATAGTCCAACCATGACTGATGTAGACAGGACCATGTTATAAATTTGATTAGGCAGATATCTTTGAAGCAACCTTTCTTTCTGGAGTGCAACAATGAGCTTTTGAAATTGAAATTTTTTATACATTACACCACCAACATTTATTTCTTTATTCTTTAAAGAAGGCAGGTTTAATCACTGTCCATTCATATAAACTGTGATTAAAGTGAGTGCATTAAGAAGCAGTATTTACTTTCTTAAAGACTGTGGGTCATGAGTGACACTGACCTCTGTGTCCTGGTGCCGTGGACAAACAGAAAACAACCTCACTTCACTTTAAAGTGTTCATTTAACTCCAGAAAAAGTGTTTATATAATTCTCACCCACAGTCTACATTTAACTTGTAAGATTTTGTTGTGTGATTGTGTGACTACTACACCTGCTAGTACAACTATAGTATGTGGTGACTGGCATGGTAATGTAATACTCCTCCAAACAGGTGGCAGCAAGTACACTGCTCAAAAAAATAAAGGGAACACTAAAATAACACATCCTAGATCTGAATGAATGAAATATTCTTATTAAATACTTTGTTCTTTAAATAGATGAATGTGCTGACAACAAAATCACACAGAAATTTTCAATGGAAATCAAATTTATTAACCCATGGAGTGGGTCTGGATTTGGAGTCACACTCAAATTAAAGTGGAAAAACACACGACAGGCTGATCCAATTTAATGTAATGTCCTTAAAACAAGTCAAAATGAGGCTCAGTAGTGTGTGTGGCCTCCACTTTGTTTTTGTACTAGTTCTTTCTTCCCATCCAGTTCAACTCAGCTCTACATGCCTGACTTGGAAAAAAGGGAACTGAAAGCTCCCTGCAGCCAGGTACTTCTGATTATACCACTCAAGTCTCTGTTTGTACTTCATTTTTGCTAAGACAATGGAAATTCCCTTAACTTGGGTTTAACTATTTTAGCAAAGGTTTATAACTATAACTACTTTCTAACTAGCAATAAGCTAGATTACCAGTTTACTGTTTACTAACCGTTACTACTGCTACATGTTCAGTACTAACATGTACAGTGTAAATCAGTGGTGTAGTCTATGTGATACACAGGTATACGCTGTATACGCACTAGGAATACTGCAGATTTCTGTATACTCACTTCAAAGCGCACAATGATGCGTAACAATCATTATCTCCTCGGTATTTTTGTCTCTGTTTCCAGAGACCAGCGCTAACTCTTTACAGCCTGTCTCCTGTTCCCGTCACAGCAGCAGAGCAGCAAACACAGCTCTGTGGAAGACTAACTCATTTCTCATTGGCTCCTCTGACGCTTGTCCCGCCTCCCCAGTGCTCTCATTGGTTGTCTGCTGTTCATGAATGCATGTGTTGTGAATGTGCCTCAGCAGCGCCAGATTCAGACAGTAAATAAATTATATCAACAGAAGATAATAATACAGCTGTAGAGCTTTATACAAATACAGTAAACCAGGTGGTGGACACAGATACCAGAGGAGCATGAGCTACAGCAGGAGAGGAGCTCACAGAGGAGTTAGAGACACCCTAGCTTAAGAATAAGCTACTGAGACAAGTCACTGACCAAATGGTTTCACTCTGTTCATTAAACTGAATATTTTGTCAGGTAACAGAGGAGGAAACTAAAGCAGAAGGCTGGGAGTACAAGTAAAGAATGTACAGTATTAAAGACAAATACAGCTACAGCAGAAGACGCTAAAGGAGCCCAACATCAACAGTGACAGTCTGTAAATCTGACTCAGGACAAGGTCGGCATTTTTACTGAGTTCTGCTTCTCTTACCTAAGTAAGTAAAACTCTGTTAGGAGCCATCACAGAACAGCAAATGGTGACAATTTGTGTGTTGAAATTATTTCAATGTATAGGTGTTGTATAGCACATATGATTGTGCTTTTTGTGATATTTGTAGAGAATTAATCTATCCTATGTATTAACACTGTTTGACTGGTTTTGGGAACTAAAGTCATTGAATGATGCATTTGGCATTTTATTGTGAGATTCTGAGTGGTCCCAGAACACTGCCCAGTGCCTAGTTTTCCAGTTGAATAAAAAATAAATAAATTTTGTGTACATTAAGGAGTCAAACAGTCTTAATACATACAGTAGGATAAATGAATCCTTTATACTATTATTAAGTTTTTCTTCTACTGCATTTGATGTCTCTGGGCTTGCTACTGTGCTGGTGAGTTGCTTATTTCAAGCTATCAGTAGCCCATAGCTGAAAATTCCAGATTTTATTTTAGTTTCTGCCTGAATAACCACTTGTAGAAGCAATATTTTCTAACCTTGGCAAACAAGAAGCATAACAAATCTTCATCATATTTCTAAGCTAACACATTGATTAACATATTTTTTGAATGTATATTTAATATTAAATTCTTTATTCAAAATAAAGAGGTATGATAACATGAGTATATAGTGTCTTATTTATCTACTGCATTAATTTCAGGTGTATTTTTGAAAATAATTTTTGAATATATCTGTGTAGCTATAAATTCAGTTATTTCTGATTAACACTTAACCCAGAGATTTCTTTAGATGACATGATGAAGAATTGGTTATATCAAATCAGTGTTGTGTAAAATACCAACTCTTGCCAGTGTTGGATTAGCTCAGAATATGCGACTCTATCACAAACTTTACTCTTTCTGGGTTGGCAAATATGTTCACTCTGACAGTGTTGAATCTAACTCTTTAAGTGTTGTATATATATTGTCAGTTTTACAGTGTAAGTACTTGACAGAAGTATGTGTAAAAACATAATTCCCAGTTGAAATGTGGCGTGTCTGGAGGCAGTGTAGCTGTAGCAGCAGCAGGTGGAACGTTCACACTGGGCTGTGGTTGTGAGGAAATGTCAGTGATGGCTGTTTCTGTGTGTGTCCACATGTCAGTGCGGAGGAGCAGGATACTTTCTGAAAAGGGCATGTTTTAAAAGGCCACTCATACAGTCTCTCTGCGCCGCTCTGTCGACTCAAGTTCACACAACAAGCAGAAGAACCACCAGTACACTTTTATTTCAGTACATATTCTCCACTGCTTTCTTTCCATCTATACACTGAGTTTTAGCAGAGGTATGGAGGAATAAGTTACATTAACTCTTTTTTGTTTTGTTTTTAATAAATTATACTTTTGAGTAGTTTTATCGCAACATACTTTTTATGTTTTTATGTTGTGAAAAAGTGAGAAGATTTGGAAATTTGCATTTATTGTTCCCTATTTTGTAATTCTTTTCAAAGATGTAATTTACCTTTACTTTTTGTTGTTGTTGTTTGTTTACTGTTTAGAAATACCAACATTTCCACACTATATTATATTTTTTGTTTTTGTCCAAATACTTTTCTCAGTATCTATTTTGATAACCACTTTTTTTTAGTACAAGTTTGTTACTATTTTATTTCAGTCAATAAAGAATAAATGTGTTAATAGACAATAAAAAAACAACAACTCAAAAACATACTTTTTTTAGAAAGGTCTTTCTACAGAAATCCTGTTTTAAATTCTGTTTAGTTCCTTTTTGATTTTATTAATGTTTTTACCATCCTATGAGTCTTAATTTTGTTTAGTTTTTTTATTGTCTTTTCTGTCTGTTTGATATGCTGTATGGTTTTAAAAACTGTTATAGAAATAAATGTATTATTATTATTATTATTATTATAACGCAAAACTGAAAAAAAGTAAAAGGCTAAAACATCTGTTTATTACACCTATCCTTTTACAAGAAATTTATGTTCGAGACACAGAGAATACTGTACAGAAAGAAAGCAATAATTCATATTAACAATTTTGCTCAACTACATAAAGTTCTGAACAGTATTTGATAGCATTCATTATTCAAGCTGTTCATTATTCAGTCGTGGACCCATCATTTTACTTTTGGCTAATAAAATAAAAAATCTGATGTAATTATGTATGAGGTACTTAAACCTTGACTTAAGAGAAAAGTGGTAAACCCCTGTGTGTCTGTGTTGGTTCAAGAATAATTTGAAAATCTAAAACTTTTGTGCTTTTTGTCTGTTTGGATCTTTTTTGGTTTGTCTTATATCTTCCCTGACATATTTAAATGAAACATGTTATGTCCTTTTCAAGCTTATTGAACTAAATTAAGACACATGTATATTAGCATTTCATATTTTATACTTTAAAATAGGTGGTACTTTCACTTTGCTGAAAAGCTTGGATTAGGTGCCTGTCTCTTTAAGGCTCTGGTGTCCTTACCCACTTCACTCCATCAGCCCAAGCAGATGCAAACACTGTAGTTTACAGCAGCAGTGCTGTGCTGTAGTACTGCAGGGCTGAGTCCTTCCTCTGACCAACCCTCTACAGACACTACCGCCGCTTGCTCACCTCCTTCACGCTTTAATAAAGATGAGAGGATTTGAGTTCAGACATGAGAGGAGAATCTCAGAGTGCTTGTATTGAGCTGTGGAGGATAGACAGAGCATAATAAAATGGCTAATTAGCGCAGCTATTAGCAACATGAAGCTAACAATTAGACAAATGAGCTGACTGCTTTGTAGTGACTGCAAGTCATGGATGTATAATAAGACCTGATTGATACCAATTCGATTTTTGGCCACTCCGTGGAACTGCAGTGGAAAAATTCCATTGGACCAGAAAGGGTTTTTCCTATAAAGCGCAATGTAAAACAACGGCTGTTGTTCAGCTAACAGGGCACCTACAGCTTCCAAAACGGTCAGATTTTTTAGTGTTCATTTTCTATTTTTATAATGTGCACTTTTTCTCCACATAATCAAAATTCTTAATTTGGTTAAAAATTACTTTTTTTGTTTGCTTCACCACTTTAGCCCACCATCACGCCAAGAGAATGCACAAAACAAGAGCGCTCAAGACAACAAGAGGTTAGCCGGGGGGGGCCCACCTGGGCCATGGCAGAAAATTCCAAAGTTTTGGTCCAAGGTTCCCATTTGTCTGCGATACCGCACTCGTCCACCAGGTGGCAGACCAAATTTGACAAAAGGTTCACTCAGGGTCCCTAATTGTTATTTTACGAGGGAACATTTCTGACTTTTAAGGACCCGACTTGAGGTGATTCCCAATTGTCTCTAAGTTTCCTTTTCAGAAAAGGAACTTTTCTGACACGTGACAAATAGGAACAATATTTCCTCAGGGTTCCCTTTTGTCACAGAAAATTAAAGCAGTCCCCACCTTCCCAAAAGCCTTCTCCACCCTCCCTGTCCTCCCCAAACCCTCTTTCATTCTCTTTGCCCTCCCCAGACCCTCCTCCAACCTCTTATGCCCTCCTCCACCCTCCTCAACCCTTTTTGGAGGCTACTCCACCCTCTCCACCATCCCTGCCCTCCCCAGACGATTCTCCACCCTATTTGCAGTCCCTATCCTCGACACACCCTCCTCTGACCTCCTACAGGCTCCTACACCCTCCTACACCCTTTCCAGTTGTCAAAAACGTATTTTTGCAATGACATTTCCTAGTAAAAAAAAAATAAAAAATAAAAACTAACTATTGGAAATCCTTAAAATGGGCAGCTCAGGGTTTCCATTTGTCATATTAAAAGGGAACATTTCTGACATTTGGTAAAGGGTGGCCAAGGGTGGAGAATCAGGGAGGAGGGTATAAGGAGTGGTGGAAGCTCTAGGGAGGGTAGAGGAGGGTGGAGGAGGCTCTCTGGAGAGAGAAGCAAGGGGAAGGGTCTGGGGAGGGTGAGGGAAGCTCTGTGGAGGGTGGAGACGGGTGGAGGAGGGTGATGGAGGTTCTGACAATTGAAAACCTTAAAATAGGGAGCTCAGGGTTTCTATTTGTCATGTTAAAAGGGAATATTCCTAACATTTGGGAAAGGGTGCAGGAGGGTGGAGGAAGGTGTAAAAGGCTCAGGACAGGGTGGAGTGTGAAGGAGGCTCTGGGAAGGGTGGAGGAGCCTCTGTGGAGCCAAATGGGCAGTCATGCGACTTTAGGGCCTTTTTCTGCCACCACCAAATGTCAGACATGTTCCCTATTGACATAACAAATGGGAACCCTGATTTCCCCATTTTAAGGGTTTTGAATTGTCAGTTTTTTACAGTTGAAAAACTGATATCCAGGCTATAGTTACTGTATCAGGTACAGTCTGTCATCTTTTCTCTTTTCACAGTGCAACTAAGACGACCTTCCTGCTCTGTCCTGTGTGCCGGAGGACCCAGGGGGCTCTTCCCAAGCACTTGCATGAAAGGGGCTACAGCAGAGATAATCACCAAGGTTGTGAAGAAAGCAAGAGAAGATGTCCACTGGCTTCTTGTTTCTGGCAGGGTGTTCAGCCTCAGCCACATTTGTAGGATCATGCAAGGTCCTCATCCAGTCAGGAGGTTGGTGAAAACACCACTTCTTGTTTTTTCCTCTGTCTTAAATGTAACATGATTTTGTTTTATTGGAAGTCTGTGTGAGGAGCTGCAGAGGCGTCACTTAGAGGTGACTGGTGTCCCCCACACACTAATGCTGAGCACCGATGTGGCACCTTTGACAGAGGATGTGGTGACAGACAGTGAGGCTGAGACTGAGAGCACCAGCAGTGGCACGACCTTCAAGTATGAGAATCTATTTTCATTTATTTATTTTTTCACTCAATGTTCATTTTTGACTGAGAGGAAATCATCATTATGTGCTACAGTAACAAAATTCTCATTGCAGAAACCCAAATGTCAGAGGTACGTTCAACAAAACAAAGCTCATGGCACAAAAAGGGTCTGTAGCAGAAACATTCACTGGACCACCCTCTTCTTAAGGACTTTGGCACCCACCTTTCCAAGGACCTGTTGAATGAGAATTTCAAATAAGAGGTGAGTACTACTATTATTATCTATTCAAAAATATATACTACTGTGTTATAGCATAGAAAAAAGGTCACACTGACAGGCTAACATGTTTTTTTTTTTTTTTTTTTTTTTCTCTGCAAGTTGAGAACGTTGCCCGCTTCCTGTACTTTATGGATGTAGAGGAGCCCTCTCTGACATTTGTTATGGACAGGGATAAGACAAAGGCATACTTCCGGGAACTCTCTGATGCACAGCTCTCCTGACAGACACAGCTCAACTACTTAAAGAGCTTGAAAAGGTTGGTAGTCCTTCATGTAATGTCAATACATGTGCACACAGGTACTCCTCTGGGATAGACCCCAATCTAATACTTCTTGTGACAGATTCCTGCAGTACCACACAGTGAACACCAACCTGCGCCAGGAAGATACCTCCCTTCACAGTGACTGCAGGCACTTAATCTATTATATTGGCTTCCAGCAAAAGACCTTTTCCAAACTAGTGAGCAAAGAGATCACCAGATGGCGGTAGGTACCCACCCATCTGTTGTTACCCACAGATGTGATCCATGTTAAAGGTGAATTCACATCTGTCTTTTCTCATAGGTATGCCATGTTGATGGAAAACCCCACACTCAATGACTGCCTGGCTATGCTACAGGTCACCAAAAAGGGCTTCATCTGTGATTTAGTGAAGGCTGCTGCCAGAACAGCACCAGGAGTGGTGGAGTGCCACAGTGCACTCTCATTCTGTACTATCTGGAAGCTCTACTCATTCTGAAGCATCTGCAGAGGCCAGGCGTGGTGGAGCACATGACGATGAGCATCTACAGACACATCTGCCTTCATCATGAGTAAGTCTCACCTGCCAGTATTCCGATCAATCCATGTGGTGTCCATTGTGCAGACAGATGAGTGGGAAAGCAGGCAGCACTCAGGGCCAGAGCATGTCATTGTAGGGGTGAAACAGCAGCTCATAAAGTGGCTTTGTTTGCTCTCAACCTGGAGGATTGTGTAAGTAAATTAAATTCAGCACTGCTAGAAACAAAGTACTGTAAAAAACTGACAATTGGATACCCTTAAAATGGAGCTCAGGGTTTCTATTTGTCATATTAATAGGGAACATTTCTGACATGTGGGAAAGGGTGGAGGAGAGTTGAAGACTTTCAAGTATAAAGCCATTTTATTAAAGAAAAAAATAATTTCACACAGGACGCTGCTCTACCATGCCAAATTGTCCCTAAACACCTCAAGTAGCCAAAGTAGATTTCCAGGTGACGCTGTCTTTGTTCCTTTTAGGGTTGTGGAGGACCACAAGAGACGGGTGTGTGGTGCAAATTTCATACCGAAAGAACACATTTTGGCAAAGATACGATTGGGTATCAAATCCTGTTCCCTTTTCCCTATAAATGTTTCCAATTCAAAACTAGGCCAAATGTCAGGCAAAGCTCAGGGCAACTGTCAGTCACAGAGGGACCGGACCACCTCAGCCGGACTTGGCACGGGCCTAGCTACTGCATGTTTTAAAATTGCGGCTCCAGCTGCTTTAGAAAAAGTCGAGCCTGATGAGGCCAACACTTGGTCAGGATGGTGTCAGGGTCTGTGGACATGACAGCATGTCTGTCATGCCCGTATTCCCAAACTACCTAACTTTTTTGTGTGCAGTCCAAATGGCCCCTGCCGAGCACGTACACAGATGGTGCCCATGGGGCTCTATGCGCCAACTTTGGTACCCCTGGCCCTGTCCTGGGGTCCGGGATGGAGGTTCAAAAAACACCTAAGTTGTCAAAAAAGTTCCTGTTTGTCAGGCCTTTTGCAGCCTTTCCAAATTTTCCCCATTTTGGGGTCACAGAAGTGTCAAAAAGCCACCAAAAAATGTCATGCGATGTCCACCCCAATGCACAGGAAATTTTTAAAACTCTTAAATATTTCCAGAAAAAAATTATGTCCAAAAAGACTGGAATACTTTTGGTAACTTTTGGGAACATTTTTGACATTAGAGGCTAGGGGCTAGGGTTAACAATTGGTGGTCAGTCCTGGTCACAGGAGTGACCTAGAGCCACCAAATTTCTGTCACGTCATCTGCACTGGGATAGGCTCTAGCCCTAACCTTGTTCGTAGACAACAGATGCCCCCGCAGGTGCTCACAGTCTGTAGATAGGACAGCAGATGTTGCTTATGACAGAACCACAATTAAAATCTGCGCAAACACACCTGTTCAGCAGCTGCAGCCTCTGTACCAACAACATCATCATCTGAAATTACAGTACACTTAAATATGACTCACTCCACCTGCTCCGCACTATTTTTATACACGTTAGCCCCCAAAGCCACAGATGAGTGCTGCATGGTTTATAAATTCTAACAAATACAGTGACAAAGATATTTACTAAATCTGACTTGATCAAATATTTCTCACCATGTAGTTGTTTTGTGTTTGATTGTGGCTCTGTCTGCAAGATCAAAAAAAAAAAAAAAAAAAAAAGATTGGCTTTTGATTGCATTTTCATAAAAAGTTAGCAATGAGTCAAGAAAGAAAAGATTTGCTTTGATGTTGATCTGGATCATCATCTTGACCCAGGATTTATTAAAGGCTTTTGTACCATTGAGAAATATGGACAAGATACTAACTCCAGCCACAAGAAAAAAGAACAACTGATTAAAAGGAACATATTATGCTTTTTTCAAGCTTTTGAAATAAATTTGGACATCTTTGCATTAGCATTTTACTTTTTATAACTTTATTTTTTCTTTTAGTGCCTGTTACTGTAAGGCTCCACCCACTTTACTCCTTCCTCTGACTAAAGCCCTTTACAGACACTACTGCCTTTTGATATGCTGCCTCACTACTGCCTCAAGCTCGTAATTTATTAGAACGAGTTGGTGTATGTCCTTGAGAAGTCGGGGTTTCACGTGTCTATGTACAGCGGTGAGACTGAGCATTTTCAGCTCTTCAGAAGGGCAACGCCTCAGCATACAGGATTACTCAACGTGTGAATGAAATTAAATACATCTTCAGCTATGTTTTTGAAGAGGAAACTACATTATAACATGGTAAAAAGCTCAGAAAAGTCGATTTATCAGAATATGGGACCTTTTAACAATGCAGGTGAAAACAGGGAATATTGGAAGTGCATTCCTGCAATACTAAACAAGAAAAATGCAGGGTGTACCCCGCTTCAAGCCCAAAGTGGCTGACATATGCTCTCACCCCTTAAAGCCACGTTCACCTAATTTGTTCATAGACAATAGTATGCCCCCCACAGGTGCTCGCAGTCTGTAGAAAGGACTGCAGTGTTTTTCATTAGGGAACAATATTATAACGTGGTATAAAGCTAAGAAAAGTCTATTTAACTTAATAAAAGCTCTTTTAATGTAATGAAATGAAATGTTTGATATGTGTAATTATATCACATTGTAACTCACAATGTCTTTCCATGCACATTTTTGCACATTATAGTGATCAAACTGAATGCGTAGAAAATGTCATTAAAGTATGAAATATGCAGTCTAATCCCAATATGCACATCTGAATTTAAATTTGAATGTTATGCTTTTTTTTATTTTATTTTTTTATTTACTGCAGCTGTGGTTGTAAAAAGTGCTGCAGTAGCTTCTTCTATCAATAAACCAACTTTAGGATGACTCAGCAAAAATAACACAGCTTTACAAATCCACCAGGAACAGCATAATAAAAGACACACTCACCATGTTCCTCAGTCTGCGTGTTACATAATGTCCAGGCAGCATGGAGTTCATTATTCAGAGGTGTGTTGGTGCATTTTAATGTGCTCGTGCTTCTCTTTGTGGTTTGTTTGGACATGAGACTGCATACACTACACATATGTGAAACTGCAGTAAAGAGGCTTCTACAAACAATGACATGTGGCCTGAGATTAGGTGCCAAATGCACAGTTTTAAGGTCGACAGAGTAATTTTGTTGATTTGTTTAACTGTAAAATGAGAGTAGATTACTACTAATTCCCATACTTTCACAGTAATTTACACACATGACTCTGGCATCAACTTCAACTATGGTTACATTTTTATTTTTTATTTGGAGTCCTGGTTTTGGTGGTAGGGGAAACCAGAGGACGCGCAGGAAAACTATGCAGACATGGGGAGAGCATACCGACTGCACACAGAAAGGCCCCACCTGGACAGGGAAAAAAACCCAGGACCTTCTAGCTATGAGGAGGAGGAGTGCTAACCACTATGCCACTGTACCACCCATATAGTTGATGTTTTAAGTAAAACTATCATTGTGATGTCTAAAGAAATGAAGTCTAAAATGTATATACAGGACAGTTTAGCACAAAAAAAAAAAAAAAAAAAAGTGATCGGTATCGGCGGTGATCGGCCTCAAAAATCCTGATCGGAGCACCCTTAGTAAAAGTACGACAAATTTCTACTTATTTCTGTTTTAGAAGAGGTTTTGTTGCATTATTGGCCTTTAATGTGTGCCCACAAGTGTCTGTATCGCTTTGTTTGAATGTTCCGCTGTTGTAAAAATCAGATGTTTTTAATTGGGGCATTTAGTGTGAGTCTGTGGGTGCAGCGCCTGCGTCTGCTTAATGCACAGCCAAACCAGGTTGAAACACGCTGGACTAAAGAGCAGACAGCTCCTGCAGCCAATTTTGACAACGTCTGAACAAAGAAAATGTGCACAAGAGAGCAGAGAAGACAACGATGACAACGATGACAAACTTCTCAAATAGTGGGGTGCACTGCATCATTTTGTCCAACTGTGTCCGTTTTCTGCATCTAAAAACAAGTTCGGCTCGGCTCGGCCAGCTCACATGACAAGAAGCTGAACCTGGCAGGCTGCACCAAAGGGAGGGGCTGCTGTACATAAGCATTTAAAGTAAAAAGTGCTTTACTCCCAATAGCGATAAATTAAACACATGCGAAAATTAATAAATCAAATTAATAATAAAACATCCATTTTGGCTAGATATTTCTGACTAATCTCTTTTCTTAATAAGCCGGTATGTCCTGAAGGTTCAAACTGAGGGTAAATAAAGCCTAAAGCGTGGTAAACATCGCAGTGACCGTGGCTTATTAGTGCACGTCTTTTACTGTGGAGAACTTTTGAGAAAAGAACAACTTCAGACTGGATTAACAAGAAAAGAGGAAAACTGTGAGGACCAAGGATGTTTATACTTTGGTGTAATACATTTGTACACAGTGGACTGAATGGAGAACAGTTCAGGCTTTTGGTGCAAGACAGAATGAAAAGCAAACAGACACAGTTGGACAAAAAGGTGCGTCTCCTGTTTCCACAGAAAAGCGATTTGGCTTCATCTGAGAAAAGCATCGCGGTGAGTAAACTGTGTGTAGCAGTAGATAGTGACGATTAGCGGAGCTGCTACATCTGACCAAAGAACATTAATTTAAACACTGAATGAGTGCGAAAGTCCCAGACCTGGGTTTGCTGCGTCTCTCTCACAGACACTGGTTATTGTTAAAATGTGCACACCATCTGCTCGTTTGTGCGCTCATTCAGAGATAAAGATAAATTAATAGGAAATTAAAAAAAAAAAAAAAAACAGTCATGACATTAAATTCTGATTTAATCAGCAAGCCCAGTAAGTTAGCATTAGTTTGCGTTAGCATTAGTAGTTTGTGTTACGGTTATAGGCTATGTTTATGTGACTTAGCTTCAAAATTATACACATACTGGGAAATATAAAATGTGAAGCCATGTTCGTGTTTGCTCTGGGCAGTGGGTGAAAAAGAATCAACAGTGTTTGACTCAGAGGTTAGACAGAAAAATGCAGGTTGCTGCTGTTTCTGTCCAGTTTGACAGCGTTGTAACGGGGACCGGAAACAACTTTGCCTACTTGAGTTTTACAACCGGAACTAGCATATGCTAACGTGCACAAGTCAAGTCAGTCAAGTCAATTAGCTCTATGGTGTAGACAGTTTTTGCACACACAGCACAGAGAAGGAGATATGAAGTGCAGTGAACAAACCCTTAAGAGAGTTATTATATTATACTATATTTCTTTCTTTTTTTTTTTCTTTAATGTTAATAAGGATACAGTGTTATGCAGATGTATACTTATAACAATTTTATATAGAAATGATACTATTTATAGTCGCGGCAGAGAGTGGGGGCCGCGAAATGTTTTCTTCTTCCTGGGGGGGCTGTAACGAAAATAACACTGCAGTAAACAGTGCACTAGTGCTGCAGTAAAAAGTAACTGAGAGTTTAGAGACTGATTAAGGGAGAATTGGAGCTTTCAGAGCTGAGACAATTGACAGTCTTTGTCCCTTATACGCTTGGGGAAAACTGTCACTTGCTTCCCAAGATGGCGATAACGACCCAAAATACACACATGTGACATCACCTGGCATTAACCAGTAGCTAGCTAACGTGGAGGCCCATGCTGGGTTTATTATGCACATCTCAAGTTTCGAGTTAACGTTTGCGCCCAACGGAACTACTCTGAGAGTGTCCTTAGTACTCAAACCTCCTGATTAAACCATTTAGGTACCAACACTATTAATAAAAAAGGTTTTAAAACATAAATAAATAAAACATTTACAGTTTTCACACACTTATTACAGTATTAGAAGGAAAGTTAGTGCAACTGAGACAATACATATGATTAAGTCCTGTGGCATCAGTGCTCACTAGTGTAATAATAAGTATAATAATGCAAAAGTTAAATTCTTGCCCCTTCAGTCATGTTAATGAATAATAAAATTAAGTAGGCCAGAAATAAACTGAATAAATGTCTATATTAAATATGTATCTTGTTCACATTTTCGTGCCAATATTGGCAAACTGGTTAAAACAAATATCCCAAATCTGTCTAAAATTCTAAACAAAAGCAAATATTTTTTCTAATTCATGTTTTTAATGTGTTTTTAGCTGGATACATCCATTCAGAAGAGGTGTCCATTGTTGTACAGCCGACCAGATGACCTCAACACTAAAAAATACTACAGTGACAAGACATGCTGTATTTTTCAACCTTTCAGAAGTCAAGATTTGTATGACAGACGAAGAGATGACAGAAATCAAAGAGTACAAGATGATGTTAGTGTTTGTTTTATCTCCTGATGACAGCTCCATGTCAGGATAGTTCAGATTGATTTTTGATAATAAACTAAAAACAGTTAAAACCATAGGTGAGGGTCTGTGGTGTGAGTGGGCGTACATGTCAGGGCTGATAAACTCTGGTCGTTTAGTTGACCTGGACAGGAGAGGCTGGTTGTCTAATAACACGGTGAGCACAATGGTTTCATGTTTACTTTGTGTTTTGGCTCTGGTTGTTGGTGTACAACATGTAGAGCGTATGTGTGCTGTGGGTCCTAGCGGTGTCTCAGCAGCAAATCTGCCCAGCCTCAGAGCTCTGGAGCCAGGCTTGGACACAGAGAGAGTGCGCTCATCCAGCTCAAACAGCACCACTGTTGTGGGCTTCCATGAGCTTTGTAACAGAGAAAAACAGAGTTGAACACACTGTTATACTAAATGGAACAACAGTGTATTGCAGACCACAGTCTCAGAGCTGCAGTCCCTCAGTCAGACAAACTGAAGTCTCCCAGTGAGAGTCTGTTACTCAGGTCACTATATTAGAACACTCCCATCTCTGTTTGTCACACAATAGCAGAGGCTGGATTGTGTCGGATGCTGGCGGAATCAAAAATCATGACCCTAAGGCGCTATTGCCCCTTGTCCAGGTGAGAAAGGGACCTGTGGAGCAGGTAAAGACTGACGTTGTTCACTCCCATATTTTCCTGGTACACAAACTGCAGAGGGTCAGGTGCATTGCTAGCGGGGTATAGCTGCATCCTCTCCATGTTCTTCATCACACGTGAAGTCAGAGCGTCCGGCCTGTAGTCGTTCAGATCCTGAGATGTGGCTTCTTGGGGGCAGGGACGATGCAGGAGGTCTTCCACACAGTGGGTTCCATCACTGGAACACAGTACCCCAACCTCAGAGAGTCACCATCAAAAGTGAACATTGAGAACTGTAAAAAAATGTTTTATTATTTATCTTTCACTTGTACTATTTATTGATGCTATGACTTATTCATGTATTAATAAGTGTTTTTCATTGCATTTGTTTGAATGTTTATTAATGTACAGATAAATAAAAATGAAATGAATATTCTCCATGTTTAAATGTCATAAATAAAGCAAATCGCAAAGGGTGCAGTTATTTATGTGATGTGTAAGTCAGCCGACTTTCACGCAGGGGACCCGGGTTCACATCCCGGCCGGGGCGAATACCAACTTCCAGTGTGAGTCCTCAGGCAAGACCCTTTGCGCTACTGCCTACCTCATATAATGATGAGAGACACAGAATTATGAGACATACCAGCTCAGATGTTGCCCGGTCAAACAAGGTCTGCGTCAGGTGTTGGGGAACCAGAGCACCTTGATGAGAAGTGGGCTACTGGAACAAGGTGGAAATGGACGAGATGCGAGAACAAGGCAGAGAATGTGGGAAATATGGCAACTTCGAAACACAATCAACACTCACTGCTAAACAACTAGTAGCTCAGTGTTCCAACATCCACAAGCGGCACCTGCTTTCACAACTTGAGATTGACGAGGTACAACACAAATGCTACGACGAGGGGGAGCCAAGACGCAAGGTCAGAGGGGAGTTAACACCAGCTCCCCATCCAGAGATTGGGTACGAAGCCCCAATAAGCACCATCGAGCTGAGTGAGGCAGCAACTGACCTGAGAGATAAGATCATGGCTAAAACGAACACAAGGCAACCCCAACACCAGTTACAGAGGCTGAGTGAAGTACCATCAGAAAGTCTCCTGGAAGATGTGAATGCTTTGGGAACAATACCTACCATGACCATCACTGAAACCAATGAGCTACATACACTAATACACTTAAGCAGCAGTGATCCTTGAGGAGCTTGGCTACCAAAGAGCAACCATAAAGATCCATATCCACCATGGAAAAGAAGGTTGGAGGCTAAAATCAAGGCAACTCGGAGAGAAGTGAGCAAACAGTCAGAGCTCCAGAAAGGTGCAATAAAAAAACAAGTACCCAAGAGGTACAGCCAGATGTCCATACCTGAAGCATTGGAAACTGCCAAACAAACACTCCAAACCTTGGCCACCCGCCTAAAGAGGCACACGAGAGAAATCGAAGCAAGGCAAATAAACTGGCTGCTCTCAACTCAACTAGCTAAAGTGTACTCTCAGTGGCAGGGAAAACCAGCTGCTAAAGGATGAATGGCTAACCGAAGGCCGGACAATCCTGATCCAGAAGGTTCCACTGAAGTTCCAACCAACTATCGTAGATCGTAGGGATTATGGGAACAGTGCCCCTGTCCACACGTGCACTGACAGCTAATTGGGTCCAAGTTGTGTTTTGATCAGAAATGTGATGCCGTGATGCTCAGCTGCCTCCTCCCTCTCAACACAAATTGTGCTCCACTTTCTACAAATGTGACTGAAAGTGTCCAGGATGTTGTCAGATATGCATTATGTAAATAATAAATCATCTTTTTGAGAATAAATATATAAACATAATAATAATCAGTGATCCATAATTAATTAAGTCTAAACTGCAAACTTTACACCAAGAGCAGCCTCATTTTTTTTCTTTGATGATAAAAGTGTGTCAGTGAGAGGAAATATGAGTGTTCACAAACTATTACAAAGAAGATACTTAAAACAAACGTGACATCTGTGCTTCCAACGAGACGCTGCATGATCTGAAGCTCTCCGGGCTGTTCTCAGCTCATGAACTGTCCAACTTAATTTCAGGCGCTTTCCCCTGCCCTCTGTTGTGGCCGCCTGTTCTCGTCTGCAATCCAGGCGAGGCGCGGTTTATCTCAAACAAGCCTAGTGTCAGTGTCATGTCTTGCCGTGCCTGTGCCTGTGTTTCCTTTTGTCCAGTGTCTTTTTGGTTCCTCTTCAGCATAAGGTTTGTATTTGTGCTGCTGCCTTTTGATTTTGTATTTTTGTGATTCCTCGTTTGGCGTTTTGGATTTTGTGTTGGTGTTTTTTGGACTTTAGGTTTTCTTGATTTATTTAAGTTTTTTCAATTCGCAGTCCTGCTAGTGGGTCCTTTTTCTCCTTGTTTCCCCCCATCCGTGACATGTTTAAAAACAGACGTTTGCTAGTTTTTGTGATTCTTGCCAATATTTTAAAGAAAAAAATCTAATAACAGTTTTTATTTTTATCACCTCTAATAGCCTACTTTTTATTTGTGAATTATAGACAAAAAATAAAATAAAATAAAATCCCCTGCAAGATCAGACTATTTAGGCCGCAACAATCACAAAACTTGCCTGCAAAATCCTGGAGAGAGTCATAATTAAAATGCAAAAACCCACCTAAATGTTTCTCCTGCTGTTTGAGGGTAATCACTGCCAACAACTTGAGCCACCCTTGAGGCACCTTAAAAAATTACATATTTTTGTAAAAAAAAAAAAAAAAAATGTAGTTATAGTTTTTACAATAATCTGTCATTGCTCCAAAAATGAAAATGGATCAAAACCAATGTTGTTATTAATTATTGGCTTATTTAAGGCTCTAATGACTTCATCCCAAGTGATCCACTCTGCAACTTATTTTTGGATAATAAGGCATATTTAGTGTTTTTGTCATCTAAAGAAATTGGGGTTACAATGACAAAAAAGGCCATAAAATTCATTTTAAAAATACTATGATAATAAACTTTATATCTACAGTTAGGTCTGAAGTGGTAAAAGAGATTTCAAGAAGAGCTGATATTGACATGTCACAGCAGTTAGGTGACGCTTCTGAGGAAGACTGTTGGTGTCAGTCAAAACATAACAAGATAAAGGAAACATCACTGCTGCCTCTGTTGTCTGACAGAAAAGAAATCATTACATCTGACTAACAGATTTCAGCAGAAACCTGTTGTACCAAGGTCCAATGGGAGAGGTGAGGCCCTCTCTCGATCAAGAACAAAAAATGTCAACAGCCTGTTTGACCGCTGTTCACTTAAATCTCACACAGTAAAAAAAAATAACATTTGCTTCTTCAAAACACTATTACATCACACCAAACTTACTCAAAGGGTAACAATGTAACCTTTGTACTTTAATAAAACTGTTTTAGAGTCAGCGTGTTGGATAAATGAGGTGTTGAGGAGTGAATAAAGCCACCCCCTGGGATATCTTGGCAAAAAAAATCAGCCTGGCATGAATAGGAGCACTGACCTGGTGTCTCTGAAGTCTCAGCAGCATGTCCCGGTTAGCCATAACAACATGATTTTTGTCCTGGTAGAGCAGCCAAAATGCGAAGGAAACTTTTGTACAGAGGAGACGAAAACAAGAGTCGAGCCAAGCGAGGGGCCACACAGGAGACAGCTGCAAAAGTTCTGACAGCCAAATGGAAAAACATGATTACAAGATATCATCTGCCACCTACCTGAGTCACATACTGATTTGAGATAGGTTTTTATGCAGGATGCCCTTCCTGTTGCAATCTTGTTAATTTATCCAGGCTTGGAATGAGCACAAAGAGCATTCTGACTTGTGATCACTGATGGTCACTCTCCACACTGATGTCATTTTAAGTGTTACAGGGAAAGTTCTGCTTCTAAAATGGAAAGCAAAATGATTGTCTTTTCAGTGTGTTTTTAGAAGGTGACTTTAAATAAACCCACACTAAAAAAACCTAGATGAAAAATTAAAAATAGGTTTGTTAAGTACAGTCTCTGCTATTTGAACTAACTGTCAGGGTGATGCTCAATTAAAAGACAAAAGCATTTTATTGTGCACCGGGGGCAATTGCCTATAGACTACAAGGCACTCCATAAAATTAGAATTTACATCACATTTGGCTTATTAATCAGCAGTTTACGGCCAGTTCTGTGACGCAATTCCGCTATCACTTTACTGCTGCCTGCATGGTGTATAAATCCCAATTGATGCCAAGCTTCAATGGATCTCTATGGGGCAGCACCAAACAGTTGTTTTTTTTTTTCACTGCAAGGAAGCAAGACAACAACAAAATCGTCTGGGGGGGGGGGGGTCTTAAATGAGTGAGATGGTAAGAAAAGGGCATAGGGGTCAGTAGGGAATTAGTGAGGTGAAAAGGGGGCGCAACTATTAGTTATAATGATCTGCTTATCTTTTGATTGTATATGTACCCTATCCATATAATGTAATATTGACAGCAATCTATTTACATGTGTTCATCTGCACTTAATTCATTTCTGTTTTGTGCTTGCTGTGATGATCTTATGTTCACCACTACTGCCCCCTGAAATTCCCAAAAATACTAATGAAAAAATTATCAGAAAAAAAAAAAAAAATCGTCACTTCCAAGTAAGTGTCAGTGGGTGGGCCATGACACTAGCTGGTGGATGATGATTGGAGGAACTGGCTGAAACTTTGTCATCTGAGCTTTTTTTCTATGCGAGAGACATTGCGTGCTAAAGCAGTGTACTCCGGAAACTAGCCTGATAGTTAGCACAATGCTAGCTAAATTCGTATTCTATTCTATACAAAGAATTATTCTTGTATTGATTGGTTTAAGTTTGATTTCCAGGGGGCAGAACCAACAGAGGCAGGATGACCAATCAGAGAAACGAAAGACAGGACCTAAGCAAAAGCTTGCACTAATATCATTAACAAACATGCCGATGCATTAGATGCATGGGAATTACTTTTTGCTATAAAAACACTAGAATACACTATATTATGAGCAGCTCTGTACTTATTTCTGAACGGGGACAGAAACAAAAGCCAGTTGATTTCGTTTTATTTGATTGTGAACGTTATGTAACAGGACTTTAATGGCAAAAGTAGAAAAAAAAGAGGTGGAATCAACAGGTGACAAAGGAAAACACTCAACAGTATTAAGCACAGGTGAGAGAAGTTGTTAAATTTACTCTGTATTAGCCATTGCCATCTTGGTTATGGACTGAAGATATCTTCTGCCACTGTGTACTGGATGTGTGCCTACTGTAATTCTCTTTTTGTTCAAGTCAGCTCTGGGTTTATTCACATATTTTATTTGCACTCATTCTCTTTTTAATTTAATTTTAAGCTGGTTTAATTCTTAAGCTTGTCCTGGTTTCTGTAGAGCACTTTGAATGATTGAATGAATTACCCTGTGTATGAATGGTTCTATACAAATAGACCTGCCTCACCACAGAGCTGCTAAAGTGAGCAGGTGTTTGCACAGAGTGACCTCGCACTTCAGAGAACGTGGTGTCTTCGGGACTGTGACGTGTTGTTCCTGTAATGAGGACACATAAAAGGTTTACACCATCCTGGACGCACTGATATGGGACAGAAAATATAAGAGTAAACAGGATTTGGAGGGAGAAAAGTACAGATCCAATATAGTCAAGACAGGGGTTTGTCATGTTCTCTGGGAAGAAGCAGACGTCTTATCTTTGTCAGTGACAGTGACGAGAGTGAGCCAAGCACAGTGTGAAGGAAAACAGTACTGTAGTCTTGTCTTCAACAAAATATATTAAATGGACTACTATAAAGCCAGATGAGAAGTAAACCACAATGAGTCACATGCCAGTGTACATCTTTGTGCCAGTCTCAAATGCAGATAAATGCAAAGGGTTACGTCAGGAAGGGCATCCAACGTTAAAATATATACCAAATCAATATGTGAATCACTGCACAGGATTCACATATTGATTTGGCATAAGTTTTAATGTCGGATCCAATCTATGAGTGACATCAATATGGTGGAAGTAGGGAGGCCTTCCTTCATTTTTTAATAAAAAGACTCATTATTTCTTATTGCATTACTGTTTCTATTCTAAAACCTTTCATGTGAGCTGAATGAGAAAAACTAATTTTAAGCCTGTAGACACTTGTGTTGATGTGAGAAAAAATAATGAGCTCAGGTTACATTTCTTTGGACAAAACAATTGATTGGAGTTGTAAATTATGAATGAAAATGTTAGGTTGATGCTGGAGTCAGGTGTGACATTCTGACCTCTGACTCAGAGGTCATGGTCATGATGTGGACAGATGAAGGCTGATTTAGAACTTCTCTCTCAGGATTGAAACATTTTGAGCTGTTTCAAGTTAACTTTAAATTCCAGCTGATCTGCTTTCTTATAAATATTACATCAGAAATGCAATGCTCATTAAACATTCTTTCAAAGAACCCTATCATGTAAGCCCTGGCATATGATGGGAGTGAGTGCATTAAGATGCAGTCTATTTTCTTAAAGACATTGGGTCATGTGTGACACTGTTCCCATGTTTCCTAAAGTTGCAGACAAACTAGAAACACTTAACTTTAAAGTGCTCATTTTACTCTAGAAAAGTGTTTAAAGAATTCTCTCCTAGTTTTCATTTTAATTCATCATTCATTCTTTTAATATATGTATGTTTGCTTTTTTCAGGATTTTTGAAATATTTTTGGACACCTTTGCATTAGTATTTCACATTTTACAACTTAAAATAATGTTTATGTATGAAAAAGCTGTTACTTTGACTTTGCAGAGAACGCTTGGATTAGGCACCTGTCACCCCCTGCTGTCAATGGCGGGAAATGGACAGAGCATAAAATGGCTAATTAGCACAGCACTAGCAACATGACACTACCAGATCTGACTGCTTCGTAGTGACAGCATTTTAAGAGCTGAAGTTACCAGAATGAGTCAGGGACAGTGTGTGGGCTTCAGAAATATGCAGGAGTGTTTTCAGATCTTCTGAAGGAGACGGGCTCACTAAACACAATAACTCAAACATGCATGGATGAAACAAAATACTACTCCATGTATGTTTTTTAGGTGCAAACGGTTAAAAGCTCAAAAATGTTGATTTAGCAGAATAGAGAACCTTTAACTCTGAAGAGTTTTGCTGTGTAGAAGGCAAAAACTGATAGAAGACTATCATGCTAGATCAGCAACCTATAGCTTAATGTCACTATATCTATTTGGGTATAGAGTAGTTGTAGTCCTAGCTGTAGCATTAGCACTAGTAACAGCAGCAACTCTAGCAGCATGAGAAGTAATAGCTGTAGAAGTAGAGCCCTAGTTAAAATAATAGTGGTGAAAGAAATGGAAGTAGTAGTAATAGTTGCAGTAGTATGAGTAGGAATATTGCTCAGTATCTATTGCAATAATCACTAAACAACTACCATACAATGTCTGAGGTAATATCCTGGTACAGAAGATTCATTTGTAAACAGGATTTGGAGGAACAGAAGAACAAGCTCACGACTCAGGACAAAGGGTTTGTAATGTTCCAGAAGAAGCAGACGTCTTCTCTTCATCAGTGACAGTGATGAGAGTGAGCCAAGAGCAGTATGAATTTACAATTTGAAGATGGGACTAAAATCTCATCATGTCACCTTTTCCTTTTGTAGAATAGAAGTGAATTACCCACACTGATGGACAACCATTCACTCTCACATCATTCACTATGTCTGGGACATTTGGATTCAGTCTTTCTTCTAACACATGCATGTCTTGCATGCATGGACAGTGGGAGGAAGAGGGGAGGACTCAGGAGTAACACTGGGAGGACATGAAGTCTCCTTTCAGAGAGGTTGTGAGTTGGCAAGCCCATGACCCACAAGAAGGGCCACACTGACATTTGTGGTGGCTAATGGCCTTTAATCTTGTGATTGCGTGATTGCAGCAAGAAGCCAGTTAGCAGAGGTGACAAGTGACTGCATACTTACTCAAATAATTTACTTTGAAGTACCTGTTCTAATGTCACATTACCTTAAAATTACCTTTTGACCTTTATGTCATGGTGGGTAGCACGCGTGACTGAAAGCCTGAATGTCCTAAGTTTGATAGGTTTGGCTAAAGAGGAGAAGTAGTGGCAGTAGTTGTACACAGGACATTTTAAAGTGGTAAACTAACGAGTAAATTTATCTCTATGTCAGTGTTTTATTATTATTATTATTATTATTTTATTATTATTATTATTTTATGAAGAAGTAAGTTTTGGTTAAAATAAATAAATAAAGGCTTATAATTATTCCCTTTCTGTATTTATTTCTTTGTTTATTCATTTGTGCTTTAATTTATTTTTGCTTTATTTAATGATTTATATTTTGCCTCTTTGATTTATTCCCACTTCTTTTTTTTCTTTTTTTTGTTTCTTGATTTCTGTCATGCAAAATGCAAGTGAATGCCCCCTTCATTTGCATTTCAGTGGCATAAATCAAGAAATAAATAAATGTGGGAATAAATTAAAGCATGGATAAACATACACATAAATACAGAAAGTAGACAATTATAGTTCTTTATTTTTATCAGCATTTCTTGTCAATGAGAGCATTTATTTATGAATAGATTTTTTTTATTTATTTGGCAATTATGGTCTTCCACGGTGAACAGTGCCACACACGACTGATGTTTTTAAGATGCAACAAAAAAATGTCAATGCACTTACTCCCATCATTTAATGGACAGTGTTTAAAAATGTTATTTTCTTTGTCACTGAAAATTGCTGCTGTAATACTAAAGGCAGATGAATCAGTGATTTAAATGACTTATTTTAATTATCAATTAAATTGAAATTCAAAAAGTTCCAGTGTGTTCCTGACATTTTCCACTAAAGAAAAAAACTGAACTGCCATTGTGGTATTATATATACTCTGACATAGTGTTAAATTTGCTGTGTAGTTCCAGTCTTCTAAAGCATTCCTCTACTTCAATAACAAACACCAAAGCACTAATTTAAAATACAATATCTGCATTTCCAATAGCTACATCCAAATTCAACACCGTGTGTTTAAAAAGACCAAATTACAAAAAGTAGGTGAAAACATTAACTTTTTCATTGTTTATCTTGGGCTCACAGAAACGTCTCATTAAAAATTCAAAGGACTATTAAGCATAATGGACACAGAGTTAGTAAAAAGCGTCTCTAAATGCTGCATAATTAACTTTATTCCCAGTAAAGTCTGCCAATGTTATTAACAAAATGACCACAAACTAATTAAAAAAATTGATCTTTTTATGTAGAGACACTCTTTCTTTGTTTTAATAAGCTTAGGGGATCAGTCCTAAACTAATAAGTGCCTTTCGTCACACTGGGGATAAACACAACAGCCCTTGACAACAATCTAAAAATCTATGACTCATACAGAATATAGATTTCTACTTTAATGAAATTAAATTATTTTGGCTACGAACTACAGACAGAATATTAAAGCGATATCTAGGGATGTTTTTGTTGGTGTGTGTGTTGGTTTGTTGGTCAATTTTTGATGACACTTTTCAGGAAATGTCAGTAATGGGCCAATGAGGACGTTCTTGCTTTTCTACTTCTAATACTATTGCTGCTACTGCTGCTACTACTATTACTGCTATAGAAGAAAAAGAGAGATCGGACCAAATATACTAACACCAGCCACAAGGGGCCAGTAATGGGACAAATAAACAAACTTTTGGTGTTGATCTAAATCACTGTATGGATCCAGGATTTTGTTTAATACATTTTTTACCATTCTGAGATACGCATTGGTTTTAATAGATAAAGCAGGTCTGTGCTCTGAGTACTTCTTGTAGTATACTGTATTTAGTATAGTGTTGATTTTTCTAAGGCTAGAAATAGGGATATCAGGATTAGTCAATTTTACTACTTTGCATTGTAAATGTCACAGTAGGATAATAGTAATGACTTTAGGAGATAAGGTTTTTCTCTACTCCTTAATTACATGTTTATAAGGTTCTTCAGGTTAATTAATAAAATGAAAAGGAATAAAAAAGGTCTTACACTGGGTCAGGCAGGTTGGCAGTTGGGAAAACATTTCATTAAAAGTTTGGTTAAAAGCATGGAGAGCATGGAGAGAGCGAGTGCAGTGCCAGGAAAGAGTGGGCCCAGGTGGAATTAGAAATATGACAGAAAAACTGAAAAATTGAGTGTGCAAAAGTATTCATTCCCTTTTTAAAGAGGCCCCTAAATGAGACCCGGTGTTACTCACCCTCAGAAGTCACAGAAATAGTTGAATAAGGTCGGCCTGACTGCAATTCAACTGTCATTATGCCACAAAGCACAATTTAATTAATCATTACAATATGTAAAAGATAAGGAACCACACCAAACCTGCATAAAAAGGACCATCTAAAACTCACAAACCGTGCAAGGAGTGCATTCATCAGAGAGGCAACAATAAGACTGAAACCTGAAAGATCTGCAGAGCTCCACAGCAGAGACTGTTGTATCTGTCCACAGGACCACTCTGAACCATACACTCCACAGAGCTGGGCTGTGTGGAAGAGTGACCAGAAGATAGCACAAACCCAACAGCTGACTGTGTCCCTCTCTAAAGTGAAGTCTGGCGATGGCAGTGTCCTGCTGTGGGGATATTAGTCATTGGTAGGGACTGGGAAACTGCTCAGAACTGAAGGAATGAAGGATGGAGCTAAACACGGGAAAATTCTTGAAGAAAACGACTCAAACTGTGCTGTACAATGTATCCAACCTGAAGGAGCTGGAGCTGTTTTTAGATGAAGAATGAGCACAAATCCCAGTGATTTTATGAACCAACCTCATAAACACTTATCCTAGAAAAGTTGGAGCTGGAAGTCCTTCAGAAGGAGGTTCTACAGAGGACTAACTTGAGGGGTACATACTTTTGTACGCTCAAGTTTTCTGTTTTTCTGTCATATTTCTAATTTGCTTCACAATAAAAAACATTTTGCATCTTCATAGTTGTTGTTATGTGATGTAAAGTGACTGACATGAACCTCCCAATGATCCATTTAAATCAGGTCATAAAGCAACAATAAAGAAAAAATGCTAAGGGGAATGAATACTGTTGCAAGCCACTGTATAGCCTTGTAGTGTAGTTGGTTAAGGAAAGAATTGTTCAGTTGATGATAAAGGCATGAAATTTCATTGAAATATTCATTATACGCTAGATTTTCTGAAAAAAGTGCTAGCCACTTGAATGTCCAATATGGCAGCCATTTTCTAACATGGTTGTCAAATAATGCCTATAATGTAATTGGCCAGGAGCCAGACTTTCCCATAGGGTTATTTTTGCTACCATTTTTACATATTATTTTTGTTAGTGTATACTTTTACCCATTTTAAGTTCATGTTCTTTTGTGTCATGACCATTCCACTGACATTTTTCCTTCACAAATTATTACATTCTCTCTGTGTTTTCTATGAACATGTGAGGCAGTCATTTCAATCACACGAGGTGTACACTAACAAAAAATAATAGCAACAAATGACAACAGAAATATCTACATAGGGGTCTGGCTCACATTATCACATTATAGGGATTATTTGGCAACCATATTGGAAAATGGCCTCTATTTTGGCATTTCAAGTGGCTGGCATTTTTTAATGAAAATCTAGGGTATGATGAATATTTCAGCCATATTTCATGCTTGTATCATCAAATGAATGATTCTGGACAAAAATTCCATTAAGCCGCTCCACTCATCCATCTTCTTCCGCTTATCCGGGACCGGGTCGTGGGGGCAGCAGTCTAAGCAAAGATGCCCAGACTTCCCTCTCCACAGACACTTCCTCCAGCTCTACCGGGGGCACCCCAAGGCGTTCCCAGGCCAGCTGAGTGACATAGTCTCTCCAGCGTGTCCTAGGTCTTCCCCGGGCCTCCGCCCGGTGGGACATGCCCGGAACACCTCCCCAGGGAGACGTCCAGGAGGCATCTAGAACAAATGCCCGACTGACTCCTCTTGATGTGGAGGAGCAGTGGCCCTACTCTGAGCTCCTCCCGGGTGACATAGCTCCGCACCCTATCTCTAAGGGAGCGCCCAGCCACCCGGCGGAGGAAACTCATTTCTGCCACTTGTATCCGGGATCTTGTCCTTTCACTCATGATCCAAAGCTCATGGCCATATGTGAGAGTAGGAACGTAGATCGACCGGTAAATCGAGAGCTTTGCCTTTCGGTTCAGCTCCTTCTTCACCACAACAGACTGATACAATGACCGCATTGCTGCAGACGCTGCACCTATCTGCCTGTCAATCTCACGTTCCCACCTTCCCTCACTCGTGAACAAGACCCCGAGATACTTGAACTCCTCCACTTGAGGCAGGAGCTCTCCCCCAACCTGGAGAGGGCAGGCCACCCTTTTCCGGTCAAGAACCATGGCCTCGGACTTGGAGGTGCTGATTCTCATCCCAGCTGCTTCACACTCGGCTGCAAACCACCCCAGTGCACACTGAAGGTCCTGGCTTGAGGAAGCCAACAGGACAACATCATCCGCAAAAAGCAGAGATGAAATCCTGTGGTTCCCAAACCAGACTGAACCAGTGACAAAGGGCAGCCCTGCCAGAGTCCAACATGCACTGGGAACAGGTCTGACTTACAACCGGCAATGCGGACCAAGCTCCTGCTCTGGTTGTACAGGGACTGGACAGCCCTTAGCAAAGGGCCCCGGACCCCATACTCCCAGAGCACCCCTCACAGGACACTTCAAGGGACACGGTCGAACACTTTCTCCAAATCCACAAAACACATGTGGACTGGATGGGCGAATTCCCATAAACCCTCGAGCACTCGATATAGGGTGTAGAGCTTGTCCACTGTTCCACGAACGGGACGAAAACCGCATTGTTCCTCCTGGATCCGAGGTTCGACTATCGGCTGAATTCTCCTCTCCAGTACCCTGGAATAGACTTTCCCGGGGAGGCTGAGGAGTGTGATCCCCTTGTAGTTGGAACACACCCTCCGGTCCCCCTTCTTAAAAAGAGGGACCACCACCCCGGTCTGCTAGTCAAGAGGTACTGTCCCCGAACACCACGTGATGCTGCAGAGACGTGTCAGCCATGACAGCCCCACAACATCCAGGGACTTAAGGTACTCAGGATGGATCTCATCCACCCCCGGTGCCTTGCCACTGAGGAGCTTTCCAACCACCTCAGTGACTTCAGCTTGAGTGATGGACGAGTGCACCTCTGAGTCCCCAGCCCCTGCTTTCTCAATGGAAGGCGTGTCGGTGGGATTGAGGACATCCTAAAAGTATTCCTTCCACCGCCGACAACATCCCCAGTCGAGGTCAACAGCTCCCCACTTCCACTGTAAACAGTGTTTGTGAAGCACTGCTTCCCCTCCTGAGGCGGCGGATGGTTTGCCAGAATTTCTTTGAGGCCGCCCGATAGTCCTCCTCCATGGCCTCCCCGAACTCCTCCCAGACCCAAGTTTTTGCCTCCACAACTGCCCGGGCTGCAGCACGCTTGGCTTGCCGGTACCCGTGAGCTGTCTCAGGGGTCCCACAAGCCAGCCAGGCTTGATAGGACTCCTTCTTCAGCCTGACGGCATCCCTTACTTCCGATGTCCACCACCGGGTTCGGGGGTTGTGCCACGACAAGCACCAGAGACCTTACGGCCACAGCTCCGAACGGCTGCATCGACAATAGAGGCGGAGAACATGGTCCACTCGGACTCCATGTCTCCAGCCTCCCTCGGGATCTGATCAAAGCTCTCCCGGAGGTGGGAGTTGAAGACCCCAGACATTCCCAACAGACCCTCACAACACTCGGCCTGCCGAGTCTGCCCAGCTTCCTTCCCTGCCAGCGGATCCAACTCACCACCAGGTGGTGATCAGTTGACAGCTCAGCCCCTCTCTTCACCCGAGTGTCCAAGACACACGGCCGAAGGTCAGATGACACAACTACAAAGTCGATCATCGACCTCCGGCCTAGGGTGTCCTGGTGCCACGTGCACTGATGGACACCCTTGTGCTCAAACATGGTGTTTGTTATGGACAAACTGTGACTAGCACAGAAGTCCAATAACGACACCACTCTGGTTCAGATCGGGGAGGCCGTTCCTCCCAGTCACACCCCTCCAGGTGTCACTGTCGCTGCCCACGTGGGTAGTGAAGTCTCCCAGCAAAACAATGGAGTCCCCAGTTGGTGCACCTTCCAGTACCCCTCCCAGGGACTCCAAGAAGGCCGGGTACTCTGTACTGCTATTTGGCCCATAGGTACAAATAACAGTAAGAGACCTGTCCCCAACCCGAATGCGCAGGGACGCGACCCTCTCATTTACTGGGGTAAACTCCAACACAGCAGCTGAGCTGGGGGCTATGAGCAAGCCCACACCAGCCCGCCGCCTCTCACCATGGGCAATGCCAGAGTGGTGGAGGGTCCAACCTCTCTCAAGGAGCTGGGTTTCAGAGCCCAAGCTTGGAGCAAGCGTGGAGGTGAGCCCGACTATATCTAGCCGGTATCTCTCAACCTCCCGCACAAGCTCAGGCTCCTTCCCCCCAAGTGAGGTGACATTCCATGTCCCTACAGCTAGAAGCTGTGTCCGGGGACCAGGTCGTCGAGGCACCCACCTTTCGACCGCTGTCCGATCCACACTGCACCGGTCTCCTGTGGTTACCTTTGCAGGTGGTGAGCCCACAGGAGGAGCCAATCCACTATTGCTGAGAAATATACATTGTCTGTCTTCTTGACAACCACAGTGCACTGCCTGAACCATATTAGCTATCATTTTTCTGTAAAATTGAAGTCTTCTTGGAAATAACAGTTTGAACCACATCTATTGGTTTTATAGCAATATAGATAGTCTTTCAGTTAACTTTAGAGTAAGATGCAAGATGGAGAAGCCACTCAAGACGCAACGTTTGCCCAGAGCCAAATACTTCCAAATGTAATATTGTGAAACATGAAAGGGCCCTTAAGAACAGCAGCAGACGCTCCTCAGAGCCAGACGTCCATTCCACAAACAATAGCGTTAATTTACTCTGCACTCAAAGACAGTGAAGAAGAAACAAATGGACTAAACCACTCTCTTGATTTCATCCCGGTCTCATTACAGCTCTAAATGTGGTCTTTACGGAAAACATCTGCCTAATGCACTCAGACAGGGACTGCTGTGGGATTTTGGTGACAGTTATAAATGTGGGTCAAGAGATTTAGAAAACAAAGTTACAACCCCAATTCAAAAAAAAAAAAAAAAAGCTGAGACACTGTAAATAAATACAAATAGGGTCTCATACAACTGTGCAGTTTCTTCTCAGGTGTATGGTCCTTATCTATATAGGGTTAAATTTAGTCTTTATAGTGTTCAAATTTTAGTTAAGAAAATCAGATTCATGAGTAACATCAGCATGACAAAAATAGGAATCTTTATTTTATACTGTATATAAAAAATAAAAAATGCTGTAAATGCACATTTCAGGCTAAGACTAGATAATCTAACGTTGGATTTATGGTGACACAATTTGATGTAGATAAATTTAGTTAATGTTATTTAAGAAAATTAATGTCTAGTTGATGCTGGAGTCATGTGTTTTTAATAAGTTAGTAATATGCTTTTAGAATTACCCCCAGCAATGCAATGTCACTAAACATTCAAAGAAGTAATGTTTTCTACAACTGCCTAGTCAGTGGGGACATTAAAATGCAGTCCATTTACTCTTAAAGACATAAGATCATGTGTGGCATTGTTCACCACAGTCATGGTGCTTTTTTAAATAAAAAAAAAAAAAGAAATTTTAACACTAAAAAGAGAGTAAATGTATAGAAAAGGACCATATACACTGACAGTGTAAGACTGTTAACTGAACAGTCACTAGGAGCATCCATGCCTCTGGATACTGTCTGTGTTTGTCAAATGCACAAATGCAGTATAATGCTAAGATCCATATATGAACATGGTCCAGATCCAACTGTCTTCTCTGGACCAAAGCTCATTTAAAATGGACTGGGGTCAAATGTCAAACTGTTGGTCAGATAATCCAAAATTTGAAGAAGAAAAAAAAAAACATCTGGCCCAGAGCAGAGACACAGCAGTATTTTAGGACTGTGTGACTTCTGGAAGTGTCACAGACATTGTTCCAGTACAGAACAATATCTGTTTTTAATGCTATGTTGCTTCAGGGCCTAAAGATCAAGAGCATCCAATACCTCCAATACAAATAATAGACACTCCCCTTCTAAAATGCAACAAATGGTTGGGAAATTTTTCTCAATGTAATTCTTCTGATTTCATCCAAACTTCTGTACTCCTTTTGCCAAAAAATCACATGCATAGGTGCATAAATTGTTGTTTTCCAGCTTTACCTCCTTTACCCCACTGGTCCTGTATTAGGACGAGACGTTGGAAAATTACACATCAGTGAGACCTGCATGTGGACTGTTATCACTGTATACACAACTGCTCCCAATAAAAGACATTTAATAGGCAGGCTTTAATAACAACTGGGGAAATCCATTGTCCCTAAAGCAAGACCAAATTTATCTTTTAATTTTATAACCAACATCTGTTCATGTTGTTCAAGCCATAAATATGTCTAACTAATAATTAAAAGCACTGGTCCCAAAGCATATACTGTACCAGTCACTTTTCTCTTATCATCTGATAGGCTAAGTATATTTGTATTATGCCAGACCCTAATCTTTGTGCCATTACCAAAAGCTATAATGAGCAACCGGCAAAGGGCAAAAGCTGTTCTTTGGCGAACCAAATTGTCCTTTTCAGATTATTGGCTGTGAAATGAACCATATTGGACAGAGCAAATGGATAGGTCAAATACATTGGTTTCACTGACCCAGCATCCATTGCACCATGCTTCAAGCCAGTAATTATTTACAAAACACAAATGCAGCCTGATCGTTGCACAGGAAGACAATGGTTAAGACTGTATATTGAATTTTGTGATGAGATGCAGAGTGGCAGAGTCGTTAGCACATGTGAAGTGGTCACATTACTGATAACTTTTTGCCTGATGCGTGGGGACATTTATTCATTCACCATGAGGCAATTTAGAGTCAACACATGATGGAGGGAGGGAGGAGGAGGAGAGAACCCACAGTAACACAGGGAGGACGTGCACACTCCACTCTAACAGCTGTGTGCTGGCTATACACTGCACCTAAAAGATTAATGGAAGTCTGTGCGACGTGGAATGCATAAATCATAAACTATCACTTGTTCACACTGTGCAAGTGTTCAAACGCTGAATCCTGACTATGACCAAAGTCCTGGAAATCACTCCCGGATTTCTGAAGTACCGGAAATGACTGCATGTATCAGGAACACTTCCAGAAGTCACTGTCTTTAGGCACTTGGGCTGAAATGATTCATTGATTTATTCAAGTAATTCGAGTAGGTAGTAAAAAGCTTCAATTAATGTGGAGAACAATGTTTCAGCGTGGTTAATGCACAACACACTAGCGCCAAGTAGGGAGGGCTTGGCAATAAAGTTTTTAATTTTGAACTATAGCTCTATGTTGTCTGTGTTGTGGCTAACGCTGCTGCTAGCTTCAGAGCAGATTAAATATTGTCTGTAGGTCACCAATAATCACAGAGTAAGGGTTAGGGTCACATTATCTATGTCAAGGCTTTGAGAGGTGGCAGCAAACAGCAGTGTGCAGTGATACTTTGTTTCTGTATGCAGAATAGCCATGTGCTTGATCATTTTTAGCATCTTTTATTTAAATGGTGTATCACTGGAAAAAAGCAATATCTACATTAGTTCAAATAATATTTGCCAGTGTAGTAAGATTTTTTTTTCTTATTTTAAGTGAAATTTTCTTACGCCATAGGCAGATATTTCGCTTGAATTAAGTAAAAGAGATAACACTTTATTTTAAGGTCCATCTATTAACCATTAACTAGGTGCTAATTAGCATGCTAGTTAGTGGTTAGTGAGCATATTCTACAACTAAAAATAAACATATTCTCCTTAATAAACTCATAATTACTGCTCATTAGTAGGAAGTAAGGAAGTTGTTGGACATAAATTATGATCTTAATAAGATTTTTGGAGTATGAGCATTTTGGGGGAATAGTACCACAAAAAAACTTACTAAGCTCATAATTTATGTCCAACAGCTTTCTTACTTCCTGCTAATGAGCAGTAATTATGAGTTTATTAAGAAGAATATGTTAGTTTCTGATTAGTTGTAGAATATGGTCACACAGAATATAGGGATTAATAAATGCTTTATAATTACCAGTTAAGAGCTAATTAACTACTAACTAGCATGCTAATTAGCACCTAGTTATTGGTTAATAGGTGGACTTGAAACTAAAGTGTTACTGTAAAAATAATCTAAATTCAACCTAGTAAAGATGACTCAATTTAGGATTAATAACCTGAATTCAAGTCATTTTAACTAATGGAGATACAGATTTTTTGCAGTGTAATAGAGCTGGCCATTAGATGCAGAGAGGGTTGAAACTAGGGGCAGCAGTAAAGGTGGAATACCCAGGCTAGGGATCTAGACATCAGCTACCTCCAGGCTGCGTCGTGTGCAACGCCTTTGCACAGTTTCTCTTGCCTTGTACTGTACAGCCTCACCTGATACAAGGCCAACAGTCCATGAAGCCGTACCTGAGTGGCCCTTAATGGAAAATAGGTTGGAATGACGTTTTCAAAGCAGTAAATGAGGCCTAACCCTGGACCACTCCAAATCTGGCGGAGCTGACGCCGCACTTCCAGCCCGTTGTGGGAGAAATCTCATTATCTCACAAGTGCCATGATTCTCGCCGGTCTGTGCCGTTTTATCGGCGAGGTGACATGGTGCCGGCGCTGTCCACAGTGACCGTATCCATGACAACCAGCGATTCATCTTCCCCTTGATTATACTCGGACATCATTTCTAGGTGGATCATGACAGCCATGACCCTGAGCACCCGCAGATTCACAGGAGTCGCCCTTGTCCTGTTCGAAGGCTTGTCCAGGAGCATAAGCTGTGTGGGATTGACTTTTTATGCAGCAGGGATTGTGCCTGGAAAACCCTAAAATACAGCCAGACAGGTTCATGAAAGTGACATTCAAGGTGAGCCCAAGAGACTAGATGTATATGGTACAGGTGGGAAATGCAATGTTTTGAAATCATATGGAAGAAGTACTCAAATTCTGTATGCCAGTAAAAGTAAGAGGTAATGTTTAAAAAGTAATGTCATGTATAAAAGGTAAAAAAGAACTGCTAGCACTTCAGTGGGAGTAGAGTCGGACAAAGCCACTGACCCCTGGAAGTCAAAAAACAAAGCCACAAAGTTGGTCTGAAACTCACTTTACAGAATGTACCTTCTCTGATTCTAATCCCTGGGAAAAAACACATTGCTGTAGCCAGAATGAGCCAACCTCAAACAGTTTTTGATCCATTCATCACAGATGAGAAGGTACGGATCATTTTGAAATATACAAACCTTCAGGGGATGACCAAAGTTGACTAAACAGACATGAACTAAGCACAAAAAGTATGTTTACGTTGGTGGATTATTTCTTTGTTTTTGCTTCTTGACAATAAATCTTCAAGCAGCATTAGTCACTGTTCCGTGTGGTTGTGTTGGACCCTGACACGTACCAGAGATCCTGATCTTACAGGTGTTCAATGTGGCTGAGGTCAACACTGTCCACTCTCTAACTCTGGAGGTATGTTCTGATAAACCCCACCCAGTGGACTAGTGTTGCCTTGAAGGAGAGAATTTGGTCCCAGCATATAGGATTGCCACTGGTTGCAGAATTTCATCTCGATATCATATTGAGATTTCCTCCAATTTGAGGAAGATGCCTCTCTACACCATCACTCAGCCTCCAGCAAACCATGTGACTATAGGTGCAGCGAGCACTACACTTTGACCTATGAGCCAAGCAGCTTGTGCAGAATCTGGACTCACCGCTGAACATAAGGTTCCTCCACATGTTCAGGTTCTGTGCAGATGCTGCTGAGACCAGCACAGACCTGGCAACAGGCAACTGACCTGACTGTAAGCACCTTGGGGCACCAGAAGCTCAAAACAAGTCAGCAGCAACAGCAAACAAACAAACAAGAAAAACTATAACAAACAAGGGGATTGGAGGGGTCCCAAGGGACATGAACGTGAGTTTTTATTTTTGCAAAATCCTCTCCTACTCAGAATACAATAATTCATCAAAATCTATTTTATTATAAATTATTAACATACAAGGCTTTAATTACCTCAACTAAAATATTCCACTCTGCATTTTTTATTTTGAAAATACCTCATATTTAACTTTTTTCTTATTTACTGGGTGGGTACTTTTGGAGAAAATGGCCTTATAATGTACAAAAAAAATGAAGAAATTAATAAGCTATGATTAAGCTGATGAAAAGCTCTAAGCTTTGAAAGTAGAAAAAATTGGATTTTATAACCATTTTTCTGTGGGGAAAATTACTCACTCACTCTGACCTTAGGTGTAACAATCACATTACAGAACTGGATTTTTTGCTCCTGTTGAGTATTTTCTATAGACCTAATGTCTGCCACTGTCAATGTTAAGGAGGGTAAATTAATGACTCTCTGACCCACTGAAAACAGTTCTGCGACTCACTTTTTGGTTGTAACCCATCCGTTGAGAATTATTTGACTGATATTTCTGTTCTTCATTGCTTCAAAGTCACAGATGTATTTACATTTTCTTACAAATGTATTTCCAGTGATACAGACTGGTATTGTCTCTTACCTGTGAATTCATGCATCCAGAACAAGGAGCAGCCTTTTCCTTCACTCCTCTTGTAATGACAGAGGGACGTGTGATGCAGGTGAGAACAGATACTGGTGAACAGGGCTGCAGCAGGTTGAAGTGACCGGGTGGATGGAAATGTGCTGTCAGTGTGAACCGAGGAGAGGAGCAGGGGGGAGGGGACCATCAGAACTCAAATACTGCCAAGATGGCTTCAAAGCAAAATCGTCCTCCGAGTCTTTGAAGTCACCTCAATGTAATGCATTTTCACAAAAGCAATGAAGCTTAGTGCTGTACTCAAGTAGAGATAGGGAGAAAGCACATAGCCCCTATACATCATCTACATAGTGTATGGGCCTTCAAATAGGTACTTCAGCTGCTCTACACTCTTTTACAACTTACTCTCACAACTTACAACATGTATGCAATAAATGTTTAAACTTTTTACTTTTAACATTAATGAATATTTTACTTTTTTTACTTTTAGGGCTTTTCAAATGTATTTTTCCTCTCATTTTGGCATTTCTTATGCTAGGCTGATGACATTTGTCAAAGATCTTCATTAATAAAATAATTTTAGTGTCACAACTGAAAAAAAAATTTTTTTTCAACTGTCTGGGCAAAAAACTCACACTCTTCCTCTTAAAGTCCTTTTTGTTCCCATTGAGTTATATTAAAATCTCTTATTTTCACTCTACTGCAATTGCAATACAAAAATGTTAATTCCTTTGTAACCCTGTCAGTCAGAGCCAAAAAAAAAAAAATACTCAAACAAAAAAATCACCACAGATCCATTCTCATTGCATTGTGGAAAATAATTCCAGTGTAGGAAATAATTCCCACAGTGCAATGCACAATGCATAATATAACAGTGACTGTAGCTCAAGCCTTTTGGGGGGTTTCAGAGGAAGAATCTGAGTTTTTGCCTTTTTTTGTGTGATTTTCTTCCCTTTTTTTTTTTTTTTTTTGTATTGGCACAAAAAGTAAAAATGTATCAAAATCAGTTTCAGGACAAACCTATCTGAGTAATCCCTGCACCAAAAAAAAAAAACTTCATCTGCATCTTTAAGTAGTAAATTAAAAGTAGTAAAATTTTGCATGTTTTATTTACAAATATGTTAGAATTATGGGAACAAACTGGCATTTAGAGAGTTAAAAATATAAAAATGACTTCACTTTTGTTATGTATGAAAAGCGGCAAGGGTTAATGATCAAAAAACACCACACAGATCACCACATAAACGCTCAAAAAATACAACTCCAACCTAATTTGAACACAGCATTGCAGCGAGTCATTTGTGTGACGTGTGTATGTCATCCCTGGTGTGAATTGTCAGATTAAATAAAACAGAAAGCAGTTCACAAGGGTCAGAAGTAACACTGCTGCTGCTTTGGTGTAAATTGGGGTTAGACATACAACAGTAACAGTAAAGATCTATCTACAATGGGGTGGGTTTCTTGTTTGTGATGTAAATTTACAAGTGTTCAATTAACACTTAAAGAGTTTGATTTAACACTACAAATGCCTATATGGTCTTTATCTATATAGTGCTATAAAATAATCTTTCTTTAGTGTTAAAATGTCAGTGTAAAATGAACTCAGCATCATGACACAGGTGAACAATGCCACACCTGATCTTATCTGGACTGCATTCTCTCTCATCATTGTCATCAGTGTTTGAAAACTTGATTTTTTTAAAATGTCACTTCTGTTTACATTGCATTCATGGGATAATACTAAAAGCAGTATAATCAGTCATTAAAAATATCTAAACACCTCTTTTCCCAAAAGAAAAATATTGAATAAACAAACCATTTAGCTGTACTTATACCCAATACAACATGTTCCTGTTCAACCATGAATCTAAGGAACAGTGACGCACATGACTCCAGCGTCAACTGGACATTAACGTTTTTTTATATATTTTTTTCTTCTTCAATAAAGCTATCATTACTTTCTCCAGTCTCTGACACTGTTAATTTAAGGCCAGAAAATTGACTGTAAATTGTAAGCGTCCCATTCCCCCTTTCCATTCCAAGGCAATGTGATTTTCTAATTAGCTGGGTTAAGATCACAACAGACAGAATCCCTGCTCTAAGTGTCCTTCCACCCAGCTCTGCTCAGTCATGCTATGCACAATGCTCACATTTGTCAAACTCTTTTAACTCCAAGTTGGTGAGGCAGGGTCTTCGCTCTGTGAACTAAGCAAAAATGAAGTTATAAACCAACCAGGGAGCCAGCTTCCTGACTAATGAGATGGATCATAATGGGATTGAGTGCATTGGAAAGCACCTGGCACATTAGATAAGCCATGTATTAAAATAAGCAATTACAAAGTAACAGATGAGCCATTAAATGAACGTGGGGCAATATAAAAGTAACCGGTCGGGTCCATACAAAACATGATGTTAAAGGCAGGCCATATAGGGGTACAAGGATTTTTAAGTAAGAATATTTATATAGAGGAGAAAACATTTGAGAGTTAAAATATTTATTACAATAACTGTAAATTTGCATTATGTGTGTCTGTTTTAGCACATTGTGTAAAGTTACTGCTTAATATCTCTGCTTTATACCACATATCTCTTCATACATATACTTTTTTGCATCTGTGAACATGCATTATGTTAAGAGTAAGTCTAAGACACTTCAACTCTATACAATATTCAATACTAACACATACAGCAAAAAAAAAAAAAAAAAAAGAGACAGCTTTGAACATGCCTTTCATTCATTACCTCAGCTCCTACCTCTCTCCATCTTCAGCTTGCAGAGCCTATGGATTATATAGCTATATGATCTGTGAGATAGGTAGAGAGGCACTGCAGTACAATTTTAATGTGGCAATGTTTTATACCTAGTACAGTATATTATGGGTGTAGCATTGTGCATTAGTATGGCCCAGTGCACCAAGAAGGCTGTGGTTTGAGGAAGCTAAAGATTTAGGCTCTGTACTTTTAAAAGGGCAAAAATTGTTTATTATTAATTTTCTTCTTGAATCCTTTTGCTGTGTTACCAGCTATGGATGTATGTTTGACATTCTCTAAACTTTGGGTTGGAGCAGTACTGACAGTTCTGGACCAATAGCGTGCCAGTACTGATCAATGGAAAGAGAATTTACCCCTGAACTGGAAGATCTTGAGTTTGAATCCAGGTCTGAGCACCATATCTTTACCATTGAAAGATAGGACCAGTGCCTTGGCAAAGGTCTATGCTCTCTGAGTGCTTCTAGTTTAGATATTTATTCTTTTTTCTTTTTTTTTCTCTCTTTTGGCTTATTTATTTATTTTTGGAGTGTTTTTCAACATTAAAACACATTTATCACAGTACTGTATAATAAAAACTTTATAAGACAAATATATAAAATGTGACATTTAAGGGAGAGCTCTTGTTATTGTGGAATTGACATACTGTAAATGTACTGTACATTGCAGCTGTGACATCCAGTGCTGACTGAGATGGCGCTATTATCTCTGTTTCAAACCATAATTGAAACCATCCGGAAGACTTTGAGGTTATTGATTTATGGAATAACCCAATCATTACTATTCCAGGAGTAATACTGTAAATTAAATGTTAGATGAAAGATTGTAACTGTCTTCTTTCCATTCTCTGTCTACACCGAGATTTGCATAAAGCCATCCCCAAAGCGAGGATACAATCTGGCCTGGACCTGGTTTTAGCTTGAGTTATGTTCAATATCACAACATTAATATCAGTGAGAGATAATTCAGCCTTGAGAGGAGACAGAGCAGCTGCGGTAACAACACCTGATCCTGTACACGTACCACAAAAAGTACTACCTTTCATCTGGATACAGCAACTCAGCCAACAGATTTAGAAGGTTCTTCCACTCACTGCCAAATGATTTACTGACTCAAATAAAGGTAAGAAAGAAGAAATGTAATAAAAGAATATTACAAGAATAAGAATATGAATTAGATAAGGGACTTGAATCTCAAGGAAGATGAAGTTTTGGATGAGAAATAGTACTATTTGGGTTTTCATCAGATTGTTTTTATGTCCATTGTTTGAAGTATCGCATCAGAAACGGTTGAAATGCCAAAATAAAAACCCATATTTGGAGAAAAAAAACACTTTATACTTGCTAAAAAATAAAAACGTTTGTCGACACTTGTAAACATTTTCTCTAATGTTAAAATAGGGCCAGATAATGCAGGTAAATATGGTAGGATTTTTTAGGGTAATTTTATGTTTTAACATGCAAATTATCCATTATCTACATAGAAATGTACACATTTGTATACATTTAAAAGAACAAAATCTGAAAATTGGATTGAGCCAGGTTTTAAATACATGATTTATTTTGTTGACAGATGAGATATCTTATGTCTGTCCGTAAATAAGAAAATATTGCCAAAAGCCTTAAAAAATGTTTTTAGGATTAAAATGCCCATCAACAAATTGTTCAGTTAAAATGTAGTTAATTATAAGACTGGAAAATTTCGTGCTTCCATTCTTTAACAGGAAAGTCCCATTGAGATTCACAGATTCTCTTTTCCAAGGGACCAAACTAGCATAAAATTTAAAAAACGCAACACTTTTAAGTGAAGTGAAGCTGTTTCTTGTTTGTCCACTGCACCAGACACAGGGGAACAGTGTCACACATGACCCTAATGTCTTTAAGAAAAGAAAGTGTCTTTGTTACACCATTTCTGCCATCATAATCTATATTTAGGGCAGTTCAAGCTAAGTTGTATTGCTGGAGTAATGGACCAACCATGACTCAGGCCCCAAACTCACTGGATGCTTAACTGCAGCGTGGTGACACCGTCAGGGAACCGTTTTCACTTCAGCGCCCAGCTCAGCAGATCAGAGCTTGCCTGGAAAATCCAGACTGATATGTCTCTGTGTTATTCTACAGAGAAATATCAGTCTGGTCACCACGCCGTCCGCAGTGGTTTACTCAAATCCAAACCGTACCGTGCATTTTCATTGGTTTATTTAAGTCACGTGTTCTTCGCGAGCAGCGTCACTCGTACACGTCTCCTCGCCGACAACAATCAAGATGGTGCATCGAGGAGCCGAGAGTTTGTTTCATTCAGTGGTATGGTACGGTAATGTTGAAATAACTCCCTCGTTCCTCCCTCGTGGCTTCACTACTCCGTTTGTTTACTTTCTCATTTTCTTGTCGCTTTGTTAACGTCACGTCCGCCATTTTCTGATTGGCTAACTCCGCTGTCCGTTAATTCGGGTTTGCTCCGCCCTAGAAATCGAATTGATTCTAAGGCGACCAGACTCATCCGCTGGTACAGCGGTGAGTCTGGAATTTCCAGGCAAGATCAGAGCAGCCACACTGCCTGCGTAAGACGCGAGACCTGGTTGACAGGTCCGTCGACGCAACTCTCCTAGAAAATCAAACCCACGCTGAATTTTGACGCTGACGGCTGGCGCTGGGTCGCGTTTTTCACCCAAAATACACACAAAATTAGCATATATTGTTATATTTTGGCAACTACTGTGAGCACTACCCATACCTGATGCATTTTTTTAATGTTTGGGGGATTTCTGGCTCTGATGGACTGTGAACTAGGACTTTCACTTGTACTGTAAAAAGTCTCGCATTTGGAATGTCCAGTCTACTGAGAGAGTAAACACATGCCTCTTTGGTCAAATCTAGTCACCATAGGTCTGTTGGCTGTGGCTGTACTCTCATATTGACTTCTGAATGGCTTTTCTGTAGAGAGAGGAGGAGGAGAGAGGAGCTGCCAGCAGTGAGTGTGTGTACAACCTTGCGTCGTCGCGACGCAGCTGTGACGCCAGTGCACTCGCTGCAGTGCCTGGTGCAGCCAGTGTGTTTGGGGCCTTAGAGGAACAGTGTCATGTATGACTCCAGCATTAAATTATGATTTCTTCCTCAATGTACAACTCCAATTGTCCTATCAAAAGAAATGAAATCTGAACTCATTGTTGCTTTTGTTAAACATCAGTGAGCAATGCTTCAGACTAAATGCTGACACTTTCATCAGTGAGAATCATATATATATTACCTTGAGTTAATTTAACCCTTTATTGTGTGATTAGTATATTTTCATATTTTATCCAAAGACATATACAAAATAACAAAGTTTCCCCCAAACAACAAATAAGATAAACAACCTAAGACAAACACAGAAAAAAAGGGGGAAAGAAAAAGACACCAGGAAAAATCCAAGAACAGTCAGGATTACATCTTCTAAGCCAATACTGGTTTTCATTATAATATTAGCTATGTTCATTATTATTATTAATTATTATTATTACTATTATAATCATCACCACCATTATTATTATTATTGTTTATATTAATGATGATAACAATAATCCATAATTATTATCAGTATAGTCCTGCGTTTTGAGTTCCACAGTCAACTATTACTGATTAAAGAGCCATTTATATGTTGCAAGAGCCTGTCCCATTTCATGTTATGTTTATCTCCCCTGCCCATTTGCAGGAAGGAGATTCAGTTCATAAGCTGCCACAGTGGAAAGTAAATTGTACCATTCTGCATTAGATGGTGCAAACTGTGTTTTCCATTGCTGAACTAGAAGTTTCCTACCAATCATTAATGCAGTCTGTACAAATTCTCTGTAATTGTTAGGAATTAAGTATCTGATAAGAGATGGGCCACCCAAAATATATAACCAATACATTCTATTAACAATTTTAATCTGGATTAATCTAGTACTAATATTCCTTGACATGTATTTAGAAGAATGCAAAATATCACTTTAGTGTTTGTCTCTAAAGGAACAATCAAAATCTTTTTCCCATACATTTTTAGAGCACTATTAGAGCTAATCTTACCTAAAAGTAATGAATAAAAAATGACGCTTCATGTCCCTTACCCAGGCGAGATAGCATTAATGCAGGTATTTTATCCATTTGTGGGGGAACTGACTTTTAAAGACTGATTTCAACAGGTTATGAATAAACAACAACAGGCAATTTGCCAATACAAAAACAGGGGTTATACCATTTGCTGGATGACATGTTTTTAAAAAGGTCAAAATTCAAAATATTTGCATGTGTCACAGGCAAGGAGGCAGACAAATAGGAAACCATTGGCAATGTTGGACACAGATTTGCTTCAAGGTCATACCAGGGTGGTGCCCGTTCTGGTGGGAGGGCCCACTGTGCTTGGTGACGCAGACAGAAAGCATAGTGGTACAGCAACAGATTTGGTATCCCCAAGCCTCCCACATCTGTTCTTTGCTGTAATCTTTCCAGTCCAATTTTAGCTTTTTTACCATTCCACAAGAACAGATGGCAAAGCTGAGTGAACCTATAAAAATATCGGCCTGGGATTGATATAGGTATCGAGTGTAGATACATTTAAATTTAGGAACAACAGACATTTTTAAAATATTAGCTTTGGTCCACAGGGACGGATGTAATAGTGTCCATCTCTTAATATCTTCAAAACTAATGTGAATTTAACACTTTAATAATTTGCTATGTAGCAAACACGTGACTGTTGACATTGTTGTACTTTTGTGTGGACAGTTGAAGAAACCACAATATTTCTTTAACAACCAAAGTAAAAATCTTTGTGGTGTTGTCTTTCCCAAATGTAGGGATCGATGTTGTAGCCCATACTGCTAGTACCAGCATCAATATTTCTGCTTTTTTTGTTTGTTTGTTTATCACATTCAATCTGGTTATCACAAGCTGAGCTAGGCCAACATCATACCTTGCCTGATCATAACTAATTGCAGTCTGGTCTCCAATTTTTATACTTCTCTTGTTACTTCCTAGAATACCACCCTTATGTAAACACAAGGACTTGAATGAGTCTTTAAAAGAAGAAGTCCTCCATAACATTGTTCAGAATGACACAGTCTGTTTACATTCAGACCAAAGCCAGGCTCACTGCATGATTAAAACCTCTCGCTGGATTCTTCCGCTTGAGAAAGAGGATCCGACCAGTAGCGTGCGGTGACTTTTTCAAGTGGGCAAGCAGACACCTTGACTTCTTTAAGTTTTTTATATGACAACATTTTGATTTAATTAAAATTTAATTAAAAATCACTTAACTGCAATCCCATCAGTGCTTCCCCATCTCCACTTCTTACGAACATGTCTGACACTTAACGATGTACGTGAGCCTATCATTTATATGACATGCACTTTTATGCACCAGCATGTACTCATGAGAAACATGAACAGGATTTAAGCTACAAACTATGACTTATCTGTAGAAACTCTCTTAGACACTTTGGCTGCGACTCCTTGTGGAAAGTTTTGTTGTCTAATGCAGCTCATGCGCACTGTAATGTATGGCACTGTAAGCTGCACAGTACGCTGCTTATCGCCCGCTGCTGTCAGCCAGAGATCTCTGTCACTGAGCCTGAGATTGACCACAGCACGCATGTGTGAGCCTCCAAAACTGGGCCTCTGCTTGACAAGACCCAGGCAGAAACAGTGCACCATGACTCCGCCTCCACGAAGGAGAAAATGACAGAAATGAATGACAGAGAGGCAAACTAGCTTGCCTTGACAGTACCTGGAGTGGCCAGCAGGGCGCAGAAAAGTACACACTGACTGAAAGCAGGTAAGAGACTGATTCTCTATGGAAGTGAACGGCAAAATGAAACGTTTGGAGAGATAGCGATTTAATTTCATTATAGTTTTAATCCGTGTGTTTTTTAGATTTGATTGGTCAAGCACTGCTTGCCTTGCTTGCCCTCACGGCACGCCCATGGATCCAACTACTGTCACACTGTACAACTGTCCACCAATCTCAAGCTATGATTAGCAATTTTGCTAAAACTAATTAATCTTTTGTTGTCTATGGCATAAAAATGCACAGAGTAACTCAGACTTTCCATGGCAATTAATTTGGAATTAACTGGTTGTGAAGGCTACCATGTCTTCCTCCAACAACCAGAGACAACTTACAGAGCATGCAGTGCTTGCAGCTGCCACTCAAATAGCACTTTTCACCTGGGGTTTGCCATTTGATTGACAGTGGCTGAGCAAGTTGACCTGTCAGCAACTTAGCTCCTGTAACCCATAAAGCAAAGCCACAAAAAAGTAAAGTGAAATAGGTAATATCTCTAAAATACCTCTGAAAAAAGGAGATGCTGCTACAATAAGAACGGGGAAAGAATCTTTTCATGGGTTAAACCAGTCTTAAAAGATTCTCAGTCAGTTTTTTGTGAGCTATGCCACAGTAAATTCTGAGTTTTCCACTGTAGGGAATATGACTCCATTACCCTATGCACTGCTGCTCGGTTTGTGCATTCAAGCTGTTAGATCCTGGGGTTTATCAGCTCACCATTTAATGGGGTCCTGGCTTTAGATTAGTTGGACTTTGTCTAAACCTAAATCTACAAGCACTATTTAAGCTGAGGTTGAGGTAACTCACCTGATTCTAACCACCTGGCCTCTATCCAGCTTCCTCTGTATCATACACCGACTAAGGAGACCCGTCTTGTAGTGGATATAAAATCAGTTCAGCGAGTTAAATGGTGGCTAACTTCTAATGGATCCTGGCTCTTGTTAGTGATCAGGTAAGTTTTAAAGGCTAGGAAAAGAAGCCTTAAGGACAAACGTATCTGTAGTGGCCCAAACTATAATGACCAGCCAGAGCTGTTGTAATGCACTCAATGCTCCTAGCTTTTTACATCCATCCATAATGTACCAAAAGACGACAGGAAATTTGAATGGAATTTTTGTAGTTTAATGCAGGTTTTTAGTGAAGCATAGCACAGCTCATTGTTTTGAATTACTACATCTTGAAATTGTAAGATTTAGTAACAAAACATCCAGTAATCCATGCCATATGAGATCCAATTCATCTTCTTCTTATCTTCAACATCACAGTTCAGTGGTACTTCTGTCCAGAGTATGATCCTCCTGGGTATGTGTCTTCAACTGAAGTTGTTTTCAACCCAAACGATTCACCCTCATAGGCTATGGACAACTTGTAAAAATACACATGCTGATTTAATTTTTAAAAGTATTTAAATGAATTTTGCGAGGGCTGGCTGGATCCTGTGCCAAAAACTATGGGGCTCAATGGAGAACATCCCAGACAATGACTAGTAACTCGCACAGCAGACATAACTAGACACTTGGCAAAAAATGCCATTTTGGGTCAAGTCTGTTTTCTCTCTGGTAATGATTAAAACGGTAAAATTATGCACAAATTTGACCCATTTGACTCAAAATGGCATTTTTCAACAGGTCCAAAGCTGTCGTCTGTGACCAAATTTTAAGAGTGCTCAAAACTGCCTTAAAATGCATCAGAACAGCTCCAAATACTCCCAGAAGTACATATCTGTGCATAATTTTACCTTTTTAATCATTACCAGAGAGAAAACAAACTTAACCCAAAATGGCATTTTTTGACAGGTCCGTAGCTGTCGTCTGGGACCAAATTTGACCAAAATCTGAAAGTGCTCAAAACTGCCTTACCATGCCTCAAAACAGCCCCAAAAAGTCCTAGAAGCACCAATCAGTGCATAATTTGGCCTTTTTAACCATTACTGGAGAGAAAACAGACTTGACCCAAAATTGGTCCAGTCATTTTATGATTATGTGTTAATCCAATTGCATTCAGATGTAGTTTAATCTGTGTTCATCTGTTCTGCCCTCTGGAAATCTATCTGATATCAACATAAATTAAACTATTTTTCTGTATAATTGTTGTATAGGAAAAGTGTTAAGATGGCTCGTCAGGCAAGAAATTGTGTGGATGAAATGAGAAATGCAGCAAAAGTTAAAAGAAAACAGAACACAGCCTAGATCTCAACAGGAAAGAGAACATCACAGTTTGTCACTGTATCTTATTGTTTCCCCATTCTAAAATGTCTCTACACCCACGTCCACAGCAGGAGGGTGGCAGCTCACGACAGCAGCTCCGGAGGTGGCTGGGTGTTGTGAGCCTCCCTGTCATCTGGGGCCACCAGTCCACAAGGTTTGAATTAATGAATTGGAACAAGATTGCAAAAAAATAAAAATAAATAATAATAATAATAATAATAATAATAAAATAAAATATTTGGCTTTATTATACAAAATGATATGTCACTGAGATGGAGATGGCTTAGATGTGTACAGAGGAGGTTTAGTGAATCTATGGGAGAAGAATATAAATTTTCTATATAAATGGATCACTTACCATCACTGGAAACCTAACTAATTGCACATGATGTGTTTCCTTGCAAGGAAAATTGCAATTTATCAAAAATTTTTAACGGAACATTTTCTTGTGTCTTAAGGTTCTTTTATAGTCCTATTTTATATGTAATTATTTTTTTCCAGTAGTGGCATTATTAGAAATGCCCAGTACCGAGATTAATGTTCAAGCTCATTCATTTCTATGAGGGAGCAAAATAAGAATATTAATTTAGACATTTTTGGGCAGTGGGAACAAATGTATGTTGTTTATATATTTATTAAAAATATTCTTAATTATTATGACCCAGATCTGAGTCTGGTCCAGTTGCTAAAGTGAACTTATAAAAGTAGGATTTGTGGTGTTTGATGAATTAAATTGTGGTCCAACACATTTCTGTAACTTTTACTAGTCCTGCTTAACATTGAAATTCAGAAATGAAGAAATTTCGTTTTGAGCTTATATGCTAATTATAAATGCTAATTGCTATGCTAAATGAAACAGCTAAGCCTTGACACACTCACACTGTTTTCTAACCAGGCTCTGATATTACTTACATGAGGTCCAGCGGTTGTCAGTTGCCAAACCTCTCTGGATATTTCATAATTTGCTATGTTTGGTGGCTAGTGCTAATTCCTCCAATAAAAAATGTATTATTGTCTGTTTACCTTCCGGTACCAGTCTTCGGAACACAAAGATTAATGTTATTGTTACAGCATTTATACTTCGAACCATATTCCATGTCAGCGTCTGTGTGATGTTAAATAACCAGTATGGGACAATCGGCTACAGGCAAAGATTTTACCAAGACAGAAGAAAAAAGAGCAACAATAACAAACAAACATGGCGGTGCAGGCGGTGGTTTTTACACCACATTTATTTAAAAAGGGCCTAAAGGAATATAGCAGTGCTTTGTTCAGCATTTCAATATGCCGTGACTAACTTTCTCTAGTCGCTCCTTTGACTGTTGAGATGTGTTCACTAGCACCGCCAACAGTCAGCGCATGTACTGCACCATTCATCTGTATCCACAACATAGAGACAACCGATTGAGATATTGGTATTGAGGTTTCGAGTCCTGCCTCTGACAGTTTGATGAATGTCTCTCTCTGCTTTCCTACTACTCTTTCCTAAAAATAAAAATAAAAAATAACACACACAGAGTTTAATGTGGTTAAATTTAACTTTGTTTTACAGTTTAAAAGAATAAATATACTTATGGATAGAGACATGCTATAATACAGTATAAACATCTATTGCACTTTTTGAGATACATTTTACATGACACTCATTGGGAAACTGAGAGCTGCACACGAGCCAGTTTAAAACAGCAAAATCCATGAGTCTACTGTGTTTTTTAACTGTACTGAGATCTGTTTGCCTCTTTCCCACTTACCTTTGTTCATCTTTTTTTAGTTCAAAAGTCAAAAGAGCAGCTGTTTGGTCAGAACCACAGTCTGTAGAAGCTTTCACACCTGAGGATTTGGTCCAAACTAAACTGAAAAGTCCAAAAACCAAATAGCACATATGTGAAAGACCCCTAAAGCAGTGATTTTCAACTGGTCAGACAGAATTAGGATGTGAATAGGTTGCGTGAAGATTGAATATAATTCTAAATATTAACTTGTACAAAGCCTAATATTGCTTTATCAAATGAAATGGCGAATCAGATCTTAAAAGCATGTGCCACTAACATCATAGTAAATCAATACAAAAACATTTTTTAAACTGTAGTAATAGCATAATAGATCATACGCATGTCTCTATAAAATCAGCATAAACAAGAGTTTCCCCTCTTTATATTAGAACCTTTTTGAGGCACATTTTATTTTCAGATGAGTCTCTAACAAGTGTGAGCGCAGCGCTGTGAGGCAAAAGCGACCTACAGCGCTGACCCTCGCCCACTGGAAGCAGCTGGGGAAATAGGGAGGATGGCGAGATTGCGCGATAATAGCCAATGATAAAAACAAGAACGAGACCAAAACAATCTTTAATTACAAGAGGAAGGCCAGAAAATAATAGTGTAACTTGACATCACTTTGTTGTTGTTGTTGTCATTGGCATCATTTCAGGACTTTTCCTCTACAGTGGGTGAGTTCATAGAGTTTGAAAGCTTTGTTTTTGCAGAGTCGAATTGCGTGTGTTTTTTAAAACATTTTTATGAGACATATAAATGTCTCATAAAAATGCATGCATTGTTTAATTACATAATGTATTTGAACAATGCAATATATAGCTTATTATTATAAAATTGTGATACTCCATGTACAGTTTCGGTTTCTACTTTGAAAATTCGGATGTTGCACTCAGTCCCCGGGTTGGTGCGATCTACTCTGTGTAAATTGACGAGAAGTAGGAGCACCATCGCAGGAAAATAGAACTGTTGCTTATCTCCAACGAAGCGCCGCACACTTTTGATCCAGAACCATGGTGTGGCGCTGGCAGTGGAAACAGTCTCATTCACAAGAGAGGTGTGTGCAGTGCGTGGCACTCACGCTTGCAGTGGAAATTGGGGGTTAGGGTGCATTCACACCATCCCTGTTTGGTCCACTTTAATCCCACTCCAGTTCATTTGCTCAGAAAGTCTGGTTTGTTTTGGGAGGTGTGAATGTGCAATCAAACTCTGATCCAGACCAAAAAAGTGAACTCTGGTCCACCTGAAAAGGAGAGTCTCGGCTCAGTTGACGTGAACCCTGGTGCAGTTCAACAGCAGATGTGAACGTAAAGCGGACCAAACATGGGTCCAAACCCAGGAAGCAGACCATGCAGCGGGGCTTTGTGGGTCAGCGCAACCAAAACAAACGCACGTGTACAGCGATAATGAGAGAAATTGCTCACAGTCAGATGTGTAGTGAGGAGGAGATATAAGCCCTGATAGAGATGTGTGACCACTCATAAAATCAAGCAACTTTTCAAGCTTATAAGCGGAAAATGGAATGGGAATACCCTGTACAGTAGAGCAGTGACGCCAAAAGCTTATATTGTGATTAATTGATTCTACCAGTAATATGCTAAATAAAATTGGTCATGCCCTACCTTGCTCAGCGTCTGTAGTCTATAACATGAACAGCAGGGATCTGTAGTTGTCTGTCTCTCTGCCCTGTGTCCACTGCCTCGGCTCAGTGGAAAAATAACATTCTCTGTGGTCTGCTGCCTCGTCTGCCGCTCAGGCCGAGACCCTCCTTGATACGTAGATGTCTGAAACATTTGTAAGTCCAAACAGAAATCAGGAAAGGAGAAAAAAATGTCCCTGGTTCAAAATTAAATAGAATGACAAAAGGGAAGACTCAAGTATATACACTGTAGATGTGTTGCCCTTAATTTATGTTTCCATGACTTACCAATATTTTTCACATGACTTTAAATTAAGAATATTGTAGTAGCTTGACCACAGTGGTGTATATGAGAAAAGTGTGTGCGTGTGTATGTGTGTTCAAACAACCATTTAAATTCTTATTCATATGCCTTTGTATGCTATGTATGTAAAAGGCTGAAATGTCAGGGATTAATTGGCCACTGTCCTAGATTTAACCTGCCCTAGGCCACACTACCTTTAGGACTACCTTCATATGCCTAGTTTGCCCCTTTCTATAGACAAAATAATCTGCTGCATAGGGCCCCATAGGCGTTACAGGGCCCCTAAACAAACTTTAACATGGTCAACTTAAGTAAACATTTGCACCTGCCTCTCCAAAGTGCTAAATGTACACTCAGTTTTAGCTCACGTAGACATGATAAATACAATAGCAACCACTAAATGATTATATCTGCATTTTCTCCACCTTGAATTTTGCATGTTCCAGCGAAAACTACCCATTTTACATATTCATTGTCACTGGAGTGAAATCATTTAGCACGTGTGAAAGATACTAACCTCAGCTATGCCTGGGTTTGCTCCATTTTTAGCAGGTTTATGCATTCAAGAAAAACATTTGAATTACATCTATCAACATCTGGTTTGAGTCTTATAAACGGCCAAGCTCTGCCTATCGCCTCATCACAACAATCGTAGCTCCTGGACGGTCCACATCGCTCATTTTGAAATCACTATTATCTTGGAAAGAGCTAAGAGAAACTAAGCTAAGAGAAGGGGTACTACAGGCAAGGGCAAGGGCAGTGGAGCAAAAGCCTCAGCCAGGCGAGCCCAGAAGCCTCCAACTCTTCTTCCCAGAGAGCAATCTTCAGACTCAGAGGTGCAAGAGGAGGTCCCAGAGGTCCCAGGAGGATGTTGCAACAGCTGAAGAAGGGACACTGGACACCAGCCTGTCTAACAACCATAAAAGTCTAAAAAACGGGTAAGATTCCGCCCGAGTAACGATGAAAACGTCAAAAAAAAAAACTGCCAATTGCTATTGGAAGTTGGCCAGTGCAAATTTTGAACATGTTCAAAGTTTATAACAGCTAGCACTGTCTGGCAACGTCTAAATACATCTGAAAACCATCTGAAAAACACATAAAAACATCCAATAATTGTACGCCTTCATTATTTCAAACAGAATCCTTAGGTGGCGCAGTGGGACAGGATAGTGCCTAAATACCGTAAGTTTAAAGTCATAATAATATAATAGGGTGCAGTTAACACAATCAAAAAATTGTCTTGAACCCTCCAACCAAGGCCTGTTCATGGGAAAATATTTTCATGTTGTTTCTGTGGATTTTTGTGATCACATATTTAGTTGAAATAGTGACTGCTTTTGAATCATTTTATTCGTGTTTTACAGATTCAATTCTGGCACACTTCTTCAAACTCTTCTTAGGTCCTACTTCTAGACTCGCGACTTGGACCTGAGACTGGAGACTTGGACTTGATCCCAAACCCCTTACCAGAAATTCCTATGACTGAATTCTTCCACTTTTTACTTGCCACTTGAAATTGTTTTTCTCATTAATCAATCTGGAGGGCAGGCGGCACCATTCAAAGTGAGCAAATGAAAACAGTCAAATGGCCTGGAGTTGGCAGACGCGACACCAGCTCTGGTCCATAGCCTCAGTGACAATCATGGAACAAAGAGTATGAGCCATTTCTGGTCTGTGCGTGTCGGCTAATTCCAGTAATTATCACAGTGAAATGTGAAAGGCCTTGATGAGATGACGTAAAGCTCTGATTGTGTTGGACCAACGCCATCACTGCAATTCAGTCTACATTCAAACTCAGGTCTTTGAATAAGAAGGTAGTCCCTGTTACAGTGTCCCTGTAAGAAAATGTATTTACTACATTTGACTTATACATAATTTTATTGTGAAGTGGCGGATTACCTTCGACTTCATGAGACACTAAAACAGGGGAGTCCAGACAATGGCCCGAGGGCCAAATGTGGCCCACAGACCATTTTATATTGGCCCTTGGGCTGCAGTCTGAACTACCTCAAATTGCTACATGTAGTACTTTTTTGTCGCATGGTTAAATGCTTAATATTTGTGTCAGATGGGCCTGGCATCAAAGAGAAAAATGGAAATTGGTCGTTAGTGGAGCCAAAAAAGTTCAGCTGCACTATGTGCCAGTTCCAAGCCCAGATAAATGTGGGCTTGTGGAAGGGCATCAGAGTAAAACTTGCCAATGAACCCATGATAATGACTCACTGTAGAGACTCTTGGAGAAAATGGAGCAACCGAAAGAGACATTCATTTATGTTGAGATGAAATAGAGTGCCTCTAGACAGTAGCCCTCCTCCACATACTGTATATTTTCCAGTATGTGACCCTCAGTGAAATAAGTTTGGACATCTCTGCACTAGAATGTTCTTTTTCTTATGTTTTTTTCATCAAAACCCTATCCTATCTTCACCACTTGGACATATTTATGGTCTTGTCCCACACAAGACCCAGGAGACTTAGCTGACTTAAAAAACTGCCACACACACAAAAAAAAAAAAAAAAAAAAAAGTGAAAAATAGTAAAACACAGACAACTCACAGAACTACTGTATGTCATGGAGCAAGATAGATTCCTTTCAAACAGGACATGTGAGCACCAGGACTCACTAAACTACTAACGTCAGGTTCAAAGTGGTAAAGGGTCCGAGCTATGCCTTTACTTTCTTTCTACTTAAATTTTTTTAAGGACAATATCAGTTTGTGAAAGACTTAAATTCTTGTGTCTTTGTAAATACTAGTTATTTTCCATATGTCTGATGATGACACGTTGTACATAATGTTTGTTTGTACATTTTGTGTTTGTAATGTTTATAAATGTGTTCATTTGGGTTCAAAAACTATTACACAAATGTGTGGAAGTGGAATATTCTTGCTGTCATCATGCCGTATGTTTAAATATCTCTGCAAAAAGAGAAAGATGACAAGCTTAAAACCGGGACAGTACCTAAGCCCCGGCAGTTCTGAAGTTCTGCTTTCAAATGGCCAATGCCCTGATCCTCAATTTTGTGAATGTTCTGCACAAGAACTTCCCATCAAAATCATCTACTACTGTATTGTTTTTGACTAGATGCTCAAGTATTTCTCTTTAAAAAGCTGCTGTGCCTTTTTAGACAAAAACGCTGCATTTTAACACGTTTCTATTCTCAAATCTATCTCTGTATAACCTGAACTTTTGCCTGTAAAATGCCACTTGTGAACATGTGTGGATATAGACTTTATTTCACAATAAAATTTGGTGCTGAAAAAAAAGCAGCCCACACTCCTCCTTTGCCTGAGCAAGCAGCCCAGGGCCGGCTCCTGGCATAAACAATCTATGTGGCTGTTTTGGGCCACAACCATTAGGGGGGCCACATGATCAGAAAGGTCTGAAGAGCCATCAGAGTTGGCCCATGACAATGACGATATGCTCAGGGCACCGAATGACTGGAGGGTGACAGCTGCTGCCCTGTGCTACAGTGCAGTGAGTGATGTAAACTGCTGGCATAACAAGCCACAGTACACAGCAAGAAATCATGGATGTTATGACATTTTTTCAGCCCATAAATGTGTGCTTTCTCAGGTTTTTTGTTTGATGGCAATCAACCCCATATTCACAGAGATCTGATTCTGATTATAAATAGGACATTGAAATAATACATTGAATTATTCACTGCGTAATCTGAGACATAACCCCCCGCAGAGGAGCACAATGCATTTCTCACAATAGCTTAGCTGTTATACGGTCATATGCAAAAGTTTGGGCACCCCTCTGAGAATGCATAATAATGTACTCTGTCTTCCCAAAAAAAGATCATAGAGGTATGTAATTCATTTTCTAGTGACATCTGAGTTCAGTTTTTAGTGTAGTAGTATTTAGGTGTATGGAATTCAATGAAATATGAAAAAATGTCTGTGCAAATATTTGGGCACGCTTCTAAGTTTGCTGATTTGAATGCATGTAACTTCTCAGAATGCATTACTTGCAACACAAAACTTGTTAGATTAGCCTTGAACTTCAGGTGCATTCAATAATGAGAAATTTAAGGTGGTAATCAGGAAATGGAAGGACACAGGAAAAGTTGATATTAAGGCCAGATGTGGCAGGCCAAGAAAAAAAACAGAGAGACATCGGCAAGGAATGGTGAGAATGGTTAAAGACAACCCACAGATCACCTCCAAAGACCTACAACATCATCCTGCTGCAGATGGTGTTTCTGTACATGGGTCAACAATTCAGTGCACTTTGCACAAAGAACAGCTGTATGGGAGGGTAGATGCCACGCCACAGACAGAGTCTTGAGGTAGGCAAAAGCTCATTTAGATGAGCAAGATTCATTTTGTAATAAAGTGGTGTGGACTGAAATACCTCAGACGACTTCTGTGTGCAAACTGTTCTGAATTTTTGACCTATGTACAGAAACTCTATCTGCAGCAGGATGATCTTGTAGGTTTTGTAGTCAATAAAGTTTTACTTGCAGAAAACTCACAAAAATACAGGCAACGGTATACTAAAGGGTAATCCAACTCGAGGTACAAAACGAGCAAAGGTCACATCCGACAAATTCAAAAATTCACAGGGAAAATGCGAGACAGCTGTGAACACACAAGGAAACAAAGACAATCTGGCAGGGAACAAAGGGGAAAGGTGGAGACTAAATATGCTCTGGGAGGGGGGACAATAAGACACAGGTGTAGCACATTAGGTCGGGGGAGAGACTCACAAAAGCAGGAAAAGTAAAAGGGCAGAAAGTAAATCTGAAACGAGAGGGACAGGTAAATACTTCAATAAAACATGGCAAAAATAATGCAGAAAACTAAACATAACTCAAATGGCCAGGTTGAGAATGTGACATCCGGTCTTTTAACATGGCTCATATCGATACTTTATTATGAGGCCACAAGCTAGGGCCATTAAAAACCTAGAGCTGGCCCTAGAGCAGCCTCTGTGGTTTCAAGTCCCCATAGCCTAGAACAACTCTAGCTTTTGTGGCTGTTTGACTTGTATGTCATCAGCCAAGTACCATCCACTGATATTCGGGTTGGGCACCTGAAATCCTCATCACAAAGGAGGGGAGGAGGCAACTCTGTCACATAGCACATGCCTGTATATTGATCGAATAACACAGCGCTTATGTGCAATAATCTACATGTATGTGTAACAAAGACATGGACAGACAAATCTTGCATTATCATACCGTTTACCAGAGTGACCAGCTTACCCCATATCTTTCCCCAGTCTCTCTCCATAATTATCTCACTACACTCTCTCTCTTGTCAAAAACACAACAACTTTAAGCTGCTTAATTAAAATAAAATTAAATCTCTGTTTTGTGTCAGTTATGCCTGTTAATCTTACTTGTTTTGTTTTTATTTGTAACGCACCATGGACCTTTATCTATTTTTCCTCGTCTAACACAATTTGCAGATGCTGCCTCTGACAAGTGTTGTTTAGCTGCAGATAAGTTTCAGTGACATTTCCGTTTGTACTTCAGAGTCAGTGTTGGGTGAACTCTGCTCTCTGTGATCTGCTGGGGAGACGACCGGGCCACACTTGTCTCTACAGCTCAATGAGTGAAATTGGACAAGGCACAAAATAAATAGTTTTTTACTTTTAAAAGAACCTTCTCGACCCCAGAGGTGGGATGTAAACAGATCCTTTGACTCAATTTAAAGTATTTCTTTGTGGAAACACATGTTTTCTCAAAGTTTTCCTTAAGTAGAAATGTGTATTCAACTAGGAGTAGTAGGTAGTAGCAGTAGAAGTAGCAGTAGTAGTAGAAATAGTCAAAATAGTTGCAGTAGTAGTAATATTGAATAGTAGTAGTTGGAATAGTGTAGCAGTATTGAGGCAGCAGTAGCTCAGTTGGTAAAGACAATTGCCCACTAACTGGAAGGTTGGTGGTTCAGTTCCCATAACCGGAATTGCATACTGCCATCGTGTTCTTGGGCAAGACACTTCACCCACCTTGCTTGTGGGAATGGTGGTGGTCGGAGAGGCCGTATGGCGCAGAACCGCTGCCACATTCTCCATCAGTGCTCCAGGGCAGCTGTGGCTAGAAGTTGTACTAGTAGTAGAAGTAGTATTATTAGCAGTAGTATTTGTTAAGGCAGTTTATTGGTAGTTTTATTAGCAACAGTAGTCCTCAGTGGTAATAACTAGGAGCAGTAGTAGTAAAGGAAGAAACAGTAGTAGTACCCTCAGCAGAAGTAATGGTAGTAGTCTAATAGTAGTACTCTAAAAACATTGCTTTGTCAGACTCCAAGTGTTACAGTTTTATTACAACTTTCAAATGTCAAACCTGTTTTTCACCATCTTTCTCAGACTAAGAAACAGCTATAAGAACTGCTCAGTCTGATTACATCACTTTGCATGCCTGGCCATTAGGAAGCTTTCTCAGAGTATTCAGACTGAAGAAGAAGGGAATTTCTGCTCCACCAAACTGTGTTTTAGCAGTACTTTGGTGACTAAGTAAAAGCAGTGAAACAAAAACTTCTCTGTTTGTTAAGGCAGAGACATCTCCATTGGGCCCAAGACAAACAGAGATGATGGCAATCTATAATATAATAATATGACCACTGACAAGTGAAGTGATTATCTCTTTATCATGGCACGTATTAGTGGGTGGGATATATTAGGCAGCCAGTGAATCACTTTGTACTCAAAGTTTATGTGTTAAGCCGGGTATACACTGCGTTTTTTGTTTTTGTTTGCTTGTTTGTTGTTGTTGTTGGGTTTTTGTTTTGTTTTTTTTGTCTTAAAAGATTTATGGAAGGCACACTGTGTGACAGGCAATGTGTAAAATCGTAAACTACTAATCGTGTGGGGGTTCAAACATTGAATCAGGGCTATGACCAAAGTCACTCTGAACTAATTTCAGGCTCTAGATGCAGTGTGTTTGCATCGTTGTAGCACCGGTGAGAGCTAGCGATGCTATAGCAAGCGGCTCTATAATTTACCTCTATGGGCGCTATAGCCAGCGGCGCTATAGCCAGCGGCGCTATAGCCAGCGGCGCTATAGCATGCGAGGGTATAGCATGCGAGGGTAATAGCAAGCGACGGTAATAGCAAGCGGCTCTATATTTTATCTCTATGGGCGCTATAGCATGCGGCACTAGCTTACTTTCATGTGCAAGCTTATATGCAAACTTCCAATTATTTGCAAGGAAAAGAAAATAATCCAAAAGGTTGTTACTGCTTTTACTATGATGATACATCAACGTTTATCGATTGGTCACACATCTGACAGAAATCGTAGGTTTGGCCCCATGTCTGGCAGAGATTAGGTTCTGATGGAAAGTTTGTTGCATATGGGGCTGCATATTAGACATGTGGTCATAATGTTATGCCTGATCAAAACTAGTACTTACTTGAGTCAAAGTATCCAGTTACTTTCCCCCCATGGTCCACAGAACCAGACATATTCATCTGTATTCCCTGTGCTGCCCAGAGCCTATCTCCGTACTGTTTACACTTATTCTCTGTCATTATGGCTCTCCCAAAGCGCACACTTTTTCTCTCCTTTTCACTAATCTCCTCTTACTCTGCTGCTTTCCCTAGAGCTCTGATTGATTCCAGACCTATCTCTGTGGTCCCGGTCCCTCCGGCAGATCTCGCAGCACTGTCAGATCTTATCATTGGACTGCCCGGCTGCTTCTTCTCCGTTGTATGTCTGCAAATTTCTGTCACTTCACATTTGTTTCTCTCTCCAACACATGCTGCCATCCCCACATCGCTTCATGCTGGTATTTTGTACATCCCCAATGCTTTACTATGAGCATAAATTGAACTCGAATGCTTGTGATCTTTGCATATGTAGCAGGGGATATGATTTGACTTTTAGAAGAAGTGGTTCCCAAACTGTGGTATGGGTGCCACTGGTGGTACACAGGCTTCTTCTGGTGGTACTCAGGAGTTCTTTGCAGTTTTTTGTACTGATTTAGAGGCAGTTTTATTTCTTTAGTTCTTGATTAGTCCTGGTTTTGTCTTGTTTTAGACCTGGTTTAATCCTGGTATAGGCCTGGTTTAGTGCTTCATTTGTCCTGGTTCTGTTCTGGTTAAGTCCTTTATTTGTCCTGGTGTATCCTTGTTTTGTCTTGTTTTAGACTTGGTTTAGTCCTGATTTAGACTTGATTTAGTCATTTATTTGTCCAAGTTTAGTCTTGGTTTAGTTTAGAATTAGACCTGAATTAGTCCTGGTTTATACCTGGTTTAGACCTAGTTTAGTGAATGATTTGTCCAAGTTTAGTCCTGGTTTAGTCCTGGATTAGACCTGGTTTAGTCCTGGTTTAAACCTGGTTTAGTTCTGTTTAGTCCTGGTTTAGAACTTGATTTATCTTAGTTAAGGCCTTGGAGCTGGTACAGACCTGGTTTAGTCCTGCTTTAGCCCTGGTTTAGACCTGGTTTAGGCCTTGATTTGTTCTGGTTTAGACCTGGTTTAGAGTGCAGTCCTGTTCATCCTAAAGACATCAGATCAATTCTCCAGTTCACCTATACTGAACTTTGGACGTAGGAATCCACACAAATCCCACATTAACAGAGAAGCACTAACCACTCTGCCACAGTGCACCAAAATATTACATTTCATATAAACAAATTCAACTCATACCTCTGCACTTGAATGGCTTTAGCTGCCAGTTCTACCTGTGGTTTTAACTGTGCAGCTGCAGCGGTTATGCACAAGCACAAGCAGTGTGAATGCTCGGCCACAGTGAGCCAGTTGACCGCGGGGTGCTACGAGCTCGAGGGGAGGCTGCATGCATAAATACATCCCCCATTATTCAACAGGCAGATGCCACATTTATTTTGCCCGAGGTGCAAATAAAACTGCGAAGCAACGGAGCAGGTCAGCGGCCAATGAAAACTCAGCTTCTGTTGACAGCCGTGTACGTGTGAGGAGCTCCATCGGGCTGCTGCTGGGAGGCGGACAGAGGGCAATTTACTGTAACAAGATTTATAGCGTGCAGGCACAGGGTAGCCTCCCTCATTGAGCTCTGAAATAAATACATATTTTTTTTATATAACATCACTGCAGAAAATGTGCCAACAGCTGTTTTTGCTTTAAGAGATTATATTTCATCTGCAGCTTCACTGGCAGGGTGGCATTAGAATCTGTTTATGGTTTGTTCTTTAGTTTTTAGTTTCTAAAGATCTGGTATGATCCTTTTTCAGACTTTTTGAAATAGTTTGGACACCTTTGCATTAGTATTTTATGTTTTCTAACTTAAAATGATGTATATGTATGTAAAACCTCTTCTTTTGAAAAGCGGTTCCTTTCAATTTGCAGAGAAAGCTTGGATCTCCACATGGAGAGGAGCCAGCTGAGGTAGCTCAGGCACATGTTCCTAACACCTCCCTGGGTAGGTGTTCTGGGCATGCACCGGAACGAGGCCCCAGGGAAGACCTAGGATACGCTGGAGGAACTACATCTCTCAGCTGGCCTGGAAATGCCTTGACGTTCCTCCAGGGAAGCTGGAGGAAGTGTCTGGGGAGAGGGAATTCTGGGTATTCCTGCTTCAACTGCTGTCCCTGTGCTCGCCCCTGGATAATTGAAAGAAGATGGATGGATGGATGAATTAGATGTCTGTTGCCCCGTACTAGCAACTGTGCCGACTGGACAGGGAATAAAATGGCTATTTAATATGGCTATTAGCCACATGAGCTAACAGATAGATAAATGAGCTGACTGCTTCATAGTGACAGCAATTTAGGCACTGAAATGATCAAGTCAGGTGACGGTGTATGGGCTTTAAAAATTTGCAGGAGCACTTCCTGGTTTCTGGTCTACATAGAGCTGTGAGACAGAGCGTTTTCAGAGTTTGAGAAGAAGACAGGCTCAGCAAACAGCTCAAACATGAGTGAATGAAACAAAAAGTACTCCAGTTATAGGTATTATAACATGGTTAAAAGCTCAAAAAAGTTGATTTAACATAATAGGGGGAGCTTTTTTTGTTTTCTTTTGTTGACCTTTAGCCTTAGTTGACATTTTTTGTTTGTTTTTTTTTGTGGCTTGTACACAAAAAAAGTAAAATAAAAACCTATATGGTAATCTCAAACGGCTCTGCAGTTCTGCACACATTCCCTGCAGATATAGTGACATGGGCCAGCACTGCGTGGTGGCAAAGTGGTTGGCACTTTCACCTCACAGGAAGAAGATCCCAGGTTCTATTCCCAGACTGGGAGAGCAGGGTCTTGCCATGTGGAGTTTGCATTTTCCTGTCAGGGTGGGTTTTCTCCGGGTGCTCTGGTTTCCTCATTATGCACAATAAAAACATGCACGATAGACTAATCCAAATCCTGGTTCAAATCTGGAGAGAGGTTCCTGGGCGCTGCACTGCAGTTGCTCACTACTCCAGACAGGTTGCCCCAGCAGCTCTTAAGGGATGAGTCAAAATGCAGAGAACAAATTTCGGGGACAATAAAGTATTAAGCTTAACTTCCTACTTTGCTTCCTCTGTCTACTGAGATGGGAGCAGGATTATTTTTGTCAACCAATTCAGATCTGTTAACTTAATGCATGCAGTTGTAGAAACAGGAACTAAAGAAAGCATGGCAATTTAAATGTATTTTTTGCCAAGCTATTTTTATTCTGAGACATTTGTTGAGCACTTGAACACTTTAAAAGTTTGTTTAAAAAAACTATCTCTTTTCATTGACGTTCAACATTATCTTTTAACTAAGTGTTTTAGTATGGTTGTTGTTGTTATGTCTGAGCTATGTATTTAGAGCTTGTACAGCACTTTGACCAGCTAGAGTTGTTTTAAATGTGCTATAGAAATAAACTTTGATTTGACTTTGTGAAAAGCAGTATATATAAAACATAAATAATACTGCTTTGTAGTCAAGTAAATAAAAACTAAATGCATTTTTTCCACTGTCTTTGGGATGTTTATATTATTCTTGCGTGTGTTGCCCTTTTGTAAACCTTCTGGAAATTTGTAGTTTGGGTTTGACCCTCCAAGGCTGCTGTAGTTTCAGTTTGGGAACTCTCAGCTTAAATGTAAGCATTTAACGAGAAATAAGTCTTGGAAACTGTTTGTGGGACCCCTGTATTGGCAGTATGTTTTCAAAGAGAGATAACTATCCATATATTTATGCTTCCCAGTCCCCACTCACTTTGTTTGCTTAGCTCCCAAAATATTCTATACCATATACAGACACTATTAATGAGGCTCAGAGCTATATTGCATTGCTGTGGATACAAAGCCTTTTCTATCTGTCTGAGAACTTTAAAGAATCCAAGCAGTAAACAGGAAGAAGGCTCCAAATGTTTACAGATTTGCTGTTTTCAATGGCATTTTATTTCTCTTCTCTTGTGAACAGGACGGACATTTTTAAGGGAAAAGTCATGCGAAGACACAACCTCAAGGTTTTCAAGACTAGCTTACCCATCTTCATTTAGGCTTTGGAGATGAGAAAAGCAGTCGAGTTTGGCGAGGTTTCCTAAGGTGTGTGCACTGAAAGAGGTCATTAAATTGAATACTTGAAACTCCTCAGCAACAACCTGGACATACTTTTTAGAGGCTATGTTAAGACCTATGCCAAATTCATTCATCTTCTTCCTCTTATTCCCTTTAGGGTTCATGAATGGCTGGAGCCTATCCCAGCAACTATGGGCCTTAGGCACAAACCTCTGTACCATTAATCCTGCTAACAAATGAAAAAACAAAACAAAACATGGATTTGAGCAAAGCAGGACTATATTTTGACTTTTTGACCTTGCAAAGGTCCTCTATTATGCTTTTTTAAATTGTTATTAGTAGAGCGGATAACATAAAAAATAATACAAAATCATTCAAATTGTTCAAACGGCGAGGGAACCAACCAATCAGAAAAACAAAGGGAGGGACATAAGCAGTGCACCACTGACCCAAACAATTCTTGCTCTTTTTACAATAACGCAGACATCAGCAGAACAGGTAACGAAGAAAAGCATTAAACACCGTTAATCTAGTGAGAGAGTTTATTAAATTAGCTTGGTAGCTAGCACTACCTTGGTTAGCTTTTCTGCTTTCATAAGAGGCGCTGCAGATAAAAGGCTGTGATAGGCCAGTCCCAAATCGAACTGGAGAAACACTTCTTTAAGTTCTTGGTGTTATTTTCTATGTGCTAAAGGGTGCTGAGCTCAGTTTGGGCATTTAAAATACACTAGATGTGAACTATGTTGTAGTTTTGGGCCATGATCACATGTAGGTAGTTGCTTTTACATGATATATGTCTATGGATTGCTGTAGGGCACTGATGTAGTGGTAATGTCTTCCACCATTTTCAAAAGAGTAATTGTCAGGCATCACCAGGACAAACTGGTAACAACTGAGGCTGTGGAAGTCAGAAGAATGGAGTTCAGTGTCAGCTAAGGAGGTCCTTCACTATTAGGAGTACACTTTCATAGTTCCCCAAATGTTGCCTAAACCAGCTCTAAATGTTTTTTAAAATGTACCTGAGACACTGTAGTTTAATCAGCCACATGTGAATGGACATAATTGAGCAAACGCAAGACAGCCAGGTCATGGACAGTTATGGGTTAATTGTCTGGATGATGTACAGATCACACAGTGTTCATGATACTGGAGAAACAATCAGCCCAAGTGTAGGACAGAAGGCACAAACCTGGTTGTATCCCAGAGAGGAAAGTGCCCACTACATAGAGTGGTCAAGAGATCAACCATTGGCCCTATAAAAATGACAATCATACACGTGGCAACTGCTTTGGACACTGTACATTTTGGTTATCAGCCTCATGTTGGTGTGGATGATGCTGACATGCACCTGCTGCAGCGCGCTCACTCTCACCTGGATGGTGGGAAGGGCACTGTGAGGATCATGTTCTTTGACTTCTCCAATACCATCATCCAGCCCTATATAATAACAATAATTCAGCCTGAAGAGATTGATGATAACTCTCCGTGCTCTCTAGAGGAAAAAGGACACCAGATAGCTCTACAAACAGCTCCGAGCAACATGGAGTTGGGAAATCAGAGACTCTAAGCACTGCCTTCAGTCAGCTGAGATTGTAGATGCTTGGACTGTTAGACCTTTTCCAGAGCAGAAGTTTGGACTGATTAGGTGCCTCTGGCCATTGCATCATATCAGCTCTGGACTTTCAAAAACTTATAGGCGTGTACAGTTTGATTAACCACCACCAGCTCAAGTAGTAAAAATTTAAGACTTAAAGAATTCAGATAAACCTTGAAAAGGTAATAATTTGTTCAAAACAATTGACTTTACTCTAATGTGATTAGTTTTGAAGTAATCAAGTTGGATTTATGATTCTGTGTTAATATAGTTAATCAAAGTTAAACTATTCAACTGTGGAATTGATTTTAATCATTCTTAAAGCTAAATTAATGCGTATTTTTACACCTTGTCTATAGCCTATGAGTATGCAATGTTTGGAGTGATGTCAAGATGAGCACTGTTTGATATGACACCAAGATTGAAGAAGTCATACAATGTTTGAATAGATGCTAATTCTAAGTGAAAATTGTTAAGATACTGTAGTGAGTTCCATGCTAATGCTAAGTTGAGGATAAAACATATTGTGTTGGACCAAAGCCAATTGTAGCCGGTGGCTGCCAGTAGCAGGCACGTGCAGGGTGTGTGTGTGTGTGTGGGGGGGGGGGGGGGGGTCTTGAGCACCTGCCCCTTTTGCCCCTTGCCTCCAAGTGCCCTTTTGGTCCTTGTTTTTTTTTTTTGTTTGTTTGTTTTTTTTGTGGCTTTAAGCCCTCATGTGGCTCTTTATAAGAGCATTTATTAATTCATTAATTATTAATAATTTGAAATAAATGACATCACACGGCTGCCAGCACCTTGTGACCTTTAACCTTTTGTCTCCGTGAGTTGTGCAGCTGTCACATGCCCCTCGCGCAGCTGAAAACAGAGGAGAAAGTGCGGACTGCGGAGCCAATAAAGAGGGCTGTTATCATTTTTTTGGTCCCGATTCCAGAACTTAAAACACAGTATAATCACTTGGAATGAAAGAACCGGTGAGTGAGCTATTTGTGTCGCGTGATTTGTAAGACAAAGCCATGAAAGTATTATGCACGCACGTTAATAGATAATTTCTGTTTAAATACGGAGCTTTTGACCGCTACTTGCTAACCACCTAGAAATTTACAAAATGCTTCCATAAAATGCTTTGTGATTGCTGACAGCATAAAATCTTTTTATTTTTAGACCGGGTTGCTTATAAATAATGGATTGCAGTTAGCATTTAGGCATTTTAATGCAATTAAATTGAGATAATTTGCTATAATTGTGCAAAAATATGAACTAGTTGGTGATGGGAGCTGGCAAAATGTGTTCTGATAAGAAAAAATGTGATGTCCCAAAATCTTGTTCCCACATAACTTATTTAATTTATTATTAGAAATGTCTAAGGACTTCCTCATAGTGCTGGGAATAATTCTCATCTTGTCAGAGCATGGATAAAATTATATTATTTAGTTTAGTGTCATGCAGTGTGTGTTTTCTTTACATTTTATATGTTCATTAGTTTTTTATTATTTTCCCAAAATTGTATTAAAAATGTATAGCTTCATCCTTACCGTATTGCAATATATCATAGTATACACAGAAATGTAATAGTTGTGTGAGAGTCTTGCTTGCCACAGTCCTAACACAACAGTGTTTTAAAATCTGGTTATACGTATGTGCCCCTTTTTCACTTTGAGCACCTGCCCCTGTAGAAGTCTCTGCACGTGCCTGGCCAGTAGCATTTCTTGGATTGAAGCCAATTGTGGTTGAAGACAGGTAAGAACTCAATTGCTTGAATTGCGACATGCATTGGTTGGCTCAATGCTAACTTTAGTTGGATTGATTGTGACATACGGTCGATGCTAGAATTCAGTGGAAGAGGACTGAATTGTCTAACTCAGTGCCAACTTTATTGAGGAAGACTGTTACGACACAGGAGGATCACTCGAAGGCATTTTCTGGACAGAAATGTCATTCAGTTGTTTTATCAATAAGAAGATAAGAAGAGGATAAAACAGAACTCACTGGGCATGGACTACTAAATGTTACTAATGTTACTACTACTAAATGTTATTAATTGTTACTAATTCAAATCAGAAACAATGAGCTGTGCTATGCTTTACTAAAAACCTGCATTAAATTACAAAAATTCTATTCAATTTTCCTGTCGTCTTTTAATACAGTGTTGATGGATGTAAAACTCTAGGAACATTGAGTGCATTACAACAGCTCTGGTTTGGTCACTAAAGATATGTCCATAAGGCTTCTTTTCCTAGCCTTTAAAACCTACCTAATCAGTAACAAGAGATTCATTAGAAGTAAGCCACTATTTAACTCGCTGAACTGATATGATATCCACTACAAGACGGGTCTCCCTAGTCGGCGTATGATACAGAGGAAGATGGACAGAGGCCATACCACCTTGTGGATCCCTGATCCCGTCAGACCTTGGGAAGCTAAGCAGGGTAGGGCCTGGCCAGTTCCTGGATGGGAGACCACTGGGGAACACCAGGAAGCCGGTGTGAATGTGAGTGAGTGGGGACTACGGATGGAAATTAGCTCTGAGCTATAATCCGGTGTATTTACAGCACTAGCTGCTGTTCATTAATACACGCTGTCCCATATAAATAAATAAATAAAATATTAAAAAAAAGGTCTGAATGAAGTCCAACCAAAGTCAGGACCCCATTAAATGGAGGGCTGATAAACACCGGGATCTAACACAGTGTATTTTTAAGCTCTAAATACAACCAGGTTTGTGCCTTCTGTCCTACACTTGGGCTGATTGTTTCTCCAGTGTCATGAACACTGTGTGATCTGTACATCATCCAGACAATTAACCCATAACTGTCCTTGACCTTGCTGTCTTGCGTTTGCTCAATCATGTCCATTCACATGTGGCTGAATAAACGACAGTGTCTCAGGTACATTTTAAAAAACATTTAGAGCTGGTTTAGGCAACATTTGGGGAACTATGAAAGTGTACTCCTAATAGTGAAGGACCTCCTTAGCTGACACTGAACTCCATTCTTCTGACTTCCACAGCCTCAGTTGTTACCAGTTTGTCCTGGTGATGCCTGACAATTACTCTTTTGAAAATGGTGGTAGACATTACCACTACATCAGTGCCCTACAGCAATCCATAGACATATATCATGTAAAAGCAACTACCTACATGTGATCATTGCCCAAAACTACAACATAGTTCACGTCTAGTGTATTTTAAATGCCCAAACTGAAGTCAGAACCCTTTAGGACATACAAAACAATACCAATATCTTGAAGATTGGCAAATCTTGGTAGAAATGACATTTTTGCAGGTCCTGATGGATGCCGTCTTGAAAAAGTTCACAATTGTATCACAATTTGAACGATTAATTTCATTTTACACCCCACTATATAATGTTATTTCCACCTCAAAAGTAGCAGAGTAGCATTTTGTTTCATTCATGCATGTTAAACATACAGTACCAGTCCTGTGTGCTAACTTTTGACTGTTACTGTATGCTTAACATTCATGAATGAAACAAAATGCTATTCTACTACTTTTTTACCTGTTAAAGCACATGTGTCAAACACAAGGCCCGTGAGATAATTTCTAATTTATATTAATAATGGCCCGGTGATATACTGCGCTCAACCTGTTTGTACTACATCTCCCATAATGCACTGCAGAATTGGCGCTGCTGTGCGCCGGCACTGCACCAGAGGAACAATAATCTCCTGCAGTCTCCTGTTGTACAACCGCATGGTACAAAAGGTGAAATTACACTCTCAACATGTCTCTCTGTTTAGAAGAGACCCAAGTGTTATATATTATGGATTTACTGACTGCTGTCACTTCTAAACTTGAGTGCTATTACTTTGCAGTGACTGTACTTTTACACGAGTACAGATTGTGAGTACTTTTTCCTTTAGGTCTTGTCCTGCACTAGAAACACTCTGGTCTCAGTCTGCTCCTGAGATTTGATCATATCATCTTTTATCTGCCACTATAACGTCTTATATAATTTCTATATAAAACTCCTAAGTCACTTTATTAATGCTGCTTTTTAGAGCTCAAGTGATCTCTTTTAGAGTCCTTTAACAACAAGTTCTATAGCCGTTTTGAATACCCTGTTCTGTGTAATGTATTAAAGGATAAAGTCATTATTATGCAGAGAGTGCCAGACAGCTCAATCAATGTGTTTCCAGGATTCGTAAAAAAAAATCATTTCTCCTGTAAACCCGTGCTCCAGGGGGCTTGCAACGGTTTACACTGAGTTGTAGGGTTGAAGAGCATAGCATTGTCAAAGGCTGTGGGTTAAATTTTCTTGCTGGCAACTACAATCTCTCTGAGTGGTTCTTACAGTGTTAGTGTGGGACATATGTCATAAGTGTATGGCTGTGTATGTATCTGGCCTCTTTCAGCCCTGCAACTTACTGGGCTTTGTCTGCGTAATGCCCATAGTCACTGAGATAGGCTCCAGCCACATGCAACCCTTTCACTAGCAAGGTAAATGTGAGGAATGAAGGATGTAATATAAAGGATGGGAAATGAGTAGGGATGTAACAATATCCAAGTTTCCCGGGACAGTATTATCACAGTACAATATTTATTGTGATATTGTGGGGAGGCTCATGGTAACAACATTTATTCTACAGGGTGTCCATAAAGTCTCTTAACAATTTAAAAATAAATTACAAAAGCAAATGAACAGACAAATTGTTATTTTACAAAATATAATTTGATAGATATTTATGTTTTTTTGCCTCATTTAATACTCCACGATATGGGCACCATTAGTGGCACGAAGCACATCAAGATGGTACTCAATTTCTTGCCATGTTTGCTGTAGCAGAGCCTCATTAATGGTTGTAGTGGCATTACTAAAACAAACCCGGGTGAGGAACTTTTCGTCCTCAGAAATTGGTTCCAGTGTTTGTGCAAACTCTTTTGGTCTTGGTTTATCATTTGTAAGAGTTACACTTTGTAAGCAAAGTACAATCACAAGTTCTTGTATAGACGTATAGTTCTTGTATGGCCCCGAATGTATGTGGATATGTGTGAGTGCTGGTGCACTTATGATAAATGATAGGTGTGCAGGTGTGTATATAATGTATATATGGTAATGTAGTGCATAGAATCTTTTTTATGGACCTGAAATTGGTAGAGATATGTATGAGTGCTGGTACACTAGGGTAATAATGGGTGGGCAGGTGTATATATATATATTAGAAGGTGTGTATATAATGTAGTGCAGGGGTGTGTATATAATGTATGTAATGGAGTATATTGAATTTAACTTGTGTATATAATGTAGTGCAGGTGTATATATACTAGAATGTGTGTATATAATGTATGTAATGTAATATATTGAATTTAACTTCTGTGTGGCCACATAATCTGTATAGATGAAGCGGGTGCTGGTACACTATTGGTAATAATGGGTGGTCAAGATGTATATACTAAAAGGGGTTTTAGATACTTTTATAGTATATAATAGATCAATGTTCAATGTGCTGTATTCTCCTATTTCCCTCAACCCTTGGGACAACGGATGGAAATTAGCATTCTTGCTAGAATCCGGTATGTTTACATTCATGCTATATGCCTGTCTGTTCATTAACATGCATTGTCCCGTTTAAATAAATAAATTAAAAAAAAATAAAAAAAAACTTTGTGCACTGTTGAACATGGAGCTGTAACTGTCTGGCAACAGTACGGATGTGATTAAAAACTTTGATAACCACTGTGTACATAGAACAAATCTGATTAAGGTATCTCATCAATTGCCTTTGTAATATATTGTTTAACCCCTTAAACTCGAATAGAGCCCGACGGGGCTCCGCGCCCCCTTGCGTCCGCTTGTTCGGACCATAGCGGGGAGATACAATGGCTGACACACACGTTTGACATCCTCGTGTTCGGACAATTTGTGGCAACAAAACTATCTACTTCAATTTCTATTCAACAGTTGGATTCTGCCTGGATTTTTTAAAAATAAAAACATGTATATTTTTCCATTACTTTGTTTATTTGGCACAAATTTTGCTGCAGTAGACCAAGATATGTGAAATTTTCAATTTATGTTGTTATTTGCTTCACTACAGGAAGGAAAAAGGCTTTTTTGGAGGCAAATATGTGTTTTTTTTTTTCCAGGCAGAAATTAGAATAATCCATTTCAACCTCAATTTATGGTCAAACAATATAATTTATTAATATTATTTCTCTTCCACAGTAATCCCCAAAGTCCACCAATTAATTTGCTACCAGGGTTAGCTATGTACACCTAGTAAATGCTAAGTAAAACCTTGATAAATGTAGATATAGAATTTTCGGGAAAAAGGCCTCAGGGCTTAACAGGTTAATTTGTAAAGAGACTATTTGGACACCCTGTATAAAAATGCACTGCTAAGCCCTTGGTGCAAAAATTATTTGCATATTTCATGTTTTATCTGATCTAAAGTGACAGATAACTAAGTTTTCATCTGGATCACAAAAAACTTTAAACAGCAGCTCAAGCAGGTGCCATGAGCAATGACTGTGTATAAGGAACCTCCCCTTCATACTGTATACTGTATGTAAACAAATGGCACTGCTCAGGAGTCAGCAAAGACGCAAGTGTTCACTGTTTGCTTTTAACAAACTCCTGCTCACAGCCTTCCTCTGCTGGACACTACAGTTAGTTTATACAGTTTTCAGTGCAAGTCCAGTCCACTCTGTAGTCCGCTCCTCTGAGGCTAACGGCGCGCACAGAGATGGTGAGAGAGAAGAAATGAACAAGCAAAGTGATGCATTGCAAAGGTGAATATGAACAGTTTAATGTAACCTTTAGTGTATTATTAATTGACCTTTTGAATCCTCCGCTACATAAAACAGCAGTGAGTCTTGATATTTGCTGATTTGTCTTGCTAACACTACTGAAAACACCGGCCTCCTCCACCATGATGTCTCATGTGTTGGCTGCGCACAGGCTCAAACGGAGCAAAGGATTGTGGTCTGTGAAGTTCTCTCTGCTTTTTACCAACCCCACTGCAACAAAACAACACATTTTTGATTCCTTAATGAGACCAGGACAATATCTAGAGACTTGCTGAAGCGATATCGCCAATACTGTTACATCCACTTGGAATGACGTCCTGGGTTGGTCCTGGTTTTGTCTTAGTTTAGTTCTGGATTAGTACTCATTATAACAGTTTAGTTAATGAGGAAGGTTGGATGAGGTAAACAGTGTTTGTTTCTTCTCTGTATGAGCCATATCTTTTCAATGATCAGGCCTGCCCACACACGGCTGCTGACAAGAATATAATATTAAACACATCTGAAGATGAAAGACAGAGTTTTGCTTTCTGTTTTCGTTCGGTGATCTCAGTGAATGTGTAATGAAGGGTAATGGCTGTATTCAGATGAAAAGGACTTCAGTATCAAAACGTTCTCTTGTCTAGAGAATTAATTGAATCTCAGCTTTGTCAAGATGTAGGTGGAAGTACAAAAGGAGATAAATGTTTGACAATGGCGAGGAAAAGAAATCAGAGTTTATACTTTTTTCATGCACACTACAATGATTTCATATAAACGGGAACAGTACATTCATTTTCTTCTGCTTGTTCCTGTTAGGGCACTTTCCAAGTACAGCTCTCCAAAGGCTTACAAGCTTGATTCCTCAAATTGAATTTATCACTTATGAATAAACAAATAAACCTGTGTACAATCAAATTTATGGTGCCTGCCCCCCTTGTACACAGCGTTTCAGCAGGCTCTTCCCCTGGAGCGTTTCTATGGAGCTCATTGTCTTTCCTCACAGATATTTTTATAAGACTTGACTTATATCAGGCTCATTATATATTTCTTGAGGTGTGGATTTGTGAAGAGCTGCTTCTACTATTGTGTGTCTGTCACAAAAGTAACAAATTATTTTATACATATTTTTGTTATTTGTTTTAATCCACTGCAGGGGGGCCGCCAGAGGTTTGTCTACATTAAGTACTTTATAAAAAGAAATTGAGTATGTAAACAAATTACAATGAAGTGCAGTTCTAAGCTATAGTTGTTTAAATGACTTTGAAGCTATTTTAGCCAACAGTCTTTTTTTGGTATTACTTTAGAAAAAATTGCAACTAGGAAGCATGTAACAGAAAATTAATAAACATGTAATTAACTATAATTATGATAAATAAACAGTTTTTAGATTTGATGTTTATAATTTTGCGCTAATTTACAAGAGCTTATTACTAAAGAATTAAACAATAATAATGTTTATAACTCTGAACTGAAGTAATGTTTTGTAAAAAATCTGTTAACTGGTTGCTAACTCTAAGCTAATACTTAAATAATGTTCAGTAGTGTAAGTTATTCAGTGTTACTTTTTTTTTTTTTTTTTTTTTTTTTTAATTTTTTAATAGAAATCTATGGGAAAAAGCATGAAAGCGTGAAATTTTTATGTTGGGGATCTGCATGGGATTTTCAGATTTTTAAGGGGGCTGTGATACTCTTGACTTGACTCTTGACTTTAGGAACAGTTGGTCTAGGGTGTACCTTGTCTATAGGCCCATAGTTGCTGTTTTTACTGCTCCTGACAGAAATAAGCAGAAGAAAGTATTTTAAGTGTTACAATAATACTTCCATGGCCCATATACAAATTGTCATACTGAGATGAAAAAGTTTTGGAAACAACCTTAGAGCAAGCCTTTTATTGCTTTATAGTGCACAACAGAGAGACCAAAACACAGCTTAAAATGAGATGGAAATTAGATTGAATAGAGAGTGCAAATACAACCGGGCATCTTCTCTGACCGAGAGCTTATAAAACATTGACTTTTACCACCTTGGATCGATCTGGAGATAATTGCTGTCTTACGAAACCCCGATCAGAATCAGATCAGACAGACCTCGCTGACCGTCATGCTCTGTTGGTAGGCAGCAGTGTGTGTTTGAGGAAGACAGCGAGGCATTCAGGGTTACACAGTGTACAGGGAAATGTCAGCGTCTAAAAGGCAGACGACCAGACAGTGATTGGTATTTCCTCGGTGGATACAAATCACATTGGGGAAACTTGTGCTGATGAGCAAGAGGTTTCTGCAGTCAGTGGCGAAAAGTGATTATGAGAGGACACCGGGGAAGGGTTTTGGTTTTTGTTTTGTTTTTTGGGCCCCTCCAAAAATGAATAATTTAAACACTGTAACTTGTATATATGTATAAGATGTTTTGGGTGTGTACTCTTTGTTTTGGGACATGAGTGCAGTCCTATTTTCCGTAGCTCAGCCGAAGCTCAGCCGGCTTACAGCAGGGGGCAGCAGAGGAAGCGCATTCTTTAGGAAAGAGGAATGACATCCAACCAATAATCCTCATTCTGTTCTCACAGCTCTATGTTCCCCATGTTCCCACAACTCCACGTTCCATATCTCTATTTTCCCACAGCTCTATATTCCCTATGTTTCCACAACTCTATGTTCACTATGTTGGCACACCCCTGTGTTCCCTATGTTCCCACAACTCTATTTTCCCTATATTTCCACAGCTCCATGTTCCCTATCTTCCCACAGCTCTATATTCCCTATGGTGTGTGTTTAATCCTAACCCTACCCCGAACCATAAATCTTAAAAATGAGGGAACATAGGGCCTTTTTTACTCTTAGAAAAGTGGGAACATAGGGCTGTGGGAACATAGAGCCTATGAAATGAGGGCGCATAGGGCCGTTTTTTAAACTTATCTTAGAAAAGTGGGAACATGAGGTTGTGGGAACATAGGGCTGACTCCTACAAAGGTGTAAAACCATAATCATTTGCATATCCCATAAAAGAAGCATCTAATATATCTGGTACTACTACTAAAAATAAATGTATACTTTTATACCAAGATATCTTATTAAAATGTTGCCAATGAACGTAATTAGTTGCAAAAGATAAAATCAGTTGCTGTCATAAAATTCATTTTTATAAATTATATATTATTTATATTTAATTATTTTTTACTTAAATGTATGTTTTGGGAATAAAATACAATTTTAAGAGATTTGCAAATTCTGTTTTTATATACATTTTGCAAAGTGGCCAGAGTTTTTGCAAAATGCAGTTGCAGGTGAAGTTGTATAGAGCTTCCACTCTATATGTCTCCTGCTGTGAATCCTAATGCACAGCAGTAGCATATACAGGCCGTACAGATAAAAGTAGGCCGCAATGTATTCTGGCTTTAGCCCAGTTTCAGCTCAGCCACCCTGAGTGCCAATTTACCAACACATGCTAGATGACCAGACTGACAGCGAGGCCTGGAGTGCCAATTTACAGGCGAACACGCAGCTACAGCCAGAGGAGCACTATTCCTGGTAAATAAGACACTGGAGGTGAGAGATGCAACTCCATTTTTTTGTATATGATGGGGAAAAAAATACTGCACAGTTTAAGGTTAAATTAAGTGGCCTCTTATAACAGTTAAAGGTAATACTGTATATGTGTTATGTGACTTTAACATAGTACTGCAGTATTCAAAACATCAGAGCACAGTGTCAGCGGTCTCAGGTCAGGTTTGTTTGAGCAGCCTCTCCTGTAAGTTCGTGTACGGCCTGATTTACTTTTCTTGACCAGGGCAAGCCACAGGTCCTACAGGGTTAAGTTGCTGAATGTTGGTATATGTCATGGACTGTTTTGTAAGTACCAATGTATACATTTTAAAAAGTAAATTTAACATTCTCAAAGTTTGGTCCTTATCCAGTTTGTACACAACAAATTCAGCACTGTTAAATTAACTCAATATAGTGTATATATAATTCTCACTGATGAAAGTGTGACATTGTTGTTGAGAGGATCAGATCCATGAGTGACAACGGCATGGTGGAAGTATGTAGTACAGTGTACTTGTATTTGTATGATACAATATTTTCTTCACAGTGCCCTGAGATACTTTAAGCATTTTACAATCCAGTCTAAATGGTTGAGACAGAACCCCCTCTGGCACTGTTGGTGCCCGATACAAGACTTTAAATTTGCCTCCTTCAAACATTTTTTAACTCAATATGAGTAATTTCCTGTATTCTGGTGCATGTTAGATGATATAATATTTTTATTTTCTACATTGTACAAAAAAAGTGAATACAGTTTATGGTTTTGCTGCTCTCCAAGATTCAAGACAAAACATTGTTTATTATCTGTTTATTTTAAATGAGCTTCTTCTCTACACATACAGGAGTATAAATCAAATTATTTGGGCATTAACTGTCCAAGTTTCTCTTTTAGTGGTTCCCCAATATCTAGTGGAGCCTCAGTCCCTGAAGCTGTGTTGCTCTGCCCCTGCCTTCAGCACAGAAACACTCAGTCTATGAGTCTTCAGTCTTATGACACTGAGCTGTGGACAGTGGCTCCAAAAAACTCCACAGGCTACAAAAATTATTGTGAGGAGGTCTAAACTTTTGTTTTATGTTGTTTTAAAGATAAAACGCTAAAATAATGAGAGAAATAGGTTGTGCATTGATGCGGTGCCGTGCTTTGATGGCATCCTCTACTGGATGTTTTATTTTAACTGTTCCTACTGTCTATGATTTCTTGGTATTTATCTAATTAACCATCTTGGCTCATCATGCTAGCAGCTTACAGTATCGCTTACTACACAAGAAAGCATCTGTCTACTACACACTCGCCCCCAGACACTTGGCGCCCTAGGCAGCTGCCTGTACTGTATCTCTTATGCTAAGAGCTGGCTCTGGGTTAAGAGAAACTAATATTGAATTTGTACATGTTGATGTTTGTTGTGATGTTGGGAAAAAAAGACTAATAAATAATTTAGATTTAGTTTTCTGGGACATGACAATTGGTTGGAAGTGAACATTATGGAATTTAATAACCATGGCAACAAAAGCCAAAAAACACTTGCATATTATCTAGATTCAGTAGACTGAGCATTTATTAATTTTGACTGTGATGGGTATGATGATCCCTGTGTTTCCAGTGTAAAAACAGGAATGTTGTGATGTGAATATTTTTTATCTGGGTTTGCTCGGGGGTTGCATGTTTTGGTCAAAAACTCAAACCCTGCACGTACAAAGCCGTTCTCAATCATGAATCAAAGTAGAGCTGGGAAGCCGGAGACAGCGTGATGGAGAGAGGTGGGATTCAGAGGCAGCACTGATGTGGGACGCCCTCAGAAATATGGGCTTTCTGACACAAACGCGAGTCAGATCAAATATTGAGAGCCCGGCTGTACATTGAATATGAATAGGAGCTGAAAAGTCAGGAGACAAGTCAACAAAGGACTGTTATTTTCAAGTTTTCATGTGGATGACGACAGCCACTACAGTCATCTATGTCTGACATATTCAGGCATCTTCTTTCACTTATTCTTGATTGGGCCGCAGCTGTCCCTGCAACTTTGGGCCTTAGGGGGTGACACCCTGGATAGTGGCAAGTTAGTCGTAGAGCTGACATAGTGGGAGGAAGCTGGAGTACCAGGGGCGTAACATCAGGCAGTGGGGCCCAGGACATGAGGGGGCCCCATTGAGAGTTCTATGTGTTATGTTCAGTCTGAGTAGTACAAAGCAGGCCTTACTTCATTTAACAAAAAATTCTTATGGTTAGAAATTATTAAAAAAGTGTGATATGCATAATATTTCATCACAAATGTTTACTTAACACTTACAAAATACAAACAAAAATAGACATCTAATTTTTTGACATGTTTGAATATTTAAAATAAAGATTTAATCAACTTTAAGAAAGTACAATGCACTTTTTGTAAGTTAAAAGTATGATATATGAACTATAGACTTCCTGAATGTGCTGCATAACTTTAGGGCACGTTCTGAAAACGTGCACTGGGACCCCTTAACTTACACCACTGATCTGGAGATAGCCCACAGTGTCAGGGAGGACATGCAGACTCAACCCAGAGAAATGGTAACAGCGGGCCAAAGGATCGACTGCACTAACTCCTTGCTGGGACGTAAGAGCACGTACCACTTAAATGCTTAAATACACATCTTAATTTTGAATTGTGGTGATTTCTCCTTTTTCTTTACTTTTTGCTAGCTTTTTCTCACTATTATTTTAATCATCTGTTCCAACTCAGCCCTGTTTGGTCCCAGGACTCCAAGAACAATTGGACCAAAGTCTAAATGACCAAAATAAGGACTTAAACTGTAAAAGACTCCTGAGTACCACCAGTAGTACCACTGATCCAGGTTGCATTCTTCATCCCACAGGAGTTTTCACACAGTTGGAGAAAGCAGTGGCCCTGTGGAGCCGAGGAGATGCTAGAGGCACGGTCTGTAAATCAGGGCTGTAGCTGCATAACAACACTGCAGTCAGCTCTCTGCCCCGGGGCAACCGCCATACCACCAGCCTCAGCTCCCAGGGCTGCAAAGATGGACAGGCCTACAAGTTTTATTTTATAACAGTTGATCTTTTTTTTTTTTTACCTTCAGACGTCAAACACCCCTCTGAGGTCACACAATAATTTACTCTGTCTTCACGAAACAAGATCACAGAGGTATGTCATTCATTTTCTAGTGACATCTGAGTTCTAAGGTGGTTATTGTGCAACCTCAGAGGGGTGCCCAAACCTTTGCATATGACTGATTAACATGATTATGGCCTCCAGCAGATTTAACAGAGCATATTATGAGAGGAAAAATGCAACAAGAATGGTAATGGTAGTAAAAAAAATAGATCAGTCACTAATGCTAGCAGTGGTTCTCTTTTCTAACCATGTACCACCTCAATAAACATCTGGCGTTCAAAGTACCATTTTAATGAACTAAATTGTGACTGAACCGGTACTAAACCAAGACTAAACCAGGTCTAAACAAGGTCTAAACTAGGATTAAACCAGGGCTAAACAAAGACCAAACTAGAGGTAAACCAGGGTTAAACCAGGTCTAAACAATGACTAAACCAGGACTAATTCAAGACTAAACCTAGGGCTGAAAACCTTCTCTGAGGACACTTATAGCTGAGATGGAGAGGTATGTCTTTGCCAGATTACCTGGAAAGTTTTGTTGATGGCGCTCCCACCACTCAAAAAGATTGGTGTCTGGGTCTACTTCAGAGGTCAAGTGGTCAGTTCAGTCTCAGACTAGTGTTGAGATGACACTACTGCCTTTTTTTTTTTTTTGAAGAAGGAGGCATCTAAAGTCATTTATTTCTTAGGTGGAGTCTGTGTTTCTTCTTAGTGCTTGTGCTCTTCTCAGCAAATAGAGACATGAGCTCAGTGACAGATCTTTTTTATGTTTTCCCACCTTGTCTGGGTCAATGTAGGTTGTATGGAACCTTGAGCCCATAAGTAGTGAAATGTCCAAGAGTTCATCATGCACAGGGTCACTTTATTTGTCATCAAGTTACTGCATTATGTTTCTTTTCATTGTTTTACTGAGCTTCACATCTTCCTCCTCTGGCAGTGAGAGACTGGTTTTGAACAAATGTAGCACCAGTTTAATTTATGAAACGCTAACATAAGATTTCCTGGTAAAATCCTGGAGCTTTGTTCTTGATCTTGCAGCATGGGAACAAGATGCCTGCTTCTCTTGACTGAACCCAAGACATGGACTATGGCTTTTTCCTGTTCAAGAAATCTCTCTATCATTTTTTGCCCCAAGCCCAAACACATTGGGGATTCTTATTAGTTGATGAGGGGGAAAACAAAGCTCGGCCTGTACTTCAGACATATCTCTTCTCTTCTTCCAGCCCTAAGAAAAGGCAGACACAGCCCTTTAACAAACCCCAATGGCACGTTCACTCTGTGGGTCCTTCACAACTTTCTCTGTAATAAATAAAGAATACACACAATCAAAACCATTTTTACTGGAACACTTTGTGATAGAAAGGTTGTACCATCATACAAGTTTTATTTCTTTCTTTTTTTTCTTTTTTTTTCTTTTTTTTTTTTTTTACCTTCAGACATCTAATCAATAGAAAAATATACTCAGTAATCAATATGGACAAGATTGTGGCCTCCAGAAAATTTAACAGAGCAGAGAGGGGAAATGCAGCAAGAAAGGTAATGGTAGTAAACAACAAAAATCTGTCACAAATTCAGGGTTGTGTGGAACACAGTAATCCTTTATAGCAGTGATTCTCAAACTGTTCAAACAATGTACCACCTCAGAAAACATTTGGCTTTAAAAGTACCATTTTAATGAACTATCAGCCTCAAATGTGACTAAACTAGTACTAAACTAGGTCTAAACCAGGATAAACTAGGTCTATACCAGGACTAAACTAGGTCTAAACCAGGACTAAACTAGGACAAATCTAGGTCTAAACCAGGATAAACTAGGTCTAAACCAGGACAAATCTTGGTCTAAACCAGGACTAAACTAGGACAAATCTAGGTCTAAACCAGGATAAACTAGGTCTAAACCAGGACAAATCTTGGTCTAAACCAGGACTAAACTAGGACAAATCTAGGTCGAAACCAGGATAAACTAGGTCTAAACCAGGACAAATCTTGGTCTAAACCAGGACTAAACTAGGACAAATCTAGGTCGAAACCAGGATAAACTAGGTCTAAACCAGGACAAATCTTGGTCTAAACCAGGACTAAACTAGGTCTAAACCAGGATTAAACTAGGTCTAAACCAGGATAAACTAGGTCTAAACCAGGACAAATCTAGGTCAAACCAGGATAAACTAGGTCTAAACCAGGATAAACTAGGTCTAAACCAGGACAAATCTTGGTCTAAACCAGGATAAACTAGGGCTAAACCAGGACAAATCTAGGTCTAAACCAGGATAAACTAGGTCTAAACCAGGATTAAACTAGGTCTAAACCAGGATAAACTAGGTCTAAACCAGGACAAATCTAGGTCAAACCAGGATAAACTAGGTCTAAACCAGGACAAATCTAGGTCTAAACCAGGATAAACTAGGTCTAAACCAGGATAAACTAGGTCTAAACCAGGACAAATCTAGGTCAAACCAGGATAAACTAGGTCTAAACCAAGACAAATCTTGGTCTAAACCAGGACTAATCTAGGTCTAAACCAGGATAAACTAGGTCTAAATCTGGACAAATGTAGGTTGGTATGTTTTGTCTTTAAAAATGACAAAAAGTCTCTTTAGCACTTTTGCAGATTTCAAAATTGCTGCCTCTAAATCCATTGATAAAACATTCTGGTCATTGTTCAGAGCATAAAAGTAATTTCACTAACCACTGTCCTATTCTGCTAATGGGCCATTGTCAGAGTGAGTGATCTGAAGACACCACACCCCTCGGTGCCTGCACGGATCACTGGGATCAGGGTCTGAATGCTAACGTCAGCACCGATAATTGATTAGCAATTAGGCCGGGCTTTCATGTTGTTATCCATTTCCTCACACTTCAGCGTCTTCTCAGTGAATTAAGGGTTGCCAGGGAGAGAAGAGAGGGTTAAATGGCAGAACTTAAGTCACATGACCAAGATAACCCTGACATAGGACGGAGGTAACCCGGGAAACACCTAATGTCCTGCTTCCTATATAGGTCAGTTGTAAATAATGCGGAAAATTTATTAAATCAACAATATAGAAAGAAAATACAACATACAGGTACACCTTAATACATTTGAATCATATGGACAATTGTAGTAGTTCAGTTTAAAAAAGTACAAAATAAATAAAATAAAGATTCACGATTCAACCATTATTTTCATTTTATTTTATGAGATATGGAATTTTGGATTGTAAAATTCAAATTTGTCTTATTTTTCATAAACTGTAAAATCTGAATTTTGACTTTAAGTATGTATATTTGTATATTAGCTGGGTTTCCATCATCTTATTTTTATGTGCATTTTAAAGTATTGCAAAAAAAAAAAAAAAAAATTATGCTCATATGGTGATGGTTTTTGATTTGGGCAAAAAAACTGTTTATGTAAATAATGTTGATTAAAATCTTATGCAGCAAACATAAATTTCCCCTGAAAAGTTAAATTATTTTTGTAGTTCTATATATATATATGTATATTGATTCAGCACACCAAATGAAATATTTCTAACATTTAATTGTTTTTCATTGTATTCATATTGATATAGTTGTGTTTTGTTTAGTTTTTTTATGAGACAGAATTTTGGTTTGTATTGCCCAGTCAAATTTGTCATATTTTTCATAAAATATGTCATAACATATCATATGTTTATGGTCTATTTTTAAATTCAAGTCAATTCTTTTCTTTTTTTTTTTTTTATACAGCCCAGTATCACAACAAAAGTCGCCTCAAAGGGCTTCACAAACAGTTGATCAAACATAAACACACAATCAGACTTAACACACAATCAGCACAAACAATAACTACACTAAACTAAACAGACCCAGGACACTCCTGTCCTTAGACCCTCCTCGGTAAGGAAAAACTCCTAAAAACGAGCTGTGGGGAAAAAAATATTTTTATTTACTTAGGCCTACATTCACAAAGTGTAAAAAGAATATTTGTAAAGTTTGTAAATTTCTGTATTAGCTAGATAACACCAAGTTTCAAAAATGGTTTTGCACTCACTTTTATTTTGATTTTTGAAAAAATATTAATGTGAATGACAACATGAAAACATGTTTGTGGAATAAAGTCTGACATAGCAAATATAAAACCCACACTGACAAGGAAACCAAAATATTCTTACAACAGCCAAAGGTTGTGAGTAAAATGTCAAGCCGTCACAACCTCCCAAAAATCCTTCTGGCTTTGTCTTTCCCGCATGTACAGGGCACGGCATCGTAACGCTCTCGCTGTGTGTTTTGGTCTGATCTACTCAAATACCTTGATGGAACTGTGCCTAGTTTGTGTTTGTTTTGTTGTTGATATTTTATTTTATTTACTTATTTTGCAAACTTTAAAAAGATTCGCTCCATGTTTTGGTGGAAACACAGCTACAGATAGGATGGCAACCACAAAAAATAAGTATCATGGTTAGATCAGGCAGGAACCATTTTTCAATCTTCAATATGAGCCACTAAGACAACCCCCAGTCATTATTTATCTCTTCTCACAGCTTCTCATCTGTCTACTTTGGATATCTTTGGACATAAATCTTTCTAAACTCTTCCACAAGATAATCTAAATAGAACTCTCCCTTTGTATGAAGCCAGTGGTATCCCCAATTTAATCAGAACTTACAAGTGAAAATACTCAAATAGACAATTGTGTATTTGTTGTTCATTTATTACAGTATTTAATGTGGAATTTCAGAAATCCCAAACTCCAACACAGAAAAAAGTCCTTGAATCCAGGTTGGGAATTTTGCACAGAAACTAATGCTGAAAGTTTTCTGAGCAGTGCCGGTCCTGTACATTTGGGGACCCTAAGCAGGATAGGTTTGGGGACCAAGCCTTTCAGTCATTTTTGAGACCATTCAAATTTTATTATATTTAAATGCAATTTTAATAAAACACTGACTGAATGCTTTGAGACATTTTTTACTTGCAAACTCAGCAAGAGGGGGGGCCCAGCTTTAACAGGGAGTAAAACACATTCATATACAGACTGTACATGATCGGCCCTCAGCAAAAACCACTGGCAATAGCTGGCAGAATATTATAATAAGAATATTAATCAAATACAGTTGGCAAATTAATCAAATAAGCAAATAATGGATAAGCCTTGGGGCCCTCTAATGCCTATGGGGCCCTATGCAGCAGCTTAGTTTGCCTATAGGAAGGGCCGGCTCTGTTTCTGAGTTGACGTCACAGTAGGGCAGTATGGTAAGTTACAGTAAAGTAAGTTAAAAACACTAGAGGTCTGCAAAATGTTCTAATTTAGTCCATGAAACCCAATTTCCTATAAAAACACATAGAATGGAAATATTGTTTTGTTGTTATTGTGGGCTTCTATGTTTATTTTCCAACCTGATCTTGAGAACAGACTTTTTACAGCTTTGTTTTGGTTTTGTTCTATATATAATGTAGATATAGTTGGTTGGCATTATCCAAACATCTTTTATCTTTAAGAGAATTGTTCAGAATGCTCATGTTGTTTACAGACGGTAAAAATGGCGAGGAGCTGTTGGATAACTCACTTATCAGAGCAGGGCCTGTTTTTCCACCCGGCCGAACTAAATTACAAATAAATCCGATTATCTGTGTTCTGGCAATTTCAATTTTCCACTTCTGCTCAGAATATCAACAAGGATATAAGGCTGGTTTGGAGATGAAGTTCAAGCAGTAACTTCAGAGACAAGACCCTAATGAACAAACTCCGTATTAACTTTATCAGAGAGAACCGAAAACTTAAAAGATACAAGATATTTTCAGATTTGTTCACTGTGCAGAAAAACTTGGACATACTGAGGCTGAATTGTACAGACATATTAAAGGGGGAGGGGGGGCAGCATTTTTTAGGAGGCATTATTCTAAGTCAGCTTGCAATGTGAATGAGCAGCTGATGTTAAAGCCCAATGATTTTGAGATTTTGGGCCTGATCTTGTGAGTGACGCTCGCCTGATCTTGGTGCAGACAGACCCCTGCCAACGCATGGGCATGGGGCTGTACAGATGAGCTGTGTTGTGAGGCAGCCTGCTCTAAATCTGGGGCTTGGTGTGGAACTTTTAAACCTTCTCAATGAGCAGTGGCTTATTATTATTATTATTATTATTATTATTACAAAAGTTTTTTCTGCATAAAAGTATCCAATATCCAACAGAGTTTATACCTAACAGCAGTGAGCCGTCCTCATCCAAGGAAGAGCTTGTGTAGTCTATCATCGCGTAAATCCAGCTTTTAACATATCCTTATTCCTTATGGTAAAGAAGGGTGCTAACTGCCATTTCTTATTGCCTGTATTCTTAGGTAGAAAAAACATTAATTTGCCACATTTTTTCTCGTATGTATGGATTGGTTTTACAAATGGGATAATGAAACAAGAAACTACACAGGGAGAACTCAGTTACTTTTTTTAACTGTCTCCATCTGCATATTCCATCTTCATCTGCTTGCGTCTCTATTTATCCACATGAACAGGGCATGACCCACACGCTATGGCACATGGCCTTCTTTCATCCATGAGGAATACTTGTGTCATACCCAACTGTACCTCCAGCTTCTAGGTGAGTTTCATGTGAACTTTAGAGTCTCTTTTGCATAATATGTCGCCTACGCTTCATCCTTTCATCTTCTTGTTGTTCTTCTTGTAATAATAATAATAATAACAATAATAATAATAATAATAATAATAATAATAGGGGTTATGCGCTAACTACTTCCGCATTTGGCTAAATGGAATAATCCACTTCTGGTCACAGCTTGTAAGCGAGCAGCCGGACAAGGGCAGCTTCAATAAACATATTAATGTCTTACACATCGCAAAATAAAATCATCAAACTAACGTTGCTATGGTCTAATGCCGTTTTATCATTCAAACAAGAGTTTTAGCATTTGTGTGTTAAATATTTAACTAATTGCTGAGCACGGAGGCGGGATATCGTTGTGTCAATTAACTTAAAGCTGTCACCCGGCGCACTTTATTTCAGCAGTAATTATTATTATTATTATTATTGTTTTAAAAACACTGCTCATTGAGGTTTTTTTTTTTCATGCTCCACACCACGTCCCAGATTTAGAGCAGGACACGTTGGTGGGGGTCTGTCTGCACCGAGATCAGGCATGCGCCATTCACAAGATTGGGCCCAAAAAATGCTGAATGAGTGGGCAGGACCAAAATATGTGCCTGTGGTCTCCCTTAATCTCCCCAGAGCCTCTCCAGCACTTTGGAGGGACAGCACTGAAGCTAGACTTTTGTGTAGGTGTTATGAAAAAACAAAAGTCCTGCCAAGCGTTGGAGTTGAAGAAAACTGAATTTCCCAGCGCCTTGCCAGGTTTTTGAGGTGCAAACAAAACAACATGGTAAAAAGCTCCAAAAAGTTGATTTTGCAGAATAGGCAGCTTTTAAATACTAGAGATACTGATATTAATGGTCCACTTTCTCTTACCAATACCTAAATTACTGAAGTACAGTGCAGAAGTGTGTGTGTGTGTGCGCGTGTGTGTGTGCCGGATGCATTGGGTCCACCTGCCTGCAGTCTTTCACACTTTCTTTGGCCACTCTTCATGGACAGCTGGGCCACGCTGACTGACGAAATTACCGCGCCATCGTTAGTGCAGTTACCAGGCAACCAGAGAGAGCAGGCTAATCACCCTGACAGGACGTGAGTGGGGGTGTACGGGGAGGCAGAACCTGTATGTATGTACTGTATGCATGTGCGTGTGCATGGAGAGGTTGGTATGTTGTGAATGGGAATGAAGAAGGACAATAGTGGCATGAGATTATGAAAAAAAAAGTAAGAATGAATGGGATAACGTGAAGAAAATGTCTAAGTTATAGATTTGAGGCAGGTTTGGACACAGTAGTAGTACTCGTGGTAGTAGTCTGAAGTCAAGGATTTCCAGGCAGCAGGACCAATGGATGAAGAGCACAGTGCTGTACATCTGGAGACATTTGGGATAGATAACATAGTACATCAAGTACTGCATTAAGTAGTCTGCCCAATTTTAATAAAAATATGACATTGAGATTTTGTGAGCGAAGTGTAGGTGGCCAGGATGCACACATTTTAGGTCACTGTTTTTTCCAGGCTTAACCCTCCAGGTACCAGGCTTACACAATTTAATACGATTATTTCCCACTTTATTTTTTGTTTTTAATCAACATCAGTCATAAACAAAAATACCAAATGCCTAAAATTTGATATATGTTTTGACCCTTTAAATGTCGTGTTTATGATGTAAACAAACCATATTTTCTGATGCAAAAAAAAGGGTTTTATATATATTTTTCCTGTAGCCTAAAGTAGATAAAAAATGTCTTTTTTTTTTTTTTTTTTTTTTAACTCAGTATATCAGTATATTTTTTGCCCTACACTTGCAGTTAAAAGGAGGATTCTGGGCTTTTTCGCAAAGGGCCCAAGGTCATAATGTACACGTATTGTACACACCCTACACATGTACACGTGCACGCACATGCACACAAGAAAGAATAATTAGCAAAAAGAGTAATCTACAATCAGACTGGAAATAAAATATTTTGAAACTGCATTCTGTTCTTGGGATTTGTTCCTCCAGAGGAACTTTTTCAGTAAAGAAAACATTAGTGAAAGCCATTGTAAGAACAAAAAGATGGATTCATAACTGAAGCCCACTTCTTGGATCTTAACAAAATGTGTTTATTTCTAGAGTTTTAGCTTGGAACAGGTTAGATTCTGTTTGAACCCTGTCAGCTAATCCTGAAAAGAAGTATTTAGACAGGACATAGTATAAAAATAGATATGTATATTTTCATAACAATTCCTTTGGTTATTCTGAAACTGTTGTTGGCCACAATCTATGTAATGATCACCATTTCCCGTCTTTCTCGCAACATTTAAATTGATACAGCTTTTAGCAGTGATTTGCAGTTTATTAATCCCATGCTACTGCTCTCATTGGGCATGATTCTCATCTAGCACACAGTTTTTCTATTAATGAAAGGCTTGGCAGTGTCTCACATGAGAAAACCATTAGTATGTGCCACTATAACCTGGTTAGTGCCTCCTGTTGATAATAAAATGGGAGAGCTAGTTCCTGACCCGCCCTGTATCGGACTCATTAGAAAGATTTCAGATGGCTTCAGGAAGTGGATAAAGATCCCGGGGCAAGTTAGCGGCAGACTAACTGGGTTTATTTGGGAAAACAGGGGCAGAAGGTGCAAGACTCAAACAAATGTCCCTGAGTAAGTTATTGGCCGAAAAAAAATCAATGCGCTAATAGATCTCCCTGTCTGTGCTGCATTTAAACTAACTAGAGGTAAAAGTTTCAAGCTTTGCACACTTTAAAAACTTTCACTGCAACTCCACTACACTGAAAAAAGTGAAACCTCCGTGCAATTTAAGTGTGATTTTAGTTTTAAACCTACTCTGCTTACTTTGTTTACTTTGTTTTAAACTGTATTATCATCCCCATAAATTAAAGTAAAATACTAAGTTTCTTTTCATGGGCCTTTCTTGTTTGTAATCAATGGTTTGCTCAGACACACAATCAGACGCACAGATTAGTTCTTTGTTCGCGCCTAGTCCGCCATTACCTCGCCTCTCTGGGTCTCGCAACCTCCTTCTAGGTCAGAAACGCGCTCTAACAAGGTAAGGATTCTTTATTTACATTATTTTTACAGATACGTGTGTAAAATATGACGGGTTTATATTGATTTTGTGCGTTCTCTTTTTGTATATCTTTGCGGTTTGATGGTCTTTCTGGTTCACTATTTAGACCTGGTTTAGTCCTGACTAGAGTCTACTTTTAGGAATCATTTCTACAGTTTAGTCCTGGTTTAGACCTGGTTTTATCCTAACCCATTTTGGCGCAGTACCACACAAAAGTCGCAGACAATTGCTGAAGTAACTTTAGGGCTGTTGGCTCGTCTTTTGTTAATCCTTCAGCCAATTTCTGCTAAGAAGAAATGTACAACAATGAAGTTTGATAAGGAGACACAAATAGGCTATATAAAAGCATATTTTGGTCGCAATTATACTGCAACTAAGTCTGCTAATAAAAATTGTGAATCGAATCATGACTTCAGTGAATCGTTACATCCTAATAACTTCCATTTTAAACAAGCTATTAAACATAAAAATATAATTTAAAAAAATTCTAAACAGAGTCACCTCCTTTCATTACTCAGTGAGACAGTTCAGCTAGTCTTTTACTGTTTTAAAAAGTCCAGTTTGAAAAAGATCACAAATATTCTATTATCTTAGAAATAATTGTGAAATAATTCTAAGTACCCCCTGCAACATGCCCTTCATACCCCTCGGGGTCCCCATGCCCCTGTTTGGGAAACACTACATTATAAGTAAGTGCTTTAATTTGCTTATAAATACAGTACTGTACACAAAAGAAGCAACTCCTAAATTTGAACAGGTAATGTTTTTAAAATTGACACGAATGAATACACGCTAAGGTGAGTTTTTTCCCCCTCCCAACTTTCCAATGAATGTGGAAGTTCAAAGACTGTGGTACTTCTGTTGCACAGAGATCTGACCTTCTTAAACATTAGAAGCTTGACCACAGACACTATGGACGACGGTATTCTTATCCATGCCTCTATGACTGCTGTCCATGTACCTGCAGAACGTGGAATTCCCTTCAGAGTCACTTATCAAGATGCCACAAGCCTTCATTGCACCACATTTAAATGTCTCCTTTGCCATTTTGATCAACACTCAACTTTGTTTGTGTGTTTGAGAACTGTGAGTATAAAACTAATATCTATGGGTCATTTCACAGCATCAGAACTGTTTAATAAGTGGTTTAAAGACTGAAATATTTAAAGAACATGGTTGTGGATTACAGCCGTCTGAAAGCAGCCATCTTGATGTCCAGCTTCATGAGAATGATACTGAGGCCACTGATGAACGGTGTGCAGAAGATTTTCAGGTTGAAGATTTAAGTGACTTGCAAGAGAATGTTGATCTCAAAGTTGCTTCACTCTTGTTGAAGTTAGAGCATGTCTATCTTGTGTCTAGTGCTGCCATAGATGAACTTTTGCAAGAGTTTGGTTATTTAATAGGTTCCTCAGCTCTTCCTCTTGTATGTCAGACTGTTGCACAACACTTGGTAAATTCTAACTGTCAAGTAGAAAGTTCTGTTATACAAGAGCTAGCATCAACACTTTGTAAATCACATCCAGTTGCAGCTTCTTTTCATGTTTGCTTTTCAAAGTTGGCATCTCCCAATCTGTTTCTCCTGGGCCTAAATATCTGGCCACCAGTGCTGAAGAGCCTCTCCACTGGAGCACTTGATGGGATTGCTGTGTTATATTTGATGAAGAGCTTCTTCAGTTTGGGTAGGAGCATGTACTCAGTAAACTCGGCAGTGGCCGGGGCGTCCAGGTAGATGTCCACCTCAGACTTATTGACGGTTGATGGGCTTCGATTCAACTTAAAAAAGGATGAAGCACTGCTTTTCCTCTCAAGGTCATCAGAGGTCTGGGCTTGCTCGGACTCATTAGCCACATTGACAGATTGCAACTCTTGCCTCAACATCAATCTGTACTGCAATCGCTTACTTTCATCCTCCACCCAGTCCAGCTTGAACATTGGGAGTAGTATGGCTGCCAGTATGTGCTCTTTATTGTCAAGACTGCCTTCCAGTCTTCTAGCGACTGACTGCATCAAGTTTTGGATGAGGGGGCGGCACGCAGTCAGACCTTGTGTAGCCGTAGGCTTCGAACTCTCATCCAACAGACCATTCAAATCATTTTTCAGTTGCACAATGGTAGGAGCCAGGTACCCAAAGAATGTGTTTTTTTTTCCCCTGAAGGATGTTCAGAGCACATGCTAAGGGACCCATCACACTCACAAACTTGTGGATGAAGTCGATTTCCTCTGGAGTGAATCGACGAAGGCCAAACTCATCGCAGACGGTGTGCAGAAGGAGTCTGTCATACTCAGGAGTGGGATCCACTGGCACTGATAGATTGCTGGCTGGGGAGTCAAGGTGGCTATGTGAGCCAGACGCTGCATTGAGAGGAACATAGAGTTCCAACGTGTGTCGTTTGGAGTGACAAAGCCAATCTTAAGCTTTTCCTCAACAAAATCTGAGGCTTTTGCACTACATTTTACTCTATTCCACAGCGCAAATGCCTTAGAAAACACAGGCCTCGCCAATTTGTTGTACTGCCTATCAGTTACATTCTTTGCATCTGTGGCAACTAGATTTAAGGTGTGGGCCATGCACCTTCTGTGAGGGGGAAGGCAAGGATCCCCTAACTCTGAGAGAGGGGCAGGCTCAAGACTATCATCATCGTCATCTGAGCTCTCAGCAGGGGTAGATCCTGCATCATTGTCTTCGGTTGTTTCATCAGCTGCTGCATTAATAGCAACACTCTCTCCAAAGCAGTTAAATGCTTTGACAAAATTTGAAGCATTGTCAGTCACTGGGCACACAATTTTGTTTTGAATTTTAAATTCCTTGTACACATCTGCCAGCACTTTAGCCAGTACATCATACGTGTGTGATCCTCTGACACGACGGCATGCAAGGGCTGCTGATGTCCTGAGTGATACGTCATTTTTGTCAAGCCAATGAATTGTAATGCCCAAGAATCCCTTATTGACAGCTGACCAGCAGTCAGCTGTTGTGCATACAAAGTCAAGCTCAGCAAGTTCAGCTTTTACGTTATTGGCAACCTCAATGAATTCTTTATTCAGCAGTCCCTGCACCTGCTTTCTTGAAGGCACATGTCTGCCTGGTTGCAAACCAGTCACTAGTTTCATGAAGGAGGGTTTTTCAACCTTACTCAGAGGCTGTAAATCTCCAACAATGTAGTCTATTATCAATCTGTCTACCTGTTGCTGGGAGATTATACCCCTGAAGGCTGCAGGCAGTGTGACTTGAGTCAGTTTGGGGATTTTGGCAGTGGGTCTTGCCCTTTCCCTTTTGACCTTGCATATATGCTTTCACGCTGGAGGAATGTTTCAACTCAACGTGTCTTTTCAAATTCGAAAACGAGGTCGCAGATGTTCGAACTTGTTTTTTCAGCGCAGGTGGACACAGCTTGCACAGAAAGGTAAGGTTTTTACCATCGGAGTCTTTGTGTGACAATGTGTAAAATGTCTGTAAATGATCATAGTTAGAGGCAGCATCGTCTGTGTTCTCTGTGCCTTCACTCGCACTTGCCATCGTCAGACTGACTGCTGCTGCCCGCTCCGCTGTTGCTATGAAGGCTATCCTCGTTGTTATGCTTGCATGTGCAGTGCATCATGGGTAACGTAGTGTGAAGCTAAAGATATTTGAGTCGACTATCTTTGCAGTCACACTACGTTACCCAAGATGCATTGCACACACAAGCGCTCTCTGGTGAAGCGGTGCAGTTTTGGAGTGGAGCCCATGGGCAGTGAGGGACAGCGCTGTTTAAAAAGTGCGAGCAGACCTTGTCACTCGACTCAGATGAAAACAAATTCCGATGTTTAATTGAACCCCAACAGTGACGTACGTCGTTCATCTCACATAATCTGAACAAATTCACGTTCAAGTTCTTGATTTACAAATGTGCTGCGTTCAGTTCAAAGTTCACCGAAAAATGAATGTGTTCAGTTAGCGCGTTCATTTGAACTCGTTCATGCACAACACTGAAATTTGGAATATCTTTATCAAACTCAACCTGACAAATTTAAGTTTAAGTCATTTTTTGATAGCAATAATACGAAGAGAATCCACATTTGTCAAAGCAATGTGTAATTTTAATAACATTGTATATAGATGATTTTGAAATCTGTAATCCCCTTGGCACCTCTAGAAAAAAAACATAACATTTGTGCAGTCTATTGCCTACTTGTTGCCATTCATCTCTCTCAAATATATATTCAGCTGCACTTATTTATAGTGAGCATGTTAAAACATCCGGTTTTGAAGCTGTACTGAAACCCTTACTAGATGATCTTGTTATTCTGGAACAACAGGGGTTATTTATTGCAAGGTTAGGAAAAACTGTAAAAGGCTTTGTACACTGTCTTGTTGCCAACAATCTAGGGGCCCACAGTATTGCTGGGTTTCTTGAAAGTTTTTCTGGGAAATATATGTGCAGATTTTGTACAGCAGAAAGTGTGGACATTCAAACAAAAGCTGCAAATAGAGAGCGGTTTTGTCTAAGAACCAGTGATATTCACGCATCTCATCTTAAGCATATTAAGGACAATTCTCTGGTTAATCATTTTGGCGTTAAAAGTACTTGTGTTTTTTCAGAAAAATTGTCATATTTTGATGTGACTAAGAGCATTCCTCCAGATTTAGTTCACAATTTATTTGAAGGAATTGTTCCTCGTGAGATTGCTTTGTGTCTCTCTGTTTTGATTTCTAAAAAATATTTCTCATTTGTTGATTTGAACAATGCCATACCCGAATTTCCATTTAAATGGACAGACAAGACAAATTGGCCCCATCTTGTACCGCTCACATACACAACTAAAAGAACAATAGGAGGAAACGCACATGAGAATTGGTGCCTCTTGAGATTTCTTCTTCTCTTAATCGGCTCCAAAGTCCCTTCAGATGAACCAACATGGCAAGTTCTCTGTGAACCAAAGGACACTGTGGAAATAGTTGTTACTCCAGGCTCAGACTGAGGACTCTCTTTTACATCTGGATTTCAAAATAACTGAACACAGGACAATATTCCGTGAAGTTTTTCCTCATGAACGCATTTTGCCCAAGCACCATTATTTGGAGCACTATCCACAGGTTTGGACCTCTGGTTGCATTATGGACGATGAGATTCGAAGCGAAATATAGCTTCTTCAAAAGAGTGATTCGACACACAAATTGCTACAAAAATGTCTTGCTTTCTCTTGCTCAGCGGCACCAGTTTCAGACAGCACATAATCTGCATACAAACAGATTTCCTAACCCACCTTTGGAAGTTGCAGAAGTATTCACGCTTCCTATGAATATTCTAAATCAGGACATTGCACTTGAACAAAACAAAAACATCTGCAAATGGACTCTGTTAACCTAGCTAAAATGTATCCTACAATGGCTACAACTACAGGATTGGCATGATGGTCACACATGGGTCACTGTCTGGACTTGGTACCTGGAACATTATCGTACTTATGTGGTTGTTTCTACATCTGCAGCTCTGAAGCTTGTGGGAATACAAGACCTGTGTCCGATCACTACCCTCTTGTGCCCCACACTGTTGGAGGTCGTCGATTCATCACCTTGAAGAGATACATACATACCTGAGATAAGGTTGTTTACCCCTGTGCCCTCTTATTCCCCTCTGCGCCATTCCTCCTCTCCCCTCCTCCCGTCTTCTGGCTTTTTGTGATCCCTACATTTTCCTACAACACGGAACTGCAACTGGACCGGGCAAACAACATATATCGATCAAACATGACGGCATTTATTCCAAGTTCCAAAACAAAATCTGATATATTAGACAAATTGGCTGAAGAAATGTTCCAGTACAAAGCCTATCCTGATGATGGAGTCTTCAGTGATGTTGCTGAAGCACTTGTAAAGAAACATCCGTGTCTCATTGAACCCGGCTCATATAATGGCGCCTATGGCTGGAAACAAAACAAAAATGGGCAATTATCGTATTCATCTGAAGGGTATTGGGTGCACTGAATTACTTGCCAACACACTGAAGTCAAAAATGCTGAAAATGCCCTACCTGCCAAAAAAATTAAGCGGCCAGGAAGAGGTGAGGCTAATTACATACCAGATATTCCCACTGGAGACACAGCTGGAGAATGAAAGTCTCTTTAGACTGAAGCAAAAAACGTAAACAATCATGCAGTAATCAAAGAAAAAAAGGCAAATACATTTTCCATAAGAAGACAAGAAATTGTTGAGAAGGAACTACAAGTGCAGGAGCTCCTCCAAAGATGGCCAGCCTTGTTTACAAGTGAGGAAGTGAGTAACTTGTTTAAATAACCTCTCCTTTCTCCTCTCTTCTTTCCTCCCTACTCTTTATTTTCTACTCTCACCTTTCTTGCTCTTCCTATAGTCCTTCCTCTTTCTTCTTTCCTCGTTCTGTTTTTGTCTTCTTACTATCCCTTTTCCTCCTTTCTACTACTGTATTCAGTAGAATAACATCTTTGTTTTTGTTTTAGATCAATCAGGAATTTCAAAGTGTAACAACTGTACCCTTGCAATCAAGATTCCTGGCTGCACTGGACAACTATCACTCAAGAATCATGCAGATTATTGCAAACAGAGGTGATGTTGTGAGGGAGAAGACTAGAAACAGTTCTTAATCAGGAAAATTTACATATTTTTATTATCGAATCACCTAATAAAATGATTCTCTCTGCTTTTGATTTATTATTATGCATTGTTTTGGTTTAAAGCCAGGATGTAAATCTCAAACGAGAATGCATGTTGAGGTGTCTGATTATGTACCTTGGAGAAGATGCCAATAAACTCGACAAAGACTTTTTGTGAGTACATTCTCCTAATCCTTACTCTCTCCTCTCTCCTCCTGTCCCCTTGTCTCCCTTGATCTCCATTCTTCTCTCAGTTCTCCTCTTCTTTTCCTTCATCTCTCCTCTTTTTCTTCATCTCGCCGCTTTTCCCTCATCTCTCTTTTTTTCATGTACCCTCTTTTCCTTCATCTCTACTCTTTTTTTTTTTCTTCTCCCCTGTTCTCTCCCCTGTCCCCTCATCTCTCCCCTGTCCCCTTTTCTCCATTCTTCTCGCAGTTCCCCTCATCTATTCTGTTTCCTCTCTCCTCTTTTCCTTCCTTCTTCATTCCCCTCCTCTTTCTCCTCTACATTCCATTCTTTTATTTAATCTCTCCTCTTTTCCTTTGTTTCTCCTCTGTCCCCTCGTCTCTCCTCTTTCCCCCTCTTGCCCTCACCTCTGTTTCCCCCTTTTCCTTCATCTTGTCTCTATTCTTTCCTTTTTTTCCATTTGCCTCTTTTTGTTTTCTTTTAATGTGTGAGTTTCATAAGGCATTTTGGACACTTCAGAGAGGCCACCCCCTAGAACCGTCCCTGTGTAAAACACATGCAGTGCAGGCCAAGAGAAAACATAAATGTTTCTAATGTTGAAACCAGCCACAGCTAAATAATTTAATTTATTTAGACACAACAGTTGTAAATGTCTGACTCATGCCATAATAAAGACTGAGTTTGAACAGGGCTTATCATATGATTTAATAATATAACATATTTTATGCAGCATAAGGGAGCAGCTAGGTTGCTCTATGAGCTGCTTTTAAAATGCAAGCAATATGCTAATGCTAAACAAAACACTGCTCTTTTTATCATTACATTTTTTTCTGAAAACTATGAACTATCACATACACTCTTCTGTTGATATGGTAGCATAAATTGCTCTGATAAAAAAAACGACTTTGTCCTGTAACATCCTCAGACAACTTGCAGCGTCCACACAAACTCTGGCTGCCTTCATAGACCTATTCTTTTTGTGGCAGGTGTTTTTTTTTTTCTGAATGACAACTCTCCTTTGGTTGTTTTGATATAAACTCAACACAAACTCCAGGTTTGTGCTGCTCAAAGGTTGTTATTTCTACCACAGGAGATCTCAGAAAGTAATCTAGAGTGAACTGTCATTTACCTCACAGCAAGGAAGCACAAATCTACCTCCGATAGAGCCAGTGGGAGCAAAAGAAAAATGATCCCCAGGACACCAGTCGATTCAATATTACTCTTAACAAGACAGCAGGGCAACAGCAGCATCAATTCACAAAATAACAATATATTCAGACAAAATGACTTTAAAGGGACTATAATATGATTTTATTTGTATTTTTAAACCATTCTTGGTCACCTTTAGAACAGCAGCACATTTTACAACCTTTAAAAACATTATGTGACTAAAAGAAAATGGATAAGGACTCTACTAGTGCCATAAAGAAACAGGAAAGACCAGCCTTTTGAACATAAAATCAAAAAAGAGCACTTCCTTAAACTTTTTATATGATGCCATTTTACTACAAAATATATATACCGTTTTGTATACCGTTTTTGGATAGAGAGCAGACTGGATGTAGAGGGCTTGTTGATTGGTCAGTGCTTCCTAAAGTGGGCGGGGGTTCGAGGGAGAGGCGGAAGAGCATGGAACTGAGCGTTTTGAGACCTCAGAAACTCAATGTGAATGATGCAGTGTAAAAGTCAAGTCAAGATAGCTGCATATCCTTGCTTTAGCTGTGCCAATGTTCTACAACTTTTTTTATTTTTATTATCTCACTACCATGTTATAATGTTTCCTCAACAAAAACATTACCTGGAGTTGTGTTTTGCACACTGTAAAAACAAAAATGCTGCGAAAACTCAAAAACTCAAGGCAACAGGATCCCTCAAGGTTTTTGAGTTTTGGGGCAAACTCAAAATCTGAAGTTTTCAACAACTAATATTTAATTGTTTACTTAATGTGACGTTCGTATATCTAAATACTTTCAATTATAACTTTTACTGTATAATTTTTTTAACTCATCTTACAGCTAACTTACTATCCATTGTTCAAAAAAGTATTATTCTTCTGTTAAATTTTGTATATTTAGTTTTTATTATTAACAATAATAATACTTTTTTCTGAACAATGGATAGTAAGTTGGCTGTAAGATGAGTTAAAAAAATAATGGTAGAGTAAGACTTAAAATTGAAAGGCTTTAGACATTTGAACATCATATTAGGTGAACAAAAAATTGTAGCAAAAACAACAAAATACTCTAAGCACTCTCTCATAAAGTTAAAACGCCTTTAAAGTTACTGCCTTCATCTGGGGGACAGACAGAAGTAAAGTGCATCATGTAAGTTTTAAAAATACATTCCACCAATAGGGTTTCTCCACCTGTATGAGGGAATAGTACAGGGTGAACACACCTATGCGGACATGTATATAATGGGCCACAGGATGGCAGTGTTAACCAAAAAATCACTAAGGGCCAGATTTATCAAAGGTTTGTGTGCACGCTAACTGAACAATATGCGCTAAAATTGGAGCAAACCCAGACGCAGTTGAGATTTGCGTGTCTTACAGGAGCAGAGCGAACGCAATGCAGATTTTGCTACTATGACCTAATGAATCTGTAAACTGAGGCGTTCTTCCCAGAGTGCGCAAAATGGAAGGCGGAGAAAATGCAAATTCATTCATTTACCGCCCGCAATATTATTTATCAAAGCTCACGTGCGAAAATAGCGTATAAATTTAGCACGTTGGAGAAGGACGTGCTAATCTTTTGCACAGATATGGCTGCTGTGATTCGTGTGAGACGAAGGAGAAGAAATGAACAAATACGTAGGGTTAGAGTGTTTGCCACGCCTGCAGATCTATTTGCCATGACGGATGAAAAAATTATTCACCAGCACTTTCAGCTATTCTTAGTTAAATTTTTGCTTCTGTTTGTGTTCCACTTCCGCACCTTCCATGACGCAAAACAATACACGCAATGATGCCATTTAAATAGTTCCGCTCCATCTGTTTGCACTGTCACCGGCCACGCAATTTGTCTTAGTAATTCACGCGCAACACACCCATTAATAGCCGCCGCATATTTTCTCACTGCACTCGCAGTTTAGCACCCGTCTTAGTAAATATGGCCCTAAGAGTACATTTAAAAACAACCCAACAGTGGAAAACTACAGATAAAGCACATACAACAAAGGAAAAAAAGGTGTGGAACATTGGCACAGCTAAAGCAAGGATATGCAATGATCTTCACTTGAATGGAAAATTTAAATAACTGCCAATCAAGTTCATTTAAAGACAACTTGAGCGTGTCATTGTTCGAACAGAGGGATGTGTCGTAGTATAGATTTTCACCATGTTCTGCACTTGATATTGATCTGAAAAGCTGTGGCTTCTGGCTCCAAGTGTTACATAGTAGGTTTACATGACACATCAAAAAAAAAGTTATAATTGTTGCTTTGATCCAACTAAAATTGGAATTTAAAAGCACATGTAGCTCAACTGAATCAGATAATAAGTCGATCTGCTTCTGCATGTATACAGACCTGTACAATTGGAATGGGATGCGCTAGACTCTAGGTCTCTTCTGTTGAACATGGCAAAAACTGGTGGAGGTCATTTTTGGATGTACTTTATGCTGACTCAATTGAAGGAGCTAAACATTTTAAAATATGTAGATGGGAAGAAAACATAGAATGGCTACTGGTTTTTTAAAAAAAGTTGCGAGCAGAGGGACGGCAGGATTTAAAAAAGCAGGCAAAACAGGCATACTACAAGTAATGGTCACAGTCGACACCTTGGAGGTGCTGCTTGAACACTGACCATTGTCCATAGAGCATTGTGTGGATGTAGCGTCCAAGTATGTGCAGATAGGTACCTGTGCATTTGGGAAAGTCCTACCCCTAATAACGTGTGTTCCTGGGTCTTTTAAAGCAGCATCAAGGGCAGAAAGTGGAACAAAACTACAGTGGTGGCATTGCTGTATTCTAGAAGCGTATACAGCAATGTCATCTGGCTTTGATTAATAACTTAAGTAGAAGGGACAGGGTGCATCTCATCTGCACAAAAATAGAGGGGAAAGAAAATATAAGAAAAAATAATAATAATAATAATAATAATAAAAATTATATATATATATATATATATATATATATATATATATATATATATATATATATATATATATATATATATATATATACAAATTTGCTACGTTGTCCATTGTTCTGTTAACTATTGATGTTGTAGGCAGGCGTAACTTGGTACTGAGGGGCCCCAGTGCAGGTTTTTAGAGTTGGCCCTAAAGTTTTTCTGCACATTCACTACTTCAGGTTCAAGTGTTAAGCTTATAATTTATAAATAATTGCTCACAGCTGTTTTAAGGGCCTCTGCTGTAAAAAAAAAAAAAAAAAAAAAAAGAATGAAAGAAACAAAAAAAGGTGCTACATAATTATTTAAAAGCAATTTTGTGAACTATTCATAATTAGTGCTTTGTATATTTATCTTGAGGAAATCACATTCATTCATATAGTTATGAGATCACTCAGGACAATAGACGACTCTCACGGGCCCCTACACCTCCTGGGCCCTAGTGCAGTTGCACTGGCTGCACTGCCTGATATTACGTCCCTGGTCCTAGGTCAACTGGAAATGGCCCAAAACAAGCTGAATAAGTCCATATTGCCAGCTGAGACAGTGCAGACAACATGGTTTTAACAAAAAAATAATAATTACACTCTCATGCATGTATACTGGGACAAAGACAATAATCAAATTAAGCAGGTTGTAGCTCAACTTGTGTAAACGTAGCCCCCATGCATAAAGTTGCACTCAGCAGATCGATCCAGACAGGAAGTCAGACACAGGACCAGTGAAGAGGAACTGGTATATTATAAAATAAAACACTATGTGCAGACTCTCAACCACATCACTAAATATTATAACTTAACTGGCGCCCTTGGATGGGAAAAGCCGTATGGCAAGGAGACATGATTAGCATAAGCATTAGCAGTCTCAGGGTCTACAGTGTATACATATGCATTAGTGCACAATAACCCAGTGAAGTGAATGCATGACTTAATGGTGGCTGCTCCTGCTCTTCAGCATCTGTCAGACTGAGTTGTCTTCCGTCTGGAAATGTTCATGTGTAAAAGGCAAATGAATAACCTTTTAATAAACATATGCGTTATTCAAATGGACCAAGGCCTGTTATCTCCCATCTGCTGCCTCGGTGTAGTATATGTCATTTTAAACTAAACGACTAAACTAGAATTAAACCAGGACTAAAACTGGACTAAACCAGGGCTAAACCAGGACAAAAACATAAATAAGCCATGACTGAACTAGGACTAAACAAGGTCTAAATCAAGAACAAATTCAGGACTACAAACATGAACTAAACAAGGGCGAAAACAAGGTCTAAACCATGACAAAGCAATGACTAAACCAAGTCTAAACCAGGACTAAACCAAGTCTAAACTAGGACTAAACCAGGTCTAAACCAATGACTAAATATGTAAATATGCGTGAGCGTAGCTGCATGTCTGTTGCTCAGCTCTCTGTGTTAAGAATAAGAATAAGAATAAGAAAACCTTTATTAGTCCCTCAATGGGGAAATTGCATTGTTGCAACAGCATAAGTACAGCACACAGTGGTATCACACAAGAGCACACAGTGTATCAGAGACCATTCTGGCCAAAGATAATTAACTAAAAACTAAAAAACTAAATTACAAGAAAATAGGTGCTTCAAGTAAAATAAAATAATTATGGCACATAATAGTATAAATATTGCACAGGTTTCCAGAAGGTGCTGACAGTTAAAACAATATTAAAACAATATTGCACAGGTGAATGGATTACAGTCAGAAGTGTTCATTGTAGAGTCTGACAGCTGCAGGAAGGAAAGACCTGCGGTTTCTCTCCTTCACACAGCGAGGGTGGAGCAGTCTGACAGTTGCGTGATTGTGTTAATCTTTTACTTGTTTGGACAATCTTTTCTCTGATCTGCTCATGCAGGCCAGCATTATTAGACTTATATACTCAAAAAAAGAGTTACTGGCACTCAAGAAGAATGGTATTGTTGGCTTTCACCATTTCATCCCACCAGAGCTAAAGCGGTAGTACTGTGGGTGTCCAGCCGGTTGTAAACACAAGGCTAGGCTGAAGGTTAAAGCTATTAATTGGCGGCATTTTAAGCCATCCATTCCCTCCGTTGTGATGGGGAATGTTAATGCCTTGTCAAACAAGATGGATGAACTTGCAGCACTGATTAGGAACCAGCATTGCAGCACTACAGGGACAGCAGTCTGCTTATTTTTCCGGAGACGTAGCTAACTAGTCACGTACCGGATGCTAATGTGGATCTGCCCGGCTTTACCACTATGAGAGCTGATCAGGACCCTGATGCAATTTGAAGCTGTTAGCTGTTAGCATCAGACCTCACCACATATCACAGGAGTGCTCACATGTCATCGCTCTGTTTGTTTACATTCCCCCGAGAGCGGACGTAGATGCTGCTTGCGAGCCCATTTACAACACAATCACAGCGCTACAAACCCAGCATCCAGAAGCATTCATCATCATTTCTGGTGATTTTAACCACGTATCCCTGGACATTGCCTTTGCTGCACTCCACCAATATGTATACTGCCCCACAAGAAAAAATAGGAAAATTGATCTTCTGTATGCCTCTCCCTCCCCTGGGTAAATCTGGTCACAACCTTGAGCCTATTTACACACTGTTACACACTGTTGAGTATAGGAAAAAAAGAGTGTGTTTAGGAGCAAATATTATGAGGAGCTGAGGAAGGTGCAAATGGAATTCAAAATCTGCCTGAAGGTGGCTCAAGAGACATACAGGAGGAAGCTGGAGAAGAAGCTGAGAGACAACAACATAGTATGAAAACTATGACTGCTGTGGATGGGGAGGGTCCCTTCACTGTGGAAAACATCCTGCATTGTTCCAGTTCCAAAGAAGAGCCACGGTATCATCACAGCCCATCAGTGGAATGGGGGTGGAGGTTGTTAACTCGTATAAATATTTAGGACTTCAACTGGACAATAAGCTGAACTGGTCTGCAAACATGGACTCTGTTTACAAAAAGGGGCAGTGTAGGATGTACTTTTTGAGGAGACTGGCCTCCTTTAATGTCCGTTAATGCAGTGCAAAGAAGAGGGACAAGAAGAGACTGCACCAGCTGATACAGAGAGCTGGCTCTGTGGTTGGACTGAGCCTGGAGTCTGCTGAGGCTTGCTGAAGGTCTGTCTGTCTGTCTGATAAAATCCCAATAGCAAATACTCAGATCAGTCCATGAATGTAACATTATAAATGACAAATGCATTTTTGCAAGATTTTTTTTTTCAGAAATACAAAAAAGTTATTAAATGAACAAAATAATTAAAAGTATATTGCAAAACTAAGTGCAGCTATTTGTTTACATTGCACTAGAGCAGAACCTGTAGTTATAATATGGCAGATGCACCAGAAATCAGTTTCTGGAGCGGGTTCTTTCCCTCTAGTGTTCTATTCTATCTCTATGGGTAAACCACAACAGGCCAGTGCATCAACCTGAACAAGGCTCTGAGACACTTAAAGAGCAACTCAACCCTAAACCAATTTTTTTCAACTGATCAGTTGTACAAATGGGGCTTTAGTGATACATCTAACTATTTATAGTTGTATCTTTGACTGTTTTGTAAAAAAAAGGTCTGAATTCACATTTTGTAGTTAAAACCGTCAGAGTGCTGCCCTCCTAGGGTCAAATGGTAGGTACTTCTGCTCAATAGTTCCAGATAAACAAGTGCGACGTAGTGTTTGACCTCGTTACCACACCTGTGCCACGTGTCTCCTCCCACGGCCCCGCGCTCCCCATGCCATCGCCGTCTCTCTCCCCTGCGCGCTCATCCCAGTCCTGTAGTTACCTGGTGTGGGTCATTTTCCTAAAAATGCCACTCAGCCCCCCCAATTACTGTTCAGTCCCCTCTGTCCGTCCCTCCCCTCTCACAGCGGGAGCCGAGTCAGGAACACAGGGCTGACTCTGCTCTGTCACTCATTACTACAGAGCCAGCCCATGGCACAGGTGATACAGGCAAATGCTAAGGGCACAGGGTAGCGCAGAGCACTGTCCCATGTGTCAGCACACGATAAGGCAAAATGAGTCTGATCAATGACATTATATACCTACAAATTATGGACACTGTAGTTTTGGGTCCATAGATGTGTTTTAGTCTTGCCAAGCTTTAAGTCACTTTTTGTTTGATGACAATCGACCTCTTATTCGCGGAGATACGATCATAAACAGCTCATGAAATAATACCTGCACTAATAAGAGACGTGATCTGAAGCGCACATTACTGCGGCTGTGCGCAATGCCTTTCTCACAATATTTTAGCTATCTTATTATAAAAGCAACATAAAACATTAGTCCAGATGTCCTGTATTTATTTGTTTTGGGTTTTTTTTCTGGGCAACCCTGCAGTGGAGGACGTCCATGACAGTCTCTGACAGCTGTCAGTCACAGGAACATGCCTCGCTCCACCCTCAGTTCTTCCTCTCTGTGTCTGCTGGTTTCTTCACTTTTTGAGCAGTTTTCAAGCTCTGGTATTGGGTGGAGTAAGGCCTGGGCCATGATTGAGTTTCTCTTTAAACTCAGGCAGGAACTCTCCACCAACCTGGAGAGGGCAATTCACACTTTTCCGGTTGAGAATTATGGCCGATTATGGCTGATTATCATCCCAGCTGATTCACACTTTGGCTGTAAACTGCCCCAGTACATGCTTAAGGTCCTGGCAGGTCAGCATCATCTGCAAAAAGTAGAGATTAAATCCTGTGTCGCCCAAATCAGATTTTGTGAGTGGCATCCAAAAAATGAGCCAATTGACAAGAACGGTGGCTCATTGTTAAATATTAACAAAAATCTACATCCATTTTTGCCAATAGACTTTTGCCAAATCCATTTAACAGCCAGAGCACACTGCTTTTTTCTTTCAGCAACATCTCATATTTTTGCCTACGAATTTCAAGCACCCACAGCTAATGCCTGTACATGTGACTTCAGTTGGTTTTGTTCAGCTCCTGACAGAGACATGCTCAGACTGTTAGACTGGTTGCTATGTTCCTCAGATCTGATGTTGCCTCTGTCCACCCCCACCACCACAGGCAGTATACTTCTGAATGAATAACCTCTGATTACCATTCACTGATTGGTTTATTCACATGTAACATTATGAACCCCATACATATGACTACATCTAGATGGATATTTTTATAAATGAACCTGAATGGTCGTATTTGTAGTTAGTTTAAAATGCCATCCAACTGGGGTCAAAGGTGGAAGAATGACTCAAATCTGTGCTTAAGTGAAAGTATAGTTACTTATAATACATATACATGGAAATGAAAACTATCACCTACTGAGGGCTGAATTCAAAAACACTCCAAAAATCAAAGTGAAAATAACAATGTCACAAACTAGCCCATCTTGCTCAAATTTGTTTGAGCAGTGTAGATTCACCAGGTCACCTATACTAACGTGCATGTGTTTGGAGGAATCTGGAGTATTTGTAGGTGGTGGGCCGAAGCCATCTATCTGCTTTCGTTATCGAAAATATAGATCTCCATCGAGGGAGGATACAGAATTTCACATATAGAAAGTGTTTATTATCCTCAGTTATATTATGATTGTCGCCACTTGAAAATCTTGCACATTTTTACAAACGCAATACATTTATCTCATTATTTTATCAGGCAAATGATACACTGACTACACTTCATGAACCAATAGTACGCTCAGATTTTGACAACTGACAGAAGCAGGATCACGTGACTACAGGGACAATTCTCCGTGCAAGTATAATAGTATGACATTCTTCTTTCTAATCGCCTCTTTTTCCTCATGTGATTGCTGCTTAAATGATTTTGCTTTGCACGTCGCTACTACAGGACTGTAAAGAAATATAAGTCATTAAACCTATATCTTTAGCCATAGAGCAGGTCACCAGGATACTAACAGTTGAATAGGTTTTGAATTGAATTTCTAAATAAAGAGCCACCTTATGTGACGTGCGATCATAAAAGTTACAATTATCAATGCTCTAATAGCTTTATAATACAGTATAGAACGTTTAATATCAGAATTTGTCATAATCTCTCTCTGTCTTTCTTTACAGATACAGAAGTTAAACAGGAGTTCCCGTGTAATTATAAAATAAAACGACATTCTCCACTTTTCTGAGCTCTTTTTTATCTTGATTAAACACACTCGTAGAGTCTTGTAGCAGTGTATGCCTCATTTAGGCTGTGTGTTTGCATCCAAAGTGTCAATATAGATTACGAGTTTAATTGAGAGAAATTCTCACCATTCGCTGGGTGAAGTTATACAACAGACATGTTATTTGTTAAGTGTAAATCTCACAAAAGCATATGGCTATCAAGTTAATGAATAGCCCTAAAATTACAATTAGATGATACATTCTGCTAAAAATGAATGAACTCAAAAGTCTTAGGCTTCATTGCTAACTCTATAACTAAACCAGAGGTGTGGTGACATCTCTCATAAAAGCACAGGTGGGCGGGGTTTAGTGCTGATGCTCCAGCAGCAGGTGGTTTCTGAGCGCGTGATTGGCTGATAACAGATAGCTGCCCACTGTCTTCGCCTTGGAAAAGTGTTACAGAAAATATGCAGATTTACAAAAACGTGCAAGAAGTACGACAGGCGACAATTTTATTTTGATTCCTTGAAAACTGTAGCTGTTGTTAGAAAAAAACTGGGTCCTCCCTCGATAGGGATCTATCAAATGCACAATAGAGCTGCTTGGCCCACTGCTTATTGCAAAGGAAAAAAACATTAATCTTTGACAAGAGCAATGAATTTACCTTATCCACCAGTGAGATATATTTGCAAAAGGTATATTTAATAAGCAAGCTTTTCTAATAATACAACCCTGACCTTTGCAGTCAAACTCTAAATGTCAAAATTGTGTTCGGATAAAACATATCCAAACAAAGCTTATTGAATTCTGTATTCTTATCAGAGGTCATAAAGGAATGAATGACAGACAGGATTTAATATATGCATCTTAAAATATCCTTAGACAATAGTTGCTCCTCTGACACTTGGAGACATAAACTCTTTTTCATTGATGCGTTGTCAGTATAAAGAATGAGAGTAAATATTGTGAGGGGCTGGTGGAAAAGCTATAAGCTAACTCTACAGTAGACTTCCTGTTTCCTGTTTAGTCTCAGCTTTCTGTGCAGTATATTGTCCACACTGTGCAACTGTACTAACCCTACATTTTAACAATTGACTATATAACATCACTAGTCTGACTTGTGTTAATATAATGGTAAGAATAAACACAATGTTTGCTTTATGGAGCGATAGCTAAAACCTGAAACAGCTATTGCTAATAACCACTAGCTTGTTTTGCGAAGAACAAAAGCACTTTGCATATTGTCTCTTGTAATATGAACGTTTTTATGAGTCACAAAGTTGCTGGTAAAGAAAGAAAAAACAAAAAGGTGAGAACAAGCAATATTGCGATTAAGGTGTTTACATGGCTCAATGATGCTGTTAAGATCAGAATACTCCAGGTGTCTTATTTTGATTAAGGCTTATTCTGAATATTACCTTAATCATATTAAGGTAATTCTAAAATGGTGTTTACATGACAGTATCTTATTTGGAGAATGCTCATATTCAGATTAGGATTGGAGTATTCTAGTGCATGTGAATGCAGTCCATGATTCAGAGGAACAGTGTCACACATGACTCCAGTATCAACTGAATGTCCCAAAAAATGTTATCTGAACTAATTATTATAGTGTTTTAATGCCATGTATGTTTTAACAAACTTAATATTAGTTCATTCAATGACTTTAAATGTTCAGAAAGGAATGCTAATGTAAAAATATCTCTGGAGAGAAAAAATATTTTTTAATTAATATGTTAAAGATTGCATCCCTACTTCCACCAACAAAATATCAGCAATTTAACTGCTGATGTGTTCAACACTTTTATCAGTGAGAGTGTTTTCAGTCGAATTTCCTGTGTTATTACAATCATCCATGTGTGCTTAATTTTAATTTGTTCAAATCTTTAAGTCACCTCCATGTGCCAGTGTAGCGGTGCATGTATAAAACATGAAACAACATTACCAGAGCAATGACAAGTTCTCTGAAGCAGTAAATGATGGCTGATGTGTATTTTTACATACAAATACATTCACTGCAGCACTCTGCAAAACGCTGTCAGCAGTCTAACAATCTAACTCAATTTCACTCACTCTGAGTAATTTATGTTCACCTGTGAAATGAGAGAGGCTAAGAGCAAAGAAAGACAACATTTTAAGTGTCTTCACCCACTGTAGACATGTAGAAAAAACAAGAAACATGCAGGGCTGTGTATTTCTTCACAAGAATGTGGTGAATACATATTACGATCTAAGCATCACAATACGATATATCAACAGATTGTGGCACTAAAACAACTTCATATATACACTTCATTTAGATTTAACAATACTATTTTATAGTGTATATTTTGTATTTTGTACAATAGTACACCACATGCACAAAACCTTTTGAAATACATTTTATTTAATCATCAGAACAGTGAATTCTGCCACTGTATTTTACAATTACCTTTCTTCAAATTAGCCACAAAATGAAAGTGCTGCCAGAATTTATTTTTAATAAAATATTTTTAAAAAATACTCACCGTTTGATACAGTTTTTCCACAAGATATTTTTCAGTAAAATATACCAAAAGATCACTACAGCCAATTTTGATATTGATACAGTATCACCAAATACAATATAACAATATATCAATATTTCGATATTTTCGTACACCCTTAGAAACCTGTAAGATGATTAAGAAATCCAGCCACAAAGGGTCACAAGTCTTGTGGTGGTCCCAAGCCTGGATAAATGTAGAGAGTTGTGCCAGGAAGGGCATACTTCTTATACCGAACGTAGTGGTAGCCTAACGCACCTCTGCTGGTTAGCCAATCAGACTGAGACCATGCTCTATAAGAAGAGGAGTCTCTCACCTGGTCTGACCTCTCCTACCTCTGACGTCACCCACCGCTGCAGAGGTGGGGTCGTAGCTGTGCAAGTTGGTCGAGTTGTGTGTTAAAGTTGTCGTTCCTAAGGCGTAAAGCCAGCAACTTAACTGCCATATGTATGCAGGTAAGCAACAAAGTTTATTTCGTAGTACCACTCATTTATGGTGCGCTAGCACCAACGCTAACTTGTTATTGTTTTTAGCATGCAGATGCTTTGTCCGAAGGCTACCACATAGCTGAGCAGAGTAACTGAGGTATACAACTGTTGTGCCAGCTCTACAGGTAAAGGCTTAACTCCTCCCGTGCTGGATCTGCTGTGCACTGCGGTGTTATTGTGTTCGAGGTCCTGGTGCAGCTTGCATTGTTCCCCCGGGCCCTGCCACTGCTCCCTGCCTCCCCTTTCTGTTGAGATGCTGCTTTCTGTGATGCCTGTGTACTCTCCAAAGATGAACTTTTATCTTCTACTCTGCTGTCTGTGTATCAGCCAGTCCATATTCTTGAAACTGATTGTATCTTACTGATTATGAAGACAAATGAGCTAACTTTTAAACAAAATCACAACTAATAATAAATTATTTATTCATACTATTTAATGTGTCTGTCCAGTTTAATGAACCTGTATTGCTTTATAGTGCGGGTGAAATTTAGATATTTATTTCCCTGGGTTTGTACCTGGGGTGGTGTTGGAATATGTCAAAAAAGCTCAGAACCTGGGTTTAGTATAGAGTATTTGTGCCGGGCCAGATTATATAGGCTCTTCCTTTCTTGCCCGCGTCATGCCACACAAAGAAGGATGAACTTATACCAAATCTACTCTATATTCAAATCGCTGCACTTTAGGAGGCAGATGATTTGCTGTGGCAACCCCAGAAGGAAAAAGTAATAAAGTTAGGGTTATCTCAAAGTCTAAATTTAGACTCATGTTATTTCTGTTAGCATGGTTAAATTAAAAACAGATTTGTCCTTGCCTCATATCACTTCACCTTGGTGTCGTCTTTATTAATTAAAGACCAGGAGGCTGCAGCTAAAGGTCGCCCGGTGGACACTCTGCTCCTCTGACTGGTCCATCATTGATCCACTGAGGTCAGACTGACACCAAACACGGAGCTTAGTGAAACACGGGACGTTTCCTGCACTTCTGACACATACATTACTCATCTGCAGCTCAGGCTTCACCCGACCAAGCATCAACTAAATCAAATAAACCTCTGACAGCCACTAGGCTCTCTGCTTCTAATGCATTTTTACATATATATGAGAGAACCGAATGAGTTACTGTGAACACTACTTAAAACAAACAGCTTTGGCATTTACAGAGAACTGTCTATAGAGCTGAAGATGTGGTCAATTATTATATAGATGTAAAAACAAAGCCATTAGCTGTGGGGGACGTGTTGTGTAAAAGTGAAGAAAATTGTGAAAGATGAGCCCACACATATGAATATGAAAACCATTTTGTCCACAAATGTAGAAATTTGCCTTCAGTTTCACCATAAAATGGATTCAAATACACTCACACACATCATACAACATCTAAGACAACAGCAGACCCTACATTTACATTACACAGGAGTCATCTAACATTAAATGCAAGACATATTTAAAGGTAGAAAGCATTAAATAAATAAATACAAATATAAATATGGCTGCACCTATGGCAATACAGCTCAAGTTACTTAAGTCATTATTATATAGCCAATGTAAAATATAATAATCAGGCCAGTCAGAGAATCGAGGAGAGCTACCCTAAGCTGTTTTTTTATTAAGATTCATGGCTTTCCCAGCCCGTGGGGAGAAAGAGTTCTTAAAGGTGTTTTTGTTTGTTAATATTATTCGATATCTTACATACAGTAGAAGATTACAAAGTTTTGATTAAATGGTTTTTATGAAAGGTTATGAACAAAGTAAGATGTATTAATGTATAGAAATAAACACAATAAATTCAAAAAAGACATAGTAGACCTTTGCCAAGGTACTAGTCCTATCTCGCAATGGTAAAGATATCATATCCAGATATAGACTCAAACTCAGACATCCTCTATTTTAGGGGTATATGCTCTTTCCACAGAACCACAAAACCCTTGGTTAAAAAAATCTAAACTTTACTAAAACAAACAAAAAAATCATCAACAGTGGATTTGATAAATAATAATGCATCTGTCATATGTAGCATTTTTCTAGACACTCAAGAGTCGCTGCACGGCTGCTCTGGGGAAAAGTGAAAGGCAACGTGGCTGCCATTCTGTGCCTACGGCCTCTCTGTGTGTCAGTAACCTACACTCCAAGCACTCTTCTCTTCTTTTTCTCTTGCATTGTGTTGTTCAAGGCTTCTGTTCCATACAGCAAGCTGGTCCAGCTAACAAGCAATGTCTCTGTGTATAGTTTGCATGTTGTGGTTGTCTGACAATGTGTCTCTAAATGTTAACCTTGTGACTGACTTGCCATTGTCCAAGGTGTATGTATAATTTATTTATTAGAAGTTAATGTTTAAGACCGAATCTTCTGGAATTTCTCTTCAAATATTCATATCTATCTATCCATATCTTTAATTTTGACACAACCTAAAAACATCAAATTGCCTTACAGACTGTATAGGACTCCTTCTAAATTTCAGATTTGTAATCCTCTGTATAAGCTGAAAGAAATTGAAAAAAATGTCCTTGTTAAGTAGACTGCATGTAGCTTTTGAAACATCAACTAAATACAGTGTATGCTCCATCTATCAGCTGCTGACAAGGCTTTTAAGCCTCTTCAAAACCTTCTCTTTTTTTCTATCCATGTCAACACATAAAACACATTTGATTTACCAATCGTTTTCCACACAGCGATACATCACTGCTCCTAACACTGGTCTGTGGCTCATAATCTATATTACACTGATTCTCAAACTGTGGTACGCAGGCTTTTCTTCTGGTGGTACTCAGGAGTCTTTTGTAGTTCAAGTTCTGATGTAATTTAATGTAAAGCTAGTGATTCATCTCTGGATTAGTCATGACTTGGTTCTCGATTAGTCCAAAATTTTGTCTTGGTTTTGTTTGTTTTTTTTTCTGTTCTTGTACTGATACAGTCCTGGTTTAGTCGAGGCTTTGTCCTGGTTTATCCCTGGTTTAGTCCTAGTTTAGCCCTTATTTAGTCCTGGTTTAGTCCTGCTTTTGTCCTGTTTGTTTTTCTATTGCTAAAGTCCTGGTTTAGTCTTAGTTAAATCTTGATTTAGACATGGTTTAGTCCAGGTATAGTCCTGGTTTAGACCTGGTTTAGTCCTGGCTTTGTCCAAGCATTGTCCTGATTTAGTTCTGTTTTTGTTCTGGTTACGTCCTGGTTTAGCCCTGGTTTATTCCTCTGTAGTCCTAGTTTAGTCTCCCTGGTTTAGTCCTGGTTTCAACTTGATTTACCCATGATTTAGTCCTAGCTTAGAGCCAGTTCTGTTCTTATAAGACATTTTTGGGTTTAAACCTGGGTTAGTCATGATTTTGGCTCATTTCAATCCATTAATAGCTCTACTTTGAATTCCAAATATTGTGTTTCAAAGCACTGTCCTATTCCACTGTACTGTGCTGACAGACCGGGGTAAATTGGTAGGCTACTTTTATTTTTTTATTTTTATTTTTTTTTGTTTTTTTTGGTGAGTTTCTCTAAGATGTGAATTGCATCAGAGATATCAGATGAAAAAGACAGACTGAATTGTGTGTGCTTTTCTAATGTGTTTGTGAATTATGTTGTAAAGCCAGGCTTCCTCTGACCCTCTTTGCATTAAGAGGGAGAATAAATGGTCGCATATAAAATGGATGAATACCCTTGTGATATATGAGCCTCGAACCATTGTATTAAGTGGGCTGTAGCAGTTCAGCTTCTGTGTTAGCATTTTTCACAAACTAATGTATGTTATATCATATGCTAATTTTTTATTTATTTAATGCTTATAGATTTTTAATTTATTTTAATGTTTTTTTCATCATGCAGTGCAAATGGTGAAAATAGCTTTAATTTCATTAGTAATAGAAAAATACATATACAAATATTAAAAATGAGATGCATTCGGAGACACAGACATCATTCAAACTGAAAATCCTCTAGTTCAGGACTAAATGCTTTGTCTATTAAGCCATAAAGTCCACTGATTGCACATTGTTAAAAAAAATATTGCTGAAACTGAGTAAAACACGGGTGAAATGACGCCGTTGTTCCTGACCACTGCTGAGTTGGTGTAAATTTGGGGTAAGCAAAGAGAAGAGTTGCTCAAAGACAGAGACCTGCAGCCTGTGACCTGTTTAAGGTTTTGAACAAAATGTGAACAAAGACAACAGCGCGTGTAGCTCTGACAGCGCTGTAGGGTCAATCTTTCACAACATACAGCTACATGCACTTTTACTTTCACTTTTACCCCATAGCGTTAGCTCCATAAGCATTAGCTCCATAAGCATTGGCATAAGTTAGATATTCTGCTCAAAACATAAAGCTAAATGTGTTGTGGTTGCCATGTAGTATTCTGTCAAAAACACTTACAAGATCTGTATGCTCAGGTTTATTCCACTAAACACCACAAATCCTACTTCTTTAAAGCAGAACATTTTCATTTTCTCGCTGTTTTTGGTTCATTTTCCTCTATGGAGCTCCCCCTACATTTAGGAGTAAAGCATTATTGTAAATACTCAAGTCCATTTTGATCCCTTACTCTGTATTACTTATGTTTTGCCCTCTGCGCAACTGTACAAGGTGTTTTCTGGTGTTTTCTTTCTGTTTCTGTTTTCTTTGGCCACTTTGCCATGACAAAAATAAAAAAATAAAGCCATCACTAGCTTGTTGTTTTGCTAACTGTGATGTGCTACTTTCTTGTGAGACTCGAGACTTCTCTGACTTCCTAGTTGCACTCAGACTTGCCAATGTCACTTTCGGCCCAGAGAGACTAGGGGGAGATGCCGGATGCGTCATTCACCCCACAACAACCAATTTAACCATCACACAGACTCGGAAACTGTTTATTTATGGTAGAAAAATAAGTAAAGTTCAGCTTCAATATGTTCACTTGGTCTAAAAGAACTTAGGTAAGATCTGAGTGCTATAATTTCTACAGTGAATTGAAATCAGTTGAAATGAAGTTTCTTCTGATAACATTAACCTGAAGTCACCAAAGCCACTCACTTTTACCTGAGCTATAGAAAGTTGGAAAGTCAGGCTAAACTCTGTCTGTACTACTGTGTATACCCATCAGAGGTGGAAGTACTCCTGTACAAGTATTCTTTCTTCAGAATAGTATTATTAGTATATGCTGCTGCTACTGCTACTTTTACCGCTACTACTATTACTAAACTACTGCTACTATTTCTACTGCTACTGCTCATACTAATAACTTCTACTGCTGTTATTACTACTATTACTACTGTACTATTGCTACTAGTCATACTATTAATACTAAAACTACTGCTGCTAGTACTACTGCCCCTGCTGCTGCTATTACGCTACTGCCACCACTACCGCTACTAATACAACTACTATTACTACTACTAATACTATAATTATACTTCCACTACTATTACTACTACATTACTGCTACAGCTACTACTAACACAACTACAACTATACTACTGTTAATACTTTTGCTACCATTACTACTACTCATACTATTACTAATACTAAAACAACTACTACTACTACTACTGTTACTACTATACTACTGCTACTACTACTGCTACCACTACCACTACTACTACTAATACAAAAACTACTGCTACTACTACTAATACTACTATTACAACTATATTACTGCTACTATTTCCACTGCTACAATGACTACTGCAGCTTCTACGACTAATACTAGTACTATTACTACTATACCACTGCTACTTTTTCAACTGCAACTACTACTGTCCCTAATATTACTGCTACAAGGATAAAAAATAGCAATAATTTCCATCCAGAAAATATTAAAGTGATGATTTAAGCTAAAGTAGTTACTCTTGACCTCTGACTTCTGATGCTTATCCATTCATTTGACTGTAGCTTTGAGGAAGTACATTTTTTAATATTGTCAGAATGATGGATTAAAGTGTATAGTTGCTGGTTCAGAGGCTGAAGTGTGATGGATTGGGGAAGAAACGTTTGCGGTGCACGTTTTCCATATATGGAGAGAAATGGAGAACCCTCATGAAAGCAGTGATTCTTGTGTTGATTTGACACGTTCAATCCATTTTAGCCGCGGAGCTGAGCGGGGTGAAATGAAAGGATGAGAGTGGGGTCTGCCCAAGGACAGAGCAACATATCAACACTGGAAATATGAAGGTAACACAGAGGCACTGAATTTAGGCACTTATTTATTTGTACTTAAAGATGCACCAGCTCACCTTTTTCCCTTGTATTTGGGGGAAAATTAAACATTCGGTCAATAGCTCAGCCTAATAGGAGTCATCTTTGAAAAAATGAACTTCTGAGTCCTCGACTAGGGGGAACTAAAGCAGAGACTGAATTTTTCACCAATTACATTCTTAGAACAAAGGGGGATGGTCCCAACTTGAACTCTTCTCACATTGTCAAAATTAGTATGATTTTTGCACAAGCCTATAACAAACTTCAGACTTGCTGCTATAGTGCAGTATATATTCTGGCCTGGACTGTTGCCTACAGATGTCATTAAAGACGCATTCCACTGGACCGGTATGGCGTGGGTTGGGCCAGTTTGAGGGTGTATCCACTTCCCAAACTGGTCCAAAGCAGTTGGCACCCCACAGCAAGGGGGTCCAGCTCCAAGTTCTTGTCCAAGTTGATTGGACAAGAAAAAATTCACACTTGGACAAAAACAACAAACCAAAGAACAAAAATAAAAGGGAAAAGTGATAAACAGCCATATTCGAAGAAAGGACAAGCTAAATGTGGCAACTTTTTCAAAACAAATAAAGCTCGCGTATATTAGCAAGAGCCGTTTCTGATTTGGCGCAGACTGGCTCTTGCTTCAAGAGTCAGAACATCAAATTTTTATTTTAGATTGCTTTAAACACAAATTAAACTCATGTTGTTTCATGGTCAGTTGTTAAAATGTGTTAAAGTGATGTAGAGAAGGGAATTTAATGCACAGAAAGCTGGCGGTAAACTGGAAGAAGTCTCCTGTTTACTGAAGCTAATACCGCTTTAGCTCCAGCCTCAGACAGATACACACCAGCCTCACACAGACACACACCAGCCTCACACAGACACACACCAGCCTCACACAGACACACACCAGCCTCACACAGACACACACCAGCCTCACACAGACACACACCAGCCTCACACAGACACACTCCAGCTTCATCTTTTAAAAGTCAGCTTCAGACAAGTTTTTTATCTTATTTATTAACACAACTTTAGTTGCACTTGTGTGACTCTGGACCCAGAGTTATGGAAACACAAGCCTGTTTTGGGGCTACCTCTCCCAAACTGTCCCATACTGACTTGGCCCGTATCGTACCATCCTGTGGAATGTCAATAGCAGTTAGAAATTGGATTTCCCATAAAACCCTTGACTTTCCTTCAGCTCTCAGACCGTACACTGCTGTTTCTCTGTCATATTTTATAAATGTTTGGATTTGATTTCCTGTTGTCATCACCACCATTACTCAAGTCAACCTCAGTCTTGCTCCTGCTAAATTAAATGCTACAAGGAGGAAATAATGCCTCAGAAGTGAAGTATGAGTCATTTTTTATATTATCTTTGGCTCAGGTTATTGCGATACAAATCACTGAAAAACCAAATGTTCCAGCTTGTGCTAAGAAGTAACGTTTGTGAATACTAAGGGACTGACTCAGTACAGTATCACTGTACTGTAGTAATAATGCATTAGTATTATGTAGCACTTTTCTAGGCATTCAAAGTCACTTTACAATTTGGTGCATTATTCATTCACTCTTCAGTCACACTCGGTGGTGGTGAACTACTTCTGTAGCCACAGCTGTCCTGGGGCAGACTGACAGAAGCCATTTTGCACCTACGCCCCCTCCGACCACCACCACCAAACATAATCACACTGGCACATTTATACAGACAAGGTGGGTGAAGTGTCTTGCTCAAGGACACAACGACAGTATGCATTGCCGGTTGCAGAGCTTGAGCTGCTAACCTTCAGGAGAGAGGGCAAAGTGTCTCTACCAACTGAGCTACTGCTGCCCCAAAAGTAATAAAGTAAAGTAAGTAACTCAAGTAAAGTAGTAAAATAAAACAGAGTAAGGTTACATTAGTTACATAGTAGCTTGTACACAGACTACCAGTTATATTTCAAATCTCATATTAGTAAGTAGCAATATATTTGGCCATGATAATGTTGGTGTAGTGTGGTCAGACGTGGGGGGAAACAAACTGTTTTACCCGCTTGGAAACACTGCTTTTTGATTCTTCTTTTAATAATATTATTTGCATAGAATCTTTATACAAGCCATATCTAACATGGAGTTCTCACTGGTGTTTCGAAGAGTGCTACATTAGTAGATTAAAAGTACTTTTGTCAGTGCGTAAGGTGGTAGTGTGCAGGTTTTCAGAATGGGCCCTCATACGAAGCACATTCAGTCTATACCTCCACATGTCATACTTTAAGTTGTACTGAAATATTTTTAATCATACATTTGTTCTTGTGCTTGCAGTGCAATTCATAGCCCCAGTTGCCCCCCTTTGTTCTCCTATTTGATTAGGTAAAATAGGAAACTTTTGTTAGCGTATTTGTTAAACAGAAGACAATGGCATTGTTACAAATGTTTTTTTCCCCAAGCCGTAATAGGATGTGATGTTTTTGTGGATGTTTCCGCTGTTGCCGGCTGTAACTATGGCTGATTGACTACAGGGAGCCAGAAGAACTGTGTGTTGTTGTTGTTAGTTGTTGTACCCAGGTAACACAAACATATTAACAGCTGTTACATCATCGCAAATGCTAAGCTTAATTTTCTCTCTGCAGCAGAGTTTTAAAAATTTGGCATATTGGATGTTTTTGTTAATCCACAAAAACTTGTAATGTATGGCAAAATGTGCTGTGGACCAGGCCCTGAGTTTAAATGAGCAACACATCAAGCAGGAAAACTATGTGTACATTCAGGCATTGTACAATACCAGAGCAGTGACATACGGTCAGGGAACGCAAATGAGGCAGCTCTTTACTTGTCATGAGAAGTAAAATGTGAATATAAATACTTTTACCCAGTGATCTGTGTTATAAGGATGATTTCTACATAACTCTTTCCTATTTCTTGAGATGTGAGGTGCGGCACCGTTGGGCTGTGCCTCACTCTGAGAGCTCTGCCTCATACACACTGGCTCCAATGTGATCACTCAGCTCATCCTTGTTCCTATTTCTCTGGATAACACTATTATAATGTCTGTGGACACTTTTATGGTGTGTCTTCAATTTCTGTACTCTAGATAAAGTATTTTGTAAAGGAGTGAGCATATTTAATGTTGTTGAAAAAAATTGGCGGTGAGGACCTGTGCCTCAGTGAAGAGGGCGTCCTCGTGGCCACAAACTGTTCTTTAAAAAATATGGATAAATTTCATACCAGCAGATATGTTATTGTACTGCATGGTCTGAGAGACTTTTTAAAACTACAGCAATAAAAAAAATGAAAACTTCGTCTATGTATTTTCTTTCATTTAGAGTGATTACCTCGGAAAAAAAAAAAAAAATTAAAAAACAATAGCATGTATTAATTCATTGAAATTCAATGTATTTTTTGCCAAATAATGTCCCTATTTTGTGAGTAAGGTTTACAAGCTGTCACCGTGTATCCTGTTCTAGTCATAATTGTCACAGTGACGTCACACCTGGAGGACAAGCACATTACCATTACTCCACTACCTGTCAGCTGAAGCCACTGTTTATTCAAGTTAGGATCTGTGTTTATACAGAATCTCATTAGAGAAAACTGACTTGCCCGGGATTTCCACTGCATGTGAATCCACTGCACTGCGGGACCCCGCCGAACAACAGTGCCAACCCTTGCCTTCTGGATACGTCTCCATACCCCCGCACCGGGCTGTGGAGCCTTAGCAGCTCAGGAAGAGCATGCACCGAAAGTATGCGTTTGTGTGATAAAAGTCATTATACTAAAGACCAAAATAACCACTTATTCAGAAGTATAAGGACTGTAAGCAACAGTCTTGGTCGTGGAAACGCTCTCATTCACTACAATGGCATATTTACTGTGGAGTGCATGGCACAGTGCAGCAGAGCGTAATCACCTGGAGCGGAAATTGTGGGTCAGAAAGAAAATTAATATAGATTTGTACCGTTAAATGAGTCCCTGACCAGTGGAAACAGCAGTTTAAATAAACACATATTTGCAGCAAACATACAACAGAATATAAATTAAATTGCGCCAAAGTGCATATGACAAATTGAGGTGAGAGCATGGGTCCCAGTAAGTGTGTTCAGTCATAGTAATTCAATTCTGATTCAGAAAAGATCAGGGGCATTACACAATTATTGTTACTCACTAAATTAACACAAATAAAGAAATTGCCCATTTCAATTAGAATCCAATCAGTGTATGTTTTTGTTTTTTTGTTTTTGTTTTTTTTTTAGTTTTGACATTAGTAGCCAATTGTGGTAGCCACAAACAGGCAGCTGTGGGTGTGTGTGTCCACAGCTTCACGCATGTTCCACCAGAGTAAAGTGACATGGACTCAGTCACGCTGCATTCAGTGCACTTAATCACTGCTTCTGAACAGAACAGGAACACAGCTTCTAGGGGAGGAGCACGTCCAAAGCTTGTAGCTCTCGTGTAGTGACTATTCTCGAGTTGACACCGTCGGCGCTGTCACAGTCGTCACAGTCGCCACAGTCGCCACAGCCCGCCTCCCTCCCCACAGCTCAGTGCCTACCTCGAACATGCACCTCTCCTAGAAATTGGGGGATGGGATTTATAACTAAATCCATCATGGACCAGTCACAACCAAGCTTTATTCAAGAAGCTGTTGAGTGGAGTAAACAAAGTGCTCTGAATGTAGCGTGTAGTACACAGGGGAAGTAATGAGCGGGGAGAGCAGCGCTGGTGACCGTGTCCATGTCACTTTATCACCACGGAACATGTGTGAAGCAATGGGGCCCCTTACTGTGCTGTTTGCGGGTATCGTGATTGGCTCATGATGTTATGGTAAAATCAATCTTTTTTTTTCACTTTTTTTGTGTGTTTTTGTGTTGGCAAAGTCCACACGGAGGACAGGAGTCCGTCTGTCCGAGCCTGTTGAGTTAACGTTAGCATGTCGCTGTGGTCCTGCTTGGTTCTCTCCCTGGAGCCTGGGCAGGTTCAGATCCACGGCCAGTTGGGCAGTAAGGATTGTTGTGTGCATTTATTGAGCCCCTGTCAGCTCACCTTTTATGAAAATCTAATGGCTTTCCCATACAGCAAGGTGATGACCCACCCTTTGCTTTGGAAAAAATCATGCTGTAATCCCTGTTCCAAAAACATCTAGCTCGTCTGCTAATAATGACTTCAGGCCAATTGCTCTTACATCAGTGGTCATGAAAAGTTTTGAGAGATTTATTGTCACCCGTTTTTTGTTTTAGTTTGTTGTTTTCGGGGTGAATCCTGGGCGGAGTGTATTCTCTGATGGGGGTAGGCGCAACAGGGCTTCGGTCGCTGTGCTTCGCCTTTCAAGTGGCCCCGAGCCCGGCAAGCCCCAGAAGATACACAGGCTAAGATATTTGTTAGGTAGGGATCTGGGATGGCATATGTTGTGTGCGTTTGATGCTAGTGTGTGTAACGCCCTGTCTACTGTTTGTTTCATTGTGAGTGGTGTGTGTGTGAGGTGCGCGCGCTGGTGCTTCCTTCGGGAGCGCGCAGTGGCTCAATTAGACACAGGTGTAGCCCCGGTCAGCTGACTGAGTTAATCAGCTGCGTGATCCGGATTTGCAGTGGCTTTCTTTGTCCGGTGAGTTATGGCTACCTTTGATTTAAAAGCGTTTGTAGCTAATCCTACTCTAGCGGTGTTTAACACTTGTAGGAAATGCGACTTGTTTGAAATTGCCAGACATTACAGTGTTACCGTCTCTACTACGTTGCGTAAGGGGGAGTTGAGGGAGGCTGTATTAGCGGGTTTGGTCGGAGCAGACGTTTTGCCCTTACCTGAGTCTGGTGATCTCGTTTGTGTGGTGGCGGGAGATGCAGTGGCGTCCCCAGTGCGTAGCCCTTCGAGCGGGGCGGCTGAGCAGCCGCTGCCGGTAACTCCTCAACAGGACCCCGCAGGTGGGGAGGAGGAAGGACCGCGTACTCTGCCCCCGTTTGAAGCATTTAGTATGGATTCTTCTCAGAGTTCTAAAAGGGATGCTCGTTTAGAGGTCCGCTTAACCCGTTTGAAAATCCAGAAGGAGGAGAGGGAGCGAGAGTTCCGCCTCAAACGCGAACTTGAGCTGAAGAAACTCGAAATAGAAACCGCCAACGCTAAAGAGGTGGAAATAAAAAGGTTGGAGGCGGAGACCGCATTTAAAATACGACAATTAGAACTGCAATCTCGGCCTATTGGCGCTGAAAACTTTGTGTCCGTTAATCCTCGCGATACGTTTGATGTGACCAAGAACATCCAGTTAGTCCCCGTTTTCCGCGAGTCCGAAGTGGAGTCTTATTTTGGGGCTTTTGAGCGCATTGCTGCTGCACTGCATTGGCCTAGTGATGTGTGGGCAATTTTGTTGCAATGCAAATTGAGCGGTAAAGCTCTAGAAGCCTGCGCCTCTTTATCGGTTTCAGACAGTCTCAATTATGATAAGCTTAAAGGAGCTATTTTACGAGCTTATGAGCTTGTACCGGAAGCCTATAGACAGCGTTTTAGAGGGCTTAAGAAGTCGTTGAATCAAAGTTACGTTGATTTTGCTCGAGAAAAAAAAAAGAATACCAACAAAGTATACAAAGAACTAATGAAACTAAGGCGATGGTTGCGGCTGCAGCACCAAGGACCCACTGGCCACAGAATGAAGGCAGCTCCGGCCTTTTATACCCAGCTCTCACCCAGGTGTGGCTGATGAGCTGGCAGGACTGGTGGGTGGAGACAAGGAAAAACATAAAAAAACACACTACAGCACAAAGGCTGTAACAATCTGCTTAAAGCTGATGTTGTCTCCTATTTAGACCCGCTTCAATTTGCTTACAGGTGCAGCCGAAGCACAGAGGATGCTGTTGCTAGTATGACACATCTTATCTCTAAACATCTGGAGAACCCTAAGGCTTATGCCAGGGTGTTATTTGTAGATTTTTCCTCCACCTTCAATACAGTTCAGCCTCGTTTACTTGTTCAGATGCTGCTCAACATGAATGTCAATCCATTTATTATAAAACTGTTGTACTCGTTTCTAACTAACAGGCCTCAGCTCTGTCTCAGGTCAAATTCTGTAGCACTGGCATTCCACAGGGCTGTGTTAGCTCTCCTTTTCTTTACACCTTGTACACCAACAACTGTAGGAGCAGTCAGCTGAACAATCACATTATCAAATTCTCTGATGACAGTTATTTTAAGTTTGTTGCATAAAGACAACTCTCCCTCAGTGTACATGGATGAAATCTCCTCCTTTAAAGACTGGTGTGACCGCCACCACCTCATCTTTAATGTGAAGAAAACTAAAGAGGTCTTCTTTGACCCAAGAGAAATGAGGAAACATGAGCCTGTTACTCTCAACAACAGCTGCATTGACATTGTCACCTCTTTCAAATACCTGGGAACAGGGCTGGACTGGGACAAAAAAACGGGTCAGGCATTTTTGGCTTAGACAGGCCACTCACAATTACCTGAGCACAACCTACTACTAATTTATGTATGTCCTCCCTGGCTGCTTACCTGCTGTGCTACACTTCCCCTGGGGTTCCCTTTCAAAAATCCCTGGCTGCTCCTCTCCCTGTCTGCTGCTGCTGCTGGCTTCACCTTCAACCTGCACCGTCACAGAGGACGTGGGGGCTACAGCAGCCCCACCAGTGAATAAGTCTGTGATTTTGGCACATGTCTGCTGTGAGATTCTTTAAATTATTTTCTCGCAACCTCTCCGCACCCCCTTTCCACTTTGATTTCTCCATTTTTCCACGCTCAACACTATGGAAACTGGCGGGAGTCCGGAACGCCCCTAAAGCACGGCACGGGTGCCTAATGTGAGTGCTCCGAACCGCGCCCAGGCGCGGTACGCTTCAGGACTTTGGCACGGTTGGTGGGCCACGGCGCGGTGCGGTTGCTCATGCATGCGCGCACGGCTACTACAGCTCTGTCATGTACGCAACTGTTCTTATCTCAGTAAAAAGTGAATAAACTCCATTATCAACACTCGCAGCAACGCCACTGACTTGCGCTCACCTTTAGGAAGAAGAGAACAGACAGCGGCAGTAGTTTTGAAGCCTCTCATTGCGGTGCCTTCGCTGCTCCTCGTATGTGGTTTATTCCAAAACCTGTGACAGAAGACCGCGTCTCACGAACGAGACTCAAAGCAGAATCACAATAGCACAGATACTTCATGCCGCTGGTCTCACAGTTTTCCACTACACCGGCTTTAAAAGTGTTAGCGGCTCGCTTGACTTGTAAACAAACCGCGCACCACGATGACGTAGCAGTCTGTCGCCCTCAGAGCTGATGACGTAACCAGGCCACGGCACGGATCGTTTGTGCAGGTGAGAGTGCGGGCCGGTGTTCTGTCGAGATGTGCTGCCCGTAGCGCAAATCGACAGCTCCGCCTATCGATTCATGCTACATTGTCAAAAAGTGCTACCGATTAGGGTGAACTTTATTTTACTTAAGAAATAACTAAAATAGATTAGATAGATTATTTGGATACTTTATTGATCCCGACTATAGCATATTGATCCTAACTGATCCTGACCATAGCATAGGTACTGGACAGGTAAATTTCTTCATCAAATGATGCTCCTACTGTAATAAAATGCCATGAAAACACCAGTATATACTTACTATGATATTGGCATAGGTAGCATAACTCGACAGATACATTTCTTTATCAAATGATGCTCCTATTGCAATAAAATGCAATAGAGAACCTGTACACATTCATAACTCATCCAACAGACCCATCTTCTACACTGGCTGTTTTACACTCTCTCACATCGACATCATTTAATAACACGCTGATGATCTTTATTAGATTTGCATTTACCATTTTCACATTTTCATATTTACACTTTGCAATACATGTCCCAGCAATTCAAGAATACTCATTTTATTAGGTATACTTCCGAACTGCAAACCAGGAGGCAGCGGGCAGAAGGCAAGGTCAGGCAGGCAGGGGTCAGATACCAGGACAGCAGTCAACGGGGCAGACAAACCAGGAGGCAGCGGGCGGAAGGCGAGGTCAGGCAGGCAAAGGTCAGGGGAAGAAAAGGTGGGGGTCCAATAGACACAATATATAAAGTGGAGAGCTCGGCACAAGGCACAAGACAATCTGGCACTAGGGTGGGAAGAAGAAGAACACAGGGTTAATATACTGTGGTGGTAATTCTAGGGTGTAAACAGTTGTGCAGGGCAGGAGTGGTTTGGAGTGAATGAGGTGACTCTAATATGGTAATTGTGACACATGTATAAAATAAACAAATTGCTGTAAGATTACACACTTCTGATAGCTATAGATGATATAGTATGTACCCACTATAATAAAAAAGCGCATAAGTAAGTTACATAAATGTGCATGGAAATATAAGTTATATAATGCCTAACACAAGAGGACAGTTCAATCATGGCATAAGTTTAAAACGTGTGGGCAGTGGACGGTGAATCGAACAGTAGCTTCTTCATATTTTTATAATCTAATGTCGGTACTAATGCAACTTGGCCAGTATTAAAAATTAAAATTAAAAGTGTTTAAAACGTTGCCACTCACATGCTAAATGTTTGTGTCAAGGGCTGAGAATCTATGCCACGATATGGTCCTTTCTCGAGTTAAAAATAGACATTGAACGCCATGACATTTAAGTGCTTAAGAGATAGAGCACTTATGCTGTTTTTTTATTTATTTACCATTCATTTTGAAAAAAGACAGTGATATTGTGATAGACAGTTCATGCTTTGATTTATATATCTCGATTTGCATCCACTAGATTCTAAGTCCTCGATATAATATAGCATTTTCGACATCACGTTATACCTATAACCTAACATAATTATTTTGTTGAATCAATGGTGTGTACGTGCAAATATTTACACGTTAAAGGGCTAAATAAACCAGTATAGTCTTTGGACAACACTTACATGAAAGTTTTCCTTCTGTCAAGTAGCTCAATTCGATGGACGAGAGGGAAAAAAGCGGTTTCTGAGTCATGGGCATGCGCAGAAGTGCGAGGGAGCGCAACTCGACGAGTAGCTCAGATCAACAGGACACCAGCGGGGGACTTAGACCCCTCCCCAGTCGTACCTGGGCACAGCACGGTTCGAATGGCCCTAGTGTGAGTGCGCCCTAACTTAAAATAAGAAAATGGAAAAAAAAAAAAAGGTGGACCATCAGGCCACCGGGATTTTGCCCGGTATGCCAGCTTATTAGTCCACCCCTGCCTGGGAGTGTATGTGGACTGTCAGCTAAACTGGTCTGCACACATGAACTTTCTCTGTGGCTGTCTGGCCCAAAGACTGTACTTTCTTCGCAGATTGAAGCTCTTTGGTGTCAGCACAAAAGTAATGTGGACTTTTTACACAGCGGTGCTTGAGAGCATCATCAGATATGGCATTTCTGTCTGGTTTGGTCAGCTGACTGTTCAACACAAAACCAAACTCATTAACATTTAAAACTGCAAGATCATAGGCACTTGTGAAATGCCATCTTTACAGTTCATTTATGAGAGCTCTGTAGCCCGTTTGGCTTACAGAATCATCAATGACAGTTCACACATCTTGTATTCTGAGTTTGAGCTGCTTCTCTCTAGGAGGCGCTACAGAGCAGTTAAACACAGAACCAATAGATTTAAAACCTCTTTTATTCCTACATCTATTTCTCTGCTGAACAAACAAAAACAGCAGCTCTGATTTTAACTGCACTCAGGATGAAGAGTCTCTGTGTATGTCATTGTATTTATTATGTGTTTATGTGTAGCTTTCTGCACTACCCTTTATCCGTTCATTTTAACATTTGTCTTATGTTTTATGTCTTTCATGTCTATTGTATTTATTGTGTGACACTGGCTGCTGCGTTGCATTTCAGCCCAAAACAAATTTCCCTTTAGGACAGTAACGTTGATTCTGATTCTGATTCTGACCCTGAGTGAAAATATAATGTGTGTGTAAGTTTGCTTCAAGTCACAGCAGCAGAGTGGGTTTCCAACGTCCAGCTTTGGCAGTGACCTGGCTGTTGTCAGTGGCTCAAACAGGGCAGCGGTTCCTCATACAGGTCCCCAATATTTGTAGTTTTAGTCCATAGTGTATTGTGTCCTGAGTTATCTGGCTGCTAAATGCTTATTTGTCTGCATCTCCTCATGTCTGCTGCACGTAGCCATGTTTGTTTTTGGGCCTGTATAAATGTGTTGCTGAGTTGTGTTGATACAATTTATGAATGAAATATCTAAACAGAAAATCCACAAATTTTGAACCTGATCCTTTTGTGTTAACAAGTGGGTCTACAACCACACCATAATAGTCTTATGGCTTAATCCTAAACCTACTGACAACAATCACCCCTGTGTGCTTGAATAATATCAACACTTTTTGACGCTATGATGAAGAAATAAGTACTGACTAAGAAGCCTTTGAACTTTGTGCCAGATTTAGTTTCATGTCGATAGGCCCAGTACTTGCAGATATATTAACCATAAACCACACCAAGACATCTGCATTTTGAATATTTAGCAGTAGATTATACCATAGAATTCAACTATAGGTTCTTTAGAATTCTATGACATCTGGGAGCACAACCTATGGAGTATACAGTATATACTACAGTACATTTAGAGATCTTATTAGGAAACACTGTGCCTCACCAGCCATCAACCTCACAGCATGTCACTCTAGAGTGGCCTATTATAGCCACACCACACAAGATCTTCACACAAAGGGCCGAAAAGCCTGAAATGGCTGCTCTTTGAAATTAAAAGCACTTGGGTATTTTGCAAATGTCAACACAAATGTGGCATATTCAATATTTACTATTAGTTTAGTGTCACTTTTCAGCCCAAGTACCCAAATGCAATGCGTACTTCAGCGACTTTGAGTAAGACCATGCTTTCCTTCCCAGATAGACAAAACCAAACATGAGAATCTCTGGATAAGTGGTACTTCGAAGCAGGTTATCAACTCTCTGAGTCAACCCTAGGTTTCTCTATGGAGCTGTGAGCACATTCACTAAACGACCAGTCATGTCAACATCACAGAGACAGTTAATATGAATGCAATCTGAAGACTACACTAGATCTAACTTTGGTCACTCGTTTCTGATTGACAGTGCTGTAAAACTGCTGTAAAATCTGATGAGACTGTCACAAAATGATGTGTTTGTGTAGGGTCGGACAAAAGGCCATTGTCTCCACCAAGGCTAAACTAATTTTAAAAAATATATGCAGTCCTATTCATACATTTGCTTAGAGTTTGGGTATAAACGCTTTTACAAAATCATATGTCTTTATGATGATTTCTTGCAGACCATTTGGTGCTGCTGGCACACAGACCACACTTCAAGAATCACTGCCATGCACTGAACAGCGCACAGGCCTATACCAGGAAGTCCAAAAACTAAGAACCAGACATGGAATAAGTGTGCAACAGTTGACTTTTTAATATTTTAATCATTATCACCATGGGGACTGTGGGAAGCGAAACACGGCGCAGGTGTGGTAACGTGGTAAATTACTATCAGAAACTATTGGGAAGAAGAAGCCACTGTCCAACCTTAGGAGGGCAGCACTCAGATGGTTTTCCATTTTTCACCACCAAATGTGAATTTAAAAGTTTTCTACTAAACCACCAACTATAACTATAACGACTATAACCAGTGAGCTGTACCACAGCACAAACCCACAATTTAAACCAAAAGCAGCAGCAGCTGGGAGGCAGAGGGAGAAATTTAATGTAATTTGCGATGCAGCAATTTTAGAAGAACAACATGAAAAAGGAGAATGCATGAAGGTCAGTGGCCACAGCTTTGTGTTTAGACGCTGAGATCAACACAAGGAGCTTAGCAGCAGCCGCTCTGACGTCATCAGTGTAAATTGACGCCTTTAAACAGCCGCACATATTGATCTGCTTCTGGTGTAAATTTGGAGTCAAGCCCTGTTTATACAGCTTATCTGCTTAAAGTGGTTTATGGTTGAGTTACACTTTCTAATAAAATCCTTGATCATAGTCTGTTGTAGCCTATATCTTGTTTGCCATCAAAATGAGAGTCTGTTTTTAGTAATTAACCCAGTTTTATATGAGGTCTTATTGGGCAAAGGATTAGTTTGTCCAAATATTTTATAAGTGAATGTGATTTCCTGTTGCTGTGTCCACTCAATTACTGAAGTCAACATCAGGGTGAGTGCTGCTATAAATTAATATTACTCTGTTGAAATGATGCCCTAAAAGCAAATGAGCAAGCTGCCTCAATTTATTCATATAAAGTTACTGGCTTGACTTTATTTGGGATATTTAAGGGTATATAAAATTGGAAACTGTCAGAAAGGGAAAAGGGGTAGAAGAAAAACATACAAAACCTGCAATACACAATCAGGCATAACATTATGACCACTGACAGGTGAAGGGAATACCACAGATTATCTTTTTATCGTGGCATTAGGCATTATGACCACCATCAGTAGTAGCAGGTGGTCATAATGTTATGGCTGATCAAAGGATGCTGAAGATACAAGGATACAGAATGACTCAGTCTGAGCAATATCCCACGACTATAAAGTCTTGGCTGATAAAGTGTCGTAAAAACACTGATATCAGGGTCCGTTTTGTGCTGCAGTTTCTTGACATTTGCAGAAAGTGGAGATGGATGTATGGGGGAGTTCAGCCCTGGAGATGTGATGGTGCAAACGCAAAGACAATTTCATGTTCGGCCTCTGACAGATGGTTCAATACAGGCTTCAGAACAAAACAACCATCCTTTTCTCTGTTAAGACCTTCAAACTTGTCTGCAAACTTAGAGGAGATGGTTTCATTCAATATATCAGAGTGCATATTTTCTAACATTGTTATTTTCACAGTTTTTGTGTCTGTGGTTACTTCACTTCTTTGTTAAAGTAAAGTGCATAGGGTTTAACTCCCTGATGTGGAGCTAAACTCAAGTCAAGATAAATGGACAGGGTTGCTTCAGGAAGAGCATCCAGTGTAAAATCCTGCTGAAATACCAGTCGGAATTATCTGCTGTGATGACCCCTGAAGGAAAGGTGCTGTAAATCTGGACTGAGCCTGACAAGCACTTAAAGCTGAACTACCCAATTTTGCTAATGCTGCCTTGGGTGCTGTTCCAATAAAACTGCATTTCCAACCCCACCAATCATCATCAACGACAGTAAAGTTACCTTCCAGCTTTTTATTTCACTAACAAATGTTAAAGTCAATCAATTTGCCACATCAAATACTAAAAAATGACATAAAACTTGAATTTGGAGCACACCTTAACCCGGGGTGACCAAAGTGTGGCCAGACCTTCAAGGGGTTATATTAGGCCCGTGGTGGGGTACAGTGATTTGTAAGGGACATCTCTGATTCTATTATGCAGGAAATACTGGTAGCTTCCAGTCACCTGCGATCCCTAATGGGAATAAGTGGAAGAAGATGAATGAATGAATGGATTTATAAAGCACTTTTCATTCTAAAGAATCTCAGAATGCTACAGGTCTCTAAAAAAAACATACATCAGCAAGATAATAAAATCACTAAACAGTCAGCAAGTAAAAGCCTTTCTGAATAGGAAGGTCTTGAGTTCAGCGTTAAAAGCGCCCTAGCTCTTGGTTTCTCTCAGCTGGATGGGAAGGCTGTTCCAGAGTCCTGGTGCCACCGAGCAGAAGGCTCTGACCCCCACTGTACGAAGTCCGGTGAAGGGGACCTGAAGGAGCAGGCTGCCAGATGATCTGAGGGTGCGGTGGACGACTGCAGGGAGATGAGTTCTTGTAGATATGATGGTGTGTGGCCGGTGACGCATTTGTGTGTGAGCAGCAGGATTTTGTATTTTATTTGGAATGAGACAGGGAGCCAGCGAAATGAGACTAAGATGGGGGGGTGATATGATTGTACTTGCATGCTCGCATTAGGATTCTGGCCATGCTGTGTTGAATATACTGTAATTTGTGAATCACACTTGTTCCCCGTCTTGCTAAATGTCACATTTTGCATTGTACATTTGTTTTAGCTCTGTTTCTCTGTTTAATAAGATGTGCTCTCTTTTAGAACGTAAAAACTTTGTATATGTACTGAAAATGTCTTCTTTTGGGGCGCTATTACTTTCACTTCAGAAATCGCTCGAATTAGGTGGCTGCTGCTTTAAGGCCCATACTGTTTAGACAATCTCTGAGCGCTTGTACTAACCAGTGGGGGGGTCAATCTAAATTGCCTGACTAAAACAAAATACAACTTCAGGTATGTTTTTAAGGTGGAAACATAATAACATAGTGAAAAGCTAAAAAAAAGAAATCAACTTAGCAGAACAGGGGACCTTTCATTACCTGTTTAGACCTGAGTGCCCCTAAAAGAAGACCTACTGTACCACCAGGTGAATCTGCACCACCCATTGAGAAGCACTGTTTTATAAAGTAGATTAGACTAGGATACAAATTGGGCTGTGGAGAGGAAGGCGTGCCAAAACCAGACGAGGTTAGTCAATCGTGGAGAGGGGGGTAAAATAAAAGTAGTTCTGGCATGCATTACATTTTATTCTGTCTAAGCCTGTGTTTATGTCCATGTTTGGTTGCAGCTGTTCTGTTTGTGTTGTTTACGCAGACAAATTAGAATTTAGTCATGCAGAAGGAGCAAAATCAAAAAAAGTTTGCTTTCAAATTGAGGTCTGGCTCAAATTGACACCAAAACAAGTGCCAAAAAAACTAGAAGAATGTGGCAAAAGGCATGAATAAATTACCTGACTCGGTCCCAAAAATTGATAGAACGTGAGCACTGCACAGCCTGTGGCAAAACACAGAGGTAACAGCAGATGCCTTATTTCGAATTTTGTGGGAAATCAACTAAACCAGGCATTCACAACCTCCACCTGCATTTGTTTGATTAAAAAAATTAACATTTCCAATCATTATCCACGCACTCTCTACTTACAGCGCCATCTAGTGTGTCTCCTGAGAATCAATCTGTTGTGTTGATTGCTGAAGTATAACTGTGACTCAGAAGTAGAATGGATTGTAAAGTGAATAGTTAAGGTGAATAGATGCTTCTGTGTTTGTGGCACAATCTGAAACAAGCTATAATAATTGAAAAAAGAAAATTATTATGGGATTTCTACCCATAATGCAGTTTGTTTTTGCCTTTCTGGTAATATCTAGTAATGAAACTTCAGATTGTTATTCCTCACTTATAAGAGCGCTCTGTGGTGCAATTGATTGAGCATTTACCTGGAGGTGCACTGTAACAAAATACATTTATTAGAGAATGTACTTAGGTTGAGTAGTATTTTGGGGAAAATGTATTACTTTTACTCCTCTACATTTTAAAAATAAAAATATTTTTTTAATCCACTACATTTCTATGAAGGCTCTAATTATTCATGCAGGAAAAATTGTCTCACAACCGAAAGACACTTGATCGTGTTCAATTAGTTTATTGTTGGAGTGTTGTTTGTTCCACTTACGCACCGTAAAGACACACAGTAGGTGGTAGTATGCCTCTTTAAATGCTGGTTGTGAACCAGCAAGAAGAAAGAGGTTTGTCTTGTGTTGCCGTACAGGTACTTTGCACATTCTTCTAAAGTTGACTTTGTCTTTTACCATAGTTGGTACCTCTTTCAGTTCTGGTTCATCCTGGTTTAGTCCTTGTCTAGTCTTTGTTTTGTCCTGGTTAAATATCGCTAACACAAGTCCTAGGTTAGACCGGATTTGCCCTGGTTTCATTTCAGGTTAGCGTTGTTAGACATGTCAAAGTCAGAGCAGTTTAGTCTGCAAATCTGTGAATTAAATGTAGCACATATTTCACACAATTATTGTTGACTGCACTGCATTTTTAAAAAATGATAAAATGATAAAAAATGAGCTCCCCCCTACATTTGGGAGTAAAGCACTATCGTAAATACTCACAAAGCTTTACTTTTGTTTTCCCCTCTGTAAATCTGTACAGTTTTTTTCTGCCATTTGGCCGCTCTGCCGTGACAAAAATTGAGAAATAAAGGCATTGCTAGCTTGTTGTTTTGCTAACCCATGATGTGCCACTTTCATGCGAGACACGGCACGCAGACTTTGGTCACACCGGTTTGATGACGCACATATCAACAAGTGTCTTTTTTGTCCCAGAGGTGGCAGGGGGAGATGATTCACCCCATAACAACTGATTTAACCATCACCCAGACTCTGAAACTTTTTATATAAGGTAAAAAAGCTATTCCACTTCAAGTCTTTTGATCACATGTTGTCGTATTTGTGAAAGCACATACTCCTGTACTTTAACTCAAGTAATAATTTGACTGAGTGACTTTTACTTGTACTGGAGTAGTGTTTGAAAAGGAGGACTCAAATAATGAAGTTGAGCACTTTGTCCACCACTGCATTTACTTACAGATGGAGTAACCAATCAGAGAAACAAAGGGCAGGACATAAGCTGTGACCCAAACAAACCGGTGGATTCTTTACAGTTTTACCATAAAAAAACAGCATATTATGAGCAGCACTGTACTTATTTATGAACGGGGACAGCAGCAGAAGTCAGTTGTACAAAGACTTGTGGAGAAGGTGGGTTTGCTTGAATGTAGGTCGTTACGTGGGATGTCAGCGGGACTTTACTGTTGTTAAAATAGAAACAAGACGAAGATAAAAATCACTGCTTCTGACAGGTTGCCCCAGTGGCATAGGAAGGATGGGTCAAATGCAGAGAAAGAAATATTCCTCTGGGGACAAAAGAAACTGATTTCTATAGAGAACTCCAAATTCATATACAAATTCACTTTGTACTTATTATTTCAGGCATATGAGTCATGTGGGAATACAAAATGAGCAATAAAACTGGTATGCTGTAAATTTCTAAATGAGAAAATGCTGTCTTGAATTTAGATGAAATAAGTCTGGAACATAATTTCTTAAAATACATAATTAATAACCCAGATGACTGCAATGGATGGGACCTCAGCGACCAGTGTGGTGCACACAGCTGTTGTATAAATAAAGCCTTCCCTTTGATCGAATGTGCAACAGAGAGAGAGGAGAGGAGGATAGAGAGAAAGAGAGAGAGAGAAAGAGGAGAGAGGGAGAGAGCGTAGGTTAGTGCCGGGAGAGAAGTCTGTGTCTTCAGTGGAGCAGGAGCACTGGACCAGCAACAGCAGCAGCACACATCCAGGGGTAAAGAATCCGTTTATACCAATCTTCTCAAGTCCATTTTGGCTCAGTAGTTACTGCTACATTGTGATTTTATAATACTTTTATTTCATTCTAAAATACTAGAGTTAATATGTTGCTTGTGCCTAACTTAGATAAAATTTAACATTAGAATTTAATCTAACTTATGAGTATTTATACTAAGTTCTATGTACAAGTAATTTTGTGCATTTCTGAGTGATTTTCATTGTTTAATATGGTTAGGAGTCTAAGATACTACTTTATGAGATATATATGAGAATACAGTATATAATAAAAAAAATGTATTTAGTAGAATATGATAGTATTTATTATGGTATAGAGTTATATATTACTGAATTTGGCTGAACATACCCAGTCCTATACTTACATTACAGTATGTAATTGTAATTTTGGGCTATATAAAATAAAAGACTATTCTAATAGTGTGTTATGTATAGAAGCATATAGTGATTTTGGGTCTACTCTAGTCTAGTAGAAGAATAGTAGAAAGTATAGAGTGGTATAATATAGTGTTGTATAGTGGGTAAAATAAATGTCTTCTATCTAGTATAGTATAGTTTAGTAGAGTATTATAAATTGTGTGATATATAGTATAATATTTAGTATAGTGAGGAGCTTTACTTCATCTTATACATAAAATATTATATATTATAGTACAGTACAGTGTAGTTTAGTGTGAACAGATTTTAAGAACCAAAAAAGGGGCACTTTCTTTTTCACTAATCACAGGTGCATTTGAACTCACCAAGTGACAAAAAAACTTGAGAAATCCATACAATTTTATCTCATGTATTTAAAGTACATGTTGATAGGGCTTAAGTTTCAATTGTAATGTTAATTTATTAATAAAAATAATGACATAGTAAATCATTTAAATGTTTGACAAAAGTCCTTAGGCAAATGTGTTTTAGGTTCCCTGTGCTTTTCTGTAGGTTAAACTGTAGACAATTGGGACAAGGAGCCTAAAACTCGGACTGTCTCTGTTAAATAGGGATGCGTGGTCACCCTATAGTACAATATAGATTGGAAAATAAATGTCTTGTCTACCTGTATGTTATGTAAAGTGTAGTGATTTTGGGCTATAAAAGTCTAATCTAGTCTAGAAATAAATTTGGCTGAACACAAATTAATGTAATAATATAGTGAAGTACAGTATTATCTAGTTACTAGTTTAATTTATCTAGGTATATATTTCAGAAATGTTAAGAACTGTACAATGGATAACATGGTGATTTTGGGCGAAACTAAAATAAACAGTATAGTCTACCACTGTATAATACTATAAATTCCAGTCCAATGCACGGTTACTCTGTAGAATCTAGGAAACAGATGGATTTCTTCTGTTAATTACTTTCCACTCTGGGCTGTATCTGTATTTGTTCTTGAAAACGTGTCTTGCCCTCTCTTTGCTCTCCTTCCTCCGCACTTGTTGCCCGGTATGGCACGCACACATTACGTTTGACTGGATATTTGACTAATCCCTGTCGTGTGTGTGTGTGTTGTGTCTGTGTGTGTCTCTTTGCTCTTTTTGTTGCTCAGATTTTGTGATGCGTCGTCCGTGCGTAATAAGCTCTTCTTGGCTCCGTTTCCAGTGAGCAGAGGAAACGCAGAGAAGACACACGGCCACACCAAACTACCACTGACCTTCGACCGCCTTGGGAGCAAACGAAATGGACTCTCCGACCTCACGGGGGCTTAATATGGAGAGAGAGAGATGAAGAGGATGAATTGGACAAGATTTGCTCAGTAAACGGACATTTGTACTTCAAAAAAAGATACTTTTACAATGAAGAAATATCTAATACGGACTTGCATTCAACGGATTCGTGTTTTGTTTTGTAAAAGATGTGGACTCAAGGACCGTTCGTAAATGGATCATGACTTCCTGATTTTTTCCTCTGTAAATATAATTGTACAGCCAGCTGGTGAGTCTCATGGAAATGCTACTCATTATTAATACAATTACCCATAATTCCTTGTGTTGTAAAAAGGACTTTGTAGCTGTTTTTCATTAAGTGAACTGTAACTAATGTGAAAGCTGCAAATTTTGGATGTCTTGCCTCAAAACTACATAGACTTTTAATGGGAACTACAACTCGACCACTCAGCTACTAAACTTTTTTTTTTTTTTTTTTTTGACTTTTTTGCCAAATACTTGTGGCTAGAAGTCATAATTTTTACATAACTTGGACAAAAAGAAATTGTACTTTGAATGCTGTGCGTGGATTTATGCTTTAATTGCTCATTTTAACAGAGACAGATGTACTTTACTGCAGCTACCAAAAGGACGCCGTCATTTTTTGCCCTGAAGTAATCACATACATTTAAAACTCAACATGGAGAACGTATCAATGTTATACACTGCACCTCTCATGTGCAATGAATCGGACTACTACTCCCTAAATCCTGGAAACCGCTCGGACCTGAACTGCACTCCACCATCTGAATTTTACTTCTACGCCGATCTCTATGTAATTTTACCAGTCATTTACTCTGTTATCTGCGCTGTCGGACTTACGGGCAACACTGCGGTCATATATGTGATCCTCAAAGCTCCCAAGATGAAGACTGTGACCAATATGTTCATTTTAAACTTAGCCATTGCTGACGATTTATTCACCTTAGTTTTGCCAATCAACATTGCTGAACATTTGCTCCACTACTGGCCATTTGGGGAGGTTCTGTGCAAAATTATCCTTAGCATCGACCACTACAACATCTTCTCAAGCATCTATTTCCTCACGGTCATGAGCATAGACCGCTACTTGGTTGTTTTATCTACGGTAAGGTCCAAGCGGATGCCTTATCGCACGTACAGAGCAGCCAAAATCATCTCTTTGTGCGTTTGGGTGCTTGTAATCCTCATTGTGATGCCTTTTACAGTTTTTGCTAGCGTCTATGTCAACCCAAACGACGAGCGTAAAAGCTGTGTCCTTAGTTTCCCCAGCCCGGAAAGCTTGTGGTTCAAAGCTAGCCGTATATACACGCTAATTCTCGGATTCGCCATTCCCGTGTCGACCATCTGCATCCTCTACACCATGATGCTGTACAAGCTGAGGAACATGCGACTAAATAGCAACGCCAAAGCGCTAGACAAAGCCAAGAAGAAAGTCACTATTATGGTTTTTATCGTCCTGGCAGTGTGCCTGTTTTGCTGGACGCCGTTTCACCTTAGCACCATCGTGGCGCTAACCACAGATCTGCCGACCACGCCGCTACTAATCGGGATCTCCTACTTCATCACTAGCTTGAGCTACGCTAACTCCTGCCTCAATCCGTTTCTCTACGCATTTTTGGACGACAGTTTTAGAAAGGCATTTAAGAAGATGCTGGAGTGCAGACCGGCTTGAATGTGTGCGCTAAAGCTAATTGCGAACTCCATTTATTCTTTAGGAGTCTTTGTTGAGGAAAACTGGGGTTAAAAAGGCAGACTTGCAATTGATGGATTTGTTTGCATTTGCAGTAGGCAGCGTTCCACAATATTCACACCTTAAAAAGAATGAATATGACATATTATAAGGCAACATGATGCAAAAGACAGGGTTTCATCTCAACTTTGGACTACTTCGCCAAGCTTTGTGAGAAAAAAAGATGGCTTTTTAGATACTAGTAGCGCCACCTGCTGTTGAATGAGAGAACTGCAAAAGCACAATCCAGCATATTTGTTTTATGACCAACATTGTTCCTTTCATTCATATCACAGTAATTTTCTAACTTCAAGCACTTTATTGTTTTCATCTGACCCCAAACTCTACTTACGCAAGGATTATAAGAAAATATTGGTCCAAACTGTAATCTTGTACCAACCTTAATGGGATAGGGACAATATTCTGTAAATGAAGGTCTAGGCCATTGTTAGCACACTCTCAGTTTGGAGAAGCAGACAGGAGCAATGTTGGCTTTGTGTTATGTAAGGTTGCTAATAGGACCAAAGAAACTACAACTTCAAAAAGTACTATTAGTGCAAGTCATTGAAAATTATTCATTAATTTCATTCATTTTCTACCGCTTATTCCCATTAGGGGTCGCGGGTGACTGGAGCCTATCCCAGTAACTTTGGGCCGTAGGCGGGGTACACCCTGGACAGGGGCCAGCTTGTCGCAGGGCTGACACAGAGACACACACAGACAGACAACCATTCACTCTCACATTCATTCTCATTGAAGATTAAAACATGCATTTATTAGAAATTAATTTTTTGTTGTTGTTTGTTTTGTTTGACCAAAAACTGCATTGGTCAAAATCACTTTTTACAGCCCTGAGGTGTTACTCCTGTCTGCTTCTCCAAATTGGGAGAATATGCTGTTATCTCTACAGAATTCCTATTCCTTCATGAAAAAAAAAAAAAAATTACACATTGCAAATTCTACTTTCACAGTGAATGATTGTCTTGTCTGTGTATGCCACTGCATTAGTCCTGTGACTAACTGGCCACTGTCCAGGGTGTACCCCATCTAAAGCCCTTAGTTCCTGGGATATGCTCCAGTCACCCCCAAAATACTGAAGCTTGCCTCATAGCGTACGATCTATTCAAACTTTGGTCTGGAAAATGGAAATATCCTATCGCAACATTCTGCCAATTGCATATTTTTGCGCTACATGATGCCTGCCAATGTTTGTAAAGCTCGGTTAAGCTAATCATAATTAACAGCAATGATGTGAGTCTGAAGCAGTTTGACATCTCATTTAATTTGCTTTAGCCAGAAATCTCAGTGCAACATTTTTATATTTTCATGGATTTTGTTTTGCACTTTTGCAATCATCTACAGCTCAAAAAGCATCCTGATCATTACAGGCTGCTGAAATGACCAATACCATTTGCAATAAACAGCTAATTGATTTTTTGCTAATTAACAGCTATTGCTACTGTATGGCTGAATTGAAGTGAGAAGTGCCCGGTCATGACCTACTGTGTGGGAAAATGCACCAGGACTAACAAGGGATGCTCTCCAAGGACATTGACAGCTGCCACGGAGGGAATAGATATGAGTCCATGCAGCGCCATTGATTTGTATGCTGTCAATCAAATCAATAAAATTATAAAAGTCAGGGTTGGGAGATTGTATCAAATGCTGTAGCCCATTAGAAGAAATCAATGCTTGACAAATAGTAGCTTTTAACCATATTGAAACCATATACAGTATATATATATATCATTGATTATACGCTGTCCATCAACTTGCTTTTGTATTCTGTTCAGAGGTGAAAAGTACATACAATGAGATTAGAGCAGTGATTTTCAAGCTTTGCACACCAAGTACCACCTGGGCTTTCGGATTTCCGTCTTAAAATGACTAAACCAGATGTAACGCAGGACTAAACCAGATATAAACTGGGACTAACTTAAGGCTAAACCAAGAATAAACCAGGTCTAAACCAAGTGTATATCAGGACCAAACCAGAACTTAGCCAGGACAAAACCATGTCAAAACCATCTCTAAACCAAGAATAAATCAGAACTCAACCAGGTCTAAACCAGGACAAATTCAGGTCAAAACCAAGAATAAACCAGAGCTAAACCAGGACCAAACCAGGTCTAAACCAGGACTAATTCAGGTCCAAACCAAGAACAAATTGGGACTAATTCAGGTCTAAATCAAGAATAAATCAGGTCTAAACCAAGAATAAATCAGGTCTAAACCAAGAATAAATCAGGTCTAAACCAAGGCTTAAGTGGTCCACACTTCAATAATGGATCAAGCTCTAACTTAAAACTAAACTAGGACCCCCGAGTACCTCTGGAAGAGGCCCATGTACCACAGTTTGAGAAACACTTTTATAGGTAACATTTTTGAACATGTACTTTTACGTTTTCTACATACTTTTACTTGATTAGTAAGTCTGTGATATAAGTTAAATTATTTTTTTCCTCAGTGGCAGAGTGGGTAGTATTTTGCCTTGCCATCAGCAGTTTTGAGCCAGGAGTAGTAATAGTACAGCAGGAATACTCGTAGCAGTAATTTTTCACCTAAATTTGTACTTTTACCTCTACTATTGTGAAGTAGCAGTACTTTAACTTGAGCACAGATTTGGAGTACTTCTACCACCGCTGCTTGTTTTATGCTGATCTTTCCAACCCTGACACTTGTAGCATATAGGCCTGTGGTTCACAGTCAAAACAGGCAATGGGACAGGAGGGCTATGTAAAATAATATCATCTCTTCATTTTGTTTCATTAGCGTTTGTCCCCCCCTAGTGTTTGCAGGGGGCATTGCATAGAGCCATGTACAGACTTGTATATGAACACATGGTCACATAACATGGCAAATACGTTCATTTAAATGATTTAAAATGATACTGACAATTGTTTGGTTTTGGTTTTGCACATAAATGTACTTTGAAGGCACTATACTTTTGTCAGTATGAAGCAAAGACATGTATTACAATGTACTGTACATATGTTTTATAACAAAATGAATGAATGATGTATTCTTAAAGGGATAGCCTAGTATTTTGTAAAAAGTGATAAATGATTCCCTACAGTAGGTAATTATCAGCACTGGTTTGGAGAAGCAGACAGGAGCCATGATAAATCTTTATAGAAGCATTATGTTATATGTCATACAGTATATTAAGCTCGAGTACAGTTTTTTTTTTCCCAGGAACACACCATTTAGAACTTTTTTAAATTATTTTAAATTACTGAATAATTTCCTTTAAGTATCACAGCGGCAATACAATCATGAGAGTGTATGAAGTATTTATTCATTAAAATATAGTTAATTACATATTTATGCATTGCTACTGCTTTATAATGGTGAGTTATTCTATAGTGAAATATTTTCTATGGACCAAACATTTAATTAGGCACTGAAGTGGTTAAGTGATTTAATGTTGAGTGTTTTTTTTTTGTTTTGTTTTTTTGTTTTGTTTTGTTTTTTTTTCTCCCCCATTAGCAGTCGCATGGTTTGTCTTTTGAGTCATTGCTCCTGTCTGCTTCTCCAAACTGGCGGTGTGCTGACAGTGTACTGTAAGGAATAAATTAGCTCCAATAGTATTTAGTAAAGCAATTTAACAAAATTATTAACTATCCTTTTAAGAGACGTTTTATCGCTTAAACTATTTATTTGCCAACCAATTCTCAGTAAAGATTAGAATTTAAGATGCATTAAATGTAAACTTCACCAGCAGGGGGAGTAATGAGCCGTTACCCCCAAATGTATAATAAAACCAAAAAAAAATGGACTAATTACCAACTGAATTAAAGATAAAGATCAAACTAGTAATATAAATGTATCTGAATTAACATAAGATTATTTTTAAAAATTACTAATCCATAAATAAGTAAACTGTAACAAAGAAAGATTAAGGTATTCATCAGTTTTAAGTATGTGAATATTAAATACATAACAGACATTAACACTAGCATATAAACTTATTAAACAATGTCATTTTATTGTGAAAAAAAATTAGCAAGTTAATTGACTAAAAAAATGATACATCTTTTTTTCCAAATATTATTGTCAAAATATAAATAACTATTTGAATTTACATACATTTTAATTACACTGTAATCAGAAAAATAAATTATAACTGAATAAGATCAATGTATTCAGCAAATGTAAAATGTGTATTTTAAATCGAGTTTGAACTGACATTAAAAATCTAGTAAAAAAGTAAATACAATTTTAAATTTGTTTTTAATTTTTTAAATTGTGTCATAACAGTGCATTGAAAAGCATCACTTGTGCCATCGTCCTCCTCTGACTATTGAATTGTAAATATTTTCCTTGTAATTATATAGGCGAATGTATAATTAATGTATTGTATGATCACATGATCTTATTCCTTGTTTATGACCTCTGACACCAATACAGTTATAAATCTGTGTAATTTATGCTGCCTGTAATTAAGAAACCATTTATTTGTGTACAATAGAAATGTGTCTGTCTGTTGCTTACGAATGGACTGATAAACATTATTTTTTCCAGCTCACTTGTCTTGTATTGTCTTTTAAAAATGCCTAATTAACATGTGGCTCCTATACGTTTGCACAGTTAAAGGTATATTTACTGAAGGGGCCCGACAGCTTTATTGTGTTTTCCGTTTGTTTGCTGTGTTTGGAGGTGCACAGATTGGATGTCACTGCAGCGAGGACAAACAGATGGATTAGTGTTTCCTGTTTCAAAGGTCTCAGAGCAGGTGGAGAATACAAGCCATACAAGCCTGCTATATACTCTCTGTATTAAGGCAGGTGTCATGTTATTAATGCAAAGCTATAAATAACTAATAGCCCATAGAAAATGCATATAGACCCCCTTTTTTTATAGAATGGTAAATTTTGAATAAATTGTACTAAGAGTAGTTTTTTCATAATATACATTTTACTTTTCCTTGTGTAACATTATTTTGAAGTGTTTACCACATCTGTTCCTTTGTATTAGTTGCAAAGTCTTTATGTTTTAAAAAAATTTGTGACTCTGGTGCCTTACTTTGTTATTTCATAAAGATGTCATTTATTTACAGGCCTATTCATTTTTATTATTATTATTTTTTGTTTATTTCTTTTGTTTATTGTTTAAAAAAATACCAGAATTTGCTCATCATTGTTTAAGTTTTTATACCCATCTATTCTAATTATATCAATACTAAAGAAAAACAGCAAAACAATCATCGAGGCTTCAGAGTGAACCCAGAGATAAAAGCTGCAGCCTGCAGCAGCTCTTCTAATTTTATGAAGACAGGAAACAAAAGGATTTATTCCCAAAAACAGCCCTGATAGAAAAGACTATAAAAATAAAATAAATATGGCTGTTTAGGCTTTGTGTGACTGTGGTTATAGCTGTTATCTGTGATACAAGCTCTGTGACAGAGGCTCACTCTGATCATCGTGACATCAAAAACACACAAAACCACAATTAAATATAAAGGGGGGTTAACTTTACCAAAATAGCCTATTGAGATGTGTTTGTTATATGAGCAGTTATTGCACTCTCCACAACAACAGAAAATACAGAGCCTGGGACTAGACCAGACCCCAAAACCACTAGAGAGAGCTAATGTACAAGAAATAACCCCAGGTGTCTCAGCTCTGTCTCTGGGGTTAATGCTGCTGTACAGCAGTAGTGTCCTGGGGAGAGGTCCTCGCAGCTACACGGGACACAGGTGACTAAACTGAGACAGGCTCATTTGGGAGTAGCCCTAGCGGCCATGCCCCTCATTTCATGCTAATGAATTTCGCGTGAATACAAAATTCAATTCAAAATGGTCACGCGTCCATGTAGACGCAAATTTGACGCCAGATTTGCGTCCGGTGTGAACATACCATAAGACTTCCCTTTTAGAGCTAATCAGTTACAGACTGTTATGTCTGGCTCAGGGCCATAACAGAAGAGGGGAGACCGAACCAAAGTTTCAAGCGCACAAATAAAGATTTATTAACCATAAAGAATATTAACAAAACTATAATGGGGTGTGAGTGTCAGCATCAGTGGTGTTATGTAGGTGCTTGGATGTGCTGTGTGTGTATGTGAATGTGAATGTGTTGAAATGCAAAATAAAAAGACAAACTCAAATGTGCATGGCGAGGGCCAAGGCAAGCAGCGAGCAGGAGGCAGCGCCGAGCAGAGAAGAGAGACCAACACAGGAGCAGGCAGGGCCTTTATGGGCCTGCACACAGGTGTAGTTTGTTGCAATCACCTGCACAAAGGAGGAGCAGCCGAGCAGGCAACCACAAGACATGATACAAGGCCCAGGGCCGTAACACAGACCTGAAATCAATTAACATAGTTAGTTGCTAGATGTTCTTCCAGCTGATGCCTGGTTCACACTGCAAGATCTTAAAATTGTCGGAAGATTTTCAAAACCTGAGAGACCCCACACATGGCGATAAAAAATGAAAGCTATCACAGGTTTGGTCCTACAGTGTGTGGTGTGCAGTCACACGGCAAAGACAACACACCACACACCAACAGATTTCACTCACGAGCATTCCCAGGTCAGAGGGGAAATCTCACAAAACCTCATGAGATTAAACGTGACTTCGGTGTACACAAACATGACCTACACAAACATGACCTACACAAACATGACCTACACAAACATGACGTACACAAACATGACCTACACAAACATGACCTACACAAACATGAAGTACACAAACATGACGTACACAAACATGGCAACTGCTATAGTTTGTGGACTATTTCTAACAGAGAAAAACAATACGAAAAGAAAAGGCGTTGGTTAAAGGAGTGGAGACAGCGTGAATATGCGCCATGACAGCTGTTTTGATTTTGGATTCCCCTCTGTGCTTCCATCACCTCGCTTTCTGATTGGCTACACGTCACATTCAGCAGGGTGCATGCTCGTTTGTCCTCGGGACACACCACACACACTGCGATATCGGGCCAAGACAATCCAACATGTTGAATATCCCTGATGTGAGATCGGAGCAGTCCTGACGTCCTTCTTAACACACCACACACAGCAGGAATATCTGATCAGATTATCTTTAGTGCCATTACAATAATCGATAATCGGGGCGACCTTAAGATTGTCGGAAGCGGAGAATCGGGTCAAAAATCTGCATAATTATTTTGCCGTGTGAACCAGGCTTAAATCTTTTTTTTTTTATTTCTTGCTTTTTCAGCCATTTGTTGCCCCTGTCCCAACTGTTTTGAGACCTGTAGCAGGCATCAAATTTGAAATGTGCATAAGTGTCAAATTTCTCAGTGTAAACATTTGTTATGTGATCTGTGTTCTATTGTGAATAAAATACTGGCTCACATGATTTTTAAAGTCTTTTAGTTTTCATTTTATTCAGATGTATAAAATGTCCCAATATTCCTGGAATTTGGGTTGTACAAAAAGCGTTCTTCACATGGTAAATGTGTCTCACGCAGCCTCATAAATGTATCATAACTGTGGAAGTCACTCAAGGTTTCACTTATGAACATGATGGACCAACACAATAAAACACAATAAAGCAGCAGAAGGACCCATAACGTGTCTTTGCTAGTCTACTAAATTTCTGAGTATGTCTCTGAACACTGGACTAATGTTGTTCTGTCTGTTTAGTACTTAGTGCAGTTCAGTGTCTCTCCCAGTTTATTTGAAGTATAAGCATCAGCAGTCCAACAATGAATCACATGTATGGTGCTCAACTCTGATTAAGAGAAATTCAAATAACTAAGGTTTGTCACTAAAAACTATGCAATTATCTCAAATACAGTTAGGAGCAAATAAAGAGTGAAAAATGATCCCTAGTGAATGAAAACTTTCACAACAGTATGTAAGGGCTTGACAAAAATCCAAAGTAAAATAAAGAGTAAAGTTAGAACATGAGGATTGCACTTGTTAAAGTTCACACAGTTATTTGATGTATTTATCATTAGAGAATTTAAAAACACTAAAATACATTTTCCTCCTTTACCTCCAATGTAAAAAACTAAAATATAATAAAATAAAGCCTATGCGTTGTCATAGCGGTAGGAGTCCACCAGAGGGCGATAACAGCTTGAGTGGTTATTTGTACTTCCGGGTTTGTCGCTCTCTCTTTCCTGTCTGCCATTTGTCGTATACGGTGAGTATTCGCTGCACTCTCGCCCAAAATGATAAAAAAAACTAATAAATTCCTACATAGACGGATTTTTTAGATTGATATTTCTAGTTAAAGTCGTTATACAGTTGTGTTTGTTGTTTGCGGTGTTTATTGAGTCAGTAAAATCCGGGTTTGGTGATGTTTCCGTGAAGCTGTGTCGTGCGTGGAACCACATGCGGTCGGAATGTTAGCGAGACATGCTAACCGGCTAATTCTATAATTCTTTAATTTGTTCTCGTCTTAACCAAACGTTTTAAGGGCTGTTTTGACTCCGTATGTAACTCTACGCATCCCATCTTTGTCAAAATATCTCTTATTACACATCCGTTACGGCAAAGGTATACATCAAGGCTCCCGTAGTCACCAAAGTGCTCCTGTGTGATGTTTGTGGTTTTTATTTGTGTTTTTTGTAGACGGCCCCCTGTCCTAACTACAGACATGCAGAACGACGCTGGTGAATTCGTGGACCTTTACGTCCCACGGAAATGGTGAGTACAAAATTGAACACACAGTAAGCCTAATGTGTGCTGTCATTTAGCAACATTTGTCTGAAATGTGGAATTGTGTTCATCTTGTAACGTTGGACACTATTATCTAGGTATCCTCGAGCTCTTAAAATCTTAATCTACTCATTTCTATGGTTTGAAAATGCCAGAATTGTATTTTGTGATTCCGGCAATACTAAAACATAAGTCTCTTTAACAGTTACTAAGTGCTTTTTATGAAATCCTTTTTTTTTTTTTTTTTTTTTTTATAACTTGAGTAATTATTTGGATGGCTACTTTTTACTGCTACTGTAATATTATTCTGAAGTAACAATATTCTTAATTTGAACTTTACGCATACAAATTACTCACACACAAACTTCAGATACTTTAGATTCAGGTTTAATTGTCTTTTGAAATCATATTATTGCATCATTTTGGGCAAATATGTATCTAACACATTTATATTTTTTCATTCTGTGCTGTGTGCAGCTCTGCAAGCAACAGAATCATTGCAGCCACGGACCATGCCTCTGTCCAGATCAACATTGCTGATGTAAAGAGTTTCTCAATTTGTTTTTCATTTTGTGCTGCTTGTGTGTTTACATGCAGAAATAGCTGAATTAGCCAGTTAGAGGTCTATAGGGTTGTCCCTGTAACCACATTATTAATCTAATGGCATGGGGGCATGAGCAACCATGACAACTGCAATTTTGTATTTTAGTGAGGAACTAATGAGATGGCCAGTGTAATTTACCGTATTTTCTGCACTATAGGGCGCTCCGGATTATAAGGCACACTGTCAGTAAATGGTCTATTTTCGAACTTTTTTCACATATAAAGCGCTCCGGACTAAAAGGCGAAACAAAACAGTCAGATAAGTCAGTCAGTCAAACTTTATTCAGTGCGTTCTCCATAACTCCCAAACTTGTTCAGTTGTAACGTGTGAATAAAAAACACAATCTGAGACCACTAGCTCAAACGATGGCGTATTCACAATAACTCATAACTGTTCAGTTAACGTTTTAACAAAATACAACACAATACACTCACTTTTTCAGTTCATTCCTCGTCCACAAATCCGAGTTAAACAGTTGGGCGATTACGGCAATATTGTGGTGAAGTACAGTGTGTATTACTCCGCGATGCTCCCGACTACGGTAGCCGTAAATAAATTCATATACAAGGAGCTCTGGATTATAAGGTGCACTGTCGTTTTTTGAGAAGATTGAAGGCTTTTAGGTGTGCCCTATAGTGCGGAAAATACGGTAACTGAAAACACTATTTCTTTATTGGTAGTCGAAGTGCATATATTCACTGCAGGTTGAAATATTTCTCTTGACAGCCCTAAAGTTTCTGATCTTGCTTTGTATATTATCCATGTTGCAGGTGGACAAGGTGACTGGTCGTTTCAATGGTCAATCCAAGACCTATGCCATCTGTGGAGCCATCCGCAGAATGGTGAGTGCTAATCTTTATTCCAGTTATGTTATAAATTAGTAATTATTGTGTTTCACTGTGAATTTGCCAGAGCTGAGTGCCATTCTTTGAGTATGCAAAAGTATACTCATTGAATGACTCTGATGTATAGGGCACCTCTTGGCTATGTTCCATCCTATTCAACTGAAATATATAATTTATTGCTAATTTTTATTTATATGTTTATTCTAATTCACTGTTTCTAGCTGCCTATTTATTAGTGTACTGCTGACCTCTTGGCCAGGTTGCCCTTGTAAAAGAGATCTTGATATCGGTGGATCTTTATCTGGTTACATAAAGGTTCATAAGAAATAAATATCACTTAAAGATTTTTCAAAAGTTAATGTCAGCTTCAACACAAATATTCAATTGCTCTAAGTTTAATTATTAAAAGGGCTTATGTCATCAACATCTCCAGTGGTAATAAAGTTTTTGCTCAATGACTTAACATGAGCGTAAAGAAAGTTGCCAGTGTAGGTGACAAACACTTCATTTCACTACATCTTGTCCTGTCCTCATTAACAGGGAGAGTCCGATGACTCCCTCCTGAGGCTCTCCAAGGCTGATGGCATCATTGCCAAGTAAGTTTTAAACAACATGCAGCTTAATACGATATTAAACTATTCATATTATTACAATGCAATGTGAAAAATATAATCTGCACCACAACACAATAAATGAGCAAACTGTATGAATTACTGAATTATCAGTTGAACAAATCCTGTTTTTGATTCTGTGTTCAAAATGTTAGATTTTAAACAAAATGTTATCTAAGAAAACCATGAGACAACAGGTTGTGTACACATTTAATAGTAAACTAAATGATATCCCTGTTCTCAGTGATTGCCACCATTAAGTGTTTGTTTTGTCTCTACAGGAATTGCTGAAGATGTCCCTGGAGCTATAGGAATTTGTAAAAATAAAATTAAAAAAAAACAACACGCTTTCTAGCTTTGTTTTTCCCTATACTATATTTAACATCCACAAGTTATAGCTATAAAAAGTCTACAAGTTTCATCTACTGAAAGGTGCAGAAGGGAAGCTCCTAACATTTCACACCAAGTACCAGGACTAAGCCAGGTCGAAACCGAGACAAATCCTGGACTAAAGCGGGTTTTGACCAAGACTGAACCAGGACTTTACAAAGGACTTGATCCATCTTGAGCAGGACTAAAAGGACAACCAGGACTAAAAGGGCAACCAGGAATAGCTCCAACTAAAGGAGAACACATGATTAAAATCTGTCTGGGGGCTGCAGATGAAAAATAGCCTTTTGGCTAACTCTGGCATATTTAGAGTAATAATTATTAATATGCATTGTCCCTGAAATATAAGTACATGATTATCATAGCAGTAGGGCTAACCTGTGGGCTGTACTACAAAGCAAGGTGGACATAGCCAGGCTTTGAGTGAGCTCACTTAATGTCCAGGGTGGACTAATAGACCTTTGCATTCTAGCGGTCAGTTTTACACAGTAATCTGAGATTTCACCCGATGCCACCTGAAGCATCTCCCACAAGAGGAGTTGGCCTGATGGAGTCTTTCTACATGCTCTATTGCCAGGATCCCTCTGGACATCACCCCCTCACCAAGTGGAAAATGGTTTACCAATAAGTAGTCAGAATTCTGACTGTAATGAAGTGGCCAGCAGTCTCCCTGGATCTGAGCCCTATTGAGCAGCTTACCTATGGTACAGAGGAAGATTTCAGGCCAATTCATTTTGTGGAAGATGCTCCAGGAACAGGAAGCATGGGGTGAAATCTCACTCAGACTTGCCTCTCACTATGACCTCACCAACGCATCATTTCATTTGTCATATCACAACTGTTTACATAGCATATGGACTATGAATGAAATGGCCTTTATCTGAGTTTAATAAAAATAGTTTCAAAGTCACATGGCTGTGAGGTGTAGTCCAATATAAAGACAAGATGTACCGAAAAAAAAGCTTAGGCTGACATTGTGAATGACACATATAACTCCTCTCCTCTTTTAGCAAGTGTAAGAGGTTGTCACTGATGTCATAATAGACTTGTTAGTTCAGCTATTCCCTCAAACCCAGTAGGTCCAAGAAGACCGACTGCCCGAAGGTTTTTGCCTGCAAAGGAGCACTTTTTCTTTGCCACCTCAGCAAGAACCATGCTGTGTTTCTGAGGGAAATGTTGGGTTTTTGCTCTAAAATGCAAACCTGAATTACATGGGTTGTGTTCTGGAAATGCTTCAATATCATAAAAATTATGTGTGAGATTGACATGGACAAGTACAAAATCTGTAGACGTGTCTGCTGCTGAAGTGTCAAAATTCAGATGTTTTGGCATGGTTTATGATTAATATCTCTGCAATTACTGGGCCTTTATTACAATTATTGGATTATTCACAGTTATCAATTTTTTTGTCATGTAAACGGGCTCAGTGTGAAGTCTGCACAAGTGAATCATATGCTCGTAAAGAAATGCCTTATGACTTGTCACTTGGAAGATCTCCAGCAGAGGGCAGGGTGTTATCACGAATGAATTGATTTTTAGAGACCAGCGATCCATCTGCAGAGTCGGACTCAGAACAGACTATGAGCAATATATAGTGTATAATACTTTGTGGTGACTCCCGGAAAAGAAACTAACAACTTCTAAGATGCAAATTATACTCTATTTTCAGGAGGTTCCCTTTATAAAAAGAAATAAACCTATATTATTATCTACCACTATAGACACAGTAACAGTCTATGCATCCTGAAAAACCTGAAAAGGGAGTTGTTCTCTGGGCATTTATCCAATACTGCAAAAATTACAGTATAGTAGTACAGTATATGTAGTCAATTGTCAATGCCTTATGTTCCACAAAGGATGAACAGGATTAAATGTCCAACAGGAGACCCTCTGAGGCTTCTGTAGTTTGTTGAATAGGTGTAATGCAATGACTTGAATTGCAAAACGCTCCTGAGTATTACCAGAAGAAACCTGTGTACGACCAGTGGTACCTGTACCACAATTTGAGAACCACTCTCTCATTGCTAACCTGCATTGGTCTAAAATATAGTTCACATTGGGAATAACAGGGCAGGTATGAGCCAAAGTTACTGGTCATTATTGTAAATACAGAGCAGAGGTGAGGACGTCCCATCAGAGCGGGTTTATGGGCCTTTTCCCACACATTTACTGCCTCCAGGAGAAGCAGACAGGGTTACCCATTACAACATGTGCTTCAATGGTATGAGAATGCAATGTTTGCTCTGTACTGTTGTGTCATTTGTGCATATTTTCCGTGTTGGATTTCCAGGGGGCAACAGACACAGAATAAACTGCCTCTAGATGCAACTGGAGAGACATAATGACCAATCAGTGAAGAGAGGTTTGTGATTGGTTGGACAGGATTTCTAATTAAAGCTGCCATTACCAGAAAGTGTTGAAGACTAAATATAGTGTCCTGTCCATTAAAGGTGAGTTTAAGGAAGATTGTAAAAGCTGGTGATTATAGAGAGAAGAAGGGGGGTGGGGGGACTTTTGTTCTCACACCATAACTGAGCCTTGACAGTCTCTCATTTAACCATTTACCACAATAATACTATTAAACACAGCCATTCTCCCCAACAGCATACACACTACTGGACCCTGTTATTTCTCCTACTTGCATCTGACTGTGTCCGCTGCATCCTGCTCTCTCACACCAACTAACTTCATGTGTCTCCCACCCAGATGTACGGGGAACACTAGGGGTATGCAAGTACTTTGCAGGGGTACTTGGAATTATTTGATCATTTATTTCAAATATTAGCTTTTTTTTTTCATATAATAAACTGCTATAAATATTTTTTATTATTACTATTATTTAGTAGCTTGTTTCAAATGGTAAGTTATTCAAATGATTGATGATGAAAATTTTTTGTGGTAAATTTAATATGAGTTTAAGATTATAATTTATTTTTCAAGTTAATTTCTTACATTTTGAACATACAATATACAGTAAAATAGGGTAGTGTAACAGTATAATAGTTTATAATATTTGTTTGTTTATATTATTTTAAAGGCAGGCAGATTTTTTTTTTCAAATTCTTTCAAATTTATCTTCAAATCAAAAAAATACATGAGTATACTTGAAAAATACTGAGTAAAATGAATGTAGTTTAATGAACATTGTATTGCTGGAGTAATAAATAAGAACATAAACTGATATTTAAAATAAATTTGAAATGTTCTAAATGCTGCAATCCGGAAAGATGTTGGTTTAAAAAAGAGAGAGAAACAGCTCTAATGAAACTCAGTGTATAACATGTCCCTGTCCACATCAGTCACGGTCCAACCATGACTCAGAGGAACAGTGACTCACAAGATGTAGAAAATTTTTTAAAATGTATCCAAAAAGAAGGAGCAACATCATCTTTTATACTTTTCTGATTTACATATGTCCTTGACGATGACCAGTCAGTGCTCTTACAGAAAGAGGTGACTTCAGTTTCTCATGTAAATGTAGATTTTAGACCTCTCTAAATGTCCTGATGTCAGACCACACCCACTAAATTGCATCCCCCAGTGGCGGTTACACTAAACTACAAACAGGAACCCAAATTAAACTCTATCCCTCCGTGTGTGTGTTATCTACAGTAAGGCCCAGTGTGTTTCCCTCACAGTTACAGAGTCGCCCATTTCTTAAAGAATGCATGAAGACTGCAAACACTCACAGCACTGATGTTTCTTTCTATAATGAATATATAAAGATTATATGAAACTTGATTATAGAGTATGTATAAGCAACAAAATGTGAATAACATACAGATTGCTAAAGTGTACCTTTAATACTTAGAATAAAAGCATAAGAAAACCAACCCTCAGTGTTACCAGTCTTACAATGACCTAAAGTAACAACATTTATAGCTTTTTAACTCATTAATCTCTACAAGGATTCAACATCAAGTGGACATGCAGTATACTGTATATTTACTTCCATAATCTTCAATTGTTATGTCCAAAAAGATAAAATTAAAATGTTATTTGCCTTTTTATATCAAAGTATGTTTCTACAAATGTAATATTATTTTCTTGCATCCAGCCCAAGTTAAATGATTCAGACTGGAATGTAAATGCTAAAAGTATTTCAAAACACATTGTGAGATGTAATGTATTCTTTCATAGAATTATGTTAATGTCACTCATGATATCTGATCCCCTTAAAAAAGAGTTAAAATGTAACACACTAAAGCGTTATATAAACATTTTTACCAGTGAGAATTATAAATAGACTATTTTGAGTAAATTTAACTCTGCTGAATTTGCTGTGTGTGTTCCTCAGGATTGGTCGTACAAAGAGCACTTCATGATAAAGTCATGTTGGACACGGAAGAGGGAGTGGTCCAACAAGTTTCAGCTCGCCAAACAATCATGTGAAGAAGGAGAGAGGGGCCCCTGCTCTGAGGACCTCACCTGCCTGCTCCTCAGCTGCTCCACATACCTCTGCACAGGTACAAAAAGAGCTGTGTTCAGGGGAATGATGGACTAGACCTCTGAAGTATGTACATGTGACAGCATGGGATTTTAGGAGGAGTAAGGTCCACAAGATTAGCTCTCCAGGTGGGACTGGGTAGGACACCGTGTATTGTAATAATATGCACATGCACACAAGTACTAAAATCTGTACTCCTGTAAAAGCATTGTTATTGTACTTTAGTTGAAGTAAAAGTACTCAGCAAGTATTGGTTGTTACTTTTATTTGTACTGCATCAACTATTACCACAGCTAACTGGTAAAACTTCTCCTACTAGTACAGATACTACTTATACTGCTACTTATTTGACTCACTGCTGCCTTTCTATCATATTGCCATGTGATGTTGCTCCTGTCTGTTTCTCCAAACAGACAACTATTCATTATCAATGAAGTTTTTACCAGTACATAGTGCAGTGCTATGTAAAATATGCTACTCCCTACACCACTGTGATTCTCAAACTGTTAATGCCAAGTACCACCTAAGTAAACTATACCAGGACTTAAACTGGACTAAAACCGGGGCTAAACTCAAGTAAACCAGGTTTAAACCGGGGGTGGGGGGGTGCACTGTGCAGTGCTTGGGGCCGGGGAGGGAATGTCCTGGGATGTTCCAGGATGCTTTGGGTTGACTGGGCTCTTGTCTTGTGGAGGCAGGTATGAGCATGTCCTTTCCCTTTGTCCCATTGAACAAAGACACTCTCGCGGTGGGCCTCTGTGTTCCTCTGATGTCACGTGTTTGCTGATGCTCTGACTTCAGTAAAATGCACATTGCTCCAGGGCTGGACGAAGTACTCTGGACCTGTACTCAAGTAAAAGTATTCAACTGAAGCATATTGCTTGAGTAAAAGTAAAAAGTGTGATCCATAATCCATAATATTTCCCAGAGGTAGTGCTATTACTTCTAATTATATGACTTATGTAGAAGTAAAACTACTCAGTGGATAAGTAGATAATTATTAAGTATTGCGCGTAACAGTTACTAAAGTACAACTACCATAACTCCTACTGCTGCTATTACTACTACTGCAGCTAGTTGTGCCGTTGGCCAGTGTCATTGCTCCTGTCTGCTTCTCCAAACCTCTAACATTTACCCACTGTAGGGAATAAGCCACAAATTCCCTTCACAAAACTCTGAATTATCCCTTTAATAGCCACTATTAAGCATTTGTTACACTTTTTGAATGCCTGTTCATGAGTGTGATCATTGACCTGCAGCAATCCCTGGGCTGGCCCCGGGACGTCCTGAGAAGTGGGTTCTGATAAACCCCCAAGAGAGTGGCAACAGTGGGGGGTCGGAGCAGAGGTAGGGCTGTATCAGAAACCTGCATCACGTCGACCGGCTCCTCTCAGTGTGAACGCTGAATATTTTATCTTGTTTGTTCATTAGCAAAGAGGTGAGAGCTTAGAAAGTTTGCTCTCTGATAAGCTACAGGGCATTATATTATCACTAACGTGGGTAATTTTGTCTGGCAACACATTCACTCTCACAACCCCCCCATACCATAACTAGTTTACATAGCTTTGATTGTGTGCTGCTATGTGTAAATACGGCAGCAAAGTGGTTAGCATGGTTGCCTTACAGGAAGAAGGTCTCAGATTTGATTCCCGGACCATAAGGGGCCTTTCTTTGTGGAGTTTGCATGTTCTCCCTGTGTCTGGGACGGGTGGGTTTCCTCAAAATGCTCTGATTTCTCCCATAAACCTAAAACATACACAATAGCCTTATCCTTCAGCTAGGTACTCCTGACCAATTGAAAAATACAGAAAATAAAAATGCTTCTCTGTGCACTCACTCCCATCATAGTGCAGTCAACATTGTATTGCTGATGTGCTATAATAAAAAAGATATTGGTATTTCAAATTGATTTGAAACCGCTCTAAATGTTGGATTTCTGAAATATGTTGGTTAAACCTTGTACTCCAATGAGAACCAAAGTATCCTATTCAAGTTTGCAGTGGTTCTTACCTTTTTTATGAAATTTGGCTCTGAAGTGTATTTTATCACTAATTTTGATAAACACAAATCTAATATTAATTTTGACACACTAACTACATTTGTTACGTTGCTCCTGTTAGGTGTCCCTGTCACAAAACCTCATAGAAATAGTCTATATTTTTTTTCTATCTTTTTGCATAAATCTTTTAATCAGCTTGTTCCCTGATCATAAATATCAAATATTTAATTAACCCTTTTTTATGCCAATGTAAAAGCATCTACATTTTTACTTAAATAAATTACTTTTTTTTTCAATATTCTCAATGCAAAGTGGATTATTTTATTATTTTATAGTTTTTACAGCCTTGGGTATGTCAAAGATTACCAACACCACTGATTTAGATGGATTTGGGATTTTATTGTTGTAACAAAAGGTTACATTGTTACTGTTAAGTGACAAAAGTGTTACAAAAGATCATAGTATACATTGTTTTTTACATAAATCTTTTAATCAAAGTGTGCTCTGAATGTTATGCTCAAAAAGTAAAAAAAAAAAAAAAAAAAATGACTATACTATTTTTAGGATGTTTTGTGACAGGGACACTTTTGTCACTTAACAGTAACAATGTAACTTTTTAAAATTTGGGTACAAGGGTTAAAAAAGAAAATCAGCTTTAATTAGACTCAATAGATAACATGGTTCTGTAAACATGGTTCAAATATACCTGAACTAGTTAGTACCCAGTTGTGTTGCCTTCAATGTTGGCTCAAGTGTGTCTTGCAGGCTCCTTCTCTTCATTCACTCTCCAGTTGGTTTGTGTGAGCGGTGACCATCAGGGGGTGACCAGCTCCATTGATGGGACACTTCTCCGTTTCTACGACGACCAGTGACCTATCCCCTGTGGTCTCTGTGGAAACCAGGAAGTAGATTAGTTCTAGAGCGTGGAGAGAGAAAGGAAGGCTTAGCGAGGTGAAACGACAGGCCGCACTTTAATTCACTCTCTTCTCTTTCTGCTGCTCCTTTTATGGACAGACTGGACTCTATCTGACACCACCCTGTCCCTGTCCTGGTTTACCCACTGCATTCAGCTTTTACCAAATTAACATCCAGGCTATTCTTACTTATTACCATGTTCAATGTCTGTATTCTGGACAGTTATTACTACTGTACAGTAAATTCTTAAGAGTGAAAATACAGTGGTTAATAGCTTTTACTAAATGGCAAATAAACAATTGCAAGAGTTGCTAAAATTAGATTAGAGTACTGGTGATTAGCTTGTGTTAAAGCTATCAATAGTCTAGAGGATTGGCAAGTATTTACGGATACATTTTTTAGTGTTTTTCCTCTGTCTGTTCCTAATATCCTGTTACTTAATGTTTGATCATAAGACATCAGTAAAGGCATTGATAGAAAAACAATGTAAAGGCCTCAAAATTATACCATTAGGGTAACACTCATTAAATTCAAAATGGGGCAATATGAAATGTCAGAATTCTGAGGGGGAAAAAAATCAGAATTCTGAGGTCAAAAGCACAATTCATGATTTTTGCCCCAATAATTTTTTTGACTAATTGTGACTTTAATCTCTAACTTTAATCTAACTCATCCTTCAGTAATTTTGAGTCACTCAATTCTGACTTTAAGCTCAAAAATTAATCTCAGAGCTTATTTTTAATTTTTTGAGTGATTAATTTTCATTTTTTCCAGAATTCTGACTAATCTCAGAACTCAACCCACATTTTTTTATTTTCTATCTTATTTCTATTCCCCATCTTGCCACATTTCTCATACAATAATATATTTAGTCCCTATAAAATAACATAACTGTTGGATGACCACATTCATCTAAAGACTACATTGAGAACAAAATGGGCTTCAAAACCATATCCCCCACCCAACAACCTCTTGGATCTTTGCCCGTTTTTCATCAGTTATGTCCTTTATTCTACATTTTTTGCTCCAGAGTCAGAGATGAGACTGAAGTTTTAAACATGCCTTGTGCTCCACCTCTAAGGAGCCTGAGGAATCTGGTAGTGTGTTGCTGAATGAACCTCAGAGACATTAACAGGAATTCTTTAAACAACAGGAGGTCAGGGGCTGGTCGCACTTCTACACATTAGCCACAGACCAGAGAGAAAATAAACAGGTGGACTTTGATTTTTATGTTTCAAATCACTTGTTGTTTTGTTTTTTGAATATAAATTTGAATTGAATTTGGCAAGACTATGGTATGTGACCAAGACCATGTTCTGTATAAAGACTATAGCATAACTTTATGGAGGTCAGAGTAGAGATGCTGCTCTTCTACACTGATTGGAGCAGTTGATCATCTGTTTCTGATGCCCCCTGGATGGGAGGAGGCCCTGGGAAACCCTACAACACTCTAGAGGAGCTATGACTCCTGGGAAAGAGCCAGTATTACCCCAGAGGAGCTGAAGAAAGTGTCTTGGGAGAGGGAAGTCTGGGTATATCTGCTCATAATGCTCCCGTGGAAAATAATGGCAGATGGCATTTGTATAATAAGAATAAGAATACCTTTATTAGTCCCTCAGTGGGGAAATTGCAAAAAAAGTCATTTCCTAACTGGTGCAGCTTTCTGAATGAAGAAAATATAGAACTCTTTGAATAAATATTGTTCTTTCCTATTGTTTATAACAGCAGCATGATAATTTCTAACATTTTGCATATCACTATACACAAAATTCACCTGCTTCTTTCAGTGGTTAAAGTCAATGTGTCTACATTATAAAACCTTGCTTCTGAATGTAAACTGTTGTTAAAGGAAGGTGTACCAGACCCATTTCACAGTGAAGCATTTTTTCAAGTGTATATGCATTGTTGGGTACCTACAAGTATGTTCTACTATAATTTTCTGAAAGACTCTACTAGAATGGGGCTTAACTCAAAATAAAGCAGTCTAAATGGGGACTTAAAATCCAAAAGACTCCAGAGAACCACAAGAAGAAGCCTGCATACCATTAGTAGTACAAGTACCACCGTTTGAGATCCATGAGATGAGTTTGGAGCTAAAATCCCTAGCATTAATTTATGCACAAAACTGTTTTGCTCCAAAGAAAAAGTCATGTTTAAAAGCCTTTCTTTGAGCAGCTGTGTGTCTGTAAGTGCTTCTGTGTTTTCTCATGAGTCCAGAGCGGAGTCATCTAATTAACCACAGGAACCTCTGGAAGAGATGAAAGAGTGCAACACCTGCTCAGGTGAACCAGCTCTCATCTGTCTAGGCTTTAATACGTGTTTGCATATGACACTCACAACAGGAAGACGAAACACGGCAGCAATTTTACAAAGAGAGACGCGAGTTTGTAGTATTAATGGTGCTTTACAACTCTTTTCTCTGATATTAGTAACAGTATGTAGAAAACACAGTAAACAGGCCCTAGTCCTCCCCTAGACTAAATGCAAACCCACAGAGAAGCAAACAAGAGCAATGTCACAGAGGCTAAACTGTATGGTTTTTATCTATTTAATGTTAAATTTACTCTCTTTAGGGTTAAAATGTCTGTGTAAAATGAACACAGTACCATGACACTGGCGAACAATGTCACACATGATATGATCTTTTTAAGATATAAAGGATTGTATTTCAATGCTCTCTCTTGCATCATTGAATGAGCAGTGGTTGAAAACTTACCCTTTGGAATGTCAATTTGGTGAACATTAGCAGAGTGGTCATGCCTCACAACACAAAGGTCACAGGATTCAACGCTATTTGCATATTATGCCCATATTATGCTATGGGTTCTGTTAGTACTACAGGGAAGAATGTAAAGTACATTGATCAAAACCATACAAGGCTAAGGTCAAACCATTTTCAAAATACAAAATGTACACATTTTATTAAGCTGGGATAAATCAAAGCAGTATATTTAATGCTGAACCATGAGCTCACATCTTTATTATACAGTTAGAACATGTATTAATAATTATATACTAGATGCATTTAAAAAAGTTAAAATTTTGAAATACCTGTCTAGTTTAATGGAACGTCTCAACACAAAATTGTATAGGATGTGGCAAACACAAATCCAGCCACAAGGAGTTAGTAGCCAGTGTATTCTATGTCCCAGTCCCAAGCCTGGATAAATGGAGAGGGTTTTGTTAAGAAGGGCACTGGTCCATTCATATGCAGACCATTGCACGGCGAGAGCAAATAATTTGCTATGGTGACCTTGGTGGGAAAAGCCAACAGGACAAGTTAAAACTTTTATTTCTTGACAAAAATCTGATATTTTTAACTGTAAAAATAGGTGCTTGAGTTACGCACCAATGCCTTAGTGGCAATATACTTTGATTCAGTGTGGTGAATGAATCTCTAAATATTTATGTCATTCGCTTTTGCTTGGAGCTATTTGTATGATTTGTCTGGCATGCATAGTTATGGCAGCAGGGTGAAGGTCCTTGTCATCACTTCCTCATTTAGACTATAATAAGTCATGTCACAGCCTCATCTTCAGACATGGGAATAATCTTGTTCTTCATCTCAAATCTAACATAGGCCTTTGCTACAAGAGCAGGCTCTCAATGATAATGACATACATAGTGAAGATAATAATAACTCCATATTCCACATATTCTGTGGAAAGTGACTAAAACCTAAAAAAAAAAATCATAATATAAATGTATGAATCTTTTGGTATAGCAGTTGACATGCTATACAAGCTCTCTAGATATTTTTCAAATCACTTGCAAATGTTACAGACGATGTTTTGTTTTTAGTCTGGCTTTCCTCTTGAATCAAGAACCAACCAAATGAGGGTCAAAGGTCACTGAGGTCCAAAGAAATAGTTTGTAAAATCACCAGAGGTCACACCCGGAGCTGTCATGTTACAAGGTCAGTTATGATACTTTGTCTCCGATATATCTGTAGTAAACTTTAAACATTGTTGCTTACAGTGCACTTGCAGCAAGGTCAGAGAGGTTGAGTTTGAAGGCCTGTTTCCAACTACAAAATTATAGTTTGAAATAGCTGAAATAAATATATATAAGTGAGAGAGGTAACCTATTCCCAACAGTAGGTTATTGTTTGGAGAAGCAGACAGGAGCAGGCTTCGAGTTATGTATGGCTACTTTTAACAAGGCTTCTGCAACTTCGGAGACTCTTCTTCTCAGTCACTATGTTTACATGCAGGTCTTGATCTACATGCAAAGCAGAGAGTCGAATTACTGAGAACACAGTGCTGTGAGGCATTCAAGTTGTCTGGGGATGTACCAGCAGCGCTAAAACTTTGTCGTGCTAAATGCTAATAAACACCGTAATCATAGTTTAACCAATAAATATAAACAGTAACACTTAGTTTACTAAATAAAACTTAATGAAGTTAGAGAAATGGGTTCCTCACATGGTAAATGTGTCTTATACCGCCTTTCTTTGAAATAAAAGACTTTTTTACATTATTTATGCAGTTTTTCTTAAAAAATATAATTAGTGGATGGCACAGTCATATTCATTCATTAAGGTTAGGTACTATGCAGCACTCTCTCGCTCCTTAATTATGGTTGTAAAAGTCAATTTGAGAATTATGTGATTAAAATCATGTGTTTACATTATTTTTTAGCAAAATGTTATTACATTATTGGTTCAAAAACTCAGTTACATTATTGGCAAGTTATTACAATATTGGTTGTATTACATTTAAAATTGACAAAATTATTACATTATTGGCAGGCATTACATTATTGGCTATTATTACATTATTGGTTGTGACACTCCTTAATGTGCCTCTGAACCAAAATATGGGACATTTCTCAGCAGCAGATATTATGGGACTATCCTTTGATTCAAAATCAAAATTTCACTAGATTTGTTCCCACATGTCCCCTTTTTATAAATATTCCAATCTAAAGCAGCCAAACTTCCTCTCACCATAATAAAGATTTTTTTCCTTTATTGTTCTCTTCTGTTTGAGTATGTGGCAGTGTGAGTGTGTGGCCGTCTGTCTGTATTTGAGTTTCACACTCCAGTGTTTGGGTTTATGGGGGTGAGTTCCCATTTGTTGTTTGGTCACTTGGTGTTTGCTGTGAAAGAATGAGGAATTAATGAGACTGTAAAACTTACATGGGCCTAAAGCAGGTCTAAACCATGGTCTAAACCAGGACTATCCAGTATTAATACCAAATCAAGCCTAAATCAGAATTAAATCTGAATGATACAGGCTATAGGACTAAGGGAAATGGCTCAAAATATAGATTAAGCCAGAAGCCTAAGCCTTGCTTTGAATTTTATCGATAAACTTCCACTATTGCTTTGAATTGAATAACCTAAAAAGCCACAAAGCCTTGCGACTACTTAACGAGAACTAAGTCCAGGTCTAAATACAGTACTATAACCATATCTGGATCGAGTCTAAATCCCAAACTAAATCTGACAGAAGACTAAACTCTATGCAAAACCTGCAAAACCTACCAATAGTTTAGTTTAGTCATGGTTTAGACCTTTTTTAGCCTGGTTTAAGCCTAAACTGATCTAGTTTGGCCTTGGTTTAGACTTAGTTTAGTTCTGGTTTAGATCTGATTTAGACCTGGCTTAGGCCTAGTTTGGCCCAGATTTAGAACTAATTTTAAGTCATGGTTTAGACTTGTTTTTTCCCTGGTTTATATCTATTTATACTTAGTTTAGCCCTGGCTTAGGCTTGAGTTTGTCCTGGTTTAGACCTGGTTTAGACCTAATTTAGAACTGGTTTAGTCATGGTTTAGACCTGGTTTTGTTCTGGTTATTGAGCCTGGTTTAATTTGTTCAACTGGTATTTTGAGGGCCCAGTATTTTCTGGGGTAGTAGCTACTTGGTGTGAAAAGTGTGAGCATGACTTAAGTAGGACTAAACCAGACTTTACACATCCTAAACCTAACCTGTGGCCCAACATGATGGTTAGCTGCACATTTCTTTAGCCTACACTAATTCTCTTCATTTTTCTTCTTTAAAAAACTAAACCTGTGCATTCTGGCAGTTGTATCTTTAGGGGGAGTGCTGGTAAAACGTTGTGCCGTCCTTCACTACGGAGCCAGCTCTGGGACTGGGGCCGGGCTAAAGTCCCAGGCCGGTCTCCCTGCCTGCTGCGGGGCGGGGGAGGAGGTCCAGGCAGTGAGCGGCCCACAGAAGGTGCAGCAACACTTTGAGCGGAGGAGGCTCGCTCGACGCACTTTTCCTTTTGCGGGACTCTAAACTTTCTTCCCCCCTCTCTGTCCTGTCCTGTTTTAGTCACTTTAGCTCACATTTAAACTAACATGCTACAAATGCTACTGTTTTAGTTGTTAGCTTACACTTTTTTAGCTTGTTTTTTTTCCTTCTCCCTCTCTTTTGGCTCGAAGCGGACAGGTGGACAGGATGCGGCCGGCTGGGGCTGCGGTGCGGGCGGCCGGGAGAGGGTCGTTTTCTCCGCTGCTGGTGGTGGTGGTGGTGGTGCCGCTGGTAATGTTGTGTTTGAAAGCGGGATATGCCCAAGAGCTGCCGGTCAACGGGGTGAACGGCTACAGCCTGCACCCGCCGTATTTTAACCTGGCAGAGGGCACCAAAATCACGGCGACGGCGACGTGCGGCGAGGACGAGAGCGGTAGAGGGGTGCAGGACTTGTACTGTAAGCTAGTGGGAGGCCCCGTGTCCGGAGACCCCAGCCAGACTATCCAGGTAAGGGAGAAGCACGTTTTCTATCACGTATTTTAAGTTTTTTTGCTGTTATCAACGCTATCGAGTTTGATATGACTCATTCTTACTGCACACCTGTGTCCATATAAAGTGTTGTTGGAGTTTAACCCTGCACGCCACTGATTTGAGTATACAGAGGTATTACTGCAAATTAACATTGAGTTGAGATTAAATCAGCTGTAAAATAGAGCTAGATATGGGACCAAGTATAAATTATTAGTTAATTACCAATAAAATGGGAGAAAGGCCAAGAAAAAAAAAAAAACCTGACAGTCCAGGACTGAACCAAATACACCTTTAAACCAGCAATGAATCAGAGCCACACCAAGGACTTTGACTTTGACTTAACCCAGCTCAAAGCCAGGTTAAACCAGGATTTAAGGCAAAACCTTGGACTAAATCAGAACAGAAAACTGGACTAAACCAGCAGTCTACAAAAAAGTAGGCTTTTAAAGGTCCCATATTATGCTTTTTTCCCCTGCGCTTTTTGAAATAGTTTTCGAAATAATTGCATTCACATTTTATAACTTAAAATAATGTATATGTATGAAAAACATATTTTGGGGAGCTGTTAACTTTCAATTTGCAGAGTACCTTTCGATTAAATGTCTGTCGCCCCCTGCTGGCAACGGTGGGGAATGGGCAGAGCATAAAATGGTTAATTAGCATGGCTATTAGAAACATGATGCTAACAGATAAATAAATTAGCTGACTGATTCGTAGTGACAACAGTTTATGTTCTGAAATGTTCAGATTGAGTCCGGTGACGGTGTATGGGCTTTAGAAACGGACAGTTGCACTTTCTGGATTCACATGTCTACGTAGAGTGATGAGACAGAGTGTTTTCAGCTCTTGAGCAAGGCAGCGCCTCAGCATACAAGATTACTTAAAGATGCATGGATGAAACAAAATACTACTCCAGGCATGTTGAGTTAGCATAATAGGAGACCTTCAAATTCTTACTATGGACCATGCGTCTCCACCAGTGTCCTAACTTGGGGTGACAATGTGTTCCTAATTGATGGGGACAGTCCCTTTTTCAGGCTTCTTCACATGCCCCAACTAATACAGTACTTTGGGAAAAAGAAGTGTTTTTCTAGTTTTTGTCGCATCTTAGTCCCTATTTCCCCCCATTATGTGCAGCAAAAACTCCTCAAACATTTGTCATTTCATTTATTTATTTTATGTCTTAACTATAGTGTGTAGAGTAGCACTTGGAAGTTGTAGTAGACTACTGATTGGGTTTAAATTGCTTTATGGCAGCAAATTAGCACAGGTGGTGCAACCATGACTAAACCAGGAATTAGCCAGCACCAAACCAGGAACAAACCAAGAACCAAATGAATGAACTGATTGCAAGGTTTCCACTGACTGATAATTCCTGGATAGTATGTAAACATTTGAGCTATCACTGCTTACGGCAAGAAGGTCCCAGCTTGTATTCCAGGTGTGTGTTGAGTTTGCATGTTCTTCCCATGTCTGGGTGCCATTTTTCCAAGTGCTCTGGTTTCTCCCATCAACCTAAAACATACACAGTAGACTAATCCTCCAGCTAGGTACTCCTGACTAGAATCGTAGCTCAAGTTCTGGAGAAGAGTCTCCAAGCGCTGCACTGCTATCACTGACTGCTCTTGATAAGGTATTGAAGGTTGGGTCAAATCAGAGAACAAATTTCCTATACAGGGAGAATCAAATATACATACAACTTAATATAAATTGTGTTTATGCCCTTGCCGTCACCTTATGTGAAGAGAAATGCTGTTGAAAAAGTATTAAAATATTTAGTCATGTCCAGATTAGGGCTAGTCTCCTGCCTGTCTCTGGAGAATAGAGGTGGACACTGGACAGTGGAGGTCAGCACAGATCCCTGCAGCGTTTGCCAAGTCATTATTCCATGCACTGCTTCCTTTGTAGAACTTGGCAACACTTAACACAGGCCACTTATATAAGGACGGACAGGCAATGCTTCACTCCACAAAAGCTCATATACTCTGCATTCAAACTCAGCACAACAGTCTTTTCAAAATACATTGTCAAAAATTATAAGGATGCCCAAAAGGAACAATTCCATACCAGAGTTGCATGTGTTCTAAAGCTGCATAAATATTCTTATTACCAGCACAAAGTAGTTAATCAATGTTAACTTACTGCTACAAAAGTCAGATAATTTTTTGGTGTAACTGAGGAAACTGGTACATTGAAAGAATTGAACAAACACTGCATTGAGCAATCACATGTACACATAAAATAGTGATTCCATTCAAGTATTCCATTGGCTGTTGGTCTGCTTGGCTTGGTCTGCAGTGAAATATAGCGATAAAGTATAAATATTTGTAATATTTTGAGAAGATAACTCATGGGACGGGAGATAATCGCTAACCTGTGCATTCAAATTTGATCTAAAGTTGGAAGACGTACTCCAAATCTGTACAGAAGTAAAAGTACTGTTGGTTAAAAATAATACAGTATTACTCACGTTTAAGTGAAAGTACTCATGTGCATTGAAGTAGAATTAGTAAAATCTACTACAAAATCTACTACCGTTACTACTAATAGTACTACAAATATTCATTATTTGTAGTACTATTACTACCTCTAATACTGTTACTACTACTATGGTACTACTATTAATCCTATTATTATTACTTACTACACTTATTATTGTCACTCCTGCTAATACTAGGGTCATTTTTAGATTCTAAACATTTACTTTATTTAGTAAAATTAACATCTAAAGTAACCAATAAAATTTACGCCAGTAAAAAAAAAAAAAACAAAAAACAGAAAAAGTATATTACTATCTATTATTTCCTTTCCACTTCTCAAGTTAAAAGTTTTAGTTAAGCTCTTGTGTGATGTGATGTGTTGTATTATTATTTGTTTTAGTATGTGTTTATTTTTGCTCAATCCCTCTCGCGATGCATTTTTCTCTATATAAATGTATGTGATTGTTTTTTTAATTTGCTTATCTGAGTTATAATCTTTACAGCCCATGAAAATAGTGTTGTGTTGCGGATGAGTTTTTGATGGGTTTGTTGTTAAATATCAACAGACCTTAAAGCAGAGGTATCTACCCACTTACTCACACAGGATTATGGCGGTTTCATGAGTTAACCATTAAAGCAGTCCTCAGGGAGATAACCTCGCCTTACTGCCTTCTCTCTCTCTCTCTCTGCCCATCCTTTAGTGTGTATGTCTCTCCACCTGTTCTCTATACATTCCTCACAGTGACTGACCCGTGTCCTGCTCCAGACTGGGTTGAGCCACTCTGAAAACTCCCCCCCTGCCAAATCATTCAAATACAGAAGTCACTCACATTGGAATTATTGCAAGGGCAGCAACTCCTTCAGTTTCCCTTTAAACATATGTCCCTCATTCAGGTTAAGGTAGACTTTATTGTCCCTTGTAGGAAATTTGTTCTCTGCATTTGACCCATCTTTTAATGCCGCTGGGGCAACCTGTCAGGAGCAGTGGGCGACCACAGTTCAGCTCCCGGGGACCCTTCTCCAGAACTTGAGTCAGGATCCTGGTCAGGAGTACCTAGCTGGAGGATTAACCTATTGTGCATGTTTTAAGTGAATGGGGGTAACCGGTGCCCCCAGAGAAAGCCATCCAAACAGAGGAGAGCATGGAAACTCCACACAGAAAGGCCCTGCAAAACTAACCAGGACCTTCTTGCTGTGAGGCAAAAGGGCTAACCACTTGCTCACCGTCAAAATATTCAGGATTCTGGATATTGACACGTGGCCTAATTTTCCAAGATTTCTTTGTACTGGTGTAAGTTTAGAAATGTTAAAACAAAAACTAAATAAATAAATAATAAATTGTTATTGCCACTGTTGAGTTGATTGTCTTTTAGCAACTTAACTCAAAAAGTTTGGGTCAGATTTAGGATTAGTGATAGGCCAAGGAAGAGAGGGATTATTTGTTTCTGATGTTTCAGTTTTTTTTTTTTTTTTGCATGATTCATTAATATTGCAATATAGAGCCAATTTGCTAACAAGGAGATTTCCAGGGCAAAGCGTAGGTTTTTAGTCTATGAATCAATAGGTGTTTCCCAATTTCCAGGGTCCTTCATGGCTGGACCATTTCATCAGCGCCAAGCCAAGTGTTGTTCCAAATGGTTAAATTCCCCTCTCCTCCGTTTGGCTATTTCACGATTACTTTTTTTTTAATGCACCTGCAACTGGGATACAGCCAACATTTTAGGAACTACAGGAATAAAATGTTTGGGTGAGAATTGATTGAGTTATGTGTGTCTTGATAAGGAACAAGTATTTCATATAGGCACTCAAAATGGTTGGAACATTACTCTTCTATTGAGTCCCATGTTTTAAGTAATCAATTGTCAGTCCCTTTGGTTGCATATGACCTACAATCTCCAAGCTCATACCTCCATCTTTTTTTTAATCCCTGAGCACCTCCCAGGCTTCCCTTTAGGATTACTGCTTGCATTTTCCCATTGAGTCCTTCTTGTCTTCTCTGCCTGCTCTCCACAGTCTGCCTCAAGTGGCTCTACTGGTATGTCATTAGCTCAGGAAATCTCCAAAAAACCCACAAAATCTGCTCATTAGCTGGGGGAGTAGTGCTTTATGTGTCCGGAGTCGGAGGGTTAGCCCACGCTTTAGAGGTTCTCATTCAGGTTTCGGCCCACTTGTTGCTCTGTGTGCACACTGCAGTCTGTAAAGGTTAAGCCTGTTTTGATTAGACAGTGATTTGAAGCAAGCGTGTTGTGATTAATTAAAACAGCAGGAGCAGGAATGTGTGACTTCATAGAGCAGAGGGATTTGGACAAATATGGGCAAAATTTTGTTGGCCTACATCTGTCTAATAAAAGACATTTGCAGAACAAGACTGGAACAAATTTTCCTATGGACAATTGAGTGTACCTTAACCTTAAACTTAATTGATAGAGCAAGAGAACCTGTTGCTTAAAAAATCCTTTTTCAAATCAATGAGAAAGCCTTAACTTCTAATATGAAAATTAGGTCAAAGGAAGGAAGGTTGTAGATTAAAGTGCAGGCACTCAATTGTTCTGTCCAGGCACTTACCCTACTCTAAAAATCAGAAATGCTAATCATTTTACTGCTTTGCATCAAGGCTTTGAAGAGTAATGCTCAAACTTTCCTACTAAGTACCACCTCAGAAAATATTTGGATTTCCAAGTATCATCTTTAATGAATCAAAGCAGCACGAACCTAGGTTAAATAAAGGACTACACCAGGACAAAACCAGGACTAAGCAGCAGAGGTGTGACAGTATCTCGTAATCTCTTGATTCTGTGATATCAAAATGTCACAAGATTCATGTGGTGAAAATTTAACTTGTAATCAGTTTCTGCCTGCATTTATTACAGAGAGGAGCCAGTCTGTTGAGTTTGTGGCAAAAATTGGCAGTAAATACTCTATGTGTCTGCATATAATTCAAATAATAGAAGTAAATACCATTTATTACAAATTTATTTAAAAATTGATCTAACTTGTTATGCATGTTGATTGCATTATATATTATAATTTTCAGTGAAAATTAAATCAATTTTCATTAATTTATTTTTTCTTTGAGGAAATATAAAAAATTCTGTTGTCACACTGTAACTGCAAATTTGAGCTCTGATTAAAGAGGAACTGTAAAAGACTCCTGACTTCCACCAGAAGAAACCTGCATACCACTGGTCCCCGTTCCACAGTTTGAGAACCACTGGTTTAGAATGCCAATATGTATGTACACTATGTTGCCAAAAATATTAGCTCGCCTGAGACAAAGTATTAGCTCATCTGAGCTAATACTTTTGGAAATATACTGTATGTTGCACTTTTATTCACATTTACTTTCACAGTATTTTTGTCAGCCATGTTTTAAATGTTGACTAATGGAAGTGTGCCATATTGGGGTTTACAACGCATTAAAATCCTTGATGTTAAAGCCTGGATAAACTCTAAATATTTCCTTACTCAACTGCAGCAAAAACACTTTCTGCAATACTAAAAGCAGGTGAGACAGAAAAAAGGTTGAGTTACATAAAGCCTAGAAACACTTCACTTTAGCTTCAGCTTTGGTCCGAGGACATTGTAGTGAGAGAGTCATTTCCTTCAAAATTCGAGGCAAAGAAAAGACAGAATAGGGTTTCCTGGGTTTCCTCTGGAGAATTGTCATCTGACACTTAATACAGTAAGGGCCATCAAAGCACTATACAGTCATTTTTCTGCAATATTCACCAATATTACAATGACTGGTATATGAACGTTTGCATGCAAATCCTTTGAGATCACATTGCAGTACAGACCCAGTTTCAAAACGTTTTTCAAAATCTCAGTAAAATGCTCCTTTTATGTTGCCTATTAATCTAATTGTTTGAAAAATGCTTCTCCGTGCTTTCTGTCTCCCCTTTGCCCTGACCTTTTCAAGATGTGTTGCAGCTATCAAAATGAGTTATTATTAAAATATCTCAGTTTCAACACTTGATATACTGTGTTGTTTACGGATAGTTGGGGCACTGTGTAGTAATTGTGATTTTACACAGTGCCCCAACTAAGTGACGTTAAATTGAATTATTGTTATTATTGCTGGGTTGAAATACTTATATATATATATATATATATATATATATATATATATATATATATATATATATATATATATATATATATATATATATATATATATATACATTATTATATTAGTGGTAGCTGCCCCTAAGCAGTTGAGCAGCCCAAAACTTTAAAACTCTATATCAAGATTACCACATGCAACTTGTCAGATCCCACAGTCTTATCCCACTCCCGAGGGTTTCCTCCCCCCCAAGTGTGACAGATAGTTAGCAGTGACCTGTGACTCCAGTGCCCCCCAGTGATAACATCTCCTAACCCTGGCTTTTGGTCAGGCCCAGACTTGTGTGGTTTACTTTGACACTTACAATGGCAGAGCTGGTTTAAATGAGTGCTGAGATAGACATGTGGATTAGTTTAAGCCACAGGGACAAATAGGGAAAGGCCAGATAAATTAGGCCAGATTTAGTCAATGCAAACAATTAGGATTGGGTCAAATTACCACAAACTAAAGCGCAATTTATTCTGTCATCTTCTACTACTCATATCAGTTAGGGTTTGTGGGGCCTGGAGCTGCTTTGGGCCTGAGGTGGGGTATATTCTTGATTTTTGGGACCATTAAGATGCAGGGCTGACACAACTGTGCGATTCATTTACAATGGAAAATTTAGACCTATCTAAATCGAATTTGCTTGTTAGTTTCTTGGTCTGTTAGCGAGAACTCAAAAAGTCAGATTTTATTGAAAAATTCCCAAATGGTATAGGTAGTAATAGGTAAAGGAAGAAATTATTTGTTTTTGGTGTGGATCCAGAATACCATCTGGATCAAAAAATGTATAAAGACTTTTTTAGCTTTAAACCATGCTATAATTTTATTTACACCTCAGAAACATGCCTAGCGTAGTATTTTGTTTGCTAAGCTCATCTCCTTCTCTAGAGCTGAAAACCTTTGTTGTCAATGCTCTACGTAGACACGTGAAACCAGAAAGTGCTCCTGCGCATTTTGTAAAGCCCATACATCATCATTGGACTCATTCTGTTCATTTCAGTGCTTAAAATTCCGTCACTACAAAGCAGTCAGCTCATTTACTGTATCTATTTGTTAGCATTATGTTGCTAATAGCCATGCTAATAAGCCATTTTATGTGCATTACCTATCGTTGCCAGCATGAGGCTGCTGACAGCTAATTCAGCATTCTCTGCAAAGTCAGGATCTGCTCTCCAAAAGAAGACATTTTCTACATTATTTTAAATTACAAAACATGAAATATTAATGCAAAGGTGTCAAAAACATTTTAAAAAAGTAAAAAAAAAGCATAATAATAATTATTATTATTTATTATATTTATTATACTTATATATTATTAATTATTCTATACCATGGCAAGAACTCCAACTCCAAACTCCAGTCAAAGTTACTTTGTGGCTTAAGCATTTGTCTCTAAACTAGAAAATCCCTGGTTTGAGTCCAGTTTTATGCACTACAATATGTTTACCATTGCAAGATAGAGCTAATGTCCTGGTGGAGATCTTTTATAAATATTTTACACCTCTATTTGGGGATGCAAGAAATAATTAGAATAGAAAAAATTACAGCCTATTAACACAAGTTAGCATAGGGCTTATATAAGTCATTGTGATTTAAAATATTAATCTATTTAACTATATAGTATTTATTATTATGTCTGTGGCTACATAACAGGGTATTGTACCTATTACTTTAAATGGTGATGATAGACACTCCTTCACTGTCCCAGTGACCTGCTCAGAGTCAGATTTCTGTCTAAAAATGAGAAACTCGACCCGTAGCTTCAGGGACAGACCATTGTGAAAGAAATCTCTTTTAATAGGCGCTTATAGTGACTCAGGGTTCAGCATAGGCATAACCAGCAGTCTTCCAAACTCATCATAGTGTGTGTTACATGAAAGGGATTTACAGTCTTCTTTTTTTTTTACTATGGGTGCTCCTCATTTATACAACCTCAAAATGTAGCACTTCACAGTACAAGCTCCTCAGTGTGGCAGTAATAGCTGTATTATTAGTAGTAGTATTTGGCGGCATTAGCTCCGTAGGTAGAGCTGTTTGCCCACTAACCATAAGGTTGGCACATTGATCCCTGCTACCAGCATTACATTCTGCCGTTGTGTCCTTGGGGAAGACGCTTCACCCACCTTGCCTCGAGTGTGTGTAGGACTTGTGTATGTATGTGTTAGTGCGTCTGTGTGTTTGATTGTAGTTGGAGAGGCTGCAGGCGCAGAATGGCAGCCACGTCAGTCTGCCCCAGGGCAGCTGTGGCTATAGAAGTAGCTCAACACCACTGAGTGTGACTGAGGAATGAATTATTAGTGCATCTAATTGTAACTAATTGTGACTTTGAGTGTCTAGAAAAGTGTCATATAAGAATGATGCATTATTATTATTATTATTATTATTATTATTATTATTATTATTATTATTATTATTATTATTATTAGTAGTAGTAGTAGTAGTAGTAGTAGTAGTAGTAGTAGTAGTAGTAGTGGTAGTGGTGGTAATAGTAATACAACCCCAGCACTCCCCAGTACAAACTCCTCAGTTTGGCTCTGAACCCAATAAAGGGACATTTTTTAGCATCTTATATAGAATATATCCTCCATGGGCCAACAAATGTTTAAAACCCAATCTATTTAACTATACACAGTTCAGGCTCTGTGGTGTTGCCCCTGTCTGCTTCTCTAGACCTGCTGTGAGCTGACAACTGTCTACATTAGGGAATATTTTTGCTCCAAACTGCTCCAAAATACTGTACGATTGCTTTAAATGTCCATCTGTTTTTGATACATTACAGCCTTATATCTCAAATATTGTAACTGCAAGACTGAATGCTTGCAGACGTACAGTACATTATCTACAATTATAAGATTATATGCTTGCATGGTTATGAAAATGTTCCTTTCGTCTGACTGGCTTGTATAAACATAGTATGCAGGCATGCATGACGTTCAGTTCCTATCAATTATTAAGGACATGTGTTGTTGCAGGTGGACGCATAAAAGCAGCTCAGATGAATTGGGCCGGTCATTGTTCAGCGTTATAATTCACAGTTTATAAATCACATAAAACATCTGGGGAAAGCTAATATCACACCCAGCCAATCTCGCCTTTTAATACTTCCACCTTTATGGACATTCAGTAACTCTTCGTCTGTCTCTTCTCTTTTTTCCCAGGGCCAGTACTGCGACATTTGCAATCAGGGGGACAGCGACCGTGCCCATCCTATTACCAACGCCATTGATGGGACAGAAAGATGGTGGCAGAGCCCGCCTTTGTCCAGGAACACCGAATTCAACGAGGTCAATGTGACCCTTGACCTCGGACAGGTAGGAAACTATACACATAAAATGCGTTTGTTTGTGCGGCAGTGGCTCGGGTGGTTGAGCGGTCGTCTCTACCATAGAAATAAATACATAGACATCTCGATGGTCGCTTTGGTCTGTTGCTATGATATGGCAAAATCATCAGCCAATATGGCTCTCATGGTAAAACCAGTGCAAGTTAATTGTAAGTGACAGCTCCTGCAGTTTCCATGTCAAGAGCCCATTCATTTTGATGCCAAATTATTAAAGTAGGATTTGTGGTGATTTAAATATTGATTAAATATGAACTTAAATTGTGGTCTATAACTATAGCTCTGACATGACTGCCATGATTATTCATAATTTGCGATATTTGATGGCTAATGCTACACGCTATAGGAAGAAATACAGGCTACAGAATTTTGAAAAGTGCCTGGACAAGCTAAGGCGCCGACTCGCCATTAGCTTCAGCAGCCTATGCAGCCACTGTCACAAGTTTGCCTCAAAAATGTTTCAGCATTAATGACAGCCAAACCCGAATGAACAGTTGAGTGTAGCCTCAATGCACACTTTTCTGCTGTTGAACTCTTAATGTATTTGGATTCAGCCCTTGGATCAGCTCTTCTCGGCCTGAATGCATCGTCTTTTGTGATGGTCCTCCTGCTCGAGTGGCTGTTCACTCACAGACAGTCTTTTTGTCCCAAACCCTTGTGTCCCATCAGAGTGTGTTTCCGTCGCTCTTCTCTTGTATCTCCTCTGAAGCACACAGTCGGGACTGCACTCCTCCCTCTCTGCTGTATTTGTGAATGGAGGCGCTGTGTGTGAAGCCTGTAAACCTTTTATGAGCTTGTTTACCTTGTGCCACCAATGAAATGATGAATGAACTGTCTTTAAACAGCAACATCGACAGACATTGGCAAAGTCTAGAACAGTTGTTCTTGTACTATCTATTGAAAAACTTCCTCTCTCGCACCAAACACCAACACTCTATAATGTTGTAGGGGGGAGGGGAGGCTGCTTCGTTCCCACTTTTGTCCTGAAGAATGTAGGTGGGCTTGGGGCACCTCCACCTGACGAATGCAGCAGCACAGGGAGAGATAGATAGGAATGCCAGTTAACCTGTCTCGGCCCGCTCAGAGGATTGTTAAATTACCCTCCTCTCTCTCTGTTCCCCCTGGCTCTACCCCCTCACACTCTGCACAGATTCTTCTATTTTTGGGACGTCTCACCACCTTTTCCATGGGTCTGGTCTATATCCAGTTGTGTTTTTATGAGCGAAAAGTTATCTGTCACCTTCTCGGCTGAAGTCCAAAGTCAATGAGCAATAATAGCAGTAAAGCAATGCCTCCTCCTGAGTAAAGCCTCATATAGGTTTTAGTACCACTGCAGTAACAATGCATGATGTCTTGAAATATGAAAGAACTATGCCACTTTTTTAAATTAACAGTTCCGGAGTCAGTGTGATGGAAAAATGAGTTGTTGCGGGGTGAATAAAGTTTCCTTCACCTGCCCCTGGTGATTTTTAGTGAAAAACCAACCTTGCAAGAATGGGAGAACTGACCTGATGTCTCATGAGAAAGCAGCATGTGCCGGTTAACAAGAACAACAACACTGTTTCTTAGACTTTTGTCATGGCAGAGCAGCTAAAAGACAGAGGAAACCTTTGTAGTAGGTAGTTCTGTCAGGGGTTCAATTCCCCAATGTGGAGACAAAAACTCCAGCCACATTGTGCCAGACAAGCCTGGATAAATGCATAAGGAGGTGTCAGGAAGGCCATCTAGAGTTAAAAGCGTATGCCAAATTATCCATGGATTGTAAGGTTTTGCCAGCGACCTTAACAGTAATCTTTACCAGTGTTAATTACCTAGAATCTATGGAGCCTTTTGGATGTGAGCAGTACGTGAGCGTAAAAGGGGCTGTTGAGAGCCTATTGAAATACTCATGGTTTGATGGCTATGCTGATATGACGTCACTTAAACGCCAACTGGGGGAATAACAAACCTGGTCAGAATTTACCCTTTCAAACTGTATTGTGTAAGCCAGAACCTTACAGCTTTGGGGAAACTAGGCTTTCATTTTATGCAGATAACAATCTCATATTCTCTGCCAAGTCTGTGGAATTAATGTTGAGCCGTGTTTAGCTGGTTCTCTGTGGTTTGGCTGTGGCTGTGTTTTGTTCACAACTCAGGTGTGACTGTCTTAAACCCTGTGTGTGGCCCAACAACAGCAAATTTTCCTGCTGCATGAGATTATGAAAGATAATATCTCTAATACATTACTATGAGGAGCTCCATTCATAGTTCATTATCAAGCTTTTTTTCAATTTTTTCCACTTTGCTTTTTTTTTTGCAATGAGCCTTGAGTCATAAAGCCTTCCTCTGGTATCCAAAAGCTGAAATAGAAACCAAAAACTGGATCAGAGACAAATCTTAAAGTCATGGATATTTAATACTCATACAGTGGGGCTCTGCAATTAATCAAATTTTAATGACAATTATGATTGTGGCTCCCAAATTTTACAAAAACTATATTGTGTTCTGAATGACACACACGCCCTCCCAAAACCTGCAGCAAAAATACTCATGTAATGTTGTTGGCAATCAAAAGTATGGTGTGAGGAGCGAGCAGAAGTGCTTGATGACCAGACCAGATGAGCCAACACAAATTCTGGTGTTTGGGAGCAATTTGGATTTTGGAACATTTGTGTTTATTTACTTTTTGTTGCTTATGGAGCTAATGCTAATCCGCTGCTTATAGGCTAAAAGTGAAAATAAAAAGTGAATTTGCGTCCTCTTGTTGTAAAGTGCTGACTCTATTGTCACAGACCTGTTAAAGGTTCCTGTTCCTGTCTTTGAGTGGCTCAACTTTTTGCTCAAATCGTGATTTCTATAATTGTCTATCCCTATCATACAGTATAATTTTTGGCTTTTGTGTCACCTCCAATTCATCCTCCAATCCAATAATGTCATTCATTGATTGTTGCATGTAGGTGGACTAATGTTGGACAAATTACTTTACTTGATCAGCATTTAACACTGCAAAATGTATCTTTTAAACAAATGCTGACTATACAGACTATATCAATGTATAGCATTGGCCTGAGCAGCACTGGGGACGCAATAGGTTTTCTCTTGTTCATATAAACTTGGACGAAGACAGAAGTCCAGTTAGATTTCTTATATAAAAGGTAGTCCGTACCAAACTCAAAATGTAAAGGTTCTGAGTGTAGAAAATGACAATAGAAAAATGTTTTGTTCATAATGCCATATTATAATTACTTTACAACTTGTAGTATGTTTTGGTGCATTGCTAAACCAAAGCTTGTAACAACAAGTAGCTTGATGGCAAGTGCTATGATTTCACTGTGTGACTCATTTCATTTTTACTGTTTTTTAGGTAAAGCCATAACTCTTATCTCTATCTGAAACCTCCTTGAGCATGAAGATCAGGGTAAAAGCAAGAGATGGTTTCAACATGTTATTTTCAAAATTACTGACAAGAAAATCATAGAAAAACTCCACTGGAAAGGTTTGAAGGAAGAGCTGGACATAGAAGAAAACAGATATAACAAGTCTATATGGGGCAGTGTTATCAGGAGAAGATAATGGCGACTTTAGATAGAGATGGTCAATTTGTAAAACCTGGAAGTAGGCTGGAGAAGTAGTTTGACAAAACGACTACTAAAAAGTGTCTAGTTCAAAGTTCAACAAGGTCATTTTTATGACAGCTATGGGCTTCTACAGACTTGAAAACAACGTATGCACTTTTTGTTTGTAAAATACATATAGAAACAAATCTAGGCTTTATTATCAAGGCATATAGCTGTGGCCAATCACATGCTTGCATACTAGGGCATTTTATATTGTGAATGCTCTCATTGGCTGTTGGTCTATGCTGCTTATCAACAATAAATTATTGGCTGGTAATATATATTACTAATAATATTCAGCAGTACAACCTAGGACTGTCGCGTTGAGAGAATTTCCCCTACATGCAACTCAACACCGCGTTGTGCGGTATAGCATAAGCTAATAATAACACCTGAAAAAATGACATGTCCAAACAAATTTTGATTATAAAAACAAATTGAAATATAGTTAAGCCTCTGCTCTAACAAAAACCCATGTCAGGCACGAGTGACAATGAGCTTGCAGCGCGTGTAACGTCGTAGCTTTAGAGAAACCCACATGTTCACCTTATGTATTTTAGTAATGAGCTAAGGAGGCAAGCAGTGCTCCCTGCAGCACTGTAGGGATGTCACGGTAAACGGTGTAGCGGTAAACCACGCTAAAAAGGTTGACAATAATAATTACCATTTAAATAAAAAAAAACAATATTATCGCGCGGTGTAGGCACCGCTAGACCTCCCATCATCTCGTCCGAGTCTGCTGAAGTTGCCAGTGCAGGTGCACTTTGTAGCCTACAAACTTAATGTTTGAACATTCGTGCAGTGTTGCCAATTTAGCGACTTTTCAGACTTCCCTAGCGACTTATTTTCAAAAAAGCGACAAGCGACAAATCTAGCAACTTTTTCTGGTGTTGCTAGCGACTTTGGCGACTCATGAAAAACATGAAAGCACTTCTCACTACTACTACTCTTTGAGCTACCTGCGTGTCGCTGTGAGCTTCTCCTCCAATATCTTGTCTTGCCGGCCAGCAGCTACTGCTGCTATTCTCTTAACTCCGCCTCTTTCCCTCTGCCACAGACCAATCAGCACACAGGCCTGTCAGCTGCAGTCAACTCAGAGCAGGAGCTTTTTTTTTTACGTTTTTCAACAAATATGTGCATAATACCAATATTTTACAGACATTACAGCACTGTTCAATAGTACATAAAACATTTATAACAATAATAATAAAAATACAGAGTATTTTTTGCCAATTAAGTCCCTAATTTGCATGTAAATAATATTCAGTTACCCGTTAGAGCGCAAGCCGACAATAAATATGCAGATCTCTTGAAATATTTGGAGATATTGCATTAGTGATAATGTTTATAAAAAATAATCTTATAATTAAACATGAAAACAAGTTTAATAAAAAAAAGAAATTGTGATTAAAACACTGCAGTAGTCACTATTTATAAATATCCCTTGCGGGCGCCTCACAAGCTCCAGAAGGGCTACCTGGTGCTCGACCCCTGCTCTACACACCAAAATACTGCAATAATACCAACAACTGTGATCATTTTGGTTACAATAACCGTAATGTTAAATTTTCATACGGTGACACCCCTACAGCACTGACTCTATAGAGCGATTGTGTCACGCATGTACCTGCAGACGAGTTGAGAGGGAGGAGAAAAACCTCACTGTAGTTATCGCGTCACCAGGTGAGTGGATCGTCATTCAAGTCTATGGCTCCTCCTCTGAATAACGCGTAAGCCCCGGGTCTGCTCGGGAAGCAGTTAGCTTCAATGAGGCATCGCAGCTCGTGCAGAAGCCTTTTCCTTTCTCACCATTAACCCTCCGTTCGCCACTCAGCATCTCTGACTGCGTATGTATGTGTAGACATTAAATGCTTCATAGTTTACAGTAAAATTAAACTGTACATCCCATTAGTGTCTCACTAAAAAGATAAACTGCTGTGTATCGCGACAGCCCTAGTACAACCTCAGAACATATTTGGCTTTGAAAGTACAATTATTAATGGACTAAAATGAGCCTAAATCTGGACTGAACCTAGGAATAAAGAATAGATTAACCCAGAAATATGCAGTACAATATAAAGACTAAAAGGTGACTAAATCGGGGTGAAACCAGGCGTATAACGGGGCTAAATCAGATGCTAAGCCAGGGCTAAACCTGGACTAAACAAGGGCTAGAACATATCTTAACTAGGGCTAAACCAGGCCTAAACCAGGACTAAGCCATGTCTAAACCAGGCCTAGGGCAGGACAAAATCAGATCTGAGCCAGGGCTAAATCAGGACTAAATCAGATCAAGGCCAGGGCTAAAACAGGACTAAACCAGACCCAAACCAGGTCTAAACAAGGACTAATTTAATCTAGTTTGGTCTTCTTAGTTCAAAAGTATATAAACTTGTCTGAACTCACATGCAGTGAGCCATTTTCACCCCAGTCTCTGTAATAATTGCTGGGGTTTTCCAAACACTCACCACAGAGAAACAGGAGGCTGGCACAGTGAAGGTACGTACTGTAACTCTGACATTCACCACATCAATGAGAGGAAGTCTTCAATCCGGTGACGCTGGCACCAAACTGGCTTTATACTCCTTGAACAATAGAGCTGCTGCTGTGTTACGCACATCAGAAAGTGTGGATACCTGCCTGTTTATCAGGACTTTAGACACAAGACAGGCTTTCAACAGCACAGAACAAGATGCAAAGATAATTATAATAAGAGAAACTGGAAACAGCAACAAACAAGCTTCTTTTACTATTGCAACAGTACATAGCTATACCTTCAGACCCTTGCAAAGACACTACAGTAATCAGAATAGTCACTGCATATGTGTATATAACTAGGTGAGCTGAGACTGCTGACAAAGGAGGAGACGGATTTGCCAAAAGAAGGTGGAAACTCTGAACACACTGATTCTATGGAAAGAGCAGGAGATGACAGATGCACAGAGGAAGTTTGTTTGAAAGCCTGTTATTAAGAACAATATTGGCCTCAGTGGAGAATGCAATGAAGTGTGTGGAAGTGGAGTGAGTACATGTTGTTCAGGTGAGGTCTTCGCTTTTCCAGTGGCTTCCCTTCCTAAGTAAACAGCAGTTGTCATCAGAATGCTTGGGAAAGAATTGAGAGGCAACAAAACAATGTTTCTGTATACACCATTTGATCCAAATTTACTTTATTTGTATAGCACATTTTACAAATAAGTCAGTTTCCAAAGTGTTACACATAAACAATAAAAAACAATAAATTACTCTATTTAGCTCCACTTATCCCCATTAAAATAATGAGAACCGGTAAAACCAAATAAGAGCAATTTAAAAAAAGCAATATGTATAAAAGCAATGAAGTAAATAAAAACAAAATAAAATAGACACAGGACCACACAAATCACATCGAGTTTAAAGCCAGAGAATAAAGTGGGTCTTAAGAAGAGACTTGGAACATTTGACCATGGGGGCCACTCTGATGTGGGGAGGCAGTGCGTTCCACAGTTTTGGGCTGACTACCGCGAAGGCCCTGTCCTCCCTGGTTTTAAGTCTCGTCTTAGGAACCACGCGCTGGAGCTGGCCCTCGGACCTCAGAGAACGCAGCGGAATATAAATTTGTATGAAGTCCGTGAGGTACTGTGGGGCCAGTTCATTCAAGGCTTTAAAAACAATAAAATCTTAAAATCAATTCTAAAACGATTTGATATTAGTGGACAGTTCATATATTGTTTTTGCATGTCCTTACTGGTTGCGTGCATAGAAATTGGTAATAGATGTGGAAATACTTGTGGAATCATTTCAGAGTGAAGCAATATGGTAAAAACTCACAAGTCCAGTTAACTCCTGTGTGACCCCTCACTCAGCTTGAGTCTTGTTTTCTCCTCCTCATGTTCGCACAAAAAAGGTTTCCACAGCTGAAGATCAGAAAGCAGAGGAACATCAGTTTTCTTTAGACATGTCGCATTCTTGCAAAATCAAGACTTCAAGGACATCAGATGAGTGCTCCCATTTTTGCAAGGCTGCTTTTCTCGCTAAGATATCCTAGGGGGAGATGAAGGAAGCATTACTCACCCTGCAAACTCATTTAGCCATTCACACTGACATGGAAACAATTTAATTTAGGTTAAAAAAAGTATAGCATAGTTCCCCTTTACAGTCAGCTATCAAGTCTTTGGTTGTTGTGTGTTCAGAGATGGTCTCCTGCAGACCTTGGTTGTAACAGGGGGTTACAGGTGGGTAGACATGGCTCAAACAATGTCTGGCCATTCTCCTCTGACTTCTGGCATCAAACAAGGCATTTTCACCACAGAACTGCCACTTGCTGGATATTTCCTCTTTTTCAGACTGTTCTCTGTAAACCTTAGACTTGGCCGTGTGTGAAAATCCCTGAAGATGAGCGATTCCCACTAGCCTGTCTAGCATCCACAGCTAAGCCAAGTTTATTGTCAGGAATGGCAGAAGCCTGAGTCACTTCTGACTTGGCAGACTTACATAACCACATTTTAGTCACCTTTTTTTTCAGTAGCGTCTTTTTGTCCATGTTCCCCCCTCTGTTCCTCTGGTTCAGGGTTAAACGTTGCTGGTGACTGCAGAGCGAGTGGGCAGCTCATTCTGTTTGTGAAGTGAGCAGGAAAATGAGCCAGGCTTCAGCCCAGAGAGGATCTAGCCTTAATAAGAGTTATCTTGGGGCGAGGAATAGGACAAAGTTATACCATCCCAAAACACTTTCATTTAAATTGATGTGTGTTTGGGAATATTATACCCTTTAATATGATGCAGTGATTTTAATGCATCCACTGTCGTACCACAGTGACGGGAGTCAGACCCTAACATTTGTGTGTAATATAGTATTTTAAGCAGAGGAATGGCGTTGGTGTGTTAGCCCAGGCACTGCTTTAGCCTTAGTTTAGTTTTGCCATTTTGCCTTTTCTTGGAACAGGTAAAACACACACTTATATGGTGCCGAATTAGCTTTGTTCAGAATTAAAGATAAAAACACTAATCCAGCCACAACGCGTCACAAGGCAGTACTGTTTTTGCTGCATGCATCAGGAAGGCTCTTCAGTGGAAAATCCTATGTCAAATCAGTATAGGAATCAAGAAGAAGACTGCAGTAGACACCCTATTTTTATTACTGAGAAAACAGTGGGGCAGCAGTAGCTAAGTAGGTAGAAGACGTTCACCCACTAACTGGAAGGTTGGTGGCTCAATCCCCACTACCAGCATTGCACTGCTGTTGTGTCCTTGGGCAAGACATTTCACCCACCTTGCTTGTATAAATGTGTTTTTGTGTTTGGTGGTCGGAGTCAGTCTGCCTTGTGGAGTGAATGAATAATAAGCTAATTATAAACCGACTTGTATATGTATGTATGTATATGTACTGCTTAAGTCTTAAAGTACAGCCACACAGGTTTTGCTCTGCCATGACACGGAAATAAGGTATTACTCTCCTCCGTCTGTTTCTGCTCAGATTGTCACATTGAGATTAAACCAGGCTGAAAAAGTGTGAAAACCAGGCCTTTGGGAAAACCGGGAGGAAAAACTCTGAGTTTAAAATCCGGTTCTGTATCAAAGTGAATGAGCTCATTGTGTGATAGTGGTGAGACATTACCATCAGTCTATTCTTGGTGGGACTTGGCAGGAAAAGGAGAAATGTACTGACCAACACCAATGACAAGACAGGCCTGGCTCAAAATGTGTTTTTCTGTCTGAGATTTATCTAAAGGGAAGCTGTAGATTCCTCAAACATAGCATCTGGTCTTCTACAATCTTTTAGGATATTGTTGGATGTTTAGCTTTTGCAAAAGACCTATGAGGTTTTGTCTTGTTTTGTTTTGTTGTGTTCTTTTTTTTTTTTTGATAATATCTTGTAATGTAGAAAATAGTGGATGCATTTTTTCAAATTTATGTAAGTGAAGTTCAAGGGCGACAGTGGCTTGGCTGGTAGAGCTGTTGTCCTATAACTGGAAAGTTAGAGGTTCGAATTCCGCTCTGCCCAGTTCATGCTGTTGCTGCTGTGTCCACCATGCCTGTTTGGTGGTGGTTGGAGAGGCCATAGGTGCAAAATTGCAGCCATGTTTCTGTCAAAACTGGCAACACTGTACAAGTTTAATTATAGATTTAGTTAATGGCTATGATCAAAAAAGATTCCAGACCCATTTCAGTTTGCAGCGTAAATAGGTATGGTTGACCAGGCTGTCGAGATAGCTAGCTTAGTATAATAACTAACTAGAATCAGGCATCTTTTCAGTGGCCCAAAGACACAGGAAATCTATCCTTTGTCATGCTTAGAACTCACAGCATAGCAGAAAAAAATAACATCACTAAAACACTGCACTGCTGACATCTTTAATGTAAAACATCTTATTAAAAGTGTATCCACCTTTAATGAACTCACTCAAAGCTCTTTCAAAAGGACCTGAGACACTTATTCTTCCATTCACATTGGTCCGTTTCCTCCATGTTTGTTCACAGAGAAGTTTGAATAGACCTGACCCTCTCACTGACACAATGGTGTGAGGAGGACCATAGGAATCTATTCTGAATGCTAAGTGATGGGGAGGCTGCCACTTCAATAGGAGCTTGTGAGGACGAGCAAACACAGCAAGACAATAGCACTCGAGTTGGCAGATGAGTGCTAAACTGCAAAATGTACTATGCAAATATGGCAACCACGGAAGATTTTTCTATTTAAAGTTCATTGAAAAAAATATTAAGCCTTCATGGCCATGATGGCAACCTCACAAGACGTAAGCACTCAGACATAGTAGAGCTCTGGTCCTATCTCACAGTGGTAGAGAAGTAGTGCCCAGACATGGACTCAAACACTAATATCTTCCAATTCCAGTTTCCACTGAGCCACAAAAACCCTTAACTCTCACAATGGTAAAGAATCCATTAAAACTAATCATTTGTTCTTTTAGTGAGTGAAGTTGGTATTATCTGTCTGTATCTCAAAATTGTAGCATAGGACTAGTCTTATAGTTATATAGTGACTGGTGACCTACCTGTGGGTCATGACCTTAACTCTTTGGAGTTTGATTGATCATGAAAAGGACGAACCGTGACGGGGCAGTGAGGAGTGGGGAGTGAAACTGTGGTAATTAGATGGGAATGAAGCTGGGAAAATGGGAGTAAGATAAGAAAGAGGCAGACCACCAGGGGATGTCAGAAGGTAAGGTGAGGTAGACTTTATTGTCCCTGTAGGGAAATGTGTTCTCTGCATTTGATCCATCTTTCAATGCCGCTGGGACAACCTGTGAGGAGCAGCGAGCGACCGCAGTGCAGTGCTTAGGTACCCTTCTCTAGATCCAGAACCAGGAGTACCTACAGCTGGAGGAATGGCCTATTGTGCATTTTTTTAGGTTTATGGAGGAAACCTGAGAAAATCCACCCAGACACGGGGACATGGTTCGGGATTCGAACTCGGGATTTGAACTAGGACCTTCTTGCTGTAAGACGACAATGCTAACCACTTTGCCACTGTGCTGCTATATACACATCTTTGATTTAAGCCTCTAGTCTTTATAACTAGTCTCTAGTACTTAATGTTTATCTCTATAGATTCCCAGTCATTCTAGTGACTTGTTTCTTTTTGCATAAATGACACAGAGAAACTTAGACAAGATATTGATATGAAAGTGTATAATATTATCATTATATTATAACAGAATAGTAAGACTGTGTAACGTTGCCATTATATTGTTTTGACTTTGATTTGATCTCATAACTCCAGTTTTTTAAAGTTATATCTTGAGAGCCCTGTGTTTTCACCCTTGTCATACATGAAGGTCTGTTCCAACCTGTCGATCAAAGGTCAAAGGCCATAGTTCATTGTCAGACTCTTCTTCACTTCCTGCCGCTTTGAACTCTCCGACTGCCTTTTACCCATTCATTCTTTCTCTCTCTCAGTCGATGCCTTCACTCAACTTTTACAAAAATAAATTAAGTTGTAGTCTTTTTAGTCATAACAGATCTCCTTTGGATGTTTGATAGTTTACAATTTCTTTTATAACAAACAGAAAATCCAAAAAGTACATCTGAAAATGCCTCTCTAATTGTCTTCAACCAGCCCCACAAGCATATTTTCAATCCAGTCCCCTTACTTTTAACTTGTCTGTTCTTGCTTTTCCATTTCACCTCTGTCCCCTCTCTCCTGCATCATCATCTCCTCCGTGACTTCTGACCTCCACCTTGTCTTGTTCCCATGTCTCTGTGCCCTGATTCCTCTTTTATCTGCTTCCTCTGGTCACACTAACACGAGGTTGGGGCAAGTGCAGGCCAAAGGGAAGACAGGGCAAAATGACGGAGATAGATGAAGACACAGGTCATGGGTGGACTGTGTGAGGAACAGATAATGCTGGGAAAATCCACCTCTTCATGTACTGTAATCAGTGGTTTGGTTTGTACAATTACACCGATCAGACATAATATTTTGTCCTCAAAGTTGATGTGCTAGAAGCAGCATAAGGAATTGAGCGAGTTTGACTAGGACCAAAATGTGATGGCTAGAGACAACCAGGCCAGAGAATCTCCAAAACTGCAGCTCTTATGAGGTGTCTGTTGTGGTCAGTATCTATCAAAGGAAGGAACAGTTGTGAACCGGTGACCATATTTGGACTGTGCCTATACCTTAATTAAGCCCTCACAGTTTATAGGAGTTCATAGGAAGGAGAGAGAACCAAGTATAACTAGTATTAACTAATGCTAATAAACTTTTAAAATGGTGATATATATATATATATATATATATATATATATATATATATATATATATATATATATATATATATATATAAATTTTAGGATTTTTTATAGGCGTTTTGAAATAATTTCAGACACCTTTGCATTACTATTTTATGTTATAGAACTTAAAATAATGAATAGAAAACCTTTGGAGAGCTGTGACTTTGACTTTGAGAGAACACTTTGATTAAGTGTCTGTTGCTCCCTGCTGGCAATGGTGGGGAATGAACAGAGCGTAAAATTGCTAATTCGCATGGCTATTAGCAACATGATGCTAACAGATGAATAAATGAGCTTACTGCTTTGTAGTGACGGTAATTTAAGCATTGAAATGATCAGAACGAGACTGGTGACGAAATGCACAGGAGCACTTCCTGTTTTCTGTGTCTATGTAGAGTGGTGAGACCGAGCGTTTTCAGTTCTAGAGAAGGAGTCAGCATCAGCATACAGAATTCCTAAAACATGCGTGAACGAAAAACAAAATACTACAGATATGTTTTTGAGGTGAATAAACAATTATAATATGGGTATAAGCTTCGCTAGATACACAACAAAGTCAGAAAAAAATGTGTTTCTCACTTTGTTATGGTGCATCCCAAAGGCACATCAATGTATCCTAAGCTATGGCAGTAAGGCTCTTTCATCAAGAGAGACCAGAACAACCAAAAAACAAGCTACCTGGCAAAAGAGTTACCCAGAGTATGTGTATTTGCTGGTCTATTGCTCTAAAAACACCAAACTCCATATTGTTCTTGTTCACTGACTACTGCTGAACTCCTCTCAGACTTGAATTGCATTAAGCTCTATATACATGTAACAGTAGTCTGACAATGAATCAGATTATTCATGTGAGAAATTCAACTGAAAATGTGTCCTAGGAAAGTCTATATGTGTTATTCACTTTTACTGTATTTTGCTACCCACAAGTAATGTACTTTGGTATAGATGTCTGTGTGACTGCAGTGAATAGTGTCTTCTCAGCGTTGATTAAAGCCTGCGATTTAGAGATTTCCTCAAAAGCTAATCTTACTCAAAGTCTGCAGTTTCTTTTGTCCTTGTCTTTGCTGGAATGAAGCCATATCTGCTGTCTATCACTTATCTTTTTTTCCAGATTCGACTTATCAGACATTTCCGTGAGTTGAGGAGTAAGACCCAGACAGACCGATGTATAAAGCAGTGAGGGAGAGGAGGAGAATGGCCTCGTAAATGCGGAGTAAATATTGATTTAAACTAGTTCACCTCCAGTGCTGTTTGAGTTTCAGCTTCTTTTAGCGACGGAATGACTTTGAGACAGAGGAGGGGCACACAGGAAGCATGAGCTCACACGCTAAACATTAATCTTTAATTTGACGGTTTATAGTGGTGACCTACAGAGGCAGGAAGTGTGTCAGAATAGTATCCTAATCTCTTTAAATATCACTGTGGCTATCTGTAGGACCTTTCTGCAAAATATTTTAATACACTTGCCAAGTAGCTTATATGTACGCTGATACTGGAAAGTTAGTTGTACCATTGTGAGATAGGGACAAAGATACTAACTTCAGCCACAAAGGGATCAATAAAGGATCAAGTAGTGGGTTCTAGCCATTGTGAGATATGCTGTATATGGGATTTAGAGCATTTACCCCTGAACTAGCAGATCGCTGGTTTAAATCCAGGTCTGGGTTCTACTGTATATAGTGACTATTACAAAATAAAGCTTTGGAGCATTTACCCCTGAACTACAGTATCTCCTAGTCTGGGCTCTATATCTTTACTATTATGAAATTGGGCTTAAGAGCATTTACACCTGAACTTACAGACCCTTAGTCTGAGGGCAGGTCTGAGCTCTACTGTATCTTTTACATTATGAAACAGGGCTTTAGAGCTTTTACCCCTGAACTACAATATCTCTGGTCTGCATCCTGATCTTGGCTCTATATCTTTACCATTATGAAATAGGGCTTTAGAGCATTTAGTGTGTTTTGAAGTCAATTTTTGCAGCAATGAAATGAAAGTAGTGAGAAGTGGTAGCAGTAGTAGTAGTAGCTGTAGAAGCAGTAGCTGTAGTACGGCAGACATAATAATAATTTAAAGTAACATACAATTACTTAAGCACAGATTCTGAGTACTTCTTGCACCTCTGAGTTGGCTTCTTTACCACTGAGACATCAGGGGTTTGTGGTTCTATGGACAGAGCATTTACCCCTGAACTAGAAGATCTCTGGTTCAAGTCCATGTTTGGGCACTCTCTCTTTAAATTACTGAACATAACTACATTGTTGTTCTGAACTTAACCAAAGACTCTACTTTCTTAATGTAAATGTTCTGTTCTAAATTTGGAGATCTTTTTACATTTTGACTGAATTATATGACATTAGATGAGGCTTGTAGCTGTGTTGGTGGTGTAGCAGCAGGAATGTGCCCCCCCCACCACTAAACAAACATTAAAATGGGTTTGGGAGGAGGTCCACAAACATCAGGAGTGTTTTCCCATCGTTAAGTCATAAAAGTGTGAATGAAGTGGAGTGCCACAGGGTCACAGAAGCCAGCCAAAGGAGGATTAAGACATTCATTTCACATCTTGTATTTACCTTTGTCGTATTATGTTCAGCTTGTAAACGATACCCACACAATAGGGAACAATTGTACCCGAAATTGACTTATTTGGACAATAAAGTTTTTGTTCTTGTCCTCTATCACTAAGTAACCCGGGGGAGAAGGTCACTGTACAAGCTACTAGTAAATGCAAGCAGCTTTAAAATGACAAAATTACAAAATGGGCTAAGTGTGTCTAGCATGCTACACCCCTATAGTCATTTTTTTTCTTTGCTTATTTTGAAATTACAAACATAACAATTCCTTCGCTATCACTTAGGGGTGTGACAAGACACAAATCCCACGAGACAAGACATGAGACTGGTTTTACGAGAATGAGATGAGACGAGATTTTTACACTATTGAAATATGTATTTTACACGAATGAACACTAATTTATTCACCTGAAAATCATAAAATGCAAAACTATTCAATTTTAAAATCAACTAGTAATGAATGATATTTACTTCCATTATTTGATTTATCTGCTGAATGTTTTGCCACAAACTCAACTGACTAGCTTCTCCTTTGTAAAAAGACCCATTTTTACTTGTGACATTTTTCTCTTGCGAGATCAAGAGATTGCAAGATCTTGTCACATCCCTATTTATACTATTGCTTCAAGTTATATAATTTTTTTTAAACTAAGTAATTTTGTGCTTAAAAAAACATTCTGTGAATATACTGTTAGTCATACAACAGAAAACCCCAGAAATTAAATGTTTTTAGTGAAAGCTGCAAAGTCAAGCTATAACTTTTTCTTGTGCAGTGACTTTAGCAGAAAGGTCCACAGCACCACTACTGGTCTGGCAGATGTACTACAGAATTTTCAGAACTTAGGTGTATTCTTGTAAAAATAGTGTTTGTATATTGGCATGTGTAAACAGCCAGAGTTTAGTGCTTCTTTTATGGTGGTCATATTGTTATGGCTGATTAGTGTATGATGCTGTCCAGTTGTTTTTCTTTATTAACCCCTAAGGACTCATTAAGACCTATAGTAAATGTTTGTAGTCATGTTCAGGCTTCAATTTCAACTTGTCATTAATAAAAGCTGTGATGATGCAGACACCGCTGACTCCCAGTAAAACCATCACGTCACACTCAGATTTAAACAGACAGATGTAGAAGGCGTTTATTTGTAAATGAGAGAAACAGTGTGACATACAACAACTGGTGCTTCTGTAGACGACAGCTGGGGCCCTCAGTACATTAACATACGTAGGAGTGTGTGTACTGGGATTTACGCTGTAGAGACTTGAGCTGGTGCTCTGCATATCTGTCTGTCAGCAACTGCACTCCACTCAAAAACCTATGTCTGTATATTACACGACCCAGACCAAGGGAATCCCAGCTTTGTTACTACCGTATTTGGAATGTTTTTTATGTTTTAGACATCTTTAACTAAACTTTGGAGCAGTGTTGAAGTGAATTTGAAGGCTTGTTTTACTTACTTTACTTACAAAATTGCATGTAGCTGAATGTAAATAACCATAGTTTTCAATATTTAAAAAGTTCCTTCAGTAATGTTACTAGTTTTAATGAAAGTAGTCAATGAACAATAAGCGTTTTTAGTGGTAAAAGTTGGGATATTAGGAAGATTCAAGGATTTGAAGAACACAAACAGCTCTAAATTTTCACCTCACAACTGCTACTCGCTGAATATTTTCTCTTTTTCAGACCATTCCCTGTAAAAACTAAAGATGGTTATCTATTTAACTCTTAGTAGATCAGCATTTTCTGAAATACCAGTGCATGCCTTGTTCAAAGTCCCCTGAATTCCCTTTCATCTCCATTCTGATTCTTGGTTTGAACTTCAGAAGTTTTGTCTTCAACATGTCTCCGGACTAAATGCATGGAGTTGCTGACTGCCATGTGATTGGCTGATTAGATATTTGATCTAAACCATAGCACTATGGCAGGATACAGCAGATACACCAATGACCATTAATCTCATTCTTTTTTTGCCCCTCTAAGTCAAACCATATGCAGCCCAGTTAACCCCCGTTTGTCAGACAGAGGTCCCACATGTTTCTTGTCTAAATGAATGGCCTGAAGCAGCTCCCTGTACTGTATATCTTCTCATTAGGACGTCCATACTCCCTCGGTCCCTTATCTCTCCTCCTCTGTCCTTCGGTAATTAAGGCACTTGGCCCAGCTGTCCATTAAACTACAGCCAAGTTCGGTTCGAATGCATAAAAGAAACAAACTCAAGGTCGACCTGAGGAAGTCTCCCGTTTACTGTCTGTCCTCCCTTTAGGCCCAGCTCCGGATTCTAGACTTATTTGGAAGAAGATTCATGCAACATTTTTCCAGGTGTTCTTTGTATTTCAAGGTTGTCATGTCAAAATGAGGCATTTTCTTCATCTGATGACCTTTTCCCGTCGACTCATGGCATGTCAGCGCTCACACATTAGTCATAACAGCAGAATACAGTATGCGGTGTGAATCCCAGGACATTTTGGTTTTACGCGAAGGAGATGACAAGCGCAATGTTGATGTGAAGCATGTCTTCGGCTCAAAAATGCAGAAGTTACATGCTTCGACGGATCAGAGAAATGTGCAGTTGCAACATATAATTCTGGCATCTGGCTTGGCAGTATACTTTGGTTGTAACCCTTTAAAGCAGTTACTTTTCTGACAATTCAGAACAGCAGCTTGGCATTAAAAGGACATTAATTGTGTTTTAGAAATTTCATGCACTTTGTTTCCCGGCACAGACTACAACAGCCTCAGAGTTTCAAATGTCGAAATTAAAATGGGTTAAATAGGCCTATGTAATGCACATTTTATATCAAATATTTCCATCCTATTCACATTTCATAAATTTGACAAAGAAAGTTTAGATGACAACACGTTTTGCCGAATCCGCAAAGGTTTGATTGCGGTTTACACGAAGACGGGGTTTACGATTTCTGAATCTGCAAAGGTTTGAAAACGCTGGAAGAGGTGTTTTCGTCTCACAGCGGGGAGCCGCTCCAGTGGCTTCGCTCTCATGTAAACTGTGAAAACACTGTCCTCACTGAAAAGGATGATGTAACAGCCAAAATCTGAACGGTGATTGGATGAGGGCACGCCATATGTCAGCTGACCTACGAGCACAAAATACGAGGCTTTTATGTCTCATACTTTCATATTTAGTCCAGTAACTGTCAGTAATATCTGTACAAGTACTTACTTTTAGGATAGACTTTATGAGAATGGCTCCAGAAAACCACAAGATCCTAAAGTAGCTGGAAAGTTTCAGACCAGAGCTATAATTTCTTCTGCACTTACTCTCTGTGTGGTGTAGAGCATTTGTGGGGCCCACAGTGACATTTGCTGGACATACACGGGTACTACAGTTTACAGTCGTTTTCACGCGAAACAAGCATTGTTGTGTAAATGTAAATCGAAGGTGGCAGGACTGTTGCGTTTTCCTGGCCAGCGTTGTTGTGTAAGCAGGCCCTCAGTGAAAGTACAGTGGTTAGAGGCTATAGGGAGTGTAAAAAGAGGTTGAGGTTAATGGTTGACATGAAGAGGGTAATTCTTTCAGGAATTTCTAAATCCCATTACTCTCCTGCTTCAGGCCCCAGAGGTGTGAAGTAACAAGATACTTTTTCATTGTTTGTTTAAATAAAAGAAGTATTTTTGGCCTCTGTGGCAAAGTGTGTAGCCTGCTTACCTGGACGGTCCTGGGTTTGAAGTTATGTTATGGGCCACTACACATAGTTGTAGGAGGTTTGTCAAATTTACATTCAGTAGAGTACAGTACACTTTAGTAATCATTTCGTTGAATAAATTTTTTTTTTCTGTTTCCGAATCTGAATGCAGATTTTTGAAAATTTGAGAAAAATCTGAATTGTTAGATTAAGATAGACTTTATTATTCTCATAGGGAACTTAGTCCTAGGCTATGCACTGTGGTCGCCCACTGCTCCTGACAGGTTGCCCCTGAGGAATTGAAGGTTGGGTCAAATGCAGAGAACAAATTTTCCTACAGGGACAATAAAGTATACCTTAACCTTCTTGCTCTGAGGTGAACCACTAATCACTTTGTCAACACAGAGTTTAACAATAGGTCTAGATAGAGCATTATAAACCAAATCTGGACCCTCAAACACCTTATCATCTGTCTACTAACCTCACACAGGTAAAAGTTATTTATGTTACAATATAACGATATTACTGTGACCAGGGTAAGTAATTGGTATCACTTTCAGTACCATGGTTTAAATCCCTGGGGAAATGTGCAATAGTTTTTTTTTTTAATACCTAAAATGTGTATCTAGGTTTATGCCAATATAGTGGGGATGAGTGTAAATCTTTATGTGTAATATTCAGGTTTTCAATTCAATTCAGGTTTATTTGTATAACCCAGTATCACAACAAAAGTTGCCTCAAAGGGCTTCACAAACAGTTGATCAAACATAAACACACAATCAGACTTAACACACAATCAGCACAAACAATAACTACACTAAACTAAACAGACCCAGGACACTCCTGTCCTTAGACCCTCCTTCTCGGTAAGGAAAAACTCCTAAAAAAATCCAGCTACAGGAAAAAAGAAGAAACCTTATGGAGCCCATATTGAAGGAGAGATCCTCTCGCAGGACGGACAGGCAATGCGTCTAGGACTGCTAGTTCCTTAGTTCATCTATAGGATCATAGATCAGCTCTGTAAGGATTCATCCAGACGAGAGTGGGTGAGATAGGTTGAGGAAGTCCATAGGATGTAGCAGGTGGCCTCATCCAGACAGGTGAGTGGGGCGAGATAGGTCCGGGAAATCCAGGCTGCAGCAGAGGCCTCATCCAGACAGCTGAGTGGGGCAAGATAGGTCCGGGAAATCCAGGATGCAGCAGGTGGGCCTCATCCAGACAGGTGAGTGGGGTGAGGGAGATCCGGGAAATCCTTAGAGGTGAGGTTGAGGGCACACAGGTCGGGACAGGAGCACAGATGGGGTCAGCTAAGATCCAATCGTCACTGGGACATCTGCCAGCAGCCAGGCATCTGAAACAGTCCCCACTCCCCCAGAGGGGAGCGGTAGAGAGGGACAACTTGTGAATAGCAATGAACTGATTGGAGATATAGAGTATTTCATTATATTAATGACAGTGATAGAAGAGGAGCAGGAGATGAAACCAGAGGACAGAGGCTCAGTGCACCATACTTCCCCCAGCTTCTAGCTCCTAGAGCAGCCTAGCTTCAACTGTGGAATTAACCCTGTTCCTAGCTGCCCTGACCATAAGCTTTCTCGAAGAGGAACGTTTTAATCCTAACCTTAAATGTAGAGACTGTGTCTGCCTCTCTAACATGAGCTGGAAGCTGATTCCATAAAACAGGACCTTGGTAACTAAAGGCTCTACCTCCAACTGTACTTTTAGAAACCCTGGGAACCACTAATAGCCCTGCATTTTGTGAGCGCAGTACTCTGCTTGGTTGGTATGGCTCTATAACATCAGTAATGTAGGATGGCGCCGTACCATTTACAGCCTTGTAAGTCAGGAGAAGGATTTTAAACCTAATTCTGAATCCAACTGGAAGCCAGTAAAGTGAAGCTAGCACAGGAGTAATATGTTCTCTCCTGTTAGTTCCTGTTAATAATCTTGCTGCTGTGTTTTGAACAAGCTGAAAACATTTTAATGAGTTTTTAGGGCACGCTGCCAGCAGAGAGTTACAGTAATTCTAGATGTAACAAACGCATGGACAAGTTTTTCAGCATAATTTTTAGATAAAATATTTCTGATTAATAAGTATATATAAGTATATATTTTCAAATTAACAGCAACAGCATATTATACTTCAATTAATTAGCTCTCTCAGTCGACGTCATGGCGGCCTGACGCACCATGCGCAGGCAGCGCCTTGTTAGAGCAGCCAACCTGTCTGAGTCTGTACCCAAAAAACACATCCTCTGATCTTTGATCCTCTGCTGTGTTGTCTAAAGCATCGACCATAAAGCTGAATAAATAAGTGTGCCATAAAATCTTAGGAACGTCTTTTGCCGTCACATTAAAACAATTACGCAGCGCACCTAAAAACGTCATTGCGCAGTTACTGCATGGCACTCTCTCACTGCGAACTGTCAAACTACTCAAGCGGGACAAACATGGCGGATATCTTTAGTTAAAACAAGACCGCGCTCTCCTCCAACTATGCGCCACGACGCACACCTCGACCCTGGACAGGCCTGCTTCTGCTACTTTTTTATGCCCGCTGAGGCACGAGAGGAAGCGCGTCCTGAACAGTACTCATTCAGGTGGGTGAACCAAGTAGAATAACATTAAGAAACTGCCCAAATAAGCGGGGATTATGATAAAACAAAATAGTTTGAAGGTCCCCCTCAGTGTTATGTTAAAGTTAAAAAATGCAAAGGCATTGACGGAAAGCCAAGTTATTCTGATTAAGGAGCAACAAATTATAAACAGTGGTTTACAGCATCCACAGTAGTTTTCTGCTGTGACTGTCGCTGCTGTAGTCAGCGCGGCCACAGAAGCAGAGCGCGGTGCTGAAGCCTTGCCGCGCTCCCCAGAATGGAAAATAAATAAACTTCCTTGGACAATTATTTGAACAATGACATCCGCAACCCTCCAGCACATTGTACAGCCACATGTTAACACATCATCGTGTGCTCCCATATGTTTAAAGGGGTAAAGAAAGCGGAGAAGAAAGAGTGAGACCTGGAGTAAGGAGTGCAGGAGACGCGGATGTGTTGGAGGATAAACTGACTCGCTGGGTTTTGACCAGTTTCAAAATATCTTCTTATATGTCATGTTTTTACAAATAAACACTTCAGAAATACATTTTTTATATTTACTACACCTCTTTTTTGCCCAAAAAACAATAGATGTTCCTACATTTTCAAAGTACTGTTTTAGCTAATTTTTAGAGGCAAGTTTAGCCTTAATTAAGTTGATAGGCGATTATACCATATACCCTGGTTTAATTTGGGGACGGTAAGACGGTATGAAAAAATGGATATTGCCCAACTCTAATTTATGTAAAGTGTATGAATGGGTGGTCTTGTTGTGGCACTCTGTCTTCACCGCATTGTGCTGAGTTTCCACTTCCTGAGGCGATGTTGTAATGTCAGACAGGACCCAATCTGTTCAGGAACAGAAGATAAATTGCACCATGAGCCCCCTGTCTCCTCTGCCCCTCCCTCACCCAATACTTCATCACCTTTACATACTTTCCTAACATAGCCTACTTTTACTTCTATTTGTTGCTGGGTTAGAAGATGTAGAGAGTATGACAACATTTCCATTGCAAGTTACATCTCTTATCATATGTCGTATTTTCTTTATCGGCAACAGGAATCTCATTATTAGGTACACCTGTTTAACTGCGGTCAGTGCAAATATCTAATCAACCAATCACATGGTAGTAGCTTAGTAGATTTAGGCATGAGACATGTTGAAGACAAACCTGCTGAAGTTCATATCAGAATAGAAAGAAAGGGGATTTAAGTGACTTTGAATGTGGCATGTTGTCAGTCAGTATTTCAGGAACTGCCAATCTACTGTTATTTTCACACACAGCCATCTCTAAAGTTTATGGAGAATGGTCTGACAAGGAGAAAATATCCATTAAGCCGCAGTTCTGTGGTGAAAATGCCTTGTAGATGCCAGAGGTCAGAGGAAAATGGTCAGACTGGTTTGAGATGATAGAAGGGCAACAGTAACTCAAACAACCGCTCATTACAACCAAGATCTGCAGAAGAACATCTGTGAACACACAGAAGACCACACTAGAGGTCACTTTATTAGGTACAAGCGCTACCTGATAAAAAGACCAGTGACTTAAGGAAGTGTTCCTATTCCATGCAGAACTGAAATATTGCCAGTTAACGTGTGCTCCTAATGCTCCTTTAATTGTTGTTATTTTTATACTAAAACTTTCTTTTTCAGCCTTCTGTTGCCCTTTGTCCCAAAGTTCTGGAGATGTGTTACTCTCATTAAATTGAAAACGTGAAATTATGTTATTTTATCCAAACTGAGTGCCGATGCCAGTCTTTTTTATAATAATTATTTGCATTTTGTAATAACACCTAACATTCCATAGCTGGCCTATGTTTTTATGCTAAATGCCTATACAAAATAGCTGCAAAGCAGCAGCAGTGTGCATTACTGTCACGGTGACATTGGTGAAGAAATAAATGTCTTTTAGTTTATGTCCTCTCTGCTTCTAAAGGTCAGGTACATTATAATTTTTACACCCCAAATGAGGCCTGTTAAAAGACACTAAGCAGAGCATAAGGCTAATTTAGGATACATAAACAAAATATGCAAAGTTAGTGCTCTGGGCTGCACATCACATTGCATTACAGAGGTAAAATGTCTTCTTTCTCTGCCAATATTAGTGTTTTTAGCGTCTGCAGACTATTCACAGTCAGTAAACTGCTCTAGGTGCTAGCAGTAGCATTAGCCACAACACCAGGAACAGCTGCAGCTCTTGGAGGACAAACAGTATTTCCACTTCAGTTGATTACAGATAGAGCCTCTTTTGACGTCATTCAAACTAAAAAACGCAAATTAATCAAATAAATTTGATCATTACATTCTATTTTTACTTCCATTTTACACACAGTCTCACACAGTTTTTGCACTTGGGGTTTTATATGAACTTATAGAAGACCTAGGTTTGAAATTCCTGTTTTGTTTTGTTTTTTCCAATAGGAAGTCAATGTTTCCATATTTTGTCCCTCTGGAATGTATCATATCACCACGTCTTCACTCACCTCTTCTCTCCTTGCCCTGACTTGTGTAGGCCATGTTATATGTATATAGGCATGCCCATTAGCTGCAGCAGTGGAGCATGAAGCCCCTTGCCTGTAATCTGTACATTTCTGAGGAGCTCTGAGATCATGGTCCAAGCGTGTGTGGACTGGCCCCAGTGGATGTATTGGTGTGTGAGTGTAGGTAGCCTGCAGGTAAAGGAGGTGCCACCTGGTGAGTTGTGATTGGTGGGTATAGAGAGCACACAGACTGTCATTTAACACAGAGTTGCTTCCTTTCATTTACAAGGCTCAGTAATAACGACAGTTTAGTGACATGAGTATGAAAGAGTGGCTTTAATGAATGGAAAATGGGGGAGGTATTTCACACTGTACAAATTGGAGTTGTCCTAAGTTGTCAATACTATTCATTCATCTTCTACCTCTTTTTCCTACTTAGTTTTTGATTTTTAGAAACACTAAAGAGAAAGTATTTTTAAAGGTATGCAAGTCCTATTACAGATTAGAAGATTTTTTAAAAATCTTTTTTATTTTTCTGTTATTCAGGGTCTCCACCATGACCCAAACCCATCTGTGACAGATGTAGGGATGTAACGATACACTGAAGTCGCAATTCAATTTGATTCACAGTTTTCTGTTCACGATTAAGATTTTTTTCCCCAATTTTTATTATCAGACTTAGTCGCAGTATATTTATGACCAAAATGTTTTTTTTTTATATAGCCCATTTGTATCTCCTTATCAAACTTACTGTACATTTCTTATGAACTGAAATGTAGTAAAAAAGTAGATAGATTTGATAGTCACTTTTATGAATATCTTTCTGCTATCCTCCTAAAACAGAAACAAGAAATATATAATGGGTCTAATATAAGTCAAGTCTTATTATCAGTGAGAAAAGACACATGCACAGTAAAGACACTGATCTCCATGGAAATGCTCCGGGGGGAGGGGCCGCTGAAACTTCAGATAAACTTTAGACCGTTGTTAGCCACTTAGCTTTGCTTTGGCTCGCTGCTAACAACAAGCTACTTTCTGAACAATGGCAACTGGAGTGAACAGGTATGTGCAGTCTTAATAATAGGTTTAGATGTGTCTGTCCTGCCATCTGCCCTGAGCTTGTTGTTATTCCTTTGTGAATGAGGGTGCTGTGCGCGCTACAGAGGAGAGAAAGTGCACTCCCGAGCTGCTCTGAGTATTTAAGCTCTTGTACAGCCTTTTCACATTCCCGGCATGTAGGGCTAATGATTTTACGAGTCCTGTAAACTAAAACTTGATTTAAATGCATGTTTCTTTAAAGTAAAATTGTCAGGTAATGATGTCTAGCGCCAAACATCAGGCCTTTGGTTGGTGCGCAATTGCTTAACGCAATGCACCACTGTCAAGCCTATTACAGACGAACAATGTCATTTAAAATTTTAAAATCAATCTACAAAATCAAAAATATGCAAAAATAAAATAAATTCGAAATTACATAAACTACATGAAAATAGGTAATTATGCAATTTATGTAAAGTTAAAAATAAAAAAGCTAATTTTGCAAAAGATAAAAAATGCAAATAAAACTAAATTTGCAAAAAATTGCAATGAACTCTTTTGCCATTTGCTATTTCAGCAAAAATTATAAAATTAACAAAAATCAGACACCAACATTTGTAAATTACCCACATTGTGCTATTTACACGAAGATAACCACACAATGCAAGAAAATATACAAACAAAATGTGCAAAAATTGGGAAAATTGTAAATATCATTTAGTGACTTGAAATTCCCACCTTGATTATACAACTTTTTATTGCCCTACCATTCTCTTTAAAGCAGAGACTTGACATTATCTTCTTTTCAAATGAGAGCTTGTCAAATAGCTTTTTTACACAACTGTACAAGTGAGACCAAAACATCTGGCTGGAAAAGAGCTCACATCTGATCATTTAGGTACGACTTAGAATTTGGACCAAGACCGAGACTTTTACTTCAAAATGTATTCTGTGTTTCCCAAAAGTTTTGCTGCTCGTCAGGTCTGTGGTGGACACTGAACTTGAGCCCCATAACTCTCCCTGACACCACAGTTTATAGACATTTCAAACAGAGAAACCCGAAACTGTGAACAAGCGTCTGTGTTGAAACTCAAGGATCTGAGAGATTGTGCCGAGTGAATTCCAAGACAGGAATTTTGTTCTGGAATTCTGGAAATGGCATTGCCAAACTTTAGGGGATAGAAAGAGAGAAGGGGGCAGAGTCAAGAATCAATGTAATCCAATGGGAGCTGATAGAAGCAGGTGCATAAATGTCAGTAAGTTACATTTGATATCATATGTTTGTATTTATTAATCTACGTATTATGGGCTGCAGATAGATAGGCCCTATTCTTGCAACTATGGTTCTTAGGCGGGGTACTCGCTGGCCATTTAGCCCCTTAAAGAATAAATACTTCTTTAACGTGTCAGCCCTGCGACCAGCTGATTATTTAGCTCTTCACAGGCCCATAGTAACTAATATAGGATATCATGTCATGAGTTGATACATTTTTTTTTTTACTTTTAAAAGAAAGTTTAGTAAGACTTTAGAGTAACTCACATCTATTAAGCAGTAATAAAGCATTAATAAACAAGTAATTAACAATAATTTTAATAAATAAGCATTTTGTAGATCCTGAATTACCACTTGTGGATAATTCTGCACTGATTTATATGAGCTTATTACTCAAGAAGTGAACAGTTATAACTGTTTATAATCCAGTAGTGTTTATACATGCTGTTGTAATGCATAAATGATCAGTTAACTAGCTACTAATCCTTAACTAATGCTTAATACTAAGGTTTGACCTAAAAAGATTTAAGAGAAATGGTCTCAAATTTTGATAATACAAAAGCTATACCTGCAGTTTATTTCACTTGGAGGATTTTTGACTGTAAAAATGTAGAAGAAGGTTACTGTGCCTGTAGCGGAAGAAAACACAGGCAGAGATGGATTGGTATGTGAGGAGTGGTTGTCAGTCTCTGGGAGCTGTCGGAGCCTGAAGCTCATACAGATAAGTTGGTGAAATACAGAGTTACTACAGTATACGTCAGTGTATCAGGGAGACAGGGGCAGATGGCAACTGTGTCTCAGTGTGGGATCACAGCTGCTGTCAGGAACTGCTGCAACACATCTCATACTTTGGGGGATTATTCTCTGTGGTTTTACTCCTGTCTGCTTTTCCAAACTAGGAGTGTATTAAATGTGTTATTTGTCATTTTTATAGTTCTACGCTGTTCTTTTATAACACTATTCAGTTTGCCAAATTCATGTATCCTGCACATTACACAAAAAAAAAAAAAAACTTGGATATCTTTAATATTTCTCATACAATTGCTTAATTAAACCTTATTTCAAGAATTCTCTCAAAGTCACTAAAGGATCTCATACTTCAGCATGTCACCATTATACCTCTTCCATATTAACCTGTCCTAAGCTCTGTGTGGCTGCTTCCTCTCACCTCTGAGCAATTGACTGCAGAAAGACACAAACTCAGTCCATGTGTTTGAAATGTGAAATCACTGTAACATCCAGGATTAAAGGGATTTTTCTCTGATTGACAACACCCACATACTATTGGCCAGTCTCCACTTGGATTGCATTAGGAATAATAGAATAGTGAACCATCACTGACTAAATAAATTTAAGTCAGGTTAGTTCATGTCATGACTTTTTCTACCCTTTGACACCTGCTCTGCTTGTTTTGCACTGACTTTGACTGAAGAGTTTATGAGCCATTCAGCATAGATCTGTCACAGAGTCAATGCATCATTTTTGTCTATAAATTTACTCTTGTTCTTAATTCTGTAAAATACATTGGTAACACTATAGAAAAACTCACCACTATTAAGCAGTAATAAAGCTTTATTAAACATCTAATTAACAGTCATTTACTTAAAAAAGAAAGTTTATAGATCCTGAAATAACTGATGTTTATAATTTTGCACTGATTTACCTATTCCTAAAGAATTAAACGATAATAACAATGTTTTTAACGCAGTGGTGTTTATAAATGTTGATGTAAAGCATTTGTTGTGTTGCTAATACAGCTTTTCCGCTTCTTCCACTTCTTTCCTTTTGACTTTTTCCTTCTAAGGTGATTTGGTGAGTCTTTCCCCTGGATGCCCTTCCTGACAAAACCCTCTCCATTTATCTGGCTCAGGAGTGCCCTGGCCCCTTGTGGCTGGATTCCCTCTTTGACGGTTGCAGCCCATTTACTCATTTTAAGCACTACAGTAATTGTGACTGCGACTTGGCCTGCTACTGACAGTTGAAGTTGGGTTTTCTAAGGGTGTAACTCCAGTCACAAAATTGCCTTTGTGCCAGTTCCAAACCTGGACAAACGGAAAGAAAATTTGACCAACAAGTAAAAATATTAAAGAAATTATTGCAGGAATGTAGAGGTGAAAGTCACACTTCTGATTGGTAAACGAACGTTCTGATCTAGCACCAATCACTGTTATTTTTAGGGATGGACGTCTGACCAAACTTATTTTCAGCATCACAGAAAGCTCTTAGCATAACCACAACTTTACAATATGCAGGTGACTGAAATGTCAATTAACAACATTTTCTCCTTTGAAAATGTAGGTCTTGAATCTTAGTTGAAGTTGGTTCTGTATTTTGACCCAGTGGGCTGTGTCAGGAAGGACATCTGAAGTAAAGCGTATGTTAAATCTGACTGACTGCACACTAGGAGGCAGATGATTTGCAGTTGTGACCCTAGAAATGAAAAGTTTTCATCACTGTGTTTTAACCCCAAATTCACACCGAAAACGTCATGGGGGCGTTGCAGCAGTAGATCGTCTTTTCAAAAGCGTCAATTCACACCGAAAGCGTCAGAGCTGCGTTTGGAGCGGCGCGTCTGTGGATCTGCCCCCTGTTTTACCAACTTCATTCCTATAATTGGTGGATATTCTTGCTTCTTCAGATGGTTAAGCAGAAATATTACGAACTGATTTATAACAAACTAATTTTGTTTGAATAAAATGTACTTTTATCTATAGTACGTGACCAATTACGCTTTTTTTATATTGAGCTCACGTGGCGATCAGACAACAGTACTACTATCGTGCTAGAAGTAGAATTACAATCTTTTTGTGTCTTAAAGTATGTTAAAGTTCTTCACCTCAAGAATTAACTTCTTGTCGTCCATGGTGCAACATTCACTGAAGTCCTTGGTGCGATGCGCGATGTTTACGTCAGTCATACATTTAGAAAACCTTTATTTTAAAAGTGTAGCGGAAGAATAGAACTCCAACCTAATTTGAGCGTAGCTTCGCGGGTTGGTCGTAAGACGCACGTATGACGTCCCCGGTGTGAATTGTCAGATTTAATAAAACAGAAAGCAATTCACTCCCGTCTAACGTGGCGCTGCCGTTACGTGCTGCTGCTGCTTTGGTGTGAATTTGGGGTAAGCAACGTTTGAGCTGAGCTGGTTGGATTTTGATCATGCTCCAGATGTGATTTACAGCTGTTAGATCTTTATTACCATGCTCACACTCAATGCCTCAAAGTATCCTGCCAGTCACAGAGCGCCACTGAAATGCCATTTTAATGAGATAATCAGCCTTTGTCAAATCAGTGGATGCCATCATCTTGATCTCACCTTTCGAACATCAGTGAAGCAGGTTATAACTCCAAACCTTGTCACGGTCTGCCACCCGGTCCTTTGCTCAACCTCCCCCGCTGTCCCTCCACCCCACCCCCCTCTGTAGCGTTGTTGTGTGTCTCCATCTTCTCCATAGTGACCTGAGGAATGCGCCGGTGCCACAGAGGAATGTGTTTGATTATTAAACCGGGCCAGAGCCGCAGCCCTCACCTGCATTCCTCCTCCTTTCTTTTCTTTCAGCTCAGGGCTATAGGGATAAAAATGGTATAGTCTGTTAATAGTAACACAGTTAAGTCTACCGAGAGGATTATTGTTGGTTTACATGTTGTTATCCTAGCATTGCAAAGCTTAGTGACAAAAAAGTACACTCACAGCCCACTTAAATTGCTTTTACTCTTTTTATTTTTAAATTTTTCAACTAATTTCCCACTGCAAAATAATAAAAATAGAAGTTTAGAGTTTATCTAAAACTTCTTAAATTTTGGAAAGATGCAATCCTTTATTTATTTATTTTTCTATTGAAAACATTCCTGCATAAAATTCAATTCAATTCAATTTGATTAAATTATATATTCCTAAATCTTAAATAGCTGCTTTCCCAGTGTAATTTTCCTCTGCCCCTAATTTGACAAGCCTTGTAGACCAACAGCCAATGGAAAAATGCCTTCTTTTCATGGTAGCTGGCCCCCTTGTATGTACATAGCGATGTGAAGTGATAGTGAACTATAAAATCTGCTTCTGATGATCTTGTACCCAATCTTTTTTTTTAGTATTATTGTAATCCTTGTACACATTGCGCTCCTTAGGGCCTGAGGCAGGGCACAAAGTCTGGCATATTTTTAACAATGGCCAGTCAGTCACAGAGCTATGTGTGACACAAATGTCAAGAGCCTCATTTTGGAAAGTCTTGAGTTTGAAGTGCTCTTGTCGTACCATGTTTAGTTTTCCTTGTAACCTTACACCAAAATGCTATTAAACTACATTAAAACACTTTAAGTCTCTCTTCCCCTGAGTTTGACCTCAGTTTCTGTGTTGCCGTGGGTTACAGAACTTTGAGTGACAGGTCAGCAGGCTGTCGGGAGGCTGGGGGGGCGGGACCAGGAGTCGGGCCGGGGCTAATCCCTGAAGCCTTTTGTTGAGAGTGTGTTAAGACCAGGCAACAGACTGGTCCCTGCTGGGCTCCGGAGACACACAGAGGAGTGGATTAATTTAGCATTTTGTCCTGATTCGTGCAGGACAGGGACGGAGGTGGACTGTTCCCGCTGTGAAGCTAACCTCCTGTTTGTGCAATGACATTCTTTAGGTTTTGACTTTGTGAACCGCCAGTCTTGATTTTTAGAGCAAGATGAGGCCCTTGAGTATAGGCTGTATTAAAGTGGCAGTGTGTAAGGTTTTGGCTGGTCATCAAGTTTAGTTAAGTAACATTGAAGTCTGGGACCATCTATGGTAGAACAGCAGGGTCATAGTCTGTTCTCTTAGGCCCATAGTCCCTGTGACAGCCACTATGGGCCTGAGGTGGGAACAACCTGAACAATGGCTTACATATAGTTTTTTGACTCATTAGAAAAGCTATTCGTTGCCATAAGTATGGTTTTTGTTGTTGACACCTTGATAGCTAATATATTCCCTAGACTAGACAGTTGTCAGCACACTCCCAGTTTGGAGAAGCAGCCTGGAGCCACCACACAGAGACTAAACAATGTACTAATGTAAGTGGCAACAGTAAGTTTTATTTTGAACACTACATGAAAAATTACTGCAATCTGCATTTTATTGTGTGAACACCAGATATTTTGGTAACACTTAAGTCACGCTATTAAGCATGAATTACATATTATTTCAGGGCTTCACTTTAACCTTTATAAACACCATTAAGTTATAAACATTGTTATTCATGTTTAGTTATTTAGTAATAAGCTTGTGTAAATCAGTGCAAAAACATCAGAGGTAATTCAGGATCTATAAACAGTTTATTTATTAAATTATTGTTAATGACATGTTTATAAATGCTTTACTACTGCTTAATAGTCGTGTTACTGAAATGTCTAACCATACCGTTACATAAGTAGGAGAAAACCCATATTAACTTAAGGAAAGGGCACCGTTACTAGCTTAGTAAACAGACCATACACTCAGTAAACCCTTGTTGGTGGGCCTCAGTGCTGTCACCTCACATTAACCCAGAAGTTCACTGGAGCACGGATCACCTGATTCTGCAGCGGTCAGTCCACGCTAAGGTTTTCTCAGTTTAAATCTTCTCTTTAGAGACGGTTTGACCTGAACTCTGGGTTACTCCTTGAACAACTTTCACCTGAAATGAGAGGAATGCTTTTGGATTTGTCTTTATGTCTGCCCCTAGGGACATGTACAGGAGGAGAGTTGGTTTCCTGTGCTTCAGATCTCTCTAATACTCTCCAACTTTTGGTCAATGTGCAAGGCTTTATGTATTATTAGCTCTCTGTTTGACCCGTGATTATCCACAGCAGTACTTTCTCCAAATGGTAGGTCAAGGCCCAAAAGTGAGGGTCAATGCAGCTTTAATGTTCCACTAATTTGAAGCTTAATACTTTATTCACGCGCAAAAACAAACAAAACAAAAAATTTTAGTTAGACAATTTTGAAACAGGTAAACTCACATTAAGCATAAATGAAATATTAATTAAGGATTAGTACCCAGTTAATTTGTTATTTACAAAGTATTACTTACCATTCACTTGTAAAGCAGTGCAAAATTAGAAACGTCATTGGTAATTCGGGATCTAGACACTGTTACTGTTAATTGCATATTTGTAAACTTTATTACTACTATTACTATTAATAGTTGTTCATTATAGTAAAGTCTTATTCATTAAATAAATCCGCTAAATGTTGGTACACTTAATAATGTTTTCTAACCAGGCTCTGACATTACACACATGTAGTTGATCAGTTGCCACAAGTATCTTGAGTATTAATAATTTGTGATAGTGGCTAATGCTAATTCAGTACAGCCACAATGTGTCCCAAGCCTGGATAAATGGAGAAGGTTGCGTCTGGAAGGGCGTCTGGCATGAAAACCTATGCCAAATCAATTAGCGACTCACTGCACGCTAGGAGGGAGATGGTGTGCTATGAAAAAAGAAAGTGGCTAATGCTTATTCTTCCAAAGAAAATGTACTGCGGCCTGTTTAGCTAAAGGTACCATTTGTTCAAAAGCACCCATATTGTTTAACACTAAGCGACTTCTGTCGTTGTTGAAAAAGTATCTAGCGTCGGACAAATGAAGATGAACTGTCTGATCTCATTTCTCTTCTGTCAATAGCGAACTGCCCCTCTGATCCCCAGTCCATCCATCTATCATTACCTGCCTCTCATTCCACCTCCAAAACACACACCACTTTTCTCTGTATTCTCTCTTTGTGTGTCCCCTTGTGTGCATTTTGTGGCTTGCAGCCTTGTCGTCGCTGGTTGTCAGGAACGGGAAGTCCTCAGATCACAGAGCTTATACCTCCAGTGATGGATGATCAAAGGGAGATAGGAGGAGCTTGTGCAGGTCTAAAGACCGGACTTGTCCCAACACGGACCGTGGGGTTAAAAGGTTTACCTAAATTTGTAATGCTGCTTATATGTTTGAGAGACAGCTAAGATGAGTGTGCACAGCTGTTGCATCATAAGTTGACCATAGAAAAGAAGAATCTTTTTCTTTCCGTTTGGCTTTTCCCTTCTGGGGTTACCACAGCAAATCATCAGCCTACTAAAGTGTGCTGTGATTTGCATTTAACTGGCATAGTGATGTAATAGGCCAAGAAATTTTTTTTTTTTTTTTTTTTTTTTTTTTTTTTTTTTTTTTTGTGTGGATCTAGTAACATTGCGAGATAGGAACAAAGATACCCCCAGCCACAAGGAATCAGTAAAGAAGTTTAGTTTTTGTGGATCTTTTCCCATTATGAGATACAGAATAAGGGTTTTGTGTCTCAGTGGATAGAGCATTTAACCCAGAACTGGAAGATCAATAGTTTAGGTCCAACACTGAGCACCATATCTTTTACAATGTAATATAGGGCCAATGGCTTGTTTCATAGATATTTCCTATCACAATATATTGTTATGTGATTTAACAGACATATTATTACACATTATTATCATTTAGAAAGATAAATAAACACTTAATATAGCCCATTTGAGGCTAGAAATACGTTGAATGCATGTGTAAAACAGCTCAAGTGTCAACATTCATACACAGGATTGTGGAGTGAAGCTAATTGCAATCGGTCATAATGTTAGAGAACCAATTTCTATCTTATTTCACTGTGTCCTGGGATCGTCAGAAAACACCAAACAGTGTAAATATTAGTCCAGACCCATCCTGCGAGACCAGTTTGTCATCGACGTCTGGCCTTTTCAGGAAATGAGCGAGAGATGAGGGAAAAGAGGAGCATCCCGGACCAGCAGCTGTGGCGCATCTGGGGCTCATTACGAATACGCGGTCCGCCTTTGACAGTGTAAAACAGTGTTCAGATGGATTACTGTCAGATTTTTGGGTTAGAAGGATGCTGACGTGATGTGACTTCAAAAATGAGAGGTCTAAGGGAAATTCAACTAGACTTGTCTGATTTTTGGTTGGGTTGATGCTGGCTTTACATTAATGTCCCCAGACTTTTAATGCCCTATTGTCTATTTTTCTCACTATAAATTATCTTCCTAGCATCCTATTTTCTCACTCCAACTAACTAACCTAACATGTTAGGTCTTCTAGGCCTTCTACCCATATACCACACTATTCATCTTCTGTACATATCAATCTGGGACAATCTGACTTCATCTCCAAACATCTAACATGAGCTGTTAGAAACACACAAATTTGGAAACATGCACACAAATTTGTGACATTCAGAAACATGCACCAAAATGTGAAAACACGCTCACAAATTCGGAAGCATGGAACCAAAATCAAAAATGTGCACACAAGTTTGAAAATCTGTGTGTGTGTTTTCAAATGTGTGTGTGTGTGTGTCTTTGAATTTGTGTGTGTGTTTTTACATTTGTGTGCATGTTTCCAAATTTATGTTTGATTCTGATTTTGTTGTAGAGACTTGTCCTTCAGGGCTATGGTAATGTCTGTCATTGTCATGAACAAAGAGAACCTCTTAAAGAACATCTTAAAAACATCTATGTGACTTTAGTTAACCCACTCTTACATTTATTGTCGTAAGATCTGAAAGTGCATTGAAAATGGTCAGTAATGTAATTGTTTTCTTGTGTTGTTACAGCTCTTCCACGTGGCCTACGTTCTGATCAAGTTCGCCAACTCTCCGCGTCCCGACCTCTGGGTTTTGGAGCGGTCTGTCGACTATGGACAAACGTACCAGCCGTGGCAATTCTTCGCCTGTGAGTGTACCACAAATACTTGAATTTGCTGCATTTTAGAGCTGGTTCTACCAACTTCAGCACTAATTTCAGATTAAATTAACCCTTATTGACGCAGTGCTCATGTTTCTAGTTGTACAGTTTGTGTGCGACATGGTGGGGTCAGATTCCTTTTCCGTCACTTCATGCTTCGCTGACATCCCTGAGGCTGTAGTTTAATTCCCGCTCTGATCTCGGAGAGCAGCTCGGGGGCCAGCGTTTTGATTGGCTGTGTCACGTTTTTGGCGGTCAGGTCAAAGAGGTTGGCGAGCATTACCTCACCGAGCTGGGAGCAGATAGGCTGAGGCAGCTGTCAATTGTAGGGGGCTCCTGGGGGAATTCCAGTCATGGCTCTGAACACGTCTCGGCTTGAATTTATCTGGAAAAGAGAAGAAAGAGGAGAGGGGTAGAGCAGAGTATGCCAGTGGTTTCAAACTATGGCCTTGTAAGAAGAACGAAAAATGCTGTTAGAGTTCTTTGATAAATACGTGATTTTATTTTTTATTTTTGCAATGAACATTTTAGGAAAGGTCAGTAATCGGCCATGAACAATTTAAACCAAAGATACTAACTTCACAGAACTTCACAGATTCTTAACCATTGTGAGATGTAAGTGTTTTGTGGTTCAATGGAAAGAGCATTTACCCCTGAAATAGATGTCAGAGTTTCAGTTCAGGTCTGGGCACTATATACAGTATTTATCATTGCAAGATTGGACCAGTGCCTTGGCAGAGGTGCTTCTAGTTTTAATTTTTCTCCAAATATGTTGCGTATTGTTGTTGTTTATTGTTTCTGTTGATAAACATTTCTTTGTCCATAACCTTTGTTAAAAAAAAAAGTGCACTGTCCTGTAATTAACATTAGGAATGCCTGAGTACACTGGGACTTTTGTATTCTGTATAAATGTAATTGTATCGTTTGTATGATGCATATCAATCATTTAAATGGTAGACTGCCAGGTTTCAGTTTTATGCCAAATGCTATCGATTTTCATTGCGTTTTCATGGCTTTCAAAACACATTATGAGTAGGGCTAGTGGTAGAGTTCAACTCAGTCCAGACTATGGCTTTCTTTGGCTAAGCATATGTTCTGAATAAATTCTAAAATATTATCCTTGTGGGTTACTGTTTCTCTACAGATCTTGCCTGTATTTTAAATCAACATGTACTGTAAATCCATACCAGAATTTGTATAATAAAACGTTATATTTCTCCTTTTGGTTAACTGCCCATTTTCTGATTATGATGACTGCTGTTAAGACTAAACACCAATGGGAGCATTCTCTATGAATAAGTGATTCCCCATTTATGGAACAATTTGATTGGTCAATTTTCTGTTAAAATCCTTAAAGGTTCCAGATTCTTCTAAATCGACCTATTTAAGCTTGTAATGCATACCCTCCAAAAAGTCTGTCCAAATTGTGTTGCATATTCTTTTACTATTGCCCTTTCAAACACATGAAACTAGAGTGATGTATTTTGTCAGTGTAGAGAAAAAAAAGGAGTCGAGGACAAACACCTGGCCTGTCTGTGTGTGTTTTATAAATATTTCAGAATAAAGTGTTGCTGGCTTCAAGGCTATAAATGTAATTTTAATTTGAAATCCTGCAGCTTGTTCACAAACCCTCTGACACTAAATCATGCTTTTAATTTGACACTGTTCACTGTTAGTTCAGCACAGATTTGTATTCTGCTTTCAAGGGCAAACATAAGATAAGATAAAAAATAAGGGTTAGAGTGAGTACAGAGGAATGTAGACTGTACTCACAAAAAGAAACATTGTCATAAATTATGCCTTCATGTGCAGTTTGCAAATTATTAACCCACCTTTTAAGTTTATTACTTGGACATACTGAGTGAATATTTACACAGTACATATTGTTATACATATAGTAGTCTCTGTGGCGTGCACTTGCTTCTTCTTGTGGGACTTAGGAGTTTAGTTCTGGTTTAGGCATGCTTTTTACCTGGTTCAGGTGCAGTTGTTGTCCTGGTATACAGCTCTTGCTTTGTCCTTATTAAGTAATTCATTTTTTTTAGGTTAATCCCTATTTTGTTTTTCCATATAGACCTGGGTTAGTAAAGGTTTGGGTTCATTTTTAGTCCGTGAATGGTGGTACTTGGAGAGCCGAACATTTTCCGTGCTTGGTGTGAAAAGTTTGAAAAGCACTGGCATTACATATTTTAGCAGTAAATGTGCAACTGAAAAAAGGTTCATAATTGCTATGTTGTTGATGCATTATCATCAACATCAAGATTGACAAATGGAAAGCCTAACCAAAGTGAGTAAGATGCTGTTCACTTTCAATGTATTTGTATATTGGAGGTACTAAAATCAACCAGACGCTGAATCGTAAACTAATTACCAACTACTAGGGGTGTAGCAATACATGTTTGCAACGATACAATACATATCAATGGCACTTTGTCGATCCAATTCAAGAACAGTAATGGCTAATTTATAAAACGTTGCAATTTGATATGATTCAACGCCTTTATATCATTACAATCGATACAGCAACTTTTACCAAAAAATCACAAAAATACACACTCAAATCTAGCATCGTGGCAGGGGGTGATTTTTTTTTATTTAAATTTTTTTTCATCAAAAGTGCAAACTAAATATTACTTCCAAAAATACTTATTTGGTTTTATTTTAACATTTATTTTAGCAGCAGCAAATTTCTAGTGATATATTATTATAGTTTTTTACACTTCAATATACTTTCTACTCTCCTAGGAAACTATATGATTTGATATGAGGTGTATTGTTGGAAAAAATGTATATATTAAATGTATTGTTACACACCTACTAACTACAGCCAGAAATGCTAATTAAAATACCTTACAAGCTTTAATTTATTTACATGTATGTGGTAGTGCAGGATCATCTTATTTTTCCTCTTTTCTCCTTTTTGTTTAGCCTCAAAAAGAGACTGTATTGAGCGTTTTGGGCAGAGGACCATCGAGAGAATCAGCCATGATGACGATGTTATCTGCACCACCGAATACTCACGTATTGTACCACTGGAAAATGGAGAGGTGAGATGGACTTGGTTTAAATTTTATTGTCTGTATTCTCTAGTCAACATTTAGAAGCAACACTCGTAAAAACATCACTTATAACAATTCAGTTATTATGGGTAGGAATAGAGAAAGTACTTGCCCTTATCTCCTTATGTCCTTTCCTATCCCAGATTGTGGTGTCCCTGGTCAATGGTCGTCCCGGAGCCTTGAACTTCTCCTACTCCCCAGTGCTCCGAGAGTTCACCAAAGCCACCAACATCAAACTGAGGTTTCTCCGGACCAACACTCTCCTGGGACATCTGATGGGCAAGGCTCTACGGGACCCCACTGTCACTCGCAGGGTAAGTCACAGCAGGGACCGGTCACAACCCAAGTTCACTGGGACAGTTCAACTCGGCCAAGTCATAGAAGCGTTATGTTCCCACACTTCTATGTTCCCACTGCTCTATGTTCCCACATTTCTAAAATTTATTTATCTCTAGGATACTTTTAAAACAAAATATTAGCTGTTGCAAAGGACGCAAGGATGTTTGCTTGGCCCATGTTTGAATTTAGTTTTGAATATGTTTTTGCAGTATTACTACAGCATCAAGGACATCAGCATCGGAGGACGCTGCGTTTGTAATGGACACGCCGAGGCTTGCAACGCCAAGGACCCCAATGACCCATACAAGTAAGATAATCACATTTTCACAACATTAAAGTTACTCATATCTCACCCAGACATTCACAAACATCTACTGCGGCTTCATCCGACCCACATGATTTGTTTTGACTGAATACACCTCTAAGATAAGAGGTAAACAAGGTGAGTTTCAAGAGATTTATGAGTCAGAAAAAGTGGAGTAAAAGTCATAACCCGCAGCCATTTTAGTGATATGTGAAGTTTTAATTACTGGGTGTTCATCCAGCGCCAGCTCGGTCTGTGATATTAGCATTCCTCCAAATGAGATGCAGGATTTGTTGTAACACATAAAGCAGCTGTGAAAAATATTATGGAAATAACATATAAACGTTAAGGTATAGGTCAGGTTAGGGCAGTTTAGTCACAGTGCCAAAAATTGGGTCAGAAATATCCCAAAAAAGAATACCGTATGAACCTATTTTGATTTTAGTCCAATTGGTGGGTTCTGCTTTTCAAAAGGTGGAAGCTGTTTATTAGAAAGAAAATGAAAGAAAATAGGAAATTCGATGAAATTAAATAGGAAACATATATAAGGCAGTTTGTCAGCATTCAACCCAGCAATGTCTCTGAATCTTTTATGTCCAGAAATGACATAACTTAGACAGTATTTAACGATACAAAGTCAAGTTATATTGCTTTTAATTGCACATTCATATACATGTACATCAATGGGAAATGCTACAACACAGTCAAATTTCAAGAGCAAATTTAGCACTAGTCAGAGTGTATATGTCAACACTAGCCAATTGGCGAAATGCGGGAAGATTTTCATTTTGGCTTGTGACACAAATACTCCGACTAGCCACTTAAGCTGGTAGAATTTTATGCACCTATTTCTTAACTTTAGAGGTTAGGTCTGAATTTATGTTGCTCTGCTTGAGTGTGCACCGTTTAATAGATTGTAATTCATCATAATTAATGAAAGAAAAATATTATTTTAAACAAAATAACATTTTTTTAAAAGGAGTGACACCACATTCAGAGATAAAAAAAAAATCTGCCTCTAGAGGTTAACCTGTTTTTTTAAATATTTGATAAATTCCTGTCCAACCAAATTTTTCATTTCTTTAAGCTTATATTCTGTAAAACATACACAAAAACTTAACAACTGAATTGTGGCTAGTAAAAACAACAACTATACTATCCATATAGTGTTAAAGTTACGTTCTGTGGGAAATTAACACACGATGGTTAACATGATCCTGTTCACATCAGTCATGGTCCAAACATTATTCAGAGGAACAGTGTTGTACATGATACCAGCATCAACTGGACATACATTTTCTTTATATAATACCATTTTTCAATCAGTACCTGTTTTGGTTGTACTATGATTTAGATTTTTACTTCTATAGATACATAAGTCTTATTTTTGACTGTGCCCTTAACAAGGACACCCTTAAAGCCCATAAAAAAGCCTGAATTCACAGTGTTATAATTATGGAGTGAAGCCAGGGACACGTTCAGTTTGAGGAAGTAGCTTTTATTTGCACATTTAAGTTACACATTTGAATCTGACACAGTAATAACAGCTTTTTGTACCGCGCTACAGCCTCCGGGAGCTAACCCTGTACAAAATACTGCATCATAGTACTATACACGTGTTATTAATATAATCTTCACCGCCTACTTCCACCTTGGACAGACGGATACTTATCTGAGAGACACTGAATTAAAAAACAAGCCCGGTCATGTTTGTCTGTCTCCACAATAAAACCTAAATGAAGGACATGAAGTTTTATTGGAATGAGGTTGTAATCAGAAATACACTGTTCTCACTTTAACCAGCTGCTCCTCGCCTCTTAAACCTTACACAAAAACAAACGCAGTCATGTGATCTCCGGAAACAACTGGAGGTTCCTCTGAGTTCATTGTTAGACCAATGCACTGCTGCACTTACCTTACCCTAGTTAAACAATGTGTGAATGCACGGCCAATATTTTTGAATTTGTTTTTAATTCCCTATTGTACTATTTAAGTTTGACTTTCTTTCCAATGCTGGAATAAACACTTTCCCAGTAGAATTTTCATTGTGAGACAGAAGTTAGACATTTTCTACAAAATTTACTAGGTACATTTTTTAAGATTTTCTAAAACATGTTCATATTTTTATATTTTATATTTTTACTTAGTTTACTTATTTTTGCATATTTTTTGGCCTCAGAGTAAAAGTGGGTAGACCACTTATATTGTAATCAGAAGGTCCTCAGTTCAAATAGGTTTAGAAGAAGTAGTAGTAGTAGTAGCAGCAGTGGTAGTAATAGTTTTGTAGTAGTACTAGTACATTTTATTCTGTAATTACAATGAAATATGTACATTTTGTAAATTTTATATTCAATATTTTTTACTTCACATTTACTTCAATTTTTTTCTTTTTACTTGTACTTTATTATTTTTGCAATGTACAAATTTTGAGTAATTCTTCTACCTGGTAAGATCTACACATAGCATATAGTATTTCTCCAAAAGTCTTCAATACATTAAATTTTTTATTCCGCAAACAGAGGTTTTATGCAGTATACCCTTTCTCAAGACCAGCACAAAAAATATACTGGGTTGTGACTCCTTGTGGCTGGATTACATGCTGTTATAGTCAAAGATCTTTATTTAATAAGCAGATGGAGAATTTCATATACACTATAAATATACTATATTGTCAAAAGTATTTGCTCATCTGGGCTAATACTTTTGGAAATATAGTGTAAGTAATGTTAGAAGTGTGACTATTATAAGGTATCTTTGAGGCCCTAAGAAAAGATGAGATATCTGATTTTAAAGCAGGGATATCACTACACATCCAGGGACAGGAACACTATCACTGCTCAATAATTTGATACAGAAATATTTACACTTCACACAAGTGTGTTCATTTCACACATCTGCCAAGGACATTGAATGGGTCCTAGGTGTCACGTATGAAGCTTGTTTTATACATAGAAAGATATTGATAATGTTTAATTTCTGTCTGGTTTGTTGATTGCCAAAAATGACCATTTTTATTAGCAATATGCACATATATTTAGACCAGAGGTCTCTAACCAGTAGCTCTCAGCCACTTTGCAAGTTGTTCCCCAAAGGCTTTATGAATCCTACATAAACTTGTTTTGTCAAATTTGATTTATCACTTGTCAAACCAACTTGTGAATGTATTCAAGTGTACAAAAGTATTAGCCTATTATTTCCAATTATTTGTCAGTCAAACAGTTGCTTGATGAGTCAGTAGTGATATTAGTTTGTCTACAGTTTTATTTATTTTATTTTTTTATTATTTGACTAGAGTTTGCTTTCACAAATGTAATGATAAGCTTGTGTCAGTCACTGCACACAGACATTGAAAATGCACATGCATTGAACTAAGTGTTTCTTGCTCTAATTAAAAATGTAAGTTGTGTACGCCAACATTTTGTAAATGTTCAGGTAAATGTTAAGGGAAACCAAAATACACTTTTCTTTGGGTTGAAAGTGTCAGCTCTGCAACTAACTGGCCACCGTCCAGTGTGCACCTCGCCTTAGACGCGTAGTTACTGGGATAGGTTTCAGTAACTAAATAAATGTGAGAAAGCCTGATTGATTTGTGAAAGTAGCTCTCTGGGAAAAAAGGTTGGAGACCACAGATTTAGACTGATTCATAGTTTATGCCACATTTTATTGTAACACACTTTTACACAACCAACGTTATTTTTCCAAATAATTTACTATGCTATGCTATACTGGTCTTGTCTTCTTCTTTCCTTCTGGTGTTTCCCTCACAGGTGTTGGGTTTCCCCAATCAGGTTTAATGAGTGGTATGGGTCAGGATGATTAATCAATTAATTCATGATATCAGTTTTTTATTATTATTTTTATAATGAATGGCACATTTAATTCATTATTTATGTATGTATTTATTTATTTTTATTCTGACACATTTTGTCCCCCATAGTTGGGTCTAAACAAGCTATTTCAAAATGTGTTCCACTCATGGGCGTGCCGTGAGGGCAAGCAAGGCAAGCAGTGCTTGACCAATCAAATCTAAAAAACACACGGATTAAAACTATAACAAAATGAAATCGCTATCTCTCCAAACGTTTCATTTTGCTGTTCACTTCCATAGAGGATCAGTCTCTTACCTGCTTTCAGTCACTGTTTTTTTCTGCCCCCTGCTGGCCACTCCAGGTAATGTCAAGGCAAGCTAGGTTGCCTCTCTGCCATTCATTTCTGTAATTTTCTCCTCCGTGGAGGCGGAGTCATGGTGCACTGTTTCTGCCTGGGTCTTGTCAAGCTAAGGCCCAGCAGCTTGTTTTGGAGGCTCACGCATGCGTGCTGTGGACAATCTCAGGCTCATTGACAGAGATCTCTGGCTGACAGCAGCGGGCGATAAGCAGCGTACTGTGCAGCTTACAGTCCCATACATTACAGTGCGCATGCGCCGCGTTAGACAACAAAACTTTCCGCAGCCAAAGTGTCTAAGAGCGTTTCTACAGATAAGTCATAATTTGTAGCTTAAACCCAGTTCATGTTCCTCATAAGTACATGCTGCTGCATAAAAGCGCGTGTCATATAAATGATAGCCTCATGTACATTGTTAAGTGTCAGACATGTTTGTAAGAAGTGGAGATGGGGAAGCGGAGAGGAGCCAGCAGCAGTGAATGTGAAAATTACAGAACTGTGAATGAACTGGGCTCTGGTTGTTCTGGACAAACTCAGCTGTAGGAAATACAGGACGTTTCTTCAAAAAAGTAACATGGACTGGATTTGCAGCTTGAGTAGAGAGGTGAGTGTCAGCGAGGCGGTGTTTTTAAATGGAGGTCTGTGGTGTGATGTGTAAGGCTTCTTTTGAGGTTTTATTTTAGTGAAGCAACATTAACAGTGCACTAGTCTAGTGTCCATCTCAGTCCTGATGAACAGACCTCCCTCTAAGGCTGTAACCTCACTCATCCTTCCATCCATCTTCGTTTTAGTGCTTATGAATTAAAGTTAAAATTAAAACTTAGGGTACATTCTTTGATAAGGCGACAAGAAGGCCAGCTTTGTGGGAAAAAAATGTTGTAATGACATTCTTTTGTATACAAACAGCGTTACTAATAGTAATTATATAGAAAAAGTGTGAGATAGTTTGAAACAGCCTACTACTCAAACACTGATGGGATTGCATTTAAGTGATTTTTAATTAAATTTAAATTAAATAAAAATGTTGTCATATAAAACTTAATAAAGTCAAGGTGTTTGCTTGCCCGCTTGAAAAAGTCACCGCACGCTACTGGTTCCACTACCTTCATTCTGCAAGCTTAATCAAAACCTTGAACACCACGGTAAAATTAGCTCTTTAATAGCTTAAGCTAAGTGTAGACATAGCTTCAGGAGGCAGACATTGCCTAAATCATGACTCATTGTTTTTAAGAGGAAGATTTAGTCTAATAGAAAATGGATCAGCAAAAACCTGTTCAAACATTGTTGAGATAATTTGATCTCTGTGCAGGTGGCTTTGGGATAATGTCATTTGAGAAATTATGTCTTTTTGTGAGATTACTATGATGTAATGTGTCTATTTTAATCAGAAAGTGTATAAAGTATGCCCCTGACATTTTAGATTGTTTTTGTTTTGTGAAAGCAGAGGTTTGATTGACAGGAAAAGAGTGATTCTCATAAATATGTGGTGACCTCATTGAGTTTTTAGAGATACACTGTTGTTTTATGTCAGAGTAAAGGAATGGGGAGCCATGGAACTTGAACGTGGCCCAAAGAGAGCTTTACATGAGACAGACTTTTTATATTTATGCACGTTCACCTGTGTTTAGCCCCTGTTCGCGGAAGCCCATGGTGCGCACACAGCTAACGACCGTAAAACCAGGAAGTAGTGAATTTTGGATGGAAACCCTCTATTGAAACGCATTTCCTAAAATACTCGAGCCACGAGGGAAGCAGAAACAAAAGCCCGGCCGTGAATTAAAGCATGCGTGTGAGGAGAAAGTGAGTGGATGTCATGGTCATAGTGCAAGGCTGGAGACAATTAGCTATTCAAAACACAATACTTGGCCATGTTATCAGCAAACGCCACATTTAAACTCACTTAAACTCTGTCCTGACACCTATTTGATGATCATTTCCTTCCTTCTCATGCTCTTGACCTGCACATTGAGGCTCGGAGATTGTCACCTTATTCTTGGTTTAAAACACTAAGACAGAGAAAGAATAGGCCTTAAGCTGGTTTTGTGGCCCTCCCTGCTGTGTTTTGGCCACTCTTGGCAGGCTGCAGGTTTCTGGACACTAATCCGATTATAACCAGGGTGAGGGAGAAAAATTAACTCTTTCGTGTATGTTTCTTGGGTATTTTGTGTCGTGATACTCAGTTGGCTGAACAGCAATGCAAGGTTGTATAAACCTGCACAGTTGATTTGTAATAGTATGATTTACATTAATATCTACATTCAGCAGTGTAAAGCTCCCAGTAGACTCAGTAACAAGAGGTGTTGTGTCTAGGGTCTAGAAAGATGAAACACAAGTGCACAATATGCAACTTAGCATTTTTTTTTTTCTTGGAATGGCATCTCTGCACTACACTGATCTATACTTTAATATGCTGCCAAACGTCAAAAAGGGATGCTAACAGCAGCTGCCTACTGAGCTACTGCTGCCCCTGATTTTTTTTCTGGGATTTGAAGAAAACATTTTGATCACCTAATATAATTGTAATAGAAACCTTAAGATCTTGTTTCAACTTTATTATTATGCTGGGACCCAAAGAATGTAAGAGATTTTGAATTTGAAGGTACAACAGATCTCAAATAAGTTGAGACAATGGCAATAAAATAATAAAAATACAGCTGTAACTAATTAGATTCGTTAACAGGTCAGTAACATGGCCATAAAATTAATTTCTCAGAATTTAAGATTGGCAGATGTTCAGCAAACTGACAAATGCATCTTTTATATATCAATTAAGTGCATTTATCAGTTTGTATGAATTAGAAAGACAGTTTAGTTCTAAATTTTAATTTGTCTTTATTTTCACAGGTTGCAGTGCGACTGTCAGCACAACACCTGCGGCGTGTCATGTGACCAGTGTTGCCCCGGATACAACCAGTTACCGTGGAAACCGGCCACGACCTACAGCGCCAACGAATGTGAACGTGAGTAAGCTAAAGCTAAGGGTAAAGCTAAAGGGTCGAGCACTGACCCCTGACCAGGAATGTGTTGGTCCAACAATAAGAGTTAATGAAGCAGGACGAGCTCATGCAGCTCTGGGGAAACTTTCACATCAAATACAGCAGACAGTGTCAAAAGTTTGGTAGGAAAGTAAAGATAGAGACTTAGGGAAAGAAAAGTACATCTAGATAGACCCTTCCAGGGGTGACGTACTCAGATACTGATGTATATGCAGTTTGGGTAGGCTACAAGAGTAGCCTTTTTTCCCATTTATTTTGATAAAGGAGCAAATTAAAAACCCTAAATTGTTTTGATGTTTTGAAATGGCAGAAACAAATGGTTGTTTAAATTATTGATTGTAAATATCATTACTCTAAATTTATATGACCAAGATCTGATCAGTTTGATGGATTAAATCTAAGCAAACATTCACAAACTATTGTGGTCCACTGTATTTCTGTAAATACTTGTCCAACATCACGTTAAATTGAGAAACGTACTTTTTGGCTTATATCCTAATTATAGATGGTAACCAGTTTGTTTGTAGCCTTCAGAAAACACTGACTAGATATGTATCAATTTCTTAACTGAATTTCCAACTGTCGTGCATTTTTTACCTTTTAATATGTCTATCTCCAGTAACACTGAGTTGTCCCACTCAGAAACCATATATTTCTGCATACAACTAAACGTTTAAAAAAATTACAATATCCTGCAGTTGTCTTAGTCTATAGTATACACTTTTGTCTTGGCCACAGCTCCTGGTCTTGTTTGGAGTAATCTTGACTACAGCACTATCAGTCACATGTCCCTTCTGCTGATAAAGGAGCGCTTGTTTATTGAGTCGGCACATCCCAGCTGTTGAGGGACAGATAAAGCTAAGCACCCACTGTCTCTGAGTCAAGAGGAAACACTGGTCTGGTCTTAGGCACAACCATCAGTGCAACCAGACACGTGTGGAGACAGATCAGGATAAAAGCCGTGGTTCTCGACTGGTGGGTTAGGACCTAAAATTGGGTTGCAGTGAGGGTAAATATAGCTTAAATGTTGAACCCCTAATGTTGTTTTAAAAGTGAAATCAAATTTAAAATAGAAACTGCGGTGAAATAATTTAGAAACTCATTTTGTACTAAATTACCGAAGAACCAGTGATCTACTAGTTCAGGGGTAAATGCTCTATCCTTTTACCCTCAAAGCCCGTGTATCTTACGATGGTCAAGAATCCTCTAATACTAACCATTTATTCCATTACTGACTTGTTGTGGATGGAGTTAGTATGTTTGGACTTATCTGGCAAGGGTGCAGAATCCTTAAAAAAATCCCTGGATCCCACTCCAAAAAGTTAAAAATGTCTTCACTGGCCCATTACTGACCATATCTTTTAGTTATCTTGCTAACAAAATTATATTAAAAACTGAAAATGAAATTGGGTGCCACAAAAAAATCAGTTTGGGACGACAAGTTCAAAGCACTTTTGTAGCATTTATTACAGCTTTTAAAATAACTCTGAAGTGTAAGCAGTCTTTAATTATGCACTTTGATTAGAGCAGTAATAACTATTGATGATGATATGATGATGACTTCTAAAAAAACTCAAACTTATTGTAAATTTGATGTGGTTAAGATAATTACAGTGTTACCTCATCTCTGTTTAATCCTCAACACAAATGAACACCTGCAGAGACAAACCCTCCAATTTAGAAATTTAGAGCCTTAATTAATCTCTGAAATTAGAAAAGATAGAGAACTTTATCTGAGAGGATTTTCCACTCTGTGCATTGCAGCCTGTAATTGTCACCGCCATTCGTTCGACTGTTACTACGACCCTGAGGTGGACCAGAGAAGAGAGAGTTTGGATGACCACGGTCACTATAGAGGAGGAGGAGTCTGCCTCAACTGCCAGGTACAATACAATGTACCCTACTGCTATATGTTGTTCTATGTATTAGAACGACTGCTGGTTTCAAATACCCTTGATACTGTTATTGTAGTATACATTACAGTACCATAAAACACATTTACAGCAGCTTCCCTGTTTAACTAAATTCCCTAATTCCCTATTGAAATATTTTCAAAAAGGTTTAAACAGTGTGATCTTGGAAGCAAAATGTTAAATAAAAAAAAAAAAGCATTCAGTTGTACTCAAATTCAATATACAACATGGCACTGTCCACATCAGTCAAGGTCCAACCATGACTCAGAGGAACAGACTCCAGCATCAATTGGACATATATTGACTGTATATGAAGCTCAATTTTTATATAAAAAAAAAAAATCCATGGACACTGTGAGAAATACATTTTGTAATTTTATTTTTGAAAATAAAGATTGCACCCCTATATCTGCTATGTTGATGTCACTCATGGTCTCTCATTCTCTCAACTGAACTTTTAACACTAAAGGTAGTCAATTTAACGCTAGGCTATTTATAGATAAGGACCATATAGACTCTAACATTGTGGTAAATTTAATATGTACTGTGTTCATATTTCACAACCTAATGTTCAGAAAGTAAAAGCAGCTGTTCTGACATAATAAGACAGGATTTTATTGCCTGGAAAATCCAGAATGATATGTCTCTGTATTATTATACAGAGAAATATCAGTCTGGTCACCACGTCCTCCGCCGTGGTTGGATCCAAATCCCCACCGTACCCTGCATTTTGATTTGTTTATTTAAGTCACGTGTTCTTCGCGAGCAGCACCACTCGTCTCCTCAACAACAACAATCAAGCTGGCACACCAAGGAGGCGAGAGTTTGTTTCATTCAGCGGTAAATTCCGTTTTAAATGACCAAAAACAAAACAAATCATTAAAACCACAGCAACTTACAGCACTAGAAGCCTTTATTTAAAAAAAAAATGTTTTCGCGTTGCTCACTTTCTTGTCATTTTGTTAACGTCACGTCTGCCATTTTCTGATTGGCTTACGTCACTGTCAGTTTACTCGGGTTTGCTCCACCCTAGAAATCGAATTGATTCAATGGCAACCAGACTCATCCGCTGGTACATCGGTGAGGCTGGAATGTCCAGGGAAAAGGTTTTACTCACATGTAATTCTTTCTTCTGACCTTGTATGTTAATGTTTTGAGCTCCTTTGAACAATGAAAAATATCAAACTGTCATGTGTTGTCTCTCAGCATCATACGACTGGTGTTAACTGTGAGCGCTGCATCCCGACCTACTACAGGTCACCTGACCACAGCATCGAGTCCCCATTGGCTTGTTCACGTGAGTAACCCCTGACACAAGGACAGGGCTGAGGGGCTATTTAAACAGGTGCTTTAGTTTTTTATTCTCTTGATTACTTTTAGAGCTAAATTCCACCTTGGATACACAGTAGTTGTCCATAAACCACTAGTTTGAAGAAGCAGACAGGGGCAAAGATTAATCCATGTAATGCTGGGAATGGGGACAGTGAAAGTTTGATTTTGACGTTACATTTAAAACTATCAAAGACTTCTCGGCCCATTTAAATATGTGGTCACATTTCTGCTATTCTGTACTGTTGAGAAATGGCCGCTATTTTGGGTTAGAGCTACACTGATGAGCTTGTCTTGTGGTTGTAGGTGAGGAAATAAATAGCATAAATAACAGGCAGTTAGGAAGTTATGTCTGAAAAACTAGGCTTTGAGACCTCATCTGGCTTTTATTATGAAGTGTTTTTGACAGAGGGGGAACTAAAGCAGGTACTGAATTTTTTGACCAATCACACACTCAGAACAAAGAGGGATGGTCCCATTTGGGTCAGGGACACTTTCATTGGTTGTGTCCAAGCATATCTTTACAGGGTTCGTACAGTCATGGAAAACCTGGAAAAGTAATGGATTTTTAAATGCAATTTCCAGGCCCTGGAAAAGTTTTGGAATTTTATATTTTGAAGTAAAGTTTTGAAAAGGTTTTGAAAATTTAAATAGTCTGAGTAACATTCGGCCACTACTAGTTAAACCTGCGCCAGCTAGAATATAGTAAATATATGTGTTCTGTAGAAACACTGTCTTCTTGGCCACGTTCTTTTTCTCACTCCAGGAAAAGTAACCTATATCTATTTTTTGTCCGAATATTTGAGCTAAAAAATGTTTTGCTGGTCTCTGGTCTTTTGGATCATGCTTTAAAACAGCATAGATGACTAGTTTATATCTAATATAGCATAATTATCTTTTAAGCACTGGTGTATAGGCTATAAGTCAGTAAAAATAGTGGAATAACATATTTCTGGGTGAAGAAGCACCCAGAAATATTTCTTCAACTGACTAATTTCCAAATTTAGCAAATAAAATTGCAGCAAAAGTAAGTTTCTGATGTACCACATTGGACATTTTGAACACTATTTAAATACGTGTTAGTCATTTTTCAGGTCTTAATATAAAAATATAGTAAAAAGTAATTGAAATCCATGGAAAATTCTTGTTAAAAAAGTGTATGAACCCTGTCTTTATACACTGGAGTAATGGCGGCAGCAACTCCAACTGGAAAAATACCACTTTCAGTGCTGGCTCCAACTGTGTACACAACAAAATAGTATAAAAAAAAAACTAAATAATCAGAGACAGAGATAAAGTAAAGCGTAAATCTGACATTGAACTAAATCAAACATGAAACATGAAATGTATCTTTATGCCCCTCATAGACCTTTTAAAAAAATATTGTAATGTCACCCTCACCAGGCCTAAACCTAGTACTAAACCAGGGCACATTGTGATCCTTGTCTTTCCCATCCTAAATTTCCAGCTTGTGACTGTCGGTCAGAGTTCACCGATGGGACGTGTGAAGATTTTACCGGCCGTTGTTTCTGTAAACCCAACTACACTGGAGAGAACTGCGACTCTTGTGCCAGCGGCTTCATCAACTTCCCCGAGTGTTACCGTGAGTTACACCCCCTGAAACATCTGATTCTTGTCCAAATACATGATCATTTACTAACTTTTTCTTCCCTATCCACCAGCCATTCCCACATATTCCACCACCAACAACAACGGAGAGGCCAAACCGGCCGGAGAGATTATCAGTAAGACTTTTGTACTACGTTGCATTCAAAAACTCCACTCCTGAACACATCATGCCTGCCAGATGCCAGATGTTTGTGGGAGAAAATCTTATTGGGATATGATAAGATACATTTAATTGCATAAACATAGCTTGAAATCTCAATGGTGTGGTGTTTTGGTTGCAATAGGGAGATTTGTTTGTGGCTCAATAATGTGGGAAGCCAAGCTGGACTTCATTCTCACTGGAAATTAAATTGTTGTTTGTATGTTTCCCAGTTTTACAATGAAATAGTGGATAGTTTAATACACAAAAAAATGTCGGACCCAAGTTATATCTCTGATCATTTCATTGTGACCCCCTTTTTACAGAACCAAAGATATTTGATATTTCTAAATTTTTTTACTGCCAACTTTATGTCACAATTTAGGGTAATTAAAAACATATTTAAGCTAAACATTTAATGTAAATTAAACCTCCCCACAACCCGCTTCTGGAGCTGGGTCCACTTGTTGGGAATCAGTGCCTTAGCTCTTGTACTTGGGGCTCCAAAATTAGCAAAATATTCTTAAAATTGTGGTCAATAAATAATAAATCAACATTGCCAAATTTTAAACGGACCAAGCACATGGCTTATAAATGTTTCTCATAGATGTTGGCTTTTCTTGGTTTTAACTGCAAAGAAATACTGTGCACATTCTTATTTTACTATATAACAAAATATGAGGTATGGTAAACAGTCACATTTATACAGTTCTTTTCTACCTCCATGTGCTCTCAAAGAGCTTTACATTAAGGAACCATTGACACTTACAAAAACTCACACATTCATACACCGATGTGCACAGACACTGAAAGAAAATGAGGTTAAGGAGGGTTTTTTTTCCCCCATGTATTAACAATTTGTCTTTCTTTGTTCAGACTGTGAGTGCAGTGCAGCCGGGACGGTGGATAACTCCTGTAGACCGGACCCCAGGACCAGGACTTGTATCTGTAAACTGGGCTTCACTGGGGACCACTGTGATACATGTGCTCCAGGTTTCCACGGACTCAATTGTCAAGGTGAGAGAGTGAGAGTGACGTGTATATCTCTGTCAGCTATTGTCTGTGTGACTAGCTGGTGACATGATCACATGGACACAGTGTTAGAATTTCATTAACCTTTGGAATCAGGCGTCACTGACTGTCTGTCATACAACTAAAAGTATATTTTAACAAGCAGCCAGTCCCTTTAGTTTCATGTACAACTTTATTTTCCCATTCATTTTGCACAATTCCTCATCAACAGGTATTTGAAACATGTGATTTATTGGTTTGTTATTTTTGTCCTCTGCCAACAACACATACTGCCCCGGACACACAGCAGACAAACTCACCTCTGAATGAACAGCATTCCTCACCATTGTACTAAACTCAGTAAATACTTCAGTCTGGGAACGCACTAAACACAACTATAACAGACAACTCTTTAAATCTTTTAAAACAAAAGTATGGTACAATAGTATTCTTCATATATCCATTTAGACATTATTGTAGTTGACCTGAATGTGTTACACTTGCAGCCTGTCAGTGCTCCGGACCGGGCTGTCTCGACGGGTCATGTGACTCTCTGACCGGATATGGTGTCTGCCGCAGTGGTTTCCAGGGCTATGAGTGTGACAGATGTGCACCGGGATACTTCAACTACCCACTCTGCCAACGTGAGTCTGCCTTTGTCACCATTAGCTTCATCATACTCCTTACGAATGTTCTCTACCCACTCACTGACAGCATACTTTTGTTGTCTGCTGTAATTTGCCAAACTGTATGATTTATTTTATTTTTATTTTTTATTTTTATTATGGTGGTCATTTGTGGACAAAATGCACATTTAGCTTAAGTTTATAAAATGTTATCCAGGCTACAATGCCCAAAAATTGTTTCTTAAATTATATTAATTATCACTCCAAGGTTTATACCTTATGTACCAGTTTATGTAGCTCTGTTGCTTATTATGTGACCATTCAGTCACACCTCCTTATTATGTGATGTATTTTGTGGTGACCAGAGGCAATTATAGGCCAGTTAGGTTCACATTCAGCAAAATACACCATCCAGAGCATTGGAAGGTTATTACATTTATTAAAAAGTTCATAAAAATGAACAAAATAAATAAAGTGTAACAAAAGGTGTGGTCAAAGCTTGGTGTGAAATTGCCCCTAAGACTGAAGTTGGCTTTGTATACTGTTTTGTTTTTTATTTCTACCTTTTTAACATTATATTGTATTTTATATCAGATGAATTTTGACTCCTTCTATCTCTGTCTATCTAGTGTGTGGTTGCAGCAGCATCGGTTCACTTCCTGAAGTTTGTGATGCGTCCGGTCGCTGTCTCTGTAAACCAGAGTTCACAGGCCCTCGATGTGAACAGTGCCGATCCGGATTTCACTCTTATCCAAACTGCCAAGGTATGGACAGTCTAAAGGTGTAAAGTAACTACTATTCATAGTCATGTGTAGTAAAAAAAGTACATTATTTTGAATTAACAGTACTTTTACAATAGTACATCTTTTCCTCCAGCAATAGCCACTGACTACAAAATACAATACTTCGCAGCCTTTTCTCTGTTAGACTCACCACTCCTAAGCCCACATCTGGACACATATGGGAACACTTGACCTTGCTCCTCATGAAGTGTTATATTGGCTTGTAAAATGTTTATGACCAGTTCTTGTGCCTCCACCTGTTCAAGATGAATTAATCTTAGGACAAAAAGTGACAACGTATTATAAGAACACATGATCAAAAACGTTGGATATATAGTATTTATGGGCCTAAATTATTTACCAATGTGTTTAAACACCTTAATGTCATTAAGAGTCATTCATATAAGTCATACTTTTTGGATTAGTGCCATTGTGCATTCTGTTCAAACTAATTCAAGTATCCCATTATATGTTAGCTCCAAAGTTATCTCCAAATGTTACTTTAATTATATAATGATATTGATTAAAGAGTGTTGGGGATTTAATTTGTAACTAATGAGCAAATCCTTATGTGCCAATTACATTTCCTCAAGCCCATGCAAAGTGAATGAATATGAGAGCCCGGGGAGTATTCCAATTCAGGCCCAAAGTAGCAATGATAGTCTTTGGTCATCTAGAACTAATCACTTTTAGCAGGAAAAAAATTAATGAATGAAAAAATAAGTATACAAAAAAGTTTACTTTTTCACATATTTTATGCAATTCTTTCTTCCCTTTCTCTCTAGTTTGCCGTTGTGATCTCCGCACTGCCCTGGACACGGCCTGTTCCTCATCGGGACACTGTCACTGCCGTCCCAACTACAGTGGGTCGTCCTGTGAGCAGTGCGCCCCAGGGTTCTACGGCTACCCTAGCTGCTCACGTAAGATGGTCACTCTTCAAGCTTATTATTATATCTGGTACAGGTCTTAGAAATGTACGTTTTTTGTCCTATTGCAGCTTGTGAGTGCTCCCATGAAGGGTCCCGCTACAGCAGCTGTGACCAGGAGACAGGACAGTGTGTGTGTCTGCCCCATGTGGTGGGACAGAGGTGTGACAGCTGTGCGCATGGAGCTTATGGCTTCCCCCACTGTCAAGGTAACACCAACACACATGCATACAATTTACAGTAAAATATAACTTGTTCAATATGATATCTGTATTATATTGAGACTGAAATGCGATAGCCGCAGTTTATGTGACCTTGTGTAATTTGTATTTTTAAAGATACCCAAAGATTTTCTCTTACCCGTCTTTCTCAAAATAGCTGTATTAGACCAATTTTCATGTAATTATTTTTAGCTCACATATAGAGTATTTCATCCTTGTGCCAGACCCCTTAACTTTTTAGCTAAGTCAAGTGGGTATGAAACCCCTCCCATTCAATTCTATTAGCACAAGAAGCTAATCATACCAGACCAATTTTAAGCATTTATCTGAAATGGGGCAGGCTTTTTAGATTCTGCCTCCGGTTTTCTGATTGGTTGTATGTCTATGAAATTGCATTTAGTTCTAGATTCAGTGTAGCTGAATAATGAATCGACAATCAAGGCACTAGACTTCATTGCATTGAATAGAAAGCAATTAGAACGGCATCATTCTAATTGTTGCATCATGCCGTTTTCAACATTATTACATACAGGAAAGCATTATTTCCTAATACATCACACATTTTTTAGACATTTGAATGAAACTGTGAATTTAATCCCCACATTTTCTCCTTTCTAGCAGGTACATGTCATCCTGCCGGTTCAGTTCAGTATGTGGTCCAGCCCCCAGTGGTAGGTTTTTAGTTCAGAAACTCCCTTACTACTTTTTATGTGTGTGATTATATATCTCACATGCTTGTGTTTTGTCTCTCAGGGTCAGTGTGAGTGTCGTCGTCATGTCGAAGGTTCAGCCTGTGACCAGTGTAAACCTCTGTACTGGAACCTGTCTCCAGACACTCCTGATGGATGCTCCAGTAAGATACAGCACATATTCAAGGTCTAACATATGTCTTGATATTTGTAATATATTAATATGCATATGGTTTGTCCTGCAGGCTGTGAATGCAACTTGGCTGGCACTGTGAGCGGGGTTGCAGAGTGTGCACAGGTAAAAAAAAACTTTTAATCATTATCACTTATTATTGTAAACACCATTTTTTTCAGTTGATTAGTTATAGCTCTTGTTCAGGGCAGCCTGTATTTTTGCTGGAAGCAAAAGGAACAACATACATACTTAGCTTCATTAGAGGATGATTTAAAATGGAGAATATTGACCCGACCTTTTGCAACACTTATACACCGGTCATAGATTTTTCTATTGTTAAGTTTTCCCAGTTTTGTAATTACACTTAATGAATCTTCCTTGTCATTTTGCCTATGACCTGACAGGAAACAGGCCAGTGTCACTGCAAACCCAACGTGTGCAGTGGAACGTGCTCTGCATGTAAAGATGGATACTACAACCTGCAGGAGAACAGCTACTTCGGCTGCCAAGGTCTGACTCTAAATAATCATCATATAAGGTTATTTTAAATAGATGACTGAAGTGTATGTATATGGTGTGCATGTCTAGGTTGCCAGTGTGACATCGGAGGAGCTGCTGGTCAGTCATGTGGAGAGAGAAATGGGCGCTGTCGATGCCGACCCAACGTAGAAGGACACAAGTGTAACCTGTGAGTTAGAATACTTCTCTCGCTCCTTTGGAATATTACAAACAGTTTTGAAAAATGGCAACTGGGGCATTGAGACCATGTACATTTTCACACAAAGGGTACAATGTATTAAAGGTTTGTGTGCACACTAAATGAATAAGAGGTGCTAAATGTGAAGCTAATTCTGGTGCAGCTGAGATTAGCATCTTTCTGTTGTGTTGCTTCTTTAGAAAACAGACGCTCTTTTCCTAATGCAGCTTGGGTTCCCGCTAAAACTGTAGCATGTTTTTCACCAAGTTCTCCAACAGGTCTCTCACACTCTGCAGCTGATTGACAGGCTGCACTGGGTCAAGGCGCTGCGGTCGCTCTCTGATGCACGCTGGATTCTTATTTATTTTCTCGTCTCTCAGGACTCGTCAGGATCACTACTTCCCCGACCTGCACCACCTGAAGTTCGAGATCGAGGAGGGAACCATGTTGGACGGCAGACCAGTCCGATTCGGATACAACCCTCTGGAGTTTAGAGACTTTAGCTGGAGAGGCTATGCTCAGATGACACCTATACAGGTACAGACAGAACTCATCAGCTAGTAGGTTTGTGTTGTGTAGTTTTAATTTTATACATTTATGCAATATATAAAGTTAAAATGTATGTCTTGTTCTGTATTTATATCTATATGAATGTCCTAATACCAACAACAATATTATACTGTTACTTACACTCATCTGATCCTACACAAGATTGCCATTTCTCTTACAGTATTGAAAAACACTGAAAAATAAGCAACTTGAGCAAAGATTTTAAAAATGACCATGGCAATAGTGTGTAAACATTACGTACTTGAGACTTGGTATCTCTCAGTAATACTTAGAACAATGGTATTGGGACATCCCAAATGTCTATGGATAATATATATATATGATATCTTGTACTGTATATACACGTACTGTGGCCCTAAAAATGTACTTTTCCGCATAAAATATGTTTTCTTTTGATGGTGGTGGTGAAGGTTGTGGGTTTTTCCAAATGTTTTTCTTGACAAAGTCAAAATTAAAGCAGGAAACTTGGCCACTCAAAATTTATTACAAATCTTACTACATGACTCTTCCCTTTTCAACAGAACAACCAAAATGTACTTTTACATATAATATCTTTTGGTCATGGCCATAATTTGGAGCTTGCACCCTTAAAATTCTGAACCCAATCAACAATGCATGTACTGTATAGGTGAATTGGTGAATCTAAATTGTCCCATACTGAATGGATATGAGAATGAATAAATGACCATCAGTGTATGTCTCAATGTGTCAGCTCTGTGAGTAGTGTTGTAGTCAAGAATTGATGATGAATTGACTAATTGAGATCAAGACCAGAGTGAACCAAGAGCAAGACAAGGCCGAGATATTTGGGCTTCGAGACTGAGTTGAGACCGAGACTTTTAAGGACCAAGATCAAGTTGAGACTGAAACCAAAGCAAACCAAGACCAGGACAAGACCATACCCTGTGAACTAACACTAAATGAATGAGAAAAGTAAAATAAATAAATAAATAATAAACAGAGACAGCTCATTTTCCTGGTTCTTCTAATGCTAGAAAACAAATTACTTTAAAATTGTGAAGAATTGTATTTTCTTAGAATGTTACAAAATCGCAGAAAATCTCTGAGACCGCCACATCTGAGACCGAGACAAGACCAAGTAAAATTGTATCTGAAACAGAGACCAAGACTAAGGCAGAGTAAAACTGCAGCGAAGACCAGTCTCAAGACCAAGACCAGTCTCTGGCGCTACAACACTACCTGCTAGTAACTGACCATTATCCAGGGTGTACCTCACCTCAGGCCCAAAGTATCTGGGATAGGCTTCAGCCATTTGTGTCCCCTAAGAGAAATAAGCAAAAGAAAGTAAATGCGTGAATAAAGTAGTATTATATATTTTAAATCTCTCTGCATTTTGTGGGGTCCTTAGATTCCTGCTCTAATCCTAAAAGTCGCACGCCAGCATGTGTTTTTGTGTATTAACATTTTCTAAACAATTTTTTCTCTACCTCCTAACCCAACTTCCTTCCTTTATTTCTTCATCCTATCTCCTCCATTGCCTTGTACATCTCTCTATACTGTCTGTGGTGCAGTCTAAGGTGGTGGTGCAGGTGTCAGTCAGCGCTCCGGACCTGTTCAAAGTCATGCTGAGATTCGTGAACTGGGGGGGCATGCACGTGTGGGGCAGGGTCACTGTCCTGGAGGAGGGATGGCACTACTACTGCCGCAACTGTAAGTGCTGCTGGAGAGGGAGGAGCGGTACTGTTAGCTTGACCAGCCAAACCCATTCAATCTGTGAGCAAAATGAAGTGGGTCTGGTACCCCTTTCACAATTAACCCAAAATTAGTTAAGCTAGCAAACTTTGCAAAAAACTAGCAAACACTGTTACTCCACTATTGCTAATGTGTGAGTTCTGATTTGTTGTATGTGTATCCATTGTTTTCATAGGTAGTAGTTAATCTAAATCCATTTGCTCCTGCCCCAACTTAACTTAAAATCCAACTGGACAAAGACAAGATTTCTTTGTATATGGAAAAATAATTAGATGGCTGGCCAGGCTAATAGTAAAGCTAATAAATGACTTGTGGTCTTCGGGTGCTTGTCTTTCCAAGATGAGAAGTTGTTTTTTCCAACTTGTTTATGTTCATGTGCTTTTATCTTGGAAAGTCGGGATAATGACATATCATAAGTGGGTTTTTTAATTCAAAGATATATTTTAACTATATCTAGGAGATTGCAATCGCATGACTCTTAAGTGCAATTTAAATCTCCTTGTTGATTATTTTTATATGCATCCAGTTTGTAACTTCACAAAAATAACTATATCATTTGTCTTTTTAATGGTTGGTGGTATCAAACAACTCGATGGTGCTCTTCAGGCTCTCACATCTCCTTCCATCTTCCTCCCAGGGCCACAGATTGTACAGGCCATAAGCTAAAACGCTTTTTATTTACTATCTTCCCTTAAATGTTGTTGCTGTAGCCCGCAGTGAAGCTTCAGGTCTATGTGAGCGAGGCAGACGTGTACCTGACCCGCTTCATCCTCAGATATGTAAACACTGAGGGCACCACCGCCAATGGTAAAATAACGGCCTATCAGGTCAACCGCAAAGGTATGTCATTCAAGATTTATGCAAAAAATATAACTGTTTAAACATTTTTACAATATAGTGCAATTAATATATGTTGTACTATTTGTGTAAAACATGTAACAGGAATCCATGGGGGGTCACAAGCTAGTGTACTCTTGTGTGCCAGTCCCAAGCCTGGATGAATGGAAAGGGTGTCATTAGGAAGGGAACCAGGCATAAAACCTATTCCAAATGAATTTGCAAATCAATGAAAAAACTGAAAGGAAAGAAGAGATTAAAAAGGACCAATATCAACAATAACAGTCTAGTTCATAATGTTAATAATCTTAGTAAGAAAGGAGGTTGTGTCATGGCGTGTCATTTTGGCAATTTTATTAATAATTCTTTCTTTCTACAGCCTGTGAGCACCTGCGAGAGCTTTTTAGGGACAAAGCCAGTACTGTAGTTAATTAAACTTCATCTCTAAAAAAATGTTTTGACATGTACAGCGAAACAAGAGTACAATTTATATTTGATTTTCTACAGACATTAGAAAATGCAAGTGATCACAAATCATATCGGGATTGCAATATTGTTGTTAAATATAAGTATATCTAATATTGTGCATCAGTCATCAAAAACCTGGCTCTATAGGGCATTTTGGCACTGACTATATAAGACTATAAAAAACACAGTATAAACATAATTTATAATGTAAATAATAATAATGTGAATATAGTTTTAGTGAAATTAAAAAAGGGAATGCTTAAAGAGAAACTTGAAATGTGACGTTTCAAATGTATTCCACTTGTAATATAACAGTAATATTAGTATTTTATTTGTATACTATAACTTGTCTTGTCTTGCCTGTTGTAGGCTCTGAGCAGTCGAAACAGATCGTCTTTGCCCCAAGCACAGAGCCCACCTTTGTTAACGTCCCTCAGAACAACTTTGTGGAGCCGTTTGTCTTAAACCCTGGGACATGGACTGTGGTCATAGAGGCAGAGGGGATCCTGCTGGTAAGACACATGCATGATTCATTTACATACACATCTCATGGAAACGGTTTTGGAATACAGTTAAGCCCCAAATTATTGGCATACAACCTTTCTTTCAACCCAATAAACCACTCATTATAAAGCGTTTCACGGGCAACATATACTGTACTATATACTGATTACCACTTTTTCCCTTTAGGATTACCTGGTGCTGCTGCCTAGTGCCTACTATGAAGCTCCTATTCTTCAAATCAAAGTCACAGAGCCATGCACCTACAGCTCGGTCCCTGACGTCAACCAAAAGTAAGTCATTTTTATTTTCACACATAACTATGATTTACATCTACCTGGTCTAATTGCTCTTTTTTATCTCTGTAGCTGTCTGCAGTACACGTACCTGTCTTTGGACTCTTTCCCCTACATCTCTGGTAATGATGCCAGTTGTCGAAATGATAACCACCTCCCACGCCCCTGTCCCACAGAGAAGGTCACAGGAAGGCACCCCGATATGGCGGTCTGCAGCGGATTTGATGTAAGGAAATTATGAATAAGTTGTTGTGGGTTGAATTTTAAAAGATAAGACTTAAACATTTATTTTTGTATTGTTTCTCTGTGTACATAGCCAGTGCTAAAATAGACACTTTCTTTACTTTCTCTGGCAGCCATTGATTCATAGTAGACCAACAACCTATAGTAGCATTAAATATTAAATTGTTCAATGGATTTACTGAGAGGTAAATATAACCTGACATAATTCAACGCAGGTGCTCTTCTAGGTGAAATGGCAAATCTAAATGGCCCACACTGAATGAATGAGCATGAATGGTGTTCTGTCCAGGTGTTCGCCCTGCCATTAACTGGTCATAACCCACCTCTGGCCCATAGTAGCAAGAATTTATTTCTTTTTAGTTTGAGTAAAGGTCTCTTAAAACACTGTCTTGAAGTTTTTTTGTTGTAAAATCTAAATATTTATAAATTTCTAAGTAAGTAAGTGTTCCATTGTTGCTACAGATCAGTATTGAGCTGCGTGGTCGTCTGCCTGGTCCCGGAGACTATGTCCTGGTGGTGGAGTACTCCAGTGAAGAGGAACTTCCCCAAACTCTGTCCGTGTCTATGAACATGCCTGGAGCCCGAACACACCAGAACCGCATCACACTGCTGCACTGTAAATACAGGTATGAGAGAGTGATCTATTTAACCACAGTTTAAAGGGATTTTTAAGGGTTCTTTTGTTGTTATTAAACATTTTTGGTTCACCTGGTGAAGCTGTGCATTGTCTCCCTCTAAGGTTTTTTCCTTAGAGGGAGGGTCTAAAAACAGGGACATCTTGGGTCTGATTAGTTTAGTTATTGTTATGTTTGATTGTGTGTTTATGTTTGATTGTGTATGCCTCTTGTGAATGTGTAAAATGAAGAGGAAGGGCTAAGTGGAAGGGGAAAGTGGTAGAACTGGGACTGAGCCATGGTGAGTAACAGCTGAGTTATGAGCTAGTGTGAATTGAGGCTTGTGTTTGCTGAAGCTTGAGTGAAATATTTAGGAGTCGGTCCACTAAAATGTGTACTCAGCTGCCTCTCACTTAGGTGTTACCATCTGTGGTTTATCATATAAACTTGACTTTGCTATATTTGTGTGTTTGTGCAGTTTCTTGTGTCGAGCGGTGGCCATTGATGAACAAAACAGCGTGTCTGTCTTCTCCTTACCCGTCAACGCTGAGGTGCAGCTCATCTCTGAGCAAGCCAGCTTTTTCCTGGTGAGGAAAAAATAGATGGAAGGGCATCCAACATGTGCGAATGCTTTGCTCTGGCAACCCTTGAAAGACAGGGAGCAGAAAAATTTGACTTTTTTGTAATAAACATGCAAATTGAGGATGAATATTTTTCCCATTATTTGTGCTAAAATCTTTTCGGTTTTTGTTTTTGTCCTTCAGCACAAAGTCTTCCTGGTGCCCAAAGATCAGTTCTTGATGGAGTTTGTTGAGCCCAAAGTCCACTGCATCAGCACACACGGACAGTTCGCTCCTGACAGGTAAGGCCATATACCCACCACAACATTATAGACATATTGATCTGCTTTGTTTTTAAACCGTCTGTCCTCTCTGTCTTCAGCTCGTCCTGTGTCCCATCCCGGTTCCAGACTCCCTCTAACTCTCTGGTCCTGAAGGAGGGGCAGAGCTCGTCGATGCAGGAGCCCATCCTGGCCTCCCCCCCTCTGCCCTCCCCTCATGGGATGCACCATGGAGACCAGTCCTGGAGCGGGATCGAGGGAGACAGACCTCCGTACGGGGCGGACAACTCGGACCACATCAGGCTGGACTCTGTGCAGGTAATGAATGAAGTAGTTTTACCGTGAGGGGTTTTATTTTGGAGGGATTAAATTAGAACAAGTGGGTCATTTGAAATATTATGAAGTCTGAAAACTGGCCATTGTTCTCACCTCAGGCACAAAGTAGCTGGGATACATATTTTCTTTAACAAAATAATTTCATAATTTTAAGATATTCAACTAAGAATACACTTAATCGTTCTATGACAGAAAGGTATAAATTCAGTATCATGAACAACCATTAGTTAACAGCTTGTAGTATTATATTTCACTTACATTGTTATGTCGTGTTTTTTTTTACCCAGAATGCCGCTGTGTACTCCACCCGCGTCCACTCTTTGGGTAGATATGTGTTCATCCTCCATTACCACCAGCCTCTGCACCCCTCTTACCCACTGCAGGTCTACATCAACGGGGGACGCATCTGGCAGGGTCAGCATAAGTATCACTACAAGTCCAACACATCCAAAATACAAAATAGTTAAAAAAAGAACAATAATAAAATAGTTTATATAATATACAGTACTACTAGAGCTGGGAATCACAGGGCGTACCATACACCACGCCAGTGGTTCCCAACCTTTTTCCTTTAAGCCTCCCCTGGGGACCCCGCCAGCCCTCATCCAGCCCTCACTTATGCATCAGAAGCAGAAATTGATTAATTGCATAGGTATCCTAATATTTTTTTTATTAATTATCAGCACTAGTAGTAGTAGATGTTTGTTCCTGTTCCATTTGTTTGGGTTGTGGAATTTTTAGAATTTAATTTGCACAAATATAATTTTGATAATCTCAACCTCAGAGCAGACAGAGCTCTGTGGACCCCCTGCAATCTCTGGTGCCCCTCCTAGGGGGTCCCGGATCCCAGGTTGGGAACCACTGTGATATACGATATGGCTAAGGATTCACACATCACTAATTTATAGACTTAAATAAACAAGAAACCATAAGTCCTGTTTCCAAAACTAATAAATCAACCCTTAGTCAGTCAGACATTTATTTATTAAGTTTTTAGAAAAAAATTTTTGTGTGTGCTTAGAAATGCAGTGCTGCCCTCTACAATCCTGGCAGAGTTTTTTACTACTTTTGACCACATTTTATCCTTAAAGCAGTGCAGCACTATAGCACCATTATTATGCATGATATCACACAAATTATCAATATCAACGTTACATCACAAAATATTGCGATATATCGCAAAATCAATATTTTTTTCCACCACCTCTAAATACCACTGTTAATTTCTATTTTAATCATTTGAGCACTGCAGTAGCTCTTGACTTCATCTATTGGTAAAATAGCAAGCCATCGTACTGTTAATTAATTTTATATACTGTCAAGACAATCATTTTTTTAACAGTCATTTTTATTTTTTTATGGAGAAGGGACGTGAAATTGAAATTATACTTTTATATCAAAGTGGTTTACATGAATCCATTATTCATTCACTCCACACCTCTGTAAGTACAGCTGTCCTTGGGTAGACTGATGGAGATGTGGCAGCAGTACTGCGCCACAGCCACCACCTATCGCACAATCACACCGACACATTTATACACCAGTGGAAGTGTCTTGCAATGCTGGTAGCAGGATTTTCTAGATTTAATAACTTGCATCTTTACACAACAGGTCACACCAATGCGTCCTACTGTCCTCATGCGTTCGGCTGCCGCAACGTCTTGGTCGCAGAGAATCAGATTATTTTGGACATCACTGATCATGAAGTATTCCTCACAGTTCAGATCCCGGCTGGAAAAACACTTTGGCTGGTATGTCCTACTACCCCTATCGGACTTTCCCACCATTATATTTTTATTTTGGTGAGAAAGTTAGCTCTAATCTCTCACTTATCCTGTAGGATTATGTGCTGGTGGTGCCTGAGTCGTCTTACAGCTCCAGTTATCTGAATGAAGAGCCTTTGGATAAATCCTACGACTTTATCACCAACTGTGGACAAAACAGCTTCTACATCAAGTCAGTTTTTAGATCTGGAAGATAACTTTCAACTTTGAACTCAAACAGGTCATAATGTCTTTGTCCTTTTTCTTCTCCAGTCCAACCACAGCATCCTTGTTCTGCCTGAGTTCGGCTGTCTCGCTCTCGGCCTTTTTTAATAACGGAGCGATGCCGTGTGCATGCCATGAAGTGGGGGCAGAGAGTGACACCTGTGAATCGTTTGGGGGTCAGTGTCGCTGTAGACCGAACGTGATTGGACGAGACTGCTCCATGTGTGCCACAGGCTTCTGGGGCTTCCCCAACTGCAGACGTGAGTGACCACTGACCACTGCATATTCCTATTCATTGAACTTTTAACTTTGTATTTTTATAAGCTAAAGCATGGTGTGTTGAGACTCTCTACTTGGAAGCATACATTGCTTACACATACACAGAGCTGAGCAAAAGTCTGTCCTGTCTTCTCCCCTCTCTCCTCAGCCTGTAACTGTGGCACCAGACTGTGTGAACCAGTGACCGGAGACTGCATCTGCCCTCCTCGAACCCTGCAACCCGAGTGCATTCAGTGTGAGCCCCAGACGTTTGGCTGCCACCCGGTGGTGGGCTGTGAGATTTGCAACTGCTCCAGGCCTGGAATCATCTCCCCTGAGGCTAGCTGCGACCACCTCAGCGGGCAGTGCAGGTAGATAAGAGGAACTTCTGTTTACAGTGTTTATGCTTATACGTTTTCAGTTATTATTGATTTGTAGGAGTTTGAATTATTGTATTAACAAACTCTGTGTTTTTTGTCCTCAGGTGTAAGGACAATGTTGTGGGTCGTCAGTGTGATCGTTGTGCCCCTGGTTTCTATGGTTACCCCAATTGCAGGCCATGTAACTGCAACGATGCGGGAACTGAAGAGGAAGTGTGTGACTCTTTCACTGGACAGTGTCTTTGCAAGGTCAGCTCTTAGATTCCTGTATTTTCATTCATTCATCTTCTGCTTGTTACCATTGGGGATATTAGAGCCTGTTCTAGTAACTATGGGCCTGAGGCAGGGTACAACCTGGACAGTGGCCAGTTACTTTCAGTTCTGGCACAGAGACAGTCAACCACTGACATTTATTCACTAGGGGCAATTTAGAGTCACCAGTTCACCTAACACATGCATGTCTTTGGACGGGGGAAGAAGGCATAGTACCCAAAGAGAACCCACGGTAACACAGGAGGACATGCAGACTCCACCCAAAGAGTTTGTGTGAAGTCCGACCCACGATTGATCGTACAACCACTTTGCTGTGAGGCAAGAGCACTAACCGCTCTGCCACTGTGCCCCTGATTCCTATGTTTTAATAGTTCAGTCATTTTAGTTGACTGGTTAGTTGTTTGGTTGAGCAGTCTAGATGCCAAGTCTAACGTTTTTTGTTTCCTCTGGGAGCCCAGAGTGCATAGAAAAATAGGCATAGAAAAAAATTGTGTTGTACTTTTGCCACGTAACAATGAGTCCATAGTGAGCTGGCCGTAATCATTTGCTTTCTCTTGTTGTCCCTGTAGGAGAACGTGCAGGGCTCTCGCTGTGATCAGTGCAGAGTCGGTACGTTCCACTTGGACCCCACCAACCCCAAAGGCTGCACCAGCTGCTTCTGCTTCGGAGCCACTGACCGCTGCCGTAGCTCTGACAAGCGACGCACTGAGGTAGATAGAATAATAATGTATTAACAATCAATTACATTTCCAGCTCAACAGAACTGTGTGTGTGTGTCAGTTATTATATTTATCTAATCTACTGTCATCTTGCACAGATCATGAACATGGAGGGGTGGGTGCTGATGGGCGCGGACAGACAGGAGGTCCCAGTAAATGTGTATCCAGGACAGGACCTGGTGGAGGCCGACCTCACTGATGTACCAGATATTTACCAGGATCTCCACTGGCACGCTCCAAAGACCTACCTGGGAGACAAGGTCAGAGGTTTCACTTTACTTTAAGGCATTGTTGCAGAAAAGTTTTTTGTTTTTTTTTATCAAAAATTTGACATGCTTTGGCCGTTCAAAAATGTGGGTGTGCAGCTATTAAAATAACAGCTTCCGTTTATTGGTTGGCTTGTCAACAGTGAAAGTGGCTGTACTTTGTATATCTGCTTCCACAAAATAGATGACAAAATATAGAAGAAAAGTGCGTAAACATTGCAATGTTTTTATACAATGATTCCAAGTTTGAGGTATAAACTATTTTGCTGTGGCAAGCTACTACAGTTTTAAGAATGCCAGTAGGAAGAGAGCTATGTTGAGTTTTTCCACTACTTCTGTTTGTAAGGACAAGCTATGATTAAGTCAAAACAGTTCCATCTTCCAAAACTACTGTATCAAAATAATAATCTGTCTGCAACTGTCTGCCTCCTCCCACTCATCCATACAGGCGATATCTCCATATAGCATCAGAGACAAGTGTTTTGATAAGAAGTCATGTGTGAATAGACTCCACTCTAAGAAGCTGCTGAAAAAACAGAGACCGTTATCTTGTTTTTCTAATCAAACAAATCTGGATTTATTTAGTGAAGGTTGACTGGAGATGTCTCTGCTCAATGCCAAAAGTGAGATGTGCAGAAAAATGGGCCTACATTTTATTACAAAAATATTGTACTTACTGTATAGTTAAAAAAAAAGAATCAGGAATAGAACGACTCATTTGAGCAACATCTTATTTTCTTATAGGTACTGTATTATAAGATTTACTTTATCCATGTTTTAATGTAGTTCCCTCTTACCTCACACCTGGAGGAAGCCGTCCACTTCTCAAAAGCTGAAAATGGTTGGGTCTCACGGCTCTACGTAGACACTGGAAACCAGGAAGTGCTCCTGAGGGTTTCTAAAGCCACTACACCGTCCCAGAACTCATTCTGATCTTTTCAGAGCTTAAATTGCTGTCACTACAGCACTACAGCAGTCCACTCATTTATCTGTTCGCGTCATGTTGCTAATAGCCGTGTTAATTTGCCATTTTATGCTCTGTCCATTCCCACCTCTACCAGCAGGGGGCGACAGACGCCTAATCCAAGCGGTCCCTGCAAAGTCAAATAACAGCTCCCCAGATGACATTGTCCATACATATACATAATTTAAAGTTATAAATACTAATGCAGAGGTGGCCAAAAACTATTTCCAAAAGCCTGGATAAAGCATACTATGGCCCCTTTAATTTCACAATATGTCCACCCTACTGCAAGTTGCTTACGCTCCTAGTCAAACACGTCTCTACCTCCGTTTATGAACCAGTCAACCGTGAGAGACACACCAGTCACAACACGTTTACACACAACACCTTTGAAGTGCCATGATCCTGGTCTTAGACACAGGACTGGAACCTCATCACATTGTTGGGTCTAGGGCCTGGGTGCTTAGCTTTTATGTGGCTAACAACCAGCATCACCTCCGCAGACGATTCAGATCCCAAAGATTAAACTAAAACCTATAAGGGAAGCCAGAGACAATGTGCACAGTAAGGAAATTTATCGTGTTGAATCTCGAACCAGACTGTCTGATCCACTGTTGTCTGGATTATATGCATAAATGCCTTTCCTGTCCTGTTTCTTAAAGGACTAGTACAGTATTTTGTAAAAGGCGGACTATGAGATACACATTCCAGAAATGTTGGGACTTTTGGTTTTTTTTTTGTTTTTATGAAAACTAAAAAACTTTCAAATCACATGAGCCATTATTTTATCCACAATAGAACATAGATAACATATCAAATGTTTACACTGAGAAATTTAACACTTATGCTAATTTATGCCCAAAATTAGCTCATTTCAAATTTGATGCCTTCTACAAAGCTCAAAATAGTTGGGACAGAGGAAACAAATGGCTGAAAAGCAAAGACATTTTAAAAAGATTTACCTGGGAAAACATCTAGCAACTAATTAAGTTAATTGATATCAGGTTTGTAACTGATAAGCTTTAAAAGGGATGTTTTAGAGAGGCAGAGTCTCTCAGAAGTAAAGATGGACAGAGGATGGGCAGAGTGCATAAAAAATGTGGAATAGTTTAAAACAATATTCCTCAACCTCAAATTGCAAAGGCTTTGCAAATCTCATCTTCTTCAAAGCATAACATTGTCAAAAGATTCAGAGATACTGGAGAAGTCTCTTTGGAGTAAGGCCAAAGACCTTTATTGAATGCCTGTGGCCTTCGGGCCCTCAGATGACAGTAACAGGTGCCACTTGCCAGGACACTCTGGTAAAAGAGATTTTTAATCTCAATGAGTCCTGGTTAAAATCCTGGTTAAATAAAGGTTTGAATGAATGAAAAATCACTAATCGGCATGATTGTGTCAATGACATTACTAAATGGGCCCAGGAATACGTCCAGAAGCCACTGTCAGTACACACAATCCGCTGTGCTATCTGCAGATGCCAACTAAAGCTCTATCATGAAAAAAGGAAGCCATATGTGAACATGGTCCAGAAGCATCATCGTGCCCTAGGCCAAGGCTCATTTAAAATGGACTGTTTCAAAGTGGGACAGTGTTCTATGGTCAGACAAGTCCAGATTTGACATTCTTTTTGGAAATCACAGACACCGTGTCCTCTGGTCTAAAAAGGAGGAGACCTTCCTGTGTGTCATCAGCGTTCAGTTCAAAAGCCAGCATCTCTGATGGTAGGGGGAGTATAAGTGCATACGGTATGGTAGGGCTGGGTGATATGGCAAAAAATGTAATCACGATTTGTTTTCCCCATATTGGCCGATCTCGAATTCTTATTCAATTTTATGTTTAAAATTAAAAACTAATAATCATGGCTTTGATTCATCCTTAGACTTAATTATAGGAATTATGTTAATGAAAAGTGGGAGATTCAATGTAGAGTCTTTCATTGCAAGCCTTAGTTTTTATACAATAATGACAGAAACAATTTAAATAAATAAAAGAGGCAAGCTGATATGTTGCAAGTTTTAAACAACTGAAAACGTCCAGTTCCTTGCTGTGTGAGAGAGCAGCGTCTGGACTGCAGCTGCTCCAATGATGAGAGCAGGAAAAACTTCTCTTTCTGTAGAATTGTCCTGTCTCTCCACACACTTCCACAACCTGTTTCTCTCATTTTGTCAAATTATTATCAGTAAAATCTCCAAAACTCCGTGCTGGTCACGAAACGATTCAACTTTAAATTCCATTTTTGTCACAGCCCTACGCTATGGGCAGCTTGTGTGTTTTGGAAGGAACTATGAATGCTAAAGGGTATAAAGGTTTTAGAGCAACATATGCTCTAAACCCGTATCAAGCAAGAAAGGGACCAAATTCCAACAACAAAACTCCAGAAAGGTCTTTGGGGGCGCTGTCTCTCTCATCATATCTCCCGACTCTTCATCAGTATATAACGTGCCCCACACGCTCTACCCGAACACTTGTGCTTTGCCAACATCAGTGACGCATATAAACCAGTATGCAGGCCCCCTATTGGCAAATCAGATCACAATGTAATTCATTTACTTCCAAAATACAGACAGTTGGTGAAACGAGTAAAGCCAAGTGTGAAGACTGTCCAAGTCTGGAACTCTGAATGTGAGGACAGGCTAAAAGACTGTTTTGAAACAACAAATTGGAACGTGTTCTTTGACTTGATCACAGATCCACATGAGCTTACAGACTGTATTACATCATATATAAAGTTCTGTGAGCAATCTGTTGTCACCAATAAAACAGTCTGTGTCTACTCAAATAACAAACCATGGCTCACTAAAGACCTAAAGCTGTGTCTAAATGAAAAGAAAATGGCGTTCATAAAAGCTGACAAGGAGGGACTAAACAGTAAAAGAAGGGAGTAAAGATCTAAAATGCAGAAGGCTAAAACTGACTTCAAAAATAAAATTGAAATTAAGTTTTGTTCAGGTAACCCCTGCCAGGCCTGGGAGGGGCTGAACAGAATGATGGGAAGAGCAAAAAGGTTCAGGCAGACTACTGTTCAGAGGACTGCCTTACCTTTGTTAATGACCTGAACCACTTTTACCATTGTTTTGACTCTGCTGATGCCAAGGAAAAGGGTAACTCTACCTGTGAGGATGTGCCCAGGAACCAGACCATTCAGCTGTCTGTGGAGGCTGTAGGCAGCTGTCTGTCACAGATTAATCCCCACAAGGCACCAGGACCCGACTGTTTAGGTGGACGCATACTGAAAGTTTGTTCTGTTCAGCTCAAGGAGGCCTTGACAGCTTTATTTCAGGTTTTATTAAATACTTGTACTGTTCCAACAATGTGGAAGACATCAATAATTAAGCCACTGCCCAAAAAAACAGGATCTAAAGTGCTAAATAACTTTCGTCCTATTGCGCTTACTTCAGTGCTAGCAAAATGTATGGAAAGAGTGGTCAGTAAACATCTAGTCTTGGCTGTAAAAGACCAGCTTGACCCTCTACAGTTTGCCTATCGGCCAAGAAGGGGGACAGAGGATGCCACACTGACATTAATAAATACTGTTACTAGACACCTGCAGCAGAAGAGCACTTATGCATGGATCTTATTCATTGACTTGACTCCTGCCTTTAATACAATGAAGACTCACATTCTGCTTAGACAGCTTGCCTCACTGGGGGTTAGTGGAGGGCTGGTTCACTGGATCAGGGATTTTCTCACTGATCGGCCACAAAGAGTGCACATGAATGGCTTTGTGTCTGATGAGGTCATTGTCAGTACAGGAGCACCACAGGGATGCGTGTTGTCGCCTGCGTTGTTTTCCCTGTACATTAATGCCCTGCAGATAAAAAACAGTAATGTTAAACTCTTTAAATATGCTGATGACATGGCTATTGTCGGTCTTTTTAACAACAATGTCAATTGTAACTATGTAACTCGTGCAGAATGTTGAACAGTGGTGTAAACATCATTCCCTGCTTATCAATGTAGATAAGACCAAGGAACTAGTCCTGAATCACTCAGGCCCCATTCAGTCTCTGTCCATCTCTGATCAGTCTGTTGAAGCTGTGAGTAGTTTCAAATATTTGGGAACACACATTGATAACAAACTAAACTTCTCACATAATGTGGAAGAGATTTATAAAAATGCCAGTCAGAGATTGTTTATGATCAGAAAACTCAGAGGCTTTGGTGTCAGTCCACATGTTCTTGAGAGAGTCTATGTCAGTCTGATTGATAGTGTTTTAATTTTTAACATCACTGTCTGGTTTGGTTTTTTGATGGTGGCTAGTAAGAACAAGCTGAACAGGATTGTCAAAAATGCTGGGAAGATCATTGGTCAAGACCAAAAACAACTGGACCTACTTTATCGGACTGCTGTGCTTAGGATGGGTAAATCTATTTCCAGTGACACTAAAAAAGGGTAATTTGTCCCTAATGCAGTGAGTTTACTAAACAAGCACTGGTGAAGAATTAAGCAGCACATGTCAAATGTTTACATTATAGTGTTTTTCTGTCCTAATTGTCTTTTGGTATTTTTATACTGCAACCATGTCTTGTATTTATCGTATTGTGTTGTATTTGTACCGTGTGATTGATGGTTAACCAAAGACAAATTTCCATTAAATGGACAATAAAGTTAAAGTTAAACTCATAACCTCAATTCCCAGACGTCTTCAAATTGTTTTGAAAAGAACAGTAGATGCTACACCATGGTAAACATGTCCCTGTCCTATAAACTATTTTGAGACCTGTGGCAGGCATCAAATTTGAAATAAGCTCATTTTGTGCATAAAAGTTTAAAATTTCTCAGTGTAAATCTTTGTTATGTTATCTTTGTTCTATCCATCCATCTTCTTCCGCTTTATCCTGGGGGCAGGGGGCGGGGGCAGCAGTCTAAGCAGGGACACCCAGACATCCCTCTCGCCGGACACTTCCTCCAGCTCCTCTGGAGGAACCGGCGTTCCCAAGGCGTTCCCAAGGCGTTCCCAAGGCGTTCCCAAGGCGTTCCCAGGTCACCCGAGAGACGTAGTCCCTCCAGCTTGTCCTAGGTCTTCCCTGGGGCCTCCTCCCAGTGGGACATGCCCGGAACACCTCCCCAGGGAGGCATCCCGGAGGCATCTGAAACAGATGCCCAAGCCACCTCAGCTGGCTCCTCTCCATGTGGAGGAGCAGTGGCTCTACGAGCTCCTCCCAGGTAACCGAGCTCCTCAACCTATCTCTAAGGGAGCGCCCAGCCACCCTGCGGAGGAAACTCATTTCCGCCGCTTGTATCCGGGATCTTGTCCTTTCGGTCTTGACCCAAAGCTCATGACCATAGATAAGAGTAGGAACGTAGATCGACCGGTAAATCGAGAGCTTCGCCTTTCGGCCCAGCTCCTTCTTCACCACCACATACTGATACAACGACCGCATTACTGCAGACGCTGCACCGATCTGCCTGTCAATCTCACACTCCATCCTTCCCTCACTCGTGAACAAGACCCCAAGATACTTGAACTCCTTCACTTGAGGCAGGAGCTCTCCCCCAACCTGGAGAGGGCAAACCACCCTTTTCCAGTCGAGAACCATGGCCTCGGACTTGGAGGTGCTGATTCTCATCCCAGCCGCTTCACACTCGGCTGCAAACCGTCCCAGTGCACACTGAAGGTCCTGGCTTGATGAAGCCAACAGGACAACATCATCCACAAAAAGCAGAGATGAAATCATGTGGTCCCCAAACCGGATTCCCTCCGGCCCCTGGCTGCACCTAGAAATTCTGTCCATAAAAATAATGAACCAAACCAGTGACAAAGGGCAGCCCTGCCGGAGTCCAACATGCACTGGGAACAGGTCTGACTTAAAACCGGCAATGCGGACCAAGCTCCTGCTCCGGTCATACAGGGACCGGACAGCCCTTAGCAGAGGGCCTCGGACCTCATACTCCCAGAGCACCCCCCACAGGAGGCTATGAGGGACACGGTCGAACGCCTTCTCCAGGTCCATAAAGCACATGTGACCGGTTGGGCGAACTCCCATGAACCATCGAGCACCCGATAAAGGGTTTAGAGCTGGTCCACTGTTCCACGACCGGGACGAAAACCACATTGTTCCTCCTGAGTCCGAGGTTCGACTATCAGCCGAATTCTCCTATCCAGTACCCTGGAATAGACTTTCCCGGGGAGGCTGAGGAGTGTGATCCCCCTGTAGTTGGAACACACCCTCCGATCCCCTTCTTGAAAAGATTGACCACCACCCCAGTGTGCCAGTCCAGAGGCACTGTCCCCAGAGACGTGTCAGCCAAGACAACCCCACAACATCCAGAGACTTGAGGTACTCAGGACGGATCTCATCCACCCCCGGTGCCTTGCCACCAAGGAGCTTTTTAACCACCTCGATGACTTCGGCTTGGGTTTTTGTTCTATTGTGAAAAAAATATTGGCTCATGTGATTTTAGATTGAGATTTGTGATTTGTGATTTGAGAGTCTTTTAGTTTTCATTTTATTCAAATTTTAAAAACATCCCAAAATTTCCGGAATTCAGGTAGTACTTGGGTGATTTATTTTTTACAGTAGGTAAAAATAATCAGTACTACATCTTGGAAATTAACTGGAGTGCACTGACTACTTCCCAGTGCACTGAACATATATAAAAAATAATTATCCTTAGTTTTCTAACAGAACCACAGTCACAAATGATGTAACTGTCCCTTAATAATGCATGTGAATATGCTTCTCCTGCCTCTTTGGTTTTGTATTGTAACAGTATATTTTGTTTGCTGCTGTATATTCCAGGTGTCTTCTTATGGAGGTTCCCTCAGATACAGACTCCATACTCAGACCATGAGAGGAGATGCGCTTCTGCCCGCTGAATCCTCCAGGCCCGATGTCATTTTCAAGGTACAAAATACACCATGTCTGTTGTCTCTCCGAAAAGTGTTCGAATGGACAAATTACACAGAGATTTCTTATGAAATTTGTATTCCAAACTTGACTTGTAAATTTTAATGTTATGTTTGGTTCTTTTATCCTGGTACAGGGAAACCAGATGACGCTTGTGTTTATGGAGAGAGAGTACCCCTCTCCTGAAGACCCCCACAATGGGATAGTGCACATTGTTGAAGTAAGTAAATGAAGATGAAATACTGTAATGCAGTTGGAAAGACATACAATCAATTAGGGTTGCTCGATTATGAACATTTTGAGGGTCTTGGCTGAAATCACAATTATTTCAAACAAATTTTGATGAACTCTCAAAATAATAATAGTTTTATCATTCATTGGTATTGTTTAATTCATACAGCCTAGTACAATTCCAGCCTTTTGAAATAACACTGACCCTTTCCACCCAGTGATATGTGTGCAATATACAGCTGATTGAGGAATCAGCTGATCTCAATTTGTGAGTGCCGCTTGTGCTGCAGTCCGTCTGTGAGTGTATACACTGAATGTTGTGAGCAAAGAGTTGAGCCGCTCAAAGACAGAGACAGTCCTGCAGCCTGTGACCTGTTTAAGATTTTGAATGACAAGAGTGCATGTAGCTCTGACAGCACTGTAGAGGCAACTCTTGACAACATGTGGAGGCGCTCATTTTTTACTTTCGTTTTTGCCTCATAGCAGCAGATTAGCGTTAGCTCCATAAGCATTTAAGAAAATAAACACAAACTCTCCACATTCACACCCAAACTGCTCCTACGCAACAGAATTTGTTCTACCTCGTCTGGTCATCCTCCTGCCATTTGTTTTAAATGTCTCTAACATTACATGAGTAGCGTTGCTGCAGTTTTTGAGAAGGGCGGAGCCTGCCCATAATTCAGAATACAATTAAATTAATCTTGTCTTGAATGTGAATAAATCAATGTGAATAAAATTCATTTCTGGCTTCATATTTTTTTTTGTCCCCTTCACCATTTTCCAGGGCAGTTTCCGTCACGCTCAGACAGGTAACGCTGTGTCCCGGGAGGAGCTGATGATGGTCCTGGTCTCTTTGGAGTCAATCCAGATCCGGGCCCTTCACTCACAGTCGGCCCACTCCGTGTCCATCAGGGGGGCGGTCCTGGAGGGGGCCGAGACCATGCCCTCGGGACGACACGCCAACAACGTGGAGATCTGCATGTGTCCCGCCAACTACCTGGGAGACTCCTGTCAGGTGAGGGGATACTCCTTTTGGGCTTGAGGCGGGGCACACCCTGGACATTAGCTAGTTATCTGCAATTTATTGTTCTCTAAAAACCCATTGAGCTAATATACAATATATAACATACTTTTCTCTTTTTTTCTCTTCAAAGAAATGTGCTCCTGGTTACTACAGAGATACCATTGGTCTGTTTTTGGGTAAATGCGTCCCATGCAATTGTAACGGACACTCAGACCAGTGTCTGGACGGATCTGGCGTCTGCGTGGTGCGAATACTTCTTTCTAGCTTATTTATTATTGTCATTTTATTACTTTATTCACACATTTATGTATTTGTAATGCTTGTCCATCAGAACTGTCGTCACAACACGGTTGGAGACCACTGTGAGAAGTGTCAGGGAGGTTTTATGGGCAACAACACACTGGATGGTCACTCTGTATCCTGCTCCAGCTGCCCCTGTCCGCTGAGCGTCCCATCCAACAAGTCAGTTAATGAGTGCACAAGTTATGTATCATTTTGAATACTTAATCCAACTTAAATCCAACACACTAATTACTATGTATTGTCTGTGTAGTTTTGCAGAGGGCTGTGTGCAGAAGAGCGACAGGATGCAGTGTCTGTGTATGCCGGGATATGCCGGACCTCATTGTGAACGGTAACTAAGAATTTAACTTTTTATTTTATTACTTATTAATAAGTTAAATAATTTATTAGTTCCATTTTGTGCTTAATATATCTGAATGCCGTATAGTCTATGAAACATGATTAAGTGTGTATGTAAGTGATTTTAAAGGTCCTATATTATGCTTTTTCTTCAGGCTTTTTGAAAGTGTTGGACACCATTAGTATTTCATGTTTTATAACTTAAAATATTGTATATTTATAGAAAACGTCTTCTTTTGGAGAATTGTTACTTTGACTTTGCAAAGAATGCTTGGATTAGGACGCCCCCTGCTGCCAACTGTTGGGACTAGACAGGGCATAAAGTGGCTAATTAGCTAAATAGCTAGCTAAATAGCCATTTTAGTTAACTTTGAGATAACAAGTTCAAAGTTATATTTTTGTCAACTTGTGACTTTTTAATGATCACATTTCTATAAAGCTTTTCTACCTCCATGGGCACACAAAGTGCTATTGCAGAGATAAGACTAAAATGTTGTCAAAGCTACAAGAAGCTAAAGCTAATGAAGCTAGTCGTAAAAAACAATCACCGCCTGTTTTTTTAAACCCTGATGTATTTCTGACCACTCTTTAACCTCATGAACAGCTGTGCTCCCGGTTACTATGGTAACCCCATGGTGATAGGCAGCAGGTGCGAGCTGTGTCACTGTAATGGTAACACTGACTCTAACATGCTGTTCACTGACTGCCACCCTCTGACTGGCGAGTGTCTGGGGTGCATGCACCACACGGCAGGGCCCCACTGTGAGGCGTGTGCCCTGGGCTTCTACGGAGATGCCATCCACGCCAAGAACTGCACCAGTGAGTTTACCCCCTCATTATACTGAAACTAATGCTGTTCAAGGTCTACAACAAGAACTGCACCAGTGAGTTCTAATTTATTAGAAGTACCCCTTCAATGGGTATGGCTACAAATTGACTGAAAGAAGAGGTGAAAGAATTATTTAAAAACTCAAATAAACTCAAACTTACTCAAATAAAAGTAGTGTTTACTTCAAAATAATAAGTTAGAGAACTCAACAAATATATTACTGCAGTTAAAATATATATATATATATATATTACTACACCCATTATAACTACTACTACTGTACCAAAACTAGTATCAAACCTGTCACCTTTTGATTGCAAGGTGAACATTCTACCAACCAAGGTAAATAAAAAAAACTTTAATTTGTTTAGAGAATTTGTTTTTAATTGAATTCAAAGTTTTTTAAAAACTTATTTCATAATGTACTCAAGTAAAAGTATGTTTTAGAAAATCTACTGAGAAAGCACATCTCTAAAAAATGTATTTAAGTAAACTACTTGAGTAAGAGTATCTTATTACAGTCCACCTCTTTTAAAAAAAACAGTACAAATGCACTTTTTTTTTCCCAGAATGCAACTGTTCCCCGTGTGGTACTGAGTCATGTGACCCTCACACTGGACAATGTCGCTGCAAACTAGGAGTCACCGGTCCGCATTGTGACCGCTGTGAGGTAAGAGATCAAATTAGAGGCATAATTTTGACCAATTCTGTGCAAATGAATCAACTGGTTTTAATGTTAAGTAACTACTTTTAGCTTACATTAGTTTGCACAGATATGTTTGGTAATAGATCTAGTCCATATAATAATAATGATAATAAGTGCTGGGAAACTATTAAAATTTTTAATCACGATCAATCGCATAATTTTTTTTGCGATTAATTGCGATTAATCGCAGTCTTGCTGTAAAATTCAATCAATAATGTATTCGGGCTCTTCCAGCTCCTAAATGGCTCTTTATTTGATGACTTGTAGCTTTTACAATTCAGCAGGGAGTGCAGTTTTGACTTGGTTGACTTGTAGCACCATTTCAAACATGCTTGACACCCAAATAATAACAATAATATTAAAAAATCATTATTTTGCAGACAAGGAGCACTAAAGTAGATACAGCTAGGCCTATATTTTCACTTTTTTTTTTTTTTACCTTTGGAGCTTATTGGACTTATTTTTTTCAACTCCAAAGTCTCCCCTCCTGCTGTCCCCCTGCTGCTGCTGCTGCTGCTGCACAGTTCTCTCTCCCTTATATAACTATCAAAAAAGTTATGGGAAGTAAATAACTCGTTTTTGGTCATTTTTCAAGTAAAATATCATAGCTATGATCTGAAAACACGGCGTGTTGCCGCCGATAGCATTAATTAGCTGCGTATATATTTAACAGGCTATATTTAACATCATTAATGATTGTAAGACTTTAGTGGTTTGTATCTCAGTGAGTCCTGGGCCGAGCTACATGAAACAAACACTGTTAGGAAGCTAAAAGTCTGCTCTGTCAAGACCATTGGGTCTCTGTACTCTTCCTCTGTCCTGCGTACCGGGGATTGAACCGCCAACCTTCGGGTTAGTGGGCACACATCTCTACCAACTTAGCTATTGCCGCTCAATATATTAGTACTAATTAGGGCTGCACAATATATCTTAAATGTATTGTTACTGCAATATTAGCAAATGCAATATCTAAATTTATCACAATAATGTTATGGCTTCCATTTGACAAATTACGCTGTGAATTATGCTGTCAGAACCTTTTCTAAGTCTTTAATGAAAATGTGTTGTGAGCAAATAGAAATATTTAGAAAGCTCAGATTTAATCACCATTTCCTTAATTTAGCCTTAATTTAGCCTTGTTGTAGTCCTAATTAAGTTCTTAAGCTTTGATTTTGACATGGCTTTGACAAATACATGCAGGGACTTATATTTCTGCTTTAATTTAATTAAACTTACTATGTCAAAATAGTATCATAACATCACCATTCATATTATTATTGCAGTTTGAACATATTATTGCATGTTTTTCCAATATCGTGCAGCCCTAGTACTAATTTGTTAACATTTATCCTGAATTAAAAAAACAGCTGAGTATATATCATGATAAACAATTGTATAAAAAAAAAAACTAATCAAACCTGAGTCCACTGTATCATCTCCTTTATAGTGCTATCCCATTTAAGAACTAGATAGTGTTTATAGTCACCTTGTGCATTTCCTACCAGTATTCACTCTGTTTTATTTTTCAGGACGGCATGTTTGGTTTTGACACCTGCTCAGGCTGTCGTCCCTGTGACTGTGAAGCCTCTGCGGCTCTGCTCCAGCCCTGTGACCCTCGGAATGGAGCCTGTTCCTGTCAGCCCGGGGTCAACGGGCCTAACTGTAAACAATGTTCTCCTGGACACTGGGACTACGGACCCAACGGATGCAAGAGTGAGTGGCCTACAAATTTCAAAATAAAACAGCCAGTTCACACACGTGTCCTACTCTAAATAGGAAGCTGCTGTGTTGTTTGTTTTTCCATGAAATGTGGGTCTTAATTGAAATTGTGGTGCATTGTCAGCATTTAAGCTCTTTCCTCACTTCACATTCAGAGTGTAACTGCAGAGGAGGCCGCTGTGACCCTCGCACCGGAGAGTGTCGCTGTCCAGATGGGATGACGGGGAAACAGTGCGACGCCTGCACCAACAAATACAGCGTACCCATGGAGCACCATCACACCATGCACTGTGAACGTACGTAAGAAGCTATCTTTAAAATAACAATAATGTCCTATTAATGGAACCAAAGTAATAACATTGCCATTTAAATGTGTTTATCCACAGCCTGTGACAGCTGTGTGATCGTGTTGCTGGAGGATTTGGAGAAAATGAATGAGAACTTCACCTCAGTGGCCGCTCAGCTGAGGAACCTGAACGCCAGCTCCATCGCATGGGCCCAACTCAGTAATCTCAACAAAACCATGGACGACATCTCTGTAAGTGCTGTCTTTTATGCTACAGACCATTGTTTCTCAAACTGTGGTACAGGTACCGCTGGTGGTACGCAGGCTTCTATTGGTGATACTCTTGGTAGTGTTTTGCAGTTCAAGTCCTTGTGTAGTACTGTTTCTGGTTTAGTTCTGCTTTAGTTGAGGCTCGTCTAGGTTTAGACTTGGTTTAGAACTGGTTTAGTCCTCATTTAGACCCTGTTTAGCTTAGTTTTAGACCTGATTTAGTTCTTTTTAGTCCTGTTTTTGTCCCGCTTTAGTCCTGGTTTAGTCCTGATTCCAGTTTTGTCCTTGTTTAGGCCTGGTTTTGTCCCGCTTTAGTCGTTGTTTAGTTGGGGCTAGTCATAGTTTAGACCTGGTTTAGTCCTGATTTAGACCTGGTTTAGTCCTAGCTTAGACCTGGTTTAGTCCTAGTTTAATCCTGATTTAGACCTGGTTTTATCTTAGTTTATTCATGGTTTAGAACTAGTTTAGCCTTCTGGTTTAGTCCAGGTTTAGGTTCATTTTATTCCGTTAAAGTTTCTCGGAAAGCCAAATATTTTCTGAGGTGGAACTTGATGAGAGAAATTTGAGAACCACTGTTATTGTTATTTTCTTTTTATGATACGTTTAAAAACCTTGGTACGACTTTGCCAATTGTAGCTCAAGGCCTCTATGAGGAAGTGTTTCTATGTAAAGTCATGATTTTATGATGTGTTTTTTTCCCCTATATTCTCAGCGGTCTATAGATAACTACAACAGCACACTGGATGAGAGCAGAGCCAAAGCCGACATGTTAGAGGCAGAGGTTTCCAACATCAACTCTGACATCGATGAACTGCAGGACAAGGTACATTCACAGCCCTTTAGTATACATATATTTATTTAGTGAGGCCTAAAGTACATTTTTAAAATAATAATAATAACAATAATAATAATAATAATTAAATCATGTTTATTGTGCATGCAGGCCACAGCCATGTCTGACCGAGCGGGAAACCTTGGAGATAGCTCAAACACCACTCACCAAAGAGCAGATGACCTCCTGTCTTTTATCAACAACATGACCATGGACATTAATGGTACTACACAAGAACTAATGATGTTCTATGTAGCAGTTTTTTTGTGTTCTTATTTATTTATCCAGTAAGAGAAAAAATTCAATTAAAATGTGTTTGTAAAGCACCTTAAAAAAACAAAACTGGCCAAAGTGCTGTACACCAATATGAAGACAAGAAATATGTATTTAATTTTATTTTATTGAAAGTGAGAATTGTGACGATAGTGGTACATACAAAGAAAAGTGAATATAGAAAAAAAGAATAGTGGATAGAGTAGGGTGAAACAATTTTTATGATTATTATTATTATTATCATCATTATTATTATGACATGGTTCACGCAGGGCATTAAAAAGCATTATATTTGATTCCAAGAAAATAGTTTTGAACAAAAATTGCTGACATTATTTGTTTTTTCAATAATGTAAATATGTATAAATAAAAATTTACCATTTTCATAGCCTACTCCAGATTGTATGTTTGTGGCATTAAAAGCATTAAATTAGACTTGCTGATAACTACAGGAATCCTGTTAACAGATATGTAAAATAACTAATATAATCATAATCCGAGTAGTAAATGTCAATACCAATGTGAGTAGGAATAGTTACTATTATGACTGTTGTAACAAATAATAACAATAATGGTAAAATGGTTATAACAACATCAGCAGCAGCAACACTATTTGTAATAAGCACATATAGGTATAACCAGTTATTATTGTTAATGATCATTTAGTCTAAAGGACAACTGGAGATTCAAACAGCATCTATAAGGAATATTACTTTTCTCTTTTTTTTTCCTGACTTGAGTTTAACCATCAAACTTACTGTCTGGCTTGTAATAGAAGAGCTTGCAAAATTATTTATCCACATAAAAAACACAACCAAGCCATGCAGTAGGTTTAGCCACAAAATGAAAGCTTTTATTCTAAAAAGGTGCCACATAGTGTTGGCACACTGATATCAAGAACAATGGACAAATGTTGCTACAAACATTTTATTTTGTTGTTTGGAAGATTTTTTTGAAATGCGGTTTTGGATCAGCATTAGTTGGTTTATACTGAGATGTTGTTTCTTTGCAGACATTCTGATGATGGCGAACCGTTCCCTGAACTCCACAGAGGACAATCAGGACGATGAGGAGAGAGAGAGGATGATAAACCAGGTGCTGGCCATGCTCCGAGAAATGAGGTTCAAGAGCTGCACCGGACAGAGGAAGATGGCCGACAAGGAGAAGACAGAGGCTGAGAAATGTAAGACTAGTGGTCCGGTATTTTAGAAAAGGTGGTCTATCTCAAAAGTGGTGAGATACAATATTTAGGGATAGGTAACTTTTTCCCTACAGAAGGTAATTGTTGGCACCGGTTTGGAGAAGTAGACAGGAGCAATGACACAGGCTTTTTGTTATGTCTGGCTGCTAATAGGGCTTCTTCTAAAACTCCCCTTAGTGCAAGGTTGTTAATATGAATTATTGTTATTTGATTTATTTCTCTCCTTTATATATTCCCAGAACTTATCACTCTCCAGTACAAGCTGCTCAATGTGGCAGTAGTATGAGTAGTAGTAGTTGTAGTAGTTGTAGTAGTAGTCTGAACCAAAATATGGGACATTTCTCAACAGCAGATATTGTGGAAATATCCTCTGTGGACCATATACATAAACAGTGTTTAAATGGACAGTGAAGTAGTCCAGTATTATTAGAGCGCCTGCCTCCCAACAAGGGTGTGACTACAGTCTCTCTGAGTGCAGTCTGTATGAAAGTGTGTGTGTCATAGTGACTTGTCCCTATGCCCATGTAGCTATGTGACCTAATTGTCCATTGTCCAGCGTGTACCCCGCATAAGGCCCAAAGCTACTAAAGAGAATAAGCAGAAGATTTATAAACCATCTTTTTTTTTTTTTTTCTTCAATCTCCTCTTTCTTGTCAGTGTTGGACCGCGTGAACTCAGAGCTCGCAGGCCGACAGCTGGAAAACGAAAACACGACCACATGGATCCGGGACAGACTGAATAAATTCAGCTCCGAGATGATGGATCTGAGAGACGCTCTGAACGAAGCGGTCAACAACACGGCCAGAGCTGAAGACATCAACACCAACAACGAGAAGGCCATAGACGACCAGCAGGTGAGGGCCTAACCACTGACAGAGTGAGATCTGAAGTGTTTCCCTGTGCAGCACATGCATAAAAGCAAGCATAAGCTGGATGGGCCAGAGATGGAGCGAAGTGCTCAGATCCTGTTCTCGACTTTTTTTCTTTGTGTTTTTATTTGTCATGAAATGGTAAAATATCTCAACATGTGAAATGTTGTTTGTGTTCTATAGTGAAGATTTGAATCATGATGCAATTTTAAAACAGTGTCTAGGCCACCCACAACATAACTGGTCCACTTGATTGGTGGTAAACATGAAAATTCGTCGATTTAGTACCTACATAAATAATAATAATAATAATAATAAATGTCACTGTAACATTTATAAACGCCATTGAGTTATAAACATTGTTATCACTGTTGAATTCTTGAGTCTGAATCTCATGTAAATCAATGCAAAATGAACAAATTCAATATCTATGAACTATTAATTAAAATATTGTTAATTACATATTTATTAAATGAAAATGAATTAAGAGGTATCTAAATCTCTACTCTAGTAAAACCATTATTTTCAGACCTTACATGTTACATGTTCCTCAATATTACACTGTTACACTATATTTTTGATTTACCTTGTATACCCATTTACAACTTACAATGCACTCTAAAATACCCAGTATTTCCACTGCTGCCTCAAAGGGCTTCACAGAAATAAACTTTAACAAACAGAGAAAAAGAGAAACCCTCGGGAGAACCACATGAAGGAGAGATCTCCTGGGGACTCCCAGGACAGACTTGCTGAAGATGTGTCCAAGAGTGATATTTATAGTCATTTTGCTAATATGCACTACTACTCTGGCCTTTATACATGTATGTACTTGTACTTTAAAAGGCGTAAATTGAATTGTGTTTGTGTTTCTTTTGTCTCAGAGGAGGATAGACGATCTGGTGTCCAAACAGAAGGAGGTGAACGACCAGCTGCAGATGGCTGAAGATGACATTGCTACAGTCAACGATGTGCTGTCCATGCTCCAGGACTCCAAAGAGGTGAGAGCAATGACTGCTGGTCAACATTATACTATACCAGTGATTCTCAAGCTGTAGTACTGGTGCCACTGGTGTAACATGGGCTTCTTCAGGTGGTACTCAGAAGTCTTTTGCAGTTCAAGTCTTAATTTTGTTTCATTTAGAGTCAGTTTTAGTCCTGGTTTAGTCCTGATTTAGTCCTGGCTTAGTCCTGATTTTGTCAAGGTTTAGTCCATTAAAGATGGTATTTTGAAGGCCAAATATTTTCTGAGGTGGTACTTGGTTTTAAAAATTTAAGAACCACTTTACCTAAATAAAAAAATGAAATGAAAATGAATGTAATAATTGCTTTGATAGTAGTCAAATTTTAGCCATTCTTTACTGCAACTTATTGTGGTTACTACGTTAAAATGTATTAGTCCTAGTATACCACAAGACTGTTACAATTCAATATCTGTGTATATCAAGAGTGTGCTTCAACTATAAATCAAAAGGTCAACAGACAAGGCCTTGACAACTTGTGATTCTCCACAAAGTGCTATTGCTAACTGCTTTTTACATAGATATTAGTTTAATCATTTATTTGAATGTTTTTCTGTTTATTAGGAGTATGAGCGTTTGGCCGCCCAGTTGGACGGAGGCAGGCCAGCCTTGTTAGAGAAAGTGGAGCGTTTTGCCTTGACCGAATCCAAAATCCCTCTGGTCGAACAGGCTGAGAAACACGCCGAGATGCTCAATGAGTTAGCCATGAACATCTCCAGGTACTGTAAAAACTAATGAGATCCGGTGTATAGTGATTTTTCTTTATTATTTTTTTTGAGATTTTGAATTGTAATATGCTTTTTTTTTTGTGGTCATTTCCAGGTTGGTTGAAGACACAAAGAAGGATGGTTTTGTGGACGTGACTCAGGCCTTTAACAAGATTATCAGCCGCATTAAAGAAGCAGAGGACGCAGCCAATATGGCCGACAAGGCTGCCAGCAACGCTCTGAAGGTACAGCTCAAGTCAATACACAGTAAATTTACAAATTTAACACTGTCAGATTTTGAATGGTCCTTAACTCTATAGTGCTACATATATTCTTTAGTGTTCTTTTCCGAGCGTTGTTGGCATCACAGCATGAGAAATTTCATACAGACATCATGCTAATCAGGTTAATGCGAAAAAACATGTTTTTTATTGAATTAGTTTAAGAAACTTAGGAAACTAATATAAGCATAGATAGGGTTTTGAAAAAAACAAGTAGGCAGAAGTCTAACTTTTTTGACAGCCGCCTTTATAGTATACATTTATTTTTATTTAACTTTAAATGTAATATTTTCTAGAAAAAAAAAATATTTACTTTATTGTTATATGTGTCTGCCATCTTTTATTTTGTAGAATGTGAAGTTAAAGCGTGAAGAAGAAATGAGTTGTTTTTATTGCAAATTAACTTTGCCTTCTGAGGATTTGTTTGTTACCATAGTATCAGAAACACTGAAACTATTTATTTTAACAAGCCAAAAGTCAACCACATTTGTTAATACTGTAATATTTATGTTTTTATTTTTATTTTGGTAGAACGTGGAGAACCAGGACCTTGGTGGGACTGCAGACTCAATGAGGAACCACAGTATAGAGCTGAAGGATGAGGTGGAGAAACTCGACGATGAGCTCAACAATGGTAAAATACAGATGTGCAAATGTATCTACCACCAGGGCTTAACTTTAACAGTAGTCAACATGCTGAACAACTTTTTACTTGTACTTGACAATACAATCTTACTTGACTTTCTTGAGTACAGATGTTGTCTACTCTACCTACCTCTATTGTTGTTAATGGATTTGTAAAACTTAATTTAACATTGTCTTCTACGGTGGCCCAGAGAGCTCAACGAATTACAAAAGCCGCAACACACTTTACAAAAAGAAACTGCCACACGGCATTACAACAACATTTACCTAAGGGTGCTCCGATCGATCGGCCGCCGATCATGATCGGCCGATCATGGCTAAAAATAGAGTGATCGGTGATCGGTAAAATGGGCCGATCAGAAGGGCCGATCAAATTACAACAAACACGGGAGGCTCTCACATTTACTGTCCTGCGACTCCGGTTTGATTAAACAGCAGTAGCGTTATTTTAGCAGTGTTTTTAAGTTAAGCCCTGGTTATAACTAACACAAACCTGCCCTGGAGGCGCTGCTTTGTGTCCCCGCTGTGTCCCCGCCTGCTTTAGGAGCGCACGGGACAGAACCGAGGCGCAGCAGTGCGTGTATTTGCAAACACCAACGTAAATAGAGCTACAGCTAACTCGCTAACAGTTACGTTAAAAGGATTAAGAAAGTTCAGAGTCTGCCTGTGTCTTGTTGCGCGGAGAAAACTGTGCGTTTTGTGGCTTAAACTGCACCAAATGGCTGCTAATGGAAAGAGAAAGTAAAAAGGCAGCCCATGTGTCCGTGAGTCTGAGAGGAGCACCTTTCATCGTTGTCTTCTCTGCTCTCTTTGCACGTTTTCTTCATTCAGACGTTGTCAAAACTGGCAGCAGGAGCTGTCTGCTCTTTAGTCCACTGTGTTTCAACCTGGTTTGGCTGCGCGTTACACGGACACAGCCGCTGCACCCGCGGACTCGCATTAAAGGAACCAATTAAGAACAGCTGATTTTTACATCAGCGGAGCATTCAAACAAAGCCACAGACACTGGGCACACATTAAAGACCAATAATGCAACAAAACCTCTTCTAAAACAAAAATAAGTAGAATTTTGTTGTTCTTTTCTATTTACAAAGGCTACAGTATTTTTCAAATGGAACTAATAATAGCCTGCATACAATACATTACTACATTGAAGACCACGTGATCGGTATCGGCCATGATCGGTATCGGCCGATCACAGCAGAGGCTGATCGGTGATCGGTGATCGGCCTCAAAAACCCTGATCGGAGCACCCTTACATTTACCTGCACCGGAAATACCCACACGACATTACAACAACATTTACCTGCACCGGAAATACCCACACGACATTACAACAACATTTACCTGCACCGGAAATACCCACACGACATTACAACAACATTGCCCACATGACATTACAACAATACAGCTCTGCAGCCGGAAGCTGCTCATTTTCAGCGCGAGTCATGGCGCGACTGTTTTGTTTTGGAGGACGGCATAATCACGCGAGCCAGCTCAGTGAATGTATAGATTCTGAATCTCAGTGGGACGTTCCTGGTTAAATAAAGGTCAAATAAAAAAATATACAGTATACATAGACTATTCAATATCTCAATTCTGGCTATGTGTCCTAAGAAACTTTGGAAGAAGGAAAAAGTGACCACAATGTACCAAATCTTCAGTACACTGTAGTATGCTGTATTTTGGTACTAACAGTATTTTCTTTGCTCAGAGTTGAACCCACAGCTGGAGGAAGCCAAGAGGCGACTGGATGACGCCAAAGACAAACAGAAAAACATGACAATGGAGCTGGAGAAGATTCAGAGCAACCTCAACTTCACCACAAGTACGAAACAAATACACTAGTGCACTACTGCTCTGGGACCCTTTGAGTAGTAGTTGCAGTTGCAGTAAAAGTAGTGCTAGTGGTAGTAGCTCAGTAGCTAGAGCCATCTGTCCACTAACTGGAAGGTTGGCAGTTTGAGTCCTGCTATCAGCATAGCATACTGCCGTTGTGTCCTTGGGCAAGACACTTTACCCACCTTACCTGTATAAGTGTGATTGTTCGTCGTCATAGAGGCTGCAGGAAAGCACAATATAAATCTGGTCCATTATTTGTAGTAGCAATTGTAGTAATAGTAGTTGTTCTATTGCTGGTAGCAGTAAAAGTATTTGTAACTTGACTGAAAATTGTATGTAAATCCTTTTAAAAAACGAACCAGCTAAATTCTTTTGATAAAGCACTTGCAAATGTTTGAGTTTTGATGATCTGCTTTTTCAGTTGAGAATTATTTTGTTTGTATTTTTAAGATGTTAAAAATAACATTGAAATGACCCTGATATATTTCTATTCCTGTCTATTTGTTGTGCACAGATGTGAGTAAGGAGATCCAGGAGGCTAAGGACATGGCCAAAGAGGCCAACAACACGGCCACAAACGTCAACAACGCCCTTCAACCAATCAAAGAGCAGCTGGACAAGTGGCAGAGCACGTACGGCGACGCTAACGCCACAAACACCGACATCAACAACGCTCTGATGGAGGCCAACAAGACTGGTATGACTTTATTTCCTCTTACTAGATTGATACTCTACTGTAAGTACGGTAGTACTTAATACTAGGAGTAGGATAGAATCGGAGAACTTAATATTTAGGAAATAAACAATAAACTCATCTACTATATTTTTATTTTCATGTTTTATTAGTGACTTGTTTTGAAATCTGAAATCAGTAAAATATATTTAATTTATTAAAAAACCTCTGCATAAGGAAAAGGAGAAATGAAACTTATCTTGTCTTAGGTAAATTAAATTAAATAACATTAAACATTAAATTTATAACATTTTCTGTACTTGTATTTGGCACTATTTATTTTCCTTCAGGTACATTGTAGCTCTTCCATGATATTTAACATTGTATTAAGTAATTTGAAGCCTAATACTCTTCCTATTTAAAGCCATGTAGGTCTATTTTAGCAGTGTTTTGCTTCTATAACAGAAATACAGAAATTTGTAATCTTGAATGTTACAATAGCTTAAATGGCTTGAACTTGACTGTCTTTTCTTGTGCAGTAAATATGTTGGGAGACACAGTGCCTCTGCTCCTGAAGAAATTGGACAAACTGCAGAACCACTCGGCCCAGATGCCCAACATCTCCGAGAGCATCAACCGAATCCGACAACTCATCCAGCAGGCTCGCAACGCTGCCAGCAAGGTACAGGCACAGAGTCGATCAGGACTACTACCAGGTTTCTATCACATGATCAAATGAGTACTAGATCTTGGACTTAATGACTTAGTGTCATTTTTGTAGCATTTTTGTATTTAAGCAATTCCACACTAACTATAATAACAAGGTTTATAGTTTATTTGTTGTGGTTAACGTTATATCCCTTCACTTAAATTTAAAGCAGAACTCAATAACTTTGCTTGCTTTGCTGTTTGCTTATTTTCCTCTATAGAGCGCCCCAACATTGCACAATAAACCACGTCATAAATACTCACATGTCCAGTTGACTCCTGTGTTATCCCTCGCTTGGCTTTACTTTCGTTTTCCCCTCCTTGTATCTGTACAATGTTTTTTCTGCCATTTGTTCCCTCTGGCATGATGAAAATCGAGAAAGAAAGCTTTCGCTAGCTTGTTGTTTTGCTAACCGTGATGTACTGCTTTCTCATGAGACCCAAGACTTCTGCGACACCGGGATGGTGACACTCATACTTGCAAGTGTCATTTTTAGCGCAGAGACACCAGTGGGAGATGAAGGGCACTTTATTTAGCCCACAACTCATTTAACCATCAAACGGACTCCAGGTTTACTTAAGGTTAAACGGTACTGAATTCTGCTTTAATTTCTAAGAACAATCACAGATGGAGTGACCAATCAGAGAAACGTAGGGCGGGACATTAGCAGTGCCCCACTGTCCCAAACAAACATGGCGACTTGCTATTATTGTCATAAAACACCTTAATACAGTGTATTATGAGCAGGTCTATATTTATTTCTGAACGGGGACAGCAGCAAAAGCCAGTTGCACAAAGACGTTTGAATGTGGTCGAAACGTCAGACGTCAATGGGACTATTCTGTTGTTAAAATAGCAGCAAGACAAAGAAAAAAAAAACACAGGGGACTGAATAACAAGGCGGACTTCAGCAGAACGCTACCTTGGTTGGCTGTTTGTGAGACGCGCTGTAGATAAACGACTGTGATAGGCCAGGTCCAAATCAGCGAAACACTTCCCTCTGTGAGAGGAACCAGACTGTCCTGCTTTTGAAAAGAAAGCAGGAGGGGCTGGCTTGACAGGCTTCTGAAAATCTGCAATAACACTCAAACTATTAATAATATTAATAAACAAAATTTTAACAAAATGATGAGAAAGACGAACCATTAAATAGATAAGAACAGACTGGTTTAGTTCAAGTTTAGTTGTGGTTTAGGCCTAGTTTAGCCCAGAATTTAGTCCTCTGTGCTGGCCTTTTTGAATAGGATTTTAGTCCTTCTCTTTTTTTGGCTGTTTATTTCTAATTCGGGCCTGGCTGCTTTAGTTCTGGTTTAGGCCCAGTTTTGTCCAGATGTAGTCATACCAGTAGTGTGAGATTGAGTGTCAATACACAGTTGTTTGGTGTGCTTAACTGTTTCTAGTTAAGTTTGTGAGTACAATTAGACATTATTCTCTTTCATGCCTTATGTAGGTGGCCATCCCAGTGAAGTTCAATGGTACTGCTGGAGTCCAGGTCCGAAACCCACCTAACCTGGCCGACCTGGCAGCTTACACCAACCTGAAGTTCTACATCAGTCTCCCAGAATCCGCCCGCTCCAGACGTCAGCACGACCAAAACAACCAGTTTGTCTTCTACCTGGGCAACAAGGACGTCAGTACCATGGGTGTAGTTCATTTTAGTGTCTAAAAAGGTAAATTATTAGTTTCTAAATATGTTGACCTTGATCTTTGACAGTCCTCTAAAGAGTTCTTGGGGATGGCTCTGGAGGGAAGGAGGCTGCGCTGGTATTTTAACATCGGAGGAGATACGGCTGAAGTGCTGATGACTGAAGATGTCCAGACTAAAGGAAACTTCAACAGTGTGGTGCTGGAGAGGTACAGACCAATTTCATTATTAAATCAATAACCAATTGCATTATTTGTTACATTAAAGTGGACTTTTTAATCTATTATAAATGTATCCCATGAAGTTGCGTAAATTTGGCATTATATTCACTGATTAATAACAGTGATGACAGTGGTTAAAATAACATCTGATTATAATTAACATACCTAAAATTTCTTAGTTCTTACTTTGTGAAGTGTAAATTGTAAATAAAAACAGGATTTGTGAATTTCACTAAGCCATATTTTATTCACAATGGAACAAAAACTATGTGTACAGTGTTAGAAGTGAGATATTTTATCATTTAATGAAAAACAATTGTTCCTTTTAATGTAATCGCAGCAAAATGTCCTAAAAAGTTGTATTAATAATAAGTAAACAGCTGGTATGAGTATTTTGCAACTAGAATAATTGTCAACATTTCAGTAAGATGGTTGGGTATAAAAAAATTAGCATTTTAGAGTCTGTATTGGAGGTTTTGGATGCTCAGAAGGTAGAGCCTTTCACTCACTAACTGGAGGTTGGCAGATCAATCCCCTCTACCAGCACTTCATCCACCTTGCCTGTATGAATGTGTCAGTGTGATTTTGTGATTGCTGGTGTTTGGAGTGGCTGAAGGCACAGAATGGTAGCCACATCTCCGTCAGTCAGCTGCGACTACAGAGGTAGTCTCACCACTGAGTGTGACTGAGGAGTGAATGAATAATGCACCTCATTATAAAGCAAGTGTCTGGAAAAGCACCACTTGTTACATTATGCATTATTATGATCTTCAGGCTTAATCTTCAGTAATTATTTGTGTCTTAAACCTAGGATCCTGCAGTACGGTCAGATGTCCATGGCCTCTTTGCCCACAGGGGGAGAGCTGAGAGTGACAAAAGCCGATGTGGAGGCAGGAGGAGACCAGGGGCTGCTCAGTCTACTGACTGATGACACTGTCTTCTATGTGGGAGGGTACCCCAGCTCTTTCAAAGTAAGCCTTACATTTTTGAGGGGCTTTATTCAGAGGCCCTAGCTCTGTTGCCCTAAGCAAGAATTTTGTCTGGAATAGCATAGCCGAGAAGTGACAGGAAATCATAGGGGAGAGAGAAGGAAAAGACCTTTGGCAGAGTGTCGGAGTCTGGACTTGAACCCACAACACTGAGCCAGGCTGTCGTTGCCCTATATATGCACCACAGCTCTACCAATTGAGCTATACTGTGGTAAAATATCTTGGTCACTCCAACTTCCTTCCAACATTCAAAGGCATGCAAGTGAACTGGTGAATCTAAATGTCCCCTAGTGAATGATTATAAATGTTATTTGGGATGTTCCTGTTTTCTTCTAAATCTAAAAATGTTAAAAAAAAAAAAAAAAAAATACTCTAAATGTCTTTTTGTCTATTTGAGCGCTAAAATTTACCAGTAGCAAGCACTATATTCCTAAGTTTTTACGCTGGATGTCATGCAATTGGTAAAATTAAGCTGGATGTGGAAAGATGTTGTTTCTTAGACTAGCCAAACTCAGGAACTCATTTTAAATGTATGTAAATGTACGTAATCTAATCCAGTCACAAGCAAGTGTATTCCTTGTGCTAGTCCCAAGCACTGAAAAGTGAATGAGGCTTGCAGTATGTGCGATATATGCGACTTTTGGGACTCTATTGACTAGTGGACTCTGTTTTGTCTTTCTGTAGCCTCCCCCGCAACTGGCTCTCCCTAACTTTAAGGGCTGCATCGAACTGGACACGCTGAACGAAGAGGTGCTGAGTTTGTACAACTTTGATCGGATTTTCAACCTCAACACAACCGAAGACAGGCCCTGCAGCAGGTCAGACAACACAAAAATGCAATTTATTAGAACAATATCTCCAAGGTTTTAAAGGTGATGGTGTCAAAATCAAGGCCTAAAACGTATAATATTTTATCGACAGATATGAAATGTTGTTTACCTTGTTTGTTATTAAAATTTCAAATTGCAACATAATCTAAAGCCCTATATACACGGGATAAGCATTATCCAAGAACCTAGTCTGTAATTACGAATCCCCCCCGACGTCAGTGTTTTTAGGAGGGCATTCACACAGGTTAAGAGATGACCGTATTTTACTGAATTTTATGGACTTTATTCCATATATGACAGATTGACAATCACACTAATTTATGATAAAAATCCCATTTTGTTTATGTTGGTAGCATTATAATTTTAAGCTACTATCTATTATGTTGCTTTTCTGTACTGACAAAAAAATGCTCCTTACCACCTGCTACAACGCATGTCATCCATTTTATTCTCTTTTAGGCTTTTGTTCTTATGAATGCAGCTTATGAATTACAGACATCGCTTACCCCGTGTGAATGCCATCCTAAAAACTCTGATGTCAGGGGGTAATTCCCAAATTACAGAGATTAGGGGGGGTAATGCTTGTCATGTGCGAAAAGTGCTTTCTTCTAGATTTTTCACTGCTGCAGGTTATACTGTATGTGAATTAGTGTATGCAGCAGACTTTGTCATTTATGTCAAGTCATCCAGCTGTTTCTAATGTTATCCTCATACAAGATAGAGGTGAAAGTAGAAGGTCTTCATAAAGCTGCAACAAGAAGAATAAAAAAACATACATTGTAGAACCACATTCTGTAATAACACCACATTATATAACAACCGCAAAATACATTGACACCAGCTGCATTTCAGTCATCATTTATTACATAGTTCAAAAAGTAGGTAAATTGATATGATATTTATTTGTCATGAATATGCAAAGAATATTAAAACCCTAGACGTGCCCTGATGCCATTGGTCGTGTTTAATAATTGCATGCTTATTTGGATCCAGGTCTAAGTCAGGCCAGACTCAGCCCTGGGTGGATGACGCGGCGTACTTTGATGGGACAGGATACGCTGTGGTCACTTTCACTGAAGAAAGTTCCCGAGTACAGCGGTTCGAACAGGAAGTCAAACTGGTCTCACATAATGGCATCATCCTCTTGTTCCAGAACCAGGTACTTTCAGCACACATTTGTTACACTTTAAAATAACTACACACTATAATATAAAGCATTAGTTACGTATTAGTTTAAGATTTATTACATATTTATTATCAGTTTATTACCACAGGTTTTTACCCAATCATAATATGTTCAATATTAACATTTTGGTAACACTGTAAAATAACTCACAACTATCAAGCAGTAATACCTAGGGTATCATTCAACTATTTTTTATGTGAGAGTGCGCAGACATTATAAACAATCACAGGGGACATAAAGTGAGAGCACAAAAACACAAACTTGGGTGAAAAATATAATCACACTGTGACAACTACTTAACTTATTTGAAATCAAACCAGCAATGTACCCATATGTAAATTATTTTCTCATTATGATTGACATTATAATTGATCACAGTGGATTTTAACTTCTATGTGACTGCTGTCTAATGTACCTGGTCTTTGTCTGTGTAATATGTCTGATATTGTGTGACGATATGTGATGTAATCTGTATTTTGTGGTTTTATGGTACCTACCCTAGGACAACAGATGAAATTTAGCTATTGTGCTAACTCCGGCATATTTACATTGATGCTCACTGCTGATTTGTTGATGAATGTGCACTGTCCTATTTCAAATAAATGCAAATGCAAAAAAAAAAAAAATGCAATGCAAGCCTAAAAAGGGTATCAGAGGGGCCTCATGAATGTCACACCAATGTCTACAGTCCGCTCTCTCCCCAACCAGAAATACATCATGGGTATAAGAATGCTAAGGATGCTCCTAATGCTACTAAAAAGCACTAATATTACCACACTCAGCCACGAATTCAAGCGAAGATAAAGTTGTAACATTTTTCTCAAAATACAGTATATATATATTTTTTTTTTGACATAGTTACCAGCATTCTCTTTTTAAAGGTGGAAGAAGTATTCAAGTTACTGTTACTTCAAAAAATAATAATAATCAGATAGAAATACAAGTAATCAACAAAATGATGTAATATAAAACAACATAAAAACAAAATAGATACTTTTACTCATGCAATTTACTACTTGAGTAAAGTTTTAAGGACATGTACGGAGGAGGTATAGTTAATATACTGGTAGAGGGAGGCTGATGTTGGAGCAGCCAGGCAGGAGGCCTTGAGGAAAACCAAAGGGGAGTTTGTTGGTGTGAGAGAGGATTTAGAGGAAGGAGAGGAAGAAGAAGAGTTCTTAAATGTGGCTCTTTTGTTTAAAAGTGAAACCTTTTCTGTTTTTAGGATTCGTTTGTGTGTTTGGCCGTACAACATGGCATCCTGAAGGTCTTCTACAACCTCGATGGCAAACTGACCGAAGGCACACCTAAAGAACCAACTTCTAAATTCCTCAAGATCAGCAACGGAGATCCCCAATCTGTACGCTATAGCATAAATTCACTACAACTTAATGTATAATGCATTATTATAGACCAGTTTTACTGTTAGTAAATAATACGGCTATTTTATTTGTTGCAATTAGCGTATAGCATTAAAGCCAAAGTCTACATATTATATGTTAGGAAAATAGTTTGTCAGTGTATGCCCAGATCCACAAATCCTACATTCAAGTAATTCTATCAACAACAACCATTCATTTTTGCTGTAAAAATGTTAGCTTTTCAGATTGCTCCCTTGTAAAAGTGAATGGGGATAAAACTGTTGGTGCATGGAAGGGCATATACAAATTCAACTCATCTTAAAAAACATTCAAGTCACAGTTTAATTGCTAAAGTTGTCTGTACTGTTTAGCTGGAAGTAATCCTCATGCGCTCGAGTTCTCCACACCGTGTGGTGGTGAGGAACAACCGCAACACTCTGTACAATGACATCTTTAAGGACATCCCATCATTCCCCAGCACCTACTATGTAGGAGGAGTCACAGGGGACAAGATGCCCGACATGTAAGAGTCACTTTTTTTATTCACTTTAAATGTATGGGGCCATATTTTATTGCATTTGAACTACCTTATACTTCAAAGTTGCACATTTAGGAAGCTATGTTGCATATATGTTTTAAAACAAATTTGCAGTTATCATTGTAAAACTTCCCCAGTCAGTTATGTGCATCAACATCAGAAAAAAAAATGTATTGCAACCTTTGTGTAATTTGTTTTTTGTGAAAATAACTATTAGCATACAAAATGTACAAAAGCAAACTAGCTCTATAAAATATTGGATTGAGTAAGGTTTAAAATCTATGGTTTATTTTGTTGACAGATTAGATTTTTACAGAGGGAATTATTATTATTATTATTATTATTATTATTATTATTATTATTATTATTATTATGGTTCTCTCTTGTGCTGAGACTCTACATCCTACATATTCCATATGTATGGGACTGACCCCACGGGCCTTTTGTACGCCTTTTCCCCTTCTTACAAAGGATACAGGTGGAGGAAGTGAGTAAGATCCTGGTGGCCCCCATCTGGCCCCAGATGATATGGTTTTCCGCAATTGCACCTCTCTTGCAAGAACAGCTGTGGAAGCTCCCTGCCTGCCACGACCTTCTGTATTAGGCTCACTGGACACTACTTTATCCATTCTTTCAGGGACTCAGACTCTGTTCCTGGCCCCTGAGAGGGCCCAGTTCCTGGCCATGGGATTGCCCTAGTCAGTGGTCAGTAGTCATGGAGCCTATGCTCCTTGCATATGGGCTGCATATTCCTACAGATGGGGAGTGTTTCAAGTATGATGCATGTCCAGGCAGTTGCATGCTCTGTCCTGCACTGCCCCCTGACATTCTCCAGTTCCTCCAGGAAGCAATGGAGAAGGGCAGGTACTCCTCGACTCTAAAGCCTGGGACACACCAACCCAATGCCTGACCATCGTCAGCAGAGGCAGGGCAACTGCTTTGTCTCTTCACGTCTCCCCCTTGTCACCACTAAAAGTAGCTACAGACATAACGGAGCGATTCAGACCCATGACCAAGCAGTGCACATGTGCAAGATGTAATAACTATTTACAACAGCAGGCAGCGCTAGTCACTAAACTCCACGGTTACATAAGACTCTAGTAAACAGAACTCTGTAACACACACGTTTAACTAAAGTATTTATTAGTGAATAATAATTTGTATGTGCTAAATTAATGTCGTCTGATCACAGTAATGAATAAAAGGGACTGGATTATTGCAGCTGTTTGCCTCTAAGGAGGATTATATTTTTATCTGCACGAGGCTGCAAGCTCAGGTAAGCTAACTGCAGCACATTAGCGTCACAGATGTGGGAAACATAATGAAGTAGTTGTAGAACAGAAAGTTCCTTATATTTTGATGGTGGACATGAGCTGTTTGACAAATTTTGAACGGGACACAGAGCCAATCAGAGCGCTCAATTGCCCAGAACTAGGTCCAACTGTGTCCCACTGCGTACAACAGTGTGGAAAACACTAAATTGCACCAAACTGTCTGACTGCGCCCAATGACTGATAATCGTCCCGGTGTGTCCCATCCTCAAGGGGGATGGTAGCGGCCATTAAAGTGGCCTGCATTGGCACCCAGAAACTGTGGCTGTGGCTTGATAGCCCAATTTATTAGGACCAAGACAGGAATAAAACTGGAAAACTGCAAAAGATTAATTTCACACACCACAGTTTATGTTTTTGTTTTTGTTGTTGTTGTTGTTGTTGTTGTTGTTGTTGTTGTTTTGTTTTTTGTAAATGAAAAGTGAAATTAAATTTAATGTGACAAAATTAACATCTGCCTGAAAATGGCTTTTGATGAAAATGTTGTGTAATGAATCCTATTAAAAATGTTGTTTTATTCAAGTGTTGATAGAGTGTTTGCTTCTGTTTCCTTTCAGGCTGAAGCCCATGTTCCCAAAACAGGGCTCTCTGAAGGCTTGTTTCAGAAACATCAAAGCTGTAAACTCTCACATTGACCTGAAGAGGATGGTCACCTCTGGAGTCAGCTTTGGGTGTGACAGTGACCTCTTGGTACGTCCTAACTGACAAATCAATTTTCAGTACAAATTTCAAATGACTTACCCACTACAAGTCTACTACAACTGGTGTCTGTGATCTGAGGATTCAGTTTTTCAATGGAGTTCTGTTGGTCTTCCTGCAGGTGGCACGTGAGGCTCACTTCTCTGGTCAGAGTTACCTGGACTTGGATTTGACCAATGTTCCGAGTCTCAGGAACAACTTCTATGCCGGCTTCAGCTTCAGGACTGACCAGAAGGACGGACTTATGTTCTACCACCGAGATTCGGTAAAAATGTGATCCAATAATAATATTTTTTTTCCCACCGGGATGCATGCTTAACTTTAGCAAGAAAAGCTAGACAGAAGCTTTCTCTATCTGCTAGATAAATGCATTATAAGCTGCTACATTATTAGTTGTGTTTAATCTACATAATCTATATATTATTAATATGTTTTATCTACCCACTTACATTGCAAAACATCAGCAAAGGCAAAATCCATCGCGCAAGGAACTTAATGTATTGCAGTAATGTTATGGTAAAAAAATATTGGATTTTAAAATTGGTAACAGTTTAGAATAGCTCTGTTAAGCATTAAGGTACTGTAAGCAGCATGTGCTTGTACAGGTTTAAAAATGGTACTACAGTCTAAATCAAAACGGTCTGTGGGTTGCCAGTCACAGTGGGCTCTTTTGCACTGGTTTTGTAGCTCTACTGTTAACTGTGTCCACAGCTGCTGCAGGTACAGGTTGGCCTGTGTAGCAACCAGAGCATGGGGCTCTTCCTGCTTTTATGATTGGACAATCAGTGATGCCAGAGTTTTAGAACCAAACCAAAACTGTAAACATAAACAATTTGTCCTTTATGTAATATATTTTTTAAATTGTGAATAAATCATCTGTATCATTGTTAGCAATATTTTATTTAAACTTGCAGTTATGATTAGATTTGCAATATTATTAATTTTATTTTTTAAAAATTATAAAATTAATGTACAGTTCACAGTTTACATTTTAAGCATGTGATGGAGCAGTGACACAGAGAAAACAGAAATATTCACTGTTGAACCAATACAAGGAAGCACATGCCTTTCAGATCAGGTCTGTAGAGGTCTAAACTACAGCTGTAGCACAATTTATACATTAAGATTAAGACCATGCGGAGATAGAATATTTTGTTCTCTGTCCTGGACATTAAATCACATAAATAATTGCAGCCTCTGAGATTTGCTAATTGTGATTTTGATTCGATTTCGAATAATTGTGCAGCCCTAAATGTATTATTTGCTAAGCATTACTTCAACATTTAAAAACACCATTGAGTTATAAACATTGTTATTATTGTGTAATTCTTGAGTAATAAGCTCATGTAAATCATTTCAAAAATAAGATAACTCTTAACACTTATCTTACACTATAAAGTGGTAGTTTGGTATAAATTACGGCTTAGTAACCAGTTAATTGGCAATTTACAAAGCATTACTTCAACAATAATAAACACCACTGAGTTATAAACATTGTTATTATTGGGTAACCCATTAATTACCCAATATTGGGTATTGGGTAATTAATGGGTAATTGAGTAATAGGCTCATGTATTTTCATGCAAAATTTTAAACATCAGTGTTAATTCAGGTTCTATAGTCTTTATGAAGTGTTTAGTCACTATTATATTAGTAATAACATATTTATTACTGCTTTACTACTGCTTAATAATGGCGAGTTATTCTAAAGCCCACTTACCCACTTATTTTGTGGCTATGAAAACACAACTAACCACGGGACTTACTAACCTATACTGTACTCCATGGCGGAACAGATACATGAGTCTATATGTCATACAATATTTTTATTTCCAAACAGGAGGGGGTGTGCCAGGTCTTCTTACTCGATGGTTATGTTGTGGTCAGAGCTGGCAACAATGAACTCAAGACTCAGAAGACCTACAACGACGACAGCACTCACTACATCGCACTGTACAACAACATCAACGGGTAATGCTACATACAAACACCTTTTTCTTACATGCTAGAAGTTTAGAAATCAGCTCTAAATCTAGGTTTGATATAATGTATGCTTTTGCTAGTGTAGGTAGTAGGTAGAAAGGTTCTGTAGTGTTAGCTCTAGTCATTGATGGAAGCTTAGAGGAAGACCAAAAAGCAGATTTATGGATGTAGTGAAGTGTGCTAATAAAGTTTTACCCTTATTTCTCCTGTGCAGGATGCGTTTGTACATGGATGACGTGTTGGAGAAGTCCAAGGAGGGCATCAGGATTGACAGAAGCCCAAGCGGTGCTGTCTCTCTGGGAACAACGTATTTGGGAGGGACTCCGGACCAGGGCCTGGCCAACCTCACTGGCTGCATCAGCAACGTCTTTGTCAAGAGGTATGGGGCTAATAAAGTGCTGTAAGTGTAGTGGTTAACACTTTAGAATAACTTACAACTATTAGGCAGTAATAAAGCATTAATAAAAATTAGGGCTGGGAAAATTGTCGCGTTAACGCAGTGCGTTAATTTATTGATTTAATCGCGTTAATTTCAATTGACGCATCGATTAATTTGATCACAACAAAAATATTATGACGACACTGACAGAGGCAGCAACACACCACGGGTTGCGAGCGTAGAAGACGACACATTTCCGTTTCCATCCATCAGGCGCGTTCGAGATGAGCCAGACCTGTGCAGTTTCGATTAGTGTCGGTCTGTGCGCAGTGCTCAGGTTAGATTTGTGTCCGACTTGTTCCTGACTTGCTCTGATGCCACAAGTGCGACGGTCACCGTGAGATCCAAACGAGACCAGCGCCTGAGCCGCCGCAGTTCATCAGGAGCAACTGCGGAGGCTGCACAGCTCAGTGCATGATGGGAAAACGCACACCTGTCAGCGGTGAACGGACAGGTGATTGGATCTGAGTTTAGTGCTGATCAGAAACGTAACGCACGGCACTTCACTGCCCTCCTCTCCTTCTTCCCCCGCCTAAATACAGACTAAAGTTACAGTTTTGACCTGGATAAACCAGCACACGCGAGAAGTGGATTTGGGGCGTGATGGTGCGTGATCTGAGACACAAACTGTCCGACTTCAGTACAGGTGCATTTCCCCTCCTCTCATTGCGGCCGTGCACTCTCGTTCACAATCCAGGCGAGGTGCACTTCATCTGGAACGAGCCTAATGCAACAAGTGAACGAGCTAAAGCAACACGAGTGACCAAAAAGACACATTGCTAAATGGACAATTCTGCTTCAAATCGTCACCAGCAGCAATATAGACAAAACAAAAGTTATGTGCAGTCTATGCAAGGATGAGTTCAGTTACCACTGGAGTAACACAGTTCATAGTATTTACACTGTTGTGAACCACAACAATTGTTATTAATTGAAGAATTAAACTTATTTTTGTTAAAGTTCTAAAAGAGGTTACACATGCTTTTTTAGGTAAGTTTTGTGTATTTGTTGGTTGTACCTTATTTAGGCAAACTTTGTCTGAGTTACAGCTCTCAAAGAGACGATTCATTTATTTTCTTTGCAAGTTTTGTTTGTATTGCACAAGTTTACAGTAAAGTATGTGAAGGTTAATTCAAAATAAATGTTCTAAATTTACAATTTTGTGTTTGTACGTGAATACTATAATTTACTATAATATCATAATACTATTAATCGCGATTCATAACTGGTAGTTATTAATCGCGATTAATTTTTTTCAGATTTGCGATTAATTAGTTAATTTTTTTTTATCGATTCCCGGCCCTAATAAAAATGTAAATACCAGTATTTTATTGAAAAGTTTATAGGTCCTGAATTACCGCTGATGTATATAATTTAGCACTGATTTACATGAGCTTACTACTAAAGAATTCAACATTAATAACATGTTAATTAATATAATTAATTCGGATGCTCTCTTTATAACTCAGTGATATTTATAAATGTTGAAGTAATGCTTTGTAAATAATAAGTTCACTGTCTACTAATACTTAACAAATACTTAATGAAAACTTAACAGTGTGAGTTATAAGTGTTACAGTGTAATCTTATAGTATCACTCCCTCTAGTCAGTCTATATCTAATTATCTTTTTACTGATGGCTCCAATGAAACTTTATTGCAGCTTTAAGAATCTTGAGTTTGGCATGGTTACAGAGATGTCTACAGTACCACTTTGTCACCTTTATAGCCTGCCTGAACTAAAAATAAGTACAAATATAACACAAACTTCAAAGACGATAAAAGGAATATAATGTATAAACATCATGTGAATGTGAGTGAGTGGGGACTACGGATGGAAATTAGCTCTGACAGTTTGACCCATCCTTACAAGGGAAAATGTTATTTTTAATTTGTGTTTTCTACATATTATATTAGCTTTGCTTCTTTTTACTTCACATGCTTTACTGCTTTCATCTATGTTAAGTGCCTCAGCAGAACAAAAACACCAAACAATAGTTCCTACCTGTGAATTTTCAAAATAAGTTTACCAAATGACACATATAATATAATAAACTACATCAATCAAATGTATGGCAGTTAAGGTTGTAGTGATAGTGCTACTAGAGTTGTTACCTTCCACCAGGGTCAAAAAATATTTTTACTCTTTGAGAGTCTTTAAAAGGAACATTTTTTAAAGTAAAGTTTTGTATATTTTCTTTACAATTTTTTTTTTTCTGTTTTCTTAGATTCAAATGTAGTTTTTATATTTATATGTATTAGCTATCTAATCAGAATGGTGAAATTACATGATTAAAAATATTTTTTAGGTACAGGCCAAATAAAGTGAGATAAGACTGCATTTTTGAAAAATATTGTAAGCTCGTTTTTTGTGTATATACATTCTTTTTAATACAGAACAGAAATTATTGTCTGTAGCAACTTTGAGGCTGTTAAAGTCAGCACTTGGGTTTGCTGGACGGAAGCTAATGTGGTAAACAACATGTCCCGAATAGCTGTGGATATGAAGTCTGCTGTAATGTTTTGAACTGATATAACCCAGTGTAACTGGATTTGAAAAATGTCTTTGGACCCCACTGTGGACGAGCACCAGTCTTCTCTTTTCCACCCAGTCCACACTCCTGCCAGTTTTGTTAGCTCCCTCCTGAATTCTGCCCACGCTACCGGGCACGATCCCACGGCCACAGTCACATCACCCGCCCACTGATGAGCTGAGGATTAAACCAAGGATCGCTCAAAATCTGTTTTACAAAAATACTGCACATTGTACATCGAGTGCCCTCTGTAGCCTCACATTGCCCAAATGAACTAGTCCCAGTGGATTTTGTAAATGGCAATCTGTTGTTTGGAGCGAGAAGGTCATCATGGACAAATTCCTCAAATCCCAGAGCAGCAAAATTAAATTAAATCCCATTCCACACATTGGACCCTGGATTACCGTCCTATCTGCTTTTACAAAACCATTAGGGTCTCTCACTGGACGTCAGCGTGACCAATCGGACCCGCACAGGAGATTGGTATTGGTTTCTTAATGGGATAAGTCACCCTGCAGTGTTCAAGGTGAGGTGAAAGAGAGACGTGTTTTTAATGAGCAGTCATTAGGCCATTGAAACACTAAATTGTGGGCCGTCCCCCAAGACGGCTGCTGGTTGAAATATCTGTGCTGATCGGCTTTGTCAGTCCATCAAATATCACAAAGGGATTTTGATATCCAATTGTGTGCTTAAGTTCTTTGTATATGCACAGAAGTGATGCTTAAAGGTACCGGATTATTTCTGCTACTTTTTTACATCTTGAATACTATTTATGGCATGTGAAGGATAACCTGCCAAAGGCCTACTGGATTTCCTGGAGACTCAGTAACTACCGCTACAAGTATCAAAAAATGGCGAAGGTTTTGGCTAAAGACATGGAAGAAGTTAAGCACTCACTGAACTTTATGTCAGAGGAACTAAGTAAGGTGGTGAAGCAGCAGATGGGTTTCCTGGAATTGATTGAAGAGGTACGACAACTATAAGCAGTGATTAAAGACAAGGATAAGAAGATAGAAGAGTTGGAAAGACGAGTGGATGAGCTGGAACAGTATATGAGAATGGAGGATGTGGTAATATCTGGACTGGAGACTACACATCCCACTTATGCACGGATCACTGCAGGAAACTGATGGGGAAGTATAAAATTATTAATGGTTATTGTCTAAATGTGTAAAATTGAGTGATAATGTTTTTCTTTTTTTTTTCTTTTTTATAATTGTTTTTGATGTTTAGCAGGTTTAATCCTGTATACTGTGCATTTCAGGACATAGTGACTTAGCAGATTATATTTACATGGTTTGAACAGGAGAGGCTAAAATAAGCATTTGCTTCAGCCTATTCCTTTTTTGGTTATTTGTGTATTCATTTCATTGTGATTTGTGATAAATTGAAGTGATATATGTGACCAAAATAAACCAATCTATCTATATTGTATGTTGTATTTTATGTATACAATAAATCACATCATATGGCCTTGTCAGTACTTGGTTTTATGATTAATTAAGATTTTAAACTACTGCTAACATATTCAAACAAGATGAATTTTCTGTTTTGAATTCTTAAACACTGTCATAGTTTTAAATCTGTGTTCTTTTCTATATAGGAACACTGGTCCTCAGATGGTGCTGGATCTGCTCAAAGCAAAAGAAAATGTTAACGTCCCGATGAAGTGTCCCGCTGCCAAAAAGCCTCAGCAGATTGTAGCAGCTTCCCCAAAACAGAGCAACAAGCCCAAGGTATGCTGCAAAAACCACCATCTACATACTTTAACTTAAATAAGTAAGCTAAAAGGAAGTGTTTATGTTTTGTATTTTTAGGGTAAGAACAGGAAGCCAACAGGGTCCCGAAGCCGTAACACCAGAGATTCTTGTCAGGCCGAACTGTCAGACGTCGAGGTCGGAGCGACTCACTTCAGCGGATCCACTCACAGTTACCAGAAATACGACTCTCTGCCTCTCAGCTCACTGTGAGTACTGACAAATAAATAGGACATGCTCTACATTTACAACCCTGACTCCAAAAAAAGTTGGGACACTTTGTAAAATGTAAATGAAAACAGCATGCACTAGGACTGGGACGATGCACAATACAGTCACTATAATTTTGTACATGTTTAAATGCAACTAATTCATTAAACTCAACTTGTATCCCTGTTTCCTGGCCATTAAAATGTTTACCCTGTATGTGTTCTAGGCCTCCCATCTCTTTGGCTCTGAGGATAAACTCGTCTGACGGTCTGATCCTCCACGCAGCCGGGGGGCGCCGCAGCAAAACCGTGATGTCTCTGAGCATTTTGGACGGACACCTGCAGCTGCTGTTGGATGGAGGCAAGAAGAAGAAGGTCTCTCTACGCAGCCGCAAGAAGTACAATGACGAGCAGTGGCACACAGTGAGTCACATTACACCACATAGTTATATTTTTCATTTTGCTTCAAGACTTCTTTTTTTTTTACTTTTTGGTGTGTAAAGTCTTGATAGGCCTTAATCCCTTTTGAGTATATGTTAGTAGCTGTTGTTTAAGTATAATGTTTGCTGCTCTGGTGTTTAGACCTTCTTCTCCCGGTTCCTTTCAGGTGTTCATCAAGCGGGAGGGGGATGTGATCAGTCTGGTGGTGGACGGGATCAGCCCTCAGTCCAAGAGGATCCCAGGAGACAGGACTAAACTCTCTGGACCTCTGTACATCGGAGCAGTCCCACCTACACTCACCGTAAGATAAATCCTCACTAAAATACTTAAATACTGAAAGAGAGTATTGTATTGTAGAGCTTGAATTGGCCTTGAGCGAAATACAGAAGCAAATTTATCTCTGACCTGTAATAACTTGTGAATGTATGTGTTTTTTTTCCAGGCTCCAGGCTCGAGTGGGTTTGTGGGCTGTGTCAAAGACCTGAAGTTGAATGAGTCTCCAGCGGGACATCCCATTCAGAGCCAGGGGACAGTGCCCTGTTTCCAGCAGCCTCTTCAGCCCGGGGCCTACTTCTCTGGACAGGGAGGACACATTGCTATAGGTATGGGAAAGCCAACACTTGCTGCTCAATGTTTTTTCTTTCAAAACAACCATGGATCAATAGTGTTGCCGTATAAGAACCTTAAAAATCTATCTGGAACGTTGGAATTTATAGTAATAGGCAGTATATCGTTTTCTCTCCAGATGAGTCCTTGGTTCTTGGAGAGGATTTTAACATCAAGCTGGAGGTCCGTCCAGTCTCCTACTCTGGACTCCTGTTGCATGCTGGGACATCAGCCAACCACTATCTGAGTGTGGTGTTAAACCAGGGAGAGGTACACCTTCAAACTAACCCCACTGTGTCACATTTAATGACACATTTGACCATTATTAAACTACATATCCCATCTGTTTGTAGGTAATGGTTTGGATGAACAGCGGTAAAGGAGACTTCTCTACCTCCTTTTCTCCTGAGGAGCCTCTGTGTAACGGACGCTGGCACACACTCACTGGTAAGTTTGAGCAGCTTTGAAAAGCTAAAAATACAACAGACTATAAAACAGGCTATAACATATAAACATACAGTGGATATAAAAAGTCTACACACCCCTGTTCAAATGCCATGTTTTCATGATGTAGCAAATGACAGCAAGACAAATAATTTCACAACTTTTTCCACCTTTAATGTGACCTATAACCAGTACAATGCAATTGAAAAACAAACTGAAACCTTAAAAAGGGAAAACATATAAAATAAAAAACTTAATATAACCTGGTTGCATAAATATGCACACCATCAAACTAATACTTTGTTGCAGCACCTTTGGCTTTTATTATAACACTCAGTCTTTTTGGGTAGGAGCCTATCTGCGTGGCACATCTTGATGGGGCAATATTTGCCCACTCTTCTTTGCAAAACCGCTCCAAATCTGACAGATTTTGAGGGCATCTCCTGTGCACAGCCCTTTTCAGATCACCCCACAGATGTTCGATGGTATTCAGGTCTGGACTCTGGCTGGGCCATTCCAAAGCCTTAATCTTATTCCGGTGAAGCCATTCTTTTGTAGATTTAGACATGTGCTTTGGGTCATTGTCGTGCTGAAAGATGAAGGTCCTCTTCATCTTCAGCTTTCTGACAGAAGGCTGCAGGTTTTGTGCCAACACTGACTGGTATTTGGAACTGTTCATAATTCCCTCCACCCTGACTAAGGCCCCAGTTCCAGCTGACGAAAAACAGCCCCAAAGCATGATGCTGCCACCACCATGCTTCACTGTAGGTATGGTGTTAATTTGGTGATGTGCAGTCTTGTTTTTGCGCCAAACATACCTTTTAGAATTATGTCCAAAAAGTTCAACCTTGGTTTCATCAGACCATAACACATTTTCCCACATGCATTTTGGAGAGGTCAGATGTCTTTTTGCAAAATGAAGCTGGGCTTGGATGTTTTTCTTTGTCAAATAAGGCTTCCGTCTTGCCACCCTACCCCATAGCCCAGACATATGAAGAAGACGGGAGATCGTTGTCACATGTACTACACAGCCAGTACTTGCCAGAAATTCCTGCAGCTCCTTCAGTGTTGCTGTCGGTCTCTTGGTAGCCTCCCTGACTAGTTTTCTTCTGGTCTTATCATCAATTTTAGACGGACGTCCTGTTCTTGGTAATGTCACTGTTGTGCCATATTTTCTCCATTTGATGATGATGGTCTTCACTGTGTTCCATGGTATATTTAATTCCTTGGAAATTCTTTTGTAGCCTTCACCTGACTGATACCTTTGAATAATGAGATCCCTCTGATACTTTGGAAGCTCTTTGCGGACCATGGCTTGCGCTGGAAGATGTGGCTACAAAAATGTCAGGAAAATCCTTCTGAACAGCTGAATGTTATTTGGGGTTGATCAGAGAGGACTTAAATGGTGACAGGTGTGTGCTGACTCCAGTTTTACATCAGTTTGAATGTAATTGGTTAAATCTGAACACAGCCACATCTCCAGTTATAAAAAGGTGTGCACACTTATGCAACCACATTATCTCAGTTGTTTATTTTTACATCATCTCCTTGAAAGATTTCTGTTTGTTTTTCAGTTGTGCTGTACAGGTTATGGGTCACATGAAAGGTGGAAAAAGTTGTGAAATTATTTAGCTTGATGTAATATTTTTACATCACTAAAACGTGGCATTTGAACAGGGGTGTGTAGACTTTTTATGTCCACTGTATATATGAAAGAACAGTTGTTCCCAGCATTTTAAAAGTTTGCCCATAAAGTTTTTTTTTTGTTTCTGAGAAAGTTTCATTATCTAATAGCACAGTTACAAGTTCATATAGAATCAGTCAATCTTTATTTCAGATTCATAATTTGTCCATGTAAAAAAGTAGACAGAAACAACAACAAACAGACAATACAAAAAAAGAGTACAAATAACATGTATAGTCCATACAAGCAGAGTCCAGAGTTGTACTGGACACTGCTCTCCTTAAGCATTATTAAATCCATAATACATTCATAGAGAGAGGTCTTGAGTTGAGAACACTCTCAATAGCTGTTGTTCTATACCAGGAATAATTCCTGCCAGTAGAGAAAGTGGCTATTGCAGCACTGCCGATGTCTGCTTACACATTTAAACAGCAAAGTTTAATGTATACTCTTTGGTGTGATGTAATGAAATATCTTGCACTGGCAAATTGGTCTATTTTCTATGAAAGACAGCTACACTGCAGATGGGATGAGGGGTAGGGTGGGTGACAGAAAAAACATTTTAGAATCTGACCACAAATGTATTCTTGTTTTTCAGTGGTGAAGAAGAACAACGTCCTGACCCTCCAGGTGGACTCAGCCTCAGAGCAGAGCGTCGGCCCCAAACACAGGCTCTCCCCTGGGGTTAAAGAGACTGTGTACCTGGGAGGAGTACCTGGTAAGGACAAACACACTTTTCACTGATACGCTCTGTGATGTGTCTATGGAAACTCTCCAGGCTAAAGTCTAAATCACAACAAACAAGGTTAAAAAGAGGTGACCTGGACTCACCTGTAGGCCTGAGGGAAACAATTTTTTAAGTGATTTCTAACTCCTTTGTCTCTCCTCTAGGTGGCGTCACAGTGCCTAACCTCCCTGCAAACCTGCCTTCGTTCCAGGGCTGCATCCGTTTGGCCTCGGTGAACCATCGGGCGGCCGTATTGTCCAAACCTCTGGCGGTGCACGGTGCGGTTGGGACACAGGGCTGTCCTAACATGTAGTTCCTCCCATCCCATTCATATCTCACATTCCCAAATTAAAACATGGTGGTGGGTGTCCAGTTACTGTAGCTAATTTAAATATATATTTTAATATTTATTATTTTCATCAAGAAGAAGTGTATATTTTATATTTCCGTAATGTTTTTGCATACATACTAGTTTTGTTAAATGTTCTACAGGGTGCTACTACAGTGATCTGCTCATAGATGCACTGATGTAAAATATATTCAGTTATACAGCAAACCATGTGTAGATTTTTGTAAATACATTGAAAAATTTGATTTTTTGTAAACAATATTATGGGTTTCTGCAAATTTAAACATTTTAGACCTGATGCTATTGTAAATGCAAGTTAGCATTATTCTTTTCACATTACTTTAGCAACGTTTGAGTTCAAAATAGATGTGTTTTCATAATTTCAAAAATGATTTGATATATTTTTTAATCTGTTGAAGTGTAGACTGTTTTAAATTGCCAGTTTAGTCCCATAGGTTTATCTGATAGTTGCCCAGAGAGGACAAACTGAGCACTGCAGGAGGGAAAGCACACTTATTTTTCAATGAGCACAAATTCTCAAGATTTATTAACTAAATCATTTTGTTTTTGTTTGTTTTTTCTTAGTAAAATTACAGGCCCATTTCTATTTGGATTTGTTGCTACCTTAGCTGTGTATAAGGTCTAAAGGAATGTGCTGCATGGAATTGCAATATGCCCTTTGGCCACCAGATATCACCAAAAAGACCAAAACTTAACACTATTTTAAATTTTCAAATTCCCAAAGATTCGATGGTAGACTACTACTGGACAAAAATCAGCAGAAACCTAACCAACATTTATGATTTTACCTTAAGTGTAAACTTGGGCACTCATATTTGTAGTAATATGTTGTTTTTGGTGCATCTCTAGTGGAGGATGTAAAAATACCTACTGAGTCATGACACTGTGAACACTGCATGGACAGAGCAATAAAAACAGTGTAGTGTAAACAAAAGCTGGGGCATTTTGGGAACAGCCTCAAAATAGATTTAAATGTAGACAGACTTTCTCTGCTTGATAGGTAGTCCTCAAGCTGCGTTCACACTGGGGTCAAAAGTGGCCCAGATTTGAATATAATTTTTTTTTTTTTTTTTTTAGATGTAGAGGTGGAAAGTAACTAAGTAATTTCACTACTTTTTTGTGTGTGGTAGTTGTAGCAGTAGTAATAGTACATTGTACAACTTAAAAACATCTTAGTAATTTATACTTAAGCCTTATGTACCCCTGGGGATGTTTTCAGTTACTAGAGGTAATTTTTCACTCTTCTTTTGGCCATAACTTCCACTGTATTTGAGTAAATTGAATGATTTTTGGTGACGAACCCTAATTTGACCTACAGTTTGGAAATATGATTTTAAAACTTTTCTCTAGGTCAATAATACACTGTGGGCAAATTTACTACCCTTATGTACTCTTGGTGGATGAAAACATCCACTCATTTCAAGTTCTGTAAAAATGCATCAGATAGATTTTTTTAAACTTTTTTTTACTTGAATCTGTTAATCTATCTCAATTCTGCTCAAAACTACTAAATCTGAAGAACAAAAATCCAAGATTGTATGTTTATTTACCAGTTAAATAATCAAAGTCACTGAGATGGAAAAATCACACACAAAATGGCCTATTTTCAATATAAAATGTGATTGTGAGCTGGATTTGTTTTTACCTTTTATCACAGTCTGGGACAGGTCAAACATTAGTAACAACCCTGACCCTTACCCTCTTCTCAACAGGAGAAACCATCAACAATAAAAAAAAAATATGATTTTATAGGGTCATAGCAGTGCAATCAAAAAACGTTGTAATGGAAGTCAATGGGGCAAAAACAGCCACTAAGAGTACGTACCAAACGCAGCAAACTCTCGCAGGGAACTCACGAGAACTTAATGGTAAACAAACATGGAGCTACCTGGGTCGCTGTTGGCGATGTGTGCGTAGCTATTTGTTTGGAAAAAAGGAAAAGAAAAAACTGCTATGTAACCAGGTTGGCTTGGGTAGCGCTCAACTTTCTTCGGTGTTTGCCATGGTTGTTTATGTTTTCTTGTTCAAATTTCCGCTTATATTTTCCTGGCGATTCCTGTTGTTTCGTCTTCATTCTCTGATGGTATTTCTTGTGTCCCATCAACTGTTTTTCATTGGCCCCTGGACACCATGAATTCCAAGTTAGATCTGTAAACAGCCCACACTACAGGAGTGTGCGTCCAGAGTCGGCTTTAAAACTCAAACATGTTTGATTGCTTGTGACTGACGTCAGGCCGGGTTTTTGCGCCGATTCGAGTCTTTGAATACACGGATTTCAGGGCCAACTGGTGATTACGATTCCCTACAACTAGTGTTGACTGGTATAGACTCGACGCAACTGTGAATCGGGGAAAAAAATCGTGTAGTGTGTCCCCAGCTTAAGGTAACGAAAGGGTAGCATTTTCTAAGGCTACACAAGGCTTAAGTAAACTTTACATTCAACACTTTTTATTTACTTGATAGTACTAACAAAATTCAAACTTTTTGCCTCAGTGTAAATGCAACCTTTGACACTATATTAAGGGGAAGTGCTTTGTAAATAATGAATTTCAATGTTTTTGAGGCTCAATTATGTTAAACTTTAATGGGAACTTCTATTACTACTACTGTCTACCATCTAACATGAAAATGATTGTACTAGAACTGTCCCATTTATCTGCTCTTGCTCCCTAAGCAGTACTCTAACTTGTAAACCAAATTTGAGTGTGAACATTTCTTCTATGTACTGCACTATAACCACTCACAGTTAAAATAAGCTGCCGCTCCCCCCACTCCTCTACCCCACGTGTTGTAAATGTGTTTTCAAATAAAAGTGTTTTCATATAAAACTTGTTTGTCCTTTTCCACTGAGTGATGGATCAAGTAGGCTTGGGCAATATACATTTTGTTTTTGTTTTTTTTGTATATGAATTTGGGGATGTGTGCTTTCCAAGTGCTCCCCAAGTAGTTACAAATAACAGATGCCATTTTTTTCTACCAATTTTATTATGAAGTGAATCAGAATACCCCGTCAATTTCAGCAACAGATGAAGGCTCAGAGTGAACAGAAATACTGGAACAGTCAAATTAAGGCTCAAATTGAACATAATGCTAAATGTTAGAAGCTTAATTTCTCTACTGGAACAAACAAACTGGACACAAAAGCAGGTAGAGCTACAGGAAATGGTCAAACGTAACAGCTGCTACAGTTTGTCCTGAGTTGGAGGAAGTTGCCATTGGTGTCAAGTGATTTAAGGCAACATTGAGAAAACAGGTTTAATAAAGTAGTAATGCTTTTAAAGTGGGATTTTTAGGGATGAATGTATGTGGTGCCCGTCACAATTTAAACAAATAAATGCTGAAATATTTTGCTCTGTAATATTCAAATTTCATGACATGCAAGTATTTTCTTGGATTTTGAGAGAAATCTCTATGTTGCACAACATAGAGACAGTACACAGTATGTACTACTCCAAGACAAGCCAGCTCTCAGGTACTCTCGTTTATAGACAAGTACCACATACAGTCATCCTGAGAAAATCCTACTTTAAATGAATCACAGATTTACTTAAGGCTTGGTACAGACAGGTCTAATCCAGGGCCATGTCTTCATCATCGTTTTTCTTGTCTTTGGGGTCTCCTTTGCTGCCCTGCATGGCTCTGGCAAACGCCTCCACATCTGAGAACAAAGAAGTAGTGAGGTAGTAATATTATACATACAGTATTTAACCCTCTGATAACATTTAAAAAAATACTTGTGCCATTAGTGTCCAAAATGCTTCCCGGTCTATTTTACAATTTAAACTGCAAAGTGGATCATTTGGACTGAAGATATTTAAGCCTTACATATTTCAATAGTATACAACTAAATTGATTTTGATGCATTATTGTGTTTTGAGCAGTACCAGTGTATGTAAAAATGTAACACTATTAACTGTGTCCAAAACAGTTCCCAGTGCCAACATTTTTTCCACTTCAGACCTTTTATCAGCGTCTCTCCTGACTACTTGCCAATTGTTGCAAAAGTGTCCCATATTTTACCAAGAGATTTGGCTGTGTGCATGAACGTGAAGGTTTGGTGACTTTGAAAAATGTACATACACCAAAAAATATGTTCTGGAACACATTCACACCACTGCTCTAATGCAACACCAACACATCCAGACCATTAAAGTTGTTATCATGTATGTAATTGTCCTGCAGTAACCAGGAATGGACCAGGAGAGCGCCACTAAGACATCTTGGAAAAGAGTCCTGGTGCCCCCTAGAGGCCAAAACATCTCAATTATTTTTTCAACCCAGAAGCTCAGATTTACACAGTAGTTATAGGTTTCACATTATATGATGTCTAAATTAAATCAGAGTTTTACAATTGCACTAAATGGTGAATTAACAATTGTGGGGTAGCAGTAGCTCAGTTGGTATAGATGTTTGCCCACTAACCTCAAGGTTGGCGGTTCAAGCCCCGCCACAGGCATTGCATACTGTCATTGTCTCCTTGGGCAATACACTTCACCCACCTTGCCTGTATGACTGTGTTAGTGTGACTGTGTCTGGTCATAGGTGCAAAACACTTCCATCAGTCTGCCCCAGGGCAGCTGTGGTTACAGAAGTAGTTCACCACCACCGAGTGTGACTCAGGAGTGAATGAATAATGCACCAAATTGCAAAGTGACTTACAATCTTGAGAAGCTTGTAAAGCGCAATATAAATCCAATCCAATATTATAAATTATGATTATAAGTAACTGAATAAAAAAATGTAAACTAGTTTTGTATTAATTCCATAATAGCCTTAGTACTACCATTAACTATTGTATTGTAACTAGTAAAACAATGTCTGACCACTGTGTCAGTAACTTTTAATGCATTGAACCTTTTCCACTAATTTCCATTAGGGGTTGCCGGGAAACTATGCCTATTCATTCAGCAAGGGAACTTTTTGATTATCCTTAGATTCCTTTTACTGTAAATGATAACTCCATTATTACTTGTAGGACAAAGGTGACATGTGGCACAGGTTACAGTAAATAGTGGTTGATTTTTTCTGTCAAACCACTCTAACTCTGAACTAGAAATTTCGACTATAAAAAAGTTAGCCTATATGTTCACTTTATTTGTATTTTGCTATTGTGAATTGATTCATTAAACAAAATTGTGAAGAAACTTTAAAATTCAATGTAAAAAGCCTCTGACCTCCTTTGTTGGCGGCGTCCACAGCTTCAGGGGGGAGCCCAAACTGGCTCATGAGGGGTCCCAGCTGTCCGGAGGCTAGAGCACTGCTGAACATGCTCATGGACTGGACAGGACAGGCACAGTCAGCCAATACTATCAATAATATGTATCCCATATGTCAGTGTAAGGGGAATGGTACCTGTTGGAACTGGGGGGAGGTCAGTGTGTTCTGGATCTCCTCTGCGCTCTGGGGCAGACTCTCTCCACTTGGGAGGAAAGGCATCAGTCTCTGCTGGACCTCAGGGTTGGCCAGGATCGGAGCCATCATCTCTGGGGTGCACACAGTCGCCAGGTCCACTGGGGAAAGGGGGGGCAACACAGAGGGAGAGGGTTTCAACAACCTACAGTATGAGCTTTTATTTTTAAATGAACAGATTATACAGAGCTGGGTGGCATTATGATATGACTGTATACCAGGGTAAATATCACTTCTAATACTGGGTTTAAATCCTCTGTGGAAAGGGCAAACTTTATATTCATTACCTGAAACATGTAGCAATGCTCACATCAATATAAAGGTGACTGGTAAAAATATTATTGTGTAATATAAGCATTTTTTTCCCAATGAGAGCAATACCATCAAAAATCTTGATGAATGAATGAATTGTGCTCTCCATGTGATGTCTTAGATCATATCTTGTTAAAGCAGCCACTCTGTCTGAGGCTCTATGCACATGAAGAAGAAAACATTTTCTGTAAAAGCGGCACCATCTCACCTGTGTTTGTCTACATGGTTCCCCACAAAAAGCACAGAAAACTCTGTAATACATTTACCAGGCCTGTTAGTGGAGCTGTAATGCTGCCACAGAAACACCAAAAACATACAAGAACACACAGGGCATGCACTGAAAACCCATGCAATTATAAACAAAAAAACATGGAGGTGAAAATGAATGGTGAGCTACAAAGGGAACCTTAGTCTGTAGTGAGTGGAGCAGAAGATTCTGCTGTAAGACACAATTGTTGTTGATGTGTGAGTTTAGTGAATGCAGGTTAAGGGGAGAGGTGGGGCTGTAAATACAGAACATTTTTGAACTCTTTACACTCTGGGACTCTAAAATGATTGTATTCAGACTCCCATAAACTTTTGCGAATACACCATAGACCACTGCTGATTAAAGGACAATCAATGATTTTGACTGGTGTTCTCATGTGCTAAGGAAGCAGTCAATTGCTGGTTTAGAGCATTAATAGTAGTTTCCTGCTGTTTTCAGTGTGGCCAAAGAAGCACAGCACAGAGTGCAGTGCTGGAGTTCGTGTCCAGTGAAACAAAAAAGAAAGATTTCTTTGGTCACACAAGTCTACAATCCTATAGAGCTTTGCACGGCCATGGTAGTTGCCCCTAGTAGTTTAAAAGGGTAAATAAAGCGGAGCAGAGAGGAACGCAGAGGAGAGAGACGTGACATGTTGGAGAATACTGTTGCTCTGTGTTGTGACCAGTTTCAAATGAACTGATTCTGTCATGTCTTTAGAAATGTGCACGTCTAGAACCTCTTTGCACAAACAACAGTTGTAGTTACATTTACAAAATACATTTTAACTCAAATTTAAAAGCCATTTTAGCTTCAATTAAATGGATAGACAATGCCGCCCAACAGTATAGAGGAGTTTACCCACGGTCCAACTCCAAATGTGGTAAATGTAAGAATAAACAGTGGTTGGCCCAGACAGCAGTTCTTCACCTGTCTCTCACCTGCAGATCCCTGAGCAGCTGCTGGGACGTTCATTGTGGCCAAAATGCTCTGGAGGTCACTGAGTTGAATGGGCTGATGAGAGGGACTGCCCACAGAGGCAGGGGCCACAGGGGGCGCTGCTGAGGCTAAGGGGTAGGACACAGGCCAGAGGTTAGTTCTGAAAAATATTACTGCTACGTTTATGAAGTTAACATGATATTAATATAGGATAAACTGTCAGGGGCCAGTATTGGGGTGTGGACAATCAGAGCTGTTTCCAGGCCTCGGGGTGAAAGACACTGCCCTTCTCTGTAGTCACAGTGCATCAGTAGAGGAGCTGGGTGGGCAGTGTCTGGCTCTTTACTTACGGTGATCACTCACTCTCATCTCTCACCGCCAGTGAGAGAGGACACCAGTGGGGTTGGCACAAGCATCACTCCAAACAGACAGAAAATAACTAACTGAAAATGTTCAGTAAATGTGGACAAACAAGTGAGTGAGCAGTTAGTAGCAATAGCAAAGCAGCTACATTTCTAAGGAGCACTGCTATGGTCCTGAGTGGGACTCTGTTTGGAGTCTAAACCATCACTGCTGCAGCCACACACAGTTTCAACCTGAGGTCTATGGGCCAAGCTCAGTGCAGTAAATGACTTAAGGTACTTTTCCACTGGATGGTACAGCACGGGTCATGTCTGTATGGAACAATTTGGTACAGGTAAATCCAAAACCTGCTTGTGTTTCCATTACTCTGGGTCCAGGAGACTGGCGTCTGTTACAGAAACACTGACTCCACACAAGAGCAACTAAGGTTGTGTTAGTAACAGGAGATAAACAAAAAAAAAAAACTTGTTTGAAGCGGACTTTTAAAAAATTAAGGAGGTGGCAGTATTTCATATAAATATGAGCATAAATCCTGGTGTGTGTCAGTGAGGCTGGGCTAAACAGGTGATGACTTCAAGCTTACCACCAGCTTTCTGTGCATTCAATTCTCTTCTCTGCACCACTTTAGCACATTTTAACCACTGAACATATAACCACATGAGTTTAACTAGTGTTTATTCCAACCTGAATTATAAATTAAATGTTCTGATTCTCAAGAGCTGTACTTCAAACTGGAAACAGCTGTCGCTAATACACGCTAGCTTTATTTTTCAAAAATGTCAACATAACATTTAACTTGTCCTCTCTTGAAATACTGCCCAACCTGCGCTGTACCACCCCAGTGGAAATGCGCCTTTATATTATCTGTGGCTCCAAGTTATAGTTGAAAATGCAAACAGGCAAAACAAATTGGACTTTTTGATGCAAAATGTGCACCTCTGAGGAAACACAATGCTCTTGATCTGGATCTGCAGTTGGGGGATGGTATGGGGATGGAGCCTGGCTCCTGGGACAGCTTCAAGACAGACTAGAAAAGTTAGTCTGCCCTGCTGAGCGTGCAAGCATACCTGGTGTGGAGGGAGTAGCGCCCCCAGTGGTTGCAGCAGGAGCAGCAGCAGCAGGAGTCACAGCAGGCGTCACAGCAGGAGTCACAGCAGGGGTCACAGTGGGGGCGGCCTGAGAGGAGCTGAGCCTGGGGGCCGCTGTGGAGGACGGGGTGGCAGCGGCAGACTGACTACGAGAACTGGACACAAAGACAGAGGGAGTTATCAAACTTTATGATGCTTTGCCATTTTTTGTATTCTGCCACAACTACAGACATCTAAGTGGCTTTATCACTGACCTGGAGGAGGAGCTGCTGGTCGCTGGTCCACCACTGCCCAAAAGGTTAGCAAGTCCTGGTCCAGCTAAAGCTCCCAGACCTCAATGAACACATGTCACAATAAGGTCACATGAGCAGAGAAACAAACAAACAAACTGACCTGAAATATGCTACCCATTTTTTTACTGACAGAAATGACGCAGTAGGGCTGGGCGACATGGCCAAAGATTTTCTACTTTTTTTTTTCCATTTTTATCTGATTTAGAATTGTTATTTACATTTTTTTCTCTTGCCATCTGAAAAAAACTATCAAATTTAGGGTTGATCTTTTTAATACGAGGATTACATAGCCATGTTTTTATGCTAATTGCCAACACAAGATAACAGCAAAGCAGTATAACTTACTCTCACAGTGACATCAGCAAAGACAAATCTTTTAGTGTCAGCTCTTTCTGCTTCTGAAGACCTGGACTATTTTAATTTATACACCATACAAAGGCATACATACATAAACAACGTATGCAAGTTAGCACTGCTGCTGCACTTCTCATACTACTCTGTAGTCACCTAAACAAAGTCATTACAGAGGTAATACAAATACTCTATTATTAGTGTTTTTAGTCTACAGAGTGAGTATTTAGGCTGCTTTGGGAACTAACAGTAGCATAAGCCACAATTCAGTAGGGAGTGCAGTGCTTGGAGGACACTATTCCCCTAAACTCGATTTTATGATAGGACCATTTTTCAAATTATTAATTATTATAAAATTTGATTTATCACACAGCCCTGCAATAGAGTAAAGTTTAATACCATACTTTTCTATTCTCAACCAACATCAAAATTCTAATTTTCAACCAAATATTGTTTTAATACAAGAGATGAAACAGATTTTTACATAAAGGTCATGGTAAAACACTGAAAAATCTGACAAAGGCTGGTCACAAAAAAGTGTTGAGAACCACCATTTAAAAATAGTTCTCCCCTCGATCTGTATTATGGACAAAACACAAAAACAGATCTGTTGTGGATTTTCGAGAAAGATAAACTGAATTAGGTTGGGTAAGGTAAGGAAATGCCGCTCACCCAGCCCTCCCAGTCCAGTCGGTCCAATGAGCTGCATGAGTTGGTTGTGACTCATGTTTCCCAGCAGGTTCTGGAGCCCTCCCTCTCCTCCCAGGGCGGACAGCTCGTGACCGCTGCCTCCACCACTGCCAGGGGCTCCGGGAATGGGAGGGTTGTTCAGATACTCGTTGACTTTGCGACAGTATTCTTCATCCTTATCAGTCTTTGGTTCCTAGATAGAAGAGAAGATGTAATCCATTATTCATATAATTCTATTTTCAGGCAAAACTGTTTGACTAAACCCAAATATGAATCACTGTTATAGGTAACTATTTCATTAAGAGTTTTTTCTTGAATAATTGGCAGCCGCCTTGGTAAAACTGGCCCCCGCCGTGACTAACGATGCCCCAGCTGATTGAACTGACATCCAAAAGTGCCATATCAGACATGATATAAACAAGACACCATCAATGGCTGATAGAAAATAATGGCAAGAGTGTTGCTGTTTTAGGAACAAGAGGATAAAACCCTGGTGTCGAAGTCCACTTTACTGCTGTGAGCACTATTTCTGCTCAACCACAGCCCTGCGGGATCCTGCAGAGAAAGTGAAACTAACCCTGTGCGTCTGTACCGCTGTCCCGCTTGCTCTCTTCTTCATTTGTCCCATAGCCACGGTTTCAGGAAAGGCAGCTGCAGACTATCAGCACGCCTCATTAAAAACCATGATTAGAGACGTAGTGACCAACACGTGTTGACTCGTTTAGTGGCAACGGTCGCTTGCTCTCTCTCTTAAGGTGCTTACATGGCGTTACCAAGGGCTCCCCTCGTGTGCATACTTCTGTATCGGAGGCTGAGCAGTTTAACATATTTAACATTAAACAACCACATACGTCACCTTTAGAGGTGAAGATAAAGTAGAAACAGCAGCAGTCTGTTTTAGCACAGAGGCTAAGCTTCAGACAGAGGGAGAGGATGCTAGGATTACTGACTGTTAAGGTTTGTCTATAACCTAAGGCCCACGGACCAAAACCAGTCCAATTTGGTCCTCTCATAAATAATACTTTGGTTTACATCTGGACCTTTGAGGTTATTATTTTTATAATAAAAATATAAAAGAAATAATAGAATAAATTAAAGCATCAATATTAAATAAATGAAATATTAATATATGCCTCGGCACTGGTCCACGCGTTACACCCAGTGTACAAGCTAACATTTTGGCTGACAAATTTTCTGGGGGAGACCTTGCACCTGCTTTGCCTGGAAATTCCAGACTCACCGCTGTACCAGCAGATGAATCTGGTCGCCTTAGAATCAATTCGATTTCTAGGGCGGAGCAAACCCGAATTAACGGACAGCGGAGTTAGCCAATCAGAAAATGGTGGACGTGACATTAACAAAGCAACAAGAAAGTGAGAAAGTAAACAAACGGAGTAGTGAAGCCACGAGGGAGGAACGAGGGAGTTATTTCAACATTACTGTACCATACCACTGAATGAAACAAACTCTCGGCTCCTCGGTGCGCCATCTTGATTGTTGTCGGCGAGGATACGCGTACGAGTGACACTGCTCGCAAAGAACACAGGACTTAAATAAACCAATCAAAATGCACGGTACGGTTTGGATTTGAGTAAACCACTGCGGACGGCATGGTGACCAGACTGATATTTCTCTGTAGAATAACACAGAGACATATCAGTCTGGATTTTCCAGGCAAGCACCTTCTTGGGTTATCCTCTATTTTCTGGCGCTGAGTTTCTAGGGCTTCAGATTCCTCAGTTCCAAGAACTTTCCCCTCTCCCACGAACTGCCACCCACTCCAAGAAGCACTGACCAATCATCAAGCCATTTACATTAAGTCTGCTCCCATTTTTTTAATAATATAAAAGGGCATCAGACAAGAAGTTTAAGGAAATAAAAAGCTATTTCTGTTCAAAAGACAATGCAAAGCTGTCCTAGAAGTGACCAAGATTGGTTTAAAAAGATAAATAAAAGCATAATATAGCCCCTTTAATCTATTCTTTCAATGGATTGCTTAAAGGGGCTATCTCTCACTGGCTTTCATCATTCCTATTTGATACAAGCTCCCTTTGAATGTTAAAGTGTTTCTGACAAAGTTGATGCGATTGTTTTTGTAAGTGTCTGCTATTCTGACCTGCATCCAGAAGAACAGCCTCTTGGAGCCAGCCTTGAACTTGAGCACATAAACTCGCCCGGTAGTGCACTGGGACACTCTTTTAAACTCACAGTCATCAGGGAAGATAATCAGATCCTGAAACACAAAAAAACATCATTCATACAACAGTCATGGGCAACATCTTAATAACACAGTAAGTGACAAAACAACTACTTACATCATCTACGTTTCCAGTGGTCCTGTCTTTCCAGCAGAAGTGGATCAGGGAGTCGTCTGATTGCTGAATATAGACCATTCCTTTGCGTTTGTCCGGGGTGACTACGTTTCCCTTCAGGGTCATTTTTCCAGCTCGAAACTCCACCAGGTATTTACTAGAGCTGCCCCTGGATCCACTCACCAAACTGGGGAAGAGAGCGCCAGACGACATCGTTGTATGAGCTGGAACTAGCGCTGGAAAATATAAAAAAAAAAAATACCAAATTACTTTTTGAGGTGTAACTGCACAATGATCAAGATTAAGTCCAAATCAAGTAACCTGAAGAAGAGGCCAAACAATTACATTTCCCATCAGCAATTAATAATGTAACACTAAATTAACTTAATGATACAGTATTGCACAAAAAAAAAAAAAAAAAAAAAGTTAGAGGACACCTTTAATAACATTAGTTGGAGCTTTCTTGCTTTTCCAGTTTGTAAAAAAGGTTAAAATAAAAGAGGTTAAACAGGAAGGTCAGCTGGACAAGGTTTGTTTTTAGAAATTGTTTCACCCTAACTCTGAAGAAATTATTTAGCCCTTCAGAGTAAAGGTGAAACAAACCTTGTACAGATGACCTCCTTGTTTAACCTCTTTTATGTTAACTTTTTTTTAACTGTTTTTTCCTGGATGACTGAGAACCTACACCAGACGGCTGCAACCTATGTTTTAAGAGCCACATGAGGCTCTTTAGACCTCCTCTTGTAGCTGCTTGGTGATCTGACATCTGGTTATAAAAGTAAAACAGTCAGTGCAATAATTAACACAGTTCATTGTTAGTTTTCAAATATTAATAACCATCCATATGATATATTTAAGTTTAGTGTTAAGACACTTTTGTGCATGAAAATTGGTTGCGGCTCTTTGCAGATTCAAATTTTGTATTTTTGAGAACAACTGGCTCTTTGGATCCCAAAGGTTGTAGACCCTTGACCTACACAGACGTTTTCCAGTCTGGTTTGGACATGTACGCATCTATGAACCCTCTCTTAGCTCTAAAACAATGATCCGCTACTTTAAAGCTTTTTTCCCAGTAAATATATAGAACTTACTTATCATTATAAAATAACTTATAAATATCTAAATTATAGAACTTGAAAAAGTTATTAAGTGGTATTTACTGGAATAAATACAAATTTTATTATTATAAAACTAAATTAATAAAGAATGCATATGTATAAAAGGTTTAAAAGTGGCTTTGATAGTGTATATTTACTAATTTACATATTAACTGCAATTTATCATGCTAGACTAAGATTATGTTGTAAGTTTATTGAAAATGTTAGACCTAAATGCACAAAATTAAAAAAAAAAACATGAAATGTAATTTAATATGGCCTTGATTTTGACAGCAACAAATTTAATACATTTTTTATACTTTTCCAAACCTGAGAAACCATTTAAAACGGCGCTATGTATTTAAAAAAAAAACGAAATTTTACTGGGTAGAAAGACAAGTTCACATGTTGAGACAAAAAACAGCATTTGCCCTGGAGCCAAAAGTTGTTTTTCGTTTAAGCTACAGACAACTTACGCATTTGACAGATGAAGAGACAAATTTGTAAGACGTCTAGTTAATAACTATTTACTTTTGTCAGGTAGTTTTGCCACTTTACAAACGCAAAGCACAAAACCTGCGGCTGCTAGCCCTGATGCTAACGTTAGCCCGTGACTTGGCTAAAACAAAAAACGACCGAAGAAGATACAATTTGGTGAGTTTACCGGCTAAAATCAACCAAAGTAATCAATTTAACACGTTTTAGCAGTGCAGCCATTTCTACAACTCATAGACAAAGACGGAAGATATGGTAAAATAACACAAAGTGCATTTTTTTACCTCAAAGTTACACTAACAACTTTCTCCTTCGTCACCGAACTTAGAAGTAACCGGAAGTGACGTGTAAGGTATTTCTTCTTCGGTTGTTTTTGGGCGTTCCATAGTTTAAAGGAGCATTACTGGATCTCAAGACTGCAGAATACATTTATGTTGATTACTTAAACCAGATTCTCCAATCAAATTCACGTTTTGTCTTTGTAAAAAAAAAAAAAAAAAAAAAAAAAAAAGGTTTAAAACATGCTGAAAATCAGTGGTGGAAAGTAACTAGGTACTTTTATCAAAGAAAATGTTGCCTACTCACTGGTTATATTTTCTAGAACAGAGGTTCTCAAACTTTTTTGGGGCCAGGAACCCCTTACAGGAGAGAAAAAATCCCAAGGACCCCGTTTCTAGTATCCTCCGCTCCAATCAATGTGATTTACTGCGTCACAATCATCAGGAGTTTAAAACGTTCTAAAACCAAATGAAAGTAAAAGCTATTTGCGCGGAATGTTTATTTTATTTTATTATTAGTGGTTCCCATTAACATTAATGAATGTTTAAAATTATATACCATAACAAAATTAATGATTATAAATTATGAAATTATGAAATTATATATATATATATATATATATATATATATATATATATATATATATATATATATATATATATATATATATATATATATATATATATATGCAAAATAAGAAGGCATAACTAATGAAACTATTATTTAATGTCAATATCATAAACTTTCCATTATTATAAATGTAGTAATAACATTACCCTTTATAACAAACATGTACAGTATATTTTAAACATTAAAGGAATTCCAAAATTGCTGTATACAGTATTAGTGAAGTACTATTTAGTAGTAGTAGTAGACTAAACCAGTAGTGGTTAGCATGTTCTCCCTGTGTTACTGTGGGCTCTCTCCTCTTCCTCATATCGTCCAAAGATGTGCATGCTGATGAATCTAAATTGCCCCTAGTGAGTGAATGTGAGAGTGAATGGTATATGTCTCAAAATGTCTGTGACTAATCATTGCCCAGGTTGTACCCCACCTAAAGCCCATAGTTTTTTGGATGGGCTCTAGCCTCTGTCCCCTATAGCAGTAATAAATGAAAAAAAAATGAAATGAAAGAATTGTATTTTACTTTGCTAATCTGTATCTTTTAAAAATGTGCAGATTTGTGCAGCAGACTTGTTGTTTTTCAGACAGTGGACATTTACATGGTGATTTGCCTCTGTTCTGCTGTGGTCAACAATAATCCTGTCAAAACACTGGAGCTCAGGTGGACTCAGGCAAATGTCTTTAGCAAAATACGCCTCAAATATCAACAACATGCAAATACAGGCTCCACTGTGGTCTATGGAGTGGTTAACATTTAACAAGACCCAAAAAAACATTGTTATCAATATAAAAATGTGAGCAGTCTGTTGGTTGTTAACAATGAATGAATGGCTCCAGATAATACAAAGTGGCTAATTCAGCAATGGCTACATCTTGTTACTCTGAGAAACAGCCCAAAAAGGAGGCAAAGTGGTCCAGCCGGGTTATTATCTACTCTACACAGTACATTTACAGTGTTAAACCAGCCGACCCGGCCCCATTACAAATTTTAAGCTTCCCCTGTTTGAAAGAGCAGCCGCCATTGACACAAACTCAATATATAGTTGTATAACATGGTCCAGTCCTAATCAGTCATAGTCCACCCATGACTCTAAGGAACAGTGACACACATGACTTCTGCATCAACTGGACATACTTTTTTTTTTTTTTTTTTTGTATACAAAAAAGAAAGAACAAAGAAAGAAGACAACAACAAAAACTGAACTTATTACAGTAAGTTATGTGTGTATAAAAATAACAGATTCTCCAGTTGCTACCAGGTCCCCCATGGGGCCAAGACTCACCTACAAAAGAGATTCTGAATCTCAGTAGGAAATTCCTGGTCAGATAAAATAAAATCTACACTGAGAATATATAATATATATATATATATAATCTACTTCTGAATATAAAGAAGAGAACATCCCTATTTCCACAATGTTGATGTCACTCGTGGATTTGATTCTCTCCAAATGTGTGTATTTTTAACACATTTTTGCTGAGAAAGAAGTAGAAAGGCGGACATGGTAAGCCTGATAATGCAAAGACCTTTGTTTTAGGCCTGCTAATTCACATTTTGCTGTTCTGGATCACCAACCCAATGAAATCAAGTCTACAAGAGCACTATTCTTGTTTTTATTTTAGAACATTATTTGCACCAGTAAAGTATAAGGAAAAGTAAATTTAAGAAATAACGAACCCCATGCATTTGAAGTATTGTGTGTTCTGTTACCCGGCTTCAGTCACTATCTTGCAAAAAACCACATAGAAAAGAAAAACAACTGATATGATTGCAAAAACGATTAGCAACTGAATTTCCTGTCAGATTTACAGCATGTTTTCTCCCTCAGTACTCACCAAACCAAATTTTATGGTTTTCCTGTTTATTTTCCTAATGGGGCGGATACTCAACAGTCACACACATTTGCAAATTTCAATGCAAACTTTACTCAACCGAGACGCCATGTAAATCCTAAGCCCTCTTCCGTCAAGCAGCACTATGTAAACTTGATCCCCTGAGACATTCGGCCTGCACTGAGAGAGGGAGAGAGGCTGGAGTGGACATGCGTGGCCTCGGGATCCTGGTCCTGTACTGGGTCCTGGTCCGGTTCACTGGTGCAGAGCTGGACTACACCTCTAACGCTGAAGGCATGTCTCTGGAAGGGGACTACACCATCGCGGGGTTATTTCCTCTGTTTAATAGCGGCGGCGACAGCGGTGGTCTGCCGGCTCTTGGGCCATGTAACAAGTAAGTGGCTTGTAGGCAATTATTTTTCCAGGTGCAGTTGGAATCAGAAGACATTATAATAATGAAAAAAATGTTTTGGGTAATTGCTAACAATTTTCTTACACCTCTGGACTGCAATCTTTGCTCATTCTTGACCTGCGAAAACCTCTAGCTCAGATTTTCAGATTTAAATGTGGTGACTGAGAAGGCCACTCCAGGACATACCAGGATCCTTTTGTCCTCTTAATAATCTTTGGGGGGGTTGACTATTTCTGATTGCAGCTGTATGTCAATCAAATGAAAGATGAAAGATTATATGGTTATACAGACAAAATTTTGTGACTTAAAAAAATTATTGTTTTAAATAAAGCTGAGCAGACAGAGGTAGTGTAAGACATAAAAGTAGTCCATGTTACACTTTGCCCTGTTTAATAGTGTATTTGCAGGACAACCACTCAAGCTGGTTTCCAGGTAGGGAACTGTGGTCAGACTTTCCAGGAAAATACAAATGATGTGATTTAACAAGCTACAAGCGGCTCAGTCTGATACTGTCTGAACTGTAGCCACCTATAGTCTGTGTGCTGGTTTATAGAGGGACAGTCGTTTTGCTATGTGCTCAGGGGCCAGATCATGAAGGGCCTTAAAAGTAACAACTTAAATCCTAAAATCAATTCTAAAACCAATGGGCAGCCAGTGTAGGTCCATTAAAACCACGGTGATACGCTCCCTCTTCTTAGTTCTGGTTATAAGTCTGGCTGTCGCATTTTAAACAAGGCAGTTGATTTTTGAGGAATACCTGTTAAACGCCCTTTATTAAAAGTTATTTTAATAAATAATTTTACTACAGCCTTTCTGACACATTTATTAAATAATAATTAGGCTTATCAAGCTGTTGCTATGTACTAACCCTGTTTCCAGAGGGACTACAAACAAACATGGCTTCCACCTGATGCAGGCCATGCGCTTCGCTGTGGAGCTGATCAACAACAGCTCTGGCCCAGGGTCTCTGCTCCCAGGTCTGAGGCTCGGCTACCAGCTCTACGACATCTGCTCCATCCCCGCGAGTATCCTGGCGTCGCTGGACCTGCTGGAGCCCCAACAGAGAGCGCTGTTGCCACCAGCTGACCAAGCAGGAAAGCAGGAGGGGGACCAGGGGAAGGGGCTGGTGGCTGTGATTGGACCAGACAGCAGCAGCAAGAGTTTCACTCCGGCCGCTTTACTGGGGTCATACCTTATACCACAGGTGAGAAAGTCAGTTTAGTTTCTGTGGCCCGATATCACAAATGCAGCTGCCTCAAAGGGATAAACAGAACCAGACAAACAAAATAGGAAATAATAATAAAAATAATAATAATAATAACTCAAGTTGCTTTACAATTAGGTGCATTATTTATTCACTCCTCAGTCACACTCTGTGGTGGTGAGTTACTTCTATAGCCTCAGCTGCCCTGGAGCAGACTGACTGAGATAAGGCTGCCGTTCTTTGCCTATGGCTTCTACAAACACCAGCAATCACGCACTCACACAGTCGAATATACACTCACCGGCCACTTTATTAGGTACACCTTGCTAGTACCGGGATGGACCCCCTTTTGACTTCAGAACTGCCTTAATCTTTCGTGGCATAGATTGAACAAGGTACTGGAAACATTCCTCAGAGAGTTTTGTCCATATTGACATGATAGCATCATGCAGTTGCTGCAGATTTGTCGGCTGCACATCTATGATGCGAATCTCCCGTTCCACAACATTCCAAAGGTGCTCTATTGGATTGAGATCTGGTGACTGTGGAGGCCATTTGAGTACAGTGAACTCATTGTCATGTTCAAGAAACCAGTCTGAGATGATTCGAGCTTTGTGACATGGCGCGTTATCCTGCTGGAAGTAGCCATCAGAAGATGGGTACACTGTGGTCATAAAGGGATGGACATGGTCAACAACAATACTCAGGTTGGCTGTGGCATTGCAACGATGCTCAGTTGGTACTAAGGGGCCCAAAGTATGCCAAGAAAATATCCCCCACACCATTACACCACCACCACCAGCCTGAACCGTTGATACAAGGCAGGATGGTTCCATGCTTTCATGTTGTTGACGCCAAATTCTGACCCTACCATCTGAATGTCGCAGCAGAAATTGAGACTCATCAGACCAGGCAACTTTTTTCTAATCTTCTATCGTCCAAATTTGGTGAACCTGTGTGACTTGTAGCCTCAGTTTCCTGTTCTTAGCTGACAGGAGTGGCACCCGGTGTGGTCTTCTGCTGCTGTAGCCCATCTTCCTCAAGGTTCGTGCGTTCAGAGATGCTCTTCTGCATACCTCGGTTGTAACAAGTGATTATTTGAGTTACTGTTGCCTTTCTATCAGCTCGAACCAGTCTGGCCATTCTCCTCTGACCTCTGGCATCAACAAGGCATTTTTGGGGTTGGTTTTGGGGTTGGATTTACTCACTATCATTATTTCTTTTTACTCATTTTACAGTTTCAGTCTCTGTTGCTGCTGTTTATTTAAAAATAAATATTTCTGTGCACAGCAACTGTCTTGCAATTTATTTGTTAAATTTAGTATAATCATTTTTTATTATCAATAATAATACAAATACAAAAAATATTAGTTGTTGAAAACGTTATATTTTGGACTGCCCCCAAAGCTTTTTGCAAAAAAAAATTTTTTTTTACAGTGTAGGCAAGGTGCATTAAGTGTCAAGGACACAACAGCAGTATGCAATGCTGGCAGTGAAGATCAGTCCACCAACCTTCCAGTTAATAGGCAAACAGCTCTACCTATTGAGCTACTGCTGCCCAGACTTTCAGTCTCAGACAGACGAGCATCCGAGGACCACATGTTTCCATAATCTTAATTTTTCATGGTCTTCTCTCCATTTCAGATCTCTTACGAAGCCTCAAATGAAATGCTCAGCAACAAGAACCTGTACCCGTCCTTCTTCCGCACCATCCCGAGTGACAAGAACCAGGTGGCGGCCATGATCCAGCTCTTGGTCCGTTTCAACTGGACCTGGATCGCTCTCCTAGGCAGTGACAATGACTACGGCCTCCAGGGCATGCAAAGCTTAGCCGAACAAGCCCCGTACTTCGACATATGCATTGCCTACCAGGGCATTATCCCATCCGCTTCGGTCACAACGGTGTCCCAAATGAGGTACATGGTGGACAACATTCTGATAACCAAAGTCAATACGATCGTGGTGTTTTCAAGCAAGTCCAAATTGAGCGGGTTCATGCCATATGTCATTGAGAAAAACGTGACCAATAAAGTGTGGATAGGCACAGAAGACTGGTCAGTGGCAACCTTGATTTCGGGCATACCGGGAGTCCACACGATTGGGACGGTGCTCGGGGTGTCGGTGAAAAGCGCAAATGTACAAGGGTTTGCGGAATTTGAGAGGAAGGATTTTGAGGCATCAGTGCAACAAAATAAAAGCGGTGGGGGTGGCTTGTCCAGAGATGACTGTCTGCAGAGCACGGGTTTGTACAGCCTGGCCAAGAATGACTTTCCTTTGGAGACGTACGACCTGACATCATCGTTTAATGTGTACAAAGCGGTGTACGCAGTGGCTCACGCTCTTCATGCACTTCTAGACTGTGACTCGGGGAAGTGCAGCAACAGGACTGTGCCACCATGGGAGGTGAGAGGAACATTTAAATGAATTAATTAAATTAGTTTCATACATAATGGGCTTCTGTAAATAAACCTCAGCAACTCAGGCACTTATCAATGAATAGCAATCATAAGCACAACATTAAGCATGTCTTATCACAGTAATGAATAAAACAGACTAGATTATTACAGCTGTTTGTCTAAGAGGGAGGCTATTATATTTTTGTCTGCACATGGCTACAAGCTAAGGTAAGCTAACTGCAGCACATTAGCATCATGTATGTAGGAAACACGCTCAATAGTTGTTAGAAAAGTTGGCGCACACGGCCAATCAGAGTGTTCCTTTGAGGCCGAAGTCACGTCAACATGTTTAATTGACTTACACTAGATCCATCTCTTACTACGTCTGATGGTGCAGAACACACAAAACAGACTCACGACTGCGTCTAACTGTACAACCGTGCCAGATGGCCAGTTATCAGCCTGGTGTGTCCCAGGCTTTATAGTCTAAAAGCTTTAATTAACAGTGGAGGTACAGTAGATATCAAGAAACTTGTTAATGTTCTCTACCCACTCACTGCCAGCACTTGCACATAGTTCGTTTGACTAAATGTTGGTACTGCTCCCTGTTTTACCCCCTACTTGTCCCTGTTAAATGAATGACTTTTTTGTTTGTTTGTTACAGCTGCTGCCCTGGCTGAAGAAGGTGAAGTTCTCTATAGACAACACATCAGTTTACTTCGATCAGAACGGAGATCCTCCCACTGGATACGACATAGTGACGTGGATCTGGAGAGGTCCGGTCTGGTCCCTGAGGCTGGTGGGGTCCTTCAGTCCACACCCAGTCTCATTGGTTATAAATGAGGATCTGATCGAGTGGAACCAAACTGAATCTGCAGAACCAGTAAGGCTTTTCACTATCAGGTGTCCTCTATAGTTTTAGTAAAGAATTTAGATTTCAATCACCCAACACATAACCTACACTATGTAACTACTCTTGATTGGACACTTACAAAATGGTGGAGAAAGATACTGCCTTTGTGTCCTCCTTAGGCAAGACTCTTACCCACATTGACTCCAGTCACAGCATGTGGCTGGTTGCGACAGGATCACTGCTGTGTCAACCCCGAATGAGAAAGGGAGCAGCCAAAAGAAAGAAGTACTGTTACTTTGAAATATTATTCAAGTAGAAGTTCAATTCAATTCAGTTTTATTTGTATAGCTCAGTATCACAACAAAAGTCGCCTCAAAGAGTTTCACAAACAGGTAATCAAACACAAACACACAATCAGACTTAACACACAATCAACACAAACAATAACTACACTAAACTAAACAGACCCAGGACACTCCTGTCCTTAGACCCTTCTTCTCAGTAAGGAAAAACTCCTAAAAAAAAACCCAGCTGTAGGAAAAAAAGAAGAAATCTTATGGAGCCCATATTGAAGGAGAGATCCTCTCCCAGGACGGACAGGCAATGTGGCATTAGCTCATCTATAGGATCATAGTTCAGCTCTGTAAGGATTCATCCAGACGGGAGTGGGGGTGGGGTAGGTCGAGGAAGTCCATAGGATGCAACAGGTGGGCCTCATCTGGACAGTGACTGGGTTGAGGTAGAAGTAAAAGTAATCAACAATGAATATCTACCACTACTATTGCTACTGCTACCACTACTGCTACATTAAAAAAAATATTCTACCAGTGCTGGCACTTTATATCAAGCATCCATTCACCATTTCACACACAAGCACTCTTTTTATACAACTTTATAGATACTAGGGGTGACGGCACATTCGATTTCATGCCCATGCCACACCAATTATCATCAGTATATTTAATTCATGTCTTATGTCACCGCCTTGGTTGTGTACAGGTGCCATTGTCGATCTGCTCTCCTCCGTGCCCCTCAGGATATAAGAAAATCCTGACAGGACAACACATCTGCTGTTTTGACTGTCAGCCCTGTCCTGCTGCCACCTTCCTCAATAAATCAGGTAACTTTACTTAACTGACCAGCAGGTGACAGTCTGTACGTGGACAACTGAGCATCAAATCTTTTGTGGGGACTGTGGCACTGTAGGGACAGAAAGGAGTTCTGGTGTACTTGGGTACTTGGTGTTGGTCAGTACTCAATTTTAATGGTATGCTCCCCCAACAGCATAGCAACCTTTTGCAGTTTTTTCAGATAAAAACAGGATAATATCACCACCACACACCACTCTAAAGGAAACAATGTAACTTACCTTACCTTAATTTGAGTAAATAAAGTAAATGAGTAAATAAAGCCTCCTGCACCTCCACCTGGCATATCTTGGCAAAAAAACAGCCTTACAAGTGTGGGAGCATCAACCCGGTGTCCCTGAAGTATCAGGTCTTACGAGAAAGCAACACAACCTGGTTAGCTACAACAAGCTAGCAATGACTTTATTTTTTAGATGTTTGTCATGAATAAAGCTTTGTACAGACATAAGGAGGAGAAAAGGAGAGTCAAGCTGAGCAAGGGGTCACAGAGTAGTCAACTGGACTCAAAAGTGTTTACGATAGTGCTTTACTCTGAAATGTACGGGGAGCTCCGAGGGTAAAAAATGTGACCAAAACAGTGAAGAAATTAGCAAAATTATATGGTTCCCCTTTAACCTTTGCTGAAGCAGTGCGGAACAACACCCTTTTATTTAAACTCTGTTACATTCTGTTTATGTTTTATTTATTGTCTATTTATCCTAATTTATTTCCCTTGTGTTATTTCTCCTCAGAACCCACTATTTGCCAGCCCTGTCCCGCTGAGGAATGGGCTCCGGCTAAAAGCGAACACTGCCTGAATCGAACCGTCCTGCTCCTGCCTTGGAACGGCCCCTTGACCATTGCCCTTCTCTTCTTCATGGCATGTTGCCTCTTTATGACCATTAGCTCCGCCATTATCCTCCTCCTCCACATCACCACGCCTGTTGCTAAATCCGCCGGCGGTCGAACCTGTCTCCTAATGCTAGCCTCACTAACCTTAGCCGCCCTTAGTTCGCTGTGCCATTTTGGACCACCTTCCCCCTTAGCTTGCCTTCTAAAACACCCCTTGTTTATTTTTAGCTTCACAGTCTGCTTAGCCGCCATTACAGTGCGCTCCTTTCAAGTTGTTTGCATTTTTAAATTTGCCTCCAAGCTGCCTCCAATCTATGACAGGTGGGCCAAAAGGCACGGCCCAGAGTGGACAATTTTTACTGTATCTTTTGCAATCTTGATCATTTCAATTTTGCGTGTGGCCGTAGACCCGCCCAAACCGTCCGAAGATCTAGCCTTTTATGACAATAGCATTGTTTTGGAGTGTAGTAACACTTTATCTATTGGCTCAATGGTTGAAGTGGCGTACGTCTCTATACTTAGCATGCTATGTTTCTTCTTTAGCTACATGGGTAAAGACCTCCCAGCCAATTACAATGAGGCTAAGTGTGTAACCTTTAGCCTAATGGTTTATATGATATCTTGGATTAGCTTCTTCACGCTCTATCTGATTAGCAGGGATCCGTTCACAATGGCTGCACACGTCTTCGCCATCCTCTTCAGCGTCTTGGCCTTTTATGGAGGTTACTTCCTGCCCAAAATGTACATTATCATCCTGAAGCCAGAGCTCAACACCACTGCCCACTTCCAGAACTGTATCCAAATGTACACCATGAGCAAACAGTGAGAATCTGCCATTAAAACAGTTATATTTACAATCTACATACATTTAAGTCATGGGTTTTTTTTGGCCAGTGTTGGTTGGACTAGTCGCAAGATAATTTCAAAGTTCTGGTTGGATTTTGTTGAACTTATCAGTGAAGGTCAGTAATGCTTAAAATGATTTTGTTCCATTGTGAGATAAGGACAAAGATTCTAACTTCAGCCACAAGGAGTCAGTAAAGGAGCAAATAGTACAGTTTTAGAAAATTCTGAGAGATTCTGTGAGATATAAGGGCTATATGGCTTCATGGACAGAGCATTTACCCCCAAAGTAGAAGATCCCTAGTCCAATTACTGGGCACTACTGCATATCTTTACCATTGTCAGATAGATACAATGCCTTGTAGGAGGTTTGCTCTCACTGTGAATAACCTAGATCAAGGTCAAAGTTTATTTAAATGTTTAATATAGAGTTTTAGCGTAGCATAGCAATTATTTATTACCTCCTCATTACCTCATTATATTATTATGTGTGACAGATATGAAGTGCACTTATCGTATACAATATATTTGCAAGCTATTTACTTGCAGTACAATAAATTACTGGTGCCTAAATAAAAATAATTTTAGTGCTACTAAAAATACTCTAACTAATATTATGTTTTGATTTATTATGAGTTTGACTTTTCTCTTGATTAATTATTAATTAATTAATCCTCAGGCTCTCCTTTAAAAAAAAGTCACACTTGCCATTTTAGGTCACTGGATAATATTTAAAAAATAATAAACATGAAAAAAATCTTGTCATTATGTCCATACAGTCCTCGTCACATATACCAAATGTGAATTCATTTTCATAATTTTAACTCTCTAAAAAACGACATAATTAACCAGTTTTAAACAAAATGCAAAGTGTTGCATTGTTTTTTGTGAATATGACTCTAACTGGTTAATATAACTTAATATGGCTGAATGTGATATCTGAATAAATATATTGAACACCCTGAGCAGTCGTGACAATGCTATTGCACACCCTGACCTGAAGATGGCGCTACAGAAACACACACGTTGCTCAAACTGCAATTTCAAGATGCAATTCCACCAAAGGCCGCTAGAGGGAGCTCCTGGACAATAGCTCAGTATTTGTAGTCCCAAGCTTCTTTTCATGATGGAACCCATATTTTACAAGATCATACTATTGGAACCTAACATTCTGGTCCGGTTTAGTGCTATTTTTTAGTGCTATAGCTTTTTTTTTCCATGTTTATTTTTAATTTCTTTTTATATGATGTCTATGGGCTTCTTCCTTAATATTTTAATTGATCAAAATTGTATAATAAACTCTTCCAGCCATCCACCTTTGGTCTGAGGTCCATTGTTTCGGAACCACTGCTCTAGGGAGACACTTCTCCAGATGCTAACAAAAGAAGGCTACATAAGTCACCTTAGAGAATAACTCTATTAATGATTATTTAGGTATTATTTGCAAATCATTACGTCAACATTTGAAAACACCATGAGGTATAAACAATGTAATAAGCATTTAGTAATAAGTAAATCAGTGCAGAATTATGAACATCAATGTTAAAATGCAGGATCTATAAAATGTTTACTGATTAAATTATTAAGCACATATTTAAAAATGTCTTATTACTGCTTAATAGCTGAGAGTTTTTTTAAAGTGTTAACATTCCTCAAACTATTTTACAGTCTTAAACTTGTAGCCTAAACTAACTTTTTGTTTGTAAATAATTCATTAATCATGTGCATATTCTTGTTAGAGGTCGCAGGTGACTGAAGCCTATCCCAGCAACTATGGGCCTTAGGCGGGGTACACCCTGGACTGTTTTGAAGACCTAAAATAGCCCTCTTCTGCTCTTTTAACAGCTCATAAATCATTCCATGTCTTTGGGGTATTTTCAGCAGGTGTTCACGGTAAAGTAAGTGAGTAATGTCTGATGTATGGCCTCTCTCTGCAGCTCTTAAGAAGGGACATAGATGTGGTCGGCTGCTGATAAAAGGCCTTTTGTGTGAGTGGGGTCAGGCTCATTGACCTTTATAGTGACCTCTGTGATTTGAGGACTGGTCTGCACAGGGTGTTCCCACACTCCTGTCTCTGGTCTGCAACAGTGAGAGTGTGCCACGGCTGAGTGGACACCGGGTCACTTCCTAAGGGTCAAAGGTTATAGCAGAGAGGAGACAAGTGGAGACGAGATAACTTCTGCACTGTTCAACTAGTGGCTGGCTAAATTACTATAGAGATGTATTAGGTCTGAGAATGGATGGAAATTTCAAGTAAGACAAGTTATATGTGGTCTTTAAAGGCCCACTACCCAAGTTTTTGAGAATGGGAAATAAAAAGTAAAAAAAAACTCTCCTTTTATTTGCATTTTATTTAATTTATTGTCTGACGCTTTGCTTGTCTTATTTCTCTCTTTTTTAATCCCAACCCTATTGTTGTTAACACTAAAGAAATCTAAACAAAACCGTATTTAAGACATGCATGTTGGTTGTACCAGTGATTCTCAACAGGTGGGTCAGGATCCAAAAATGGGTCACAGTGAGGTTTATTTGTTGATTATTTTAGTTTATTTGAAGTCTGAATGTTGTATTTACAGAAAACACATTTTATATGGTCACATTTAAATTATCTCTGAAAATGGCGTCTCAGAAAAATAAGTGCCACAATCAGACCATGAGAACTGCTGGATTATTGATTGAACTGGTGAAAATTTAATTCACTTTGAAGATCCCCTATTCTGCTAAATCAACTTTTTTGAGTTTTTAACCATGTTATAATGTTGTTTGCACCTCAAAAACATACCTGGAGTGCTGTTTTGTTTCATTAATTTATGTTTGATTAATTCTATGTTATATCTGTTATCGTGATGTTGCTAATAGCCGTGCTAATTAGCCATTGTATGCTCTGTCCCGTCCCCACCATTGCTAGCAGGGGGCTACACACTCCTAACTCAAGAGTTCTCCAGAAAGTCAAAGTAACAGCTCCCCAAAACAGGACATTTTCTATACATATATATTATTTTAAGTTATAAAACATAAATACTAATGCAAAGATGTCCAAAACTATTTAAAAAAGCCTGAAATAACAGGCTGATCCGCACACACAATTAAAATGTAAGCACAAGTAACAGCACCAACAGGCCTTTACAAAAATGAATGGCTGGATAATGGATATTTACGCTGCTCAAAAAAATAAAGGGAACACTAAAATAACACATCCTAGATCTGAATGAATTAAATATTCTTATTAAATACTTTGTTCTTTACATAGTTGAATGTGCTGACAACAAAATCACACAAAAATTATCAAAAGAAATCAAATTTAATAACCCATGGATATCTGGATTTGGAGTCACACTCAAAATTAAAGTGGAAAAACACACTACAGGTTGATCCAACTTTGATGTAATGTCCTTAAAACAAGTCAAAATGAGGCTCAGTAGTGTGTGTGGCCTCCACGTGAAGAGCACAGGGCGCCAGTGGCAAATTTGCAAATCTTGGTGTTCTCTGGCAAATGCCAAACATCCTGCATGGTGTTGGGTTGTAAGCACAACCCACACCTGTGGACGTCAGGCCCTCATACCACCCTCATGGAGTCTGTTTCTGAGCGTTTGAGCAGACACATGCACATTTGTGGCCTGCTGGAGGTCATTTTGCAGGGCTCTGGCAGTGCTCCTCCTGTTCCTCCTTGCACAAAGGAGGAGGTAGTGGTCCTGCTGCTGGGTTGTTGCCCTCCTACAACCTCCTACACGTCTCCTGATGTACTGTCCTGTCTCCTGGTAGCGCCTCCATGCTCTGGACACTATGCTGACAGACACAGCAAACCTTCTTGCCACAGCTCGCATTGATGTTCCATCCTGGATGAGCTGCACTACCTGAGCCACCTGTGTGGGTTGTAGACTCCATCTCATGCTACCACTAGAGTGAAAGCACCACCAGCATTCAAAAGTGACCAAAACATCAGCCAGAAAGCACAGGAACTGAGAAGTGGTCTGTGGTCACCTCCTGCAGAACCACTCCTTTATTGGGGGGGTCTTGCTAATTGCCTATAATTTCCACCTGTTGTCTGTTCCATTTGCACAACAGCAGTGAAACTGATGTCAGTCAGTGTTGCTTCCTAAGTGGACACAGTTTGATTTCACAGTGTGACTGACTTGGAGTTACATTATGCTGTTGAAGTGTTCCCTTTATTTATTTATTTATTTATTTATTTATTTATTTATTTATTTATTTATTTATTTATTTATTTATTTATTTATTTATTTATTTTTGAGCAGTGTACTTCCACTACATATGCTGTATAATCCCAGTGTGAATACGCTGTAGTGTTTAAACTCTACAGCTGTAAATCTGTAAACATTTCACATTTAAAAAAACACTTCAATGTGCATTTAAGTAGATTTTGTTCACAATATGTGCTGCTGTGACATGCTTAGTCTTATGATGAAATTAAAATCCATTACATGTAACACATACTGATAGTTTGTTATAAAGGTCTTCTATGGCCCTCTTTGCAGCCGTACACAACACAATGCCTCTGTTATTGCTCCTTTCTATCACCTAGACCACCATTTTCAAAACACAGCTCTTTATAAAATACAATCTCTTCAGACCACTGTCTGTATGTGTCCATAAAATAAATGTATGTGTTGCCACTCAAAGGTTAAGCAGAACCATTTATCCACAGGTGTCTGTCGAGATAAGATTGCGTGTTGATCTTTGAACCCTGCCACTTAACACTAATCTATTCATTAAACAGTGGCTTCTGTGGTCTAATTATTACTCCATCACTCCCTGGAGGCCACTGGGTGAAACTGCAGAGCTGGATAAGAATCCTCTAGAGACACAGCACATCGCAATCATCTTTATCTTATCTGCTCAGCCTGCAGCACTGGCCGTATAAACAAGAGACAGAAAAAAAGGCAAATAAATAAATGTTAAATACTATGGAACACACACTGAAATTGAAGAAGCCTTATCAGTCTTTGCTGCCATATTGAAGGTAGAGTGAATGTAAACAACTGTCAAACTCTGATGGAAAGACAGATGGAAATTTGAACAGTGCTTATATTTGACATTCTCAAGCTAAAGTGGCTATAAGGCTACATCTACAACATAATACATGCACTGTAATTCAAATCAGAAGTCTACTCTCTATTGCTGTTGCAAATAAACCATTCACTCACTCTGCAGGCCATTGTTACTAATGTGTATAACTATGTGATTCATCAGATGTTGCCACTTTCATAATGATGCATTTACACAAGTCATGCTGTATTCTGTGGGCCTTTGCCAGCCTGTAATGTATTTCAATAGTCTGACACTAAAGTTGCGAACGTAACTTACAATACCATACCAACTGATATATAACAGCTTCTTATGGCAATAACATTAATCCAGAGTGCATAAAGTATGTTATTTAGTATACATAACACATTTTCATCTATAAATACTCAAATCACTCAGAGTTTATTTACAGAAGCCCAGCATCAGCGGAGTATAAGCAAACTTTTTTTCCCCTCATATACGCCACCATCACATGATTAACAATTAACATAAAATAGTGCTGCAGTGAGTAATCGCGGGGACTAAGTAGGTGATCTGGAACTTTCAGAACTGAGATCACTGGCAGTCTAAAGTCCCTTATACACTTGTGGAAAACTGTCACTTTCCAAAATGGGGCTAATGACCCACTATGCACTATGATGTGACGTCACCTGGCATTAACCGATTCTTACAAGTACATTCCTATTCACTAGGAAGATATCTGTAAAATTAAGAGTTTTTTTTACTGACCCCATTAATAATAATAATGCATTAGTCCTATATATCACTTTTCCAGACACTCAAAGTTGCTTTATAATTTGCATTATTCATTCACTCCTCACACTCGATGATGGTGAGCTACCACAGCCACAGCAGCTGTGGAGCAGGATGACATACTCTTTATTGTTGCTCTTCTCCAAAGTGTTAACTAAGTGCTAACAATTAGCTACTGTCGAGAATTGCATTTTTGAAAAAGAAAAAGGTTTGGGAAGAAAATTGTGTCAATTATGTGTTCTCTTTTGCAGTGATTCCCAAACTGTACAAAAAAATATGTAAGGGGGTACAATGAAAATAATTTAAAAAACATTATTTGCATGATTACATTTATATTTAATATAAATAAACACACAGTCTATTCAAAAGGCATAGTGCAAGTGTCAGTGCTATATTTACAGTGGTTTGCAAAAGTATTCATCCCCCTTAGCATTTTTTCTTTATTGTTGCCTTACAACCTGGAATTTAATGGTTTAATGGATCATTAAGAGGTTTATGTCAGTCACTTTACATCACATGACAACAACAATGAAAATGCAAACTTTTTTTAATGTGAAGCAAATTAGAAATATGACAGAAAAACAGAAAACTTGAGCGTACAAAAGTATGTACCCCTCAAGTTAGTCCTCTGTAGAACCTCCTTCTGAAGGACTTCCAGCTCCAACTTTTCTAGGATAAGTGTTTATGAGGTTGGTTCATAAAATCACTGGGATTTGTGCTCATTCTTCATCTAAAAACAGGTCCAGCTCCTTCAGGTTGGATACATTGTACAGCACAGTTTGAGTCGTTTTATTCATTAATTGTCCTGTGTTTAGCTCCATCCTTCATTCCTTCAGTTCTGAGCAGTTTCCCAGTCCCTACCAATGACAAATATCCCCACAGCAGGACACTGCCATCACCAGGCTTCACTTTAGAGCAGGGGCACAGTCAGGTGTTGGGTTTGTGCTACACATAGCATCTTTCATTGATGGCTCATTAGGCCCGAGCCCCAAGGGTGGCGCAGGGCCTATTGTGTCTGCACAGCAGTGCGCGAAGCGCACTGCCCAAAAGTGCGCGAAGCGCACAAAAACAAAGCGCGAAGCGCTTTGCCATGTACACACTCATGGCAACAAGTACTACACAAATACATATACCTCAGGTATGGAAGCCACATACTTGTATTGGCTGAAAATGAATGGAAGTCAATGGGCGAAGTCACATTCGTGGGTCAATGACGAGCGCGTAAGCGCTCGTCATTGACATTTGACCCCACAGTCACGTGGGGGACCTCGAGAGCTTTCCGAAAATATATAATTTGTGGGTATAATGTAAACGGATATATTGTTTTTGCTAAAATTATTATTATTTTTATTCTTCTTCTTCTTATTCTTTCTTTATTTATTTTTCTTCTGCTCTTTGAGCGCTAATTTGACCCCCTGAACATTTATGAAAACTCACCAAATTTTGCCCAAAATTCAGGTGTGCTGAAAAATTTTGTTTTTTTAGGCGCCATACTTACAATACAAATACAATACAATACAAAAGTGGCGCGATAGCGCCACCTACAAAATTGAAAATACATTGCGCCAATGGGAGTCAGCCAAGCGTAAAGTTTGTCGTAGACCCACCAAATTCGGTATACACATTGCTGAGGTGGAGCCAAACAAAAAATATTATTATGGCCACGCCCCCTGACAAACCGGAAGTCGGCAATTTACGATTGAAATCTGCGAAGTGCTGAGTCAGCAATTTTGCACGCGTCGTACTTTTTCTAACTCCTCCTTGGGTGTTTCACCGAATTAGCTCAGAATGGCTCTATATCATCTACAGAAGTGGGGCATTAAAAGTTATCCAAATTCTTCGCAAAAGTTTTACGGTTTTTGTGCGGCGCAGCCACAAACTTTACGAATTTTTTTTTCAAATTCTCCGTACTTGCATTTTGCTACAATTCGCACATATTAACTCCGATTTGCCTCAAATTTGAAACACTCATAAACCCTCCAAGCCTTAACCCATTTAATAAGAAAGAATGAAATTTGGCACAATAACGCCCCCTACAGAATGAGACTAATATTTGTATGGTCAGTAAAAAATTTAGTTTTTCAAAAATTTACGAAACTTGGCAGAAAAATACTTTATGTGACGCCGATCACAAAAGCCAATGAGACCCATGTCATATTTTATATGCTGTTGTCATGGCGATGACTGAAACCTGCCATTTTATTCCAATGGGATTACTACAAAAATTTCTATGGACAGAAAAAATAATACTTGAACGAAAATTTGTCAAATTCGGCACAAATATTCTTTATGTCATTCTGATCAAAAATTCCAATGGTACCCAAGTCATATTTGATTCGGTGTTGCCATGGCGATGACTGAAACCTGCCATTTTATTCCAATGGGATTACAGCTAAAATTTCTATGGACAGAAAAAATTATACTTGAACGAAAATTTGTCAAATTCGGCACAAATATTCTTGATGTCATCCTGATCAAAAATTCCAATGGTACCCAAGTCGTATTTGATTCGGTGTTGCCATGGCGAAGGTCGAATTCTGCCATTTTATTCCAATGGGAATTCCATTCAATGCAGTTCTATGGAGTATTAGGACGCTTTTTGCCGTTTTTTTAATCAAAAGTCACAATCTCAAAATTTGGCAAAATGGTTTCTCCTCTGCCCCAGCTCCGGTTGCGGCCGGCGAGGGCCTACCAATGCCGCTTGCGGCTTTATTTTAATTGTATCTGGCCAGAGGACCTTCCTGTGTTTGAAGAGTGTCCCACTTGCCTTTGGTAAACACAAAACTTGCTTTCTTATTATTTTCTCCATGCAATGGCCTTTTTCTGGCCACTCCTCCCCACAGCCCAGCTCTGTGGAGGAGTGGCCAGAAAATGGTGTATGATTCAGCTCTGTGGAGTGTATGGTTCAGAGTGGTCCTGGGACAGATACAACAGTCTCTGCTGTGGAGCTCTGCAGCTCTTTCAGGGTCACCTTTGGTCTTATTGTTGCCTCTCTGATGAATGCACTCCTTGCTCAGTTTGTGAGTTTTAGATGGTCCTCTCTAGGCAGGTTTGGTGTGGTTCCCTGTTTTTTACTTATTATAATGATGAATTAAAGTGTGTTTTGTGGCACTATGACAGTTGAACTACAGACAGACAGACCTTATCTAACTATTTCTGTGACTTCTGTGAGGGTGAGTAAAACTGGGTCTCATTTAGGGGATGAATAATTTTGCATATTCAAGTTTTCTGTTTTTCTGTCATATTTCTAGTTTGCTTCACAAAAAGAAAATGTTTGCATTTTCATAGTTGTCATGAGATGTAAAGTGACTGACATAAAACTCTCAATGATCCATTTCAATTCCAGGTTGTAAGGCAACAATAAAGGAAAAATGCTAAGGGTGTGAATATTTTTGCAAGCCACTGTAGTCTCCAACTATTGCATATCTCATCCATAATATTATTCCAGTACACAGTTCGGACAAGTGAGAAACATATGAAAAAATGCATCTGCAGCAGATGTTTGAATGGCTGATATCCCGCCCTGTGTATCTTTACAGGCATCCTACAGTCTATTAAAGGTACTCTAAGCAGCATGTGCTTGGTTTAAAATCGGTACTGCAGTCTAAATCAAAACAAAGGTCTGTGGGCTGCCAGTCACAGTGCACTCTTTTGCCAACTGGTTTTATGGCTCTGCTGTTAGCTGTGTCCACAGCTGCTGCATGTACAGATTTGCCTGTGGGGGGCTCTTTCCTCTTTTCTGATTGGACAATAGGCAATACAAGGTTTCTAGAACCAACACAAGAATATAAACATAAACAACTGGGCCATTGGGTAAATTATTTTTTAAATTGTGGATAAATCAGCTCTACCATTGTTATCACTAAATCTAATATTTGATTTAAACATGTTTACATCATATCTGGGGACACGTGGGTAACTTTTATGAAGTATTAAAAAATACACTGCTCATAGCACCTTTAAGTATTTTGAATTGGATACGTTTCGATAGGTTTGAATATTTCTGATTTTAACTGTGTTTTCAGCAATTAGTAGGTTTTTGCAATGTGTTATAATTATTCCTGTGTGTTGTAATTTAAAAAAAGGCTTTATGGTTATAACAAAAATTCTCAGCTTTTGGTTGATTGTAACCTTTATTCATTGTCATAAAAAAAATACAGTACGATTAAGAGCATACAATAAGTGACAAAACAATATAAGTACACAATAATATTCAACACTCACTCACTCATTCATAACTTCAACATTTGGCATAAAACAGAAGAGAAATATTCTCAACAACAGTTGCATTAAACACAGTAAGGGCCTTAATCACCTTTACACACACAACCTTCACTCCACTGGAGTAACTACAGTTTGGTCCACCGTCATCCACAAAATCAGCAAAACAAACACCTGAAGATACTTGCACTTGTCCATCAATGTGATGATAAGAGCCTCCAGACTGGGATATGTCCTACAGGAGGCACCACAAAAACAGCACTGGTCCAGACTGTATACCATCAGTCTACAGTCCATGTGTCCTTTTGGGACAGTGTTCACCAGGGCCTCCACACTGGAGCACTGCTGCTGCTGCTGCTGCTGCTGCTGTTGCTGATGGGGCTGTCTCTGGGCTGAGGGCTGGTGTCAGAACCCCGCAGCCAGGCCTCCATGTGGGGGACTCTGTGGGCCTGTCCCAACTGCTGCCTCAGAAAACATACAGTCATCTCCAAGACATCCGCCTTCTCTAGTTTGGGACAGGAATCACGATGCAGCTCCTTCTCCAGGAGCACTTTGAGCTGCTCGATGCAGCTGTTGATGCGATCGCGACGCATCTTCTCCACAATGGGTTTTCTCAGCTGAGGACAGAGGAAACAGGGGTTAGGGTCAGAGTCAATTCAAGACTTAAAACAGAAATAGCAATGCAGCACTCTTGTTTTTGCTAACATTTTTCTCAAGGCAACAGTATCTCCTTTTCTTCCAGCTTTTCCCATCTAGGGAAGCCACAGTAATACATCCGCCTTTTAGTATGCAGTGATTAGTGTATTGATTTCAAAATGAAAATCGGTTACCCTTCTCAATGGAACCCTCTCCATTTATCCAGGTTTATCCAAAATTACACCAGCTTATGACCCTGGTCTTCTGGTGTGTCTAGTACTTACTTTGATCTGATCTCTGTCAGTCCTTGTTGGGTGCAGAGTAGAGAAGCTGCTGCAGGGAGCCATCTCTGGTCTAGTTCAGTGGTCAATAGAGTTTTTCTGGAGCTCTGCTGGACCCACGCTCCTCCTTTTATACTGTCCCATTACCATAACAAAGCCCTTATGCCCCGGGGAGCGCTGGAGTTCCCACACTCACCACTCCCATAGGAACAATACAAACCCTGTCCTTAACAAAAAAAGGACATTATCTGTGGCACCACTGCTTTCCCGAGATAAGCAACAGGTACAGCTAAGATATAGACTGATAAAGAAGGGTAAAATTAAATGTATTGAGCTAAAAATTGAGAATTAAATGTACAAAAGGTATGGATTCTCCAAAGGAATAGCAGTAATTAGTGGCCAAATGCTTCAGGGTAATAAAGCCATATAAACTAAGGTATTTTAGTTCAAAGAACTGCAATGTTCCCAGTAAAAAAACATTTGGCTACTAAGGGACAGTTGGCTCTTTTGGACTTAAAGGGAAAAATAATCAAATATTATAGTGTTGTTTTATGCTAATCAACAGAGCTGGAAGAAGTACTCCAGTAAAAGTGCTGTCACTACAAGATAATATTACTCAAGTATAAGTAAAAACTACACTCATGTTGAAAGTACTTAGGTTTCTACTACCACTTCTATGACAATTACTACTTCTACTATTAAAACTACTAGGCCTACTCCTTCAATTAGCCAATTTTATTACCTAGCCTACTTCTAGCCATTTTGCTACCAGACATAGGCCTACTTTAACTCATTTAGGGATGAAACATTTGCTTGAGTAAAAGTCAATGTCAAAACATAATATGTTTTCTCTCAAGTTTACTCAAGTAAAATTAGAGATATGCTATGCTTTAGAAGCCATTATCAAAGTCAAGACTGTCACGGCCCCCTTCTAAAAATCCCACACGGACCCCCACCTGTAAAACTTCCTTCTCTTCAAAAGACTAAGTCCTGTTTTCTATAGATTTCTATAAAAAACACACAAAAAACACTGACTATTGGCTAAAAATTGTTTTAAACTCTTATTTTATAGTATAGAACTAATAAAGCAATTAATTCATTTCAAACTCAATTTATTTTTCGCGGACCAGGCCCCACTTTGGGAACCATTGCTTTAGAAAGTGTCCTCAGAAAATAGTTTCCTTCAAAAACTGTACTTAAGTAGGCGAAATTACTTTTAGGAGACTTTTAGTGTTTAATAGGTGTTTTAATAGGCACATTGTTATATCAAAATAGGCTATAATGTGATTATAAGAATTACTTGACAGTTAATATTAATCTTTCTCAGCACCACCCCAGACCCTTCACTAATGTGGGAAGCTTACCCAGCTAAAATTAGCAACACTGCTAACTTATAAATAGTAGGCTATAGATACATTATGTTAGCCAAAGTCCCACGTGCACAGAAGCCTAACTGCTGCGTGCCTCGGAAGTGGGAGGTGTGCGAGGTGCGCGTGTGGTTTACGGCGGCGTCAGGCGTTACATCCGAGCAGCACGCGGAGGTGTGAAGAAACCGAGGTTCCCACAGAGACACGGGGGACAGGCACGCGGGGATCAAAGACCCCGGCGCGTGTCCCTCCCAGGTGCGTGTGAAAGCTCTCACCTACCGGGGCACGAGGCGAGTGAGGGCAGCGCGTGTCTGACGCACTGATGCACAGCAGGGCGTTCGTGTTTATGACCGGTTTCCCACGGAGCAGAGTAAGTTGAAGGCAGCTCCCGTTACAACAAAGTCACTGACACAGTCTCTTATACATTCATTCTTATACATACAGTCATGTTCAAAGCACACATTTAAAGATTCACTGTAGCCCCTCCGTCCCACAGTGATACACCTTACCCCCCTCCTTTGTGAGTGGCGTCCCTCGCTCACTTCTGCAAGCTAACTGAGGTAGCCTACTCCAGTAACTGGAAATGCTAATGACACCAGTGCTAACATTTAATAGCATGGGGTCAGGTTTGTAGCTAGTAAGCCTAAATGCTGAGTGAATTAATTTAATTGTATAGGTTTTTGTTTTTTTGTTTGTTTGTTTGTTTGTTTTTTGTATAGACGGGCTATAAGCTGCGTGAGTCGTGACATTCCGAGGTTACAAATACAAATTTGACTTGAGATATGTTTAAAATAAATTATGTGATAGAAAGGTGCTGCCGGAAACTATTTTAGCAACAATTCAAAACTATTTAGTAACAAAATGTTTATTTACAGCCTAGTGGTGGGTAGTAGCCACACAAGCATTAGTATTGTTACTTCAAAATAAATACTTGGTAGCACTTTATAATAACTCACAAGTTTAAGTAGTAATAAAGTGTTAATAAATATGTAATTAATGATAGTTTAATGAATATACACTTTAGTGATGCTAAATTGCCACTGAGGTTCATAATTCTGCACTGATTTACATAAGGTTATTACTAAAGAATGAAACAATATCAATGTTTATAACTCAATGGTGTTTATAAATAAAAAATAAAGTAATGCTTTTTAAATAATCAGTTAACTGTGGACTACTACTTGGTTAATGCTCAATAGTGTGTTAATCTAAAGTGTTATTCATTACTCAAGTAGAAGTAAAAAGTATGTTGTGATAAAACTACTCTTAGAAGTACATTTTTATCATAAAGTTACTCCTGTGTACGTTACAAAGTAAATGTAACTCGTACACCTCTGAATCATTTCTTTCTTCATAGCATGTTCACCATTTTAACTCTGTCACCAACAGTGGTCCCAACATGATTTATTACTTCTACAGAAACCATTCATAAAGCTATTCCCAATAACAAGGGGTATTTTTGTTCCAGTTTTTCTTGTGACATTAACAGTAACTTAATTAAAATTTTAATTCCCTCTTTCACTATTATGTGTTGGTTAAAAGACTCAGATACACTCCTCTGTCCCAGTCTCTGAATAGGTTTGAGTTGATTTTGTCCAGAACGACGTGGACACAGCAGTTTTTCTGTTTGACCCACAACAAAAGATTGATTAACATTTCCATTCCCAACAGAGCTGTGAGATCGTACCGATGGGAAACTGGAGGGACTGGGCTCCTCACACTCTAGGCTCCAGCTCCACATCTGGGACAGGGGCCAGTCCAAGGGACCCTGAGGCTCATTTGTCAACCTATACATGAAGCCAGTACTGAGGTAATGTATAATGGCCTAGGGTAGAAAGACGCGTGACTGAAGATGTCACCAAAGATAAAGTATTCCAAATTCCCAATGATAAAAAATAAATAAATACATTTTTCCTTGAGAATATTGAAAATATTTTATTTTTTATTTTTTTTTGCTTATAAATACAATGGCATAAAAAATTGGCATTTGTGAAAGTTGATTAAAAGATTTTTGCAAAAAAAAGGAAAAAAATAGAAGAAAAGAAAAAAGAAGAAAATATACGATATCAAAATTAGTGATTAAATACACACCTGAGCCAATTTTCACAGAAAAGGTCAGAACACCTGCAAAGTTATCAAAAAATAAATAAATTTAAAAAGGACACTTTTGTCCTAATTGGGGGACAAGGGTTAAACCTGTAGACCAGACATGTCCAATCCAAAGAGCCAAAGAGGCCCAGGGGCCAGTTGTGGCACAGGGTGAGATATTTAATGCCCCTCCCTTTTCCTGTACATTTGTGCATCTCTATCAATCAATCTCAAGCCAGATCTGAACTTTTTATCTCAATTTATGCCTAACTATACTGTATTATATTATTTTGTCACTATTGAGAAAAAAAAAATACAAATAATGTGTTTAGTGAGTTTATTAATTATCAGAGAAATCTTTTTGACAATTGCCATTTAAAGAAAGTCAAATTCTCACTTAACTGACAGTAACATTTTGTATTAAACACTTATATCCTAAACATAAGAAAACTCTCGTTAAACAGCACATGAATAGTTTGGCATTAAACACAATTTTGGTAACACTTTATAATAACTCACCACTATTGAGCAGTAATAAAGCATTAACTAATGTAATTAATAATATTTTAATTCATAAATTGTTTATAGATACCTTGGTGACTAATTTTGCATTTATTCACATGTAACTCAAAAATTAAAAATGTTAACTTATAGTTTGTAAACAGTTAATTGAATGGTTACTAAAACTTACTAATACTTAACCAATGCTTCATAGTGTGAGTTATTTTAAAGTGTTACCACAATTTTCCTTTTACTTGAAAATATTTTCAAGGGGAATTTTTGGTAACACTTTATAATAACCACACTATGAAGCATTATTTAAGTATTAGGTAAGGATTAATAACCAGTTATTATTTACGAAACATTACTTTAACATTAATAAACAAATTTTTTTAATAAACATTGGTACTATTGTTTAATTCTTGAGTAATAAGCTCATGTAAAGCAGTGCAAAATTACAGAGTGTTAAAACAAGATCTATAAACTATTTATTCATTATTACAGCTTTATAGCGGTGGGTTATTCTAAAGTGTAACAATTTTTTAACTTTTATTTTAAATCTATAAATTCTTGCAATCAGGAGGTCCCAGGTAGTAGTAGCAGTAATAGTGGTAGTAGAAGTAGTAGTGGTAATATAAGATTTTGATGTGCAACTTAAAAATTTTCATTCAACACTTTTTTACTTTTACTCAAGTAGTAATTTTGTTGAGTACTTTTACTTTTACTTCTACCTGACTTATATTACTTTGAAGTAACACTACTTTTATTTAAGTACAGGTTTGGAGTACTTCTTCTGTCTAGTTCCCGGGAACAGGCCTGAGTCTGTGCCGACATGGCTGCGTTATCCCTTTTATACTTGTCACACTATGAGACCTACTTTGTCCTCGAGTTTGTGTGAAGACGAGCGTTCCTCCCACAGCTCACAACCCACAGCTTTGAACCCCGTCATAAAAAAAAAAGCAGCGCTGGCGGTGGTTGTATCTCTGTGAGTGTGCTCCCTCCAGTTTCCCACACTCTGTCCCATTCGCTCACCCCCTCCACGCGGGACAATGGAAGTGTGTCCTGTTACACGTCACATTAGGCCCAGTGTTTGATCTCCTGTCCACAGACGGGACTGAGGCCAGAGGGGGGGCTAGGGGGGCTGCAGTGGCCGGGACATCTGCTCGGGACAGTCAGACCATGAGAAAGTCCTGGGACAGCCAAGCGCTTCTACTAAAGAGAAAAAAAAAGTTTTGAATGAGTTTGGTGGCACCTATCCGAGGCATGCTTCAGTGGGACATGGGAACCCAGGACGGGGGTGTGGTCGGGTCTGGGACAGCTGTCAGAGAGAGGACTGCTGGGAAAAAACTCAGGACAAGAGAAACAGGACAGGTTCACACACATTTGTTGATATTCAGGAATGTGGGTAATCTTAATCTCTTTTATGAGTGAAGTTTTGTAGAGGTTTGTCAGAACGTGGCCTGTCCATGAAACTGTCTACTATCATTTAAAACATAGGCTACTGTCAGCACTGGTATACATGACTTTTAGACCAGATGTATGAAACAAAACCAGTTCTGACAATTGTTTAGATGGTGCATTATTCTGTACTTTCTGTTTACGTTATAATTACTTTACACATTTTTTTTATTTTATTTAACCATTATTTAACCAGTAAGCCCTTTGAGAACCAATTCTCATTTGCAATGATGACCTGGATTACTGATAAATTAGACAAACAATAGATGCCACAGGACTATGACATATTGGGCTTAGTGTTCAGAGCTAGAGAACTATTGAGGAACTAAATTCTAAATTTATAAACTTCTAAGTATGTTTTCTTTAGACACCTGTGGCTGTGTAACTGAGGTGAACGAACACTTGAACTTTTAAAAGTGAAGCATAAACACAGTAGATGCAATGTTTCTTCATCTGAAGTTTTCATTTATTTTTCAGCCGCTTCTCACAGAAGCATCATAAATATATGACAATCCCTTATAAAAGGCAGTAATCACAGATGAACATCATCTCACAGTTAATAAAAATGACATTGGCCGAATAAAGGTCACAGTTGAAATAAGTTCTAATCAGATCAGATTTACATGAGCAGATCCACAGGATCCAGAGGTTCTCACACAGATACTCGTTATATCTGAGTATATCTGAGTATATCTCAGTATATCTCAGTATATCTGAGTATATCTCAGTATATCTCGCACTATACTTAACTCAACAACAGCCCAATGTGGGTTTAACATTACACACATTTGTAAAACAAAAACAATATTTCTGTCCCAAAGAAACAAGACAAGAGCTTCTACAGAAGTACAGAGTCCACAGAAATCTGGGTTACATCAGAGCCATGATTCAGACTGGAGTCCTGACTGAGGTCCATGACATCACAGACTTGGGTTTATCCTGAATTTCTTTAGACTTAGTCCAGTTCTGGTCCAAGTCTGGTTAGTTCTACCAGGGCCTCCAGAGGCCATTGCTCTGACGCTGGACCTTAGTGTGTGCGGGCTGCAGAGGGGATCCTGGTGCGGTCACAGTGTGGCTCCCGGGGGTGGACCGGCCCTGGAAGTGTTCCAACAGCCGCTTGTGGGCCTGGGTTTGCAGCTCACAGTGGGACAGGAAGCTCACAGCCTCCTGGACGCAGCGGGAATATCCATCACCGGAGGTTCCCATGCTGTGGGCTGCGGGTCCTGTTAGGGCCCTCTGCTGCTGCCAGGCTCTGAGATAGGCCACTGTCATCTCCAGAATGTCCGCCTTCTCCTGTTTGGAGTCGGGCTGCTGCCGGATGAACTCTGGGCCTAGGAGGGATTTGAGCTGCTCGATACTGGAGTTAATACGGTCGCGACGCAGCTTCTCCACCATCGGCTTCCTCAGCTGAAGAAAAGAGAGAAATATATTTAATAAATCTGGATCAGATCTTTAACATGTTGTATCCCAAACACAACACGTTGCATGTGATGGAGCTGAGTTTACCTTATGAGCTGAAGCCATGTTGTCCTTAGAGTCATGTACAGTGACAGTGGGAGCCATCGTGTTTCAGAAAAGAGCCAGTTGCCTCTGAGCTGCCTGTCCTGTCCCGCTCCCCTGTATTTATACCCCTCCAGCTCCAGCTCAACGTGTGGGTTAGGGGTGCGCCGCACTTTCTCACAGTCCCTCGGCCAATCAGATGGCTGGGAAGGAGCTGCCACCCGATCAATGGAGTGTTTACGGTCCCGGGACAATGCCTGAGGGCCTCATGGGAGCAGGTGGAGGGGTCTGGGGACTGGGGAGGTAGAGGGAGGGGGGAGGAGGGGGTCTGGGAAAGTGCTGACCCCAGAGGAAGGCAGGACGCCGGGGGTAATTGAGGCACACGTGGGGCACACACTTCAGCTATGCATCGGCTTGACTTAAGAAAATGGGATTTCTACAGGCAATTATTATACAGAGGTTCTCAAACTGTGGTGCGGGTACTACAGGTGGTATGCAGGACTCTTCTGATGGTACTCAGAATTCTTTTGCAGCTTAAGTTTGATTTAGGGTCATTTAGAGATTGATCCTGTAGTGTCCCGGTTTAGACCTGGACACTACCTTACACGACCTCAGATCTTGTATAGTCGTGATTTAGACTTGTTTTCGTCTTTGTTTAGATCTTGTTTAGTCCTGGTTTAGTCTCATTTTAGCCTTGGATATTATTTGTAGAGCCAAATCTTCCCTGAGGTGGTACTTGGTGTAAAAGGTTTTAAACCAGTGTAGGTAAAGCCAAGCTGTAACATGCTCAGCTTTTGAAGTGGCCCTGTAAGAGGGGTTTACAATGTCGTTGTAACAGTAGGAGCTGATGTGATAAAGTGTAAATTCTAACAGCGACCTCATTTTGGGCACACGCTCTGGCCCGAGACACACTTCAGTCACACCTCACTCTGCTCCACTTCCTACATCTGTTCAGAACAGCACGGGATACTTCTTCCCAGGGTCCTATGTGGGCCTTCTTTACTTTTCATGAACAAAAATAGTCAGTCTTTTATTATTATGGTCTGTTAAAAAAAACAGGACTAAATGAAATCTAAACCTGGACTAATCCAGGACTAAACAAGGACTAAATAGTTAAACCAGGTCTAAAACAGGACTAAACTATGTCTAAACCGGGAGAAAAATTAGGAATAAACTTGTACTAAACCAGGAGTAATCTAGAACTAAACCGGGTCTAAACCAGGTCTAAACCAGGACTAAACTAGGTCTAAACCAGGGGTAAACTAGGACTAAATAACTAAACCACGATCAAACTAGGACTAAACTAGGTCCAAACCACAACTAAACCTGGACTAAATCAGGACAATGCCAGAGCTAATCCAGGCTAAACTAAACCAGGTTAAACAAGGATTAAAGCAGGATAAATTCAATCAGGACTAAACCAGGACTAATCCAGAAATAAACCAGGACTAAAAATGGACTTAACCAGGCTAAACCAGAACTAAAGCCAGGACTAGACCTGGACTAAACCAGGCTAAACCAACTTTAGACCAGGACTAAACCAGGACAAATTCAACCAATACAAATCCAATCAGGACTAAACTAGGACCAGAAATAATCCAGGACTAAACCTGGACTAAACCAGGATTAACCCAGGTCTAAACCAGGACTAAACAGTGGTCTAAACCCCACAAGTACCATCAGAGGAAGTCTGTGTACCACCAATAGTACCCCTACCGCAGATTGAGAACCACTATACTTGAACGTTGTACACAATGCACCTTCAAGTATTTGCAGTTCTCTTTTATGCAGCAGTCTGGAAAATGAGAATGGCAGGTTTTAGCATCACGGGTAACATGGCTGTCATTTTTAAGAGGCACGCTTCTCCCGCCTTCTTCGCCCTGTCCCGTCACACTCCTGTCTTAGGCCTGAGGGACGTGGGAGCCCCAGTGTCCCGCTCCTTCCCACACTCCACTCACTTCTGTGCGGCAGCTCTTGACAAAAGAAGTGTGTCCCGTTTGACCAGCCCCCCCCTCCTTTCTCCTTCTCTCTGCCCCTGTGTTCTTACATGGGGCGCTCACTTCAGGATTGCCAGGCTCACCATCTGGACGGGACAGGGCTATTGAGGGGCGATCAGCCATGGGGCGCCCCGCGTGAGAAACTGAGGTGAAGAGGCAGTGGGAAAAAGTTAGTCAATAGTTTTATTAATTTAGTCAGAGGTTGCCAGCACATTCCCAGTGGTGGTAGTGGTAGTAGTAGTAGTAGAATCCTAGAAGAAGCTCCTCATTGTGACAGAAGTGGTAGTAGTAATTGTAGTAGTACAAGCCCAAAACTTAGTACTCCCTAGTAAAAGCTCCTCAATGTGACAATAGTACTAGTAGTAGTACTGCCTGGGGCCTTTCTGTGTAGAGTTTGCATGTTCTCCCTGTGTCTGTCTAGGTTTCCCCTACCACCAAAAACATGTACAAACATGTACACAAGACATTTATAACACAAGAATAAGCAATAGAATAAAATACATAAAAAAACAAAAAAACAAAAACAAATATATGAAACAGTACTAAAAATGTCTATCTCAGCTTGTATTAAAAGCCAGTGCAAAAAGGCGAGTTTTAATCCTGCCTTCACGTCATATGGGAAAGATGACATTTTCCACTTGTATATAGGAAATTACAAGTTGTTGTGTTCAAGTGCTGTTGTGGTCGTAGCATAATAAAAAAATGGTGAACAGAAACTTTATGTTGAATTGCTACATGGGTAAAACAGTCCTGGACTTATTAATTCATCTGCAGCAACAAGAACAGGATGTATCAAAACTCAAACAGTAAGTGTGCTGTATTTTGTAAGGATTATGAATCATATAGTAATTTTAAGGACAGAATTGTACGAGTTTGCTAATGTTACTGTGTTAAAATTACTACATTAAAATTGTGTATGTGTATGTATCAAAATTAGAGACAGAAACCAACATAGGGGTAATGTGGTCATAGCATTTAGTCCCCGTGAGCAGGCGAGCAGCTGCATTTTGGAGCAGTTGTAGTTTGTGGATAGATGACTGGTCCATAATAGAGATAGTTACAGTAGTCCAAACGTGAGGAAATGAAATATGTAAAACCCTCTCAAATTGTTTTTTAGGCAGATATGGCTTAACCTATGCAAGAATTCTGAGCTGGAAAAAGCTTGCCTTAACCACTGAGCTAATCTGTGTATCAAAATTAAAAGAACTGTCAATAAAAACACCAAGATTTTTGACATGGGCTGCAAAAAAATGCCTAGAGCACTATTGATACCAGTGAGGTCTGTGTCCCCAAAAATGACGATCTCTGTTTTCTTTCCTTTTAAACTGAGGAAATTAACAGACATCCAGTACTCTATGTAGTACTCTCTAGTAAAAGCTCCTCAATGTGACAGTAGTAGTGGGAAAAGTAGTAGTACTAGTAGTGGTAGTAATAGTAGTAGTAGTAGCTTATAACTCAGCACTCCCCTGTACGCTGTTAAAACAATATGTAAAATGTACAGTAAAATACTGGAAGCTGTGGTTGCCAGAATATACAGCACCATGAGACTGGTGAACAATGCCACACATGACCTGGGGCATGTCCGGGAGCAAGGACTGTGTTTCCAAACTAGATGAACAATTTTGAATAAAAAACATTCAGCTGTGCTCAAACTCAGGATATAACATGATTCTGTCTGTTAGTCATGGTCCAACCATGACTCAGAGGAACAGTGTCACTCATGACTCCAGCTTCAACTAGACTTAACATTTCTTTATACAATTTTTTTCCCCTGTATAAAACAAAACAAAAAACAACTACAATGTTAATGTTAGTGAGTACATTTACCACTATACAGATAAGGTCCATTTATACTCTGGCATAGTGTTAAATATAACACTTGGAAATGAACCGTGCAGGGTCGGTTTTCAACAAACTTGACCCTTGACCCACCTCCGTTGGCCATTTTGAATTTGTTAGTACTTAGGCAGATGTTTTGGTCCACGTTCCCACCACATTTCACCACACGGATCAGGACTTTCTCAGGACCGGCCCTGCCCCTCCCTTAAGTCCTGTTTGCTTACTTTGGGTTCATTGTTGTCTGTGAGCTGCTCTCATTTATTCAGATCATTGTACCAACCCTGTTCTGTGATTGGTTGAATGCCGAGCTGTGATTGGTCGAAGAGTGTGAGAACCAGTGCTGTGTCAAGTGGATTGTGGGAAAGTTGTATAAACGGACGAAGTTCGAAGTCAGTGATAAGAGATTTGTCAAGAGCAGAGGTTGGATGAAGACAATATGTTGGACCATCACAAAAGGTAAGGACAATTTTTTTGTCTATATTATTATTTTTAATCTCTAAATTATCAGACTTAGAATGATTAAATTATCAATTTTAATTATCAATCTTATTATTTTTTTTTTTTACAATTAAAGTTAAATTAAAGTACTATTACTATATACAGGTGGAATGGGATGAAGCTGACTTGTTGGTCAAATAAGAGTTGGGGTAACTCTTTTTAATAACTCACCACTATTAAGCAGCAATAACACATTCATAAATATATGATTAACAATATTTTAATGAATAAATAGTTTATAGATAAAGGCTGACGCTTATAATTTTGCACTGATTTACATAAGCTTATGACTTCAGAATTCAACAGTAATAACAATGTTTATAACCCAATGGTGTTTTTAAATGTTGAAGTAATGCTTTGTAAACAATTAATTAACTGGTTACTTAATCTTAAAAACATAACCATAACCATCAATATCTGTATCAGTCAATGAGAAGTCAAAAGATCATGAACACAACGGCAAAAAAATTCACTGTCCCAGAAATGTAGACAATACGAGAAGCAAATTAATGCAGCAATATTTATGTTTTGAATTTCTTGTGTGGAATTTATTTATTTTTCTTCAGTTGGCACAAGATGCTGGTCTTGGAGAGAAAGTTCACAGATGGAGTGGTGAAGTTTTGGTCGACCATCGAAAACCAGCTCAGCAATAGGATCTCCTCTGTTTGTCACGTCTGGGACAGAACCAGCTTCTTCTTTATTGGGAAAAAGACATTTATTTTACAAAAAAACTTTAAAAAGTCAACCGGAGACGCAATGAGACTGTTCCCGTCATCAGCACAAGACCTGGCTCCACTTTGCTGACAGCAACTCAAAAACTAGCACTAGGAATGGATGCAAATGTTTGCACAGAAACTGAAATAATGTATATATTGGTACGCTGATCAAACATGACATTATGACCACTGACATGTGAATTGATGGCTTGCCTTATATGATTGGGTGTGAGCGTCTGCAGCAGTTCTTGTGGGGTGTTCCTGGCCTGCAGTGGTCAGTATCTATCAGAAGGGGTCCAAGGAAGGAACAGTCCTAACCACTGTGCCACTGTGCCATGACAGAAAGGTGTCAGAATACACAGTGGATCACTGTGTGTTGTGTATGGGGCTGCATATTAGGCAGGTGGTCATAATGTTATGGTCTATGTGTAAGTAGTTTTTGGGTGACCAGTGACACTGTGAAAGGGGTCCATTTTTGGCCCTTGAATTTGTGCATTTTCTTGCCTTAACTCTTAGTTTGACTTTCAACTGGTGAAATATCTGAGTCCAGTTTAAACCTTTAATCCTTTGAGTAAAAGGAGTGTGTTTATGTTTGTGCATAGTCTGAGTAAACTACATTATGTTATTAGTAGCTGGTCAGTTTTTAATGTCATTTTTTATGTGATGTTATGCTATGTATATATGTATGGAGTTAAAGCCATATACATGAATGTGCCTTGAAATTCATTATGCAAATTAAAATGATGAAGGCAAAAAATATGTTCCTGTTATTGTGGTCAAGGTTGCTCACTGCATGTAGGCTGTAAAACTATACTGCCCTCTTGTGGCTACTATGAAGACATACAAATCCCATCACTACGTTTAATTTTTCCACAGATGCGTCACCCGAGAAATCAATCTTTTGATATATAAATCTAACTTACCATCTTAGAGAGTTGCTCCAGGTTAGGGCCATTAAAACATTTACCGTGCTGTTTTCCCTCCCTAAAAACACATTTAGCAAAGTAATGGCAGTGCCTTTCCAAAGACCAGCTGGAACGGTTGAATTTGTTATTCAGTTTCTATGACTGGATTTCAATTTTAAACGTAAAACTACAATGAGTCTAAATACGAACTTCCCACTGCACATCTGAGCTTTGATGTCACTCTGACTGGGGGACTATCAGGTGCTTTCTAGACAAGAATTCATAAAAGCAACAGTAATGTACAATTTCACTGCACATTGTTTTCCTTCCTCCTCACTATTTGCAAATAACAGCCGCGTAAACAGATTTAGAAGCAAACTCCAAGCTCAGTGAAAGTGCCATAGTTCATTAGAGATTCAAATGACCTGTACTGCCCTCTTTTGGCAGTACAATGCCGTTTAGTATGACATCTGCTCATTTTTCTTTTGCCAAAACTTAGGTCCACACATGATTGGACCAAACATAGTTAAAGTAAATCCATATTTGTTCATTTAGTTTATGTACTGTTTCCTTTTACTTCTGTGCAATGGCTTGTCTCTGTCTATTCCTTTATGTGTGTTGTATTTTGTGGTGACTGACCGTGAGTTACTGCTCTCTACTGGTGGACTTAGTCACTTGCACCCATTATTTCTGAGCCTAGGGCATTGCCAGTGGTATAATATTAGAATATAATAACCTCATCTTATAAATGTGTTCACTCACTCGGTGTAGCCTACGTCTGTTATTAATACGGTCACAAAATATGATTATAAGGTACAGTATGCGCCTAGTGAAGAGGATATAAGCCTCCATTATCCTGATCACAAATCTGGAGCTTTACTCCATACAGGTAAGATGACTCTACCACTAATCTAACAGCTGTTACAGCAGTTTAAACACATTTTCCATTTAGGGAACTGCAGAACGCCTTTCCTGGAGAAATGCCTGTCATCTGGAGAGAAGAGGGAAGACTGACAGGAAGACTACGCAGAAGACTTACAACCTCCTAACCCTTCCATATGTTTCCTCCAATGTCCTCAACTCTTCCTCTGCTGGTCTCCTCTCTGTTCCCAATCTCTCCAACTCACTACCTGTCCACCTCTGTCTACTGGACTTAAACTTCTGGGACTTAAACATCTTGATCAGAAAACAAACAAAACAAATCATGGGGGGGGGCAGAGTGGTTAGTGTTCTCGCCTCCCAGCAAGGTGATCATGGGTTTGATCCCTGGGCAGGCCAACACACAAACTCTCTGGGTGGAGTCTGCATGTCCTCCCAGTGTTACTGTGGGTTCTCTCTGGGTACTCAGGCTTCCTCCCACCGTCCAAAGACATGCATGTGTTAGGTGAACTGGTGACTCTAAATTGCCCAAATCACAACTATAAATATAACTGTTAAAATCTACATATTCTTTGTAATAATGCTTATTCTCTGTGTGTTTTTTTTTTTAAATTGCTTTTACTGTAAGGTGTCCTCGGTCTTAAAAGTTGCCAACAAATACAATGTGTTATTACTATTACTTAAACCATCTTGGTTTCAGAAATGTATCCAATAAATTGCATTAATTACTAGTTCAATTATTTGTTTTTATTTTAAATCTTATAATATACATGTTCAGTTTTTTTTTTTTTTTTTTTGTTTTTTTTTTTGGCTGTATGACAATTAAAGGTGTTCGGTTAACCACCGCTTGTGCTTGATATCTTAGTGATCAGTTTCTGGGTATACGACTAGATCTATACAAAGTATGATTACATGAACATAGACATTTTTTTTATAAAAAATGTGACTTTCTCAATCTGTTATACAACTTATCTATTTGTTACAAGTGGTTGTACAGATTAGGCGGAAGACAAACACATGAATGATGATTAATAATATTTATTACATACAAAGAGTGGGTATTCCTGTTTCATATGTCCGGTTGTCATTTGCACAGCATTGTTACAAAGCCGAATTAATTTCCCACACCACTAGGGCGGATAAAGCCGCCGTAAACCACTGCACACTGGTTACTTAAAGCAAAATAAAGTTACAGCAAAACACTGCAAGTCACCACAGATGCTCACTTCAGACACGATCGGATGTAACACTGTTAGACGAGAGGGATTATATCGACCCGGGAAGTGACCCAAAATAAAAACAAGACAAACAAACAAAAAGTTTAAAGTAGTTAGTCCGCTGTCCACTCTTAAAAGCGGACTAACTAAACCCAAAACACTCAGAAAAGGACAGCAGGTAGCGGTACGTGAATAACTGTGATATCGAGCACCCACACCCAGTCATTCACGCAACAGGTCGTCCTCACAAAACCACGGCCCTGTCACATAAAATACATTTAAAATACAACTAGACCAAACATAATCATTAAAGTAAAACCATATTTACCAACTTGGCTCAAACAGTCGACACACAAACAACGTGGGCCCAGCAGCCGTCCTGGCCACCCACAGGAATCTGGCACTGTCGCGGGCAAACCAGCTAGAGCGGTGTCACCCATCACATATTGATTTTAAATCATTTAGACCTTCCAGTGTCCTTGGTACTTACAGTGTAGAAGCTGTCCCTAGGGTCAGTCTGACCCCTGAAAAAATCTTTTGCCTTCAAAATATTTATCTTCATTAAATGTCAAATTTGTGGTAGTGTTGGACTGATATAAGGCTAAAGGTCTAACACAAAGTTAACTGAATGTTTATGCTATATGCTTTATAAAAGTCAAACCGGGTGGGTTTTTTTTAATCCAGATCTGGGAATACAGCACGTTAAATGTATAACTTCTGACATGCCTGGGACTACACATGTAAAGTAGCCTTTGGGCTAATTCTGGAATATTTACATTGATATGTTCATCAAAATGCACTGTCCCTTAAAAAAAAAAAAAAAAAAAAAAAAACCTGAAAACTTTCAAGTCACGATGTGCATTGTGGGTCATAAAGAGGTGTGCGTTCATTGGCAACGAAGTGGCTGCTCAAGTACATGAAGAGGTATGTTCACTAGATGGCAGTGAGTGCAAACAGGAGATACAATTATACACCTTTTATTACACAAAAACTATATCGTTTGCAGGTTAGTCGAGTTCAACTGCTCTGCATCTCATACGTACTTTTTTTATTTAGGGATTTATCAACGCTCATCTACGGGATTATGACCGGAAGAGAGCAAAACGTTTATGCAAAAAACAAACAAAAACATTATAACTAGTAGCCTACTTGGCTACACCTTGGTGAAAGATTAGTAAAATCTAGTCAGATTGCTACATTGCACTAAATTTAATAGTTATTTTAATACATTTTAACTGATAGTGTATAAAAGTAGCACCATAGACTTCAATATCAAAGTGTTTGGCCCAGCTGCCAGCAGTTCAGTCAGTGTTATTACTCCTGTTGTCTCCTCCAAACAATCATGGTGACATCTACTGCCAGTCTTTCGACTTTTTTGATTGGATGGTCGGTCAGTGCAGGGTTTGGAACCAAAACAAAAAACGTTAACATAAACATGGGCATTACGTTCAAGATTTTATTATTGTGAATAAAAAAGCTGTACCTTTGTTAACACTAACACTAATATTTAATTTAAACAGGTTTACCTCAGATCTTGGGACACATGGGTACATTTTATGAAATATGAAATATATATACTGCTCACAGCTCCTTTAAAAATAGTATTTTGAAAGCCAGATAGTTTCTCAGGAGGTACTTGGTGTGTAAAAACAGTACAAGTAGATTTCTGAAATAGGTTTTTCTGATAATGTAGGAAAAGCAAGCTTACTGATGTGCAATAAATTGGGCTATGCATTTGAAATTTGGATGTTTCTATGTTTTATTGATATAAATGCAAAGAAACCATGAGATCATGATACTGTTGGAAACTTGACTGATTTAGTTGGTTTTACTCAACTGCATAATACGACAGGAATATTTCAATGACTGCATCAGTGCATCAAAATGATGTATTTTGTATGAACAAATCAAAGACAATATTTTCTGGTTCAGATATGGAATAATTAGGGCTTTATTAATTCTCGGCTAAAGTTTCCAAAAGCAGACATTCAACGACAGTTGGACAAAAACAGTTTTAGCAGCGGGAAAAAAAAAATTACAAGAAATCTAGGTCAGCTTCACACTCCATGCATCGGCTTTTTTCAAAAGTATGATTAGGGCTATTTTTCCAACTCTGCTTCACTTTTTCAAGATGTTATTTCGGGTAAAAACAAAGTCAAAATACAAAGAAACTACCCACAAAAGCATTAGTCAAGGCAGAAACGTGTTAAGGATGTAACAGAGTGATTTATTGAAAATTTGATAGATTATTCCAACAAATGTGGCTTTTAATTGGATATTTCTATTCACTGCTTTCTCCTTGTTGCTCTTGTAAAGTCAATAAAAATGCACAAAAAACAAAAAAACAAACAAAAAAACAAATCAACAAAAAACCCTCAAATTCCAGTTACACGAATATCACCAAAGCCTTGAAGAAATAGAGAAATTAGCTCCAATGAAAATCTATCATTTAAAAATGCTTCAAATCCAAACAAACTGATAAAACCAAATGCCACTCGTATATTTTTACATTGCACCCAAAAGATTTAAAGGAGAATCAATATGGTAGGACACACTAGAACAGGATTCATGGAATAAAACAGAAAGGCAACAGCTTGGTAAATGTAAATGTTGATTTGGTGCCAAATTTACATTGAGATTGAATGGTTTTTGTTTCAAATTTTGAAGAAGGATAATATGTGGTACTTGTCTATAGTGAGTGATATATTAGTAATGTTTTAACTGGATTTGAACAAGCTTTAGTGGGATATGAAGAACTTTTGGATGTATATGAACAAACTTTAGATGACCCCCAAGATAGTTTCATAGAAATTTAAACAGAATTCAGATCTTTTGAATGGTTGACTTAACTCTTTAAATATTTTCTTTGTGAATATAGGACATTTCAACCAAGCAGATTTTTGGGTTGTAATGCAGACCATAAATCGTTACATTGCCCTGTGCGGAAGCTGTACAATTGTCAAATTAAATACAAAGCTCCAAGTGACTTCATAACCATAATTTAATATAGGCAACATATTAACACACAAGTACCACAGTCAACCCCACTTCAAAAACTCTGAATATCAAATGAAAGCTGTTTCAGTGCGTCTTCCTTTAAAAGTCTTGTATTCTGAATCCCATTTCCAGAAGTCTACATACTGTTAATGATCTGGTTAGATGTTTGTTGTGGAGAGGGAGGTGAGTAGAAGCTCTGTGTTACTCTGCGAGTGCTGTGCATAAAGAAGAAAATAAATGTATCTTTTGTCAATCATCTGAGTGTGTCCTGGTTTTCATTCAGGACTGGGTTGTTTCTGAAGGGAGCAGAGTGGGGTCAGGGCACAGAGTTCAACACGTCCTGCAGGAACAAGTCCGGGTCTGGGATTTCAGTAAGGAGACCTGGAAATACAGAGAACAAAGTTTGTAAGCAAGAAAAAAAGACATGTTTCAGTAAAAATACAGTACATAATCCTTTTTTCTGGTCTCTTGTTTCTTGTTTTCACTCATTAACACGCAGAAGTGTAGCTCCACCTATACCAAAGCAGTCCAAAGTGTACCCAGAGCTGGTACCCCTTGTCAAGGAGAGGGCGTTATAGTAGCTTTTTGGAGACACTTAGAACGCTTTGGGTTAGGGAAACACCTTCATACTGACTCGAACTGAGTTGTACTGCTGTGCCCACACTCCGGAACAAGTGGTGTGAGAGTGCAGTGAACAGTGATAAGTTGATTTTGATTTGTTGATAATTGCATTTAAAAGTATCAGAACACCTGATAATTTGGCTAGTGAGTGCTTTGATTACTGACCTACAACATCGAAGAACTCGGACACACTCTCTGCGGGCATAAGTTCGTCCTGGAAGGCTCTGAGCACTCTCTCCGACGCCTCGTAGATAGGCATGTCGTTGTGACGCACATACTCTGCCAACGAGAAGGACCAGCCGCCTTCTGTGGTACTGGTGGGCACCTTCTAAACGACACAAAACACAATGGGCAGTGAGGCTGATGAAGATTTAGCACAATGAAGATACTATGTGCCAGCTTTAACTAAGGTCCTCACCCTAAACATGTCATAAACTAGGTCCACCAGGCCCCAGAAGAGAAGCGGGGCACGATAAACTGCATATTCCTTTGGTGCTTTGTCTGTGAGCCTGCAATAAAAAAACAAAAAGATAAGGTTAAAATAAAGTCAGACTCAGACAAAAGAAGGTAGAGGTGAACAGCGCGTATTACTTGTTGATGGTGACTGCTGAGACTTTGCGGGCATGTGCCGTGAGCAGCAGCCGCCTGAGGAAGTACAGCCGCGTGGTCCTCCAGCGCTCGGGCGGCAGGATGTGCATGGCCAGAATGGTGTAGTAATGAGGGCCCTCCACCTCATACGAACTCTCTATCCACTTTTCACAAGGCTGCTCCTGGAAACTCTGCAGGTTCTTCTCCTCCCGGGATGTAGCCCTTGTGCTGGCGACAGAAACGTGAAGAACGAGTTAGCAATGACCACATAATGTTCTCGGTCAGCTCTAGAACAGCATTGCCCATTTTCCTTTAAAAGCATAATCTGACCAAAAGAAATACATATATTTTTTTGAGGAAACAAAATCATAACATCATAAAACGCTCAGAAAAGTCAATTTGGCAAAATAGGGGACCTTTATTAAGAGGAACTTTGTGGATGAACAACACTACATGACAAATGAATTCTTACTGTAGACCCTGGAGATTCATCTATGCCCATCTAACACCATTCTGAGGATCCTCTTCTCTCACACCAACTAACATCATGTCCATCAACCTATAGCATGCATACCTCAACTCAAACCAAGCATCTTCTAGGTCAGGGGTAACTGCTCTATCCACTGAACCACAAGCACTTCTCAAACAAATCTCAAAGAGCAAAGAATTCATTAAAACTAATCATGTTTTCCTTTACTGCCCCTTGACAGTGAGTGCCAGAATAAAAGAGGCTTGGTACATACGTGTTGAGTACATAGAGGACAGTGTGTATGATATATGGGATTAGGTGGATGTTGCTCTCCCTCCCTCCTCCTCCCGAGTCTACGCTGAATGACTGCTCCGTGGCAAAGCGCAGGAACAGCAGTTTGGTGTCGTGGATGTTCAGCTGGTACGTGGGCTCCCTCTGCCCTGTGCACTCCTGAAGATATGTGTTATGCCTAAAAGTAAAGAGAGTGACTTGTGTTAAAAAATGTAACTCCAAGCCAGAACATTTACAAACTAGGTGTCCATGGACTAACACTGTCCAAATATGCAAGTGATTACCGTAATTACCTTGCTAAACAGGTCGCGAAGGCTGATTCTGGCACATGTGGCCCCCAAACAGGAAGCAGCCCATTGCACCTAGTACTGGCGTTTTGTAGCGCCGCACTGTCCCACTCCTCCCGCCCTCGTGCCAATCTGGAGTTCAAAATATATACACAGTTAGATAAAACCAAAGAAGTGCTTTACCAGGCTAAATCTTATTAGAAGAGTGAAGAAAGTAGGAATCCACGGTTACCTGACAGCGGCTAAATGACAGTCGTAATGGACTATATTAAAGTGCGACACAGTGCTGTAGCCCTGCTGCTTGCGAGGCTTGATAGCAAACTCCTCCAGATCTACTCGCTTTGAGTACGTGTAAATACCCAGGACTTTGGTTGGCTGGAAAAGACAACGCGTACAGTTAAGGTCAAAATAGTGTGTTACAATTTAAACATTTCTGTAAAAAAAAAAAAAAAAAGTCCATATGTTTGCAATATTCATATTATTTAAAACAGTAAATCCTTCATCAAAGACATAATGCCTTATTTGTGGTCACTTTGTAATATAAAATAAATTTTAAAGATGTCTTTTTTATAAAGATGTCAACACAAGACAGACGCCTGGCAATTTGGAAGATCTTGAACAGTGTGCTCTGGAAGAATGGGCCAACACTCCACAGGAGATGCGCAATCTTTCACAGTTAGAAACTACCAAAGAGGTTGCTTTGAATCAGAAATTTGAAACTATTGATTAATAATTGTCAAGGGCTAATCATTTGCCACTGTGTATTATTAGATTTTATTAGTTTTCTTTATCTATAACCTGCCCATTTCCAGCTGTTTTACCTGGAACTTATATCCCTCTCGGCAGATGCAACAGGTCAGGCCCGGCTCCTCAATCAGCTCCTCCATCTGCTTTAATAGTGACGTCTTAGTCACCACTTGCCCCTTTTCATTGGTCTGAGAGAACAAAATAAGATAAAAATACAAGAACAACAAGAACAACAAGAACAGCAGCTTAAGTGCATTTTCTGTAAAAAAAAAAAAAAAGTCCCATTGCTCTTTTCTCAACAGTACAGTTACAAGGACAAGCAAGCCACATTTTGTCTGACTTCCCAATAAACTCTGTAGCTCAGGAGGTAAAGCACTCATCCTATAACTGGATGCAAGGATTCAAAGATACAGTTCAATTAATCAAGTATAATTAACCAGAGCCCGTACTGTCATGCCCAGTGTCCCGAGAGCCTTCTGCCTCATTGCCATAGCCATGCGTTTCTTCTCGGCTCTGGTCTCTCTTCGAGCTGCTTCTATCTTCAGGTTCACATCACTGTGTTCCCTCAGAGCCTCCAGCAGGTTCTCAGCCAAAGTCCCGATGCCCTCGTCACTGGAAACCTGCTCTAGTTTGTGGAGGTTTGTGATTGAATCCGTCCCTATGAGAACCTACAGAAAAGCAGACAAGATTCATAATTACCATGTTTATAATGATTTATGTTATCACAGTGCTGGTTTATGGGTACATTTTGCTGATATTTCCAATAATAATTTTAAAATAGAAATGGAAAGTACTACTCTAAAGATGAGACACTACATGAACAGATATATTGGTTACCTGTGTTGGAGGATGTTGTGTTGCTAAACCACGAAGAAGTCTGAGAATGAACGGCAGAGCTGGTCGAGAGAGAAATTTCTTCCATACATCTGCATCAAGACTAGAAGACAAAGACAAGACAAAAGAAATGTAATGTAAAAGTGATACATATAAAAAAAATGTGATAATTGGTTGTATATACTTTCTTAAATGCATACTTTTTAGCATTGGGGATATGTTTTTTCATGTAGTCCAGCGCACTCTGAGTGATTCCTTTCTGAAGTATTAGGTCTTTGAGTTGGTGTCCGTTGCTGTTGTTTTTGATTCCTGCAGCGATTTTACAGAAACAGTCCAAAAATACCTTATCATCTGCACTGTGCTCCTCATCGTACCTACAAATCATGACAAGACAGTGGCTTAATCAAGGTTATTTGCAAGACAAAATGTAGGCTAAAAAAAAACAAGAGATGCATACTTGTCAAAACTGCAGCAGGGTTTGAAGCGCTCGACTAAGATCCTCATTTTCTCCAGTTCTCCGAAGGACAGATAGGGGATGATCCTCAGAAGGCCTTGTAAAACACTGGGATTTGAGCGGACGAATGGTGTGTTGATCTGATCCAGCAACATCACCAACTGGTCTTTGTCTCCTGTTAGCAGCAAGTTGCCCTGGAACAAACAAAAGGCAGGTTAATACAGTACATAATTCATGTATGGTTCCCAAGTGGTGGGCTCAGGACCCAAAACAGGGGAGGCTGAATATAGTGTAGATTAGTTCAGTGGTTCCCAGTCAAGTCTTTGTCCCGTATCCCCCTCACTCACACATATTGATGATTCTTCAAAAGCACAAAGGCATTTTACAATATTTTTGAAAATACTAATTCTCTGGCATTTTTTCTTTTAAACTCAAATTCAAGATAAAAAATAAAATCAGTGATAGTCTGCTTTTAAAATGAAAAATATTTAATAAAAATACAACAATATAAACCCCAATTATATGTACTTATTTTACAGTATACAATAATTTATGTTCATAAATAATAATCTAAATTTACAAAAAAAAATAATTTGAATAACTACCCTTTGAAACAAGCTATTGAAGCCTAAAAAATATAACAAAATAAACTTCAAATAACATTCTTTAGTAGTTCCACTTCCTTTTCAGTCAATGAGACACTTAAGCTTGCATTTTTAATAGGTTTCAATAGTTCAATAAGAAAATACAATAATGAAATTAAATAAATTATGAAATAATTCCGAATACCCCCTCCAAGGTGCTCATGTAGGGGTCCCCGCACCTCTGGTTGGGAAACACTGCTATAAATGTTGAGCTTAGTAAAGCCAAACTATTGTTTTCATTACATTCAATGGTGAAAGAGGTTTAAGTGCAAGTACTATAAAGGTTGTAGTGAAATAATTTAGAAATACTACTTTGGTTCAATGACATGTTGGTCACAATAAAATAATGAGAGATAAAAATATATTTTAAAAACTGTTTCACCATTTTATGTATTTAAAACTATATTTTGGTTTCAAACTCCCTGTAACCCACTTCTCGGTCCAACCCACCAGTTGGGAATCACTGTTTCACAGTTGGGAATCACTGTTTCAGATACAGATATCGCAAAAAGGCATTTTCTGGTTCTCTATAGAGTAATTGTAGTACCTTGTCCTCTGAGATTTCTGCGTTGGCTTCATCCAAAATGATCTCCATGATGCTCAGGACTTGTTCTGCTATTGATGCTCCTCCGCTGTCTTTACTCTCCTGCTCCGCCACTAACGCCTGGACAAACAAGGGGTTTTAGTGAGTACTGTACAAGCTAAAGGCAATTATAAAAAATCATTAATTAAACCGCATCATGTACCAGGTTGAGAGTCCCTAACATGACGTTCAGTGTGTTCATTTCTGGTTTGACGAGCTGCTGTCTGTTGATCTTGACTTTCACACAGTAACTAAACAACTTCAGCAGCACCTGGGGTAGACAAGAGAATAAAAATATTCACACGAGCATTTGGATTTGAGTTTATGAGCAAAAATGCTACTGTATCTAGACGCAAAAACAGAAACAACTAAGTGCTTAATGGTAAACAGTCTTACAGTGAGCAGATGTCTTCCTTGTTTGAAATCCTTGATTCCTGACAGTCTGTTGAGCATACACTCTAGTCCTCCGCACTGAGCCATGACACCGGCCATTTTATACACCTCCTCATCGTCCTCCTCCTCATCTGAAATTACATTTACAATTAAAATTTAGGTAATCTTGTTTTGCAAAGATATCTTTTCATATCCATAAATCATCTCTTTGTTTTTCTGTAGGCCTCCTGCTTGGCAGTTCTAACCTTAGCATCCCTTCTACCTATATATATATATATATATATACCTATATATATATATATATATATATACCTATATATATATATATATATATATACCTATATATATATATATATATATATATACCTATATATATATATATATATATATATACCTATATATATATATATATATATATACCTATATATATATATATATATATATACACCTATATATATATATATATATATATACCTATATATATATATATATATATACCTATATATATATATATATATATACCTATATATATATATATATATATATACCTATATATATATATATATATATACCTATATATATATATATATATACCTATATATATATATATATACCTATATATATATATATATATACCTATATATATATATATATATATATATATATATATATATATATATATATATATATATACCTATATACATATATACATATATATATATATATATATATATATATATATATATATATATATATATATATATATATATATATATATATATATACCTATATATATATATATATATATACCTATATATATATATATATATATATATACCTATATATATATATATATACCTATATATATATATATATACCTATATATATATATATACCTATATATATATATATACCTATATATATATATACCTATATATATATATACATATATATATATATATATATATATATATATATATATATATATACCTATATATATATACATATATATATATATATATATATATATATATATATATATATACCTATATATATATATATATATATATATATATATATATATATATATATATATATATATATATATATATATATATATATATTATTATTATTCCTATGTCCAAACTGTCTTAATCTGAAGAATGTGACCCACAGAGCTCTGGGTCTGTCTCAGTCAAGTGCATCAGTACTAACCTGTAGTAGAGTCTAAGGATTCAATGAACTCCTCAGTAGCGTCACCCAGCAAACCTCTCATTCGATAGATTATTCTCATAGGCTCACCCTTGGACAAAAAAATATTAAAAATTAAATTGCAACCATGTTACTTTTTTTTTTTATTAAAGTGACCTAATCCTCATGAAAACACTCACCTCATTTGTAGGGCACCACACCTTCTTGTAAACCTCTGCTACTGACAGATCCAAACTGATGATTTTGTTGTTCACCAAAAGCTAAAAATAGACAGTCAAATTTAAAGTAATGTACATTTATAGCACTAACAGAACAAAGCTAAAAGAAATACACCAGGTAAACCCAACTAAACTGGTGTCTAAGCGAAAAAGCAGAAATAATTGGAGTGGTTTTACCTCCATGCCACTGTCGTCCTCCAGCAGAGCCACCAGGTCACAGTCCTGGCAGATCTTGTTCTTGATGTCCCTCATCAAAGGCCCAATTCCTGGTTCATTGCTGCTGTAGGGGTTCCCAGGCATCCGTCCCTGAAGGAAGTCCTCCTGCTGTGGGTCTTTCTCCAAAGTCACAAAAAACTCAGTAACCTCATTTTCCTCCTGAAAAAAGAGAGAGCAAGAAAAATGTATAAGTTATTATTTTGATTTATTGCATAAGCACCAAAAATATTACCAACCAGGACCTAAATAGAGGCCAAGATACATTACAAAAAAAAAACTTACAGGATAAATGATGCTGCAGAGCCTTTCAAATATGAACACTGGAGTCCTGTAGTCGTCCAAGTTGTACCGCTTTGCTGTTTCTATGCACACTGCCATAAAGGCTTTGGTCTCAGACTCTGTACCTGTAAGGAACAATTACTTTTAGATATGTGTCCAAAATGCAGGACTTAGACGAAAGACAAACATTGTCAGATGGAGTGGCATACCTGTGGTCATGTCCTCGAGCATCTCCAGCAGCATGTCCTGAGTCTCATCAATCAATTTGGTTCTCTGCACAACCAGTTTCCTCAGACACAAGTATCCGTTCAGGACCGTCCCGACCAGCCTGCTCTTAAAGTGACGCTTAATAGACTCCACCTCCACAAAAGATGATAACAGCCCTGCAAAAAAAACCCAAACACACACACAGAATCACACATTGTTCACTTCAGCTAGACATATACTGGTTTTATAATGACATTACCTGTGAGGCTCTTGAGGGCATAGCCTTGCTGTAGATCTGTGCTCAGAGTGGCCTCTTCTAAAGCCAAAAGATTGGCAATTTCCTAAATCATTAACAATTGTTTCATTAGCTTCAAACATAAAGAGATTCAAGTATAAAATATGATTTCTGGCTGCATGTATGTGGCTCTGGTCCAATTTTCAAAGTTAGTAAGTCTGACAGTTATATATTCCTACGATCATAGAGTGTCAACTTGTGCAACATCAAAATTGAACCAGTGTTTCCAAGTATTCTTTTAATGTGTATTCTGAATTGAAAATGTAAAACCTAACTACATGAATGCAGCAATTGAAGGCAAGATGTTTTTTCCTCAGTACCTAACCTACGTTTTACCTTTGTGATGAGGTTGCCAATGTAGGGCAGGACTCCACGAGCGGCGAGGTACACTTTCCAGTGAGTGGGTTTGATTAACTTCTGATACAGACCAAGATACTCCACAGCACACTCTCCAGCTACACTCAGTTCATCCAGGTAACTACAAAAGACACAGACGGGTTACATACACTTCAGTACTCACAACACTCTTTTGGTGTCTTAATACCAATTTTTGTGTTACACATGAATACGGCTATAATCTCCATACCTTGTGAGCAGGTCGAGGACTTGTTGTTTGCGACTGGGGATGGTGGTCAGAGCTTCTACAATGGTGCATGCCGCCTGTCGAGCTGCTTGAGTGGCAGGAGTAAACAGAACCTGCAACAAATACAACATTAGTCAGGACTGATAATAATTCAATTCAATTTATATAACGCATTTCAAGACACCCAAAGTGCTACATTAGTCCATTACTAACAGCCCAGAGGCAGATTGATACAGATTGGAGTTATACCATGGCAACAGGCTCTCCGACCACCACCAAACACATCACCACAGTCTCACTAATCATACTAACACATTCATACACCTGTGCCAGACACTTGAGGCAAGATAGGTGAAGAGTCTTGCCCAAAGACACAACAGCAATATGAACTGGAGGATCAGAGATCGGACTGCCACCATTCCAGTTAGTGGGCGACACGGTAAAAGACTGAATATTTCTCTTTGAAGTATTTACCTGTCGAAGCCAGTTGTTGTGACTGAGTTTGAGCAGGCGGGGGAACAGTCCATCTCCCTTCCTGGATCTCATGAACTGTTTCCACTTCCAGGCGTATTTCTCCAACAGATACTGCCGCCTCAACTCAGCCTTATTCTGAGGCTTCGGCAAATTCTCCTGGCCTGTATGCATCAAAACATTATAAACTTAATATCTGCTATTTGTTGGACACATTGTTTATGGCAGATTGTAGCAATCCTGCTACTTACATCTGGCAGGGAGGCACTTCTTCCAGGCCTCGTACGAAGCTTTGGGGTCCTTCTTAAGCCAGAGTTGGGCCTGAGCGTGGATTTCATTACTGTATGGTCTGATGGTGGTGAGAGACTCAACAGCAGCATCCTTTAAAAGGGAGACTGGTTTTATTATGGAATTATTGAGAAAGTGGTGATTTTTGAGCAAAAAACAAATTATCTCTACCTTGTTTTTCTTGCTGGTGGGAGCAGGAGGCTTGATGAGCTTCTGGAGGATCCTCAAACACATTAAAGTGATGTTCTCCACCACGACAGGAGTTTTTATGTTCACAGACATCAGGAACAGGCTCAAGGCTAGGAGAAGAAAGAAACAGTGGTTAGATAAAGTAGAATATTCAATCCATTCATTTCACAGTATCTAGACACACTGGAACTTTCAACAAACAACATCATTTTCCCCCACTTTTGCTTTAGAAAAATGCCTTGAAATAACCTTACATTTACACCAAGGGAGATTATATCACCAAAAATGTCTTGCTGGACTTACCACAGCGCAGACGCAGCTCCCAACATCCACCCTCTTTGGAAATGGAGTCAGTTAGCAACAGCATCTCGTACTGAAGATTACTAACCTGTAATAAAAAGGGAAAAATGGAACAATATGTAAATCTACAAAATTAAATATGTCCAGGCGGGTTTTAATTGTTTGAATAATTTCCCCTGCTTTACATACCAGGTCAGGATTTGCCCAGTGACCTTTGAGGGCAGCGGAGACTTTGGCTATGATGAGGTCATTCATTTGTTGAGTTGCCTCTGGGTGATCTCTGAAAACAAACACAAAGAGGTCTAATCAAGATACTAAAAACAACTGCATAACCCAGGAATTGTTGTTCTACTGTTTGTATTATGAAGGGAGGGGATTCTATTTTTACTTGCAAAGAGATTTAGTTTGGCTGGGTGTTCTTGCATACTTAATTTTATTCCCATTTTGCTGTGGTAAGATACATATTCAAGTCACTAGTTATAAGGTATGTCATTGTACCTTGTGAGCAGGCAGACGAGTTGTCGGACCTCCTCCCTCATGGCTGCCGTTCCCCTCCTCAGATTGTACTCAAACAGCTCCCGGATGAGCCCCTGCAGAACCAAGATCTGCCTCAGGGCTGGGTTGGTGGCCAGGGCCCTTAGCAAAGTGATGCAGTGCCCGGTCACAGCGGAGGCGCAGCCGTAACACTTGGTGGAGGAGGTGTGACCGCAGCCAAGCACCGACAAAGCGCGGTACTGAGAGGCCGTGAACGTGGGCTGGTGAGTGCTGCTGCTACGGGACGATTTGGTGGCTGCTTCGCGCTGCTGAAGATCATATTCTAATAATTCTTTACGGGACGCAAGGACTTTCTGGAAACAAAAAACAGCAATAATAAATTAGTATAAGCAGAATCTGAAGTGCAAACATATATTATAGAAAGGGTGAGGTTGTACCTGTATAATCTTAGAGAGCTCATCAAATGAGGTCTTGCAGTCCCCGCTGTACTCCTGAGCAAGCTGCTGAATGTAGCGATTCACATTGGCAGAGGACGTACCCAGGCCCGCTCCTGCACCTGTGTCATCCTGGGAATCCAAAAGAGACTGAAATTTTATTTTGTTTGATTAAGTATATAAGAAAATGTGCTCTACAATGTGGCAATAGCATTATCTAAGTATGTTAAGTTGACTAAAAGAAATATTAATTATTATTCTAGTTGGACTCAGATGTTTACATTGGGGTCGTATAATATTAGAAAAACATGCTATTTGCGATAACTATGCTATTGCTATATAGGTTCAAAAAAAAAAAAAAAAAAAGAAATAACAGTCTCTGTATGTACTTGTCACACTTGGTCAAACTTAAGATTTAAGATTAAATTAGGACTAAAACAGCATAAATCTTTTTCAGAAGGAGGACCATGGCAGTATAGCGATACATTTACAGTGTGTGTTGATATGGCTATAACAATAAATCTGCAATATATTGTGCAGCCCTAGTTTTCATGCATTTTATTAGGCCTAAGGTAATAACATATTTCTTCTTTATTGCTATAAAATAAATATTAAATGTCACCTGTGGTTTCTCTGGAGCCGCCTCATTGACCTTCGACAGCAGACTCTCCAGCTGAGGTCTGTGGCCCATGAGCTGGTGGTAAACTCGATCAGCTTTGTCCAAAAGTGTGTTGATGTTAGTCACAGCCTGGAAAGAAACACACAACCCATTTAACACTTAATCCTGTTAATCCAGTCTAAATTATAAAAGCATGCTGCTTCATAATAAGACAGCATTTGCAGAAACATTTGCAGAACAGTGACTATTAATTAGAAATGTACCTTTTTCCTGTCTTCTTCATTCTCAATGGGATCCACAGCACAGCATGGTTTGGCATAAAGCATGAAGTCGAAGCGAGCGTATTTACAGAAACCACAAGCGTTGCACAGGAATGGGTCTTTCTCATCATAGTTGATCGACCTAGAGATACAACATTTATTAACTTAAAATATTATAGATACAACAAAAGTTACATATGTAACTACAGTTCTATGAATCCCTCCTGACCGCCAGAGGGCGCTGCTGAAAGCACTGAATGTACCCTGCGCATGCGGTACATTCAGTGCTTTCAGCACCGCCCTCTGGCAGTCAGGAGGGATGAAATAGAGCCTCATTAGCGCCACACTGTATTAGCAGTTACTAACCTGCATTTGTGGCACTGGTAGACATTTTCTCCACAGTTGCCACAGACTCCTGGATTGGCTGGGACAGAGGCACTGCAGCGGGGACACTGTAGGGTCTCAGTGGATGCCTGGTAGTTCTCGTAAAAATCAGAAAACTCAATCATGAGGTTGGAGGCGACGATGGGCAGAGGCAGGTCGATCTTCACCTCAGTTTGCCCTGGAGTCAGCTGCACTTTTTTAGCTTTGTGCCAACGAGCTGGTCTGGAAATAGAAACAAAATATTAAGTGTTAATCTTGTTTCATCTTTGCATATGTAACACCTGCAAAAAAGGGAATGTTATGACTTAAATACATTTTCTCAATGTGCTTCAAGATCAATAAAGTATCTGTATAACTTAATCATAATTATCTGTTTACGAAAGGACAGAACCTACTGTCCCCTCTGATGTACTCATTACTAATCCTATCCATTCTTGTTTCTCCCAAAAAGAACCTCAACATCTTAAGCAAGGTAACAGCAAGAAGGAAACGTACTTGTTCTTAAGCTCCACAATGGCCTGAACAGTCCTGTTGTTGTAGTAAAGGTTGATGGTGCGGACCATTTTAGTGCGTTTGAGGTCTCCGATCTTCACTGTAACTTTGCTAATGGTGTGGCTGCCGATGAGCTTCACCACCTGCTGTGTAGTGGTGTAGCGAGTGTCTACTTTGATGGAGGACAACTTGATGTTCTAGAAAAACACAAACACCATCATTAAGAAAGGCTGTTATTTAATTGTAAAACAGATAACGTTTACATTTTGCAACCTCAAATAAATTTGTTGATACATGAGAATATACATGAAAGTACTGCTACTTACTGAAAAGGGAACTTCAGGATTGTTGCAGACCAAGCAGGGATCACTCTCCAAATAAAAGCCATCAAACTCCACCAAACCGGACAGAGTGCTGCAGAAGAAACAAAACTATGAGGCCTTATAACATTAAGTATATTTAATTACATTTATTTGTGTCTAAGATATGAATAATTAAAAGTATGGTTCACAGGTAGACAATGTTATTACTCATTTAAAATTGCAGAATGAGCATACTTGTAGATGTTGGAGTTGGGGTGATTCGTCAGGATATGATTCTGTGCTCTCAATATTTCCACAGCTTTCTGAGAATACTCCTTCAGCTAAAATATAGCAATAATTAGCCCCACGAGGCAAAGTTAAATCACAAAAAAATAAGGGCAAAAAAACAACAACTTAGGAACCAACCTTTTTCTCAGTCTGAGGAGTCTTGAGTGAGAAGTATCCCAGCAGATCGACAAACTGGGCAGCTTTCCGACCATAGGCAGGCAGCTCGGGCCAAATCGCCCAGGTCAGTTCTAACAGTAACTCTTGTTGGGATTTACTTGAATTCCTACAGAAAGAATTGTATTTTAGAATTCACTGTAAATTTAGTATTTAAAGGAAGTTTAATTTATTCTGTTAAAACCATAGACCTATATACAAAGAAGAGGCTACATACATAAGTAATTAGCATGAATATTTGCAGAACCTCTAAATGACTTTTTTTTTTTTTTTTTACCTTGGTAGAAAAGTGGGTAGTAATAGTCGCAGTGGTTGTAATGGTACATGTGGTGGTAGTAATAGTAATAGTAGAAGGAGCAGTACTAGTAGTGGGTTTAGCAGTAAATACTTCATATTGTACTATAACCTAAGAATTAATGCTTCACTTTTACACAAGTAACAATTTATAGTACTTTTACTTTAGAGGTACCATATTGTGCTTTTTTAGGCTTTTTGAAATTTTGGACGCCTCTGCATTAGTGTTCCACCTTTTATAACTTAAAATAATGTATATGTACGGAAAATGTCTTCTTTTGGGGAGCTGTTGCTTTGACTTTGCAGAGAACATTTGGATTTGCATGCCACCCCCTGCTGGCAACAGCGGGGTACGGACAGAGCATAAAATGGCTAAGAAGCAAAGCTACTAGCAACATGATGCTAACAGATAGAAAAATGAGGTGACTGCTTCTTAGTGACGGCAATGTACACGTCATGTGTCTACGTAGAGCGGTGAGAGGGGATGGCCTCAGCATACAGGATAACTTAAACAAGCGTGAATAAAACTAAATTCTACTCAAGGTATATTTTTGAGGTGCAAAAATTTAACATGGTTAAAAACTCAATAAAGTTGATTTTGCATAATAGGGGACCTTTAATAATAATATTTTAAGAGACAAACCTCTGAATATACAGTATATCTTAAAATCTGTTCTTGCAGATATAAACAAAAGCTGAACTGTCTTTATTGGATAAAATAAAGTTCTATGAATCTGAGGCCAAGAGTTATATTTTAACTACTATGTGATGTTTTGGGGATTTTTTTTTTAACAATTTGACATTATTGATGAATCATTTGTTCACCTGTAGATGTGCAATGCCAGACAATGGGCCTGCCAGCGCACAGCAGACAAGTTCGACTCCAAAAGGAAACAGCGAAGGAACTGGATAAGGGTCTCTTTGTCGGCAAACTTGTTGAGCTGACTGACAAGAGCCATGCACAGCTGGTCCTCTTGGCTTCCCACTCCATCACCTGCACAGAAACCCAACAGAATCAATACTAGGACTGCAATAAATTAGAACATCCTGATACAACAGATACATTTTGTTATATATTGTGCAGCCTTGCTAAAAAATACCAATACCGCTCTCATCTTACCTTCTTTGTCTTTCTCCTTGTCCTCCTTCTTGCTCTTCTTGCTGGAGGACTTGCTCTGGGACGACTGGGAAGCGCCGGTCTGTCCCGTGTTGGTGGAGCCCCCTGCTGAGAAGGAGGAGGATGTGGAGCTGGAGCTGGCCAGGACTTTACTTCCACACAGAGCACAGGAGAGCAGCTGTAACAAAACCGGGGAAACACCCTCATCCACCAGGAAACTGACCTGGAGCAGGAAGTACAAGACAGCTGGAAAAGGGAAAATAGAGAAGAAAAAAAAAAACATTTATATAGTTTAAATACTCAATATCCCATCATTCTTCTTCTCCTTTTGGCTGTTGGGCCTTTATCTAACCCCAACACTATTCTCTGCATTCTCTTTTCTTGAACCAAATTTACATCCTTGTTCACAAAATCTAGAAAGCTCCTCTTTGGTCTTCCTCGAGGCCTCCTGTCTGACTGCAATTCTAACCTGAGCATCCATGTTCCCATAAATTCACTATCCCTCCTCTGAACTTTTCAATGTGGCCGTCTGACTTTATCTTCAAAACATCCTACACCATCTGCCTCTGTTTCTCTTATCAACAGAAGCTCACCTTCTATCAGCAGCACTTAAGGTGGTCATTGTCAACCTGTGAGCCTTGCCCAATCAGCTGGAGGCAATAGACTATTTGGCAAGGAAGTTTTACATTCAATGTAAAAAGAATGCAACTGTGACAACTTACAATCATCCTTCATGCAAAACTTCTGCCAGTTGATAGTTCTCTGTGTGGCAATTTCAGCACAGGCTTTCAGGTGCTCCATCTGAGAGACAAAAAAAAAAAAAAAAGGTGTATTAAAAAATAAAAATATAAGAGAAGTGCATTTAATCGCAAAAAAACAGTACATTAAATATAGATTAAATCATAATATTGTGAGACATTTTACTGTTTTAGAAACACTAACCAGACTGATGAGAGTATCGTACTGCAGAGCTGACCCAGATGTGGCGGTGACAACTCCAGCTCTGAGGAAAATGCCCTGTTCCTCCAACAGTTTTTTAATGCTTCGCATGTGAGAGTCCAGTGTGTGCAAGTCTCTGAGCTGACGGTACTTTTCCTTAGAGCCACAGATGAATAGCAGCAGCTTTCTAACCTGCCTCCGGACAAATGGTGTCTGCTGGATCATCAAGTACTGGAGGCAAAAACATACCAAACACACGTCATTGCCACAATGTTGGCCCAAACTTGTCAAGAAATAGTACTTAACGTTTCTATAAATTTGTAAATGGAAAAATCTTGTACTTTATGCCTCACCTCTGACAAAAAGTAGAACCAGGAGTGGTCAAAGACAGGCGGAGGGATACGCGGATTGGTGTCTGCAATTTTCTTGATTTGGTAGGGCAGACGGAGCACCATTTCAGTCAGGAGCTGTGAGTAGGCTTCAAACACATCAGCGGCATGACCCTACGGTGTATTAAAGGACAAAGGGAGTCACAAAACATGCACATACAGTATGCAGTACTGACAATTACAAATTTGTAAAAAAATAAAAAGCATTATGCCATACCTTAACATACTGTCTGAGGAAGAATGGGCTCATGTCTGGAGGAGAGGAGGCTGTGTGGGGCCGGAGCAGCTGGCTGGTTGTCACTGCTTCCTCTTCGCCCTGTTGGCTTTTCCAAAACTCTAACAAAGACTTGAGCACATGCAGACAGTAGTCAATAGCACCCAAGCTGAGCAAGGCAGTGGCCGTGGCGTTGGAGATGAGAGACGAAGACTGGAGAAAAGACTACTATTAGATAATTATTCACATTTATTAACAATAGATAAGTTTAGGATTTGAAATGGACCTCTGAGGACGATTTGGAGCCAGACTTTGTTCGGGACATGAAGACACTGAGTAATCTCATAATGACCAGGTGGACTTCGTTGATGGCACTACGTTCATTCTTCTTAGACACATCCTAAAAAAAAGGAAGGTGGGAAAAAAAAAAAAAAAAAAAAAAAATTGGCAAAGCAAAATTCAGACTTTGAAAAACTTCTAAGGACCAAAACAATTTCCGCAATTAGTGCTGTATCAAGCTCTTCCTGTCTCACTTCACAACCTTCATAATATAGCTAAGATTAAAAATGTCTTGGAGTTAAACGTTAGTTATAAAAGCTGGAAAAGTGTGAAGTGGCCAAGTAACCTTTACAAAATGAAATGCAACTTCAAGGATCCATAGACTGATTAACAAGCCACTCATATCATATTTGAACATGTATTGGTCTGACGTTACCTTCTTGTTCATGCCTAGCTCAGCAATCAGTTGAGCGAGCAGGTCATCCAAGGCTCCTTTGTCTTTCTCATCCTCTCCGTCAAGGTCAGAGGTCAACATGAGGATGACCTGCATGTACGGGATGGCCTGGACCCCACCCACGTTGTGTAGCTGAGAGAGGTGCTGAAGAAGGCGCTCCAACAGCATCAGGCGGACCATATGCAGCCTGAAGACATTGGACAAAAAGAACATCATTATTGAAATTTCCATCCATTCCATCATGTGTTAATCATATTTATTCTGTGAACAGTTTGCAAACAACTGTTTTGAAGCACCCAGTTGGTTTGGTGTTACTGACCTGTTGCTAGTGTGAATGTCCCCCTCAGTCTCTCCCTCTCCCTCCGATCCCTCGCCCTCCTGTTGGGCCGTGGTGGTGCTAATGGCCCCAGTGCTGGAGCTCACACTGCCTGGTCCGGCAGGGTGCCCCTCCACTGTTGTGTCCCCATAGGCACTGCTGCGGCCTGACACTGAAAATATAAACACAAGCAAATTAAACTTTAAAACGTAAGAATACGCAAATGTTTTGTCAGTAAATCAAACATACAATGGTAAAGTTAGATCTAAAATACAACACTGAGAGGCTCTATTTTTAACTGGAACTGAAGCAAAAACATATCTTAAAGTTATCAGTGCAATTGAATTTACATAGTCCAATAACACTTTGCCTCAAATTTGGACATAAAATAATAATTTGATTGAATAAATTCATTTTTACATATTATCATTGTCTAGCCCTGGTTCAGTCCTGATTTAGGCCCGATTTAGTTCTGGCTTAAGGCCTGATTTAGCCATGGTTTTGTCCTTGTTTAGTCCTAGTTTAACTCCGGTTTAGTCCTGGTTTAGTCTTGTTTTAAGGCCTGGTTTAGTCCCAATCTACTCCTGAGGTAACCTCGTTTTCATCCTGGTTTAGCCTTGTTTAGCCCTGATTTAGTCTTGTTTTAAGTCCTGTTTAGTTTTGTTTTAAGTTCTGGTTTAGTCATGTTTTAGTCCTAGTTGAATTCTGGATATATTAAACGTACTGTGACATGAGAAATTCTGTGGCCTTTAACATTAAAAACTCAAATAATGTGATGGTTAGAATCTTTATGTGTTTTGAGTAACCCACCACTGTGCTCCCCGGCCACAGAGTCTATGGCGGAGCCCCCACTCTCGGAGCCTACACTGCCCCCATGTTCAGCCGGTGACGTCCTGAGAGTGGAGCCGTCTGTGGCCGCCGTACTGCCCTCATCGTCTGAGGCCGGGGCTGAAATCATAGCAAGAGCTGGAACAGTAAATACACCGCCGTCATCTGGACATTATTCATTCATTTACATTGACACACATGTGCACCAACCATGCAACCAGCATGCAAAACTCTATATTACATTAGTCTTGTGCTTATTCTCTAACTAATCTATTCTATTCACTATCTGTTACCTGAAGCGGTGGTATCTGAAAGAGTGCCAGCGTCCAGTGAAGAGGAACTTGGGGCTTGGCCAGACAGACCAAGGCTCTGCAGGCCAAGGGCACTGCTGCTGCTGCCTACAAATGCCAAACATGTGATTTGTACAGTGCGCCAATGTAGATACAGTTGCAATCAGAAATATTAACCCCCCCAAAGATTTTAAGGATTTATGTCTTGGAATGTCCTGGAGTTGCCTTCTCAGTCTCCAGATTGCAATCTCATTGTAAATCTTGGGTGGCATTAAAGAAGGCAGTTGCAGCACCAAGTCTATCAAACATCTCTGAACTAGAGGCTTTCGCACATTAAGAATGTGCAAAAATTCCAATCGAGAGGTCTAAGAAGCTTGTTGGCAATTACAAAAAATATTTGTTGCTCCACACAGTCCTGAAGTTAAGGATTGAATAATACTGCCCAAGGGAATGTGTTAAAAGACTCACATTTTTCATTTGAACTTCAAAGTTAAGTCAACTTCTCTTGTCAAAACAGTAAGCTATGTAACAATAAATAGTTTTTGTTGTTTATTGATATTTTTTTTTTCGTCTTTGGCTTTTGAGGTGAAGGGGTTGAACATTTCTGATTGCAACTGTAAAATATAATGTATTCACTAACACTAAACTGTCTAAATCATATGCACCTGACATGAAGGTTATTTTACATTTTTGGATTCAATTGTTTAACTAAAAACTAAAACAAAAGGTTCCATACCTTGTTGGTCTTGTTGCAGGCTGAGTGCTATGGCTAATTCGACCATAGTTTCATCGTCTGCATCTGGAGGGATGTCCAACATCGGGGGGAAGCCCTCGGCCCCGGCCAGCAGAGCCTCCAGAGGAGATGGGTTTCCGTTGTTCACGTTGTCAGACGTGTCCAGAACCATGGACTCGGACTGGGGAGGTGAAGAACAGCGCATTATACTTTTCATTAGATGGACTCACTGATGTCTTCCCAGTAACTGCATGTACTGTATTTTTACTCACCACCATCTCAAAGCCTTCATGGTCTACCTCATTCTGCTCCTGACTCTCCTGTCGACCCTCCTCCACTCCAGTTAAAACTGAAGACTGCATTTTATCATCCGCATCATCGTCGTCATCATCGTCCTTGTCTCCTTATAGAAGAAAGCAAAAGATCTAAATTGTCTGCATTAGAGTTTAAGTCTATCACTCACACCAAAGTGTCTCTGAATTTGCATCTTTTCCAGACTTTTTATTCTGATGTAGTACTAGCATTTAAAGTTCATTAAACAACCTTTTTTGTGATCAAGTCCCTGCCCCCTGACCCTCCAGTTATTTGATGAAAATTACCTTCTGCATGCCTTTGAGACAAGTAGCTTATTTTTCCAATAGTTGGTTGTTCAGTATGGCTATTAACTAGTTTCTACCACATTTTGGACCCATCTAATATGAAAAGTAACCTCACCTATGGGTGTGTTGGATCGTGGAGGAGAAGGAAGGGTAACATGGCGACGTTTGTTTCTCGGTCTCAGCACTCGGATCAGAGCCTGTTTACAAGCAAAGCTCACAGCTGTATCCTAAAAAAAAAAAAAGAAAATTGGTAAAGATTGGTCCAAACTGAATTTGAATAGATGTTACTAAACTTCTCTGTCTTATACTTACAGGGCACAGTAACATTTGCATATAGATCTTGGAGGCTACATTGATGTAATCCAGTTCACATGTGCAGTAAGCATGAATGATGTCCACCAAAGCATTCACTGTGGCTTCGATATGAGTTAGGCCTGACAAAAAAAGTAGAAAAAGATTCATACAAATACTATTCCAAGAAAGATGACATTTTGAGAAAATGCTTGGGTTAGGTGCTAGTGGCCCTCCTAAAATGGTTTTATGAAAATTACAAATCATTGCTGTTTTAAATTCATATTTTTCACAATTTCACAACCTTGGAATTGGGTTGGTATACAAATGTTTTGTTCACTTTTGATTGAATTGTCTAAGTTTGACTATTACCTGGCAGACAAGCAGGGGCGAGAAAAGCATTCTTTGGTTTGAGGGCATGTAGTTTCCAGAAGTTATTCATGAGTTGAGTGATAAAATTGCAGCTTTCTCCATCAACATGTTTGTGTCCATCCTCTGTTTGGCAGAGAAGACAAAATTAAAATCATCCTCTGAATGGCAGTGCGTTTACTGGCTGTCCATTTGGTAAAGTGAATGTCAACTGGTGAGCCAGGACTCTTACCGTCATGATGCAGTGTCTTGTTCTCAGTGAAGTGCACCAGGTTGTTGGGTCTCATGATGGCGATGGAGCGAGCCGTGATCACAAGTCTCTGAAACACGTCTGGGTCTAACTCTTTTCCTTCACGACTGCTGCTGTTCAGACACTGCACCGCATTACTCAACAAGGACTGGTCCTGAAAAAAATATAGAGACAACAGAGCAGTTACATATGTGCCACTACATCAGAATATATTTTAAGGACATTTCATGAGCATTACTGAGAAAGAAAAGACTAATTTTTAAAATGGCAGTCTCTTGTTTAGTCCTGAAAAGCCTTGGCTATTAAAGGAGGATTACATAAATGCATAAACTGATTAAATAATTACATTTTTAACAAATAAATGCCACTTTAGCATATTTGTGTACGCTCAATTTAGTGCATTACTGCTTTTTGTTGTAACATTAAAACCCAAAGTTACCTTGTGGTTGTGGTAGGCTGTGCGGCTGGTGTGCAGACTGGCCAACAGTCCCTTGGTCTGCTGTTGGACTCCTGCAGGGGTCGGCATAGACAGGAGCAGAGTGGCCAACTCCAAAGCAGCAGTCTTGTTCTTCTCCTGCGAAGAAAGGAGGACAGTTAACTTGAGGTTTTTAAACATACTCACTATTTTACATGCAGAGCTTAGTTAAACTGTGTTCAGAGCTCAATTTAGCCATGTAACTTGACTTCTGTCTTCATTAAAATTCACAGAAGATAACTGAATATACCAGTGGTCTAATGGTGCATTCATGTTATGAATTTTAAATCTTTTTTTTTTGCTTTAAGAGAAAAGAAGGTATAGAGAAGAAGATTCTGACATGTTTAAATTGCCTTGACTAAAACTGCATGACTATTGCTCTAAACACTGGTCATCATGTTTTTGTCCTTTGTTTACATGTTACTTTGACACTGTCCGGCTCTAGAACATGCCTTGTACAAGTAACCTGTTTACATGTAGCCTATAACTCGCATTATAAAGGCTTTATTTGTCCAATTAGTGCCATTTCAAAATAATTTGTTTACACACATTTTAATGTATTTCTCATTGTACTAAGGCAATATTTCAAATTTCTCTCCTTGCGCTATTAAAACTTGATCTTGCTATTACCTTTTCACCAGAGGAGCCCACAGCAAAGCAGCTTTCCAAAGCCTCAAGGGAGTTAACTACCAACCTGTAATACAAAAACAAGATTAATACCGTTTCAAGTACAAAACACAAAGCAAAAGGAAACTTAGTTCTAATATCAACCTTCTGCAAATGCGCTAAACTAAATGCAAAAGAACCACACTGAATGCAAGAGAAAATGCCATTGGGGGAGGTTTGTCAAGTGGAGATGGTGCGTGACATGTTCACAGTCCACAGGCAGGGGGCACCACACAAGCAGACGTGCACTAAAACCATACAAGCAAGCAGAGAAAGGGCATTTACTAACCGGTCCAATGTTGACAAGGACTCAGTTTCACAACTTTTTATTGTATTTGTGGGAGCAAAAGAAAAAGAACAAAAAAGTGTGAGGTTCACAGAAATAAACCAGTGGAATTGAATGATTCAGTTGAACAAAAGTGTGGCATGCAAGAAAGATGAAGTCATGAGAGCCATGCAATATTTACTACAATAATCCTTAGACAACTGTGGTAAAATGCTAATTACTAAAAATTATATATAAGGTACAGAAGAACCTTTCAATACTAGTCAGTCAGGCTATGCCCAAACAGTTTTAGTAACCATATACTCACACCGGCCACATTATTAGGTACATAGTATGTTCTAACACTTCAAAGGCACATATCTAATCAACAAATCACATGGCAGCTTATAATGTATATAGGTAGGAAACATGTTTAAAACCTCCTAAAATTCCTAACAAGCATCAGATTGGAGAAAAAATTGATTTAAAGGTCCCCTGTTGTGCTAAATTAATGTTACTGAGCTCTCTGCCATGTTGTAATGTTGTTTCCTTCTCAAAAACATTATTACAGTATTATTTTGTTTCATTCACGCATGAATAATCCTGTATTCTCCAAATGGCTCGTTCCTACTTAAACCTGTTGTATTGTTTCTAAATGCAGATATCAAATCAACAAATTATCTAATAAAGTGGCCAGGGAGTGTCAGAATGCACTATAAAGAGGACTAAAGCTAAGCTTAAAAGTCAATATTCTCAGTTGCTGTCAATCATATTATATGTAAATTAACATACATTTGGCCAGTAAGAAAATCACTTGATCGGAACCAGGAAACAAAGCATAAAGAAAACCTTTTGTATGTCCAGTCAAAATTGTAATTATGTTCCTGATACACAAGCATGTTATTTTATAATGTATATAGTCTGTACCTCTCTAGCACAGTGCCACTGGCCGTGGTGGGAGTAGAAATGTCCCCATCGCTGGACCCGTTGCCCTGGTTGAGGTTGGGACTGCACACATTGTTGACAGAGGCAGAGGAGAAGTCTTCAGGAGGGTCTTCAGGCCAGCCAAACTGCTCCTTAGTTTTACCATAGATCTTAATGGAGTCCAGCATGGTGACTCCTGCTGGGTCAACTGAGGCACCAACTAAAAAATGAGATTGTATTAGAAAAGCAATGGTAACTATGAGAGAATGGTCTAATTATTTGAGATTCCTTGCTGTTCACACACCTTTTCACTTTGGAAAGTAACTAGGCTTACATTCAATACAAGGAACAATGTCTGTAGTTGCTCTTACTAAATATGGAAAGCTTCTTGTCAGCCTGCAGAGCCTCCTCTCTGGTGAAGGGGAAGTCGAACCATCGCGCTCTGGTTAGGTTGATCTGCATGGTACGTCCAAACACCTCCACATATGAAGGCGCTCTCTCTATGGCCTGAGTGCCCACTTGTACTCTCATACCAGTCATTACCATTGAGCTGTTGTTGTTCACGGCCTCCACAGTAAATCCTCCAGGCTAAAAAGAGAAAAAGAAATAGATATTAGCAGTCAGCAAAAAAAAAAAAAAAAGATCTTAAAGCAGCAGTATGCAATTTTATTACTGCTGTCAGGCCTTGTGTTACACTGTAATCTGTTGCCTTTAGTGTTTCCATTCTTTTATTATTCATTTAATAAAAAAAATCTCAATTGCCACCTCAAAATAATAATATATCATGCCCATACCTTAGTGTTTGCCACATACATCCCAGTGGAGTTGAGTCTGTGCTTAATCTGTTGGCCGTTGTAAACTTGGAGTAAGTCGTTGCCTCCGAACTCCACCTCCGTCAGCTGCTGGTTGTGTTCGAAGAAGTCCACCGGGAAGGTCACCTGACTGGAAGTCCGAGTGGCTAAAAGTAAAGGATTTAACATGATTAGCAAGATAAAACTTAAAAGCAGAGATTTTTATTTTTTCTAGGTTCACTCTTTCTACATGTAATGGATTTTTTGCCTTTTTTTTCTAGACGTCGCATAGTTAACTTTATTGTCCATTTAATGAAAATTTGTCTTTGGTTCACCATCAGTCATACAGTACAATAAATGCAATACAATAAATATAAGACATGATTGCAGTATAAAAATACCAAAGACAATTAGTACAAAAAAACACCATAATTTAAGCATTTGAAAATGTGCTGCTTATGCATTATAAAGAGTAGTGGTGGTCATTATAGAAATTAGAAAAGATTAACATCATCTATAGTCTGCTTTTCTAAGTCTACAATTGCACCTTTGAATAATTGGGAAAATCACTATAACATGTCTAATACAATATAAATTTTAAAAGTGCTATTTGTAAATATGCGGAGTATACAGTTGACCAAATTTTTTGTAAGGCTCATCAGTCACAATTATGTTTTAAATTGTGTGTATTAACCCCAAAATAACACATTTGCATTTGTCTGTATAAAAAACAGATCAAGTGTAAAGAGCCATTACATCTTGTTCCTACAAACAACAAAAAGGACAACACAAAAAGGAACTCAACACAATCTTTTTCCAAATTTAACCTAAATCAAAATATTAAAAATCTAATTTGATTTAAATAAATGTCTGGGTTTGGTTGTAGACAACTGTAGTTCCTGCAGACCAATTGTAGGTGCTCATGAGCTGTAGCAATACATACTGGTAGCAGCTGCTTTGCGTTTGCGGACAGGCTTCATGATGCTGATACCACAGCTGGGCTGCAGTGCTGGCTGTAGCCAGTAGGAGGTGTTGTCCACATTGGCCATGTAGATACGCAGACTACCATCTTCACAAAGAAGAATCATGGTTGTGCGCTGCTGTTCGTTGCTAGCAGTGTGTCGAATAGCTACCATGTCCTGAATCTGAGAGAGAAAAGGATATTATTATAATACAGGGCAATGGCTGTGTATAAATGATGCTATATGTGGGCCTTACTTTAGCTTTGGCTGGCAGAGTTTTAATCTCTTGGATGAGGAAAGTGTCTGGTTTGACCATAATGACCAGTGGTATTCCTGTTGTTTGTTGAACACAGCAGACCAGTCCTGGGTGGTTCATGACCTCAGACCACTGGCACAAAGCAGGGGACATCTTACTGCTGCCTCCATTAGAGCTAAGAGAGTGAGAACAAGATTCATGTATTCAAACAGAGCTAAAGTAGAAAAGCAGTTTGTTTAAAATGTTAGGAGACCCTAATATTAAAGAATGAAGACTAATTTCATTAAATTTTTACGCTCCCTACATGCTTCTAGTTACCCTTTAATGTTGATGTTGAAGAGGCGCATTATTTCGGTATTGCTGCGAGTCACTGTGGCTGCGAAAGACTTGCCCTGGCTATAGCTGAAGAACAACATCTGCAGCACATGGGAGTAATAGACAGAGACACCACCGCCTGCCACCTGACCATTACTGTCCTGGAAAAACAAGCAAAGAGAGTTATAATTAGTTGTATTTATTTTTCCATTTGCCTACAATCTTTATTGCACATGTATTTTAATATTTCATGTTACTGAAATAGTCAAAATACTATTTGCACATTGGATATTTTTAACACATTAATTTTCAAAGACAAGTAAACAGTCTCAGTTACCTTTAGGTCTTCGTGGGTAATCTCGAGTACATTTGTGACATAGAAGGGGCCATGTTGAGCACTGCTAGATTCATCCATGACCTGAGTATACATGTAACCAGCTGATGACATGATCACAATGATGTTTTTGCCTTCTTCGTTGAAAAGGAAGGTAGCGTCACGGATCTTGGAGCTGGGGAGCAAGAAGTAGTACATGGGGCTCAAGGCGTCCACGGATAAGTCATAAACCTGTTTGACAAAGGGAAGAAAATCAAAGTTAGGTTTAAAAATGTTTAGTCATAGCTTTAGGGAATTAGAGAGCATCTAAAATTAATACTTTGACAAAGTCTGCAGTGATAATAGCCAACTCAGTCTGCGAGCCAGGGAGCCAGATAGCTTTAATGATAAAGTTGCCGGTTGCGAGTTGTGGATGTAGCACCAAGTGATCAGACACAGACCCTGTACTGCTGAAGGTGAGCACATGGCAGTCCTGAAACAAAAAACAAGTATGTTTATAAAAGAAAGTTTATAAAATATTAAACGGTAAATGATATCCAAAGTCTAACTTTCACTAAACATCTTTGAGAAGAATCAAATGTATTATTAATTTATTGCCATATCATCCTTCTAAAAGGTGTTTTGTGGATTTGTCGATAATAAAGGTACCCTATATAATATTTTGCATGTCTGTAGAGTGTGTGAGGAAGCCGGAGTGCCCAGAGAGAACATGCATACTCCACCCAGAGAGACTGTATGAACGCTGCCCCAAAGATTGATCTCATGACCCATGTATCTTGCCTTAAGTCCACAAACAGCCAGGTAGTCCTCATTACAGGGGTTTCCTGTGAGACTGAGCACAGTGAATGGGACGGGAGCAGAGGCCAAACGGGTCAGAGTTAGCTTCCTCTTACTGGAGTCAGCCTGCTTCAGGAGAGTGGACAGCTGCAGCACTGTGATCTATGAAGAAAACACAATATATATAAAGAATCAACCTATGTAAATTATACCAATGGCATAAAAATAAAAAAAATGGGCCTTACTTTTCCCTTCTCATGGCTGACTGCGAGGTGCTGTCTCCGTCCGTGAGGTGAAGATAACACACACATAGCCACTCTCCTCAGGACATGTGCGCTGATGAGCTGCCGTATGGTCTGGCCCTGGTCCCCGCTGTAGTTCATCCTGACATTTTCGAAAGCTCCTTCCTGAGAGCCAAGAGTGGGCACCTGAAGAGACAGACGGGAGTAAAGACCCATGACTTTCTGACTACATTTGTACAAGTGTTAATCTGGAATTTTGGAGGAAAGCATAGGTGGTAGTTGTGGATGGTTTTAGACCATTTACAGGGTATATTTTCCTAGAGCTAGATGTCCCTTCAAAACAGGAACAAATAATTGTGTTGTTTATCTTTGCCTTACAAAGTGAAAAACATATAAATTATATTAGGGGCCTTTTTTAAGATATTCTATTCTATTCGGTAATGAGGTAGAAAGTTTTAAATATTAGCAAGTTATTATACCATGAGCTGGTCAGTCATTTCCACAGTTTTGTCTTGAGTGTGTAGTTCATTCAGAGCCTGTTGGGCCCGACTGCTGCTGCCCACAGCTGAGGCCTGCTGGAAGTTGGTCTGAATGGCCTCCATCAGAAACATGAGCATCTCCAGGATGGCTGCTGCTGTGGACGAGCTCATCTGTTGAAGATACAGAGAAAAGAGTGAGTCACACTGAAGTGCTGATGAACACATCAAGCTCCACAGGCACACTATGCACATAACATTATGCTAATAAGTTAATGTGAACAAAATACAACTTGAGAGCACATTCATAAGTAAAAGTTTCAGAGAAAGACAAACAGAGTGGGGTAGCAGTACTGAATGGACAGCAAGAGTCACAGAAATACTAATAAATGCCAATTGCAGTGTTTACAATTCATCTGGACCGCGTTTCTCGAGAAGCAAAGGATTGATGAGATTGTCTATTAGTGCGGCCACTCATAAACCAACTGTAATCCAAACCCCTATTGGGAAAGTGTGAAAGTCTACCTGGATCTGACAGGGTCAGTTTTCTGTGTGAATAAACTGATTCCCAGCTTGAGAAAGCTCTCGAGAGGTACTGAACACACCTGCCAACACCTGCTACAATATGCTGGACTCATTTTAATGTTCATATTTTAAAATATATACATTTGTAAGAACAAGTTTTGGGGAAACATTTTTACAAAATATTAAAAATTGTCTAATCAGCCAGAGATTCTCTCAACTCCCTATAGTACTTCTGGACCCCATAGGGGACATAACCCACACACTGAAGACCTCTGATAACAATACATAACATGACAACAAATCTCCTTAAAATTCATTAACAAATATATCTCATACCACTTGTGAGAGCAGCTCCTCCTGGCAGCCCTCGATGCTCTTGCACACACTGCTCTTCTTCGGTCTGTCCTCATCTCCAGGTTTACCGTCACAGATTGTAACTTTGCCCTTATCGGAGGGAGAGGAGTTCTGGTGGCGTATGGCACTCTCTGGCATTCGTAATTCACTTTGAAAAGCAGAAGACTCTTTCAAAGTGGAGCCTATACCACTGCTGGGGCTGCGTTTGACCAAGGCCTGAGAATGAGAGAGAAAATTAAAAACTGTACATCATAAAAGTACAAACATTAAATATTATGAAAATTTGTTCTTATACATAATGAAAAATGCATTTAGTTCAAATGGAGAAGGACTTTGCTGGATGGAGGTGGAAGTCTTATATCTTATATGACTAACTTTTGTATAAAGCATATTTGACATTTACTACTGTATAACCATGCCAATAGAAAACATCTTTAATGAAGACATAATCTTTTATGTAGTAACAATAGACAGATGCAAGACTAACAAATGTCTCAATCCTTATATTTTAAGAATGTGACAGCCATTTATCGTTTTACTTAAAAGTGTAAAAGTGAGGACTCCACCAAAACCCTACAGTGGATAATTGTCAGAAGACTCCCAATTTGGAGAAACAGACAGGAGCAATGAATAAAATCCGCAATATTTTGTGTAAACCACACAATTAAATAGACATTGAATTATTGCATGCCAATGTTTTAAACACGTTTAATTTTTTTTTCCCATAAGATTTACACCCAGTATAGTGTTTCTGTTCCTGTTTTTCCCTTCAAACTTGGAGTGCGCTGACTATATACTTTAACTTTATACTAGTTTAGCTACTTTAGCTAAACTAAATTTAAACATAAGAAAACATATCCATATCTCGTATTTTTGTTCCACATTTGGTGCTAGCTATGACCCTGTCTGATGAAATGAATGGATGGAGGTCGGTGGGAGAATGACTTGCGAGCCAAAGTTACCGCTGTTGTTCTCTTCCCATGATGACCTGAGGTATTCGGTCTCACCTGGCAGCTGCCATCCTCTTTGGCTCCGCAGTCACAGAAGAAAGAGCCATATTTGGCATAGGAGATCTCATGGTCTTTGTGACAGACCTTGGCGCACACTGTGCACACACCTACCCCATCCACCATTTTACAGGTGTGACAGTGGTACCTGCAGGAAAAAGAGGGTCCATGGATATCAATACCGTGTCAAGAAATTATATCATTATGTCTACAGTAGATCATCTTACGTATAATTTGTCCTGCAAACATGTTAGTGTTTGAAGTCATTTTAAAGTTTGAGGTTGTTTAGAAAATTCAATTCTGTTGATTATGACAACAACCCAGATGTTATGTACAGCAGGTAAACTTAGTATTAAATATGTCATTTTTCTCAACAAATATATTTGGGACATGGCTGGTTTATGGTGGAATGGAATCCAGATTATGGCCTCACGAAAGCTCCAAAAAACATTCAGAAGTTTAGAAATCCTTCTGTAACCAATGCCGTCAGTATGTTTTACAACAATAATTTTGCAAAGGTCTTGATAGAGCTCTTTGCATTCCATGTTATTACACATAACTTATTTTTTGAATGAATTTTTTCAGGGTTTTTTTTTGTATGTAGAGATTACATGGGTTGTTACCGGCATCTGGATACTGACAATTTCATGTCAGTACAATGTCAAAAATGTATTGGTTGAGAAAAGCGGCAACATGTTAAATACTTATTTTACCTGCTATACTGCTACTATTGGGTCAGTAAAAACATACTGACTAGCTACCTATAAATATAACTTTCAGGCAAAGTAAGTGTTAAATAGAAAATATTTACATGCATTTATTTTGCCATTTTCCTCATTTTTACAACCCCGGAAAAAATTGGGGTACAGTGCTGTCACTAACTGTAATGGATTTGGAAATATTCGTTTTACCAGTGCTGGTTCATGAACTCCTTCTGCGTGATGGTGAATGTGCACAGTTTGTTGCAAAGAGAGTCTTCATCCTGTAAGCAATACGAGTTAGACACCTCTACTCAAATATTGAGATCATTTATACAACCTATCTCTGAAAAAGTCTCACAGAGTCTTCTGCCTGAGAGTCATCCTCTTCCACTGCAAGCTCCTCAACCCAGTCCGAGTCCACCTCCATGGCCTTCTCCTCTCCGTCCATTAACAGAGTGGAGCTGCCCTGACCACTGCTCTGCCTCAGGGCGTTCATCACATCAGCCAGGTATGAGATGATGTGGCACGAGCACTCCAGCATACTGGCATGCTGTGGAAAAAAGATTACAAATTCTTATTTCATCTATAGCAATATTAACGTCTACTTCTCACAGCAAATCATCTACATCAATCTAACCCCATCCTCTGATCCTCTGCATCTTCCTCTCCCACACTAACTATATCTTCTTGCACTACATCCATATATCTCTCCTCATTGGTCTTCCTCTAGACCTCCCCCCACCTCCCTCCTTGGTACATGTCCAAAACATCTTTGTCTGGAAAATCTGTCTGTATCTCCAAAACATCTGATATGAGCTGTCTCTCTGTATTCTTTACTGTTCTTATGCATCCTCATCACTCACATAGAGGCAGCAGAGCTTAAAATGTGCTCTCTCTCTTCTCTTGCAATCAAAACATGTAAATACTTAAATCAAAGTAACTTACCTTTCCTTGAGTAAGATTTGTGCTCACTTTTTCAACTACATTCTTCTGTGTCAGATATTTCTTACTGCAAAAAACACGTTTAAAAATATTCAGATTGTGTTCCCAATACCTATAAACAAAATGCCAGACACCTGAATGTAACCATCCATGCTTGTTGTCTTACCATCTTGTCAGCCAGTCAATAGCCGCCCTGTGCAGCTGTAGATGTCCAGCTCCCTGTCCAGCACTGGCTAATGTGGCCATGATAACCATAAGCTCTGGGAACCCTGTCCCATCCCCATTGGCTAACATATCTGTGGCCATTGGGATGAGTGTACTGAGGAGGACTGTGCACACGCCTTCTCCCACCTGGCTATTGTCCCGAACTATGTGAGTAGTGAGAAGCTGCAGTAGTTGCCGGTTTTCCTGAACTATTTCCAGTTGCTCAGAGTCTTTTGGTGGAGTGGCCGTCATTCGTGTAAGCCAGGATTGTAGACGAGATGGCTCAACACATGCCAATTGGGCCAGAGAGCCACACAGACACAACAGGCTAGGGTTGGGACTCTTCTCAGCTGAAAATAGCATTAAAACATTACAAGTTTGTGTGCAGCGTTTCAGGCATACCGTATTTTCCGCACTATAGGGCGCATTTAAAAGCCTTCAACCTTCTCAAAAAACAACGAGTGCGCCTTATAATCCAGAGTGCCTTGTATATGAATTTATTTACAGCTACCATAGTCAGGAGCATCGCGGAGTAATACATACTGTGCTTCACCATAATATTGCCGTAATCGCCCAACTGTTTAACTCAGACACTGAAGATGAAGAATTTGAGGGATTTGTGGACAAGGAATGAACTGAAAAAGTGAGTGTATTGTGTTGTATTTTGTTATAACGTTAACTGAACAGTTATGAGTTATTGTGAATATGCCATTGTTTGATTTAGCGGTCTCAGATTGTGTTTTTTATTCACGCGTTACAACTGAACAAGTTTGGGAGTTATGGTGAACGCGTTGAATAAAGTTTGACTGACTGACTTATCTGACTGTTTTGTTTCGCCTTTTAGTCCGGAGCGATTTATACGTGAAAAAAGTTCGAAGATAGACCATTCAATGACAGTGCGCCTTATAATCCAGAGCGCCCTATAGTGCAGAAAATATGGTAATATTTGAAATGGGTTTAGGACTTACTGAGTTGGAAAAGCTTAGTGAAGAATTTGAGGACTCTGTTGCAGAACTTTGCTGAGAGGTTTTCATTGGCTGTAGCCATCATTATCTGAACAAGCTCACCACTGTGGGGAAAGTGAAATCATATTAGATGTTTGGCATATATTGCAAGTGCCTTCTTAGTGGTGACAAGTTGCAATTTAATGGTTAATTTCTACATTGCACAATTTATACATCAGCTGCTTAAGATGAAAAAATCAAACAAATAAATTATTTTCAAAAAGCCTATTCTGTATAGTTGTAGCTCATATGCAACTAAAAATAATTACAGCTGGGAATTATACACTGTTTTGAGTGATCGCTTCTGCCATAATTTTGATCTTTTCCTCAATACACCGATTCCTCATTTTTATAGAAGTTACCTGAACGAGAAGAACTCCTCCATGGCCTTTCGGACTTGGCTGCTTTCAAGCTGTTTCTCAAGGTACTGAAGGCATTCCTCCAGAACCGATTCATCCAAACCACTGAGGAAGAGATACATGTTAAAAATGGTGTACATATTTGGAATCATACCTTCTTTCCTTTCGGCTTTTGCCTTTTAGGATTGCCACAGCAAATCATCTGCCAACTAGTGTGAAGTGATTTGCATAGTGATTTGGCATAGGTTTTACGCCAGATGCCCATTGGCCATTTTTAGGCTTTATTGATGGGCAGAGTATAGTAGAAGGAAATAGGGGAGAGAGTGGTCAGACACATTCAGCGAACTGTCGGAGTCCAGATTCAAACTTGCAATGCTGAGATGCCCTTTCTAACTCAACCCTCTCCATTTATCCAGGCTTGGGACCGGCAAAAAGAGTACACTGGCTTGTGACCCCCTGGGGCTGGATCATTGTAGTCATAACAAAATACATGTCTTACCTATTAGGATCAGAGTGATTGGCGATGATGTTGTAACAGCCAGTCACCAGACGCTCATAAATCCGGGCGAGGAAGGCGTCTGACTCCGATGGTCCGAGGATTCGCTCCAGTGAAGTGCTGCTTATTTCTGCTACACTTTCTGTACTGCTCTCCAAAAGCAGAGGCAACAACGTCCGCACGACCTGGGATGGATTCAATTCCTCCGTTCTGAATAAAATAATGCGCAGCTATGTCAACATGGGATTTTCTGTTTGTAAACATAATATTGTTGGTAAAAATTACTTACACAATGAGGTCTCCAATGAGGCGAACCAAAGAGAGTAGGATATGTTTCAGTGAAGAGGCGAGTGGTAAGGACTGGCAGCTCAGTGTACCCAGGTGAGCAGCCTGGATGGCACTGATGTAGCTCTCAGATGGGATGGTGTCATTGGCAAATGCATTCCGCTGTAAGGAAAAAATAATAAAAAGGTTTGTTTGTTTGTATGTAATGCCCTTAAATGGTTACTTATTTTTAGGCTGGTGCCAATTTTTCATCATTTAAAGAGGCTATAGTATGCAAAATCGACTTTTCTGAGAATTCTCCCATGTCATAATATAGTTCCTTCTTCATAAACATACCTGGAGTTGTGTTTTGTTTCATTCACACCTGTTTGAGTAACCCTGTAGTCTCTGGCGAGTTTCTGAGGCCTCTGAACATTCAGTTTCACAAACCTCCACCTCTCCAACGAACCCCTGCCCACTCCAGGAAGCACTGACCAATCAACAAGCCCTCTAACCTCTAGTCTGCTCTCTTCGTTTATCCAAAAAACAGTGTATAGTTCTGTTTCCACTGATTCCTCACAGGTATTTTTCATTTTGGAGTAAAATGGCATCACACTAAACATTTAAGGAGTTAAAAAGTGTTTTTCTCTGATTCTGTTCAAAAGAGTGCACTCTACGGCCCTTGGCTAGTCTTGTCACCTGTTTCTTTATGGTACTAGTAAAATATTTCTTGGAAACATTTTCCTTTACTCAGAAAATGTTTTTAAAGTTTGTAAAATATGCACTGATATTGTAGAGGTGCCCAATATTGGTTTAAAAAAGATCCAAAAAAGCATAATAAAGCCCCTGTAACGAGTGGGATTAAATAAAGATAAAAGCATACTAGGTGAATGAACATACCCAAGAGCCAATATTGGGAAACTCATTGGTGTGGATGCTGTTCCATGTCTCACACACTGTCTGCACGGCGGAAGGCAAGTTCTGCATTACACTGGGGCCTGGTAAACAGTAAACACTGTTAAAGATGCCAGCCATAGAATTGCATTACAGACATAGATTTGAGGACCACACTTACCAAGCATGTTGGTCTTGCAGCGTGTGGAACCAATAGAGAGAACAGCAGCGTAGCCCTGGAGTTTAGCATCGGTGAGTTTATTCTCTCCTTCCTCTGGGATGTTCATTAGGAGGTAGGACCTTTAAAAAAACGATTGTCAAGGTTTATTATTATTTAGTGCATTTAGTTCTTACAGTAAAACAATGTAAATGCCATTCTGAGTTTCTAATGTAGTAATTGGACAAAATGGCTTTTGTAAAAGAAGGCCACAGATTCTGAGAACATGATCAGCTGTTTCTCACCTTGTAAAAGCAGTGTAAACATCAGTCAGCTGTAATGTGGCCGGTAACAGGTTCTTGGTGATCTCTGAGGACTTTTGAGTGTCTGCTTCAATGGCCACTTTGGACAGATGCTCGTCCAGAGAAACTTGCACTTTGGAGATAACTGCATCCAGAGTGTAAATGGCCTGTAGAGAAGGCAGCTGACGAAGAGGAAGGATAGCGCTGGGGTCTACGCTGGAAAAGGTGGAAATCTGCAACAAAAATGACAAAAAGATAAAGTTTAGACAGTGTAATGCAAAATAATCCATCCAGGAAGTTTAGCAAAATACTTACTCCATTCAAAACAGATCAGTAAAGGAACAAATTATTACTTTTTGTGGATTCTTTACCATTGTCACACACAAACTAGAAGCTTCCTAGTTCTTTACCATTGCAAGATAGGGTCAATGTTAGTTATGATGTAAAAATACCTGTCTGGCGATGTACTCCTCGGCCAGGTCCACATCATATTTGACTGTACTGCACAGAGCTGCTGTTGTTTCCACCAAAGTCGCTGCTTGGTCTGCTTTCATCCCCTGCTTCACCAAGTGCTCCTAAAACAATAAGATTACACTTTTTAGACAGAATGAAACTAATCACACTATCTCATATAATCCCTTGTACCAAATACTGGAGCATTCCTTCAAAGGAGACTCTACATTTTATGAATTTATAATAAAATAAATAAAAAATACAAGTAAAATACAAAATATACTGAAAAAAATGACCTACAATGAGTTAGAATGAAGATAAAGAGTTTTGAACAAACCTTGATCCAGTTGACATAGTTGGACACTCGTAGACGTGAGGACCATCTCAGAGTGTGGAGGATGTCACTCTCACTGGGGTCACTGCAGCCTGCTTTGAGCTGTTCCATGTAGGCTTTAGACGGAGGCAAAACTCCCAGAATCCTCCACAGCACCAGGAAGTAGTACTGCAGCGAACACGCCTCCTGTTTTAAGTCACAGACACGTCGTCAGTCAATCAGTAAAGATGTACTTATTTATTTGGGCATAAATGTGTGTTTGTCCATACCACTGGTGTAATAGGCTTGTTTTCCTGTCTTCTGGCTGTGTCGAACTGGGAACCTGCGGCCAAAAGTGAGATGAGCCAAGAATAGAGGTCATCATATTTAACTGCTCCACTGAAGAGTTTTGGAAAGACCTGACAGAAAAATTGAAAGAAAAAATAAGTCAGTGCAAAGATAATAGCACAGATCAGCTGTGTAGAAAAAAGTGAATGATGCGTTACCTTGCTGTCCAATCTGCTGATATCATCTTCAGACGCCTCCGGAGACAGGACACAGTAGAATTTGGGTTGGATATTAGAGTCTGGAAAACATGACATTATTTAGAACCAAGTAACACCTTTAAACAATGTATTTATTTCTAATGTATAGAAAAATGAATTGTTTCATTAGTTAGACCCATAATGCACAATGATTCTGGGCAACAAGCACCCACAGTTTTCTTTGTAGTGACAGTAAATAGCTTTATTGTGATGCATTTTAAATAGAGCCCACATGTAAGGCAAAATTAGAAAAGTATCAGAGGCATTATATTGTAACCACTACCAGCTTAAATGTCAACAGAAACATCATTTTGGTTGACTAGGGTAGCTTCTGTCCACATCCTGACCTGCTGAACAGTGCTTGGCCCAGTTTTCTTCCACTTCTTTGAAACCATAGTAAAGAGGCAGACTGCCACGTTTGCCTCCTTCCTGAACAGAGCTGGGCCCAGCAGAAGGAGGAGTCAGGAGGTTGTACTGCACCTACAAATAAAATAAAATTGTGTGGTTTAGAAACAATGAGCATAGCATTGCTTTGCCTAGCCAGCCAACCACATATACCTTTTAATGCAAATCTGACAAAATTAATTTTAACCACACATTCCTTTGACCCAGAGGCAGTTTTTTTCTACGCATGTTGAGAGTGCCTCTTGTTTTCTGATTTGTAGGTTTAGAGGCAGTTCAAATCAACATGAACTACACTAATTCTCTGTATAGAGGAGAAAAGACCTTCTCAAAGGCATTGTCCCCATCTCAAAATGGTAAGAATGTAGAGCCCAGAGCTAGACATGAACCAGGTATCTTCTAGTTCCGGAGTGAATGCTTTATACACTAAGCCACAAATCCTTTTTCTCAGAATGGCAAGAAATAATAATGTTTCTTCATTGACCCAGGTGATTTTTTAGTATCTTACGGTCTTTATTGGACCCATCTTCTTTGACCCATTACTGACCTTTATCAAAAACTTCATGTAACATAACGTCACAAACTAACAATCCAGCAAACTAACTATCAAACTAAAAAAAGCAACATAGCCTCCTTGGCAGCATCAATTAATATGGCTGGCCAGGAAAAGCGTCCATAATGTTGCAACTTCTGTAAACCAACCTGTTCAAAGAGGTACAATGGAGCTTTGGAGTAGTGCCGTAGCAGGTAGTCGAACACCAGCAGCAGACGGGCCAGGTTCAGGGGCACAGCCTTAAGTTGTGAGTCTCTGCTCTGAGCCACTTCAGCGATGGCCTGAGTAACCAGAGTCAGGACAGTTCGGCGGCCACGCTCTGACAGGTTGTGGAAAAGGAGCAAAAGAAGCTGGAGGTGTTCAACGTTTAGGTCGTCTTCTCCGTGAACAGTGCCCTGAAGAGTGTGTTGTTTGAGGGTGCCCAGGAATCTATGAGAGAATGTAATGCGTTCAACAGAAAGGTAGGCAGCTGGATTTAAAAACAGAAAATGCACTTATTAGCATTCTTTCTGGATTACAAGATGACCAGAAATCTCTTATAGCTTGTTATTAGGTTATCAAGTTAATTTATTAAAGAGGTACTTGAGTTAAGTTCAAGCATCTTATTCTGCAACTGTGGTTAATCAGGGTTTTCAAGGGTCTCATATTTAATTTGGCATAGTTTTTTTATGCCAGATGGTCTTCTTGCTAAAACCCACTCTATTTTTCTGGCCAAGGGATGTGCACAATAGACCACTATATATTCGGCACGTCTGTGCAATATTGGCCCTAACTAGACCCTCTTTTTACTGGCAATTAGTAGTGGCCTACTCACTCATAAGCTTCATGCATCTGCGGCCTTTTGACCATAACTTCATCATATTATTTTGCTGTCTTTATTCACACCTTAGTCCAAAAAAAAATCCCAGTTACCTTTCCCAGACCTTCATACACTCAGGGACGTCTGGGTCTCCCTGGACACTGGCTTTGTGCTGCCAGATCAGCAACAGTCTGGACAGCACTGACAGAGACTGAGGGTGAATGTACAGAGGCCAAGGTCCCTCTGAGAAAGGAGCCACTCCTAACTGCTGAAGGAGGGTGCTCTGCAAAGGACAAGTAGAAAAATACATAGTAAAGCTTTAACGACTCAAAACTGAGGTTGCAAAATGCTTCTACAACTTGTTCTACTTTTGCTATGTAGCACAACCAAATAACAGCTTGAAGAAGCAATATGCAAATGTTGTTGCTCATCCCAGGTATGCATAGACTAATAATACATGCATAGCCCAAACACTCTGCAGACTGACAAGACACCCTAAAAACCTTTTTTTTCTATTCTATATCAATAAACACTAAAAATAAACTGCCTCTTGACAGAATTGGTCAGACACACAACTAATCATAGAAACTAAAGCAGGGCTCCAGACTACCTTTTTTGCCAGGCGCAATGTAGCCCCTGGCTGAAAATTTTTAGGGGGACAAGCAGAAAATTTAGGGGTGCATGCCAAAAATCTGTATCACAAATATTAAATTGCCCCATCTTACCAGGCTCATAGTTGAATTGAAATATATGTACAAAATGAAAAATGTGGTCTAAGGAACATTAGCAAATGATGGCATATGGCTGAAGAATGTTATCATAAATATATCAACAGTTAACCTTTGACAGTCCGACACACTGCCCCTGAATAAAACTGAATAGAAGTGAAAGTAAACAAATGTCAGATCCATAGCAGACTGGTTTTCACAAAATAAAGAATTAAATTAGTAATAAGTTAGCCTAATGAAGAACTTAATTGTTCAAATCCCCCTCAGTTCTCCCCTCATAGTTATCATCTCATTTGTGGCTTCAATCTTCTTAACAGTGGCCAACTGCTGTTTCCACTTGGCCCTCTGTATTTTTTTCTTATGGCTCTAAATAACAGCTCCTCTCTCAGACAGTGCTGCAGGAGGCAGCAGCTCATGCTAAATACAGAAGCTTCTTAGCTAAGTTTAATCAAAGAAACTACGCCTCTGTCCTCTGCAGGACACAGCGTGGAGTTAGTTTATAGTGGTTTTTGTGTGTTTTGCTCAAAAGCTGCTCATCGAGTGTGTAATTTATTTATTTATTATTTATTTATTTTACTTTATTGATCCCCGTAGGGGAAATTCATTCTCTGCGTTTGATCCATCCCTCAATATCGCTGGATGCAAGCTGTCAGGAGCAGTGGGCTGCTGCGCCCGGGGACCCTTCTCCAGATCTCCTGGTCAGGAGTATCTGGATGGAGGTTTTAGCCTATTCTGCATATTTTGAAGTTGATGGGGGAAACCGGAGCACCTGGAGGAAACACACCCAGACACGGGGAGAACACGCAAACTCCACACAGAAAGGCCCCACACGGTCCGGGAATGTGAGGCAAGAGTGCTAACCACTAAGCCACCGTGTCACCAATGACGCAGTGTCCGCGGCGACAGAAAAAAAATGTGGAGGAAACGAGCGACGCGGTGTCGCGTATAAGTGTCTTTTTAAAAGAACACGAAGTTTAGCCTCAGACAAATTCCAAATATTCGCTATTGCACACTGAACAGTTAGGAACGGGACATGCAGCCTGAGCCTATGAAAGTTCAGCCGCTGCTCTGCTGAGAGAGGAAGGTGGGGCAGAATTATAGAGATGGGGCTGGAGAAACTATAGCAGATTAGCAGCGCGGCTCTGTTAAGGACTATTTTTTGACAAAACTTTTGTTCAAAACTATAAACGCAATCCTAGCACAGTTTACTCAAATTACTAAAATAACAACAATACTCAGCGCCTCTTAAGAGTGGAAGATAAAACTAATTTATTGAAAATACTGTCAAGTCAGAAATTATCAGGTTGCACGTGTGCGAGTAGTTTGAAAAAAGTACTCGCACAGACCCATAAAATGGTCGCAAAATGCAAGCATTTGGTCGCAGTCTGGAGCTCTGTAAAGTCTGCTCCATTCTAAATTAGGCCCCATTTTGAAAAGTAAAAGTGTATGACCAGGCAAACATACAATCCCAACAAAAAACAATGCAACCACTTCTAGAAATGTTTTTTTTTTTATTATTACTAATAAATTTACCTGTAGAGCTGGAGATGGAAGATCTGAAGTTACCAAAGTGTGGTTAAAGTGATATAGTGCCAAAGAAAAGACTTCATCTGAGGAACCTGAGGAAGAAACATCCAATTAAAGCAACCAAAATAATGTAAATTTCTTTATGTCTATTATATTGTTTAATCAATTTGAAATACCTTTCACATCCTTGTCCACGTCTTTTATGATGCTGGCTAATGTTGCCATGTGCTGCTCTGTTAATGACACGCTCAAATAGTTGCGGATGAAGTTGTTTCTAGACTTGAGCATTGAGGTGGTGATGAAGTTCAAAATACTGGAGGCCAAACTGAGAAACTGCAGATACAAACAGTCACATTCAATGCCAAGTAGATAGGTTTGATCTAGTGAAATAGTGGATTTGATAGTTGAGTCCTCACCAGCTCTGGGTCTTTGCGTCCAGCTAAAATGTTTCCGTTTTCACTTGGGTTTTGCTTGCTTGGGCTTTTTAATCTGGGTGATGTTTCCAGAGGTGGAGGTGGTGGGGGAGGTGGTGGTGCAACTTTGTCTTTTGATGGAGATATTGTCTCTTCAAACCACAGTCCCAGAATTGGTTCGCTGTCATCGTCTGCAGAAAATGACAAACAATTTATATATATAAAAAAAAAGAAAAGAAAAAAAAAAAAAGAAAAAAAGAAATAATAGCTGATGCTTAAAGCGCTTGCAGCATGGCATTATATCAAAAGCGAAAATGTAAAAGCTTCAAAGGACTTGTAAACACCTACGACACTGTGAAGGAGGTGGACAAAAGCCAAGGACTACAGTCAACTGTGAACATGTGCCAGAACTGTGTTGGAGAAGCTCCAATTAAAGTGGAAATCTAGACAGTAAAATCATCTTGCTCTGATTGAAATAAAAGCACCAACACCACAATCATATTTACAAATACATGCAATAAAGGGAACTCTACTGATCAAAGCCCCAGAGTTATGGTAAGCTATAGAAGCTGTTAGGTTATCAGAAAACGTGAAAATCTTAAAAAGGTGTATAATTTTGTGCACTTGTAACACTGGATTGTAAACTTTTCTATTAAGAAGCAGATAATATGCAGTCTACCACACCCTAATTGTAAACCTCTAAAATCTGAAAAGAAAAACAAGCTAAACCATAGCAATAAAAAAGCAATAATCCAAAATCTTTACTGTATATGGACTTGAAAATCTGAACTACTTCTGGTGTCATTATACTGTACTTCCCACAGTAGAGCCGTCTAACTTTCTACATTGAGGAGAATATCACTTTTAGTTGATATTCACATGTGCATGCAACATACACAGATCATAACTTCTCAGGTGACAGCCAGACAGAGTGATCGAGCCCAACAAGCACAACTTCTGTGTACAAGAACAATACCACTGTTTGACATGGGATTCATGTGCCCTCTCTGTCTCTATAAACCAAGACTAATATCATTTACATGCCAGATCATTTCTTGTTACAAGAGACAAAAAGCATTCTTTTAAATCAAAGCACATGGCTGATTTGCATTAATCAACATCTAATATGTCAGTGTTTATCTCACTTCACAAAATCAAGGCTGGTAATTATTAGCATCTCTAGCATTTAAATGGCCTGAATTACCTCTCTCATGGAGGTTAGGTTTTTGCCTGCATTGGTTTGTTTGTGTTAGAAAAAGTAATGGTTGGATTTTGATGACATTTTTAGGAAAAGTTAGTCATGGGTGAAGGAACAAATGTTGAAAGGTTACAGGATGGAACTGAAATGCCTTGGCTGCTCTCTGCTTTGAGCAGCAGTATTAGCACAGTTTTTTTATTGGAGCAAGAATGGGAAGCTTTTTTCAAATTAACCCATGTTATAAACCCATGTTAACACATGTCAACACCATTGGTATTATCCTTAGATCTACACTGAGCCAGAGATGAAGTCCTTTGTCAAAACGTGTATGGTGTGTATGGTAAATAAACTTTTAGGCTAGTGTCCGTTTTGCCAAAGCTTCTTCACCAGTGGCTCAGTCTTTCCTAAACTACCAGGGCCACAGCTTAGAGCCTACATTGTGAGACAAACAATAACAGAATGAGTCTGGGACAGTGAGGTGGACACTGAGTCTGTAATCTGACCTGAGACACAAGCTGCACTTGTCTTCTCCTGTCTTCTCTCTGCTGAGATAGTAGACACTGTCACTACACTGGTAGTAGGTAGTGCAGGACAGACAGTTCAGTAGTCACAGTACTGTGTGGATGTAGTGTGTTTACCCTTGTGATTCCTATCACTCCCTGCCTCTGTCCGCTGGCAGCACACCTGTTTCACTGCCTCTCTCAAACAGCTCAGCACTGACACTAGCTCAGAGATCACACTGAACTCGTATACAGCCAGAGAAGGAGCTTTAACAGAGAATCTGCTTACTGCATACACAATATATGCTGTGCATTCGTATTAATACACAGTGTGTACAATAAAGCTATACAAGCTAGAATATTTCTTGTGCAGTTCCCTTGTTATCTATGGCATAAACTGTACTTTAATTGCCCTGTGTAACAAAGGAGGTTGAAGAAACTGATGAGACTGAAATTAACTTATCCTACTGAGACCAGAACAACTCAGAGTTCCCTGTTTCAGGAACAGGTTTAGAGCTATTTCAGCCACTCTGACCTCAGCTGAGGGAAGAAAGCCATTTTCAATGCAGCCAAGAAAAAAAGATTCACCATGGAAACAGTAAATAAATAGAGGCTGCCTGTTACAAAGGAGTAAAGTCATGTGACTGAACTTTTGTAAAATAATCTGTATTTCCATTTTAAGTGACTATATTAGTATCATTATGATGATAGACGCTGCCATATTTTTTGCATTGGTTAACCTAATCAAAAGTAAGTAGGCATATAGTGAGAAAAATCAGAATTTTAAAGATGGGTAAAGAATTGCCTATGTAAAAGTACCTTGGCTGCTGTCCTCCTCTGTGCTGCTAAAGTCATCCTCGTAGTAGGTGTTTGAATCTGTGGAGGCACTGGCATCACTGCTGACTGAGCCTTTCCTCTGCCGCTGGAGAACACAAGCCTAAACAGACCAAGAACAAGACAGAAACATTTATTTTGTATTATATATTCATGATTTAAAGAATTTCATGATTTCAATAAACTTCAGCTCAATATATATATGTGCAGGAAAGTGCAAATATATTGGAGTTAACTGTACCTTTTTGTAAGAAGTGGAGAGCAGAGTAAACAGTAGGTTGGTGAGTGGTACAGAGTCTATTAGTCTTTGAACTCTCTGGATAGAAGTACTCTGGGCCATAATGTTGAGTTCAGCTGGAGGACCATCACTTGCCCATCCCTGCACAAGAATGTGAGAAAAACAAAGAAAAGTTGTCAGATTGAGATCCCTACACTGGCAGCTCTAACACATACATTTTAGATCCATTTTAAAAAGGTACTATGAGCAGTATATTTTTTAATACTTCAGAAAAATGTGTCCCCAGATATTATGTAAACATGCACAAATCAGATATTTGTTTTACTGATAACAATGATACAGCTGATTTATTCATTCATTCAAGTAAAAAAATGTTAACATAATGGCCAAGTTGTTTATGTTTACTATTTTGTTATGGCTCTAAAACCCTTGCACCGCCGATCATTCAATCAGAAACGCAGAAAGAGCTCCATGCTGGTTGCAACTACTACTATATTTATGAATTATGTTGGTGGTTTACCCGGTGCAGAGCTTCCACTTGCAGATCCTGGAAAAGTGAAGTCAGGAGTTTGATGGCATGGTTCGCCAGGATGACAGACAACACTCCAAACCCTTGGTGCCTTAAAAATAAAAGACAAAGTTAGTTTAGTCTAGTTAATTAGTAAACATAATGCTTAATGTTATAATGCTTCAAGTGCATAATCAAAAAGATCCTCTTACCCTTTTCCAGGGCCAAGTTTAGGTGAACCAGCTCCATCTTTAGTGCGAGCAGCAATATCACGAACTCTGAGAGCAGCCAGTGGGTCCTTCTCTTTGCCCTTATCAGCCAGAGCAGTGGGGCTGAGGTTCAAAATCAAATACAAACTATTCAAGAGGCACCAGGCTCCGAGCAGCTGGAAGTTCTGGTAATGCTGTGGCAGAGATAATATCATTTATTTATATGTGAATATTTTGCTGACAAAATTGCATGCAAAGAAAAAGTCACTATTGCTTTTAGAGCAGACCAATTTAAAATGCTACTAAATTTAACTGAATAAAAAAGATAATAATTTAGAAAGAAACCTACCTCTCCTCCAGCTCTGCGGGAGTTGCTGATGGCCTGTCCAATCATTTCATAGATTTCAAGCTAGTGTACAAGAGGTAGAGTGTTGTTTATAAATTGAAATATAATAATTTAAGCAATAAGTGTTATTAGCTAAATAGTGTTTCCAATGTCTCTAGTTTTAATTAAATGAAAACCTTTACTTACACATTTTTGCACAATTGTGGCTGCATCATTTTCATAGTCCTCCTCTTTAGTCCCAGTGGAGGCAGAGCGGAGCTGCAAGCCACTCCCAACCTGCAGAATAGCCATGCAGGTGGCCACACTCACGCCTACAATGGAATAGAAATGAATGAAGCTGTTTAATTTAGTTAAAGCCTAAGTTCAAATCAATAATACTTTAACAGCCGTAACCGTAATACTTTTTGTTTTATCAAAATGTCACATTTATACACTCAAAAAAAAAGAAAACAGGAAATGCTTTTTACTTCTTGTTTGTTTAGTTACTGAATAACACTTACCAGCATAGAGACAGCTTAGAGCCAGCACAGTCATGTCCAGTAGTCTCCCTGGAGTCAAAGGCTCGAGAACAGGCAGAGAGAGTGTGTCCAGTGCCATTGTCACATCTATCACCAATGAATGAAAACTGCAAAAGGAGGCAAGACTGTTTAATTATGCTAAAAACACCAAAATTCTCAAAATATAGTTGTACACATAATAGTTAAGCAAAGGTGAAGGAAAAGATAGTCTTGCAAAAACATCATGTACTTTTCCCCCAAACTTACCCATTGCGGACAGCAGTAGCATCAGCCACAGTGGCAGGCATGATAAAGAAAGAGTTGGCTGATACAGCATCTTGGAAACGATTGATGTAGCGTAGAAAATAGGGCAGGTTGAGGCACACTCGTAGTAATTTCTCAGACCCACCTAGAAAGATGTAAAGTGCATAAAAAAAATGCATCAAAAAATGACCAGTAATGCAGTTCGAGCAGAGCAGAGTTTAAACTCACCAAGTTCTTGTAAGCTCGACACATTCTGAGATACAAAGGCATTTTTCATTTTGGCCTGAAGAGCCTGGTCTGAAGTTTGGTCGTCGCAGTCACTCTCAGCCTGCGAGAGGAATTCACATTGTGAGTTTCAAGTGCTTCAGTGTGGAAAAAAAAAAAACACTTGACATTTAAAGAATATAGAAACTTAGCTATTCCAGTATTGACTATGTTTGCTTACATGGAGAAAAAATAAGTAGAAAAAAGAGACACAAAATATGTGCAAGAAGTCCACTAAGAGCTAATGAACAATAATCCTCAGACATATTTTTTGAAGGTAAATTGGTTTTATTCTGTTTAATAAATTTTTTTAAGCTTTCCACCATGATATGCTATTCCCTCATCAAAAACATACCTGGAGTTTTGTTTTGTTTCATTTTTCATTTTCTGAGGCCTCAGAACACGCAGTTCCACCCCCCCCACGCCCCCCCCGCTTCGACTCCAGGAAGCACTGATCAATAAACAAGCCTAGTATATCCAGTCTGGTCTCATTCATACATTGAAAAGCGGTGTACAGCTCTGTTTCCACTGATTTCTTACAGCTATTTTTAATTTTGTAGTGAAATAGCATCATACAAAAAGTTTGAGGTTGTGTTTCTGTTCACAAGAACACAACAGAACTGCACTCTGATGCCGTCTTAACCTCTCTTCTTTATGGCAGTAGTAAAGTTATAATGGGAAACATTTTCATTTAGTAACAGTGTTTTTAAAGATAGTTAAAAATGTGCAATGCTGTTCTAGAAGTGACAAAGATTGGTTTAAAAAGATAACAAAAAGCATAATATAACCCCTTTAACAAAATAAAAGCAGGAAAGGTGTGGACACTGTGTTTTGGGAGTGGTTTGTTTGGCAAGATAGTGATTAAAATTGTGTACTGTAACTTTAAATTAACAAACATGAATGTGTACATACCTGCATGTGCGCTGTTGAAGGGGAGGCCAAGATGGTGGTAAGGTCCGGGTTAAAAACAGAAGTAAGCTGATTGAAGAAGTTCATCTGTACTTCCTTTTGTCGAAGCTCGGGGTTCACAGCAGCACTGGGCAATTCCTTCTGATCCTCCACTGAAAAACAAACAGTTCTAATTTCAATCTCTTTTTAATCCATGTTATATAGAATGTTTTCATTCCAAGGCCAAAACACATTTTAGCCACCAATAATTGTTCATAAACTCTTGGCAAACAGTAGCAAATCCAATCCATGTATGGATAAGGCGCAATAGTGACTGGATGAATATTTATCTGTTGATTTATTGAAGCAATTACTATCACATAAGGTCAAACTACACTCTAAAAGTCAGTGAATTCTATCTTGTATTAGATACCTGCCACATGTTATACATGTTCAGCAATGTGTACTTTGCTCAGATTCTCTGCATATTCAATTTCATTTAAGTTTTATTTGGACAAAGCAGTGCTCATCCCCTTTGCCAGTATACAGTCTATGTGACAACACTCAAGCAGCTGTAAACCACTGCACTCCCTATGCAGTCAGTAAAAGTTATTCTACCTCTCCCCCACTTACCATCTGAAAGGGTTTTGACGGTTTGAGGCAACTTGGCAGACTTCATCATAGCAGTGAAAGTAATTATTTCTGTCCGGTCCAGTCTGCTGCAGCCAGTGCAAAGTCCTTTTATGAGAAGAATCAGGTGTTTCTGGGGACAAGTAAACATAAAAGATACATATTTAACATACAAATTATTGCAGAGGTCGTAATGCTTTATCAAACAGAGGTTTACATATTTTACTTAAGCCCAACTAGAGCTATGAATACACAGCTCTATTCTTGCTGCTGTGATGAAGATGGTTGGGTGTGTAATGTTGTTATAGTTGTACTGCCGCAGCAAAAGCACAATTTTCATTTGGTGTTGATTGCGTTTGCTTTCTAAATCATGGGAAATCAAAATGTAATTATGATTAACAACAAATTCACCACCCAACATTGCTTGTGTGTTTTTAAAATAATGTTTTTGGTTAAATGCAGTGTTTTCAATTAATTCTTAACACTATGACAGCTCCTCCATAGCCTAAAACTGAATTAAATTTGAATGAAAAACATACAGCATTATGCAAAATGTTTTTGTGAGGTGTGAAAAATGCTGTTAACTATGAGGGCTTGGTAAATACAGAATTCCATTTTTATTTTTGTTATGAAAATTTCAGGAAAGGTCAGTAATGGGCCATGGACAAAATTATACATTTTGGTGTGGATCCAGATCACTGTTTAGAACCTTGAATTTCCTTCAGGATCAATAAAGTATCAATATGAGTACGAGTACTTCCATTTGAGTACTTTCCGATACTGAGTATTATAAAGGGATTACTTTATATGGTTACACTATACTATATTATCTCATTCATCCCATACCATGTTGTCTTTTTGCCATCAGTCCTTGCTCTGTTTTTTTTTTAACAACAGAGTGGTTTAAACACAGCTAACCATGGCTAGGCTTTGCTCAACATAGACATGTTATACCTAGCATTGCAAAATTACGGGAATTTTCAAAGTTGGAAATTTTCCATGGGAATAAACGGGAATTTATGGTAATAAATTGGGAACTTACACAATGCAAAGCTGTCCCTTGACAGGGCAATATACTATAGCATAAAAACACAAACACACTTCAATACCTCTGTTATTCCTCAGTCTACATGTGATACATGTAGTAACCTGCTTTGCATACACTTCTATGCACTCTGCATCCCCCTATCACATGCACAGCTGACATCCACAACACTACCAAACTCAAGACGGTAGACTCCATATTTCTGGTTAAAGCAACTATTAGGGCTGTAAAAATGTGTTTTGTGGTATATTGTGATATTTTGGGGGCACAATATTAAGCATCATAATTCTTTATAGGTATCAATACATTTGTGACAACATCATGTATAATTAATGAGCTACATCTGTTCTGTTGGGAGGCCTATCAACACTAGTTTGGCTGCAGTTCCCAGGCTAGCCACTGGGGGTGGTGCCGTTTATTGAGCAGATTAATGTAATGTGGTGTTTTTCCACTGATTAAACTGTGTCAGCTCAGCACATGTTCTCTCTTTTGAACAATTTACGTTTTGTTTGACTGTGCCTCTATAAAACAGGTGGGTATTTGCTGTGTACTGAGGACAACTCTGTTGTAGTTTGAATTGAAATATAATTGCAGAATTGTATTGACCTTTGTACCAAAAGTTTAATTTGCTTATTAGCAATATAGCTTATATCTGTGTCAGATTATAATGTTTTTTTCATTTATTTATATATGGTTTCCAAATTTGAAAATTCCCAAAATGTCCAAGCTTAACTTCCCATTTTCCGCCCCTTTGCAACCCTAGTTATACCTCATTTGAAAGCTTAGATTTTCCACTGTTCAGTCACTGAAAACATTTTAAAGATTTAGCATCTAAGCATAACCAGCGGAAATTTGGCAGGACCCACAGCAGCTAACACTATTAGCAGCGGTACCCTTTATGTTTTATCAGACAACTACTCCTCCAGACTCTGCACAGCCTGGTATAATTTTTGGGACAATTAGGACAACAACTTAAGTTTTAGGACTCACGTATGATTTGGGATGTCTTGTTGAGTCAGTTTTGCTTTTATCTCCATACAGTTCGCTTTTAAATCCTTCTAGAGGTTTCTCACTGCTCAGCTGAGAGGTGAATGTCACATGACAGCGCTGTAAAGTGTCATCGGCCCACTTTTATGAATATGAGTTTGAGTTCTTGCACATGGTATCGGTGCATCCCTAGTATCTATCTAATCTAATCCTCATCTAAGTGTTTTAAGGGATTCTGTACCATTTTGAGATACAGAACAAAGATACTATCTTCACTCACTAAAAGAACAAAGGATTTGATTTAGCAGATTCTTCACTATTGTGAAATATAAGAGTTTTGTGACTCAATTAAAAGAAGATTTACCTTTGAACTGGAAGATCTCTGATTCTGTGTGCAGGTCCTACACACTATATCTTTACTATTGCGCGATAGGACCAGCGCATTGGCAGAGTGCTTACAAATTTTTTTTGGTTGCAATTAGTATTAGTATTATGTGTATTTTCTCCGTTCATCACCTTTCTTAAAAGTCTTTTAACAGTACTGTACATTTATATACTTTATTGTTACAATCTTATAAATACAAAAACTTAAAGTGCAATATATTTCAAAAGAGTATAAAAAGTCCACACATGCTGCGGATCTAAAAGTTGATTAATAATCTGAATCTAAATAAGGGGGAAACAGTGGTTAAAGAAATACACTTGCAGCTCGTCTCTTACCTGTGAAACTGCACATGCTTCATCCGGGTTCTCCAGCCGCAGCAACGAGAACTCAATCAATACTTTACATGCTGCAGCAACCGATAGCAACTGATTTCTTGGTACTAGAGACACCGAGGCAATGCGTTAATTTGGTTGGGGAAAATAACAAACATAAAAGATTTTTTTAAACTAGTATTTCTTGTAGGGATTGATACATACTTTGTCCGCATACTGTGGTGATGTAATGAGCGGAGAGGGCCACGAATGATGAGTAGAAAGGCTCGTACTGCTTGTCGTGGTGTAGAATATCTGTTTCACTGGGAGGAAACAAAACAGAATCTCAAATTGGCCTTAAAATTAACAATGTCCCAACATGAAGCAAAAATGGAAGGAAATAATTTAGCAGGAAAAGGTAGATTATAAAAATATACTAAATGCTGTTTCAGGTTTAACGCCGTACAGATCGGTTTGTGAATCAAAACATTGCATTTATACAGTTATAGTTTTGACTGGATTAAACACAAGTCAAACTTGTGTCATTATATGAGGAATGGTTGAAAGTGATACAGAGATGCAGCAAAATGAATTTAATGCACAAAAAGATGGTGGTAAAGCAGAACAAGTCTCCTGTTTACCTACCTGTACCTTTACCTCCAGCCTCACACTGACGCACACCAGGATTTACTCTCCTCTTTTTATTAACTACTGGGACCACCTTCATATTTTAAAGTCAGCTTCAAACACATATTTATCTCATTTATTAACACAACATTTATTGCCCTTGTGTGATGCCACTGTTTACGTAACAGACAGGGGTCCAGAGTTATGGAAACACTAGCCTATTTAGGGGCTACCTGTGCCAAACTGTCCCGTACTAACAACCTGCACTGTACCACCTAGTGGAAATACACCTTTTACTAACAGTTACAAAAGTGTCAAGGTACTGGCCCTTCAAGTATTCACACTCATACATGCTCTTACTGCTCCGCCTTGCCCCAAACAAGCACACCTGTCAGCCAACCGCCTGAGCCAATAGCAAAAGCTCTTTTTTATCTCCTATAAACGTATTTAAAAAAATATAATTGTTGTAATGAATGTATATTAGACAGTATCTATCTGTTTTGACCTCAGTGTAGACATCTGTACCATAATATGGGCAATCTCTTATAGCTTATTGTGAAAACATCCTCTAGAGAGACGACAACACGTTTAAATGAACAAATTAGATCTCTTTTTTTAATGTAAACAATTTCTGTTTGCCCAAATTAAGCTGTGCACATTGGTAAGAATAAGTAAGTGTATAACAGAACCACGTGCACAGTAATATACTAGAATTGAACAATCCCTTTAAAGTCTAGTAAAATGTAACCAAACAACTGTTGTTTCGTTTTCAGTCAAACTTGCCAGCAGCAATGTTTATCTTTCTAAGCTGCCAGATGCATCGGGACATAAAACAATGCTCTGAGAATGTTCTCACTTGAATGCACAAGATCAGACTGTGGCCATGTTTACAGGGAGTGTCAGGTGACTGACAGCCGAGAACTGTGCTGGTTAACACTGAAATAACGACAAATCTACTCAATGGCGATTTAATGTGGGTCAAGTGTTCATTGTGCATAAAGGAAACTTCTTTGACTGAATTATCGAAAACAAATCTGACGCGTATGAATACATAATATAGGCCATATGAGCAAACAGAAGCAAAGCACCTAACACGACAATGTATTGATTATTTAATTAACAGCGCCCGATAACGCATCAACCCCAACTGAGTCCAGGGTCTCCGCCTACTTTAGCCCAACCAGATGTTAACTTGAACCTGCATTTCCAACATTTGGGTACTTTGTCGTGTAAAAACAGAAAGGATATCGACATGCTCATCTTACAGCAAAGTCTGGATGATTAATAAATAGCTGACATATTCAAATATCAAAATGTCGTTATGAAGTCAGGTTAGAAGGCCCTTTACCTACTTTAGTTGCTAATGTTTGTGTTAGCTAGCTAATGATGAAGCAAAATTTCAACACGCTGCATTCAGTCATCTATTACATTTTGTGCAACTTTGCATTTCTGGTTACACATCACAAATCATTAACAATATGGTACTTGAAGTAATGTGTCACACCTACAACATGGGCAAAACTAATGCATTAAAAGTATGAACGCTAACATTAGCATGTGAGCTAACGTCTCCTACTGATTTGCTGCAGTGCAACTTAAGCCTAAAAGCTCGCTAGCGGCTAATGTTAGCAATGCTATTTGAATGCCATGTAACTTAATGCTATCTGAGAGCTAAGTTAGCACGTTAGCCGACCAGCTGACTACAGAGTGGTCACAGCCCAAACAGAGCAACGAAAGACCCCAAACAAGTTGACATTCAGCACCTTACCTGTTTATTATAGACCCGATAAGCTGAGGTAGCTCTTTCGTTTCGAAAGCGGTGTACGAAGCTGATAAAAGCGGTCGCACAGCCGCTGTCCATTCGTGTTCCCCATCTCCTCCGCTCGACGCCATCTTGAACTCCCGCAGAACAAATTAGCTTCAGGAAAAAGAAATTCACAGGGGGCGCTCTCAAACATAGGCACCCACTGTAAATGTTGCCTGTACACTACCAGGGGTGGGTCCCTAGGTTTCATGTTTGGAGATTGTAATTCAAGATAGGGTACTTTATTCAAGTGATTTACATAAGTAGCCTACATAAAAATAAAAATCTAAAACAATGTTGTTGGTATTATTTGACATTCCCAAGGCTGTAATAACCCCCCTAAAAATCCACTTTGCATTGAGAATATTGAAAATATTTGTGTGTTTTTTTACACAAAAAAAAGAGCAGAGAGAGAGAGAGAGAGGGGGGGGGGGGGGTAAAAAGAGTTAAAATTCTGAAAATAATTTAATATTTGGTATTTATGATCAGGACAGAAGCTGAATAAAAGATTTATGCAAAAAAGTTGAAAAAATATTAATGTATACTATTGAGCAATTTAACAAATATAGTTAGAGAGTGTAAACATGAAATAATATCAGATTTGTGTTTAGAATATAAAAATGTGTTATAAAATACACACCAGAGCCAAATTTCACAGAAAAAGTAAGAACTACTGCAATGTTAGCAAAAAAATAACACTTTTAATGACACAAAATAAACATTGTCCAAGATCCAAGTCAAACTACCCTTGTGGCAATAAAGATTCATTCATTCATAACAGTAGATTAATTTACTCCTAATACTCCAAGGACTTTAAGCCAAAGTTTGTAGGCAATAAATTAAATCAATAAAAAATGACTTAAAAATTGTTGGACTGACTGACATTTCTTTGAACATATTGAAGAAACGTCTGCATGTCCTCACTGTTTTAACATGTGGTCGCTCTGGATCCAGCTACCACCAACGGCCCAAAGACATTCATGAATTTAGCTGAAGTACCCCAGTGAATGAATAGAGTGAATGGTAGCTATCTATTGTCCAAGGTGCACCTTCATTTAATGGTTCCTCCTTCAGGCCCATAGCTGGGATAGTCACCAGCCTTCTGCAACCCCTGACTGGAATTAGCAGAAAAACTATTGAACAGGGATTATTTATTTATACTACATATCAGTTTTATTTACTTCATATCATTGATTTTTTTATTTATTTTTTTTGTTGTATATTTTATTTCACCCCATGTGACAATTTTACAGTAATGTTAAATTATAATATTTACTGTTTTTTCTGCAAAAGAAACATGCTGAGTACACAAACTACAAGTTAAATGTATAAATGTATAAAGCCAATATCAAAACTAGGCCCAATATGCAAATAAAATTAATTCATACTTTACAGATTATGTTGTCTTTATGTAGTTTATGTGTGGGTTGACTCTGAGGAGAGAGTCACATAAAACATAAAATTAAATTAATAGATAAATAACGACAGATTTAAGAATGCAACAAAGGGAGACCAAGTGGCAGAGGATGAGTTTGATATAGTTTCCAAAGAGACATAATCCATTATTAAAAAAATTCAGAGGAGTGTATAAATATTTGATTTTGACTTCCAGTTCATGAGGATTGTTTTCTGGGCGATAGCTAGCCCAACGTTTAGAATTTTGCTATAGTTTTTATCAGTTTATTGTTGATATTTCCCCCGCTTCATGTTATTGATGTTGCATTGTGATTTTACCCCTAACCTCTAGATGGTAGCACTACTCTCGGTGTCACTGCAACAGGCAGACCGCTCACTTCCGGCTTCCTCCTCCTCTGTAGAGCAAGCCCAACCTGCTGCTGCAATGGCTAAGCCAATTCTGCTCTTTCTAAAATTTCTTATGCTTTCCTGCGCCGTCCAGGCTGTGTTTGAGGACCAAGTCGGGAAATTTGACTGGTAAGAGAATTGCAGCTATATATTTGGTTCTTATCTTGAATTAAACGTATTTTTCATTGTAAGAAACAGTTGATGCTAACACCTGTCATAGCAGCTAGCTTCGACCCGGATAATTTAGGGTGGATTTTGTAGTTTTATAAAGGGCATATTGCAATATTTATTTACATCAGAATTATTAGAATTTGTTCCTGTTTACTTGCTTAGTTATCTACGAAATTAACAAATTGAGTTTGTCAATTGCAAAGAAAGTGGATGGAAATACATTTTATTTCATCAGACTATCCTCAAGGTCTTAAAACTATTAAGATGTATTATTTTTGCTTATGTCAGAATCAAGGCCTTAAAACCTGGAGGTATCCTGTTTATGTACCTCACATAAACTCATCACTGTCATTTTTGTAAATTGTCTTTTGACATTTCATAACCTAAACAAATGGCTTAAAACCTAACTTCTATTTTCTTGCTTTTTTCCAGGAGACAACAGTATGTAGGCAATGTTCGCTTTGCTCATTTTGACACTCACATCCAGTCTTCCAAGAAGGTGCTTGTAGCCACTGAGAAGAATGTATTTGCAGCTATCAATACAAGAACTGGAGAGCTCTGTGAGTATACCCTGTTGTAAACTAGTGTGCAAGGTATTTTATTTTATTTTTTTTTGCTTTTTGTCTGCCTCTGTATTAAAAGATAAATCACTTTGTATTATGCATCCTCATGGTTTTGTTTCTTACCATATAACATCTAACATTTCAGTGTGGCGCCATGTGGACAAGAATGGGCCCGAGGGAAACATTGATGCTCTTCTGCTGCAAGGACAAGGTACTATATTTTGAAATGATCATTATTTAATTATTTATTTAGTGGATGACTACTTAACTATTTTCACAAACAAACATTTCCCCCTTCAGATGCAGTTCTTGTGGTCGGTAATGGCCGTTTGCTGCGCTCTTGGGAGGTGAATGTTGGCGGATTAAACTGGGAGGTTGTGCTTGATTCTGGAAGGTGATTTATTTTCTTAACATACATAACATACACTTAAGCCAAAAATTATTCATACCCCAGCTGAATTTTCTTGGTAAAGTGAGTATTTACTTAGTTAATGCATCTGCTTTGTCTGGGAATGACAAAACAAAGGCAAAATACATTGTGGTAAATATGCTATTGAAATATTTAACTATATTTAAAGATCTGACTCCAAAATTATTCATACTTTTTTTTTATATTCATACACTTTATATAATTGTTGACAAAGTTTTTTGCACATTTACATTGAGATCTTGGACCACTCTTATTTGCCTAGATCTCTAGTTTCTTGAAGTTTGAAGTCTGTATTGTCATTACTCTGTTTTTTTGTTCTCTCCACATATTCACAATTGGTCTATGGGTCTTGGACGCGTCAATATGTTGATCTTGTTCACTGCCATCCATTTTTTTTACATTTTGGCTGTGTGTTTTATTACTTGTTTAGAGCCAGGATATGAATAAATTTGGGTTTACTGTAAATTCAGTTTTCAATATGTGATTATTAACATATTATTATCCATATGTTTTTAGTTTCCAGTTTGCCTCTCTAGTGGGACAGCAAGAGCATGTAAAATATGTGGCTGTTTTGAAGAAAGGCGCAATCTCCCTTCATTACCTCTCCAATGGACATCAAAAATGGATCGAGAATCTTCCAGAAAGGTATGTGTGTATGTAAAGTAAACTAAGATGACATACTAAAACAGGACTCTCCAACAAGCAGCTCGCGGGCTACTAGTGGCACGCAACCTCTTTCTAAGTAGCTTGCCAGTGGCTTAATGAATCTTTACATAAGCTTGAGTAGTCAAAACATCACATAATGATTATTTGCCATCTAGTTGTCAAATGCTACAGTAGCTCTCTGCCATTTTTATTTCTTAAAGTACCTATCAGGGTAAAAAGGCTGGAGACCTCTGTACTAGAATATAATTATGATTAAGGCGCATACAAAATTGATGATAGAATCTGTAATGAATGTCTATAACAAAATATTATTAATGTGTATCTCTGCTGACAGTTAATACTTTTGAGTTTGTTTTGAACTAAACATGAATAATAATTTCTTATGTTTTTCCTTTTTTACAGTGAAACAGTGGATTACCAGTCTGTGTATTCTGACGGCAATGGAGAGGTTTTTGTGTTGGGGCTCGTACCACATTCTCGCATCACAGTGGTGGTTTACAGCATGGACGATGGGGAGATACTGAAACAGGTACAGCTACAATGAGGTATTCAAACCTCAAGTGCAATTACTTCAGTGTGTTAAATATGGAGTTCAGCAGAAGAGAATTTCCCATTCATTTTCCACATTAAATCTTTACAAAATATGATTATTAAGAGTTTAAAGCTGAAATGTGCAATCTATGATTTTAGAGCCAGCCTGCTCTTGTGGATTCTCGGACAATTAACATCTGCTCATGTAAAGTCAATAAAGGAATAAGATGATGACTATAAAACATACATTTTTTCAAGTTTTCTAATATATGCTTTGGTCCTATCTGGTTAAACTGTTATAGTAAACCGTTTTAGCCTCAGTTGTCCATGCAGTTGCACACATGGACGATTATAAGTCCCCACACGAGCACTTTCTTAGTTTTTTGTTAGTTTGCAATTATAAATGACCACCCATATGCTATATTTCAGTTATAGGGTCAGGTACTTCTGTGCATAAAAAATGGTTTTGATAATGATAAAGATTAAATACATGTAGTCTCACTTCAGACTATATGGAAGAACTTTTGTAGATCAACTAAAATTGTCATCACATTTAGATCCTTATTTTTTTTTTTAAATCTTTGTTTGGTTGTCTTCAGTTTACGGTTGAAGCTCCGTGGCTGTCCAACCTCCAGTCCAGCTGCTCTGTGATCGGGAAGGGCATGTTGACTTGTGTGGACCCTGCCTCACTGTCCCTGCACATGCTGGATCTCCACTTACACTCAGAGATTAACCAGATCCCTCTACAGGTAAGCTACTCGATGAAATAATTTTACACCAGTTGTTGACCGACCTATATATATTTTGTTATTCTCCAGTCGATTGGGCTTGAAGTGTCCCCAGATTTCCACCCAGTACTGGTCTCCTCTCAGCCCAATGCAGCGCGTCCTTCGCTCTCTGAGTTCTTCCTGCAGATTGGGCCTGACCAGTATGTTCTGCTGCAGCTCAACAATAAACAGATAGTGACACTCAGGGATTTTCAACCAGTACGTACCGCTATCTTCTCTTTACAACTTTAAAGTTTTCATGTCTTGCTCTTTTACTTGTCCCCCTTTTTGCTGATGCTTATGTGTCTTGGTTAATTAAGTTAACTGACATGTAAGCCTTATATACATTGTAATCTAGTTGTACAATGTTTTTCTTGTGTTGTAGGCCATTCTGGTGTCCTTTGCCACCTCAGGAGAGAAGACTGTTGCTGCCGTAATGTCCCCCAAAAACAAAACTGTGAGTTGAGAGTATAAGCTTGTTTCAACAGATTATCAAGTGAGACAGTCATTTCTACATTTCTATCATTTGTCAATACAACCTTGTTTTTTATTGAACAATTGTTGAATTAATTGCCTCTCGAAGCAAGTTATTAGACCTGCAGCCAAAATGAAGCATTGCACAAAGTCCATACTGTAAATGCGTAAGATTTCTGCTTAGTGGCAATGGCTGTGAAAGGAAGGGATTCTACACCTAATCTCATTTAGACATTTTCACAAATAAAATTTTTATGTTTAGCCAAAGAAGTAACTTGCATTAATCTTTTTTAAGAGTTTTTGTATTGCAACGCTATTAGACAAGAAAATTTACCATCTCCTTTGGTGTGACTCAGGTGGTACATTCCATTGTACCATATAGACTCTGATGCATTCCTTGGATATTTATTTAACTGTCTATTTTTAATACAATATGTTTATGTTTTTCATTAGGCTTCCAGTATTAACCTCTTCAGTGCAGAAACTGGACGCAGACTTTTAGATACAACACTGATTTATCCTATGGATCCAAATGGAGGGCAACCAGAGAAGGTCAGTATTTAAATAACTTCACTGCAAAGTCATCCCGAGGAGATAAAAAAGTCTAAACAGTGTTGTTTTGTCTTGCAGCTGTACGTGCAGGCCATTCTGAAGAAAGACGACTCTGTGGGTTATAGAGTGATGGTGCAGACTGAAGACCACCAGCTCACCTTTATACAGCAGCCAGGTATGATCAGTATAAACAAAGGCTGTTTTAAATGAGTTATTGGTGAAAGACAAGGAGAAATGTAGGTCACTTCTCATTGCTGCCACTGCAGGGCGCTAAAGACATAACCTCATCTTTCTAAGTGAAGTGTTACTGAATAAGCGTTCCAAATTAAATCTAACACAAACCTAAGCTCTAAGATGTTATGTCAGTTTTACTAATTAATTTAATTATGAAGCAACTGCTGTTAGGGGGAAACCTTTAATCCACATATGCGCTACGATTTAGGATTTTTTTTTTTCTTTTTCTTTGCTGGTGTTGTAAAGTGAATTTGGCTGTTGGTAAGGTGAAACCATGGATGTGTTTGAGCGAGTGCAGTTTCAGTTAGTGTCCTTTAGATGGCGCGTGTTGCTTCAATGATACACGCTTCACACAATTATCCAGAAGCCTTATAAGGACACCAATTCTACTACAGCCAGTGTTCCAAGCCTGGATTAAGTTCATATAACAGCATATACATTGCTTGGTTATTACAACAGATACAGACCTTTTCCAGTATTGTAATGTCCTATTTCCTGTGTTGTGTGAATGGGTGTGGTGAATGGAAGAAGTGACAGTACAGTTTAATTATACTGACTGTGGTATTCCAGGGCGAGTGCTGTGGACCAGAGAGGAGGCTCTATCTGACGTGGTGACGATGGAAATGGTGGATCTGCCACTCACAGCTACTCAGGCCGAGCTGGAGGGAGAGTTTGGCAAGAAAGCTGGTAAATGTCCTACTATCAGAAGCCACACTGCCACATGGCAAAAAACATGTGACCATTATTTCCTCTAGGCACCTAACTCTGCTACTGCTGTATTTTGAACCCTACTGCCTCTTTCTGTTGTAAATATTATACAGTATAGTGGCAGTTCTGTGCTATGTGAGACTCTGGGACATACTGTATGTAAAAACTGATAAGCATTGTTTGGATGGTGACCCAGCAGTTTACAACAGCGTCTGGATTCTAGTTCCACTCTCAGTGATTGGTATGATGGGAATACCCCTGTACAAAGGGAGGTTAGAACCAAAAGGAAAATGGCAAGTGCTGTTTTGCTCTACAATAGAAGCAAAAAAGGGGGGTCACAATTTAATCATACTTTTTGTAAGATTTTAGATACTAAAGGGTAAAATATTCATAGACACAGATACCCATTTTTTTAACATTAATATTTTATAGTTGTTTTTGATTGAAAGAAAAGTCACATACGCCTAGGCTCCATCATTTCAGGACCATTCCAATAAAACTAATTTACACCCAGTGTGCTGCAAGTACGGTGTGTCTCTGCTCTGACCTACATAACAAAAAGCAGCAGTTCTAGTCAATGTGTGTGTGTACTTCTGCGCCTTCTGATCCAGTGCGCTGTCAGAAATACGCATCGTTGCATTTTTGACGGATGTTGCAGGAACTACACATCAAGTTGAACAGTCCAGACAAAACCAGACAGAGTCAGACATGGGACTAGTGAAGAGGATCCACTATATTTCAAAATCAAACTGCATGTGCAGACCTCGCTATGTAAATATTGTGTCATAACCCGTGACAAAGGGTCACAAGCGAGCTCGGACACAGTTAAACATGATTTAAAAAGGAATACACGTAGCATACTTACCCATGGCAGAAGTGCAAAAGTCACTGAAAACATATCCAAATGAATGGGAGATTGTGGTCTGACAGGCAAACGTGGCTTTTGTTTACACGTAGCTCTCTGTATACAGGGTTGTTATAGCGTGAACTCGCTACTCTCCTGTGATCTTGTAGACTTGCAAGTACAGTTAGTGTCCGGTGGAGATTGGAGTGCGCACCAAAACTGCACATGTAACCCATTCAGGGTAAATGAGGCATGAGAGCAAGAAAGCAGTTACATGCATGTACGCTCTTTTGGCATTGATGAAACCCCATGTTCAGAGATGGCCTTAGGTTTTTGAGCTACTTTAAAATGATTAGCAACATTATTGTGATCTTTTGACAGTGAATAAAGCTTAATAAAAGAGCTCAATAGCACCCAAAATGTCACTTACACCTTATAGATTCTTACCCTTTTGTAAGTTGTATTTAATATGAGTCCTGTCTCTCCACACAGTTGACACCTATTTATGCCCAGTGGTGTTTAGATATGAGATGTGATATGACTTGTTGTGCGTCAGTGTCTGGTGTGGCTTTGGCTCTAGTCCACTATTTGCTTTGAATTTTTAATTAACCTAAGACTCTATGGAGACAGGTTTTAAAAGGCTGCCTAAAGACTAACTACTACAGCAATTGCTAATAATGTTTGTTGCGTCACCTGCTTTTGTTTTCTCCTCTTTAATGCTTCACTTGGACACAGCCATTCAAGGTAACAGCAGTCTTTGTCTTTGTTATGGCACCATTTGTGTTTATTCATTAGTGCATTTTTTTTTTGCTCTTTTACTATACTTATTTCTTTTCCTGCCTCAAAATGACCCGTTTGACATTGCACAATCCTTTCTGAACATCCCTCCGGTCTTCCCACAGATGGTCTGATGTCCATGGTCCTGAAGAGGCTCTCCTCTCAGCTCATCCTGCTCCAGGCCTGGATCTCCCACCTCTGGAAACTCTTCTACGACGCCCGAAAACCACGAAGCCATGTCAAAAATGAAGTCACCATCGAAAACCTGTCACGAGACGAGTTCAACCTACAGAAAATGATGGTGATGGTTACTGCGTCTGGAAAGGTACTTAGTAGTATTTCACCAAGTACCATCTCAGGGTAAATGGGCCTAACCAGGACTAGCCTAGATCTAAGGAATAGAAAAGGGATTAACCCAGAAAATGCATAAACTAGGGCTAAACTGGGACTAAATCAGGACTAAAAGGGGGTGTAAAGCAGGTCTAAACCAGAACTTAGCCAAGGTCTACACTCAAAATTAATTCAAAACCAGACCAGGACTACAGTGATAAAACTGGCTCTAGATTAAACTAAATAAGGACTTGAACTGTAAAAGACACCTGTGTACCACCAATAGAAGCTCACTTATTGCATGTGGTAACTGTATAAATAAACTTTGATCTATTGATTGTGCTGACATCTACTTGTTTGTTGGGGCATACTTTACACATTCACCATCATCTTAACTTAAACTTAATCTCATCATAACCTAATAAATGTCTAACATAACTCTGTATGTCAAAACACTGAAACTATGTTTTTTCTCAAAAACTGTCACCCCACAACTTGCTCAGAACATGCCCATAATCAACTTGTGAAACCTCACCCAGCAGTTGAGAATGAAGTTTAGATTTCACAAAGTACACTTAGAAAAGTTGGATCATATTTTAAATAAAATAAGACTACACACACTATGTATTTGTATAAATAATATAATAAAAGTTTGCTTGTTTCGAGAAATGTATAAATAATAAAATAAAAAAAATCTCTTTTTTTTTCTGTAGCTTTTTGGCATTGACAGCAGGACTGGAACTATTGTGTGGAAACACTATTTGGAGAATGTCCCGTCAACCGCAGCTTTTAAACTAATGGTACAGAGGACAACGGCACACTTCCCTCATCCTCCACAGTGTACTCTGCTCGTCAAAGACAAGGTAAATCAATTTTTTTTAAATTGTCTCTCCAATTTCCCTATGAGACATGATATGTAAAGAAAGCGAGACATTGATAAATGGCCCCAACATACTAACACAAATATTATAATTACAATAATTAGTTTTACACAATAATACAATGCATGCCTATTTGGAGATGCACTGTCTTCCCTCACTGACTGCGGAGGTAGAGCATTAGCCTTTTGTTCTTTGTGAGATAGTCTTTTCTGCCTCACTCTAAAAAGTGCACTGCTTGCATGAGAGGTGCATTATAATATTACTTTTTTTTTTACAGTATAATTAGATTCAACATGAAAACTTGATAATTTTTTTGCACAACTGGCTTGTTAGTCTGATGAGAAAGATATTGACAAGCTCCTACTAATACAGTATCTGTCTCGGTCAGACTAGTTGCCACCAATATCACAGAAAGGTTAATCCATAGCTGAAAGAGACAATACCCCACAATGGAAAGAGAGTATAAAAAAGTATTTTTAAAGTAGTTAAGTAATTGATTGGTTGACCCGGACTACTATAAACCATATATCCATGATGTGAAGGTGTAATGGGACCCTTAACTATGGTGTTGCACTAACTAATTTTTTTTTTTTTTTTTTCTCACAACAGGACACAGGTCTTGCCACCCTCCATGTTTTTAACCCTATCTACGGAAAGAAGAGCCACATCACTCCTCCTCCACTGCCTCAGCCCATACTCCAGTCCATGCTGCTGCCTCTGATGGACCAGGACTACGCTAAAGTCCTACTGCTTGTCGATGACCAATACAAGGTTAGCCCCACCTCTTTCCACATTGCTTTTACTATCATCAGATTAGTGCTAAAGTACAAAATATGACCACAACTGATTTATTTGATTTAATCTACCTCTGTTTTATCTGTGCAATTTTTCCAGGTGTCTGCATTTCCTTCAACAAAGAACGTTTTACAACAGCTTCAAGAAGTGGCCTCTTCCATATTCTTTTATCTTATTGATGCAAATCAGGGGAGACTTTGTGGATACAGGCTACGAACAGTAAGTGGTTTATTTTGGAGCTAACTTATTCATTACAATGGAGGGCTACTGGCACACTCTCAGTTTTGAGAAGCAGGCAGAAGCGATGACACGGAGACTAAATTACAGTATGTAATGCTGTAAATATGGATAGAGATTAGATGAAGAGCAGGGATGGCTAAGAGTGTGGTACAAAAGATGGGTAACATCTGGAAGAGCCGAAGCATCAGTATAGACCTGAAATTAAGATTGCTGTGCAGCATCTTCTTCCTCATTGCAACATACGCTAGTGAGAGTCTCTAGTGAGCAGACTGATGCTCAGAGAGAATCTAAAATTAAGGAAATTAAGATTTTTGGGGCACACAATGTGGCGGAATGGGCTTGAGAAAACCATCGTAGGGAAGGTAAATGGAAAAAGAGAATGAGGAAGACCCTCAACATCGTGACTAAAGGAAATAAAGGAGTGGACTGACCTGGGCCCAACACAAGCAGTCCGGAGACCAGAGGACAGAGAGATTTGGCGCAAAGCCGTGGAGACCACAGCATCGCAAAGCGACTACTGACAAGAGATAAATGGGGACAATGCATATATTTATGTTCCATAGAAGATATTACCACAAATGTAGCCACAGTGGGTCACAAGCCAGTGTATTCCTTGTGCTGGTCCAAATCCCAGATAAAATGAAAGGGTAGTGTCAACAAGTTCTGGGGTTGTAAAACTGAGCAACAGAATAAAAAGCAGTCAAAATAAACCCTAACCCTTGTCAGTGTATTTTCACTGGCCCCATTAGCACCCACATGTAACAGAAAGCCTGTATCATTGCTCCTGTCTGCTTCACCAAACTCTGCGTGTGCTTACCTTCTGCAGAGGGTAAGGTATCCCTAGGTATTTTAGAAACCATTTTCACATGTGATATTTTTGTATGTCCAGGACTTGTCCACTGAGTTGATCTGGGAGGTAGTGATCCCGACAGAAGTGCAGAGAATTGTCTCGGTCAAAGGCAAGAGGCAGAATGAACATGTCCACTCTCAGGGAAGAGTCATGGGAGACCGCAGTGTCCTCTATAAGGTACAAAACTAGCTCTTTAAATGCTGTTTTCTTTTTGTAAGCCATACACACTCTAAGTTGGATTTTTGATATAGCCTTGATTTAAAGGGGACAATTTATGCTTTTTTCCAATCTTTTAGAAATAAGTATGGACACCTTTTGCATCAAAATTTCATGCTTTATCAATTAAAATAACCTCTGTGCTTTGAAAACATCTTCTCTTGCTCTGAGTGAACCTCCTTTGAGTCCACACGTGAATAAAGTTGGGAGGATTTGAGTTCAGACATGAGGGGAAATTCTCAGAGAGCATGATATATTGGCTAATTAGCATGGCTATTAACAACATGAAACTAACAGATAAATGTGCTTACTGCTTCATAGGGACGACGGATTAAGCACTGAAATGATCAGTGCGTCCATAGTGAGTCCAGTGACGATATATGTGCTTTAGAAACGGTGCAGGAGTGTTTTCTGGAGAAGGCGGGGTTTCAGATGTCTACGTAGAGCGCTGAGACCAAGCATTTTCAGCGCTTGAGAAAGGCAGCGCCTCAGCATACAGGATTACTGAGCAGGAAACAACTGTATAACATTGTAAAAATCTCAGGAAAGTCGATTCAGCAGAATAGGTCTTGCTAGGAGCAGACCCCCTTCTATGCAATCATGTTATTGGCCCAAGCTTTCCATCAATTATTTTCAATAGTTAGAATAATGTGTAGTACAGTGATTCTCAACTGGTTCACCAGGAGGTTCAGTATTGCTTAATAAAGTTTCAGTCTATTTGAAGCCTAAATACAGTTTGTGGGTTCACAGTAAAATGTAGGTGGTTCAAGTTTTCCACAAATACAAGAACAAAACGTTGCCCTCTGTGTATAAAATGCAGGTTGTCTTGCACAGTCTTGCCCCTGTCACACCTTAGTTTTTTCACATCACACCCTCATGCTGAATCAGTGCCTTTCATGTGAAGGGTGGGTGTAAAAATGACTAAAACCCGTAATCAAAAAATATTATGAATAAGCCTCTGACACAACTGTACTTTGGTTTCTCCTATTTGCCTGACTATCCCAATTTTATAATTTTCCTTAGTGAATCATTTCCTTTAACCACAGTCTAAATAATACCAGGGTTAACCACCTCTCTTCTCTTTGTGTCAATTACAGCCTATTTTTAGCTTATTATGAATCACTTGTACAAAGTCTGACCTCAAGACGTCATCTATCTAGGCCAGGATTTAGTATTAAGGATTTGAATGGATGGGAATAGATGCATCTGTTCTTGAGGAATTGGCCAATCTCAGACTTTAATGAAAGGGGTCAGTTACAGACTAACTAACCTATTTGCCGATGATCTATGAGGTTTGTCGACACTGATTTCTGTCATTGTAAGTGTGACATTCATTCAGCGTTAAAAAGGAAAAAAAAGTATTGGCAATGCCTTCATTTAACATTGTTTTAAGTAGAAGCTACCTCATAGTGGTTAAGAGATAGAGGTCAGACCTGGATTTGAACCAGGGATCTTCTGATTGATTCAGGGGTACATGCTCCGTTCATTGAGCCCTTATAATGTACAATGATTAAAAAAAACAAAAAAAACTGATTTGATTTGTTCCTCTACTGACCCCTTTGGCTGAATTAGTATCTGTGGCCTTGTCTTGCAATGTGACAGAATCCTTTAATAGTGATTCTCAAATAGTGGTATGGGTACCACTGGTGGTACATGGGCTTCTTCTAGTGGTACACAGGAATTTTTTTACAGTTCAAGTCCTTGATTTAGTTTAATTTAAAGTCAGTTGTATTCCTGTTTTAGCCCTGCTCTGTTTGGAGCAACATTTGGAGTTTAGACCATGGCTTAGTCCTGGTTTAGTCCTGGATTCATCCTGATGTAGTTTTGGGTTACTCTGGTTTAATCCTAGTTTAGCTCTGGTTTAGACGTTTACTTCCAATTTAGTCCTTGATTAATCCTCATTGAGTCCTGGGTTAGTCTGGTTCAGTCCTAGTTTAATTCTAATTTAGTCCTGTTTTTTGCTCTGTTCAGCTGTGGTTTAGTCTCTGTTATGTTTTAATATAGTAATGTATCTTTCTGTGTAAAGATAAATCCATACTTTATCCTTTGGTTTAGTCCATATTCAGGCTCATTTCAGTCCATTAAAGATGGTACTTGGAAACTGAACATTTCTCATTTCAGCATCTGTGGTAGTACTTGGTGTGACAAGTTGGAGAATCACTGCTTTTAAACATTTCTGTTAACAAATTTCTGTCTTGGCCTATTACTGGCCTAATAATATATATTTTTTTAATATATCTTCCATAGTACTTGAATCCTAATCTCCTGGCATTGGTGACGGAGAGCACAGACCAGCATCAGGAGCGCAGTTTTGTGGGGATCCTCCTTATCGACGGAGTCACTGGCCGAATTATTCACGAGGCAGTTCAGAGAAAAGCCAGAGGTCCGGTCCACATTGTTCACTCCGAGAACTGGGTCGTGGTGAGTAGAAGTCATACACAGACACATACAGACAAACTTCATTCATGTAAACGTTCAATGGGAAACTGTGGAGGTTGGTAGACTGTTTACTAAGTCAGAAATGTTAACATATTTGTGGGAATAGTGCAGGAAATGTAAATCATGGTCACAAAATTATCTGCAGGTTTGTTATAATGCTAATGGACAGAAATATACAGCTAAACATTAAGTGGCACTGTTCTGTATGGCAGGCAGCTCCAGTATTTACTCAATTAAAAGTAAAAGTATGTTCAAGAAAATGTAATTGGGAAGTAAAATTTGTGTTTCGTCCTGCCTTTGTCCCTGGAGTATGAATACTGGAGCACCAAGTCCCGTAGAAACGAGTTCTCTGTGATTGAACTGTTCGAGGGGATGGAGCTCTACAACAGTACGGTCTTCAGCTCTCTGGACCGGCCCCATGCCCCGCAGGTCCTGCAGCAGTCCTACATCTTCCCCTCCTCAATCTCAGCCATGGAGGCCACACTGACTGAGAAGGGCATCACCAGCAGACACCTCCTCAGTGAGTCATGCCAACGACACGCTATAAATGCCATTCTATCTGCAGCAGCTCGGTCACACAAACCTACTTTCTCAGACAAGAACAGTCCACTCTGTCCGTGTGAATGAGATTTTCACCCATTTGCAACATGACTCTACACATGTAGGCCAAGATCACGTGTGTAGATACTACTTGTGCTGCAAAAGGTATATAGACTGCAGAATGTGGTCTTACTGCATTCTACTTTTTATACAATTGAACCACTTAAAATGAATCAGAAAGCTCTTTTCTCATAACAGGCTGGCAGATCTGATATTATTCGGATATTTTGTCAAACAATACATCTTTGTATAAGTGAGCTAAATCTTATCAGTCCTTACTAAACACATTTTTTTGTTTTCTCTTTTTCAGTTGGCTTGCCCTCTGGAGGGATTTTATCTTTACCAAAGATGTTCCTCGACCCTCGCAGACCTGAGATCATCTCTGAACAAAGCCGGCAAGTGTTTTGTTCATTCAGACATTACGAGTAGACTGATTATTACATGTTTTTGTACATAATGGCTTTGACCTTCTATTTTGATTCCAGTGAGGAGAACCTGATCCCATACGCCCCAGAGCTGCCAATACGAACAGAGTGGTACATTAACTATAACCAATCCGTGTCAAGAGTCAGAGGAATCCATACTGCCCCCTCAGGGCTGGAGTCTACATGTCTGGTGAGTTTACACACAGGATGTAGCACGTTTTCTCTTGTTGGCTATATGTCTATCCTATTGGATCCAGAGGTAGTTCCACCTAGGGCTGTCACGTTGAGAGAATTTCCCCTGCAGTAATTATATGCGACGCAACACCGCGGTGTGCGGTATAAGCGGTATCGCATAAGCTAATAATAACACCTGAAAAAATGACATGTCCAAACGAATTTTGATTATAAAAATACATTGATATATAGTAGAGCCTCTGCTCTAACTAAAACCTGAGTCAGGCACGAGTGGCGATGTCGTTGCAGTGCGTGTAACGTGGTCGCTTCAGAAAAACCCACATGCTCACCTTGTGTAGTTTGAGAGATGAGCTAAGGAGGCTAGCAGTGCTCCCCGCGGCACTGACTCTATAGAGCAATTGTGTCACACTCATACCTGCAGGCGAGTTGAGAGGGAGGAGAAAAACCTCACGTAGTTATCGCGTCACCAGGTGAGTGGATCGTCATTCAAGTCTACAGCTCCTCCTCTGAATAACGCGTAAGCCCCGGGTCTGCTCGGGAAGCGATTAGCTTCAATGAGGAAGTGCAGCTCGTGCAGAAGCCTTTCCTTTTCTCACCATTAACCCTTTGTTCTCCACTCCAAGCGTCTCTGAGTCCGTATACATGCATAAACATTAAATGCTTCATAGTTTACAGTAAAATTAAACTGTGCATCCCATTAGTGTCTCACTAAAATGAGAAACTGCGGTTACCGCGGTCGCTTGTGCCCCCCTTTTTAAAGAACTCTAAGCTATTGCGAGATAGGGACAAATTTGTCTGTCAGCAACTTACCTCTAAATGTTAGATTAGTATTGTGACCAGTAGACTATATCTCAGTCAGGAAAGTCTTTTGCACAAAATACCTAATTGAATTCCACCTCCTTCCATGACGCAAGTAAAGGAACAAATGATTACTTATTTACTTTCACATTGTAGCAGAGGTCTGCAGTGTTGGTGTGCTTCGGGTTTCATTATACCAGTGTAACCTTTTCTTTTCTAGGTTGTTGCATATGGCCTGGACATCTACCAAACCCGTGTGTACCCATCCTAAGCAGTTTGACGTATTGAAGGACGACTACGACTACATGCTCATCTCCAGCGTGTTACTGGCTCTGTTCTTCGCTACAATGATCAGCAAACGCCTGGCCGAGGTCAAACTGCTCAACCGGGCCTGGCGCTAAATTCAAGCCTCCACAAAAATAAAATAAAAAAATTATCCCGTCTGACAATGCCCTGAGGCTGCACTGAGGACCCCAGCCGAAAGACACAAGGCGGCTGAGGAAGTGCCTGTAGAAAAAAGGTCTTAAGTTGGAAAATGGCCCATATGGAACTGCACTGATAGGGTAAACGAAGGGATTTCGTAGAGTTTTGTGTGTTTTTTAACTTATTTGCAAAAATGAAAAATTATTATAATTGTGCCATTAAATTTAAGTAATAAAAAGCTAGATTTATTAAAATTTTAGTTGCAAGATATCTACAGTCCTATATCAATGAATTTTTATTATAGGGCTGTATAGGAGATATTTATAACATGACATTTCTGCTTGAATAGATAATCAGTGAAGGAGTAAAACTAAGCTGATACAGTCCGTATAACTACCATTTCCTGCTGTTTCCATGTGGTACATCCTGCCATTTGGGTTTAATGGCAAATGAACTGTGAATATAAATAATGTTGTGAACCTGCTGCAGAGTGAATGGATATTTAAGCTTGTTTTGTATCATACACCTGTATCATTTCCATTGAATGCAGGTAAATAGTTCATGTTTTATGTACAGGCTTCATCTTGCAGGCACACTGTCTGTTTTGCTCATTGTCAACCATTGTTTATTTTCAATTAAAATCTGTCTTTGAACTAAATGAAACACTTTATATTTTCAAGAGGGACTGTTAAGATAGATGCAGTGTAGGTTTTGGAAACTTCTGATGGTGAAATAGCAGGTGGTAATTTCTCTCTTAGATCACCTACTGTAGACCTCTAGGGACATACTGGTGTAATAATTAAAACAATCAATGAACAGGAGTTTGAAGGGCCTATATTATTTTATATATCACTTTTTGTGAGCCTTTTAAAATAATTTACAACACATCCAGATCACCATCTTACGTTTTGTTAGTCACAAAACAATATTTTTTGGAGAAAAAAAACTATGAAGAAACTCATCATTTGACTTTGTGAGAAATGCTCAGATTAGGTTCCTGTCACTTTAAGAACCATCCCTTCCCGCTGTCCCGCTGCTGTCACACCCCTTCAGCGCTCTTCACAACAACACGTGCCGGTGCAGAGCCAGTGTTTAAGTGTTGACCGCTGCAGTTCGGGGATGGGTTTGTTTGGTTGCTACAGGGGAGGCGTGAGCTGTATCAGTGGCTCCTGAATGGGACTGGGCCGTGATGGGCGAGGGGCGTGGTCAAGTGGAGAAGGCAGACACCGGTAAAATGAACCTGGCCTCTCACAAACTCAATATAAAAGAATAGAGGGTTAAACCTGCTTGAATGAAACAAAAACACGACTCCAGGTATGTTTTTGATGAGGAAACCTTATAACATGGTAAAAAAAAAAGCTTAGAAACGTTGATTCTGCATAATATAGCCCCTTTAAAGCTTTATAAAAAAGATATTAGTGTAATTATACTATCTTCTAGTACTATCATCTTTTTATTTTCACCTTTCATACTGTTTTCATAGTTTGAAAACTCTTAAAAATACAGCATATTAAAGCTGATGTAGTACATTTTTTAAACAAAGGCTTTTGCATTTTCACAAAACAAAGTGTGGTGAGATGGAATGCCATGGAGGGCCCTCTAGTATGGTCCTCAAGGTGCTCCCGAAACATATTTTGTTGTAGGCAACTTAACTCTTTGGCATTGTCATAAATAATTAGATTGCATTGAACATCCTTGAATATATATAGGGGAAAAGGTTCTAAAATAAAATAAATACATAAAAAATAATTTGTGCCATTGCTAAAATTTTACTGGCAATTACTAATTAAAAACATGTTTTTTATGTAAAAAATATATCATTCATTCATTGTTCATGAATGAATGCATTCATACTGATTTGAAAATGGTGCTGCAGTCTAAATCAAACCAATGGTCTCTTTTCTGATTGGACGATCGGCAATGCAGGGTTTAGAGCCAAAACTAAAAATATAAACGTAAACAACTTGGGCATTATGTTCAGTGTTGTTTCTATTGTGAATAACTCAGATGTACCATTGTTATCAGTAAAATGGATACTTGATTTAAACATGTTTACCTCATTTCTTGGGACACAGGTAATTTTTATTAAATATAATAAATATATACTGCTCAAAGCACTGTTAAATAATTATTTCATGTCTTGTGCTGTGTAAAATGATGCACTGCAGCATAGGACTATTCATTTATTAATGTATTCATTTCCAATTTAAATGAATCAATGGCACATATAATTCATTATTTAATGATTTATTTATTCATTTCATGTTGGCACTTTTTGTCCTCTATACAAAAAGCATGGATTGAGTAAAATATACAAACACTACCTATAAAAATATAAGAGCTCAAAGCTACTGCCTCAATGCATGCCGCCATCTTCCAATCTCACAACTCCATGTATAGTAGTAGTAGCATTTTACTATGAATTATTTTGAACATTTGTGCAAGTGTATAAATGTGTTTAACCAATATTGCAAAACAGAGGTCCTTACGCGCATTCAAAAATTAAGCGACAGACTCAGTTCAATGAGTGAATAAGTTACTTTATTTCTATAAATAGATTAAAACACAAATGTTACATATTTCTCAGAAAACTTTAAGACCATTACCACCAAAATAATGTACAGAGAAGGTTGTAAACACTGTCAATGTAACACGAGTCTCATCAACATTAAGGACGGATCATTTCAAATGTGGATCTTTAGTTTATGGTCAGCTTTTTGCTTTGACAATTTTTATTATATTTATTTATACTTTATCAATGTATATTAGCAGTTTGTTTTTTTAAGTATAAGGTAGTTGCTAATAAATAGTACAATTTTATTCATAAGGACTTTGTTTACATATAATCCAATCATATAAAGAGAACATGAATAAAAGTGAAACTAATACAACTATTGGTGAAGTAGGGATAAATTGATTTTATGAGAAAATACTGCAATATAGTCAATTAAGTGGTTATAAAATTACTTTGTTTCATTAAAATATGTTTGATAAAATGTTTTGATTAATCTATAAATACATTTGAATTACAGTAAAATTCAAGCAGCACTGTCAGAAAAAAAAAAAAAATTGTTTGTACAAGGCCAGCTCATACACAGTTAAAAATCATAAGAGGCACAGTTCAGTCCTGGTTGGGCAATTTTTGTTATACATGCCGGCCACATTATTAGATACACATGTTCTAAATGATTCCACGTGCAAATATTTATCCAACAAATCACATGGCAACAATTGAATGCATTTTGGCAAAAGACAAACCTGTAGAAGTTCAAACCAAGCATCAAAATGAAGAAGGAATGAGAAGAAAGGCAACTTAAGTGTCTTTAAATGTGGCATGAGAATGGTCCCAAAAAGAATATAAAATGCCTTGTCTCCTCTAAAATGGTCAGACTGGATCCAGATGATAAAAAGCCAACAGTAAGCCAAATAACCATTTGATTCAGAGGCATAAGAACAGGTGTACCTAATAATGTGGCCGGTGAGTGCAGTCCAGCCAACCAATAGTAGTTTTAGGAGAGGTATATCTTTCTAACATTGATTAAAAATACTGGAATGTTAGTTTCTTGGTTTACATTGAAATACTGGCAGGTAACATCTTCAGTTAAAGGGATTATATGGAGTCATTTATAAACAATAATAACAGTGTTGATGTAAAAATAGGCAATCTGGGTCATTTTGAACTTACTATGGCATGATAATATAATGCTACATTTCTACATTATTTGTATAGTAAAGAAATGCTTTAAACACACTAATATGGGGGTCTATGTGCCAGACCTCCACATTTTGTATGACAGAATAAATTGTCTGAATCCAGATTCTGTACTATTGGGAGATGGGACAAAAAATGTTACAAATATAAAACATTAAAACCTACGTTAAAAAAAATTTGGTAAACTACTTTTAGGCTATGATTTTAACCATCAAATTTAATACATTCTTTAAGGTTTAAAAACATGGGGATATCCTGTTAATACTATTGTTTTAGTGGAGGTCTGTGCTCTTCAAGTAGGGATGGGTACCAAAGCTCAGTATTATAAAAGCCCTGGTACTCATAACGAACATCATGATGTGTTATTGATACTGGAGTAGTTGTTTTAAATGTGTCACATAGTCAAATACGTGTGGGTTATACTGTATTGTACACACACTGCAGCACCGTGCCGCACACACAAACGCAGAGAAATGCAAGGAAGTACAAAAGTGGGGCTTTTCTCTGAAGTAAAAGCTGAGGCCGTGCATTGTCACAATGGTCAGACCGACTCCTTGGTCATGTCTGTTCTTACCTGCAGGTGTGCAAGTTACAATACATTAGCAGCCCAAAGGTGGAGTAACAGCCATAAGAGCCAGTTATTTATCTGTGCTCTCATAAATTTATTCAGAAACATTGCTGTGACCATATGTAGCCTACTGGTTCAGTTGTATAAAAATATTGTTTTTTCTTACTTTATCTTTTTATTTAAGTTTGTAAAAATAATGATATTTATTATTAAGTTCAATTAACACATTTTCTCAACAAAAGATGTTCAGATGTTTCAAAATAGCGCAATTCTTAAAAGTCTCTATAAGAGCACCATTAGAATGCCGTACTGAGAAGCAGGAGCAGTGGAACTGTAAAAATCTTAGCAATACCCATCCCTATCTTTAAGTGCTTCTAGTTTCAATTAATCAACTAAATTGTATTTTTTTATGTAACAGAATCCTACATAAGACTACAGTTATGTCCAGATGCCAAGTTCTAGTTTTTCTTTAGAATAACCTGGATGATTGAAAACATCTACTGTACTTTTATGGTATTTCATATTATATTATTGTAAAAATTCTGCATATAATCCCTTTTTACTCACAATCTGTGCACAATATTTTGATACGTCAATGTAGCAGAAAATCCCTCCCATACCCTTGTGCTGTCTTCTCTTGTAATAACTATGGACCTCAAAGCTCCTTCATAAAATCCCTTTCACGTCCATTTCACTCATAGTTTTTTTTCATTTTTATCGTTTTTTCCAGAAGCCTCCGTTTGACTTCCTGGTCGGTTCACTTTGCAGTCTGTCTCTTCTGTTAGCGCTGGTGGGACGTCCCGGAGGCAGTAGGATGTAGTGCGTGGTACTGGCTTGCCTACCGTCCTTCACAATTGGTACTATACAGGGTGAAGACTGAGTTGTAGAGGACACTCTTTCACTGTGGTGCCTCTGCAACGTCTTGCTGACATAATTCGGGTTAGCGGCGAAGCTCTGAGTAGCCGGCATTACTCCGTTGATGTAAATAGGCAGGCATTTGGGACTTGGCGATCGGGGAGGACAAGGCGGCACCAGTGGGACTCTCGGAGGGATTTTAGGAGGTTTGTCTTCATTTGAAATAGCGAGATTTTTAGGCTTGATTGGTATACGAGGAGGGACTTCTGGTTTGTCTGTGGGGGCAGGTGGAACTGAGCAAGAAAACCGCGATTTAGGCGATAACATTTGGTCCGGTTTGGTCCAAAAGGCATCTCCGCTATCCCAGTTACTGGCCCCAAAATGGTTGCTTCTACCCGCTACTCTGTCCTCACATCCCGGCCAAGAAAATGCCAGATTCCCAACATCTCCATAAGGCAGAGATCCATCCTGGTAGGCATGGTTTATCTGTCCATTTGGCCTATTATTGTTCCCTTTGTATAAGGCTTTAGGGAAGGATTTGGGAAGTAGGCAGCGCCGGTCGCTTGTGAAGAACTCCACCTCGTTGTCCGCTGCTTCGTCCGACATGAGCTCCTCGGAGTCAGGGAGAGGGGGTAAGGGTTTGGCCTCCCGTTGTTCCAGGACTGTGAAGCCTTTCTGGGCCGAAGGTACAACCTGGTCCCCCTCCGCAGATCGCAGAAGTGATTCAGAGCTGAGGTAGGAGTCAGAAAAGAAAGGCGTCTGTGAGAGAGAGCCTGTGGATGGAGAGACAATAATAGTTTAGTTAAATGAACTTTGTATAATGTGCAAATGTCTTTTTCATTTAACTGAGAGAAAACATGTAAGGATCACCTAATTACATACAAATTAAGGACTAGAGCCATTTGGAGAACAGAGACCTCAAAGCAAAGATCTAGTTCCCAGACCTGGACTCCAACTGGGGATCTTCTAGTTCAGGGGTAAATGCTCTATTTAATGAACTACAAAGCACTTCCATAGTAGTTTATAGTATATTTGACTGTCCATTATGCATTATGCAATGCATTTTTTGTGGGGTTTTTTTCACTTTCAAGAGGCTACATTATGCTTTTATTCATATTACTGCACATTTTACAACCTTTAAAAATATTATCTGACACTATTTTAACATTCCAGGTTCATTGTTACTGAGTAGCAATTGCGTAACATCCAAATATGGCTGTCTGGTTTGATTTTTTTTTTAGCTATTTTTACTACTTTTTTCTATTATAATTGAATGTATAATGGCATCAGCAAACTCCTCATCTATCAGAACAAATCTTAAAAAAAAAAAAAGAAAAGCGGAATATTTAAACTATATTTTCACAAGATATTTTTTCATAACCACTCCATGATCCTTTGAAAACATGCTTGTAACATTTTTTAAAAATATATCTAATGATTTCAAAGATTAAATTTCTGTTATGTTGATGTTATCACATTTGTATAGGAAGGAGGTCTGTTTCCAGTAGCTGTTGGTCTACACAGATTATCTATTCATTAGAGAAGAAAAATCTCACTGGACAATATTCATCTGTAATGACTCATTTGACCTCACCCACTTGATAAATCTAAAGTAATAGATGCCTTATGTGTGCTACTGTTTTAAGCATACATTGAATGCATGACTTCACATTACCATTTTTGGACATGCTTCCTGGCCAATAAATAATAACTAGCCTGGGGTAATCTGAGTTTTTTTGTGAGTGGGAGCAGAAACCAATCTCAATGGAAAATGCTCCGGTTAGTATCGCTGGTGTAGGAGGAACACATGCCAGCAGCAGTGGGCGGCCCTCACTACAGACTTGTGTTATTGTTGGAGCTATCTGGCAGGAAGAGCCAGTGAAAACATGCTGAAAACTGAAGCTTAACCTATCGCCCCCTTCGTCAAACATAAGCCACAACATGCAGATTAGCATTTAATCTAGAACAGAGCTTCCCAGAACCTTCCCATAACATCCGACCAGAGGCACAGCTGTGATACGGGGCAGGATTCACACTGTACTGATTTGGTTCATTTGCAAGGTAAGCATTAAATTGTATACAGAAATGTGTTATAATGTCAAAAACGGTCCAAGATATGAGGCTAGGTTTGGGCATGTAGTACAAGTATTAGTAGTAGTAGTAGTAGTAGTAGTAGTAGCAGTAATAGTAGTAGTAGTAGTAGCAGCAGCAGCAGTAGTAGATTTTGCTGTGCAATTGCAAACTAAAAATACTTAATACTTTCATCTACATCTTATTCTGATTAGGCAGGAGTGCTAATCACTCTGTCAACTTCTACTCTCCCAACTACTACTATGTGAATATCTGGACTAATACACGTCATTTGCTTAATGCCAGCACTGGACTACCCAGTTGGATGACTGATTGATTCAGTGTTGAGATGCCGTGTAAACCAACAACCAATGGGATCGTCCCATTACACTTTTAACATTGTCATCTATTCAAATCCTTGGAAACAAAGCTTAGATAAGGTTTTAGTGTCTACTTTTTCACATTTTGTTCTTTTTACCATAAGCTATTAGGTGATCATACCATTCATGCACAATAATAATAAACAGTGTAAAAATAAAAATAGTGGCACTCACTGAAGTCCTTGTGTAGCCCCCTGAGACTGTGGTCCATGTCGAGTCCGAAGCAAACTCTGAAAAACATGATTAGACAGATCAGTAAAGAGCAGCGTATGTCAGAGTCAATCATTTCTAACATAAGCGTCTGTGGTGATCCATTACATGTTCAAAAACACACAGGACATATGCTCCAACACGCTACAAACATGTCCTGTCATGTTCCTATTATACAGTTACACAGAAGAGGTCTGTGGACTGTGCTTCTAAAACCAAGCTCCAAGCAGGTCAACAAACCTTTAATGCAAAATAACCATTATGCAAGAGGTCAAGATATCAGAAAAAAGTATTGACACTTAGTATTGTGTTACAAAGTATCGCAATATATGTTTTCCCAGCCATCAAAAATTGGGTGTAAGTATATATTAAAATATTTTATTTGGCGATAGTGTACTGATATAAAAAAACGTCTCCATATAATAATAATGGCTATTTTTTTTACTGAAAATATCTTGGTCAAACTGTGAGAGCTGACATTATTTGTTGTATTATATATAAAATATAAGGCAGCACTTTCATTTTGTTGGAGAAAGCTCAGGTAGTTGTATACTAATGTACAATCATTTTGTTTGTGGCCCATTACTGACCTTTCCTGAAATTTCCATAATAAAATAATACAAACAAAAAAAATCTGTATTTATTTAAAGACTCTTAGTTAACAACATTTTTCACAGTGATAGAATAACATAACTTTACATGTAAAAACATAAAATTTCTGGCCTCTCACCTGCTCAGATCATGTTGTCCCCAAAGGTTATTCTCGTTTCCAGCCATTTTTACACACACTCACACACAAAAGCCTTAAATAGTATTTTTTTTAAAAAGCATCAAAAGTTGTCTGGTATCGGTATCGGTACAGGACCTGCTCCATCACTACTTCAGGCCACACACTGACAATCTGGAGAGAAAAGACAGGAAAAAGTGCATGAATTACATTGGTTTCTAACATGTTGACAAGTTACAGACTATTAAACAAACAAAGGTTCTTCCACCACATGGTTTTAATCAGGTTTATTGGAGAGAAATGCCCTTGGTGCAGACGTGTAAACACATCACATCTGGAACAGAATGTACAACACAGCTGCAGAAGTCAAAGTTCAAACACTGATGGAAAACAAACACTTACAGACTGCATTGGGAAATACTGTACACACAAGGAGATGTATAACTACTCAAAACACCTATAGCCTAGTCCGTTATTGACAAAAGTATTATTTGTCAATCAAAGTAGAAAATGTGACTTCTTTAAACGGGACCAATTATGCTAAATTAACTTTTCTGAGCTTTCTGAGCTCAAAAACCTTTATTTCAATCATGCATGTTTGAGTAATCCTGTATGCTGAGGCGCTGCCCTTCTTAAGAGCTGAAACCACTTGGTTTCACCACTCTATGAAGACATGTGAATCCCCACCTTCTCCAGAAAGCACTGCTGCATGTTTTTAAAGCACAAGCACCGTCACCAGGCTCATACTCATAATTTTAATGCTTAATTCGCAGTTAACTCATCTCAACTGTTAGCTTCATGTTGCTAATAGCAGTGTTAATTAGCCATTATATCATGCTCTCTCTATCCCCCACCGTTCAGTACAAGCACTCGAAGATTCTCCTCTCATGTCCGAACTCAAATCCTCCCACTGTGTGAACTCAAAGGCAGTTGTTGCATCTACAAAATTAAAAAATGCCTGTGGGATGATTTTATTTAGAGAACTGCGTAGGTCAACCAAATCCAAGTCAACTCGGAGGACTAGTATTCTCACATCAGAGCCTCAAAGGTGGCCCGCACCAGCCACAACACATGATACAGGCTGCAGTCTCAGTCTGTCTATGTCTTTGTAGTTTAAATCCTGCATTGGGACGTTACACAACCTCCGGGTCAACTCTGGGATGTGAGGGGGGTGAGGAGGAGGCAGTGAGGGTGCCATGTCTTCCTCTGTCCTGTCCTGACCATAAACCACACGAACAGGCCGCATCCGCCTCAACAACAGCGAGTGATTGTGTGGTGTTCCTCTGAAGCCTGGGGACCACCTCCTCCAAACAAGACTCAGAGGAACACTTGTCTCAAAGGGAGTCCTGTCCTCTTCTGGGCCAACAAGAGGAGTGTGAGAGAGATGGGGTTTCTAGTGGATTAGAAATGGTGTTTGTTTTAAACTGTGCTAAATAAATAAATGAAAACCGAATTATTTAAAATCTGTCAGTCTTCATTTTGTTACTAATATGGCGTCGCACAATTCGTATGCAACAACATTCATCACTCATCTTCTACCACTTATCCTGATAGAGGTCAGTGAGGCTGAAGTTGACCCTTAGCAACTATGGGCCTTAGGCGGGGTACATTCTGGCCAATACCCAGTTAGTTGTACAGTACAACTGAACCAATTTACCTCTGTTGAGCAACTGTTTAAACTTATAGCTCCAAGTCCAGTGTTCCACCAAAAAATATATGTGCATTTCACTTTGCTTGCATTTCCAATTACACTTTAGAAAAACTCACAACTATTAAGCAGTAATAATGCATTAATAAATACGTAATTAACAAAAAATGTATAAATAAACAGTTTCTAGATCGTGAATTACCACTGTTGTTTATAATTTTGCACTGATTTATATGAGTATATTGCTGAAGAATTAAACATTAATAACAGTGATTATAACATAATGGTGTTTATAAACGTTGAAGTGATGCTTTGACTAATACTTAATAATGTGAGTTATTCTTAAATGTTACCAACTCTTTGTTAACAAGTAACACTTAATATGAATAGCTCACCACTATTAAGTGTTACCCCCTTTTCTCTATTTACGTTTCTCTTTTTGTGCAACTTCTCTGTGCAAGCAAACTAAGCAACTTCAATTAAAAACTGATGACAACAAGGACTAATATGGGATCTACCTCTTATTTTACGTCCACAGTCAAATCTTCATGTAAAGTAAAAGAACTGCTTTGTTAGACTGAACTTTTCCCTTGCAAAACTGCTGAATAAACAATGAAAAAACTGTTACATAATGGAACTGTAGTTTGTGGGACGCAACAATTCAAAACATGCATGATTCAACATCGACTCCACTACAAACACATCTGAATATTAATGTCGTCTCTATAAAAAAACAAACATGGCGTCATTGTTTCCGTCAGTGAGGCTCGGAGGAGATGGAAGAGGCAGAACAATTACGAATTCTATCCACAATTACTGCCATGAATGAAGCCACTCTGAGCTGTGAATGGGCGCTTTGTATGGGTTTGGGGCAGCCTGAAACTCTCCCAGGAGGTTAGGACAGAGGGATACACCATGGTGACGAGAAGCATGGCCCAAACTATGGAGTCCGGAGCTAAAAGTAAAAGAAAATAGTTTGTTTATGTGGGGCAGAGAAACCTTGGCATGTTCGACCTTGGCAGTGTGTGTCTTTTGGGAGTTTGTTCATGGAAAAAAAGGACATTCATCTTGTTTTGATGAAGATTTACTAATGGTCCTGGCACAAAGTATACAATAAATGACTAATTTGTCACCATTTGACAATCAAGAAGAAAACTAGGGGTTCCTGTTCGAGCTCTTTCCAGACATGCACCATTCTCCAGACACGCCACACAGTAGAACAACCTTCTCACATCAAGTACCACCTCAGAAAATATTTGGATTTTCAAGTACCACTTTTAATGAACAAAAAATGAGCCTTAGTATTGACTAACCTAAGTCTAAACCAGGACTAAACCAAGACAAAAATAGGACAACAGCTTTGAAGCTCAATGAATAAAGCATGTATCCCTAAACTAGAAGATCCCCCATTCAAGTTTAGGTCTGGTCACTATACTCTATTTTTACCATTGTGAGATTGGGACAAAATACTTTGAGACAGTGTGATAAAGGAGTGTGTATCTGATTTTTTTTTTAATTAACTCTGTTGCCAGATTATAAGCATTGATGCCAGGCATTACAACAATAACTTAGCAATAGCAATAGCTAGCTATTGTTTGTGATTGATCATGTCTGCTTCTTTAAACTGGAAATGAGTTATTATAAGGAATATGCTGCATATCAGTAAATTCTCAAACTTCCATCCACTAAATCCCTTCTTGACTGATGCTCTAAATTGTCAACTAAGTCTCTAATTGCCCTGGTTTTACTTCTGGTTTAGTCCCAGTTTTTAGTCTTGGTTTAAGTCCCGGTATAGACCTGGTGTAGTCTTGGTCCAGCCCTGGTTGTTTAGTCCTTGTTTAGTTCTGATTTAACCCAGATTTAGTCCTGCTTTTGCCATGCTTTAGTTGTATTTTAGTCCTGTTTTTTGTCCTAGTTTTTATCGTGTTTTTTGTCCTGGTTTAGTCATGGTTTAGTCCTGGTTTAATCCTGGTTTAGTCCTGCTTTCGCCATGATATAGTTCTAGTTTTGTCCTGATTTAGTCCTTGTCTAATCCTGGTTTAGTCCAGGTTTAGTCCTGGTTTAGCCCTGGTATAGCCATGGTATAGTTACCCCTGGTTTAGTACTAGGTTAGCCCTGATATAGCTAGCTTTGGTTTAGTTAGCCCTTGTTTAGCTAGCCCTAGTTTAGTTAGCCCCGAATTAGCGCTGGTTTAGTACGGGTTTAGCCCTAGATTAATTAACCCTGGTTATGGTATTCCTGGTTTAGACCTGGTTTAGCCCTGATTTAGCTATGATTTGTTTAGACAAAGTCATAGTCTGCTTTATTGTCAATTCTACCACATGTACAGGACATACAGAGAATTGAAATCGCACTACTAGCTAGCCCCTGTTTAGCTAGCGCTGTTTGAATCTAATTAATTGTTACTTTCTTTGTCCAAACGCTCTGACTGCCAAACTAGACTGAATGGATGTTATTATATTTTAAACCACAAATATCTTAGAGGACAATGGTAGGCGTCTGCCTGCTAAACAATGACTTGTACATTCTGTGGTTAAGATAATATTGTTCACAGTAATTTTTGGCAAAGATATTTACTGCGTCTCCTCCAGGTCTTTAAGTTTCGTTTTTTGATATGTTTGTTGTTGCACAAGCTGGATGAGTCTTTCCATTTTGAGAGATTGTATTTGAACAGGAAATGTGTACAATAAACATAAGATAATAATATAAAAAACAAATAAAAAAAAACATAATGAGACAGCAGTAGGTCAGTGGAGTTCAGGAGTAATGTGTGTCGTCTACAGCAGCAAAAAGAGGATAGTCTAGGAATGAGTTAGTCCTGGTTTAGTCCTATTATATGTAATCCTGGTTTAGTTCTAGTTTAGGTCTGGTTTAGTTCTAGTTAAGTCCTGGTCTATTCCAGATTTAATCATTTGACATTCAATACTGGTTTAGTCCTAGTTTTAGGTCTTGTTTAGACCTGGTTTAGACCTTGTTTTGGCCCTAAGTTTAGTCCAAGTTTAATTATAATTTACTCATGGTCTGGCAAAGGTTTAGTCCCGATTAGTCCTGGTTTAGTCCTTGATTTAGTCCTAGGTTTAGTCCTATAATATTTAATCAGTAAAAACCATACACATAACAGACATTGAGTTATAAATATATTATTAATGTTTAGTACTTCCGTTATAAACTCATGTAAATCATGCACAATTATAAACATTAGTGTTAACTCAGTGTCTATAAATCTATTTATTCATTAAAATATTGTTAATTGCATAATAAATGCTATATTACTGCTTAATACTAATTAATTATTCTTAAGTGTTACCATTCAATCTTGGTTTAGTCCTATTTTAGATCCGGTTCAGACATTGTTTAGTTCTTGGTTTAGACCAAGTTTAATCCCAATTTACTCCTGGTTTAGTCATTTGTTTAGTCCTAGTTTAAGCCTGGATTTCAGAGAGTGATTTACTGTCTAACTGGTTTAGTCCTAGTCCATAGTAAAAAAAAAAAAAATTTTCTGGTTTAGTTTTCATTTAGACTTTGTTTAGTCCTAGATATATTTCTTGGGCAAGCTTAGAGGTGGAAATAACCATACTTTAACTCGAGTCATTCACTAGATGGAAAAATTATACTTTTTTATCTAGTACGCGTTTAAGTTGTCCATAAATCAGTAACTATTTTTTGGCTTCAGATGAAAGGTGGGTAGCAAGCTTGCATGACAATCAGACAGTTCTGGTAAAAATAATAGCAATATAGTAATAGTAATAAAAGCGTTTGCTGTGCGTTTGCTGTGCATTTACAAAAAAATAATTATTTTAAAAGTAATTTGCAGTTTTGTAGTATTTTTTCATTCAGTACTTTTTACTTTTACTTAAGTAATAATTCAATGCAGAGGTGAAAAATGTATAGTTGCCTCCGGGTTGAGTTTACTTGGTAAATAGCTTAGACCTGGGTTTGCACCAGTTTAGCACTAATTAGGTAGGTTTTGTCCAGGTTTAGACTTGGTTTTACTCAGATTTTTTCTTTGTATCCATCTGGGTCTACTGCTTTAGCTTGGTTTACTCCACATTTAGCTCAAGCAAGACCTGTTTTAGCGCTGATTTGATGCAAGGATGCAATGTTTTCGCTAATTTCGATGGACTGCTTTAGTTTAGGTTAGTTTTGGCTTCCGTTACTACTATATTGTCACCTTCTCATACCAAAAACTGCGCCCACTTGCGGCGTTCAGGCTGGAACCGTTGTAGTGGACCATTACCAGCTTGAGTAGGTCTTCATTCGGCGCAGGGATTTCGTTAAAGTTAGCGACAAGAAACTTTATCCAACGCCTCTCAGAACCAGCAAATGCGCGCTAAAACGCATTACGCACGGTTTAACGAACGACTTTCTTGAATAATTGCTCTTAAACTCGCCTCTGTCATGATAAAATGCAGCCAAGGTGTAACAAGAAAATGTATAGGAACATTTATAGCGATGCCACTGTCAGTCAAACTCAACTTAATTCCTACTTCTAAAGCTTAAATATGTCTTACCGTGTAAAAAGTGACTGGATACTCCCATTGTGTCGCTAAGTCGAGGTTATCCCCAATGCTTTCAATCCGAATACCGCGTTTTTACTTTTCGTTTTTGCGCAGCGAGATTCCCAGCGAACAGTGAACCATGTGCACATCCCAGTTCTGACAACAGACCAAGGCGGTCACACGCGTTTTGTCACTGTGACGCGCGTTTCCTCTTTGCCTTTTATAAACTTATCCAGCGTCTTCCACGGCTCGAGACTCCGCCCCCTGTCCTTAAAGGGAAAAAATGACTTCAAAACGCGCAAACTCCGAGGAAAAGTACTATTTGGAGTCAGACAGAAAGAATGCAAGCTAAAAATATGTGAGGGTTTACTGCTGAAGTTTACGCATTTCAATACAAATACCAGACCAACAGCTGGAGAGGACTAAAAACAAATTATGGGAACTGACTGTGAATGTGTGGTGGTTTAGATTTATCTTAGCAGACTACACAAATGAGGGCGTTTGGCGCATTGTAGGACAAGCACATTACGCACTAAACGCTCTCCAAAAGACCATTAGAGCCACCCAAATGGCCTAATAGCTCTACAATAAGCAAACCTACATAAATACGAACAGATACCAGACCTAAGTAACCCAAATATTGAGTCTGGAAACTGCTTATTGCTCCTAATTCTGGAGCCAACACTTGTTGCCAATTAAGTTACCTTGTGTTTCATGTGTGCAATTTTAAAATAAAAATAATGTCTTTGTATAAAGCATATTTGAAAGCAGCTATATTATGTTTGACCTAAAATGAAGATTGGTCCATTTTTTTTCCAATATGAAGTTGTTTAGTGCTATAAGTGAGGGTTTTGATTTCCTGACGTGATGCCACGAATTTCAGCCACACTTTGTGCTGTTCTCAAGCTTGGATAAATCGAAAGGATAGCTGTGAGGATTTTATTTCACCAAGTTAGTTTTTCTTAATTTTGTAACTTATTATTATATTTACAAGAAGTTAAAGTAGATGGCTTTATTCAGTTTTTTAAAAGGTTTGGACACCTTTGAATTATTATTTCACATTTTTTAACATAAAACTCTTTATATTCATGTAAAATATATTCTTTTGGGGACCTGTTACTTTAACTTTGCAGAGAATGCTTGGATTAGGTGCCTGCTGCTTCAAGGCCCTGCTGGCCCCCCGCGCTTTACTCCATCAGCTCCGAGCCCTTTGCAGACTGCATAATTTATAGCAGCAGACAGTGGTGAAGGACCACATGACTGAGGTTTTGCTTTGACTAATGCACTCTACTGACGCACTACTGTCTCTTGATCTTCTCTTTTGAGTTCACACAAGAAAAAAGTTAAAGGTAAAGTTGTAAGGATTTGAGCTCAGACATGAGAGGAGAATCTGAGAGTGCTTGGACTGGAAGGTGAGGGATAGACAGAGCATGACAGAATGCCTAATTAGCATGGCAATTAGCAACATGAAGCAAACAGAAGTAGTAATAATAAATAATAGCAGTAGTGGTAAAATAGCTGTACATTTTGCTAACATTAACTCATCCGTCTCAATTCATTTGCATTATATATGAATAATATTTGATGAGTCAGAGTTGCTCTAGTCCTTTTGGTCCCCTATGACGTCCATATCCAGACTAAAGGTCCTTGTCCCTGCCCCGTACATTGTGGTCCTATGAGAACCTGCCCTTCACAAGCAGTAAACACATCTGACCCAGTGGAGCCAGCGTGGGTGGATTTGGGCATGAACCGAACTCTGACTGGATGGAGCATGTTTTTGAAGCATCCCGTCCTGTGTGAGAGTTCAGTGTTTGTCTTCCTCTACACCTATTTATCAGAAATGAACCAGGAAGTAAGAGCTCAACAATTAATCATTGCAGTGCATTTGGAGATAAATGCGGGGCAATGGGGGTTGATTTTGTGTGCTGGAAACCACAAGATCATTCTTAGATAAATAAATAAAGAGGGTTGTGTCAGCAAGTGCATCTGGGGTAAAAAAAAATAAAAATAAGACTCTTACAATTTTGCCAAATCAATACTCAAATCACTGCACATAGTTGTGTGTTTTGTTTTTAGTTTTTAGTTACATGGGCTTAGTATATTTTCTTCTCGAACACTTTCAGTTAGTAGTAAAAATAGTTGTAGTAGTAGTAATATAACTCCAGATCTTTGCATTCCCCAGTAGAAGCTCCTCAGGGTGGCAGTAGTAGTAGTAGTAGTAGTAGTAGAAGTAGTAGTAGTAGTAGTACCACCTCAGAACTTAGCACTCCCCAGTACAAGCTCCTCAGTAGTAGTTGTACTAGTAGTGATACAACCCCAGAACTTAGTACTCCCTAGTACAAACTCCTCAATGTGATGGTAATAGTAGTAGTAGTAGTAGTAGTAGTAGTAGTAATAGTAGTAGTAGTAGTAGTAGCAGCAGCAGTAGTAGTAGTAATAGAAGTAGTAGTAGTATATTAATAGTAGTAGTAATTGTTGTTGTAGAAGTCGCAGTAGTAACAGAAATACAACCTCAGAACTTACAACTGCCTAGTACAATCTCCTCAATGTGGTGGTAATAGTAATAGTAGTAGTAGTAGTAGTAGTAGTAGTAATACAAACCCTGAACTCAGTGTGGCTCTGAACCCAAATAGGGGGCATTTCTCGACAAGACACATTGTGGAAATATCTGTGGGACACACATAAATGGACATTGATGTACGCAGGTTTTTACAAGGCATTTGTCACTGACACTATTTACAGCAGTACTTTTAATCTCTGTTTAATTGCTTCCATCTGCTTCTCCAAACTGGGGGTGGTCAAACATCTACTGCACGGAATAAATGATCTGTAAAAGTATCTAAGAGGAGAATATATATAATATCCTGTACATTTTTGCACAATCAACCCATGCATTTGAAGGCCAAAGGAGTATGAGGGTACGATGTGCTCTATTAATGATCGTTATGCTCGAATGACCAAATGTTATGTTGCTCAATGGGAAGTGGATGAAACGGTGTGTTTGATGAGTGACTCTTCCTGTGAGCAAACAGCCCCTATCGGTATCGACGAGAGTACTTCTGTATGTGCAATGCCTTTATTTTATTGGGTTTGAGGTTTGCAATAGAACTTGTACTTAATGACAACAGTAGTGCATCAGTCATATGTGAAATGTTACTTATTAGTGCTGGTCTTAGGGACTGGGACTACACCAGGACTAAACTGGGACTAAATCAATATTAAACCAGGACTAAACTAGGGCTAAAGCAGGACTAAACCAGGACCAAACTGGTACTAAATTAGTATTAAACCAGTACTAAAATAGGGCTAAAGCAGGACTAAACCACGACTAAAACAAGAGTAAACCAAAATTTGTATCTACTCACTAGCAGCACACAGTCAGAAAGTGCCAAAGTGGTGTCACAACTTGTTAAAATGAACCTTAGACTTTGATTCATCATGACATCAAACAGCTTCTACATGATACTTTTCATGTTAAACATTTCAAACACGCCTCTGTCCATGTGGGCCGCTCTCCCACTGGACTAGGTCAGGTCACTTCCTGCTCCGTCTGCAGCTGTCAATCCTGGTTTAGTCCTGATTTAGTTCAAACTCAGTCCTACTTTTCTCATTTTAATTCTGATTGAGACCTGGTTTAGTTTCTTAGTTTGGCCCTGGTTTAGTCCTAGGTTCATGCTGGTTTAGTCCTGATTTAGACCCAGTTTAATCATTGTTTAGCCCTAATTTAGTCCTGGTTAAGATCTGGTTTAGTCTTGGTTAAGTGCTGTTTTGTTTTTTTATTTAACCATGAGGGTAGTCCTGGTCCCATAGCTTCCTTCTTGTTTAGTCCTAGGTTAGAGCTAGTTTATTTCTGGTTTAGTTTTGGTTTAAGTATAGGTTTCTGTGCAATATTTGGTTGCAGAAATAGCTTTAGGCCCAGATAAAGTTCTAAATGCATTTTTTTTTTAAACTGTAGTTTTGTTACTATTTTCAGACACTGTACATGGTGACTGTGAGGATTTATGGACCATATACGCCATATACATAGAAGGACTTGTTGGCAGAACTAACCCCACTTCTACATGCTACAGGAACCTACTCTGACACTTGACATGATTCTGCATTAGTCCTTAGTGTTAGTGAGTGGGCCGTATCCTGGTTGTCCAGTGTCTCTCAGGATGGGGTCAGGTCACTTCCTGTCCCTCTGTCCCGCAGCAGTCAGCACCACCTCCCACAGCTGCAGCCCCCACACCAGGAGCTGTGTGGACAGCGAGGACATGGAGTGGGTTCTCTCCTCCTTCCACCTTCAAAAGACCCCTGGTGAATGAATGTGAGCGTGAATGGTTGTCTGTCAGTGTATGTCCCTGGGTCAGCCCTTGGCCACTTTCCAGGCTGTACCCCGCCTAAGGGCCATAGTTATTTGGATAGACTAACCTGGTTTAGTCCTGGTTTAGTCCTGGCTTTTTTCTGATTTATAGTGTAGTCTGGTTTAGACCTGGTTTTGTCCTGGTTAAGATCTGGTTTTGTCTTGGTAAAGATCTGTTTTTTTCCTGGTTTAGTCCTGGTTTAGTGCTGGTTTTGTCCTGGTTTAGTCCTGGCTTTGTCCTGGTTTAGCCCTGTTTGAGTATTTAGTCCTTGTTTAGTTCAGCTTTTGTTCTGCTTTAGCATTTAGCCCTGGTTTTGTCCTGGTTTAACCCTGGTTTAGTCCTGGTTTAGTTCTGGTTTAATCCTGGTTTAGCCCTGGGGTTGTCCTGGTTTAGTTCTGGTTTAATCCTGGTTTGGCCCTGGTTTAGTCCTGGTTTAGTTCTTGTTTAGTCTTGATTTAGCCCTGGTTTAGCCCTAGTTTTGTCCTGGTTTTGTCCTGGTTAAATCCTGGTTTAGTCCTGGTTTAATCCTTGTTTAGTCTTGGTTTAGTTCTGGTTTAGTCCCGGTTTAGCCCTGGTTTAGCCCTGGTTTTGTTCTGACTTAGTCCTGGTTTAGCCCTGGCTTAGTCCTGGTTAGTCCCGGTTTAGACCTGGTTCTGTCCTGGTTTAGTTCTTGTTATTCCTGGTTTGGTCCTGGTTTAGACCTGGTTCTGTCCTGGTTTAGTCTTTGTTTAGTCCTTGTTTTGTACTGTTTTAGCCCTGGCTTAGTCCTGGTTGGTCCTGGTTTAGTCCTGGTTTAGACCTGGTTCTGTCCTGGTTTAGTCTTTGTTTAGTCCTTGTTTTGTCCTGTTTTAGCTCTGGTTTAGTGCTGATTTTTGCTCTGATTTGTTCCTCATGTAACCTTCCATTATTCCTACCTATCTGCTGTGTTCCCTCCCTAACTTTGAGCCCATGATAACATCAGTATTTCAATCTGTCTGCAGTGGGACAGGCTCTAAGTAGGTGCTAACACACATGTCTGATGGTAAATAGATTTGTGTGGGTTGGGACACTCTGGGGCTGCTCTTATAGAGGAACCATGTGTGTACAAACATGAAATAGTAATTACACTGTGTTTTCAGAGTCACGCTCGACAGGACCAGTGTTTAACTTCCACATTCCCCAAATATATGAAAACTATCACTCATTTTAATCAGTGCATATGGAGGAAGCATTTACAATAAACGGCTAAAACATGTGCAGAGAGTCAGTGATTTTCAACTGGTGGGTTAGGTACCAAAAGTGGGGCATAAGGAGGTTCAAGGTTTATTTTTTTGATTCATTCATGTCCCAGTAACACCTTGGACAATAGCCAGTTAGTTGCAGGGCTGACACAGAGACATACACACACAAACGCCCATTCACTCTCACATTCATGTCCTATAGGAGCAATACACAATCTACCCAAATGAGAATATTTTGGGTTAAAAGACAAGTTTCACTGATCATATATAGGCATTCACAGCTCAGAGCCTGAATAAAGTAAAATGTAAAATCATTAATAATGTTTGTAATTGGTTCCATTGTCAAAAACTGCATGCAATCTTACATCTAACTTAGATTAATGTAAACAAACAATTTGAAGATATCTCTCCCTCAGCTAGGAGGTACTTCTGACCAGGATCCTGACTCAAGATCTAGAGATGGGTCCCGGGGCACTACAATGTGGTCACCTGCTGCTCCACTGGCATTAGAAGTATGGGTCAAATGCAGAGATTTTTTTTTTTCTATGGGGAAATAAAGTATACCATAATAACCTTTAATAAGTACTAGTTGTAGCACAGCAAGTACTTTCTAGTAATTTTTTCACTTTTTACTTGTTTACTTTTTCTTAAGTAATAATAATTTTTTAGAGTACTTTATATAGGTACTTTTACTTAAATACAGATTTTGAGTACTTCTTCCTTTGTGGTTGCATAATGTTTAGACCTCTTTGACTAGCTTCACAGAACTGAGCCAAGTTCAGCCACTAAGGGTAAGGTAAACTTTATTATCCCTCTAGAGAAATTTAGGGAACCTTCTCCAGATCTTAAGCCAGGATGTTGGGCAGAAGCTGGAGGATTAGTCTATTGTGCATGTTTTAAGTTGATAGGGGAAACAGGAGCACCTGAAGCAAACCCCACCCAGACATGAGTAGAACATGCTCAAGAATAACCCCATACAGTGTCCGGTAATCAAACCTGGGGCCTTCTTGTTGTGAAGCGAGAGTGCTAACTACTTTGCCAATTGCTATATCATTCTCTTTTCATTTGTTAAGATCCATAGTCTTGTAGTTTGGTTTTGACAAGTTATAGTCTCCTGAATCAGGCTTCTGAGTGGGTTTTTGACCTTGGCATATGTCAGTTATCAGAGAAGTAGCAGACACTGGAGGAAGAGGAGGAGGAGGACAGGATGAAGAATGATGGTCAGAATGACTTTGATCATGTCAGACCATGTGTGGGCCTCGAAAACAAAGTACTCTGTGAACTGCGGGGAAGCCATTAAACAGAAGCAGAGTCAGCCCTGGACTGATAAGGGTTATAATGTTAAGGACTGAAAATATGGGTAAATGACTGGGTCATGTTAAAGATGCAGATGGCATACAGTTTAATAAAGTGAAAAAATTAGTCTGAACTACTTTAAAGAACCACCAAATGCAAAATATGACTATCCTTACTTTTCTGTGTCTGCCTCCAATATGTGCTGTGATTCACATATCAATTTGTCATAAGGCATTTCCACTGGACGGTACAGCACGGGTCGTGTCAGTACGGGATGGTTTGGTATGGGGTAGCTTGTGTTTTTATTACTCTGCATCTAGAGGAAAGTCAAGGTCTAGATGTGTTAATAAATGAGATAAAACATGCTTGAGGCTGACTTTTAAAACATAAATGGTGGTGCCAGTGTTTAATAAAAAGAGGAGAGTAAATGCTGGTGTGTGAGGCTGGAGCTAAAGCTGTATTAGCTTCAGTAAACAGGACACGACTTTTGGTTTACCACCAGCTTTCTTGCTGCTTCAAATTCACTTCTCTGTGCCACTGGACCACATTTTAACTGACCATATAACCATGAAGCGAGAGCCATACTTCACTAAACTGGAAACAGCTGCTGCTAATATATGCTTGCTTTGTTTTTTGAAAAGGTCTGCACAACACTTAGCTCGTTCGCGCTTATACAGCTGTTTAGCACAAGTCAACCAGTCAACTCACAGCAGTGCGTAGCTCCACCATTTACAAAGTGGTCCAAAAGGGACCCAGAACTAGCAAACCAGAAGTAGCACAGTTTGGTACACTTTCTGGGGATGTTTCGGACCACTTTGGGAAGTGGAAACACCTCCAAATTGACCTGACTGAATGTAAATGTGTTAGTGTGGTTGTGGTAGTGTGTTTGGTGGTGATCAGAGAGGCCGCCGATGCAGTATGGCTGCCATGTCACCGTCAGTCTGCCCAAAGGGAGCAAATAACATGGGCTGTTTGAGATGGACTTTGTGCACACAAAATGTTTCATAAACAAATATTGACACTGTTTCTTGTTACATCTGCTTCTAAGCAAAATCACTGACATTACCAGACAGGTTATCTAAGATAGTGGTTCCCAACCTTTTTTCCTTGAAACTCCTCCTGTCTGTGTCCAAGACAATACAGTGTTAAATGTCCTCTATTTACTGTTTAAGTTTTAGTTGAGAGAATCAGATCCATGAGTGACATCAGCATGAAGAAAATAAAATATTTTTCACAGTGTTGATTGACTGGAGACACTTGCAGTGAATGTACATTCCATTGGGACTGGAGAAACAAAAGTGATCTTTATAGAAATGTAAGTTCTGTTTTTGGTTTTTGGTTTTGTTTTTTGACTGAAAAATTTGAGTTTAAAAAAAAAAGAATGTCCTGTTGATAAAGGAGACGTGTGACACTGTTCCCTTTGATTGGTTGGATCATGGCTGATGTGGACAGGACAATGTTGAATTTGAGTACAGCTGAATTTTCTTTTATCTAATATTTTTCTTTTCAGAAATACACCATTTAGAACCCTTTCCTTTTAACTGATAATTAAGTCATTTTAATTACTGGATAATTTGATTTTAATATTGCATCGGCAAGGCAATGTTCACTAAAGTGACACTGAGATTCAAAAATGGGAGTGAGAGCATTAAATTGCAGTTTTTTTCATTATATAGACATCATGTGTGGCACTGTTCACCAGTGTCACGGTGCTGTGGACAAATTTTGGAAGTAAAGAGAGTAAATTTAGCTAAAAATAAAACACTAAATGGAGTTTAAAAAAAACAACAACTCTGTAGCTAGAGAGTTAGATTGGGACTAAATATTATATTTTCAGAGTAAGATTTTCTTTAATTTCAGTAAAATAAAAATGAAATAATTGCTCCTGTCTGCTTCCCCAAACTAGGATTATGCTTACAATTACCTCCTGTAGCTATATCAGATATGTTTCTCATAGACCTTTTACAATTTACTAAACTATTCTTTTAACATGAACTACACCCTATATTAATTTACAGACATAATGGTGGACACCTCATTATTGCACATCCCTGTATTATAGGTTGCAGTAGTGCAATGTAGTACGTATTAGTGAGTGGGACAGCAGCTGTGTTTAACAGCCCCCAGACTTCCTCATTAAATGTCTGTATACAGTATATTATGTTCATGTTCATTGTCTGAGCTGGACAGAAGTCAAAGTCCTGGTCGGTGACTCCCACCTGTATACTGTTACATCTGTTCCAGCCTTTTGTGTCCGCGGCCTGTCATTTCCTGTTGACTCACACTGAATCGGACCTGTTTAGTTCTGGGTTTTGTTCTTTGAGTTAGTGCTGTTTTAGTGATAATTTAGTGCTTGCTGGAAAAGTACTGACCCCATGTTTAATACTTCTAAGTTTAATTACTTTAAATGAGCCAAGATAGTTTTATGCTTAATTATTTTTAGTTTTTGCATATATGAACTGAGGAGGAATGTTTACTTATGTAGTCTGAGTACAACGTTTTGAGAAAATATAATTTATGTGTTTAGAATTGCTCTCTAAAGCAAAGTGGGTAGCATGCTTAACTTGTAATCTGAAGAGGTTTAAGCCATATTTAGGATAGTTATAATAGTAGAAATGAAAGCAGTGGTAGTACTAAGTTTTGCAAAAATACTGCAAAATTAATTTATACAACAGTATTGCTTCGATATTTCTTTCTTCTTTTTCTCAAGTAATCAGTTTATTGATTACTTTTAAATCTACATGGGCAGTGACAGAACTTTTACTTGGGGCGACAGTGGCTCAAGAGGTATGGCAGTCATCCTATAACTGAAAGGTTGGTGGTTCGAAATCCGCTCTCCCCAGTTTATACTACATACTAGAATGCATAATGCACCGGCAACACTTCAGAATAACACCGGTGACTTATAAACATTGTTTTAACTGTTGAATTCTTTAGTCATAAACTCATGCAAATCAATGCAAAAGATGTAACATTTTAGAATAGCTAACACTATAAAGGATTAGTTAAAGATTAGTAGACAATTAACTTATTATTTACAAAGCATTACTTAAACATTTATAAACACCATTGAGTTATAAACATTGTTTTTAATGTTTAATTCTGGAGTAGTAAGCTCAGGTAAATCAATGCAACAGAATAAACATCTGTTATTTCAGTCTCTATTAATTGTTTATTCATTGTGTTATTGGTAATGACATATTTATTAATACTTTATTACAGCCTAATAGTGGTGGTTTATTCTAAAGTGTTACCTTTTCTCTTGTTTTCATATTTTGACTTTACTTGTAGTACACCCTTTCCTTTGTGCACAGTGCAGTGCTGTTTTAGTCTTATGCCTCCCTGCTGCCCTAGTGGCAAAGTAAGCAACTGCATAAGGCCCCACAAGCATTCAAGGGTTCCCATATGCATTGTGTACATATTTGACTGATTCTGCAATTATGTATAATTTTTTTTTTCCTTTGTATGTAATTTTTTAGCTTGCTACTTGCCAATCAGGCATTTTACTGTTTACTTTGGGCCCCTCTAGTTGACCCTCTTGTTGAGTTAGTAATACTTGCAAGTAAAAAATTAAGTCAATGACATTTATAAATAAAAATAAATGTAAACTGTGTGAAATTGTGTGCAAAACGATTGAGCCTTGGCCCCCAAACCTATCTTGATTAGGGCCCACAAATGTATATAGGACCGGCACTGCTGGTTCTGACCTGAGATCAGCTTAGCTCATTTCAAGTTTAGTCTTGTTTTGTTATAAAAGTTAGACTTTTTTTAGTCTTTGTTGGTTCCCTTGATGGCCCCCACTGGGTACCCACGTTTAATTCTGGTTTACTTTTGATTTAATCCTGGTTCATCCCTAGCTTTAGTCCTGGTTTAATATTTGAGCGTGCCCTCATTTCCTCTTGAGTCATTTTATTATTAAACTCCTCCATGTTTTACAGTGAATCCCTCCCACACACCTGTATCTGTCATGTGGAAGGATGGGGCTGATAAAAGCAGACATGTCCAAACCAAGCTGTGGCTTTGAGTTGGGCTTTGAACTCTTTTCCTGGTAACATGACTAACCCATACAGTAACTCTGGCTTTTTAACATGAGTCAGACTTAACATTCACATTCACATTCGCATACCATTCATTTCCCCAACTTTGATGCATGCCAGTATTAATTATGTATGTAAAACTATTACTAGGCCAACCGCTTATTAACATTTAATATAGCACAAAATAATTAAATGCTACTTTAAAGGTGTTATGAGCAGTATATATTTTTATATCTAATATAACTGACCCACATGTGTCCCAAGATATGAGGTAAAACATGTTTAAAATCAAATATTAGTTTTACTGCTAACAATGGTACAGTTGAGTTATTAACAATTAAAAATATATTTTACATAATGCCCAAGTTGTTTTTGTTTACATTTTTTGTTTTGGTTCTAAAACTGCATTGTTGATCGTCCAATCACTAAAGACATCATTGTTTTGATTTAGACTGTAAAGACTGTATAAGTGCATGCTGCTTACAGTATCTTTAATTTAAAATTGTAAATTCTTTTAGTGTTAAAAAATGTATAGAAGGCACACTGCATGGCGTGGAAAGTGTAAAATCACAAACTACCACTTGTCCACATGCACGAGGGTTCAAACGTTGAATTGTGGCAAAGACCAGCTCTGGACGCAGTGTTTTTATGACATCGTAGTGCCAGCGCTGAGTGTAAAAGTAAATAAGTTAAAAGGGAAAAGGAAATGTGATCACGTTAATGGCTGGGAAAGGCACTGTTGTTAGATGATGGTGCTAGATGATGCACTAATGTTTTTCTATTGTCTACATGCCTGACAGAGATTGTATGTGTTTCCTTCGGGAAGCTTTACTGTATTGGTTAGAAGCTATTTTTACATGAAATATCCAAAAAGAAAATTCCCAAATGTTAAACCTATTTATTTATATTAGTGGCAAGGTCCATGATCTCACTTTATTTATCCAACCACACCAAAAACTCTGCATATTAATAACAGACATTTTTGCCTGTCCCTCATCTAAATGAAATACTATAGGCCTATACAAAAAAAAAATTATAGGTGAGGTAAATCCACAAATATTGAATGTGATAATTTTTTGTTAGCAACTAGGTCCACAACTACACCATAATAATCCTGTGGCTTAATGCTAAGTCTACTGATAACAATCATGCCTGTGTGTTTGGTTACTGTAACACTTTTTGACACCATAGTGAAAAAATAAGTTCACTTTAGGTCATTGACACTGACAGAGATGACCTTAAACGTTGTGCCAGATTTTGTTTCATGTCGATAAGCACAATAATTACAGAGATATTAGCCATAAACCACACCAAGACATCTGTATTTTGAATCGTTAGCAGTGGATACTACCATAGAATGCTTCCACCTTAATTTTAAACTATAGGTCCTTTAGAAATCAGTGACACGTGAACGCAACTTATGATGGATTAGCTGTACAAACTACAATTCCAGTCCCAGACCCAGACCAAGGCCAAAGCCTTTACACTTTTTGGTCACACTTGCTAAAAGAGGTGAGGAAAGGTGAGCAAGAATTTCCATTGAAATGTGGCTGACGGACTAAAGCAATGTTTTTAATTATCTCTATAATATCAGTTTTATCTTTTACATTGGCACATATTTATATTGGACCACACCTCACAGAACAGCAGCAAGTGACACGGAAACTATTTTTATTGAACACAGATAAACGCAATTTCATTGGTAATGTAAACAGTGGTGATATTATGACAGGAAATGACGCGTAGTGAGGACCTAGTGAGAGACAGGGCTCTGAGTGAGAGAAGAGTCTGAGTCATAGACAGAGCTGCAGTGACTCAGGCCTCAAGATCGAAAATACAGAAGAGCAAAGGGAAATGTGCCAATGTGTGTGTGTGTGTGACTGGGATCTGCTATTCTTTTGAGGACCTTTATTTGACATGAAAGAACTACTGTTACGCTATAGAGAGGTGCAGGAGAGGATATTGTGCATTTGTGAATAAGATTTGTTTGCAATTCAAGTCCCAATTTAGTATCATTTAAAGCAGTGTTTCCAAACCTTGTGGTCTTGTGTACCCCCAGGACCTGTTTTAGACCTGGTTTGCTCCTAGTTTTGTCCTGGTTTATTCTTGGTTTAATTCTAGTTTTAGATAATTTTTTTTCCCTGGTTGAGTTCTGGTTTTAGACCTGGTTTAGTCCTGGTTTTGGACCTGGTTTACTTCTGATTTAGTACTTCTTTAGTGTTGCATTCCTTTGGTGTAGTCCTGGGTTAATCCTGGTTTTGTCCTGGTTTGGACCCAGCTTAGTTCTCTTTTAGTCCTAGTTTAGACCTTGTTTAGTCCTGGTTTAGTTCTGGTTTTAGACCTGGCTTAGTCCTTTAGTGTTGCATTTCGTTAATTTAGGTTAATTTTAGTCTTTCAAAGCCAAATATAAAAATGCACTATAAATGATCATATGACTCCATGTACCCCCTGCAATGTGCTTGCGTACCCCTAGGGGTCCCTGTACCCCTGGTTGGGAAACACTGATTTAGAGTGAGGCTGCACAATATACATTATCTCCACAATATGTAATTCAGTCCTGGTTTAGAACAACTTTGGACCTGGTTTTGTCCTAGATTAGTCTTGGTTTATACCTGGTTTAGTCAGATTTAGTTTGTCCAGGCTAATTTTGGTCAGATGAAGATGGTACTTTGAATCCCAAATATTTTCTGAGGTGGCACTTGGTGTAAAAAGTTTGCAAACCACTGATCTATTGTGAATAATTTCAATTACATAAAAAAAAAAAACATAATTCAAAGAAATCCAGATACAGTGGACCACAACCCAATGTACCTTTTGTGCCAGTCCCAAACCTTGAAAATTGAGTGGGGTGCGTCAGGAAGGGCAGCCGGGGTCAAATCTATGCCAAATCAATATGCTAAGAAGCAGATAATTTGTTGTGATGATTCCAGAAGGGAAAAGCCAAAAGGAAAGAAGAAGAAACTTAATTTGAGGAGACTTAACAATTGAATTTCCCCTTGTAGTTTAATACATTTGAGGTGAATGTTACCATTGTATATCTAAGAAAAACACAAAAATGAAGGGCTTATTATATTATTATATGTCTAAATATTTAGACAGTGTAACTCCAGCCATTAGGTTTGTGATGACTCTGAGCCTGGATAAATGGAGGGTTGTGTTAGGAAGGGCATCTGGTGTAAAAACCTATGCCAGACTAGTTTTCTTTAATGTGCAAACCACTTGATAATTTGCTGTGGCGGCCCTTGAAGAGAGCAAACTTTTTCTTTCCTTTTGTCTTTTCCCTTCTGGTGTCACAGAAAAACATCCGTCTCCTATCAACATATTGATTTAATTTTACACCGGATGCCCTTCCTGACACAACCCTCTCCATTTGTTGAGGCTTTGAACTGACACAAAGAGTACTCTTTCTTGTGATCCCCTCTGGCATGATTATTAATGTTGTGCACTTTAAAGAAACGTGCTTCTTTTCTAGCATTGTTCAGTTTGTCCTTTCTGGGCACCTGTAGAAATAGAAACAGGACACAATGAAACTCATGCAACCATAACTGGCTTTTGTGAAGATTTGCGTATTCATCCAAGATAGACAAATGTTGTTGTTTGGGTAACACTTTAGAATAACTCACACAGTTAAGCATTAAATAAGTATTAGTTAAGGATTAATAACCTGTTAACTGATTATTTACAAAGCATTACTTCAACATTTATAAACATCATTGAGTTTAAAACATTATTAATTAATTAATTAACAATTAATTAATGTTATTAATGCTTAATTCTTGAGTAATTAGCTCATGTAAATCAGTGCACATATATTACCCATTTTCAGAACCTATAAACTTTTAAAAATATTTTTAATTACATATTTATTCATGCTTTATTACCAGTTAGTGATGAGTTCTTCTAAAATGTTACAATGTTTTGTACACCTACAAAGTAGATAATTTGTTAACACTTTAGAATAACTCTCAGCTATTAAGTAGAAATAAAGCATTAATAAACATACAAATAACAATAATGTCATTATTAAACGGTTTATAGCTCCTTAATTACCACTGATGTTTATAATTTTTCATTGATTTATGAGTTTATTACTAAAAAATGAATGACGATGTTTATGACTAAGTGGCATTTTTAAATGTTGAAGTAATGTTTTGTAAATAATCACTGGTTAATAATCCTTAACTAATACGTAATTAATGCTTAGACGAGTGAGTTATTCTAAAGGGTTACTATTTGTTCTCTTATGCATGTACCGTACATCTTGTCTTTTAAAATGGAAACTGCAGCTTTGCCCAGAGGAGTGCCTTCTGCTGATGTAATCTAAAGTTGGCTCTGGGTCAAAGAACTGCTGTAATTTCATTATTTCTCCTCTACACACCCTCAGTAATACTTATCTGTCAGTACTACAACATTACAAGATCTTTCAGGGCCAAAGGACTCTGGGACCTGAGCCAAAACCAGTCACTCGAATGCGCTTTTGTTATTCCTGACTTTATTATTGTGAGATCATTAACATTGGACGCCTCCCTTAGGTCACGACTTGAGAAGTAGTAGGTGTCATATAATGTTAGTCATAGTAAGAAGACTGTTATAAGCCCACAGTTTACAAAAGCACAGAGTAAACTAAAGGGAGTGTAGATACAGTGACTGGTCCTGTGCATGTCATTTACAAAGGGCAACTTGGGTCAGTATGAGGCAAAATATGGTGCAAAGCTGTCTGAGGCACTTTCAAGACATCTCACAAAGTCCAGAAGGGCAAAAGACCAGAGTTAGACCAGGGCTAGACCAGATAAGATCAGGATTAGATCAATGTTAGACCAGGGTTAGACCAGGACTAGATCAGGGTTAGACCAAAGGTAAACTAGAGCAAGATGAAAGTTAGACTAAAGTCAGACCAGGATCAGACCAGAGGTAGACCAGGGTTAGACCAATGTTAGACCAGGGTTAAACCAGAGTTAGACCAGGATCAGACCAGAGCAAGACCAGAGGTAGACCAGGGTTAGACCAATGTTAGACCAAGGTTAAACCAGAACTAGACCAGGGTCAGACCAGAGCAGGGTTAGACGAAACCTAATCCAGGGTTAGACCAGACTAGACCAGGGTTAGACCAGGATTAGACCAGTGTTAAAGCAGGTCCAGACCAGAACTTGACAAGGATTAGACCAAAGTTAAACCAGTGCTATACCAGGGTCAGACCAAAGCAAGACCAGAGCTAGACCAGGGTTAGACCAGTGTTAGAGCAGAGCTAGACAAAATTTAGGCCAAAATTAGATCAGAACCAGACCAGAGTAAGACTAGGTCCCCTATACAGTTGTTGCTAAATACTGTGGTGTTTAAGAGATTATAGTACAGACATCCTACTTAATTTTAACAATGAAAATAAAACACTCTCAAAAAAGTACTAATTTTAGATGTTTATTGAACATCACAAATGCAAAAAATAGTTTTATTGACAAAAAGGCTTGGGAACATAAAGACACAGAACTCTGAATTCAGCCATTGGTAGTACAGTGCCTCAGCCATGTAAAAATACAACAACCCAAATACTGAAAAACGCTGGGACACCGTGTAAAATGTAAATAAAATGGAATGTTAATGCTGAAAGCTTTTTATTTGTGCTCTAGTTGTGAGTTACATTTGAAGCGTAGACCACTGCGTAGTCCTGGTTTCATCCTTGCTTTAGTCAAGGTAAAGTCCAGTCTGGCTCTATTAGACCTGGCTTTGGTCCTTTAGTTGTTTTGTTTGTTTTGTTTTTGTCCTTATTTAGTAATGCTCATTTTAGTCCTTTCAAGATGGTACTTTGAAAGCCAAATGCAGTATTTTTTGTGGTGGTACTTGGGGTGAAAAGTTGAAGAATCACTGACCACCACTAACCACACTAATGACAGAGATGTATAATGCAAAGCTACTCCATTTCTTCTACAGTACTGATTACCACAGAGTCTCCAGGATACACAAATATAGCTCCAAAATACAGAGACTCAGTAAATTTGGTCTCAACTTTGTGCAGAGCCGACAATGAATTAAAATTCACAACATAAAATATTAGAGTACCTTTGTCGTGGTCCAGGCAGACAGCCACTCTATCAGTAGATCTAGACGGATTTAGCACCCAAGTTCCAATGCCTTCCTCAGCCAGAATTTTAGGCGTATAACCACCACCAAAACACGCCCAGGATTTGTCATTCAGTCCCAGAATACATTGCTTTCCTTTGCCCTTTCTTTCAATGCTTTTGTAGGTCAGTCCAATGAAGCAGCCTCCTGTGGTACGCACCTCAAAGTAGCACCGTCCGTTCAGAGGTTCTTTGCTTAAGACCTGGACACAGTCACTAAAGCGTTCTGGGTGGTCCGGGTAGTTCCTGGATCTGGCTTTAAAGGTTGCACATTCATTTCCATTGCAAGTAGGTTCTAGTGATACACTTCTATGGGCTGTATTGGGATCCCATGTGATTGTAATCGGACCTGCATAGTCCATGCACTTGTCCCTGTCCTCTCTGAATGTGAAGCTTTCTGCTCTTTCTTCATGGATTTGGACGAGGGCCATGATGCAAAAAGGGATCGGATGTTTATTGAAGATGAACTTTCTGTAGGGCATCCAGTGAAGAAAAGTGAACCGGGGCTCAACCTCTTTGGGTATCTTGGGCAGAGCATTATTTTTGAGCAGGAACTCGTAGGCATCTTGAATTTGTAACATTAACTCACGGTCGGACTTCTGCTTTTTCAAATCTGCAATGTCCTCCTTTATGTGGTTCTTGAGGAAAAACAATGACAAAAACTGTCAATTCAAGGTAATAAAAGTAAAAAGCGACCTATAGTTTAAAAGCAGAACTATGCAACTTTGCTTTTTTTTTTTTTTGCTGTTTATGTCACAGTTTTATCTACAGACCAAGTCCTCTGGTTCAGGGACTTTTAAAAGTTCAGACAGGATAGGCAAGAACCAGAGCTAAAAAGGGGCAATATTGTTGTTCCTTATGAATCAAGCCACAATATCCCAGTTCATTTCAAACCTGTTAATCCCCTGAGACAAAAACTGGTTCATGCCAAAGAAAAAATTCCCAGATGCAAACAGAGCAATGTTGTGTACTCCATCCACTGCAGTGAGAACTGCAATGAACAGTACATTGGGTAAACAAAACAACTTCTGCACAAAAGGTTATAACAATCACGAGTCCGGTTGACCCCTGTGTGACCCTTTGCATGGCTTAACTTGTGTTTTCTACTCTATTTGTACAAAGGTTTCCTCTGCTGCTCTGCCATGACTAACATCTAGGAAATAAACTGGGACAAAACCCGAGACCTGGGTCTTTGCTCCCACTCTTGCAAGGCTGTTTTTGTCAATCAAGATACACCAGAGGGAGGTGCAAAAGGCTCTATTCACCATGCATCAACTCATTAAGCCATCACACTGATAGCTATTAAATTAAAGTAAAATGTTGTACAGTTTGGCTTCAGTTGGGTTTTACCACAGGAGCATGTTATGACTAGCCCTTCTTATAGGCAAACTAATCCACTGCATAGTCGGTGGTATAATATTAGTGTTGAAAATACCATATGCACTCGGAGTCCAGTCTTAACAGCATGTTGGTGGGATCTAATTTGTTGCTCCATTGAAGACTTCTTCTCCTTCATTAGTTTAATCATCTGAGTGAAAGTCTCCTGGTTGAGCTGTAGTGCTGCGTCTGCAGAAGAATTGAAGCCTGCTGTTCTCTGTCTGAGCTCCTCCAGCTCTTTCTCTTTCTGTTCAATTCTCATTTGGATTTTCTTTCTCCTCTCCTTCAGCTCCTTCTGAAGGCGGGCACTCTCTGCTTCTGTCCATGTAACTTCATGACCTAAGAGTACATTAAAGTTAATGAGTACAAAATATATTACATAGTTGTGTTTCTAAAATGGCCCTATTAAAAGAATGTGAGAGTGAATGATTTGTCAGTTTGTAAATTTCTTTATATAAATGATTTTAGACACACAGAATTTGCCAAACAGTTGAGATCTGTCATTCTGTGTCAAGTTTGCCAAGACTGACAAATGCCAGGAGAGTTACTTTGATCTGATTTAATCTGATCTGATTGTGTTTTTTTTCTCCTTTCTGCCTCTATCTAACACTATGCTCTGCCCACTTTCTTGCTCACAACTAACTACATGTCCTCTTTCACTACATGTATAAATCTCTTCTTTAGTCTTCTTCTAGGCCTCCTGTCTGGCAGCTTTAACATCAGCATCCTTCTACTCATATATTCACTATCCCCACTCTGTACATGTCCAAACCATCTCAGTCTGGAAAACCTGAAAACATCTAACATGAGCTGTCCCTCTGATACCTGGTCCTATCCATCCTCGTCACTCCCAAAGAGAATCTCAATATCTTCAGCTCTGCTACGTCCAGAGCTCTGACACCTGTCTTTTCACCGCTGTCTCTTAACCATACAGCATCACTGGCACTGTGGATCTGACGTGCTAACAGGTGAATGCAGTGAGCTTTCAAGCAAGATAATGTGTTTACATGCTTAGAGCTCACCCTTGTGGTGGTCCGCAGCGCAGAGACGACAGATGCTCTGGTTGTCTTTGAGGCAGAGCATGTTCATGACCTCGCGGTGGACAGCGCAGATCTTCTCCTCCTCCAGATTGTCCAACGGCTCCGTCAGTTTGTGTTTTTTAAACTGTGGGACATTGTAATGAGGCTGGAGATGGTTCTCGCAGTATGTTACTCTACAGCTGAGGCAGGACTTAGCGGCTCTCAGCTTCCTCCCGGGGCACACATCACAAGGTATCTCACCGGGAGCAGCGTAACTCTCATCGGCGTGGAGCACGGTCTTTACCCGCTCAATAAAAGTATACAACATGGTGTTTTTAGACAGAGCAGGTCGTGCCTTGAAGGTATATTTGCACTTGGGACAGCTGTAAGGGGGCTGGCTGTCCTGTCCATCCCAGTGGTTCTCGACACAGTCACGGCAGAAGTTGTCCCCGCAGGGGATCGTTACTGGCTCCCGGAGGAGATCCGAGCAGAGACCACAGCTTAACTCCTGTCGCTCTAATTCAAGCCCGTTTACAGACATTTTCACTCAGAAGGCTGGCGCATATCAGTGTCTTACGTTTTAAATTCGTGTTTTATAAAAAAAAAAAAAAAAAAAAGATGTTAGCTATCAAACTTAAAACAGTTAACGTTAGCAGTCTTCGTTGTAACCGCTTCTCGATGTCGTCACATCCGGTCTCTTTCAATCGGCATTTTAATAATAAAAAGTATAAAAGCACAACAAAATCCAATATTATAAAATTGCTTTCTAAATTAAATACCTTTGGTCATTTTTCGTTTACTCAACCAACGCATGCCTGCTATTTAGACCTGTTTAATAAGTTCACACTTGAATTTTGCCAGTGGCAAATTGGTGTTTTTATTTTTTATTTTTTTAATTTTTTACAGGGATTAGTAAAATGCATTTGATCATATAGAAATAAAAACTACGTGTATGAACACTTTAAAGTAAAAGTGATAACTAATTTGTACATAATCATACATGGTCATTTTTTGGTTGTGGCTGACAGAGATATAACTAACAGACAACAATTCACTCTCACTATGGGCAATTTAGACCAATTCTACATGCCTTTGGATGGGGGGGAAGAAACCAGAGAGGACCCATGGTGACAAAGAGGACAAAAAATGAAAAAGGTGTAGATCTGACCCTAAATTGCAACATAGGTACTTAAATATTAAAGGTCCCCTATTCTACTAAACCAACTTTTTTCAGCTTTTAACCATGTTATGTTGTTTGCACCTGAAAAATATGTCTGGAGAAGTTTTTTGTTTCATTCACGTTTGACTAATCCTGTACACTGAAGCCGTCCCCTTCTCAAGAGTTGAAATCGCTTGGCCTCACTGCTCTATGAAGACATGTGAAACCAGGAAGTGCTCCTGAGTGTTTTTAAAGCCACTGGACCCGTTCTGATAATTTCAGCTCTAAAATTGCTACCACTGTGAAGCAGTCAGCTCATTTATCTATTAGTGTCATGTTGCTAATAAGCCATTTTATGCCGTCTAATTCCAAGCGTTGCTGGCAGGGGATGACAAACACCATTTCCAAACATTCTCTGCAAATTGGCAGCTCCCCAAAACATGATACATACACATTATTTTAAGTTAGTAAATAGATATTAGATATTAATTTATAGGTGTCCAAATCTATTTCAAAAAGAATGAAAAAAATAATAGTTTAAAACATAACATTTGACTGAAGATATACTTGTTTTAAAAATGTATTTATTAAGACAATTTATGGAATCAAAGTACAAGAACTATTTGTCATCAAAATAAATCATAAAATTAGGAGGTCAGGATATCAAATTGCCTCCCAGCAGACTCAAAGGGTCCAACAATCCTAATGTGTGAAAGTTTTTTGGAGTTTGTATTATTATTACAGTTTTTATTGAACTATGAACATTTAACAAACAGATGGTAACATTTACAAAACATCAAGACACAGGGTTAAAAATAAGCAATTGTACTGAATGAAACTGACTGAGTTTTAAATAATCAAAGAGAAAAAGCCAACTTCCAAAAAGTGAGGAAAATAAAATAATGGTTTTCCACGATCGATAAACACTATAACATCATAAAACAAACAACTTTTAAGTTTTAAAGGTATAGTAGCTGCATTTTCAGAGTTAACCTATTGAAACAGCTTTAAAATAACTTACTTTTATTTTAAGAAACTCAAAAGAGTCATTGCCTTCAGAAAATCTACCTGCAACGTACAGTGGCTCAAGAAAAACAGCATGGATTTTTACCAAATTGGTACATCTCCTTATGATCGACACCGTAAAAGGAGACTATCCCTGCTGTGTGGTCCAGAAACACTCCTATTCTGTAAAAACGAGGGTTACTCACACGTGCTTTTTCTCCATTGTGCCACAATATGGTTGAAATGGCAAAAAACAAAGCCCAGGATACACCATTCATTCCTATGCCACACTCTTTCCCTTTACTCTTTCTCACAATACTCTTGTATGTAAATCCCAAAAAGCTTGGGCGTTTCGACCACTGTACCTCAAAGTAGCATCGTCCCATGCCACCAAAAACCTGCTCCACTGATCCACATGTTTTGGTCCTGTCCATCACTCCAACACTATTGGACCCAGGTTTTCAAGACTCTGTCAAAGGTGCTGGAGTTGTCCCTTCATCCTGACCCATTAATTGCACTGTTTGGAACCCTTCCTGATACTGTGACCCTGCCAAAGGTTGAAGCGGACTTCGTAGCATTTCTTGCGTTGTTGGCGAGACGCAGGATACTGCTGTGCTGGAAGGCCCCTTCTCCTCCGTCGCATGAACTTTGGATTAAAGATGCTCTCCACTTCAGCAGACTGGAAAAGATCAAATATACCTTGCGCGGCTCTACAGCAAAATTTTCCAGGGTGTGGCAGCCCTTTTTTGACTATGCTCGAACTTTGCAATCTCGAAATGTACCGCAGTGAGCTGGCTGGGGTTATTTATTTATTTATTTTATTTATTTATTTTTTTTGTCTTTCATTTATTCTTTCTGTGTGTATGTTTTGTCCAGGAGTACCTAATGACCTGTGATGTTTGTATCTTGACTAGAGAAGACCATGTTCTATCATACCAGGCACATATCTACTCATGATTTCCTGCAACTTTTGTAGCAGTTATTGAATTTTTAAGGATGCCTTTTTCCTGTCAATTTTGAGATGTGTCTCGCTAATAATACTTTTTATATTTAATTTTTTTTAAATTTTTTTTATTTTTTTATTCATCTTTGTTGTTGTTAGAGGGGTATATCTGTGATTGTATATGCATCCTTATGTGAGGTATGTGTTCTGTATTTTGTTTTTTCTGTTCTAAAAAAAAAAAAAAAATTCATAGTATGTGTCATTATACTCTGCTGTATTTGTTTGGAAAACCCAATAAAAACAACAATGAAAAAAAAAAAAAAAAAAAAGTAGCATCGTCCCGTTAGCGCCTGGCTGCTCAAGACTTGTGTAGTATCACTAAACCTCTCTGGATGGTCAGGATAGTCCTGGTCTATCTTCACTATGGTTATTTTTCGGTTTTCCTCAGACAGCACCAGTCTTTTGTGCACAGTATTGGGATCCATGGTAATGTTAACGGCGTATTTCAGAAACTCCTCTCTGGTTGTGGGCTGCCGCAACAGCAGGTTGTTTTGAGTCAAAGCCAGTCCCATGTTGGGGCATGTCTGGAGTTTACCAGGGAGGTCGGACAAAGCTTCAGTGATGTCTTTGAAACAGTGAAGCAACAGTGTGCTGGAGGACTGTGGCTCCTCTTTCAGCGGGGATAGATATTTATATGTCAATAAGAACTGCCCTGGGTCCTGTGTAAGTGAGAGAGAGTCCAGCTCGGCCTGTAGCCTCTTCATCTGTGAGATCTCCTGCTCCAAATTCTCCTAAAAGAGAACGATAAAATAGAATTACTAACAAAATAGAAAACATTTGTACACCACTTGGGAGCCCCCTTAGTCACCCTTTCCTTCCAGAGGGGCTGACCATGACAAACTACTTAAATAGCGAGAGGCTTACTGGATTCACAGCGTCCAAACCCTAGCTCCTAAGGGCCTTAATGATGAACTGATTCAAAATATTTTTCTATAGACTTGAAAAAGACTCTAGTACATACAGTATGGTAGTTAAGAACGTTTTCTCTGTGGTCTTGTCTAGGTCCGAAGTACGCATATAGAAATGTATATACAGTGAAGCCCAAAATTATTCATACCCCTGGCAAATTCTGACTTTAAGTTACATTTATTCAACCAGCAAGTTTTTTTTTTGGACCAGAAATGACACAGGCTCCTCCCAAAGGATAATAAGACGATGTACAAAAAGTATAATTGTGGAAAATAATATTTCTAATATTTTCTATTTATTATAAATCATCATCAACACAGGTGAAAAACAGAAGCTCTCTGCTGTTGGTTTGTGGGCAGTCATGGCTAAGACAAAGGAGCTCTCTGAGGACCTGCGGCTGCGCACTGTGGCTGCTCACAAGTCAGGAAAGGGCTATAAGACCATATCAAAATGTTCTGAGGATCCAGGGCTACAGTGCAAAGTATTATTAAAAAATACAAGGCGTTCTGCACTGTGACAAATCTCAGAGGACGTGGTCGGAAGCTAAAAGTGACACCTGTGCTGGCCAGGAGAATAGTGAGAGAGGCAAAAAAGAATCCAGGGATCACCACCAAGGCCATCCTGATGAATCTGGGTTCTGCTGCTGGCAACATCTCAATGCAGACAGTCCAACACACACTGCACACCGCTGGCTTCCACGTACGCAGACCAAGGAGGACACCACTTCTCCAGATAAGGCACAAAAAAGCCCGCTTGGCCTTTTTTGCAAATGCTCATCTGGACAAAGGAGAAGACTTCTGGTCTTCTGTTTTATGGTCAGATGAAACAAAAATTGAATTGTTTGGCCACAAAGATGTATCCTTCATTTGGCGTAAAAAAGGAGAAGCCTTCAACCCTAGGAACACCATCGCCACTGTCAAACCTGGCAGTGGGAATCCAATGTTTTGGGGGTGTTTTTCAGCTGATGAACCAGGGAACCTAATCACAGTAAACGGCACCGTGAAAAAAAAGCAATACATCAAAATTCTCAACATCAGGCAGTCTGCAAAGAAACTTGGCCTTGGGCACCAGTGGACATTTCAGCACGACAACAACCCAAAACACACAGCAAAAGTGGTGAAGAAATGGCTAGCAGACAAACACATTAACGTTTTGCAGTGGCCCAGCCAGAGTCCTGACTTGAATCCAATTGAGAATCTGTGGAGGGAGCTAAAGATCAGGGTGATGGCAAAGAGACCCTCAACCTGGAAGCATTTGATTGCTAAAATAGCCAATAAAGGCTTTTCAATTGATTATTGAGAAGGGTATGAATAATTTTGGACATGCCACTTTTTGTTCAAATGTAAATAAAAGCTGAGAAATATTTTTTTCCACAATGATACTTCTTGTACATCGTCTTATCTTTTTGGAGAAGCCTGTGTCATTTCCGGTCAAAAAAACCCCAAAACTTGCTGGTTGAATAAAAGTAACTTTAAGTCAGAATTTGCCAAGAGTATGAATCATTTTGGGGTTCACTGTATATATTCAGGTTTTGTATGTCTAACCTAGTTGCTATATCCTTTTTATCTATGCATACATTGTTTCAGCTTAGAAAAAAGTAGTTTTATTCTGTTGCTTTATTATTATTATTATAGTGTATTTTGTTTTTTATGTTGTAACATTTTCATTGTGTAAAAATCACTTGGTGTAATAATTCACTGCACTGGCGTTAGAGACTGGCCACTCTCTATTTAAGATGGCTCCTCAGCACTTTCTAAATGCTTGCCTGCTGAAGGCCCAGTGCCAAAACATTTCCATACCTCACCTGTAAAAAAATCTCACTTTTGCAAGTTCAACACTGTGAGAGTTTTCTCTTCTCCAGTCAAATGTGGGAAAGAAAAACTGTAGGGGGCAGCACTGTACATCTAAGCACTTGGTCAGCCAAATACTGTCACACAATTTAAAATATTTAAATACTTATTAACAAATGTCTGACAGACCTTTGGAAACACGACTTGGTTTCCTGTATAATTAAGTCTACAAGTGACCTTTAGTTTAAATTTAAGGAAAAAATATCGCAGTAAGTGATAGTAGCCATAATTTTTTTTTCATAAATCACAATAAATCAAAATCCCAATACAAATCATAACGGCCCAAAGTATCGTGATAATATTGTATTGTGGACAAACGCCATCCTAGCCCTAATTTTCAATAAGATTTTTTTTATTCAAAAATTTGCACATTTTACTTAATACATGGTTTTTATGTTTCAATTAATTATTAATTATTTATTCCGTTCAATGACTTGCAATAGTTTCTAAATGGAGGGGTCAATAGGAGTAAAAAGACAGGTCTAAAGTGGTAGTAGTAATAATAAAATCAATGAAAAAATTCAACCAGACAAAGTGGCTAGTAAGACTGAATGTGTTTACAAACCAAAATGTAAATCTCCCGTCATTTGGCAGGTTGGTTAGCGTAATCAAGCAATGGATAGGAGTCTGTGCTATGATTGGTGAAACAAAAGTAATGTTAAGTGGTCACTAGCCACAGCAAGATTTTTTTTTTAGTAATAGTGTAGAATATTCACCTGAAACTTTTGTACTGATGCCCGCTGAGCTCTGATCTCCTGCTCCACCTCAGAGTGGCGCCTCTCCATCATACAGATGAGTCCAACAAAGTGGTCGGTGCTTACCGTTGCCTCACGATCTGCAGAATCACTCACAGAATCATCCATCAGTTCAGTGTCATTCAGCTCCTCCTCGTGGTGCTGCAGCCTCTGCTCTAAAATTTCCTGCTGTAAAACTATGGATGCCTTCCTCTTCTTCATTTTGGCTGTGGCGGAGATGATCTTGTGACCTGCGCACAGAGTCAAAATAAAATTATTTCTTATTGGAGTGGTTATAAAATAATTTCTTATTTAATCTGGGGTTTAGCTTTGAATTACTCTAGATCAGTGGATCTCAACAGTTCTGATTTAGTTCAATTTAGAAGTTTTATTCCTGACTAAGTCCTACTTTGATTAGAGATGGGATTTTAAGTGTAGACCACAGCTTAGTCCTAGTTTAGATAAGCTTTAGTCCTAGATTAGTATGGGTTTAGACCTGTGTTCTTCTGATATTCATCCTGGTTCAGTCTATATTTAGTTCAAGTTTTAGACCCTACGTTGTCCTTGTTTAGTTTGCTAAAAAGTTTGAGAATGACTGTCTGCCCTAGACAAAGGCTGTTTAGTTTTGGGTTAGAACAGATTTTTCCTGGTTTTGGTTTCCTCTTAGTTTTGCGTCATTGTCTACAACAATACACTTAGAGATTTTACCAATGTTAATCAAGTTCTATATGTACAGTAGTAATGCACCTCTTTTGTTTTTGTTAGTGTCAATGTTTACCTTTATGTAGTCTGGCCGCACAGCGGGGACAGACGATCTGATGGTCGGTGCGACAGTACATGGTAATGAACTCGTGGTGGATAGGGCAGACATTTTCCTTGAGATTTATACCTGGCTCCACTAGTTTGTGATTTCTATTGGGCTTGCTATTGGTATGATCCCGCAGGTGGCTTTCACAGTATGATATCCGACAGCCCATACACGTTTTAGCGGCCTTTAGCTTCTTTCTCGTGCACACATCGCAAACTACGTCTTCGGGCGCAGCGTAACGCCACCCCTCCGAACTTTTTTTTAACTCGCTCTAGTAACATTTCCAACATAGGGTTTCTGACCAGGACGGGCCTGGGACTGAAGCTCTGGCCGCACTGAGGGCAGGTGTACCGTGGCTGACCGTCCTCTCCATCCCAGTGGCTCTGGACACACTCGGAGCAGAACGTGTGTCTGCACGGGATAGTGACGGGGTCCTTCAGGATATTTATACAAACAACACAGGAAAACTTCTCTGGCCTAAATTCGCGTTCCTTTCTTATTATTTTTGCTTCGGCCAAAAGCGACTCTCTCGCCTCATCCATATTCTTTTCAATTTCTAGAAAGCGGCAGTAAAAAACAGTGAGAACACAGCGGGAAAGAAAAACGTTAATGACATTTAACCGCCATCATTTTCATTTGTCGGTATGGGTGTCGTCACATCCGGTGTAATTAGCCAATCAGAGAAAAAAACATTACAGAACGCTCTTACGGTTAATGTATTCATTTATCAAATATTTTTTATGAGTTATATAAATAATCTGCGTGAATAAATTGCGTATCAATTACAGATACCTGCGTGCATATTAAAAAAAACAAAACAAAAAGTTTAAACTTGAGCTTGAACCATAGAGACAACAATAAGTAAATATTTTATGTATTTATTTTTTTTACACCATCTTGGTTACCAAAGCTGGACAGTAACATTCATTCATCTTCTTCCACTTGTTTGCAGGTGCCTATTGTGTTTGGATGGTGGGAGGAAGCAGAAGTACCTGGAGAAAACCCGCACTAACATAGGGAGGACATGCAGATTCCACCCAGAGAGCTTGTGTGTTGGCCGGCCCGAGGATTGAACCCACGATCTCCTTGCTAGGAGGCGAAAGCACTAACTGCTCTGTTGTTCACAATTTCAGATATGGTGTTTTCAAACTGGGGCACAACTAAACCAGTGACAGTACACTTACATGTAAAGTTTCAGTCAGATTAGGTGTACAGATAGATATAACTGTTTAACTACACTTCTGTCTTTGTCTTCCTGTAATCAAAACGTGTCAAGACTGTAATGATCAAGTAATTTATTAACATCAACCATAACATAATAGCTTTAAACAAACAATGACTGAATTTAACAAAAGCACATAACACAGCAAGGCCATAAAGAACCTAATATAAACTCAACATTTATGCATTTATAGTAGCAGTAGCAAGAGCAACAACAGTAGTAATAGCAGAAGTTGCAATAGTTTTAGTAGTAGCAGTAGTCGCACATTAGTTGTACTTCTTCAAACGTACTGATTAGGTTGAAACCAGAGATTCTCTTGTTTTTAAAATCAATGGCACAGATGTAAAATAAACTAACTAACAACTTGAAACTATATGTAAAAGATAAAAAAAATGCATTTCTATCATGGACTCTATTCCATCTTCTGTTGGTGTTTAATGTGTGTGCTATTTAACAGTTATAGACAGAAAAGCAAAAACAAAATCCAGCCCCAAAGGGTCACAAACAAGTGTAATCTTTGTGCCAGTCCCAAGCCTGTGTCAACCTCTGAAGGGAAAAGCTGAAAAGAAGGAAGTAGAAAAAAAGACAGTACAGTTAAACTAACAAAATGTTTGAGCATTTAAATCTGGGACATATATGCGATCTCCGGGATACAGAAAGGAGGCTCCGAAATACAGGGGCTCAGTGAATTCAGTCTCCACTCTGAAGATATCAAACAACGTAGAACTTCTCATGAGATAGATAGTTAGGCTTCCAGCATCGTAATCCAGAAAGACTCCTACTCTGTTGAATATATTCGGACACAGCACACATGTACCACTGCTACCCAAACTTTTTGTCTTAAAACCACCTCCATAACATGCCCAGGATTTGTCGTTCAGTCCCAGAATGCACTGCTTTCCTTTGCCCTTTCTCTCAATGCTCTTATAGGCGAGTCCAATGAAGCAGCCCCCTGTGATGCACACCTCAAAGTAGCACTGGCCAGTAAGAGGCTCTTTGCTCAAGACCTGGACACAATCGCTAAAGCGGTCTGGGTGGTCTGGATAGTCCTTGGGTCTACCTGTAAACCATGCATGTTGCTCTCCATCCTCAGTAGGTTCTAGTGTAATATTTCTATGGGCTGTATTGGGGTCCAGTGTGATTTTACGTTCATATTTTTTGAGCCCTTCCCTTGGCACGTTGTTAAACACATCCTCTAGTCTTGCGTCATAGTACATGCAAAGTACACGCACACTCATGGGGATTTGTGGCTTGTTTAGGACGATTTTCCTGAAAGATGACATGTTGGAGTTGAGTTTTCGAGGGAGTTGAGGTGGAGGGATCAGTGGCAGGGCACTAGTTTTGCGGAGGAAGTGATAAGGGTTGTGTTGGGTCAGAATGAGTGACTCCCGTACAGCCCGCTGTTTTGTCCAAAAGGCGATGTCCTCCTTTACCTGGTCCTGGATCAAACAATGAAATTATTGTCAATTACAATGACATACTAGACTAGTTCAAATTTAACCCTCAATAATTTGTTGTGACCCCCAAAAGCTTTCTAAATAAATTTATTACCACCTTTATGGTACATGCGTTTTAAATTCTGTTTTACCAGGTATTTCCTGTACATAGAATAATCTTTAGGCTTCAATAGTTGGCTTTAACATTGAAATTATCTATTATGATTGGGTCCCTACCCTCAACAACATACAATGCTGTCTGTAATTCTCTATGTAGTGTACTGCACCTCTCTGTTATACTAATCTTAAGACCAGTAATATCCCAAAAAGGCTGGTTAAGTGTCAGATCTGAAATACCTCAACCATTCGGATATCAGTTAGTGAGATGTGTTGGTGGGATCTGATTTGTTGCTCCGATGAAGACTTCTTCTCCTTCATTAGTTTAATCATCTGGGTGAAAATCTCCTGGTTGAGCTGTAGTGCTGTGTCTGCAGAAGAACTGAGGCCTGCTGCTCTCTGTCTGAGCTCCTCCAGCTCTTTCTCTTTCTGTTCAATTCTCATTTGGATTTTCTGTCTCCTCTCCTCCAACTCCTCCTGAAGGCGGGCACTCTCTGCTTCTGTCCAAGACACTTCATGACCTATAAGTAAAAAAAAGAGGGTGAATATTTTACAAATGCAAAGGTGGAATAAGTACTCCAAATCTGTATTAAAGTAAAAGTACTGTTACTTCATAGATATGTTAATCAAGGAGCAATAAAAGTACTTCCGTAAAAATTAGCCCTTCTATAGTTCAATTATACTGTATATAGGGGGGCCTCCACTCTAGAGGTTTGGCCTGAGGCCCCTTCAAGTCTGTTGGTGCCCCTGCTACTAATGTATATAGAGTTTGGGAACCTATGTCTAAATAAAAAAGTAAACAAACAAGCCTTGAAACAATTCTTTTAACTGCTTTGTCACTACTGGTGAATATTTATCACACACTAAAGCATCAGAATACATCTATGTGAATGCTCACTTGAGTTGTTTAAATCAAACATTGTCTCCACAGTCTGACAGCTTGTGTGGCCACCAATGAGATGACACATTCCTGATTTCTATTACTACAAGAACTATTACTACTATTACTGCGCCCTTTGGTACAGAGGCCAAGATTGTAGCAGCATAGTGGTAAAGTGGTTAGCAGTCTTGCCTCACAGCAAGAAGGTCCCGGGTGTGGGGCCTTTCAGTCTGCCTGTGTCTCAGTGTCAGTTTGCCCTGGATACACCCCTATTAACTTAGAACATGCACAGTAGGTTTATTCTCCAGGTACTCCTGACTGGGATCCTAGCTTCAGATTTGGAGAAGGGTCCTTGGGCCTGCTCCTGACAGTTTGCACTGAAGGTAATGAAGGATGGGTCAAATGTATTACAAGTTTCTACGAAGGGGTGAACAGAGTTTGAGCTGCACTAAGTTCTACAGAGATGTCAATTTACATTTTAAATTTCTAAAGAAAAAATACATTTTTCTCGAGGTACTCCACAACTTTCACAAGGGACCTTTAAATTTTGGATCTTACACAAAGTTGAAAGTACTAAAAGCAGCATGCACTCGTATAGGCCATATGAAAGCCTATACTCTAGTATACTCATATTCTTACCAGTACATCCTTGGTGCTTACCCTTGTGTTGCTCCACAGCGCAGAGAGGACAGACGCTCTGGTTGTCATTGCGGCAGAACATGTTAATGACCTCGTCGTGGAGAGAGCAGGTGTCCTCCTCCTCCTCCAGACTGTCCTTGGGCTCCGTCAGTTTGTGTTTTTTAAACTGTGGGACATTGTAATGAGGCCGGAGATGGTTCTCGCAGTATGTTACTCTACAGCTGAGGCAGGACTTAGCGGCTCTCAGCTTCCTCCCGTGGCACACATCGCAAGATATTTCTCCGGGAGCAGCGTAACTGTCTTCCGCGGGAAGCAATGTCTTCAGCCGCTCCATTAAAGTCTCTAACATGGCGTTTTTAAACAGTAGAGGCCGTGGACTGAAGATAGTTTGGCACTGGGGACAGGTGTGAGGAGGCTGACAGTCCTCTCTATCCCAATGGCTCTGAACGCAATCGCGGCAGAAGCTGTGTCCGCACGGGATCGTTACTGGCTCCCGCAGGAGATCCGAGCAGAGAAGGCAGCTAAACTCCTGTCGCTCTAATTCAAGCCCGTCTTCAGACATGTTTACTCGAGGCAAAACACACTGCAGTCTCTAATCCTCTACTCGTGTGTTTGTACTTTTTTAACTTAGAAAGAAACAATGGCAAAATAATACTAGCGGTAGTGCAATAATACCTGCTTCCGTTGTTGTGCTCGCTTGTCAGTGTCATCACATCCGGCCACATCAACCAATCACAGAGAAGGTACCTTTTAAAGGTTTAGTCCAGAGGTCATTAACAGGCGGACCGCGGTCCGAATCCGGACCCAGATGCCCTCCCATCCGGACCCGAACCGCTGTCCCACTCCGCGGACCCGAACCCGTTCAGCCTGTTCTCTCCCCGGGAGCGCCGCTGCGGCGCGTCAACAGCATCGTATCCTGGTGCTTTAAAACTTTAACATGAACAGTGCCGGAGTTAAATCAGCTGTGTTTTCTGTTACTGTCCAACAAAATGAGAGGAGTAGGTCCAGACTGAGTGCGGAGGGACAGGACTGTTCCGTTTACAACAGACTTAAGTTTCGTTTTTACGGAGCGGCGAGAGAGGACGCGACACAGGCTGTGAGCGGCTCTGCCCTCTCGGTGTCTCTCTGTCGAGGCTCACCCCTCTCCTCTCGGTGTCCCTCTGTCCCACAGCTCACCCCTCTCCTCTCGGTGTCTCTCTGTCGAGGCTCACCCCTCCCCTCTCGGTGTCTGTCCCTCTGTCCCACAGAGGACAGAGCTGCCTCATATTCAACAGAGAATTAAGAGGAAACCTGTGTTTTGAGGCGCAGTACGTTCCACTTTAGTTTTAATGGGTGCATCGTCTCCTGCGTAAAAGCAGACAGAAAATCTTGTCGTGTGACGCTATCAACCAATCAGATCTGAGGATTTGGAAACATATGGAGCGGTGACTGTGAGACAGACAGCGGAGAAATGAGAGAGACAGATGTAGAAAGGAACAGAGGTCAGCTCTAAACTCCTGTGTCTCCTGTGTTCTGAGCCAAGGACCATTATAAAAGCATTTTGTTTGATTTTTTTTTAACTGTATTTGATTAACATAAGAAAACATTTTTTTTATTTTTATTATTTGATATCCCCTAGTTTTAAACTGATGCTTATGTTAGCAAAATGCTATTGCCATAATGTAGACACTGATGTGACTACAATGATTTTATTTATTTATTTTTGAGGTACAAATCAACATTGTGATGCTCCGGACCTTCGCGCGAGAAAATTTTCACCAATTGGACCTCGGAGAATTTTAGTTGGTGACCCCTGGTTTAGTCTTTATTTTATTTATATTATATTTATTTATTTTTTTTAGTTTTTCCGCTTTCGAAACAAATGTTAAATCATAGCAATAATTTCCCTTCTATATATAATTATAATTTTTCAACCGTAAAAATAGGATAGGATAGGCTTCAAATTTGCATAAAATGGGATAGTAATATGTTTTTATTATAATTCAGATTTAAGGGTACTTAAAGGTGATATATTATGCAAAATCGATTTCTACCAGGTTATAATGATGTTCCATTATCAAAAACATACCTGGAGTTGTGTTTTGTTTAATTCAAGCAGCATACCTGGCGCGGAGTTTGTGAGGCCTCAGTACAATCTGATCCACAAAACCCTGCCCACTCCAGGAAGCACAAACCAATATACAGGCCCCCTACATCCAGTCTGCTCTCATTCATTTATCAAAAAAAAAAAGAAGCTATTTTTCCTTTTGTAGTAAAAGAGCATTGTACCAAAACTTTAAGGATATGAAAAGCTTTTTTCTCTGTTTTGTTCAAAAGAATATTACAGAGCTGCACTCTGTAATATTAAGTAAGTAATTATTGGAAATGCTTTCTTTTAGTCACTTGCATAATGTTTTTAAAGGTTGTATAAAAAAAGACTGGTCTAGAGGTGCCCAAAACTGGTTTAAAAATATAAATAAAAGCATAATATATCTCCTTTAAAAGAGATTAAGTTGTTGAAATTATTTTAAAGGACTGGGACCAGGGTGGCCTTTGCATGGACTGAACTTCCACCACTATTTTCTATTAAGAATGAAGAAGGTCCAGGAAGCCACACACAAAGATGAATGGAAAAATATTTTTTTTCTGTTTATTCATACAGTTCATCTTGAGAGAACGAACATGGCAATCGGCAAGGGCAACGTGAATTTGCACAAATCTATAGCACCATCTAGAGGCCAAACATATTAAAAATGAAAAAAACAAAAGGTGACGTACTCAACTTCTAATCGGGAAACATGAGTGGTGCAGACAAGATTTTATTAAGATAAGCGCTGCAGTTTAAGTTTCAGTGCTGCTCTGTAGTGTTTTCCTTAAAAATTGTTGCTTTTCAGTTTTTACTTTAACTTGAGAAACTCAACAGACATTTCACAAAAGGTGAACCCAGCGGCAACGTACAGTGGCTCAGTGAACGTGGTCTGGACTGTACCAAAGTGGTACATGTCTTTATAATCTATGCCATAAAAGGAGATCACCCCTGCTGAGTGGTCAAGAAACACTCCTTTCTTCAAATATGTCACTTTTCTCACCTGCATTTCTTCACTGTTGTGCGATATATGATTGGATAAGCCAGTCCTTAAGGCCCAGGATACATTATTATACCCCAGGGCAGACTCTTTTTACATCCTCCTTTCTCTGAATACTCTTGTATGTAAATCCCAAAAAGCTCAACTTGTTCTCCCACTCCACCTCAAAGTAGCACTGGCCCGTTAGCGCCTGGCTGCTCAAGACCTGCCAACGATGGGTGAAGCGCTCTGGATGGTCGGGATAGTCCTGCTCCTCCTTCACTGTGGTTATTTTTCGGTTTTCCTCAGATAGCACCAGTCTTTTGTGCACAGTATTGGGATCCATGGTAATGTTAATGGCGTATTTCAGAAACTCCTCTCTGCTTGTGGGCTGCCGCATCAGCAGGTTGTTTTGAGTCAAAGCCAGTCCCATGTTGGGGCATGTCTGGAATTTATCAGGGAGGTCGGACAAAGCTTCAGTGATGTCTTTGAAACAGTGAAGCAGTGGTGTGGTGGCAGATTGTGGCTCCTCTTTCAGTTTGGATAGATGTTTATATTTCAATAAGAACTGCCCTGGGCCCTGTGTCTGTGAGAGAGAGTCCAGCTCGGCCTGTAGCCTCTTCATCTGTGAGATCTCCTGCTCCAAATTCTCCTAAAAGAGAACGATAAAATAGAATTATTGACAAAATAGGAAATATCTGTACACAACTTATAGTGTGTGGTAAAGATTTCATTTCATTTTGTCAGTTTATTTGAGCAGATGATATGTACAACTCAGCTGTAAACGGTTGACAACTGTACAACATACTGTATCTCAATGATAACAATTCAAGTATTACATTTTTGGGTATTTTCAACAACCTTTTCATGCACACATGATACATTGTTGTACATGGTACAACTGCATGTGCGCATGCTTACAACTTAAAGCAGAAAATTTAACGTAATCTTACAATCATCAAGTAAACGTCTACATGTGTCGATGCAGTCATCTATACCACCAACATTTAAAAAAAAGTGTGTGTCAGATATATAGTACTTGCATACAGGCGTACGTACATGCATAAATAGGTCCCATGCATGTATGCATACCATAAACAACACAATTAAACTATGACACTTGTGTCAGGAAATACTTTTTTGTAATGCACATACACATGCATACAAACTTATGCAACACACTGGAAATATTTAGCTGCACTTTTAGTCTATTATAAATGTTTCATAAAGGCATTTTCCTGTGTATAATAATGCTCCATTATGTTTTCTCACCTAAGGATGAAATTCAAGGCCATTAGTTTTCCTATGACAATAAAGACATTCTCTTCTTTTTCTGTTGATTGCCTTCAGTATGAGCAAATGCTTAAGTCCAAATTTATTCATACCCTGGCTCTGCACAACTAAAACAGCCAACATGTTAAAGAAATGTTTGGCAGGGAACAGGATCAACATATTTAAGTATCCCAGACCACTGTCCACACCTGAACCATCTGATTGTGATTTTGTGGAGCAAACAGAAGACCAGAGTGATGACAAGAAATTCTTCCAACATCAAAGGCCTGGAGACCTATGTAAAATCTATGAGCTCCAGAATGTAATAATTAACAGTTTAGAACACACTCTTTACAATAAGTTAAAGGGCCCATAAGATGTTTTTTGAGCAGCTCTGTGCTCTTTGCGAACACTGTAGATTCTATCAGCTCTGAGCAAGTGAAGGACTGTGGGGCTGAGGCCTTTCTGTAACAAGACCTCTACAGACTCTACTGCCTCTTGATCCTCTTCTTTTTAGTTCACACGTGAATAAAGTTTGGAGGATCGGAGTTCAGAGATGAGTTTTCCATAAAACAATGAACGGGGACAGCAACAAAAGCCAATTGTACAAAGACTTGTGGGAAAAGTCTGTTTAAATGTGGTTGTTTTATCAGACATCAACGGGACTTTACCGTTATTAAAATGGCTACAGGACAAAAATATTAAATTAAATTAATAAATTAAATATTTAACATCCATATTGACTGTCCCAAATCTAAATTCACAGCAGACTTTTTGGACATTTTAAACTGCCTTAATCTCACCCAACATGTCAGCTCTCCCACACACACACATGGACACATTCTCGACCTCGTCTGTTCCTCAGCCTCACTCTCAGTCCACAATCTACTACTGACCAACCTCACTATCTCTGACCACCTGGCCGTCACTATGGACATTCTCACTCCCACTCCCATTCCTAAACAAACCCGTACAATAACATTCCGCAATCTCAAATCACTCTGTCCTATCTCCTTCTCTTCCTCCTTATCCAATTCAATAACCAACTCTTCCCCACCTACAAATCCAACCACTTCAGAACTCGTCAACCATTACAACCAGTCCCTCTTGTCCTGCCTTAACCTGCTTGCCCCCCTAAACACTAAAACAGTCACTTTCTCCACCTCTGCCCCTTGGTTCACCCCGGAACTCCACCATCTCAAAAAGAAACGCAGACAACTAGAACGTCTTCAAAACAAAACCGGACTCACTGTACACACCGAAGCATACACAGACTTCATCTCCACCTACAACACAGCCCTCAAAACCGCCTGATCCAACTATTACTCTCAAATCATACACTCCAACTCCTCAAACCCCCGCACTCTGTTTTCCACATTTGCTCAGCTCACCAAACCCATTGACAGTAACACCTCCACATTCACAACCGAAAAAAGCAACAACTATTTGTCATTTTTCCACTCCAAAATCCGAAAAATCCACACCTCACTTAACTCATCTCTCTCCAATCACTCCCACCCAGAACTCGACCTCAACCCAACTCCAAATTGCAGTTTGTCCTCTTTCCAGGTCCTATCCCTTTCTGACACCACCAAACTCCTTTCCACCATGAAACCTACAACCTGTCGTCTTGACCCCATCCCTTCTCCCCTTTTGAAGGCCTGCTTCCCCTCTCTTACTCCACTCATCAATAGCATCATAAACACCTCCCTCAGCTCCGGTACTGTCCCTCCCACACTCAAACTTGCCACAATCACACCTCTTCTGAAAAAACCTGGCCTGGATCCTGACAACCTGGACAACTTCCGACCCATTTCCAATCTCCCTTTCCTCTCCAAAATACTAGAACGCGCCATCTTCACCCAACTCCAGCAATATCTCATCAACTTCAAGCTCTTCGAATCATTCCAATCTGGTTTTCGCCCTCACCACAGCACTGAAACAGCCCTTCTGAAAGTCACCAACGACCTCCTTCTTGCCGCAGATTCTGGTTCGCTCTCTATACTCCTCCTCCTTGACCTCAGCGCAGCATTCGACACCATTGATCACACCATCCTCCTCCACCGCCTACAGTCAATTGGCATCTCTGGCACAGCACTCTCCTGGTTCTCCTCTTACCTCTCTGACCGTCATCACTACGTTTCCATAAACAACTTCAAATCTCACACCTCCCCTGTCACCACCGGAGTTTCCCAAGGTTCGGTACTTGGCCCCCTCCTCTTCATCATTTACATGCTTCCCCTTGGCCACATCATTTGCCACCATGGTCTCCGCTTTCACTGCTATGCCGATGACACACAGGTCTACATCTCTACCAAATCCATCACCCCAGTCACTGTCTCCACCATTACAAACTGCCTCACTGATATAAAAACCTGGATGGACCACAACTTTCTTAAACTAAACAGCAAAAAAACAGAACTTCTTATCAGCGGACCCAAATCTCTCCTTCCTTCTGCTCAGGACTTCTCCCTCATCATCAATGGCCACGCTGTCACCCCATCTCCTTCCGTTCGCAATCTCGGCATCATCTTGGACCCTACCCTCTCATTCAAGTCCCACATAAACCACATCACCAAAACATCTTTTTTTCATCTCCGCAACATTGCACGTCTCCGCCCCTCCCTCTCCCAACCTACTGCAGAAGTCCTAATCCACGCTTTCATCACCTCCAGACTTGACTACTGCAATAGTCTCTTATATGGTCTCCCCTCCACCCACCTTCAGAAACTGCAATACATCCAAAACTCTGCTGCCCGCCTACTCACCCACACCCGCTCCAGAGACCACATCACCCCCGTCCTTAAACAGCTCCATTGGCTCCCCATACAATACCGTATCCAATACAAGGTTCTCCTCATCACCTACAAGTCCCTCCATAACCTAGCTCCTCCTTACCTTAATGATCTCCTCCGCCAGCACTGTCCCACCCGCCGCCTCAGATCAGCAGACACTAATCTCCTCACTCCCATCATCAGGACAAGGCACCAGACCATGGGTGACAGAGCCTTCGCTGCAGCTGCCCCCGTCCTCTGGAACTCACTCCCACAACCCATCAGGAATTCGGACTCTCTACCAAACTTCAAATCAAAGCTAAAAACTCACCTGTTCAATCTTGCCTTTTCTTAAAAGTTTTTTTTTTTTTTTTTTGTGTGTATGTAAAGCGTCTGAGTGTCCAAAAAAGCGCTATATAAATTTGATGAATTATTATTATTATTATTAAAAATATAAAAATATATAATCACACAGAGCACTAAACAACACATACATCAGCAGTGACAACAGGTGACAAAGAGAAGCACTGAATGCTGTTAATCAATTTGAGAGAGGTTTAACACTTTGCTCTATACTAGCTGGTGCCATTTGTTTTGTTTTTTTGAGAGATGATCTTCCACAGCAGATAAATGGCTGTGATAGGCCAGTATCAAGAGATTCGATTAGAAATGGCTCCCTATGGCTGGGTTGGCCAGGCTAATTCTAAAGTGTAACTGATAACTTGCCTGAAGTTGTTGAACCTGTCTCTCAGTGGTTTGCTGCTGGGCTCTGATCTCTTGCTCCACATCAGACCTGCGTTTCTCCATCAGACAGATCAGTTCTTTATAACGTTCCTCACTGTTGTCCACCTCTGTGTCTGCAGCGGCGTTTAACAGCATTACCACACGCCCCGTCGCCGCCACTGACCCCAGCTCCTCTTCGTGGTATTTCAGCCTCTTCTCTAACTGGTCCATTTGGAAAAGCATGATGAGCTTCCTCTCCTCCATCTCTGCTGCAGCCGGGATCACCTTATGGCCTGAGTACAGAAGTGGGCACAGTCATAAGAAAGGACCGTTAATTTAAAGGATGATTACCCAATTCAACATAAGTTAGTCAACAAAGTTATTTAAAGGCATTTAGTAGACCAGGGTAATCCTTTTTAGTCATTAGCTTAAGTTCTTACTTGTCACTTAATACCTCATTGTATAAGGTATAATGCTGTATGCAGATTAATAGGTTTATATAGTTTTTTTTCTTAATTTTTAGTACATTTTAATCCATGTAATCTTTTTCCCTACTTATAAAAATGATTTGCCATCACTGAGTAGTTTTAGTTAATTTATCTGTTCTCCATTGAACAGGTAAACAGGTAACTTATGTCAAAGAGCCGGACCAGAGTTAGAGACAACAGACACTAGATTTCAGTACATCTCTGAACATCAATGGCTAAAAAGTAATTTTTACTTATGAGTAGTTTTTTTATGAGAGAAATTTTTACTTTTACTTTATTTTTTCTTAATAGTAGTACTTTTACTTGTAATTGAGTATTTTTTTTGCCCATGTAACAGAACTTATACTTAGGTACAAATTTTCAGTACTCTTTCCACCTTTGGGTGCATGCAAGAAATGAAGTAAAATGAAGTAAATTTTGTTTTGGCTGATATAAGATTGTATAAGATTCTTGGTATAAGACTCTTGTATTGAGTCTTGTTTTGTAATGATAGACTGTGTCAACCAGACATCTGTGCACCAGATTCCCATTATAACTGAGAATTTCTCCATTGTCCTTTCCTACCTTATGCTATAGCAGTTCTTTAGAAAAAGGACAAAATGGGCCCCATTATAAAAAAAAAAAACAATTCTGAAATATTTAACTACTTGAAAGTAGTTGCTTTTTGCTAAGCTTTTAAGACATTTTTTTGTAATTTTTCCCAGATTAATTAGATGCTGACAGATGACAGTTGACAGAGGAAGGGATTTTGTTCCAAAAACACATGGAGGACCTGTAGCAGCAACTTTGTTTTAAACTATATACTTGGAAACAACAGAAGTTATTTTAGGGGACTAGAATGAGCTAGATATTCAAATTTCTCAGAAATTTGCTGCCAGAGTTGAGAAATATGGTTGTGACATAAGAAAAATTAACAATAACATTAAAAATACTGAAAAACTGTATAATGTGCTTGACTTTGTACTACTACTACAGAATTTTATAGACTTTTAAAAGATGTTGAAAATGACACAGAGTTGACATAACGCATGTACACAATTATAAAAAAGAAAAAAGGTAGATCCATAAAAAATATTTTGCTTAATAATAAGACACTGTGAATTACTAGCTTAGATGTAATAAGGTCTTTCAGCATCAATACGTTCTAATTAGGTAATTGTTCTTAACCTGACTTGTTTGAGGACATGCTCATTTTGGTGTAAAATAGAGCCAGAAATGATCACAAATTATAATCATACAATTTAAGTAAATTGAATGGTTTAGATTAGTATTACCCTGAACAAAAAAACAAAAAAAAACCCAAAACAAAAACAAAAACAAAAAACAAAAACAAAACAAAACCAAACAAAACATTTAAAATCATTTTACTGTAAGATTGTTACAGCTGTACAACATATTATGTACAACATATTATGTCCCCTTTCCGTAGAATTAGAGCCTAATAAATGTTAAATAGAATTGCACTCCACTCCACTGTCCTGGTTTAATTGCCCAATGCTTGCTCAGTGATGAGAACATAATAAACAGTTATCTACTCGTTTGTAGTGTTTACCTTTGTGTTTTGTGTCAGCGCAGTGAGGGCAGACCAGCTGAAAATCGGTCGTACAGTACACGGTAATGGGCTTGTGATGGATGGAGCAAAAGGTGTCAGCAAGATCGTCACGGGGAGCCACTAGTTTGTGTTTCTTTAACTGAGAAGACGCTTTATGAACCAATAGGTGGCTATCACAGTACGACAACCTACAACCCAGGCAGGACTTCACCGCTTTTTGCTTCTTTCTATAGCAGAGATCACAGGGTATATCCCCGAGTCCAGCGAAACACTTTCCTTCCGAATTTTTCTTCAACTGATCCATTAACTTGGCCATTTGGAGGTTTCGAACCAGGACGGGCCTGGGACTGAAGCTCTGGCCGCACTGGGGGCAGGTGTACCGTGGCTGACCGTCCTCTCCATCCCAGTGGCTCTGGACACACTCGGAGCAGAACGTGTGTCCGCACGGGATAGTGACGGGGTCCTTGAAGACCCCCCAACAGATCCGACAGGAGAACTTCCCTGGCTCAAAATCACGGTCACTGTCCTCGTATTCAGACATTTTTACCCAGGACAAAAGCGCACGCCACTACCTCACCTTCTCGCCTGCACTTCTTTACTAGCGAAATATTGAAATAAGACAAAATACAGCTCAAGAAAACATACTAACGGTACTGAAGGCTAAGTTGGGGCTAACTTACAGCCTCTCGTGTTATTTCCGGTTTCAGGAGCCAATCAGGAAGAAGATAGGACCGGAAGTGTTTGCCTTGAAACTCTCACTGGACTGGACTGAGTTCTATGTTGCTTGCCTAACAACAATTTTTAGTGTAGCAGTATTTAGGTGTATGAAATTAAATAAAATATGAAAAAATGTCTGTGCAAAAGTTACGGCACCGTTCTAAGTTTGCTGATTTGAATGCATGTAACTTCTCAAAATGGATTACTTGCAACACAAAACTTGTTAGATTGTAATAATTAAATTTCTTCTTTATAAAATACCAAAGTAAGATACAAGAAACACATTTTCAAAACTTCTCACTTTTTCACAACAGAAAGTTTTTTTTAAACAAATACATAAACGTAACGTAAAGGCATGGGTAGAGTCACAAAAAATTATACTCAAGTAGGAGTATTGTTACTTCAAAATAAATTCACTCAAGTAGAAGTTAAAAGTATGCTGTGATAAAACTACTCTAAGAAGTGCAAGTGATTTAAAAAGTCACTCAAGTGATGTAACTCACTACTATGGGGTCAGCCCTATGTTCCCTGGTACCTATTTTCTCTGGTACCTACACTATATTTCCAAAAGTATTAGCTCACCTGCCTTTACACGCATTTGAACATCCCATTCTTAATCCATAGGGTTTAATATGACATGGGCCCACCCTTTTGCAGCTATCTACGTCCAATGTCAGATACTGATGTTGGACGAGAAGGCCTGGCTCGCAGTCTTTGCTCTAATTCATCCCAAAGGTGTTCTATCAGGTTAAGGTCAGGACTCTGTGCAGGTCAGTCAAGTTCTTCCACACCAAACTCGCTCATCCATATCTTTATGGACTGTGCTTTGTTCACTGGTGCAGTCATGTTGGAACAGGAAGTGGCGATCCCCAAACTGTTCCCACAAAGTTGGGAGCAGTTCCTTTCACTGGAACTAAGGGGCCAAGTCCAGCTCCTAAAAACAACCCCACACCATAAGCCCGCCCCACCAAACTTCACACTTGGCACAGTGCAGTCAGACAAATATTGTTCTCCAACTGCCACAACTGCCAAACCCAGACTCATCCATCAGATTGCCAGATGGAGACGTGTGATTGGTCACTCCAGAGAACACGTCTTGGTGATGTGTGACTTGGATGCAGCTGCTTCGGCCATAAAAGCTCTCTCTGCACTGTTCTTGAGCTAATCTGAAGGCCACATGAAGTTTGGAGGTCTGCAGCGATTGACTCTACAGAAAGTTGGCGACCTCTGCGCCTCAGCATCTGCTGACCCAGGCTCTGTCATTTTACATGGCCTACCACTTTGTGGCTGAGTTGCTGTCGTTCCCAATTGCTTCCACTTTGTTATATAACCACTGACAGTTGACTGTGGAATATTTAGTAGCGAGGAAATTTCATGACTGGATTTGTTGCACAGGTGGCATCCTATCACAGTACCATCACTGAGCTCCTGAGAGCGACCCATTCTTTCACAAAAGTTTGCAGAAGAAGTCTGCATCTCCAGGTGCTTGATTTTATCCACCTGAGGCCACGGAAGTGATCGGAACACCTGAATTCAGTTATTTGGGTGGGTGAGTGAATACTTTTGGAAATATAGTGTATGCTCCCCAAAGAACATTAAGGTTATGGTTAAGGTTAGAATGGGCAAGTACCTATGTTATGGGTAAGGTTCTATGGACCGGGGAACATACTGGGGAACACAGTTACTTTAACAAATGTGCAGGTAACCCCAGTACACAGCTACCGGGGAACATGGGTACGTACCCAATACTACCTACCTTTGGTTAAATATATGTTCATTGTCAGTAAAAAAGTGTTTAAACTGCTAATAAACCAGAGCTAACAACAGACAATTGATATCGAGACTGAGAGTTTTTTTTTTTGTTTTTTTTTTTATTACAGCAGCTACAATCCTTTATGTGACTCTGTTCAACAATAAAACATTTTATTTTAAAATGGATAACTTCTAGGCTACAATGGACATAGTATTAAGCAAATTCTGATGAGTAAAATTAAAATAATATTTAGACTTGCACATTTGATCTAAGTATTGTACTTAAAAGGATAGCCTCAAATAATATTGTGCTACTTAAGTGGAAGCAAAAAGTAGTCATCCAAATAATTACTCAGTAAAAATAAAATAAAAACAATTGATGAAAAAAAGTACTGAGTAACTGTTATATTTGTTTGATTTATGCTTTAGAATTAATCTAATCAGGAAAAATAAATAAAATACTGTGAAATTTCTGGTATTCACACAAACAATCAAAAGCTCAATCCATCCATCCATCCATCCATCCATCAAAAACTAATAAAAGTAATACAAATTTAAATAATTTAAAAAATTGTGAAAATAAATTACATCTATATAAAACAACAAAGTAAGAGACAAGAAACACAAATTTCCAAATTTAAATTAATTTCAAGGAAAATGTATTGTTACTTCAAAATAATATTACTCAATTATAAGTAAAAAGTACTACTCTTAAGTACAGTTTATTGAAAAAGTTACTCAGGTAAAAGTAAGTGATTAGTGCTCACCTCTGCTTGTGTATCAGATGGTCAGATGAGTGTTGGGGGGAGGCCCCAGTGAAGCCCAGAGCTGAAGGGAGTGGAGTTGTTGCATCATCTCCACATCAGATAAACTCTGCTCCTTCTTCCTCTCCTTCAAACACTTCTGCTGTTCAGACGTTCGTCCTCAGTGCAGGTCAACAGGTGAGGGCTTTTAATATTTGTTTTTCAGTGTATCTGTTTTTATTATTATGACATTGTATTAGTGTAATGGATATATGACAAGCTTTATATCAGTGCTTTTTAAACTGGTGGTATTCGAGAATGTTTTGCATTAATAGGAATTATTTTTGAAGCGTTCATCACAGCTTAGTCCTGGTTTAGACCTGGTTGACTTCTTATTTAGACTAAGCTTTAGACTCTGTTAAAACCTGGCCAAGTTCTAATTAGACCAAGATTAGTTCTGGTTTAGTGCTAGTGCTAGATTAATTCCAGTTATATCTGGTTTAGCCCTGGTTGCATCCCAGATTAAGTCCTGGTTTAGACCTAGTTTTAACTTGATTTAGTCCTGTTTTAGACCTGGTTAAGACTGACTTAGTCCTTGTTTAGACCTTGTTAAGACCTGGTTGGTTGTGGTTTAGTCCTTGTTAAAAATGTGTTTATAGTCCTGATTATATCCTGGTTTAGACATTGTATAGACTTGGTTATGTCCTGGTGTAGGTCCAGTTCAGCCCTGGTTTTGTTCTGGTTTAGTTCTGTTTGTGTGCTGGTTTAGTTTTTTTTTAATTTTTATATTGTGTCTATAATAGTTCCTAAACGTGTCCATCCCTAAAAGTCTTAGTCATGGTCTCTAAAGTCTTCTCAGTTCACTCTGGTCTCAAACAGGTCTTGGTCTTCGAATGCTCTTGTTCGTCTAGAAAAATGTACCTCAGACGTTGCCATTCACACTGTGGAGCAGATAAAACTTTGAGATTTTCAGCCCTAAATTTGAAATACTGACAATATTGGCATTCATTTTGTGATGTTTTAGACAAAAATGTGCAAAAATATTTTAAATCCAAATCCTGTTTATTTATGGATGAGCCATTCAATAGATGCATGGTCTAATGGTGCTTTAAGTTGCGTGCTGTTGTTGTACAAATCAATGGACATGGACAATGAAGTTGATTCTGATTAGATATGACAAGTTTAATTAAAGTGTTTTGTGATGATGTAAATATTAAGTGTTGGAGTTAAGGCCACAGTATGACAAACCCATGAACAAGAGTACTGACTTCATACTGTAGGATCTTTAGGGACAAAGAGAGAACTCAAGGACCAGGTTCAGTCTTAGAACTAGTCCTAACTCTTTAGGCATTTACTAGAAGGAAACTCAATTTAGTTTGTAGTTGTTTTTTTAGGGTTTTAGATCAGTTTGTCTGCTCTGATATTTTGTCATTTGTTTTTCCTGGATAGACAAATACTTTTAAAACACATTCCTTAGTAAATTACCTGAGTAAAAGAATCTACTTTCTGCCTCTGACTAGGAATGCCACTAAATTTATTTTTATGAATCTGATTTCAAAGTGTCAATATTATGATACGTCCTCCTTTCTTCACTCTCCACTGAATGCAAATAGCTTCATTCTTGCTCTGTTATCTTCCCCATACTAATGTATAGATAATGTACATTTTTGACCCTCTTGTATGTTTTAAAAACCACAAGTTTGGTTGATAACATCTCACAACAGAAAGCCACAAATCCCAAGAAACGCCTTATCACTAAACCAACAGACACCATGACCGAAATGACGTATAGGCTCTTAACTACAATCCTTAATCTCTCGTTTTAATTCCATTTTATAGGCAGCCATTTTGAATAGACATTTTGGGCACAAATGGTGATGGTGTTAGCGTAAGTATTAGTTGAATTAGTTGTAGTCTTGTAAAGGTAATTTTGTATAATTGACGTGATCATCCTCAGAGATGGAATTACGTCATTTCTGAGCATTAGGGGCCTGCAAAGGAAGATATGGTTTAGCTTTAGGCCGCGCCCAAAAGGAGGAACCTACTGCTTTTGAGAGACAAGACCTTGCTTCTCCTGCTATTATCTGCTTTGAAGTGTTTTATGGTAAAATGTACAGTAAATCAAGGGCTAAAGAAATGTTTAGCCTTCAAAAAAAAGCTGATACTACATTTAGCCTTCCCATATCTTACTATTGGGTTTTGACCAAACTCTTAATTAATTTTCTTATATCTGCTTCTAAAGATATTGTATTGTAAATCATTGGACAATAGCTTTTGTAATAAGCTTTTAATTCCAATGGAAGTTTTGTTAATAATACAGCCTCTCTGACCACCACCAGTCACACAATCACACTAACACATTCATACAGACAAGGTGGGTGAAGTACTGCAGTATGCAATGCTGCTAACAAGGATCAAACTGCCAACCTTGCGGTTAGTGGGCGAACGGCTCTACCTACTGAGCAACTGCCGCGGCCTGTTGCCCAGTGGTTCTTATCTGGTCTGACTGTGAGACAAATAATTTTACTACTACTTCAAAATTCCTTTCTGCAGTGTGTGAGCTCCTATGGTAGCCCTGCAAGAACATGGTGTTGTCTGTGAACAAGGAAAAAAAAAAAAAAAAGCTTGAACCATCATGAAAATTTGTCTTAAAAATACAAGTTCTTCTTTACAACCCATGCTCAGTTTGTCTTCTTTTGGCACTTGTAGACTTAGAAAGTTATGTAACAAAAATGGCTGCTTCCACTAGATCTAATAGAGTATACAGTATATATGTATATTTTGATGGTGTTATACAGTATAGGAAAAAAACAACAACAAAAAAAAAAACAAAAAAAAAAAAACATCATCATACTGTAAGTAAAGGAGCACTGATATTCTAAACCTAGACTTATTTAGGAAAAAGCCAGCATTAAACCATGTCTAAAGCAATCTCAAACTAGGTCTAAACCAGAACTAAACTAGAGCCGAACTAAGACAAAACCAGTCTGAAACCAGGACTTTATTAAGGAAAAAGACAGGGGTAAGCCAGGTCTAAACCAGGTTTAAACCAGGGGTAAACAAGGGCTAAACCAGGACTAAACCTGGACCAGGACTAAACCTTCTATACTAATTTCCAAGCTTTTACTAGGTGTACATCTTTTTCAGATTTGGAACAGTTCCAAAATGGCCGCCTTCCTCCACCACTGCCCTTTCCTGAAGACAGCGCCTCAGACTACTCTGAGAAGGACCGGGGCCGCACTGATGTCTATGGCTGACCAGTGTCCAATCATCACACGCCAGATCAGTGTCGGTGCACTGGCCTCTCTGGAGAATGGGTCTAATGTGTCCACAACAGCCAAGAAAAAGGGCCTCAGTCTGGACCAGAAAAGGACCGTGGCCCAGACCGCAACTCAGGTGGCTGTCTCTGTGTCTAAGGGCTGTCCTTTTGTGAGCTCCCAGATTGGTTTGGTCCGAGCCAGTCCTGAGGTGCAAGAGGACGTACAGGAAGGTAAGATGTGGAGAGATACGTGCAGTATATTGCATTTACATTACAGTAAACTTTTTGTAAACTGTGTCAACGACTGACATTTTACAAGGTCTTTTATTATATCAATTTTAAAATCTGTCTCTCCACAGGCACAATCAAGTCCCTCTTTAAGACTTTAAAGGAGTCAGTTTTACCAACACCCGCTCAGACCAATGTTGCCACAAGTCTGCTCAAAGACAATATGGGTAAGATATAATCACATGGTTAATTAGGGTTAGGGTTAGGGTTAACTTTTAAGACCAAGGTCTTAAAAGTATACAAAATGTATTAAATTTGAGGTTGCCAAAATCATGTTGTTCATGTTCACCTAAGTCTTAAATTGTCAAATTGGGACATCTAAGTCAAGTTTTTTAGTGCTGTACTTGTGAAAATATACTTTAGACCAATACTTTGTAAGTAATGACAGAGAAGCCTGTCTTTTATGTGAGGTGGACATGAATTTGGCAACAAATTCTATTGATATTGGTTTTACAAATATCTTTGCTGTTTATATGACTACATAATGTTGCAGGCATAGACATATTTGCTGCAAAAAACATCCCCACAACACAGTAAATGCTCTTACGACTGAAATGTATGATTTTGTTTTAAGATTTTTAATGCAGAAGTGGAGTTATTTTACCTGTATTAGACTTTTAAAATAAAATCAGTGAGTTTCAGAGAGCAGTACTGATATTTTATTGGTGTAAAATGTATATAGATTATTGTTCTTTTGCCAGCAATCTTGGCATTACAGTTTATTCTAAGTCTTTAAATGGGCTTCCATTTCACACACACACACACACACACACACACACAAAATAAATAAATAAAAAAATAAAAAATGGAGCTACCCTAATTATGGTAGATATACAAGATCTTTACTGCTCTTGGTTGCCCAGAAATTGTACTGAGTAAGCTCTTCAAAATATGAGCACAGATCTGAAGATGTTTAAATAAACCAGCCACAAGGGGTCACAAGCCAGTGTACTCTTTGTGCCAGTTCCAAGCCTGGATAAATGAAGACAGCTGATGACCCCAGAAAAGAAAAGTGTATTGGAATAAAGATTTGAAGATAAATATTTGGGAATTACATAGGACTTCAAAGAGTTTTTTTTTTTCCATTATTCCAACTTATCTTGACTGGTCATCCTAAATCTTTATCTACACATACAATTAGTCCTAGTCTGAATACAGTTTCATAGTCATATTATTCACTTTCTCTGCAGTTGGCCCCTCCTACGACTACGACACTTTCTTTATGCAGAAGATCTCGGAGAAGAAGCAGGACCACACATACCGAGTGTTTAAGACCGTGAACCGTAACGCTCAGACTTTCCCATTTGCTGAGGACTTCTCCATCGCCGGTCGAGAAGGAACTCAGGTCTCGGTCTGGTGCAGTAATGATTACCTGGGAATGAGCCGCCATCCTCGTGTCATCAAGGGCATCAGGTAGAAAACAAGCTTTATTTATTAAATGTTTTTATTCGAGATGGACAGGAAAAGTATGCTTACTTGAGTAAAAGTATAGTGCAGTTAAATTTCCACCTCTGGTATAGCTTTAATATACAATTTGTGCTCCAGTTGTGTGATATTTTGTTCTGTTTTCTCCACAGTTCTGCCCTAGACAGACACGGGGCGGGGGCAGGAGGGACGAGGAACATCTCTGGGACCAGTAACTACCACGTGGCTCTGGAGAAAGAACTGGCACAACTTCACCAAAAGAGTGGCGCTCTTGTGTTCAGCTCCTGCTTTGTGGCCAATGACTCCACTCTGTTCACACTGGCCAAGATGCTGCCAGGTAAATAACTATGGACGGTGAAGCCAAAACTATGTGTAAGTCTGAACTAAGTAGAAACTAAACCAGCAAAAAGCACAACTAAACCATGAGTAATTGGGCTGTTTCCTTCAGAAGTAGCCACAGAAAATCATCTGCTTCCATCTAAGGATCCTCTTTCACTACAAACATGTTTTAGCCATTTTTCTGTTACTAAAATCTCCAACATCAGAAAAGAAAGAAGTACTAAACCTATACCCAGGACTAAAAATCAACCAAATTAAATCAACTACAGGCCTTGACTTTCTTTACTTACAGGGGAACATGAGGGTTAAAAAGTCCCCTGCACCTCCTCCTGGTGTATGTTGGCAAAAAAACAGCCTTGCAAGAATGGGTGCACTGACCCAGTGTCCCTGAAGTCCCACTTAGCCATAACAACAAGCAAGCAATGGCATTATTTCTTAGATTTTTAATAAGGCAGAGCAGCCAAAATGCAAAGAAAATCTATTTATATATTCTTATACATTTGGCTGTCTTCATGTTTTGTTCACTGTCCGTTCATTCTCCACCCCCAGGTTGTGAGATCTACTCTGATGCTGGGAACCACGCCTCGATGATCCAGGGCATCAGGAACAGTGGAGCCAAGAGGTTCATCTTCAGGCACAATGACAGTAAACACCTGGAGGAGCTGCTGCAGAAGTCCGACCCGAAGACGCCCAAGATAGTGGCCTTTGAGACTGTGCACTCCATGGATGGTGAGTGTAAAAGTGTACCATGGCTAGAAAATACAGACATGGCCTTTTCTGTGTGGAGTTTTACCAGCGTCTTAACAACAATATTTCTGCGTTTGTCACTTATTTCCTCTTCTCACTGTGTTTTTCAGGTGCAATCTGTCCCCTGGAGGAGCTCTGTGACGTGGCCCACAGATATGGAGCTCTGACATTTGTGGATGAGGTCCACGCTGTCGGCCTGTACGGAGCACACTGGAGCAGGGGTCGGAGAGAGGGACAACATCATGCACAAGCTTGACATTGTATCTGGCACTTTAGGTGAGAGACTGTGAGGGGAAACTAAAGCAGACCTCCATAAAAGCTCACCTCCAGGGATCTTCTAGTTCAAACATTCACCCATTCACACTCACAAGCTCTCACACATTCATACATTAGCGTTGCCAAACACTTCACTTCCCTAAACCTTTTGTATGATGCCGTTTTACTGCAAAATGAAAATAAGCGGTTAGGAGCAATGATTACTTTCCCATTATTTTTTAAATGTCCTGCTAACAGACTAACATACAAACATCGGTCAAAACATTAAATTCTCGCAACAGTGATTAAAAAAAAAAAAAAAAAACACTGGTTGGACAATAAACAATAACAAATGAATAAATGCAGACTCACATCAATGCATAAGAATTTTAGGGAAAACTTAAATTGTTTCAGTAGTTCAATTCCAAATGTGAATTGTGATTGAGTGCATGCAGAGTGAAACATTTCAAGCATTTATTTATTTTAATTGTGATGACTTTAAGTATGTAATATTATGTTTTTTTTTAATGTTATGAAATGGTTTCCACTGTAACCCATAATAATCCCAGTTAAAATAATATCTCACTTTGTGTACTAAATGTATGAGTTTCAGTTTGAAATGGACTACTGAAACAAATTGACTACCAGCTGATTAACATGCGCCCATAAGGAAACTAATGGCTTGCTCTTCTTATTCTATGGAGCGTTAGCTTGGTCTATTAGTACTAACTATTAAGCCAAATATCATAGATCTGTCCAAAAGCCTATTGGCATCACTTTCACCTTAACTGTAACTAACACCGTGCCAAAGCAGCTCTGGTCATTCAAGGACAGGGGAGGCAGCTCTGTTATCATGTGAATGGCTGCACTGATAAAGGCTTAATCACATAACACACGCAACTCAGTGACAGCAATAAGGTTTTTTACTAGAAATCCCAGTCAAATACATGAGAATCTGAGTGACGAAGCACATTTCACACATCGTACATAACTATGGAGGTGTAATCACTTGTGGTGTGACATTGAAGACATTGACATTTGATCTATGACGTAAAATACACAAAATATTACATACTCATTTCATGTTCCATGCCCATGGTGCAGAGTAGGAAAAGGCTGTTTTCCCCAACTCTGTGAGTGATCAGGGTACACTGTAAAGCAACCAATTGGAGGAGCGGAGCTGGTAACTCCTGGAGCCAACACAGAGTAGGTTACAGCGATATCCTGGAAGTTTTCCCAATATTGCTTTATAGATGAAAATATACCAGTGTTGTTTTCTGCGAGTGGTCAGTGATGTCCAACCTACCAAATCATAAAGAGTGCAGTGGTGAGTGAGGGACTTTGCATTTGTTATAAATTGTAAAGATGCATGATACACTGAATCAAGTTTGCATATACAAGGTGTCACCATAATCAATCACAGACAGAAAAGTAGCATTTACAAGTTTTTTCTTAGCACTGAAAGTAAAACAAGATCTGTGTCTGAAATAGAAGCCAACCTTCACTTTGAGTTTTTTTTTTTATTAAAGTGGTGATATGTAGACTAAATGTAAGCTTATCATCAATCCATATACCCAAGTATTTGTACAATGGAACCCTCTCAATGAATTTCCGATCTGAGGTAGAGATGCTATAATCACCTTCAAATGGGGAGCAGGCTTTTGAGAAGACCATAAATTTTGTTTTACGAACATTTAAAATCAATTTCAAGTTCAGAAGTGCAATAATGACTGAATTGCAGCCTGAAGATCTTGTACCGCCCCTGCAATGGATAGAGCATGGGTGTAAATGACTGTATCATCAGCATACAGATGTATTTTTGAATGAATATCTTTACCCAAGTCATTTATGAAAATAGTGAACAAAATAGGCCCCAGAATAGATCCCTGTGGAACACCTTTTACTATGTTAAGAAATTCTGATTTATGGCCTTCTAGAAAAACACATTGAGAAAGATCTGTAAGATAATTTTGAAACCATTTTAAGGTATTAGGACTGAAACCAATTGATCTTAATTTGTCAAGAAGCAATCCATGGTCAACTGAGTCAAACGCCTTAGAGAGATCCATTGAGGACTAAACAAGGTCTAAACCAGAATTAAACTGTACCTACAACTAACAACTTCATCTTTTCTCTCAGGTAAAGCCTTTGGTTGTGTGGGAGGCTACATTGCCAGCAGTGCCGCCCTGGTGGACACAGTTCGCTCCTTTGCAGCCGGGTTTATCTTCACCACATCTCTCCCTCCCATGGTTCTGGCCGGAGCTCTGGAGTCGGTTCCGAGTGCTGAAGAGTCCTGAGGGTCTGGCCTTACGCCGAGCTCACCAGAGGAACGTCAAACACATGAGGCAGCTGCTGATGGACCGAGGGCTGCCTGTGGTCAACTGCCCCAGCCACATCATCCCTATAAGGGTAACAATACTTTTTTAATAAGCAGTATTCATAGCATACTGCAATCTGCTTTTTAAAATCTTGACTGAAGAGAAATTAATACAGCTTTTAGTTTGTCTTTCCATTATATTAAGTTGCATTCTGGAAAGTCTCAGTCATCCAGGTTATAGTGCAATAAAAGACTGAAAAATGCATTGTGACTTCTGTTAGAACTGACTTTTGCTGTTTCGCTTAGTCTTAGTTATAACCTGGTTTAGTCCTAATTATGTGCTGGTTTAATCTTGTTTTAACCCTGGCTTAGTCCTAGTCTGTGTTTATCCTGGTTTAGTCCTAATTATGTGCTGGTTTAATCTTGTTTTAACCCTGGTTTAGTCCTGGTCTGTGTTGATCCTGATTTATTCCTGGTTATGTGCTGGTAGATTTCTGTTCTTGTCTAGTTTAAGATCTGATTTAATCCTGGTTTAGCTCTGATTTTATCCTGGTTTAGTGTTGGTCATTTGCTAGTTTGGCCCTGATTTAGCCCTAGTTTTTCTCCTAGTTAAATGCTGATTTGGTTCTGGTTTAGTCTTGGTTATATGTTAGTTAAGATCTGGTGTAGTCCAATTTTAGTTCTGGTGTGGTCCTCCTGATTTAGCCCTGGTTCAGTCCTGGTTTAGTCTTGGTTATGTGCTGGTTTAGTTCTGGTCTTCTACTACTTTTAGTCCTGGAATAGTTCTTGTTTAGTTTAGGTTTAGTCCAGTATTAGTCCTGATTTTGTCTAAGTTCTGTTCATTTTTCATCATGATTATAGTTTAGCCCTAGATTAGTCCTGGTTTGGTCAAGGTTGTGTCCAATTGTAGTCCTGGCTTATGCCTTGTTTAGTCCCTGTTTTTCCCTTATTAAGTCTATTAAAGATGGTACTTGGAAAGCCATATTCTAAGGTAGTGCTTGGTGTGAAACTTTTGAGAATCACTGCTCTATAAAATTGCATAGTAAAGTAATTAAAAGGATCAACATATCACTTCTTTTTATGTTTTAACCTGCTTACCTGATTTGAGACTGAAAATTTCAACACTTGTAGTAGCCTGACTGAGCTCAAAGACACTTACAATAGTTCTGTTTTATTTGTAGGTTGGAAATGCAGAGCTGAACACCAAAGTCTGTGACACTCTTCTGGAGAAACACAACATTTACGTCCAGGCCATAAACTACCCAACCGTTCCCCGGGGAGAGGAGCTGCTGAGGCTGGCCCCCTCCCCACACCACGACCCCACCATGATGGCCTACTTCGTGGGTGAGTTTTCTTTGGTTTCACTGATAAATTTGTACTGTAGTTGAAGTGTCAGTTGAAGTTGGGTCAAGGTAAATGCCATTCTTATGACTCCTTGATAGTAAGAAATGGCATCTTTCCCAGATAATTAACTATATTGAAACATAATAATCTCATATACATGTGAACCAAGACAAAACTATAATTTTGCATTGAGAGGTGCATTGAGTAGTATAGTTTTGGAGCTTTGTGGCGACATCTTGTGGCAAAACTGATTGACTGCATTTCCACACTACACACAACCCTGCTTTTCTGGAATAAGTTTATATACAGATAAAAATAGTCCTGTGCTTTATAAAGGTTGATCTATGAGATATTATAGGTAAGTGTCAACACAACCTCAAGTCTGGAAAAGCAGACAGGAGCAATGACACAGGCATTTCTCAGTATCAGATATTGTAGGAAAATCCTTTATGATACAAACATTTAAATAGACTTTTAGACTTTTCATATCTTGAGATACCATTACTTTATTTTACAATGAATTGCTATGTACAAGATATTAACATCCCTAAATGTATTTATTTTCACAGATAAACTTGTGGAGGTGTGGCAGGAGGCTGGACTTCTGCTGAACAACCCAAACGCAGCGTCTTGCAACTTCTGTAACCGCCCTCTGCACTTTGACCTCATGAGCGAATGGGAAAAGTCATATTTTGGAAACATGGAGCCCCAATACATCAGAGTGTTCGCTTAAAATAGTAAATCTACAGCCCTGAAGCCAAAGATAAACATGTACAGTGTAAATGTACTGGTGCATTAGATGTGGACATTTTGCTAATATTTAAACATGTGGTATAGAGTTTGTTTATTTAGCCAAACTAAATTAATGTAAGTTGTGCCTTTTAATGGTAAAGACAAATCCTGCACACTGGGCACTTTCTCCAAAATATTTCAGAATGTACCAATAAAGGCTTGTCAATTGAAGTTTGTGTTGTATGATTCAAATACATTTCAGGTAGCAGGGATCCTAAATTCTTGATTGATCACTATAAAAGTGCTCTTCACATCACTATTTCTTGAAGAATTGTCAGTATAACTTCTTTCTCTCTGTGCTGAAACATGGTTTTAAGCAAAGGAAACCCATTAATTCCCTGTTTAAACAGTCAAATGTCACATTTCTTTAAGTTAAAATCCCCAATCATTCATGGACTCAGACCAAGGCAACGACTCAAAGGCCTTGTGCTAAACTATACTGTCTGTAATGTTAGCTTTATCTCCATGTTGTCATTGCCTTACACAGCATATTTTCGGTAGACGTCTATGAAATTAAAGTCTATTAAGTATCATTTGTAAAATGGTGGACCAAAATCCTAATGTTAGTCATGGGGAGGATTAATATTCTCTAGTTTCAATGTTCAGCTTATTTGAACCCCAAATATAGTTTTTAACATGGTTATAAAAGCTAAAAAAAATTGTATATAGGGGATCTTTAAATTTACACAGATTAAAATATACTGTATGTGCTGACCAGATCAAGAGTACAAATTGTACTGTAGGGTAGAACTGAATGAATTGCATGCCGTCTATCATAAAACACAGAATAGAAATGATTGTAGTTCAATTGGTGAACACTAGTTGACATTACATGGACTGGCCACTTCTCTTTTGACCCTTGTCCGTAGTCTCCGTAGCTCTGTGTTCTCACTGTCCACCACTAAACCACATTCAACCAATGTCCAGGCCTTGTCCAGCTGCTGTTCCCCATAGTGCTGCAGCGCCCCCTTCAGGAAACACTCAGCTGCTCTGATCCTCCCCAGTCCGGACTCTACACACAGAATGGCCTGGTCCCGGTGAAGATTCAAGGCTTTGGTGAAATCCTCCAAAGCCGGACCCTCTTTTGAACTTAACACTAAACTCCTGCCTCGTCTACACAAGTCTTCGCTCTGAATTTTAAGGTCGCCTTCGCTGTTGGGTTCATTGTGTCGGAGGATGACCCGGTCCAGGTCAGAGATGGCACGGTCGTGGAGTCCCAATTGTGCTAAGCATGCGGCCCGTTGCCGAAGGTACTGCGGTTTGTAGTTTCCCACGGCTTGGACTGCGACAGTGAGGAGAGACAAGGCCTGCTCCCATTGGCCACTGGAGGAAACACTGCTGGCTTCTACTGCGGCTGCCTGAGGAAAAAAATATTACCATAGTACAATGGTTTTCAAACTGTGATACAAGTACCATTGGTGTTACACAGGCTCTTTCTAGTGGTACTCAGGGTTGTCTGAATTTTTTTGAAAAAAGAAACACATGGTAACACTTTATTTTAAGGTCCACCTATTGCTCTTAATAAGATTTTTGTGGTACTATAGGATCAAAATTTATGTCCAACAACTTCCTTACTTCCTACTAATAAGCAGTATTTATGAGTTTATTAAGGGGAAAATGGTAGTTAGTTGCTAATTAGTTGTAGAATATGGTCACAAAGAATAAGGGATTAATAAATGCTTTATAATTATTAATTAAGTGCTAATCAACCACTAACTAGCATGCTAATAAGGACCAAGTTCATGGTTAATAAATGGACCTTAAAATAAAGTGTTACCAAACACATTAACAGATGATTACAGGCGGGTTTAGTTCTAATTTAGTGCTGGGTTAAATCCTGATTTAGTCATGCTTTAGTTTAGGGCTTAGTCCTGGTTTAAGTCCAGTTTACAGACCTTCTGGAAGTTTAGTTCTTGTCTGTTTATTCATGGTTTATTCATGCTTTCGTTCTGGTTTAGGCCCAGCCTAGGCCCAGTATAGTGATGATAGAGAATATATCACTATTTTAAATTTGGGTTTAGACCTGGGTCAAGTGTTGATTTAGGCTCATTTTAGTCAGTTAAAGATGGTTGGATAAACATTAACTACTACCATAAAGCAATGGTAGTAACAGTTTGATTGATGTTAAATGATTGTTCTCAACACACAAATCAATCACCTTCTGAGTCACCATTGCTGAGAAATGAATGTGACGATATCACACTCTCAGATGGGGGAAGGAGCCAGTATTACTATATCAGTTAGATGCTATTTTCATAGGAAATATCCAGAAGGAAAGTTCATAAATGTTGTACCTGATCATTTATATTAGTGACAAAGTCCATCTTGCTGTCCCAAACCTAAAACTTTTCATATTAACAATAGAATTTTCACCTGCCCCCATATTGCGTTCACGTTCTAGCATTTGATGATATCAAAACCTCAGATGGAGGGCAGGGGCCTATAAAAATGTATAATTTTTTGCTAGCAACAGAGTCTACAACCACACCATAATAATCTTGAGGCTTAATGTTGGATCTACTGGCAGCAATCATGCCAGTGTGTTTGAATAATATTACCATTTTATGACGCTTTAGTCAAGAAATACAGTAACTTACCTTTAGGTCATTTGTACTGACAGATAAGACTTTGAACTCTGTGTCAGGTTTTGCTTCATGATAAGCCCAGTACTTGCAAAGATATTAGCCATAACCAAGGCACTGCATTTTGGCAGCAAATTCTACCACAGAATTCTTACCTGCTCCTTTAGAATTCAATGACATCATGTGAACACAACCTATTAAACACAACAGGACTATAAAATGTTGTGATGCCATCTGCAGCAATTGCGTTAGATGTATAGCGTTTCAAAAAAAAAAGAAAAAAAAGAAAAATGTATTGACTGTACAACTTATAATGGTATATTATTTTACCTGTGCTGTCCGTTTTCTCTGGTTGAGCGGTATTAGTCCCAGTAGAGAATCCAGAAGAGCAGTGTGTTTCTCTGTGAGTTGACTGAGTCTCTGAGCAGCGCTGCAGTACTTCTGTTCCCAGGCCTCCAACACTCCGAGTCGGGCCTGGGCCACAGCGTCTCTGGGCTCCTGTCCGAAAACCTGGACCAGGTGAGCTCCTGCCGACTTCACATCACCTACAGCACAGACAACCCATCATCTGGGCAACTAAAATAAAATGTTAATTTATCTCTCTAAATAAATTATTATTTTTACTACATAAATTGAACCCAACTAAACAAACAAAAGCGGGTAGTACTCAAGTAAAATCAAAGGTCTAATAGTAAATGTAAATATTAATAGTTTTCTTTCATAAATGTTTACTGTCTTCAGACAGGAGTGTTTGTTTACCTGCTTTACATGGTTTGACTACTTCCTGCAGTCTTTGTCAGTAATAACATGCAATGTTTCTGATGAAGATGTTAGATATTTTACCATTTCATGAATACATGTTAGCTTTTTTTTTTTTTATTTCATGGCAGCAACACATCTCAAAAATGTTGAGGCAAGGCACCAAAAAGCAAAGGTTATATAAAATAGCTGGAATGAGTATTTTGCAACTATTTGGGTTAACTGGCAACATTTCACTAAGATGAGTATAAAAGAAACATTTTAAGTCTATATTATTATTATTGGATGCATTGGATGCTCATAATCTTTAGATCTCCAGAGGCAATGCATTAAAAGCAGGCATAATTCTGTACATGATCTATTAGAGCTACAGAAAATAAATCCATGGCTCAAACTAATTAAAGATAAAGAAAAAATAACGCTCTTCAAGTACAGACTATTTTTAAATGTTACACCCACCTTTGGCCAGTAGCAGATCCACAAAGAGCAGATGCCACCTCGGGTCTCTGTTCTCAGTCCTCAGCAGAGCACCACATACAACAAACTCTTCTCTGAGCTGCTCCTCTTGTAACGGGACGGAATTAGAAGACAGTGTTTCTGATAATTTACTGAGACAGAACTCATGCAGCCAGTCACACACCAGTTTATGGGTCTTGTCTTTGAGGGACACAATGTCTTTGGTCACAACATCAGGGTTAATTTGGAGAGCTGCCAGAAGATCCTGAGTGCACTCCTGGAACAGAGGGTAGTTTGAATGTTTAGAAAGTATTGCAGAGTGGCAGAGTGGGTAGCGCTCTCATCTCTCAATAGGGCAATTGTCAGCTTCCTTCCATTGTCCATGCATGTACAGTAGTGTTCAAAAATAATAACAGTATATGTATCAAAGTGAGTAAATCTCAAAATCCTAACTGATAACTGTTATGTGCATCCTTGGCTATAAGATAGACCATTTTGTATTGGACCGAATAAGCTGCAAAATCAGGTACAATTTAATTCCAGTACCTTTTGTTGGTTAAGCATGAGGTAGGTGAAGCCTCTTCCACATAAGGCTTGGACATGTTTAGGTTTCTCTTTTAAAATGGCACTGAAGTCATAGATGGCTGTTTTTCTTTGGCCCAAAAAGGCGTAACACCGAGCTCTCTCCAACAACGATTCAACAGCATCTCCACCTAAAATAACAGGCACGGTTTCAATACAAGATCAAAGACACCTATACATACCATACTATTTAAGTTAAGTCAGTATTTTCTAAATGTGTATTGACCAGAAGCCATGATGCCGATGGACAGATATGCCACAGCCTCCCTGACGGTGCTCTCGTCTCTCACTGTTTCCAGGATTCGTTTGGCCACAAAGTGACAGTGTTTCTGCAGGTGGGACCTGTCCTTCTGATGGGCCACTGCCAGCAGGGGGCGCAGACAGCTTGTGTCTCCACACTGGATAAGCTTTTTGAGCAGCTGAGAGAGAAATAGGAAGACAGGAGAGCAAATTAAATCTGTACCACTATTCTTCACGCTCAACAAGTAAAACTGAACGATTTCCCCTTCAGTAATATATTTAAATCAACCAAAGTCTCTCTAACTTCTAGTTCTAACTCAGGCCCATTCCACCAAACCGTGGACTAATAAGTGCTCCAGTTTAAGTCATTTGTGCTGAACATATACTTGAAATATTGTCACTGTGTAGTGACCTGGTTGGTGTCGTAGAGGAAGCCCCTGTGCAGCTGCAGCAGGGCGAGTCGTGCCAGGACCAGAGCTCGAGGAGAGTTGGACCCGATGGAGAGCAGCAGACGGTAGGCCTCCTCCACCCGACCCAGCTGGTACAGGGCATCTGCGCAGAGGACCTGAGGCCCATCTGCACCAGGCTGCAGCTCTGAGAGGAGAGAGGCTAGACACTGCACTCCTGCAGGGGTACTGCAACATACAGTATACAGGACTGTTGTGAATGCGTTGCTGATATTTACCCACATTTTCATTTGCTTCCCTGTTTTTATTAAAGGTTCTCCTATCATGCTTTTTTCAGGTCTTTTGAAATGAATGTGGACACCGTTGCATTAGTGTTTGATGGTTTATAACATCTCTTTTTGGGGAGCTGTTACTTTCACTTTGACGAGAACACTTGGTTCAGATCATAAAATGGCTAATTAGCACAGCTGTTGGCAAGATGGGTGGATGGTGGCAGAGCAGAGCAGTTAGTGTTCTCGCCTCCCAGCAAGGAGATCGAGGGTTCAAGCCCCGGGCCAACCAACACACCATCACACAAACTCTCTGTGTGGAGTCTGCATGTGGAGTTACTGTGGGTTCTCTCTGGGTACTCCTGTCCAAAAACATGCATGTGTTAGGTGAAATGGTGACTCTAGGCACAGACCCAGCCTACGGGCCAAAGTTCCAGTCACCCGCAACCCCTAATGGGAATAATAATGAATGTTAGCTACATGACACTAACAGACAAATGTACAGACTGTAGTGACAGCAATTTAATCGCTAAAATTAACAGAACAAGTCCAGTGACAGTGTATGGGCTTTAGAAACGTGCACTTCCAGGTGTTTTCAGCTTTTGAGAAGGGGACGGGCTGAGCATTTACTCAAAGATGCGTAAATGAAACAAAATAAGTGCAAACAACATTACTACTTGGTTAAAACCTTAAAAAAGTCAAAGTCACAGGGGACCTTTAAAGTTTTTTAGGTTTTGGTATGGATGATAAACTATCCTACTAAAACATGACTGGGTTTTAAAATGGCTCTAATTCATACCCACCTTATTTTATTTATTAGGTATTTGCATCCCTCTGAACTATAAAAAGCAAATTGTTTAAACTACTTTTTATCAGTCCTGAATTGCAGAGATGTAATTTACATACTGTACATGCCTTGCTTCTACTTCAAAAACTATGACTACAGTTATCACTTAGCCTATTTGTTTATTTCCATTGTTTATGTAACTAGGGGAGGTTATGAAACTCATCTCTGTGTGATTTATATCTTCTGAAACAGAATCGCTTATGTTGTTGTGTTTCTTGTGTTCTTGTTTTTTAGTCATAAGCAGCCAGCCATTCATAACACAAAGCGTGTGTCACTGCCCATGTCTACTTATTCCTAGAACTGATCCAACATCTGCATTATCTCTTTTATTGCATTGGGTATTTTGATTGCTAATGTTTTGGAGACAATGTCAGTTAGGCCAGATTGAGATGGTTTGAAAATGTACATAGGAGGGATAGAGAATAAACATACATGGTTAGTAGAAGAATGGTCAGGTTAGAGCTGCCAGGCAGAAGACCAAAGAGAAGATTGATGGGGGAACCCGGAGAAAACCCATCCAGACACAGGGAGAACATGCAAACTCCACATAGAAAGGCCCCACCTGCCCAGTTCAGGAATCAAGGTGCAAAACACTGACAGATTTGTGAATGTAGTGAAAGAGAACATAAAGTTAGTTGGTGAGAAAGAAAAGAATGTAGGAGATAGGGTTAAATAGAGGCAGAGGATTCACTGTGGATACTTCTGAAGGGAAAACCCCACCTTACCCAGATCGGTGCTTGTCCTTCTTGCCTATATCCTCTTCATCTTTTTGTTTCTTCTCACTGACACAAGCTGGAGACCTCTCCTTCCCGGTCGACTCCAGCATCACTCTGCCTTGCTCCAGTAACACAGTGAACAGCAGCCCTCGGTAGTTCCATGGCACCAGGCTTCGGACGCACAATGCTGTCTCCTGTGGATGCAACCTACTCGCCGTCATATAATCCAACGCAGTCAGATAATTCAACCCTCCAATCATTCTCAACAACCCTCTTCCACAAAGCGCTCGGACGCAACTGGATGGGTGAGGCGAGCTATGTTCAATAACTGCTTGAAAATCTTCTAACGCACCTTTATGGTCATCAGAAAGCAGCCTTGCATATCCTCTTAGGACCTGTACTGTGTTTTGGTAGCTCTGTTGCCCCTGTGCGCTTGCGAGTTGGCTACAAATTGACAACGCTTCCTTGTGTTCCCCTCGTAGTAGAAGGCAATCAGCTAGACGTACTCTTAACTCTCTTCCTCCTCCACCTGGCTCCAAATGACATAAAGTTCGTAAATGTGTAATGACTGGATCTAGTAGCTCCACTCCTTCTGTGGATCTCAAATCTGGCCTTAAAAGAACTCGTTCCTTAAAATCGGACAATCCTCTTTCGGCTTGTTGCTGAAGATGGCTTCGAGCAGCCATCCCAGTTCCCTGTTCGGTGAAAAACGTCTGAAAGTAGCTTCTTGCAGTAGCAGGGTGGATTTGAAACGCTTCACCTATATCTTTACAAGCATCTTGGATTCTCCCTACAGCCGAGAAGCATGTGGCGGCTCGGAGAGTCAAAAGTCGAGCAACAGTTTCTACTTCGAAGGAATTTTTCTGAGTCAGTAAATTGGTATATGCTTCAACGCTCTCTGCAAATTTTCCCGTCAAAAATAAATGCTGAGCTTTAAGTTCTTGCACTTCAGTATTGTCTGGAGATATTGCCAACACAAACTCAATCGCTAACGTAGCCAAGTGAATGTCCAGCCGCTCGTTTTCTTCCATTAACTTATCTTTAGACGTCATAGAAAGATGGGTTTGCAATATCTGGTCTTTAAAAGTGTTAACTATTTTAGCCAAATGCTGCATCTGCCTGCTTTTAACTAATTGTACAGCGTCCATTTGGTTACTATGATATGCTTTGAGGTACAGTTTAAGCCCCGTGATGGTATGGCAGTTGGAGAGTAAGCAAGCTAAAGCCCGGGTTAGCTCCAAAACTAAAATCGTCTGACCCTCGGGAAGTGGATTCCTCTTCCCTTCGAGTATAGAAGTACAACGGACGAATATTTCTTCACAACTATGGCCACCGTTGAGAAGCAAAGACTCCATTTTGTATACAGTTGCAGAAATATTATTCGGACAAAGTGTGGACAGAAACACAGCAACTAAACCTTTATTGAATCCTTCAGATTGTTGGTCACTACAGCTGTCTAGCCAGTTTTCCAAAGTTGAAATGATAGCGTCGAAGTTTGATAGTTTTTTAATATGGGAAACGGTGGGAGCGGCGTGGGTCCTAAATGCAGACATGTAGAGTGAGGAAGCCTTTTCGAGCTCTCCGACCTCTAAAAAACGATCTGCTTCTTTACACAGCTCGGAAAAATGGCCACCAGGACGAGACGGAGAGGTCATGGTCGAGCAGCAGGCATATGCAGACCTACAAGTAAAGATAACAAATTTGTTTGTCAATTAAAAGAGAATCAGTGTTCTGGTATCTTGTCCTATTTGATTCATTGTTTGTTACTGATTTTATGTGCTATGAAAAAGTATTTGCCCTTATCTGGATTTCTTATATTTTTGCATATTAGTCACACTTAAATGTATCTTCAGACATTAGACAAAGATAACCAGTCCAGAAAAAAAATGCAGTTTTTAAATGATTAAAAGAACTTTTTGGAAGGTGTTACATCTGGCATAAAACTAACACTGCATCTCATAAAAAGAACACCATACCAAACGTCAAACTTGGGGGCGCAGTGGTAGTGAGCTGCTCTGGGGCTGCTTTGCTGCACTAAGACCTAGGCCATTTCTTGGGTGAGTTGTTGATGCACTCCTGAAGTAATTTTGGTATTTTGGCTGGTCCTGGGAAGATTTACCACTGTTACAGGTCTTCTCCTTTGGTGTATAATGGCTCTCACTATGGTTTCTTGGAGTCCCAATGCCTTATAAATGGCTCTGAAACCCTTTTCCTTTACTCAGCTTTCCAAAAACTGTAGTTAATCACAATTAAGTCATAATTGAACAAGTGGGGCAATTACTAACCCTTTAGACCCATGGTTTTTCCCATTATAAATTTTGCATTTATTCTGGTTATTTTTGTCAAATATTAAATGTTTGAATATCCAAACCATTTAAGTGTGACTATTATGCAAAAATATAAGAAATCTAGATGGGGCAAATATTTTCTCACTTTTTTAGCACTGTACCTGATTTCTTTTCCTGCTTTGGTTAAACTACAAAGAGCAATTTGCTTCTGCTTAAAAAAAAAGCAGAATGTCATGAATGGCAAATCTTAGAACTGAACATATACAATGTATCAGGTGTTGAAATTGAGATATTTTAACATTTCATAAAAAAAGAAAAAAAAAAAGAAAAAAGATTTTAAGAATTTATCAATTAAAGATTTTTCTAGAAGACAAAAAAAAAAAAAAAAAAAAATAAAAAAAATCCTGGGACGTCCTGGAGTGGCCTTCTCAGTTACCAGACTTAAATTCCATTGAAATCTTTGGTGGGATTTAAAAAAGGCAATCACAGCACAGAAGCCATCAAACATCACTGAACTAGAGGCTTTTGCAAGTGAAGAATAAGAAAAGATTCCAGTTGAGAGGTTTAAGAAGCTTGTTAGCTGTTCCCGAAATACATTTGCTAGAAGTTAAAAAAGTTATAGGATGCTCCACAAAGTACTGAAGCTAAGAGCTGAAAAATAATAATGGGCCTGTGGCCAAAGATTCACATTTTTCATTTGAACTTCAAAGTGAAGTCAGCTTCTGTCAAAATAACTCCGATATGTAACAATAAATACTTCTTACTATTTAATGAGTTTTGTGTAATTTATTCTCATTATTATAATGTATTTTGAGGTAACGGAGTTGTACATTTCTTATTACAACTGTATACTCACTTCCTACTTCAGAGAGACTCTATCTTTGTAAAATGCTCCTTTTTTACCCAGTCATTACTGACCTGTTGCCAGATTGGTCGTTACCCTTAAAAGACTTATTTTACCTACTTTCAACTATTGTTGAAAAAAGCTTACTGTTATTGCAATATTCGACGTAACTTACATTATTTAGGCATTACAACCTGTAGAGGTAACTGATGGACATTTTGGCATAACGTAGGTGTAACAATAGGAATAGGGTTCATTTATAGCAAACTAATAAATAGGCTAAAATTGTAGGCTTTTTGTGTAGTTTGAAACATACCAAGAAATACCAGACAATACGCTGCTGTGGCTAAGGTTAATAGAGGCTACTTTACATGGGCTAGAGAGAGACTGTGAGGTTTATACAAAACTAGCAGCCCACCACAGCCCATGACCTGCTTTTGCATAACGTTACTTCGTTATATATCCACCTACCTGCAACTGCTGTGGCGGTCGTGACCTGCTTTAAACTGTGTAGAAGTTGAAGCGCTGCTTGACCTTTGATGCGTGAAAAGTGTGGTCGGCCACGGTCGAGTTCACTTCATTTTAATTTTCGTAAACACAAACCTAACAACTAACCCAGGCCCCCTCTTGTAATTCAATAGCTTTGGGTTCACCGTCTCCAGGGCAACAGTGCACAGTCCGTAGCATACAACAAACGCTTAACTTAAAAAAAATAAAACAATTAAAACGAGAAATAGATCAGTTTTATACGGAAAACAAACACGAAAAACGTAGCGGCGCAATAGTAAACTTATGCTGCTTTTACGTGCCGTGCGTCAGTGAGGAGCTCCCGGTGTTCTGCTGGACACTGGTCTGGTTACCTGGCAACCACTAACGCTGGCACAGTGTAGATACAATAAAACATTAGCTACTGTGTGGGCCTACAATAAATAAAAAATACAATAAAAATATATAAAACAAAAAATAACGTGTGTTTAGACTTTGGTTAGCCTAATTAGCAAATGTATTTATTTATTTATTTACGTAACGGGAAAACAGTTCGCATTTAGTGTAGAGATCTGTAGCAAAGTAGTAAGTTACTCAATAAAACTATTGTTACTGGAGAAAAAAAAGGGTAGACAATTGAATGTAAAGTTTGTGTAAAGTAGAAAGTACATGCATACAGTACAAGCCTACTACTTCTACTCTTACTGCAATAATACAGTACTACACTACTGCTATCACAGGTAGGCCTACAGCTGCTGCTTACTACTGCTACTACCATTTAAACTATAGCCTACTTGCTAAAACTAGGCATAATATACTTTGCCATATTGAAATACTTTGTTCAAGTAAAAGTGAACATAGAAATTGTTCAGAAAGTATTTTTCCAAAAATATTCTTGTAAGTAGGCAAAATTACTAAGTAAAAGTATCTAGTCACTTGGACACTTGGTCACTTGCCTTGGAACACTGTGTTCCTCTGAGTTGTTGTTTGGTTGATTACATTCAACACTACATCTAAAGCGTTTGGAATTGTAGGTTGCAACAAGTCTTTTAGTTGCTTAAAAGTTTGAATCCAACCAAGCATCAAGCCTAGGTCAAAAAGTAGGAAACAAGCGAATGGACAAAGAAGGGCAGGTGCTTTTTCTGCTGAAAAGAAATTTGCAATTCATGAGACTGGGGTTAATCTGTGTTGAAATGTTCTCTTTCTCTGTGTGCACAACTGCTCAGCTCAAATACAGCCCAACCTCCTTGTGGTGAATATGGTTAGGGTGCTGAAGTTATAGATCTAATAGGCAGGGGGCCAGAGGAAGCCCAAAGAGGAGATTAATGGGTGTGTTGAAAGAGGATGGTGTGAGAGAAGGGGATCAGGAAGATGTAGTCAGATGGAGGCAGAGCATTTGCTGTGGCAAGGTACACAGTACAAATGAAAGAGGGAATTTTCATTCTTCCTGTTGGGACTCAAAAGTGGGTAGCTGAGAGTTTCAAGTAAGTAAGTAGTAAGAATTAAGATTAAGATTTGAGATTAATTACATGTTAAAACATTTTAAACATGAGTGGTTTACAGATCAGAATAGTAGTAGTTTTGTAAAATATGGTAAAATTATTGTAAATATGGTAAAATGATTGGAGATATAAAAACTGGGCCGCACCAGCTGAGAAACTCTGCACAAACCCTGTTGGTCAACCTTAAAGGGGGGGCATATTCAGCTTTTTCAAGCTTTTTTAATATAAGTGTAAACACTTTTGCATTAGTATTTCATGTTGTATAACTTAAAATAATGTATAATGTAATGTGTAAACACCTCAGAAAAGTTGATTTACCCTCAGGCCCGCCTTCACCTTTTTCCTCTTCAAGCCCTTTTAGGTCACTGGGTCACATTTAAAAATATAAAACATGAGAATTTTTTTTTTTTATCATTAACCTCTGTCCTCATCATACATAGCAAAAGTGAATTCATTTTCATAGTTTTAACCCTCTAAATGCCAGTTTGTTCATATAATTCCAACATATTTGTAAATAAAACATGCAGTATTTACTATTTAATGATGCAAAGTAATTTTTTGTGTGTGCAGGAATTACCAGCCTCAGATAGGTCAATGATTAGTCCTGAAACTGATTTTGATACATTTTTACTTTTTATGCCAATACAAAAAAAAGAGAAGAAAATCACACAAAAAAGAACTAAAACTCAATCTCTTCCTCTTAAAGCCCTAAAAGGGAAGGGCTACAGTCAATGTCTTATGGGATTATAAGGGAATTATTTCCCACAATGCAATGAGAAAATGGTGGATCTGATGGTAATTTTTTTGTTTTTTGTTATTATTATTTTTTTGTCACTGACTGACAAGGTTACAAAGGAATTAACATGATTTAACATTTCTGTATTGCAATTGCAGTTGAGTGAAAATAAGAGATTTTAATATAACTCAATGGAAACAAAAAGGACTTTGAGAAAAAGAGAGTGAATTTTTTGCCCAGACAGTAGAAAATTTATTATTATTATTTTTGTTGTGACGCTGAAATTCTAAAATTTACATCTTCGTTAAATTTCATCACCATAGCATAAGAAATGCCAAAATGAGAGCAAAAAATATATTTGAAAAACCCTAAAAGCATGCCAGAGGGGCCTGAGGGCTAAGAATAATAGGGGACCTTTAACAACACAAACAACATTTTGTATAAATAATATAATTTTATTTGAAAATACTATACTATCTCAAAATATACAGACTGTCAAAAATACATTTACGTAAAAGTCCTAATACACTAATATAAAACTCTCAAAATGAGCTAAAACATTACCACAAACCAGGAAACCCTGAGTTGAAATAAATGTGGTGAGACACTTACAGTCTCAGTGTGGACTCTTAACCTAAAGTCTGACTTCTTATGGGGGATTTACTGCTCCTTCCAGCGAAACACACCTAGACTTTCAGCCCGAACATGTTCCTTCATACAAGAAACACATCAACAAAACACATGCAGACGAGCTGTACAATTCAAATAAGACATATCCACCCCCTCATAAAACCACATGGCTTTGGAAATGCAATGTGTGCATATAAATATTCTTAGGGGATTTCCCTTCTTATTTATTACACTAGGATATAGGTTATAGTAGTAATATAGGTTACCACTAAACCCACATTAATCTGCTCGCTTTACCTGCATCCTTACGATACAGCCAGAAGCGTAAGAAGTACTCAAAAACAGTACTCATGTAAAAGTACTGGGTAACGCTTTATTTTACACTACACTTGATACAGTGCATCTACAATGTAACTACTATGTAACACATGCTGTAATATCATGTAATGTTGTAATTACATAAAGACATTTTGTGTACTCAAAGTATCTTGGTACAAATGTAATAAAAAGTACTTGTTACACTACTCTACTAAAGTGCATTTTGCTTATGCAAAAAGCTGTACATTCACTACTTTACACTACTTTACATTGCATTTGTTAGGTACAAATGCAATGTAAAGTAGTGAATGTACAGCTTTTTCATTATCAAATTTCATTATGTAAGTACAACAAAAGTACATGTTATTACAGTTTGTTACACAGTGTGTTACACGGTATCAAGTGCAGTGTAAAATAAGTTACCAAGTCCTGTTACTTTAAAATAATAGTATTCAGGTACTACTAAAAACTGTCAAAAAACTACGTAAAAAACTAAAGTAAAAAAGACTTCAATATAAAATTTAAAACTATCCCCGCTTCTGGGCCCGATTTGCAGAGATAGCAGTCTAAGGAAAGATGCCCAGACTTCCCTTACCCCAGACACTTCCTTCAGCTCTACAAGGCGTTCCCAGGCCAGCCGAGAGACAGTCCCTGCACCGTGTCCTATGTCTTCACTGGGCTTTCCGTCTAATAAGACATGCCCGGTACACCTCCCCAGCGAGGCGTCCAGGAGGCATCCGGAATAGATGCCCAAGCCACCTCAGCTGGCTCCTCTCGATGTGAAGGAGCAGCGGCTCTACTCTGAGCCACTCCCAGGTGACTGAGCTCCTCGCCCTATCTCTAAGGGAGTGCCCAGCCATCCTGCAGAGAAAACTCATTTCTTGTATCTGAGATCTTGTCCTTTCGGTCATGACCCCTATATATATACCACAGCTACAGCTACTACAAAGTAAAACTACTTCTACCACTACTTGTACTGCCAGTGAGTATGCTGCTCACAATGCCACACAAATTATACTCAAGTTTAAAAATATAAAAAAATTATTTAAAAAATATTTTCATTCAAGCAAAAGCAAACCTATCAGTACAATGTGATAAGCTAACCAAAATTTGCATTGCATCATTAATGTCTTTTTGATACCACTTCATTCAACAGCACCAGATGAAATAACACTGTGACATGCATGTACCCCTAGTACTGACAGGCCATGCTGCAAAACTTCGAAATACAAATCACAGTAGCAGTAGTAAGTTTCTTTACATAATAAATATAATATATAATAATATTTCACATAAAATAAAGATTGTTGCTATTAACACTGTACTAAATATAATCTTTAAAGGGAGCCAAAATCATGCTAATTTGCTCTCTAAAAGCAAACCCTGTATTGTATATGTGCATAATTGTATTCCCTGTATTAAATGGCCATATGTCTGTCTGAAGGCCTTAAGCAGCGGACACATTTGAGTAAACATCATGATCAGAGAAATAAAACATTACCCATCCTATTTTACGTAGATCACAATTGGTCCAACAAACTTTCCACTGCTGTGAAGGAAAGGGACCTATTTCACTTTGCAAGGTGAATGGATGTGGTTGGACAAGTTAGAATAAAGATGTTGTCTAATCACAATTGCTTCAATGAATCGCAATATTTAAAAAGTTGTCATTATTAAAAAGTACGCAAATTATGTGGGGTCACTCACGTGTAGCTAAAACTGAACCACATCTTGCATATTCCTTGGCATTTTGGAACCATATAATCCTGTATAAAATGGTTTTGTCAACTGGTTTTAGACAGTGCCCGCTTGTGGCCTCCACTGCAGCTTGTCCAGACTCTCCTTTATCATCTGAGCACACCCCGACAGCTCCATGTAGTGCAGGGCTGAGTAGATGTCGTCCATATTGACTGAGGACTTCTGGCTCCACAGTCTGAGCATCTGGTACTGCCTCTCCATCGAACTCAAACCGGCGTCCAGCTCCACGCGCTCCAGCTGCTGGTCCGCCACCGACAGCAAACGCAAAAACTCCTTCCAGCGACGTAGAGGCACCTCCTTTATCACAGCGTACAGAACGATGGCAGGCCATGGCTCTGACAAGTCCGTGTTAGTGGGAACTGGAGGAGAGGATACAGAAGAAGAAGATGGACTCAAACATGGCAGGAGTATTGGATATTTCCTTATCCGGACATAATCCTAAAGGAGTCTAGTGCTGTGGTTCCAAAACTTTTCACAGAACCTTCAGACATCTGACCCTGCGCCATGTACCCCCTACTCTTGAACATGTTAAAAAAGTTGCTAGCACAGCACACATCACATTAAATCTTTTACAGTTAATTAATGCACACCAAAATTAACCATTTGTTTTAAAAATTATGAGAACTTTCAGTGACCAAAACCAGCTGAATCAGTTGAAGAAAGAAATAAAGCAAATATTTAGCCTGTAGAATGAAGATTAAATTCCTGAACACTAGAGAGTATGTGTATCTTTTGGCAGTGTAAGAGGCCACCTCCGCTCCAACTGTATGTTTATTTATACTGTATTCCAGTACAAAATGTGATCAGGCTCTTTGCAGATTATGTTTTTAATTTTTTTTTTTTTTTACATGCGCCCTACATCCTAGAGTGAAGTAAAATTTTAACCATTGTTAGCAGTGCAGTTAGTTGTTACCGATGTGGTTTTTGATGAGCACAGACATGGGTTGGGTTGGGTTATTTGCAATATTAGGGTCAGTTTTATTGAAGGGGCCATGTTATGTTTTTTTTTCTGTTTTATTTTTTTTTTTTTTTTTTTTTTTTTTTTCTCGGACACCTTTGCAGTAGTATTAACATTTAAAAAATTAAAATAATGTATATATAAGGAAAACTTCTTTTGGGGAGTGGTTACTTTGACTTTGCAGAGAATGCTTGGATTAGGTGTCTGTTGCCCCCTGCTGGCAATGGTGGGGACTGGACAGAGCATAAAATGGCAAATTAGCATAGCTAATAGTAACATAAAGCTAACAGCTAGATAAATGAGCAGACTGCTTCATAATGACAACAATTTAAGCTCTGAAATGATCAGAATGAGTCTGGTGATGGTGTATGGGCTTTAGAAACACACAGGAGCACTTCCCGGTTTTACATGTCCTAGAACGGTGAGTGTTTTCAGCTCTTGAGAAAAAGACAACCTCAGCAAACAGGATTACTCAAACATGTGTGAATGAAACAAAATACTACTCCAGGTGCAGGTGCAAACAACATTATAACATGGTTAAAAGCTAAAAAAAGAGTAAATTTAGCAGAGTAGGAGACCTTTAAAGCGATAACAAAGAATGAATTGGCTAATTTGTCTACAACACAGTCATTCTATCACTTTTCATTTTGTGGTGTGTAAGTTCTGTATCTTTTAAGTTATCCACAGTTACAGTTGATAAAAGGATCAGATACAAACAAATGAGTATACTGTAAGTATCAAAGATGGCTGTTTGCATTCCTCAAAAGGAAAAGGCTGAGCTGAAACACCGGGGTTTTCAGAGATGAGCTAAATGCCAGACAGTTCAGAGACAGGAAGTTGAGCTGAGAGTTGGTTATGGAGGTTTTCCTGACAGTACAGAGTCAGGTCGAAACCCAGGAGTTTAACTGACCTCATTTAAGTTAAAGGTTGCCAAGCAATATTGTTTATTTAGGTCGACTAGCTTCAAGTCTTCCTCTCAAGCCTAGGGCACTATATGATATAGGATATAGCTGGATATTTTGCTGCAGTACCTACGTAATACATGAGGGGTTAGAAAATTTAAAGACTGAAATGCCCATCAGATGTATTGTATTGGTACTGACTGAGTTTTTCCTGCAGGGCCATCGTAGCTGTTCACAAGCTATATAAATCAGTCAAATTGCATTGTGCCAAATTACATTGTACACTGTTGAAACAAATATCACCAAAAAGGGCAAAAAACTAAACATCATTTAAATAATCGAAATTTCATAAAGTGGTTTCAAAAACCAATATTTGAGTGGACCATGTAGCAACAAGGAACTCACGTAGACTGCAGACTCCCACCAAGGCAATGGATCTATTTCACTATGGTAAAGATATAGTGCCCAGACCTGTACTACAACAGGAATCTTCTAGTTCAGTGGTAAATGCTCTATGCATAGACAAAATCCTTAAATCTTAAGGCCTCGATACACCAAGGCGACTCCCAGACTGCCACCGAAAAGACGGAGCAACAGCTCGTCTCTCTCGTTCCCTCCCGTTTCTTCACGTCGGATGACCTTTTTCCCTCTTCATACACAGAAGCGACAGCCGACCTAAAGACCGTGTCTTGCGCATGCGCGTGATGTAATTACCCCCCCAAAGCGGCAGATGGCGCTAGCCAGTGAACAAAGATAAACGGAAGTGACACAATGTTTGCGGAGTACATATACATGTAGCGCGCCTTGGTCTACCACTGTTCTCAGCTTGTTTGAACATTTGAGAAGTAACAGAGCGACATGGAAGAACCGTTCAGATGGCTTCAGATGGGCGATCGTCGCCTTGGTGTATGGAGGCCTTTATAACAGTCAAAGAATGCACTAAAACTACTTTTTTCTTTTTTTCCTTTTGTGACCCCTTAAGGCGGGAGTATCTTTCCATGGTTTTTGCAATGGCACTCTTTTAAAATTTTCTGGATCCATATGGTTACCCGGATCCACACAAAATGCTAATCAATTCTTCCTTGACGCATTACTCGCCATTCCTGAAAACGTCATCAAAATCCAACCATTACTTTTTCGGTAATCTTGCTAACAGACTAACAAACCAATCAAAGCCAGCAAAAAATATTATTAAAAAATATTAGGTAATATTACAATAATTGTGGTTAATTAGTATTCTATACTACAACTAACACACAGGGTTCATACACTTTTTACCAAGAATTTTCCATGATTTTTCCATGATTTTCCAAAACTTTTGACAAAATTTTCAAGACCTGAAAAATGACTTACATGTGTTTAAATAGTATTCAAAGTGTCCAGTGAGGCACATTAGAAACTTACTTTTGCTGCACTTTCATTTGTTAGAGTTAGAGTTAGAGTTACACCCTATACACCGGTGATTAAAAGATAATTATGCTATATCAGGTGTAAACTAGTCATCTATGTGGTTTTTAAAGCATTACCAAAATCAAAGCAATAAAAAAAATAAATAAATAAATAAAAAAAAATAGCTTAAATATTCTGACAAAAAATAGATACTGGTCACTTTCTTCTGCAGTAAGAACAAGAAGAGGCCAAGAAGACAGCGTTTCTACTGAACACTTATATTTACTATATTCTAGCTGGCGCAGGTTTAACTAGTAGTGGCTGAATGTTACTCAGACTGTTTAAATTTCCAAAACCTTTTCAAAGCTTTAGACCAAAATATAAAATTCCAAAACTTTTCCAGGACCTGGAAATTACATTTTAAAATTCTATGACTTTTCCAGGTTTTTCATGACTGTACAAACCCTGAACACAAGATGGAAAATGTGAAACCACCAACGGCTATTCACGTCAATGCAGTTAAAGGAAATGCACCTACATAATATTGCGTCAAATCCACAACAAATTTTATGTAAAACGCTATCTAACTTTCTGACGCTAATTCTTTGTGAATACAGAGGAATCACTCACAGTTCACAGGGGTGACAAATATATGCGCTCTATCTGATCTGCTATTTCCCTGATGGTGAGGTGTACACAGTGGTGAGAAGCTGAGCACAAGCTGTTTTACCATCCTACCTCCCCCCTACAGGCCACAAGACTGATCAGCGCTGATAAAAACATGAAGGTTCACATATTTGAGAAGAAAATACTGCAGTTACATCAGATTAGTGGGAACTGCAAATACAAAATGACCTTTCAGGACCACACGCTTGGGAAGATTTCACCCTTTAAGGCCTGGTATACAGCAAGTTCATCTGTACACTATGGCAAGGAATGTCCCATTACCACCTCCACAAGTCTCTAAACATATACGTATATTATCACAGTATGACAGCATTGTATGTTTATACACTAAGCCCCTAAATTGCTGTAAATGAGGTAAATGAATATTATTTTAATGACATTATATTAAACAATTTTAAAACATTAAAATATGTCAATGTCCATTTAAATACAAGTTTTTTCAGGCTCTGGGCACCTGTATCCATTTTATTTTTGGCTCTCCATGGCACCCCTAAATTACATTTTTATCTTTCACTCTTAACACTTCATTTGTGGCATCTTTTACTACATGATATTAAGCGTAACACATACACCACCACTCCAAAAGAACCTGTATATGTGGTAGGAGTTGCCTGTTTTGCTGTCCCTCATTGCTCAGAAATTGTTTCTATGTCATGTTAGCTTTGATGGTCACAAAGTACAATTATAATGCATGCATGAGGGGCATAGCATAACATGTCTACTGCATGTGTGCCTCTGTCCTTGTCCATGATGAAAAAGCTGCTCTCAGGGCCTCTTTTCTACCACTCATAAGTACCACAGGGTAACTGCTGCAACCATACCTATACTAATGCATAAAGCCATGGTAATGGTTGGCCTCTGTGCGTTACCTCCGTGATTTCTGTCTGGCAGCAGGGGGGCACAGTGGGCAGGATTCTCTGATGGGGCAGGGCTCAACGCATCCATCATGGGAGTTTCCTCAGAGATGGTAAAAGCCTACAACATTAAAAAATTTTCAACATTTGTATATTAGTCTACAAATGTCCTTCAGATGACATTATGTGATAAATCAAAAACTTGAGGTCCGTTGACATACGCTGACGCCCATGTGAGATATTTATCAAGGAAAGCTAAGTACTCACCAGTGTGGTTGGGTTTTGAAGACAGTCACGATCTGTTCAGGGAAAAGATAAGATCAGTGAGTTTCCTGCTTCAACAATATGAATCTGAAATGTGCATGGCTTACAAGAAAATGCATGAATTTGAGTGGTTTTAGTAATGCTGTGTTACTTCTTACCCTAAAATACACCAATATAATTAAAATTATATTGCTTCCTAGACATAAAAAAGTAATCCTTCATCATACTTTCGAGCTGATAAAATTTGTATTGCAATCTTGCTATACTGTGATACAAGCACTGCAATATGATCAATTATTGTGATACTTTTGTGAATTTCAATTCAAGTTCATTTATAAATCTAATTATACAAGAAACCAAGTTTCCAAAGGTCAGTCTGACATTTATTTATTAAGTATTTTGTGTGACAGCATTTGGCAGACTGAGTACTTTGAAGTGCAGAGCTGCCCCCTACAAACCTAGAAGAATTCTTGTCCACTTTTGTTCCACATTTGATGGTGAAACTAGTGCAGCACTGTAGCACCACTACTATGCATAAAGTCACAAAATTATCAAAAGTATATGATATTGGAGAAAAGTATGAGTACTTAGTATCATGTTACAAAATATTGCAATATATCACAAAACCTTTTTTTTCCTAGCACATGTATACTGTATTTGCATAATTTAACTCAGATAACACTATAGTGAATGTAAAGGTTAAGTATGAACTATTTTTAAAGTTGTTTGTGTAATAGCACAGTAAAAGTTAGTCTGTAGTTGTAGTTGTGTGCAAAGAGTAAAACTACACACTGCATCATTACCTCTGATGGTCTGAACATGTGCTTCCGTGTCCTGCTTGTCCCTCCATCGAGGACAGAGGTGGAGATACCTGTACAAGGTTCTCATGTACAACACTGGGACACAGTACATCACTGGAACCAGCAGCAGCAGCAGCAGCAGTATTATCAATATCAGATAGTTCAAACCTACAGAGGCTGAAAAACACTTCAGATTACTCTTCAAGTATAGAATATTAACAGGTGTGGACAGTAACTAGATAGCTTTACTTAAGTAATTTAAGTACATTTTAAGAAATACTAGAGTAGATTTTCTAAAACCTACAGATGCAATCAGAAATGTTGAACCTCCTCACCTCAAGAGATTATAATGATGTGGATGAAAGATAATGAAAATAAATTACAAAAAAAATTGTTTATTGTTACAGTTCTGTTGACAACAGAAGTTATCAACAGAATTAACAGTTATCACCAAAATAAGACTTAACTTTGAAGTTCAAATGAAAAATGTGACTCTTTAAACACAGCCCATGGACAGTATTTTTTATTTTTTTTATTTATTTTGTGGAGCATCCTATAACTTTTTAAACTTCTAACAAACATTTTAGGTAGCTGCTAATATGCTTCTTTCACTTTTGACTGGAATTCTTCACTTGCAAAAGCCTCTAGCTCAGAGATGTTTGATGGCCTCTGTGCTGCTACTGCCTTCTTTAAATTCTTTATGATTTTCAATGGGATTTAAATCTGGAGACTGAGAAGGCCACTCCAGGACATCCCAGGATCTTTCTGTCGCCTTGAAAAATCTTTAACTGATAAATCCTTAAAATCTTTGGGGGTTAATTATTTCTGATTGTACATTAACTTTTACAGGAGTTCATGTTTGAGGGTAAAAATGTTATTTATTCTCAAGTCTCAAAATTAGTAAAAATATTTTTTGACCTAGGCAAAGTGAGTTGAATGTTCACCTTCACCTAGCAGTCAGAAGGTCCTAGGTTCGAGCAAGCTTGGGGACAAGTAATTGTAGTACTATTAGTAGAACTAGTAGTGGTAGATTTTACTGTGCAAGTGTAAAAAAATTGAAAATACTTTGTACATTGTAAACATTTAGGGCTTTTCTACATTAACACTAGGAATATTTTTCTCAGTAACTTTGCTTCTCCTTGACAAATATTATATTACAGTGGCAAGCAAAATAATGTACCCCCCTTAGCATTTTTACTTTATTGTTGCCTTACAACCTGGAATTTAAATGGATCATTCAGCGGTTCTTGGGTGTGCTAAGGGGGTACTTACTTTTGCTTGCCACTGTATATTTGTATTTCAGTGTAAATGTAGACCGGACTTACACTGGATATTTATTTTTGCTGTGGTATTGTTGAGCCTTTCTGCTGTTGTTGTTGTTGTTGTTGTTGTTGTTGTTGTTGTTGTTGTTGTTGTCATAGGTGAAATTGTTGTTATCTGCTGACACTTACACTTTCTCTCTCTGAAAAACACAAATTAAGACAATGCTAGTGGGAGGGACACTGAGTAATCATCAATAACTATACTGTGAGTAATCATCTGTGAAAAATGTCACATTCATACACTAGGGGGCGTTTAGACTAGAGTCACTAATGTACCTAAAACATGCATGTCTTTGGACAGTGGAAGGAAGATGTAGTCTCCAAGAACACACAGTAACACAGTAATACTGAAGGTTGAACCCACAACCTACTTGCTCAGAAGCAGAAGCGCCAACCCACCTAATACATCATCTGGGTTTTATTGTCAAGTGCCCACACTAACCTCATGCAACATTAACAGCACCACAGACTGAATGAACATCGCATATTAGTACAGAAGCTAAAGACCCACTTCCTGACAGAAGTGTGCAGTCAAAATCAATGTTAGAAAACACAATCACTATGATCACCTGACAGGTACAACCCCAGAGAAGCAGACAGGAGCTGCAAGGTGCTGGGTGTAATGAACAACTGCTAATAGCGGCAGTAAAAACATACCTTTATAACTTACTACTACATACAACTCAAGAATTTATTATTCATTTGTACAGTAAATTTGGCTTTTGTTGAACTTACTCAAATCCTCACTCTTACCCATTTTTAAGGACAACATGTTCACTTGTTCACAGGTGCCATGTGTTATTCACCTCACCTATCAGTGGACATAATGTTATGCCTATCAGTGTTATGTTTCCCATCATAATCTAATTTTAACCTCCATAGTCTAAAACTTAAACACAAAGTAACTTTTGATATTAATACAAAAATATCTCAAATTATCTTGTAAACAGTAATAATAATAAGCACAATTATACAGTCTCTAAGTTTTAAGGCTGCCATCTTGTGACATAAAGAAAACCCCTTCTTTAAAGATTCCAGTGCACAAAAAGTTGAAAAGTACCCTGACCCCCATAGACTCGCTAAATATGTGGGAAACAGTGGGTGTACAATAAAAATGAATAGTATATATATTTACAAAATGAATGACAAGTCTGGTGGCTGAAGGGGTAAATTAATGAATGAGATTCTTACTTGAGGCACTTTTTGGAGTCAGAGCTCCCACTGCCTGAGAGAAACAAGCAAAAAATATTAACATTCAGTTTGACACTTAAAGCACTAGCTTTTAACATTTAATTACTTACTCAGACAGGACCGGCACGTGCTGTCTTTCAAGCGGGATCCTTCTGCACAACCACATTCCACGTCAGAAGAAGTACTGCATGGTTTTGTTATCACCAAATTACCTGAAAAAATAAATAATATATGGTCAATATAAGATAATTATGTATTTTTTAAAGTGGCACTATAACATACTTGTGACATGTGTAACTTATTCTACAGCAGACAGTAGCAGACAGGAGCACTGACACTCACACCTAACCATGTAGTGGTTAATATGTATCTAATTGTGTGGTCCACATAAGCTATTTCCATTAAAGGACATTAAAGGCAAGTTTTGAGGAAAAAAGTTCAAGTTTAAAAAAAGCTCTCTTCCTTTCTCTTATTTATGTTTTATTTCATTTAATATCACAACTTTCCAGTTGAACCACTGTCATTTCTCGAGTGTATAAAGACTGGTACGAGTGGCATGGATTCAACCAGTGAAAGTGTCCCTGATCCAAATGGGACCATCCCCTTTTGTTCCAAGAGTGTGATTGGTCAAAAAATTTAGTCCCTGCTCTCGTTCTCCCTCTCTCATACACACTTTTTATTTATTTATTTTTTTCAGAGATGCTATTATGCTTGAATATTGACTGAATAATTTTTTTTGGTCAAATACAAGAAAAAAATTAGGTAGTACATCTTTAAAGGTCCCCTGTTATGCTAAATCCACTTTTTTGAGTTTTTAACTATGTTATAATGTTGTCTGCACCTCAAAAACATACCTGAAGTGATGTTTTGTTTCATTTACGCATGACATGACTAAGGCCCCTACACCGGCACTGGACTCATTTTTATCATTTCAGTGCTTAATTTGCCCCTACTGTGAAGCAGTCAGCTCTGTTAGCGTCATGTTGCTTATAGCCGCGCCAAACAGCCATTTTATGCTCTGGCCAGTCCCCACTGTTGCCAGCAGGGGGCATTAGACTCCTAATCCAAATCAAAGTAACAGCTCCCCAAAAGAAGACATTTTTCATACATACATTATATAAAGTTAAAAAACATGAAATACTAATGGAAAGGTGTCCAAAACTATTTCAAAATGACTGAAAAAAGCATAATAGAGGACCTTTAAATACGTTGTTCAGAATTGGCCCATGTTGTATTGTTGGTTCAGAGACACACTGAGAAACTTGGGGACAGTTAAGTTCTGGGGTTGTAGAAATGAAGGATAGAATACGTTGCAGTGTTAAAATTGTAAAAAAAAAAAAAAATCCTTATATTTATGTTATGCACACTTGCACTCATGTTTGTTTTCAAAGTTGTACAAGCCTTATTAGAGTTCAGTATTTTCACTTTATTAGCAGCAATACCAAGCCTGTTCCATTGCTCCTGTCTGCTTCTCCAAACTTGAGAAATGAATGAAAGAGAAGGGCTTAGAAGAGTCCAATTTTCAACCATTTCTTGATATTGTTATTTTAAAAATTGTTTCTTAAAATAGTGGAAAGAAATAGAAGATGTAATGAGAACTAAATTGCACTCACTCTCACATGTGTCACACTGCTGGCATTTTTTCGAAGTATTGGGTATGTCCGTGAAGTATCCATCCGCACATTTTTGACATAAATTATAACCATTACTACAGTTATCCTTCCTGAAGTAACCTGGAATGAGAATAACACCATAAAGTTGTTGTTTTTCTTTATATCAATTGAAAATGTGGATCTTGTAAGCAGCGAGGTGTGGCTTTTACCGGGAGGACAATCTTCTTGTTGACATAAAGCCAGAGTTTGTGAGATCATGAGTAAGCCGAGTGTCAGTGCACAAACCTAGAAGAACAGAAAAAAAGAAAAAACACAAATAATTTAAAGATTAAACCAAGTCAAGACAATGACTACACATACATGTACACAAAGAACCACATTCATTCACTAAGGGGCAATTTAGAGTCACCAATTCACCAACACATGCATGTCTTTGGACGGTGGGAGGAAGAGACATGTAGACTTCACATTGAGATTGTTAGTCAGCCCAGGGATTGAACCCACAACCTCCTTTCTGAGGGGCAGCAATCTGTCATCAAGTCACTGTGGCAATGCTCCTGTCTGCTTCTACAAACCAGGAGAGTGCTGACATCTACTATAGGTAATACATCAGAATACTTCTCATTACAACACATACACCAATCAGCCATAACATTAAGACCACCTGCCTGTTATTAGGAGTCATAAAGTCATGTGTTCTGGCCATGTGCCTAATATGCAGCCCAACACGCAACAAACTGTTATACATATTTATCACTGTTCCTTCTCTGGAGATGCTCTGACACAGTTGTTCAGCCACATTTTGTATTTTGTCAAACTGACTCAAATCCTTACGCTTGCCCATGTTTCCCGCTTCAACGTTGAGGACAAAATGTTCACTTTCTGTCTCATATTTCCCACCCACATGTGACATGATGAAGAGATAATCTGTGCTATTCACCGGTGTTTCTCAAACATTTCACTCCAAGCACTGCTACAGAAATTAATTAGCTTTCCAAGTACCATCTGTAACTGACTAAAATTGGACTAAACCCAAGGAAAAAAAGTCATGTAAGAGGACTAAACTGGGCCTAAACTAAAACAAAAGACGTACTAAACCAGGAATAAGCCCTAAACAACTTGAAGAGGTCTAAAACAGGAAGGATTTAACCTCTAAATTTGAACTAAACTAGTCTGTAATGATCTATTTAATTGTTGTCAGACAGTCCAGAGTCCCACTAGAAAGGGCCTATGTACCTCCAATGGCACCTGTACCACAGTTTGAGAACCACTGAGTTAAAATTATGTAGAAAAGAAATTGATAACTTACCAGGCTCATGTTGAACAGACAAACTCAAACATTAGATGACTGGCTTTTCATCCTGTTAAAAAAACAGAGTGATTTAGATACGCTAACATCCAAAGTGACAATACATTCTCTGTTGTTGTTGTTGTTGTTCTTCTATGCAGTAGGTTTTAGTTTAAGTCCGACCTGTCATTTGTCTGAAGTGTTGAGAGAAGTGGTGAGAGGAACAGGAAACACAATGAGACCGCGTCATCAACCTTCAGAGAAAAGATACGTCAAAAAAGTTTCTCAGAACAACCATTTCCAGTCTGTCCACTCACCCACTGGTGTCTGCTGTGGTTCAGACCGAGGGAGGACAACAACGGGAATAATTAATCAAAGTAGAAGCACGCGAGCAAGAGACAAGTAAAGATGATTTAGTTTGTGGGTGCTTGACATTTGGAGGGGTAACACCATTTTTTTGATCCTGCAGTGTGACACAAATTTGAAGTTCAAAGCAAAGAATATTGACTAATAATTTTAAATATAAATCTGTTGTATCAAATGTGTAAAGAGAGTTTTTTGTAAGCCATATTAAGCGCAACTGTATTAATTCTACATATTTTGACATTGTCCAACGGTGTGACTTTTTCCATCACACTGCAGGACATTGACTACAATTTGACCATATAAATTATTCAACAGGTCTGTAGTGCTAACTTAATGAACATGTCCCTGTCCCATCCTAAAATACAATTTTTTCAGAATTCAGAATTTGCGGACATTTTACAGTTTTACAATAAAAATACAAAAAAAAAATAACATCCAACGTCTTTCTAAGACTTCAGAGTTTTTGTAGTAGGCCCTATGTTGCACTGTGGAGAGAATTTTGGAGGAGAAAAAACATTATTTAGCAAAACTTTTCAGCTGATTACAGAAAAAGCAGGCATCGCATCAATATCCCTCAAGTACAAGTTATACTATTTACGTTCTTTTTGGATTTGAGCAACATATAAAGCACATTTAAATTATTAGGAAGTGGAAATCATTTGAGATTTATCTCTAAATGCTTCTTTAATTATTTAATTACTTTAGTTTCAGTGGATGGATATGAGTTTAAATGCACAACTAATTTAGGACATGCTTTTACAATTGCTCTCTTAATTGGCTGGATAATAAATACAATTGCAAATACATTTAATAATTCTGCTATAAATATGACATTTACAAAATTGATTAACAAATATCCTTTTAAAAGTGAACTACAAAGTTGCTTTTATAATTTTTATTAACAATACAAACTTCAAATAGAGCAATATCCTATTCTTATTGCTAATCTATTAACAAAAGCATTCGATCATTCATTAGGTAATATTGCTAAATGATTTAGCTTCTCCATGTAGTCTGTCACTTTATATTTAGCGTGGTCCTTTTCAGATGCAGAGTGGTGGAGTGAGGTGACTGTGTTACCCACCGTGCCCACAATGTCAAAGATTTGCTCCATATTTTAGTATTATTAATATAACTTAAAATGTTTAAATTGAAATTTATTCAGTATACACAGTATTTAGGATATGTGGTTATAAAGCAGTGGTGGAGTGAGGCTGGCGATAGTGTAGCAGTTGTAATTGTAGCAGTTATAATAGTAGCTGTCATATAGTAGTAGTAGTAGTAGTAGTAGTAGTAGTAGTAGTAGTAGTAAAAGCAGCACTAATAGCAGTAGTAGTAGTTATTGTAACAGGTCTAGTATTAGTTGTAGTCACATTAGTAGTCATGTAGAATGAGATCTAGAGTGAGTACATTAAAAAAGACAGCTCATGTTAGCTATTTAGAAGATAAGTCAGAGAGTCCAGGTTTAAATGGTTTGGACATGTGCTGAGAGGGAACAGTGAAAATATGGGTGAAAAGATGATTAAGTTCAAATTGGAGGTCAAGAGGAAAACCAAAGAGGACATGACTGATGTGAGAAGAGGATGCAGAGGTTGTGGTTAGAAGAAGGAAAGTGATTCACTGTGGCGACCCATGAATGAGGACAGCCAGAGAAAAAACAGAAGCAAATACTTTAAATAAACTTTACATTCAATACTTTTACTTTTAAGTAGAAGTACTTGAGTAATATGACATTGAAGTAACAGTACTATATCTGTGTTTTCCCAAGGTCCATTTTAAAGTCTTTTCCTTCAATAAGAGGTGAACAGATGAGTCTAAACTGAGACTAAATGAATGTTGTCAATGGCTCACTCTAAAGTTTGTGATTATATTTCCAGTGTTCAGAGTACCCTGCCTCAGCCTTCTTCCTTTCCTTTCGGCTTTTTCGTTCAGGGATTGCAAATTTACTGCCTCCTCTTGTCTGTCAAAAAACAAAACAAAAATAAAAGTGAATAAATTGTTTAAACTAGGGCTTTGTGCATCGTAACAGAGTGTGTTTTTTAAATGCTGATCCTCAGATTCTTTTGGGTCTGATGTATTCCCTACAGTAGACAGTTCTCAGTAGGAGCAACCTCTCAGAAGTAATTTATTAATTTGGGAGTGTGTGTGAAAATCTACGTTTCTATTAAAGTCCTAGACTAAAGGGGATTTCAAATACACAGTGTGAAGTATTATTCATTTCACACACATTAGCTTGACACCCACAGGATGACCATGACCTACAGACATTGGGCATTTTATAGTGTATGTACTTTACACTAGCCAGACCAGCAAGCCCCACTTATTTTGTTTGTATATAATAGGGAAAGCAGGAGTCTGGCTGGCTGATTTGTTGTGGGTAGCATAAATGAGGAAGTTAATAAAAATAGTCATATGCTGAAATAGCAAAGATTAAAGGTAATATATTATGCATTTTTACTGGCTTTTTAAAATAGTTTTGGACACCTTGTATCGTAATGGAATGGACATACGTCTTTACAAACTACCCACAATTCCACCTTCCTGGTAACATGGTTAAAAAGTCAATGATAGGGGACCTTTAATAGTAACTAACAGAGTTTCATAGACATTGTTAGTTGTTATAAATGTTTAATTTCTCTACCCAGCAGCCATACATAACACAAAGCCTGTACCATTGCTCCTGTCTGCTTCTCCAAACTAGTAGTGTGCTATTACTTGCTATATTAACTACATTATTACTCATATACAATATTTTTCTATCTCACTCGACTACCTCTTTCAGATAACACATTGCACAATGTCTAAAACGTAGTGGCAATAGTTATAATACCCGTTTTCTATTGTAATGCATTGTGTTTGTTCAATGCCCTGCTGTTTCCAGCCTCTCTATTCACAGTAACACAACCCAAGACTACTTCTTTAGCTTTCTGCTTCAGCAAAACACGCCCTGCATTAAACAGGCCACGTTATAACCACACAAAGCGGTATTTTTAGAAGACATGTAGCTCGTAATAATAGCCATTAAGTGCATAGCCTCACTGCTGCTGCTGAGACAGACAAGCTTGCAGTGAGCGGCACCCAGAAGTGAACAAAGCGACCCGGAAGCGGTGGTACGTCTGGAGGCAGCAGGGAGAGAGAAGAACATCAAGCTTTTACAAAAAAAAAAAAAAAAAAAAAAAAAAAAAAAACTGCTAAAGACATTCTCTGCAAGCTGGTATACAGGTATGTATGCACGTCTTCTTCTACGCGCAGGGGGTAAGGCGTGAGTCTCCGCATGCAATAAAGAAACTATAGAGGCAGGAGTGGACAAGATGCATGGCGAGTGTGCGTTCAGTCGTGCAGCTGCTGTTTGATTCGCCCAAAAGTTGCAGAATGGGGATAAAAAAGGGGAAAGTGGACAGCATGGCATAGGGTCTTTTAGCGGAGACGAAGCGCTGGTTATTATTGTCCTGTTGTTTTTGGGCTGCATCTTTCCGCCGTTTCCGCGGTGTGTGTGTGTGAGTGAGCGTGTTTTTTTTTTTTTTTTTGTTACGGAGCATGGATGGTTGTTGTAGGAAGTGTCAGTTTTTTTAAGGGAGGCCGGGCTATTCAAAGCCGCTGTAAACAATCATTCAAGCCCCTGACATGATAAACACACCTTTGTCTGCGCCGCCGCTCGCTCGTCTCCGCGCGTAAACCGCTTCCACCAAACACAAAAGACCCGAGTGCCTACATTTTTAGGGGTCTGCAGAATATGGCGTCCCCGCCTTATAAAAATAAGGCTGCCATTTTTGTTTCTCTTTTGTCTGGAAATGTTTTAAGAGAGTGTCTGAGAGTGTCTGAGACTCACCGCTGGGCCCCTGGGATGCCCGCTAACCGCCGACATGTCCAAAAGTCACGGCCAGCGAAGTTAGACTTAACCGTTTTACTGCTTTTATTTACAAGAAAGGAAACTAAATCTTAGTCATTCTGAGGAAATTTCACAGCCAGACAAAGGGAACAGAGAACATAAAAACCAGAAAAATTCAATCACGAAGCAGAAGTAACGCTACAGCGGTTTTTGTGGGTTTATGTGGGTTTCATTTAAATCAAGTTATTTTGAAAACACTGTTAAAATTACTGTTCAAGCGAAAAGAAGAGAAGAGTTAACATTTCCAATGAAAGGACATCAAGAAATTAACATGCACAGTAACTAATAATAAAACAAATATTTACACGTATGATTTTATTTTGAGCTTTTTCCATGTATTGCAAATATATATCACTTATTATTATTACTACCATATTATTATTATTATTATTATTACTATTATAAATCAAGTAGGTAGCCTAAATTAAAATAAATGAAATATTAAATAAATGTGAATTATATAGCCCAATAACAATATAAACAAACTTACAAACAGGCAAACAGATTCTTCAGGAAAAACTCAAACTAACTTGTGAATAGTAGGTTGTGTGCCAGGGCCCAGGGGAACATAAAAATCACTAATAATCAATAGGCCACTATTTGAATACAGCCCACACTGTATACTGTATTACTATTACTATTCTCTGAGCTGTAATCATACAGTTTGTAGATGATTGCTTATTGCAGAATTACCATATTATTACTGAGAGGGCTGCACTAGGACAGGACAATGTAGAGGAGAGCAGGGTAGGTTGAGACACTTATTTCAAACTCAGAAGCCTCTAACAACCATGTGGAGAAACTGAATTGCATAAAATAATGCAGTACCATTTCCCATTTCCCATATTTATTTATAGCCACCTATTTGGATAAAGGATAGGGTGTTTATTAGAAATAAAAATTACATCAACCTATTACAGGGTTTTATACCTTGCCAAATGACCAACTCACATGATAAAAACATTTAGACCTGAATCAATTTGCTTTTGTAATAATAATTTTATAGAATATGCTATAATTTTACTTTAAGTAGGGGAAAAACCTTTTATGTATATAAAATTGTGCTTAGTTCCCCTCCAGTTTACCCAATCTTTTTTTCAGGCATGTTGCCTTTCATTATTAAAGTAGCAAAAATAAATATGTGTAACTTCCATGATTCAAGGGGTGGGTGAGCTTACCCAGTGGCTTGACTTACCCTGCTCCCTGTATAGCATTTATTGTTGGTGCATTATGATACATGAAAATAATTGTCCCGTGATACTTTGACCTAAAACTGGTGCAGCCAAAAATAAAAATGAGTGGCATCAGACAGTTTATTACAGTATACTGCAGTCATTTGCAAAAGTTTGGGCAGCCCTCTGAGGTCGCACAATAATTTACTCTGTCTTCACAAAAAAAGATCACAGAGGTATGTCATTCATTTTCTAGTGACATCTGAGTTCTAGGGTATTTTCCTAACAACAATTTTTAGTGTAGCAGTATTTAGGTGCATGGAATTAAATGAAATATGAAAAAATGTCTGTGCATAAGTTTGGGCACCCTTATAAGTTTGCTGATTTGAATAGCATGTAACTTCTCAAAATGGATAGAGTAAGTTATTATGCAAACTCAGAGGGGTGCCCAAACTTTTGCATATGGCTGTATATACTCACATATCTTATTCTTTCAGGATGGCGGAGCCTCGATTCAATAACCCGTACTTCTGGCCTCCACCTCCCTCCATGCCTGGCCAGGTAAGTCTGCTCCAACTCAGAGCACTGACATTTTCATCACATTTAGAGCTATTCTTAGCCCTGTGTCAATGCTTTTTCAGCCACCTTGTACTGATCTGTCTCTCTCAGACAGACAGACTGACTTTCAGACTCTGAAGGTTTAGCATAAAGACATCACTGATTGGATGAATTCAAATTTAATTGAGCTATTAATTTAATTTATTTATCATTATTTTATTAAAAGTAAAACTAGACCAATTCAGTTTTGAGCCATCATTTATCTCTGAGTTTAGTGATGAACTATTTAGTTTTTGATTTGTGCTGTTTCTTAGTGTAACTAGACATAGATAGCACTGGATTAACCATTTTCTCTGTTAGTAAGAGCTATTATTTTCTATTTGACAAGCGATGTGGACCAATCAGTGGGATCTTGATAGTAAAGCCTCGTTGACATTTTAAGGTTTCCTCACAAATGATAACTATTAGCCCTTACATTAACTGCGTACTAATCAATAAATGCTAAGAAGTGGCTCAGAAGACATTGACACCCGTTACCTGTTTTCTGTTGAGCATGACCCGTTAACCCTTTCAGCTGGATAACCTCGTCCTCATTAACAAGATCAAGGAGCAGCTCATGGCCGAGAAGATCCGCCCCTTGCACCTGCCTCCTACCTCCTCACCGTCCCAGCAGCCTCTACTGGTGCCATCCTCGTCGTCTCCCGAAGGTGGCGCTCAGCACGGTTTAACAGGGCCAAAGCCTCAGACACAGCAACAAGTACCAGGGCACCATTCACAGAGTTCGGGACAGCCTGATATTGCTCTACATGCCCGTCCTGCCACCAGTTCCGGACCAGGTACAGAGCATAAAAACACAATTTCTTAACCTTCATACTTGTTGCTCTGTATAATGTTGATTAATTCATTTGTATCACAAAGCCTGTTCTTCATATTGAATACATTGTAAACATTTTGTAATTGCAGATGTAAATATGGATGATAAGACGGCAGTGAAGGCCAAAGGATTGTGGGAAGACTGGCACATGAGACAACTCAGTGAGCAGTCAGCGCGGGTCAACCATCGAGCAGGTACCAGTCTGAATTATGAGAATGATAATTTAGCATTCATCATGCTGAAACAGCTCTTTCTGTTGTCTAATATCAACAAAGAAAGAGATGGCCAGCAAACACTGGTCTAGTGAGTTTCTACTTAATCAACTTATTGACCAGAATAACTTTGTTATAGAGTACTAGCTGCAAATTCTGGGATTGTGCATTTATTAGTGACCCACATTCAGTTAATTTTCATTATCGATTAATGGTCTTAACAAACAATTACTGATTAACTGTTAACCACCGGCTTCAACTATCACCTATCATGACGTAAAAAAAACAAAAAAAAAAACGCTCTTTATTAAATTCTGTTAAATTCAAAATCATGAACCATAATAAAAATGTGTTGTTTTTTTTTAACTAAAGACAAGTTATAGGCTTGTATAGTTTAGGAAACAGTTGCTTAATTTTGTGTTTAATTTGCCCTATCGCTCCAATGGTACTGTACCTTCACTCTACTGTACAGCATAAAGATTAATTGTTAGTAATTTTTTCAAGCAATTATGGCCATAATGCCGATTAATACAATAACCAGTTAACCACGAACACCCCTAGCATTTATTAAAAACACTGCACAGTGGCAGAGTGGTTAGCACTGTTACCTGACACCGAGACAATTATGGCTTTGGTTCCTGCACTGATCAGCAATGTTTTCTCAGTCTCCTTGTCATTTCCGTGGTACCAGGTGTCCTTGTGTCCTCTTTGGGTACTTACTTATACTTCCTGCCACAGCTAGGTACATGGGAATTGCCCTCAGTGCAATTCAGTGCAATTCCTCAGTTCAATTCCATTCTTACAGTATATATTCACAAACTCACATCAATGGATAAATCAAAATACATTTTTTTTATTAAGGACCAAACCACAATAGCCATTTTAAGCAGGTCAAGATCATATTCTTTTAGTTCAGTTGTAAGTTTTAGAGAGAATCCAACATTTCCTCAGAACACATGCTCAGCACTGGCAAGAAAAAAATGCCTTTTAACAGGCAGACCCCAGCTGTGGGTGGGAGGCTGTCTGCCTGAACCAGCTGGATTTACAGACAGACACTTGATCTAGTCCCTCTCAAAGTAATGTCATTTTCACTGCTGCTTGGTTTAGATTAGTGTGTCAGTCAGTACATACTACTGTAGGTGTGATAACAAAACAGAGTGTAACAGTGCATCTGGACATGAGGGTTAAGTGTTGACACGAAATGAGGGAAACTCTATTTCTTTAAAAAGCTCCTTTTTTTCTCCTCCTTTGCTCCTTTTACACATCATGTCTCAGGTCTAGTTCCATCCTCGAGAGCAGACAGCCACAGTTCCTCAGACGCTCTGACCCCGACCACGCCCACTTCCAGCGCCCAGAACAGACTCAGTGGTGCTCCCTCTGTCAACATCATCTCAGGGCTGACCTGTGGCCCGGGGATGGACCACATGAAAACTGGGGGTCTGGCCGGACTTCTGGGACCTCCCCCCAAAGCGCCCCGCGGAAGGAAGAAGATCAAAGCCGAACACGCGTCTGGACCCCTTCTGGTGGTGCCCTATCCCATCCTAGCAGACCAGGGCTGTGTCACTGTGGCTCCCAAAGAAGGAAGGACGTACAGGTGGGACACAGTACTCTCTTGCTTGGGACACCTTTTTTGACCATGGAGATGGCTTTAAAACTGTGCCTTATTAACCCTTAGTGCTGTGATATTTATCTGTAGTATGCTGTTTCACTAAACAGACAGTGATGTTGTGCCCTTGAGCAAGACAGTTCACCCACTTTGCCTGTATGAATGTGTTAATCAATCAATCAAGCAAACTTTATTTCAGACTCACAATTGGTCCATATATGTATATATATGTTAAACATAAAAACATAAGAGAACAACAGCAACAAACTGTCAACACAGGAGAGAGTATACATTACATCCATAGTCCATACAAGCACTTTCTTCAGTGCCTCCAGAGTTCAGACTTGTACCGCACACTGCTCACCTTAGGCATTATTAAAACTGTAATAATTTCATTTTTAGAATCCTCCAATCACATAATAAATTTATATGCAAAATTTCTAATGTAAGGTGGGCACAGCATTCTGCACAAACAGCTGACTGCCACTCCTCCACCGAGGGACCTTCAGCAGGATTCGGAGTACATCATTAAATGCAACTTGAAGCTTTTTAAACTGTAACTGCACCATAGGTGGGCAGTGTATAGTGGTGTGCAGTAAGCTTTAAACAAAGCAATTTTCACATTATCAAAACACATGCTAAATTTGTGTGCCAACATATTAGCTTGTGCATACAATTTACAATACTGTCTCTGAATATCATCATCATCACAGAGGTCATCCCTGATAACATGACCAAGATGGTGGTGCACCAAGTGGACCAAGTGGTGTGCACTTTACCCACAACATTTAACTCATTTTCTCCCAGAATAAAAGAGGGAAAAACTGTCCTCCTGTTTCTCTTTGTCCTCACAATCATAACAACAGACTTTTTAGTGTTAAATTTTATGTCAAATTGCTGACCATAATCTGAACAAACTGTGAGCAGTTGTTGCAGGCCGGCAGAATAAGGGGACATGACAACTAAGTCATCAGCATAAAGAAGATGGTTAATAAGCCTCTCTCCCACCGCACAGCCAAGTGTCAATATTCAGATATTTTGCCAAAGTTTATGGTTTATACAGTATCCCTGCAATTATTGGGTCTATGCAAATGAGACAAAACACACAAAGTTGACCATCTTCTTTGTCAGAACAAATGACCCATGGTATGAATGTATTTACTATAGCATCACAATGTTGATATTATTCAGTCACACAGGCACAATTATAGACTGAGCATTAAGCCACAAGACTAATATAGGGAGGTTGTAGAGCCAATTCCTAACAAACAGTGATCAGGTTCAACTTTTGTGGATTTTCCATTTGGATATTTCTTTAAACATATTGCCTCACCCACAGCGTGAAACTGGCCCCTGCCCTCCATCTGAGGTTTTGACATCATTAGATTCTAAAACGTGAACATCTTATAAAAAGTTTATGTAACACATTATACAGGGTGTCCATGAAGTCTCTTTACAATAAAAAAAAAATACACAGGCAAATGAACAGTCAAATATGTGGAAATTATTACAAAATGAGGAGTAGATATTGAAGTTTTTTTTGCCTCATTTAATCCACCTCTATATGGGCACCATTAGTTGCACGAAGGACATCAAGACAGTACTGGATTTCTTGCCATGTTCACTGTAGCAGAGCCTCATCAGTGGTGATCCCACAGCACACATTCACCTTTGGACGATCTCGGTGAAGTTCCCGAGTCACATGGGGCTGTTCTGATCACAGATTCTCACATTCTGTGTGTTCAGTTTCCCTGAAACATGAAAGGTTGCCTCATCACTAAAACAAAGCTGGGTGAGGAACGCTTTGTCCTCAGAAATTGGTTCCAGTGTTTACTGCAAACTCTTTTGGTCTTGGTTTATCATTTGGCTTGAGTGCAGCTGTAAGAGTTGCACTTTGTAAGCAAAGTACAATCACAAGTTCTTGTATAGGACTTTGTGCACTGTTGAACGTGGAGCTGTAACTGTCTGGCAACAGTACGGATGTGATTAAAAACTTTGATCACCACTGAGTACATGGAACAAATCTTGATTAAAATATCTCATCAATTGCCTTTGTAATATATTTTTTAAATTGTAAAGAGACTTTACGGACACCCTGTATTAAGCCCAATATCACGTTGTTGTCTTAAAGGGGTTTGCAGACACAATCAGACAGACAGACAGACAGGAACATCCCCTGTCCTTAGACCCTCCATCAGGGTAGTTCACTAATCTTATCCATCTATTCCCACTCACAGGTGTAAAGTGTGCCCGCTGACCTTCCTGACCAAGTCCGAGATGCAGATTCACTCCAAGTCCCACACGGAGGCCAAGCCCCACAAGTGTCCCCACTGCTCCAAGACCTTCGCCAATGCCTCGTACCTGTCCCAGCACCTGAGGATCCACCTGGGCATCAAGCCGTACCACTGCTCCTACTGCGAGAACTCCTTCAGACAGCTGTCCCACCTGCAGCAGCACACCAGGTCAGAACAGGTCCAAGTCTTGTTTATGTCATTTGTAATGTTATTACACCAAGCAAACAGTGAGCAATATTTACTATATTCATATTTTTTGTGGCACTATTGACAAGATGTGGAAAACTTAAACGGTCAGATTTAGACACTTTTACAAACCCCAATGTGTTGTAAAGCATATTGCTATGGGATTTGTACCAAAAGTAATTTCTAAAGTACATGCAAAGGCTTTGTTGAGAATCATGATTGTTTTAATACATATACCAATATTTGTAACATATAAGACATTATATAAAAAATCAAAGTCTAACTGCAGTCACCACCTTTCATTTTGTATATTCTTCAGCTGAACTAATGTTGGACTAAACACACTGAGCATGCACAAGTGTTGACTGTAATGACATACATTATTCTTGCAAATTAAGCAATTTTAAGTTCCTCAAACTCCCCCTTGAACTGCCACCTTATCGTGGTGGGGGAGTTTGAGTGCCCGAATGATCCTAGGAGCTATGTTACCTGGGGCATTATGCCCCTGGTAGGGTCTCCCATGGCAAACAGGTCCTAGGTGACGGGCCAGACTAAGAGCAGTTCATAAATCCCCTATGACCAGTTTAATATCGAGGACCGTGACGTCGCCCGGTATGGCGCAGCCGGGGCCCCACCCTGGAGCCAGGCCTGGGGTTGGGGCTCGAATGCGAGCGCCTGGTGGCCGGGCCTTTGCCCATGGGGCCCGGCCGGGTACAACCCAAAAGAGCGACGTGGGCCCGACCTCCTGTGGGCTCACCACCCGCAGAGGTAGCCGTAGGGGACCGGTGCAATGTGGATCGGGCAGCAGTCGAAGGCGGGTGCCTCGACGACCCGGTCCCCGGACACAGCTTCTTGCTGTAGGGACATGGAATGTCACCTCACTGGGGGGGAAGGAGCCTGAGCTTGTGCGGGAGGTTGAGAGATACCGGCTAGATATAGTCGGGCTCACCTCCACGCACAGCTTGGGCTCTGAAACCCAGCTCCTCGAGAGAGGTTGGACTCTCCACCACTCTGGCGTTGCCCGCGGTGAGAGGCGGCGGGCCGGTGTGGGCTTGCTCATAGCCCCCCAGCTCAGCCGCCATGTGTTGGAGTTTACCCCAGTAAACGAGAGGGTCGCGTCCCTACGCCTTCGGGTTGGGGACAGGTCTCTTGCTGTTGTTTGTGCCTACAGGCCAAATAGCAGTACAGAGTACCCGGCCTTCTTGGAGTCCCTGGGAGGTGTACTGGAAGGTGCACCGACTGGGGACCCCATTGTTTTGCTGGGAGACTTCAACGCCCACGTGGGCGACGACAGTGATACCTGGAGGGGTGTGATTGGGATGAACGGCCTCCCCGATCTGAACCCGAATGGTGTTTTGTTATTGGACTTCTGTGCTAGTCACAGTTTGTCCATAACGAACACCATGTTCGAGCACAGGGGTGTCCATAAGTGCACGTGGCACCAGGACACCCTAGGCCGGAGGTCGATGATCGACTTTGTAGTCGTGTCATCTGACCTTCGGCCGTGTGTTTTGGACACTCGGGTGAAGAGAGGGGCTGAGCTGTCAACCGATCACCACCTGGTGGTGAGTTGGATTCGCTGGCGGGGAAGGAGGCCGGACAGACTCGGCAGACCCAAACGTGTTGTGAGGGTCTGTTGGGAACGTCTGGCTGAGCCCTCTGTCAGAGGGGTCTTCAACTCCCACCTCCGGGAGAGCTTTGACCAGATCCCGAGGGAGGTTGGAGACATGGAGTCCGAGTGGACCATGTTCTCCACCTCTATTGTCAATGCGGCCGTTCGGAGCTGTGGTCGCAAGGTCTCTGGTGCCTGTCGTGGCGGCAATCCCCGAACCCGGTGGTGGACACCGGAAGTAAGGGATGTCGTCAGGCTGAAGAAGGAGTCCTATCGAGCTTGGTTGGCTTGTGGGACTCCTGAAGCAGCTGATGGGTACCGGCAGGCCAAGCGTGCTGCAGCCCGGGCGGTTGTGGAGGCAAAAACTCGGGTCTGGGAAAAGTTCGGGGAGGCCATGGAGGAGGACTATCGGTTGGCCTCAAAGAAATTCTGGCAAACCGTCCGCCGCCTCAGGAGGGGGAAGCAGTGCTTCACCAACACTGTTTACAGTGGAGGTGGGGAGCTGTTGACCTCGACTGGGGATGTTGTCGGGCGGTGGAAGGAATACTTTGAGGATCTCCTCAATCCCACCGACACGCCTTCCGTTGAGGAAGCAGAGGCTGGGGACTCAGAGGTGGACTTGTCCATCACTCAAGCTGAAGTCACTGAGGTGGTTGGAAAGCTCCTCAGTGGCAAGGCTCCGGGGGTGGATGAGATCCGTCCTGAGTACCTCAAGTCCCTGGATGTTGTGGGGCTGTCGTGGCTGACACGTCTCTGCAACATCGCATGGCGGTTGGGGACAGTGCCTCTGGACTGGCAGACCGGGGTGGTGGTCCCTCTTTTTAAGAAGGGGGACCGGAGGGTGTGTTCCAACTACAGGGGGATCACACTCCTCAGCCTCCCCGGGAAAGTCTATTCCAGGGTACTGGAGAGGAGAATTCGGCCGATAGTCGAACCTCGGATTCAGGAGGAACAATGCGGTTTTCGTCCTGGCCGTGGAACAGTGGACCAGCTCTACACCCTCTATCGGGTGCTCGAGGGTTCATGGGAGTTCGCCCATCCAGTCCACATGTGTTTTGTGGATTTGGAGAAGGCGTTCGACCGTGTCCCTCGTAGCGTCCTGTGGGGGGTACTCTGGGAGTATGGGGTCCGGGGCCCTTTGCTAAGGGCTGTCCGGTCCCTGTATGACCGGAGCAGGAGCTTGGTCCGCATTGCCGGTTGTAAGTCAGACCTGTTTCCAGTGCATGTTGGACTCCGGCAGGGCTGTCCTTTGTCACCGGTTCTGTTCATTATTTTTATGGACAGAATTTCTAGGCGCAGCCAAGGGCCGGAGGGAGTCTGGTTTGGGAACCACAGGATTTCATCTCTGCTTTTTGCGGATGATGTTGTCCTGTTGGCTTCATCAAACCAGGACCTTCAGTGTGCACTGGGGCGGTTTGCGGCCGAGTGTGAAGCGGCTGGGATGAGAATCAGCACCTCCAAGTCCGAGGCCATGGTTCTCGATCGGAAAAGGGTGGTTTGCCCTCTCCAGGTTGGGGGGGAGTTCCTGCCTCAAGTGGAGGAGTTCAAGTATCTTGGGGTCTTGTTCACGAGTGAGGGAAGGATGGAGCGTGAGATCGACAGGCGGATCGGTGCAGCGTCTGCAGTAATGCGGTCGTTGTATCGGTCTGTTGTGGTAAAGAAGGAGCTGAGCCGAAAGGCGAAGCTCTCGATTTATCGGTCGATCTACGTTCCTACTCTCACCTATGGTCATGAGCTTTGGGTCATGACCGAAAGGACAAGATCCCGGATACAAGCGGCCGAAATGAGTTTCCTCCGCAGGGTGGCTGGGCGCTCCCTTAGAGATAGGGTGAGAAGCTCTGTCACACGGGAGGAGCTCGGAGTAGAGTAGCTGCTCCTCCACATCGAGAGGAGTCAGTTGAGGTGGCTCGGGCATCTGTTTCGGATGCCTCCTGGTCGCCTCCCTGGGGAGGTGTTCCGGGCATGTCCCACCGGGAGGAGGCCCCGGGGAAGACCTAGGACACGCTGGAGGGACTATGTCTCTCGGCTGGCCTGGGAACGCCTTGGGGTCCCCCCGGTAGAGCTGGAGGAAGTGTCTGTGGATAGGGAAGTCTGGGCATCTTTGCTTAGACTGCTGCCTCCGCGACCCGGTCCCGGATAAGCGGAAGAAGATGGATGGAGTTCCTCAAATATTGCATTTTCCGAGTTAGGACGTCATCTTCTATGATTTTGCTATATTTTTGTGATTTCAACTTGTAAAGTCGGTTAATCTGCAAAATGACTCTGAGATCACTTAGAACTAGTCATTAAGACAAAGTTATAATTTTACTTCCCTCTATAGATCAGATGTATCCTTAATAAAATTTGAATGAATGATTAGAACAAACTGGTCGAGTTTAAGATCAGCTGTGTTTGTCGTGCATGTTAACAGAGACAGAAGTCCAGTTACAAGGTCTCAGTGACTAAACTGTACCCGTGAACATTAGTGACTAATTTGATGCTGTTGTTAAGGGCTGCCAACAGACTGCATAACAACACTCACTATTTTATTGTCTCCTCCAGAATCCACACTGGTGACCGGCCGTACAAATGTGCTCATCCCGGCTGCGACAAGGCTTTCACTCAGCTCTCAAACCTCCAGGTCAGCCCCATCACAGACTAATCTAATAAAACTATCTGTCATACACTATATTAAATCTATGCTTCTGTCCACAGTCTCACCAGAGGCAGCACAACAAAGACAAACCATACAAATGTCCCAACTGTTATCGTGCCTACTCCGACTCGGCCTCGCTCCAGATACACCTTTCAGCTCACGCCATCAAGAACGCCAAGGCTTATTGCTGCAGCATGTGTGGCCGCGCCTACACCTCAGTGAGTAACAAAAAATAAAAATAAAAAAAACATGGATGTATTTAATCTTAAATGCGTTTCAACCAGGAGAGACACAAATAAAATATCCAGACAGATGAGTGATTAGAAGTTTGGCGTTTAGACCCACGATTAATTTTAAATTACAAGGAACTTTTGTCTTAGCAACTATTCATTATGTTTTCCACAACTGTGACACTAAGGTGCTGCAGTTAGTTTTCCTTAGCTCCTAGGCTTGTGCAGACGAAATCATAAGAACATCCCGTATAGGCAAACAACTGCAATAATCTGTGCGCAGAATGTACGTGCTGCTCAGTATTTGATCCAGGTCGGCCCGGTGTGTCATACTACATCTTCTGTCTGCGGTTGTGGGTTGGGTTGGAGTGTCCCAGCTTTTAGTCATGTCATAATGTTCTGACCATAAACCTGTTGTTTTTTATTTCCCTCTGTCTTGTCCTATGGTTAAGTCGTGCGCTCCTGCGCAACGCTGTCGTGTTGTAAATTCCTCCACTGCTGCTCAGTTCTCCGCTGCATTTTGTCAGAACTCAATGGCTAGCCCATCTGAGAATGTGTGCCCTACTGCAGATGTCGAGGAACTATTCTCTCGCTTTAACTCAACTTGTCTGTCAATATTAGATACTGTGGCTCTGATGAAAACAAGGCACTCCAAACCTATTCCTGAGCCATGGCTAAATGACGTTACATGCGCTGCTAGACGTGAATGCAGGAGAGCTGAGCGTAAGTGGAAAAAAGACAAACTGCAGGTGTCTTTTCAAATATTACGAGACAGTTGGCGTTTTTATCAGAGAACAGTGAAAGTTGCTAGAATGAAGCATTTTTCTGATATTATTGTGTCACATTGCAACAACCCCCGTGTTTTGTTTAAAACTATTAATGGTGTTCTGAATGCCCCACAACCAGCCTCCCAGGAGGCTTCAGTTGAGGTCTGTGAGAGATTTTTGCACTATTTTATTAGTAAGGTTGAAAGTACAAGGGCCTTAATTTGCTGTCCATTGTATGACCCATCCATTTCTGTCACGTTTTCTGCTGTTTTTGACCAGTTTGATCTTGTCAGTTTGCCTTTTTTACACAAAATTATTGTTCATGTGAAGCCTTCTGGATCTCCAAATGATCCACTTCCACCTCATTTATTTAAAGAGGTCTTTTCCACTTTGGCTCCATATGTGCTTCACATTTTAAACTCCAGCTTGGCAAATGGTATTGTGCCTGAGAGTTTTAAACATGCTGTGGTGCAACCAATGATCAAGAAGCCTGGTTTAGACTAAGGGTGCTCCGATCAGGGTTTTTGAGGCCGATCACCGATCACGATCACCGATCAGCCTCTGCTGTGATCGGCCGATACCGATCATGGCCTGATACCGATGTGGTCTTCAATGTAGTAATGTATTGTATGCTATTATTAGTTCCATTTGAAAAATACTGTAGCCTTTGTAAATATAAAAGAACAACAAAATTCTACTTATTTTTGTTTTAGAAGAGGTTTTGTTGCATTATTGGTCTTTAATGTGTGCCCAGTGTCTGTGGCTTTGTTTGAATGCTCCGCTGATGTAAAAATCAGCTGTTCTTAATTGGTTCCTTTAATGCGAGTCCGCCTGTGTCCGCGTAACGCGCAGCCAAACCAGGTTGAAACACAGTGGACTAAAGAGCAGACAGCTCCTGCTGCCAGTTTTGACAACGTCTGAATGAAGAAAACGTGCAAAGAGAGCAGAGAAGACAACGATGAAAGGTGCTCCTCTCAGACACACGGACACATGGGCTGCCTTTTTACTTTCTCTTTCCATTAGCAGCCATTTGGTGCAGTTTAAGCCACAAAACGCACAGTTTTCTCCGCGCAACAAGACACAGGCAGACTCTGAACTTTCTTAATCCTTTTAACGTAACTGTTAGCGGGTTAGCTGTAGCTCTATTTACGTTGGTGTTTGCAAATACACGCACTGCTGCGCCTCGGTTCTGTCCCGTGCGCTCCAAGAGCAGGCGGGGACACAGCGGGGACACAAAGCAGCGCCTCCAGGGCAGGTTTGTGTTAGTTATAACCAGGGCTTAACTTAAAAACACTGCTAAAATAACGCTACTGCTGTTTAATCAAACCGGAGTTGCAGGACAGTAAATGTGAGAGCCTCGCGTGTTTATTGTAATTTGATCGGCCCTTCTGATCGGCCCATTTTACCGATCACCGATCACTCTATTTTTAGCCATGATCAGCCGATCATGATCGGCGGCCGATCGATCGGAGCACCCTTAGTTTAGACACTTCGGTCATCTCAAATTTTAGGCCCATCTCTAAGCTCCCTTTTATTTAAAAAAAATTTGAAAAAAATGTTTATTGCCAGTTGAAATCATTCTTAGATGCACATGACATTCTGAAGTGTTCCAGTCTGGTTTCAAAACCCTGCACAGTACAGAGGCAGCACTACTGAGAGTGTTTAATGATGTTCTTTTAGCCACAGATTCTGGTCACTGTGTTGTACTGATTCTGCTGGACCTAACAGCTGCCTCTGACACTGTGGACCATGAGATCCTTTGGTCCCTGGTTGAGAACTCTGTGGGCATTCAGGGCTGTGCTTTGGAATGGTTTAGGTCCTACCTTACAGGTAGACAATTTTGTGTTCAAGTTGGGGCCGCTGAGTCCTCTGCAGCCCCAATCAGCTGTGGAGTGCCTCAAGGTTCCATTCTCGGGCCTCTTCTTTTTTCATTGTATCTTCTTCCGCTTGGGTCAATCCTCCGTAAACATGGCATCTCATTCCATTTTTATGCGGATGATACTCAAATTTATATGCCACTAAAGCGAGAACATGCATATTGTGCAAAACAACTTTTAGTGTGTCTTGATGAAATCAAGGCATGGATGCCTTTTGGCATTTTAATGATAAAAAGACTGAGGTCCTTTTGTTTGGGCTTAGTCATGCCACAACCATTAATGGATACCTGGGTGCTCTGACACATTATGTGAAGCCTACAGTAACAAACCTGGGTGTGAGACTGGATGCTGATCTGAAACTGGATGCTCAGATCAGCTCAGTTGTGAGGTCAAGCTTTTTTCAGCTGCGACAGCTCGCCAAAGTCAAACCAGTCCTCTCTCAACATCACTTTCAGATTTTAATTCATGCTTTTATTACAAATCGTTTAGACTATTGCAATGCACTCAGCCAGACGTCGCTTGCCCAACTGCAGCTTGTTCAAAATGCTGCTTGCACGGCTTTTAACTGGTACAAAAAAACATGAACACATTACCCCAATTTTAAAGTCATTGCACTGGCTTCCAGATTGTTTTTGTGCTGATTTTAAAATTATTTTATTTGTTTTTAAATGCCTCCATGGTCTCGCCCCTCAGTATCTGTCCGACCTGCTTCAGCCCTACACCCCTGCACGCTCTCTAAGGTTGGCAGATCAATCTTTGTTAGTTGTCCCAAAAACAAGGAGGAAGCTTAGAGTGGACCGCTCTTTCTCAGTTGTTGCACCTAAACTGTGGAATGAGCTGCCCCTGCACCTTAGACAGGCTGAATCACTTCCTGTTTTTAAGTCCTCTCTTAAAATGCACCTTTTCTCTTTGGCTTTTACTTCAGTTTGAGATGTTGACTTTTATTGTTTTTATTGTTTTTAATTATTATTATTATTTATTATCGATTCACCTTTGTTTTATATTAGTCATAAGTCTCTGTTCTTTTATTTCCTTACATGGAATTTTCTTTGTTGTGTTTTTATTTTCTTGTTGCTGTGTACAGCACTTTGGCTGACTGTGTTGTTTTTAAAGTGCTTTATAAATAAAGTTGAGTTGAGTTGAGTCATTACATATACACATCCTGGAAACTCTCAGTGGCCCCAAGTTTAAAATATACTGACTGTCACTTTTATATTTTTAAAATAAAGACCAGCAAGGACTTTCTTTTTAATTTCCTCTGTGTCATCATCCACAATAAAAAGAAGTCATCTGGGCTTCTTTTTAAAACTTTTGCTGTGATTCAGCCTGGATGACTGAGAGTCTTCACAGATCTGTGTCATCATTTTCCACACCCACATTCATGTTAATGCCAAATAAAATTTATAGAAAAATTTAGTCATTTACGGACAGGGCTTGACATTAACTGCTCACATGTTTTCAATTAAGACTTTATAATAGGAATTTTTTATTCTCCAGTGCTGATTTGCTACATATTTACACAGGAATTAAAAAAAAAAAAGGTTTACCTAGGCAGAATAAATTTATGTAACAATAACGGCAATACTGTGATATTGCAATATCAGAAGTAAAAAAGTAGAGTGAACTAGTTAGACCATAATCCTTTGCTCTGTTTCAGTGTAGCCAACATGACAAAATTATTGTTATCAAACACTTTTTCAGCCTTAATCTTTTGAAATAACACAATAACATTTTTAGAGAATATGTTTTGTTATCGTGAACATTTCTACAACACTGTGAGCCTCCCCACAATATCATACTGTTACAAGCAGAGCAACATCAATTCAGGCTTAACCTTTCAAGTTAAGATATACAAAAGGTATTCATAAATTTCAATTCCATTTTTGTTAACGTCAAGCCCTGCTCCTATATGCTAAGCTACAAATTTTTTTTTTGCTTACTAAGATAGAAATGTGTATAAGCTGTTCATAAGCTTGTTTTGTTCATAAAAATGTGAGCAAAAACAATAAGTTAGTTTATTTGCTGGGTGTCTATGGGCTTTAAATAGATGCAGGTGACATGTGAATAGCTGAGGCAGATATCCAGCTTTGTTCTCATATATTTTGTTCTTCAGAGACTGAGCTCACAGTCACGGCTTTCAACAAATGGGTCAAATGTCTGTCCTATATTTAGCAGCATATTTCTAGCCACATTTCTCTCTGTCATCTGGTTTCCTCTGCTGCTGATACAGTGTGCTTCAATGTACTTTATTCCATTTTATTTCAGGAGACCTACCTTATGAAGCACATGTCCAAACACACAGTGGTGGAGCACCTTGTGAACCACCAGTCACCACAGAGGACCGACTCTCCCAGCATCCCCATCCGAATCTCCTTAATCTGACATCCTGGGAACGGGGTGATGATGGGGCCCAGGACGCAGCTCGTTCACCAGGCCCAGAGCCCAGGACGCAGTTCGCTCACCAGGCCCTGCACCTACAGCCATCTAGAGCCATCCACATCAGGCTTACAATACAACAGCTGACATTCACAAAACAGGCCATTTGAGCCATAATTATGAGGCTCGACAAACAAGCATAGCAGTATTTTGCGAATGTAACGACTCAGCTTGTTGATGTTCAGAGGATTGAGAGAGTGAAGATTGTCTCGCGTCAGATTTTTAAAGCACTTTTTGGTAAGCGTTGTGTAAACCGCTGGATGGATTGGGCGTTAGATATGTCTAAGTTAATCTTGGGCCTCCTTCAGACCTGGCACTAAAATCATGTTGGAGGGAGTAGATAATGTGTTCTCAACCCATGTGACTGGTAGCAGTGGTGGTATATGTTACTACAACTGGTCTGATTGTGGGACCCAATTTTATTGTTACCCACTTTTTACAGAAACAAAGTTATTTTTCTAAACAATGTAATTAGATCCTTGTGGCACACAAGAAAGTAACTTTCAATTACGTTTATGCTTCAAATAAGCTGAAAATTGAAACTATATTCAACCTCCCTGTGACTGCAGTACATTTTTGATGGACAAATTAGCTTAAGCCATGAAATATTGTATTAAACAAAAGATAAAGATAGTTTTGGTAACTGACAACCATTTAATGTCAGTACCTGCGTAGAGAACATTGGCATTAGTTCCACATAAATATACTGGAGGAGGGCCACTCACTAGAGATGACTTATTTCTCCTCACCAATTAAGAAAGTCCCTCTCAGATACTTCAGGATCTTCCACTGTGACTTTGACATAGGTTTTGCCCTTTCACAACCCCACAACCGATGCTCTTTTAATTGGACTGCCTGTGGCAATTTTGGCCAGTTGAGATTAAAGCCCTAGGGCCAATATAAAATGGTTCATGGGCCGCATTTGGCCCCTGTGCCATAGTTTGGACACCCCTGAGTTAGAGACTACACTAAAAGTCATTGAATTTCTCTGTTCTGCTGGACAGTAGTTACAGAAATGGTTTTCTGGTGTATGTACAGATTTACTACCATATCTACAACAACCAGTTATTTTGTAGTCTCTAAAAGACAACTACCAAGTGTGAATAGAATAAGTCAAACAGCTGCATTTGTCAAGAGAGAAGACAGATTTTACTGCAGAGGTCTGAAGGGGGCCTGTGTTTTCTTCCATTAAATGGGTTTTTAACATGTGCCACATAATATTTGCCCTTTTTATCAATTAGCATAAAAATAATCCATGTTTTCTGGGTGTAACTAGAAACATCCAAAGATCATTTAAAGCACTTTGAGGCCACTGGGGTTGGGGTGAAATCGGAAGAGAGAAGCCAAAGGCAGCTACAGCCTCGGTCTGTCCTGTTACATGTTCTCTACAGGGTCAGCTCAATTTGAAAAGGCAATCGGTGGATGACAATTTCAATAATTTGAAGATTGTATAAAAAACAAGTACAAAATGTAGAAAAGAAAAAATGAATGTTGAATTAATACCCAGAAGTATAACTCCATGTTTGTTTATGGCACCTTTAATGATCATAACATGATCAAAAACACTGTTTTGTTTAAGTCAAGTTAGGTTTCCCTTTTTAAGTGCCATAAATTATCCCTAAAAAGGTTTAAAAACGAAATCTTGGTGTCCATTTTTACTCTTCTTTAGAGATTTGTTGTGTGTTTTTATACACTGCATATGTATCATTTTCAACAAGCCAGCGAAACTGTAATCATGATTTTAGAGGTCACCAGTGATGCCCCCCCCCCAAAAAAAAAACAACTAAAAATGCATTTTCTTCTAAATATAACAGCATCGTTGTCCATATTTGAACATAAAATCGACTTGAGGAGTATTACATAAAAAAGTGTCAGGTCAGTTGAGTCTTACATTGTTGTAATGTAATGTATGGAAATAAATACATTGTCTTTGCAGAAGGTGTTAAATATCATAATCATTTTTAACATGTAATGCTTACTGGCTTACTGTTAAGAGTAAAGTGTTATTACTGACACAAAGTGCTCTGAGCTGCATTAAAGACACATTCTTACATGTTTAAACATATAATTCTTACATGTTTTCTTTTTTTCGAACTTTGTTCACACACAGATATAAACCAGTCAGGCATAACATTATGACTACTGACAGGTGATTATCTTCATCATGGCACCTGTTTGTGGGTGGGATGTATTAGGCAGCAAGGGAACATTTTGTCCTCAAAGTTGATGTGTTAAAAGCAGGAAAAATGGACAAGGGTAAGAGAATTGGAGATTTGAATTTGATAAGGGTCAGATTGTGATGACATCTCCAAAACTGCAGTGGTCAGTATCTATGGTTCTGATAGAAAGGTGTCAGAATAACTGGTGGCTAATTTTTAAAAGTACTGGAAGCAGCATGTGCTCGTACTGCTTTAAAAAGAGAACTGCAGTCTAAATCAAAACAGTGGTCTGTGGGTTGCCAGTCTTTTCGCTTTTTCTGATTAGACAATCGGTAATACAGGGTTTTTAAACTAAAACAAAAATGTAAACAACTTGGGCATTTACAATATTTTTTTTTATTGTGAATAAATCAGCTGTATTGTTATCAGTAAAACTAATATTTGATTTAAACATGTTTACATCATATCTTGGGAAACAAATAATATATACTACTCACAGCACTTTTAATGCCATATTCTGAGTTTTTATATCTGTTCCAGACCAGTCTGGAAGGAACTATAACTTACAGTAAAATGGTCAGATTTTTAAACACAAGTCTAGTTTATTGGTTTAGTTTTATGGAATACCCCTCAAGCTTTCACCAGTTTAAAAAAGTAGCATTCAAGCATTCAAAACCTAATGTGTTTTGTTTAACTTTCTAAAATACTATATCTTGAAAAGAGCATGATTGGTGACCTTTAACCCCACAGGAACCATCGGACCAAAATGTGAAGTCATTGTACAGCTTTTCCAGCCCACTTTAGTATTTTTTATACTTTAATAAGCTTTACCTGCAGTATACACCATGTCGCATAGGTCTAACTATTATTATCATTTCTATGGAGTATTGTCTCCATTGTACACAGTATTGTCGGTTGTATTTTTACTGTAACTTCGAACCTCTGGATGGTACTAATCCTCTTCAGGGCACTCGCAGAGAAGGTGCTAGACGTTTGGGAGGAAACTTATGTAAAATACTTATACACACTATATAGTATGTTTTCAAAAGATTAAAATACTGTTATTACTCGAGCCACTGGGCGAAAAACAGACATTTTACAACAACAACGAACCCTGCCTCTTCAACTCTCTTTTATCTGAGAAATGGGAGTTTGTACATGTTATTCATTGATAGTAGCTTTTGTTAAAAAAACACATTTTGATTTTGTACAAGCTTATTATGAAGTTACTGTAATTATTTTAGCCTACCTTTGTTAATCATGCTTTGTATCAGTTATTTACATGTAAATGTTTAATACTTTTTGAAGTAAGGTTGAATGTGGTAGCTGTGAATAGTTAATAGACGGATACTGAAGCTAGCTTGTAGTTAGCACTGACTAGCGACAAAGCTAAAGAATTTGCATCTTAAATATCAAAGTTGAACTGGAGAGCACAGACCTCTGCCAAGGCACTCGTCCTATCTTGCAATGAAAAAGATATATGACCAAGAGCTAGAAAAGAACATGGATCTTCTAGTTCAGGGGTAAATGCTCTATCCATTGAGCCACAAAGCCCTTACCTCTCACAGTTTATCCATCTTGTGGCTGGAGTTGGTATCTTCTGCCCTATTTTGCAACAGTACAGTGTAATAAACAAAATCCTGGCTCCAGACAAAAAATTAGACCATGAGTTTTGAGTTAAATTGCTAACAGGCTAACAAACCAACAAACTAAAGCCAAAAAAACTCCTTGTTAACTAGTAATCACTTTGTTCATGTACAGATTTAGTGCATTCTGGTTGTGCTCAATACAAATGCATTTCTTCCCTCCATCTACTACTATTTACAGCTACCACATACAATCAGACTCCAAGAAACCATAACTAACTTTCCCAAGTGATAGTTCAGTATTTTGTACATAGAGTCCTTTAACCATTGAACTAGAAGTAGATGGATATGACAAGTGTGGCCATTGATTTGACAATTATTGATAACACAAATGAGCTCTGCGTGTCCTCTCTGTGTTACTGTGGGTTCTCTCTGGGTACTCTGGCTTTCCTCCCACCGTCCAAAGACATGTATGTGTTAGGTGAATTGGTGACTAAATTGCCCCTAGTGAATTAATGTGAGACTGAATGGTTGACTGGAAGATGAATGAATGATAACATTATGGGTCTCACATTTGTGAGACCCATAATTTGAGTATCACATAGAAGGTATTTGTAGGGATTTATTTGCTCCTACGGCTGTTAGTTTTTCTGTATTACAATTCTGCAAAATACTGAACTATTTCTTTGACTGTTTCCAACTCATCTTCATCGCTCTGTCCTGTGTTGCAGTATTCAGTTGTATAATTTTAATTTCCTTGTTTTTCCGCATGGAGCCAGCCGTATCTGTATTAACCCACGTTTCTCTATGAAAAAGTTATTGCGTAGATTTACTTACAACCCTTTTTTCCTCCTGTCTATTGCATTGTGGTTTCATATTAAAACAGTTTCTAGACTAAACTAATTATGCACAGCCAGGACTGAGAGGTTTAACCTATCAGTGTTGAAAAAAAAAAAGGAAAAACAAGCTTTGTATCTTTACCTTGTTTAATAAACAGACTGTTATAAACTCTGATATTTGTGCTGTACTCTTGAATTATTAATTGTTGTTCTCTTAGCTAAGTAATAAAATAATATAGGCATATTTTCTGCATTTGTTTTTAGCTATTTTTTCTATGCTATAAAAGGAGAGAATCTGGTGTAAAAACCATATGGAAAAATGACCCATGTAAGTCAAATGATTAAATGTGGCAACCTTGACAGAAAGGGAGCAGATAAAACTTTAAAAACATAAAACAAATCCACACATTAGTTTTAGAGTCTAGCTTGACAGACAAACAAACCAACGCTGGCAAAACGGTGAATGAAAACTTTTGTTTGAAGAATTTTATTTATGAAAATATTTTATGTTTAAAAACCTATTCACATGAATACAGTATTTGTTATTTGTCTGTTGCAAATAGGCTTCTGTCATTGGGCACAGCAGCAAGACAGTTTATCGTTTCAGGCACATTGAATACAACACATCCAACTCTTATAATACAAAACAAATAGTGGTATAAAATCACTCATAATATTGTACTGTTTATCAGATACAAACCCTAAAACACAGTTTTTTTTTTATTGATGGTCCAAGCGTTTAAAGTAGAAGTGCTTTTGCATCTTTCATTTCTTAATTTTTTTATGATTTGGAAACCTGCTCAGAGGTGCACACTGTAAATACTGGAGTGACCACAGCTGATAAAAAACAACACACAGTACCATCTGTAACTATTCACTGATTAGCCAAAGACACTATGGGCTGTAATGTGGCACATGGGATGGCTGAATACTCAAGGAAAAATACTTAAGTTTAAAGACTTCAGAGACTGTGATGATAAATATACAGTTGCAATTAGAAATAGACAATCCCCCAAAGCTTAGTTTTTATCAATTTAAGATTTTTCAAGAAGACAAGATCCTGGAATGTCCTTGAATGGTCTTCTCAGTCTCCAGATTTAAACTCCACTCCATTTAGACTCCCCCCAGAGAGCTCATAAAGAAGAGAATATGACAGTTTGACACTGAGACTAGCAAACATTTCTTTCAGCGTTGGTAGAGGAAGTCTTGTCCCAGCCAGGGATCGAAAACCTTGTTTAGTAAGTATTTAGATGTTTGTTTATAATGTATTTGGCTGATCAGTGTACAGTGCCTCTCCATGTTTTATTTATTTGAAGAATACCAAAACAGGATTTGACACAATACACCCCAATATTTCAAAAAATATTACTTCATTGCTACAGCTCCAAATGTAAACAAATTTAGTATAAAATGATAAAGTGCTCACAGCAAACATACCAATATTTAAATAGATTCCTCCTCACTTACAGCGAAAGTGAAAATCTCCTACACAGTACCAAAAACAACACATTTCCCTTAAAACAATTCAGATAGTGTGACTGGCGATGCTGTACATTATTCCCAGGCAAGTGTTTGGGCATTAGGCAACAAGTGGAGGTCAAAAGTGCCATATTAAATTATAATCATCTCCATCACAAAAAGTCATAAGAGGGACATAACCTGAGCCAAAACGCACTGGAAGTTGTATTATTAATTGCTTTCTACGCATTTATTTGCTCCGGGTCACGGCCTCTCGGTGGCAGACTCACTCTACAGCTCTATAGTTCTTCGTACCTGTTGAATTTAAACCTGGGTTTTCCCTCACGTCTTGTCCGTATTTTGGGGCCCGTCCTCGGGGTCTTTGGCGTCAGGAGGAGCCACGGGTGAGGTGAGGTTCAGGTAACTCTGCTCCGTAAAAGTGTGAGAGGAGAGTCGGCTCCCGTCCACCTTAACTCGGCAAATGGCATCCAAAATGTCCAGCTTTTCACGCGGTCCTGATGACAAACTGTTAAAAAAAACAAGACCCATATGACTATGCATGTTAAAAAAGGCCCATTTATCAACTTTTCTCAACAACTAGAAATTCCAGAGGTGAAAGGTTACATTCAAATCGCTAACAAAATCTGAATCAGAATCAACTTTATTGTCCCAAAGGGAAATTCATTTTGGATTAAAAAGTGCATTGCAGCTGCCAAACATCACAACAATAAATACAATAGACATATGAAAGACATAAAACATAAGACCGACAACGTTACGAAAGGCAACAACTGGTGTAGAGAACCTGCACATAAATACGGTGATATCCAGAGTATATCTCTTAACCCTGAGTACAGTAAAATCTGTGCTGCTGAAGTTTTTGTTTGTTCAGCAGAGAAATAGACATATGAATTAAATTAAGAGTTAAGTTAAGTTAAGAGTTTTTAAATCTGTTGGTTCTGTTGAATTACTTTGTATTTGGCTTTAATGGACTGAAACAATTTATCGCAGTCAGAATTTAGACATTTTTGACATAAAACTGTCCTATAGGTCCTGGGTTCAATCCCTAGACTATATGAAATCGATACATCACATTTTTTATTAGGCTTACCTTATTGGTGAGGTATGCAGCATGCTCTCACTAAAGCCATCCTGTGGGAGCTTCTTCTGCAAAAGTCAGTAATTAAACGCTGACACATTGACATCACACCGTGTTAATGTTGTTATCTACAGTAAATCATGTACAGTATTTGAGCTGTACCTCGAGGTTGTAGAGCGTGTGGACATTCCTCAGAGCTCGCTCCAAAGAACACACCTGATTGGACAGCTTCAGAGTCCGATCCTGTAGCTGTCGGTTCTCAGCCTCCAAGACGTTTACCCTGCAAACATTACAAGTTAGACCAAATGGACATAGAAGGTTCAATTAACTCATTTTCATGTAAGTAAATAAGTTATAGAATTGATGTGAGTGAAGTGTCTTGCCCAGGGACACAACGACAGCATGCACTGAGCCAGGTTCGATCCACACACTCTCTGGTAGGTGGACTAACGCAGCGGTCACCCCTCATCCACTATTAAACATGCAATTAGACAACTTAAACAAAACGGGCTTTAGAGAAGCCATTGGTGTTTTTAACAATGTGGGAGATGTTTTAAAAGAAAAATCTGCAGAAAATTCTGTTTACTGGTGAACAAGATGAAAAAATACATAGAAAATGTGCAATTAAATAGAAGATATAGACAAGCCCTCATGAATCAGTGGTTTTGTGTTCTGCTCTGGTTTCTATAACAGCTCAGAGCAGATAAAATAAGCAAGAGAGGATGTCACCACATACCGTACCATAGCCCAGGAGTGAAAAGTTGACATGGTTGTGTTGTGTGATAAAAGAAAAATGTAAGGAAAGGTGTACAAGACAGTTGTGAGAGCAGAGATGATTCATGGATTAATGACACTGGCTCTGAGAAAAAGATGTTGAGGTTCTCTTTGGGAGTGACGAGGATGGATAGGGTGAGGAATGAGTACATTAGAGGGTCAGACAGAGATCGTTTGGGGAATATATGAGTGGAACGATGCTGAGGTTAGAGGTACCACACAGGAGACCTAGAGGAAAATCAAAGAGGAGATTTATGGATGTAGTGACAAGAGGACATGAAGTTGGTTGGTGTGAGAGATGAGGATGCAGAGGATAATTCACTGTAGCCAACCCTGCAGGGAAACAGGCCCAAGGAGAAGAGAGAAGGCCTATCTATCATTCATTACTTGTGCTCAATGGTAGATGCGGTCCTCATGCCTTTGCTGCCCATCTCCTCAGCTTCACTGATCCTCTGCAGCAGCTCTCTCCTCTCTTCCAGCAGCTTCTCATTCTCCTGTATCACTGTGTCTGTACGCTCCTTCTCCTATTGTACACAACAGACCTTTTAACACCAAACAACATATACTACTGCCACTTCATTTAATATGTGAAACATCGGGGCAGTACTTTATGGCAGAGGCTAGAGGCAAGCAGCAGGTCATTCTCCAGTTTCTGAATGATCCGATCTCGTTGGGCTGTAGCCTTCAGATAAACCTGTTTGGCCTGACGCAGCTTGGTCTTATGTTGGGTCTGCTTTTCATTGTATTTCCTGGTTCAGTCAGAGAAAATATGGTTAAGTTAGAAGTGTGGCAAAAGTTAGGTGGTGTGTATATAGAAGTAAAAAGCCTAGTGTATTACCTGACATGCAAGTCAAGTTGGAGGAGGACCTGCTGCAGTTCTGTCTGAAGTCTGTCACACTCACACTGACTGGATGCCAGCTCCTCCTGAAGTTTCAGAGTGGACTTCTGGATGTTTCTCCCCTAAAAAACAAAATAACAAGGTATTATTTTAATAGTGTGAGACCACCAAAAATGAGAAACATTATGAAAAATAAAAAGAATCAAAAGGCACACTAAGAGAAGCACAGCTACATTCACAAAATGACAGCATGGTCTAATGCTCAACTCAAGTTTATTACAAATTTAGGGTAATTGCAAATTTGCCTTAAATATGCACTACCAGTTTTTTTTCCTGCGTTGTATTTGAGGAAAATACAAGTCAGTCAATAGCACAGCATAATAGAAGTATTAGTAATCTCTGAAAAAAAGAGACTCTGAAACCTCATCTGGCCTTAAGTGTTTTTGACTGAGGGAGAACTAGAATGGAGACAGAACTTTTTGACCAATCAGATACTCAGAACAAAGGGAATGGTCCCATTTAAATAAAGGACACTTTCATTGGCTGAGTGGAAGCTTGTACATGTCTTTATACACTAGAGTAATGGTGGTGCCAAGTCGAACTGGATAGACACCAATTCCAGAGCTGCCCCCAAGCTGTTTTGTGGTTTTAAATGACAAAATACCTTTAAAAAAGCGCAAATGTGATCATAAATAAAATGCAAATTTATAAGAGGTAGATGGAAAGATTTTATTTTTTACTTTATCTTTTTATTCACATTCTCAAAACCTTGGTAGTGGGCCTTGGAACAGGTTAAATTTTACTTTTTTATTTTAAATAAAGTTGAAAGTGGAAGATCATTATGATTTTGTGGGAAGCCAAATATTTAAAAAACTATAAAAAAAAAACAGGTAAACTGCATGTTTTCTGACCTCCTCCCTGGCCTTGTTCAGTTCACTCTCTGACACAGTCAGTCGTGTATCCAGTTGTTGGCTCCGGAGACTCAGCTCAGAGTTGGTCCTGGTTAAAGATGCCTCTTTGAGTCTGAGAGACTTCACCTGCTGCTGCAGCTCCTCTTCCCTCTGCTCCAACAACTTCCTGAAAGAAACATAACACAGAAAAGTTTAAACTGCAAGCAAAAGATATAAAAACATAGTGCACTTACAATGGACATGTACAGTAATTAAAACAGACCAAGTGTTAAGAAAAAAACAATTTAAACCAATAAAGCTTTATTCTCACAAGTCTGTGCTATTCCCATTTTTTTATTGTGTATAAAATGTCAAATTTAATGTAAAATTAGTTTCTTGGCTTCCAATTTGAGAGAGGCTGTGCCCAGTTGCAAAAAACTGATTAAACTGCCAGGAGCCTACATGTTCAGTGTAAATCCCGGATGGTACCAGTCTAGTTATTGCAGTATTGCAGTGCTGACCTGGTAATGTGCTCTTCGTGGTGCTGGGCCCTCAGAGAAGACAGAGCGTCACTCAGGTCTCTACTGTCTCTCTCCAGACGACTGCTATCTCCGGCCCGGGCCTCCTCCAACCGTAACTGGTGCTGGGCGCTTTTCAACTGCTGCTGCAAATCTACAACCTGCATCAAAACAGACAAAGTGTGTTAAGTGAACATCTTTAAGACACTTTCACTGTGCTGTATTGTCTTTCCTTTCGGCTTTTCCCTTCTGAGGTCGTTACAGCAAATCATCTCCTTTCTAGAGTGCCCTTCCTGAGGTACCCCTCTCCATTTATCCAGGCTTGAGACTGGCACATTACTGGTTTGTGACTTGTGACAGGATTTTTTATTGCACTATACTTCATGCAGTTGTCATTGTCATTTTCAGTTACCCCTTGTCCATACTAGTCATATAATTTAGTCTTTTTTTTTTAATCATGCAAGGTTCATGTGCAGACTTTTTTGTAGCTTTTTAAACCAATCTTAGTCACCTCTAGAACAGCACTGCACATTTTACCAACCTTTCACAACATCATCTGACTAAAGGTAACTGTTAAAAAATACATTAGTGATGCTAAACAGAAACAGGTGAAGAGACCAACAGAGGGCAGCAAAGTGCAGTTCTGTTGTGCTCCACTGAACTGTAAACAGGGAAAAAAAAGCCATTTTCTTCCTTAACCCTTTATCGGATAAGTGACTATAAATGGTCACTTCAGCTGACATCAAAATCCCATTGCCATACAACCCAGAAAAGTGGGAAGATCACATAACTTTTCCCAGCCAATCAGCAAAAGTAAGGCCTTGTTACAGACAGAAACATCATTGCAGTCAGACCAATCAGCAGTGGCCCAGATCATCTCAAATGTTACTCTTTTGCAGGAACAGGCAAAGTCAGTCTTTCAGCCTGACTTTCACACGGACAAACAGTAACCTCAAACCCGAACATGCTAAGTTGATCAAACTTACACATTATATGTTTGAATAGCAGTACTACATGTGTAGGTAGGTGTCATTTCTTTAGGGTTAGTGATGTTAATAAAATTTGTGGTGTGAAAAATGATGTGACCATATTTGATCATATGCCCGATTATGGTAAAGAAATATAGAATATGAAATGTCCATTTTTAGTGATTTGCCCATTGTGGATGGTAAAGACCTGCACATATTCTGCAAGCTCAGAGACATTTATTACCTCTCCCAAGCTGAGAAATCTCCCCAAACCAACGCAAACATGACATCGGTCTTTGTTTCTGCCATGGTTCTCGCAGGAGTTCTTGGCACATCATCAAAACAGAAGATTTTACTCATGTAGGGTTACCCTAACCCTAACCCTAACCCTCGGACAGCTGTTGTGTTATTAGTCAGAAATGGAAAGTGGGCATGGCTAATGCCAATAAGTGGAAACATTGTTATTTATGTACTTACTTTTCTCAAGAAATCAAAGCTGTCCTAGTCAGAGTAATATTTATTACGAAAAAGCTCAGCAGCTGAGGGCTCGTTTTCTGAGAAGGGGAAAAAGGAAGAGTGGTGTGCCAGCTGACCCAGCCATCAGGAAAGATATATTTCAAATATGTTCAAATGGATGCTCCCGTAAGTATTTTTCTTTTTTCTAGCTAACCATATATGGTTACTTTTTGGGTACCCTAGATGAGCAAGGAACCATATATGGTCACTTCATTGATCTTGATTTTCTATATGAAAATGTAAAATAAAAAAAAATCTAACAGAAAGTATAAGGTCTTGTTAGTGACCTGCAATGACACTATGGATTGAACATTTTTATTTCCAATTATTAGAATGGGTGCCCAATAAATGGTTAAACTTTTAGCTGTGAGGAATCTGTGGAAACCATTGGAGTTTAAGGGGTGGCAGGGGTTATATTGCCCCCCTGGTGGCTCAAATAGGTTACTACATTAATAAAAATATATATTCCAAAAATGTCATAAACTAATGCAATAAAAGAAAAACAACTGCAAGAAGTGGATCTAAATCATATTATCCACCTCATTTCTACAGGTTTTTCTCTCATGGGGGGCGAATCCTCTCACCTGTCCTGTACTTATGCACTTCCTCCTGTGCCTCATGTTGCAGCTACGTCCAGACATAGGTGCTACTCTATAACAGTGTCAGTGCTGGTTTTAGTTCTCTAGCCGAGTCAGCTGTGGTGCATATTGGAGGCCGGAGGTGCATCCTCCCACGCTCTGCACAGTACTCCACAAGCGCGAGGTGTGATTGTTTTCTAACCACAAAAAAATTGTTGAGGCACATAGCAAGGCACACTCTAAATATGGCATGGCCCCCAACCCCTCCCAAAGCAAATGTCAAACTATGCCTATGGTGGAAACATCTGAAAAAGCAGCGCCAGAGGAAGGAAGGAAGCAACATTTGAAAATGGTAGAATGGAGCATAATATAGCCCCTTTAAGTTTAAAGTGTCGTCCACAAACTATAGAAACCTCGGCAGGTCAAACTTTAAAACAAAACATTCCCAGTGAGCCTACAAGATACATAAAAGTGTTCAAATATTCATGCTTTATAAATTGCAATTATCACAGCCCATAATGTAGATGACCACTCTGGTAAAAAAGTGCTTCACCTACATAAAGTGACAAGCTACAATGCCCCAACCTTCTTATCAGCAGCAATGAGGCGTGCTCTCTCGGCCTGCAGTTCCTCCTGTAGGCTGGTAATGGCGCTGCGGTTTGAGGTGGTGCGGGCCAACTCCAGGTCCAACTCTCTGATCTTACTCTGTTGACGATCGCACTCAGAGACCTGGGACTGGACGCTCTGCTCCGCTTGGATCAACTTGGTCTGGACCTGCTTCAGCTCTGCGCAAAGCTGGAGAGAAAACGTCACCTAAGTCAATGCACTCAAGGTAGTTAGCTGTAAAAGGCTACAGAAACAGTGATTCCATACAAGTGCAACATTTTTTTAAATATGAGTTGTATTTCAAAAAATACCATAAAATGAGAGTAAATCATTTTTTGTTATAGTGTGAAAGACTGGAGATGGGGCCCCCCAACAGGATTTTTTTAACTTTCAGACACCACTCTGGTCATTTTCTTGCACTTTATTTTGTCTTTGCTTTTCATCCCTACCTTGAGTTTCTCCTGTTCGAGCAGTGTGTTGTGTTTCTTGATATCCATGTTCTTCTCCTTCTCGTATCTCAGCTCCCGTTCTGCTGAAGTGAACAGGCTCTGAGCTCTCTGTAAATCCTGCTTCATTTGCCGGGCCTCCTCTGCCCTTTGGTTTAGAACCTGAGTCCTGGGACTACACAGAACAAAAAATAAGAAAAATATAATAATAATGAAATGGGACAATTTGGTATTGTTCAAAAAATATATGAATGAAGATTACAGAAGATGCTAAACTAAACAAAAAGCAATACCTTTATGTGAGCTTGTGCCTCACTAAGTTGAGCCTGTAGAGCCAGCTGATGCTGAGAGGACAGTTCTCGCTCTCGATCCAGTTTGCCCTGAACCTGATTCAGCTCCTGCTTCAGATGGAAGAGCTACAAGAAATACATACAAGCAAAAACAACTTGTGTTTAGAGACCAAACCTGCTGCAGTGACAGATAAGAACCCCATTTCACTCAGAACTACGGACACCTTTGTCCACATTGTAACCTTCAATACACCAAAAAATAAAGGCTGTACCCTGTTTTTTGGAAAAATGAATGAGAGCAGACTGGATGTAGAAGACTTGTTGATTGATCAGTGCCTCCTGGAATAGGAGGAGGTATGAAGGGGGCGGGGGTAAGTAGGAACGAGCTATTTGGAGCTAACAACAACTCCAGGTATGTTTTCGATGAGGCAACAACATTATAACATGGTAGAAAGCGCAAAAAAGTAGATTTAGAGTATAGTCCCTTTAAAGGTGCAGAGTTCAGTGTTTGGGGCATCTGGTAGTGGCATGGCTTTTATAACTCTTTAAAGGTAAAAAAAACAAAACAGTTAAGCATCTTACTATAAGTGCAGAAACAGTAATGGCAGAGTGAATATTGTCAGTAACTGGCAAAGACATTGCTCTATTTACATGTTTTGGGGCCCAGATACACTGAACAAAAATATAAACGCAACACTTTTGCTTTTGCTCCCATTTTTCATGAGATGAACTCAAAGATCTGAAACTTGTTCTACATACACAAAATAACCACATCTCTCAAATATTGTTCACAAATCTGTCAAATCTGTGATAGTGAGCACTTCTCCTTTGCCGAGATAATCCATCCCTCCTCACAGGTGTGCCATATCCAGATGCTGATGAGACAGCATGATTATTGCACAGGTGTGCCTCAGACTGGCCACAATAAAAGGCCACTCTGAAATGTGCAGTTTAATCACACAGCACAATGCCACAGATGTCGCAAGTTTTGAGGGAGCGTGCAATTGGCTGCTGACGGCAGGAATGTCCACCAGAGCTGTTGCTCGTGAATTGAATGTTCATTTCTCTACCATAAGCAGTCTTCAAAGGCGTTTCAGAGAATTTGGCAGTACATCCAACCAGCCTCACAACCGCAGACTGACGTGTAACCACACCAGCCCAGGACCTCCACATCCAGCATGTTCACCTTCAAGATCGTCTGAGACCAGCCACTCGGACAGCTGCTGAAACAATCGGTTTGCATAACCAAAGAATTTCTGCACAAACTGTCAGAAACCGTCTCAGGGAAGCTCATCTGCATGCTCGTCATCCTTATCGGGGTCTCGACTTGACTCCAGGTCGTCGTCGTAACAGACTTGAGTGGGCAAATGCTCACATGCGATGGCGCCTGGCACGTTGGAGAGGTGTTCTCTTCACGGATGAATCCCGGTTTACACTTTTCAGGGCAGATGGCAGACAGCGTGTGTGGCGTCGTGTGGGTGAGCGGTTTTCTGATGTCACTGTTGTGGATCGAGTGGCCCATGGTGGCGGCAGGGGTTATGGTATGGGCAGGCGTATGTTATGGACGAAGAACACAGATGCATTTTATTGATGGTATTTTGAATGCACAGAGATATCGTGACGAGATCCTGAGGCCCATTGTTGTGCCATACATCCAACAACATCACCTCATGTTGCAGCATGATAATGCACGACCCCATGTTGCAAGGATCTGTACACAATTCTTGGAAGCTGAAAACATCCCAGTTCTTGCATGGCCAGCATACTCACCAGACATGTCACCCATTGAGCATGTTTGGGATGCTCTGGATCGGCGTATACGACAGCGTGTTCCAGGTCCTACCAATATTCAGCAACTTCGCACAGCCATTGAAGAGGAGTGGACCAACATTCCACAGGCCACAATCGACAACCTGATCAACTCTATGCGAAGGAGATGTGTTGCACTGCATGAGGCCAATGGTGGTCACACCAGATACTGACTGGAGTCCCCAGACCTCCCAGTAACCCCCCCCCCCCCCGTAAAACAAAACTGTATGTTTCAGAGTGGCCTTTTATTGTGGCCAGTCTGAGGCACACCTGTGCAATAATCATGCTGTCTCATCAGCATCTGGATATGGCACACCTGTGAGGAGGGATGGATTATCTCGGCAAAGGAGAAGTGCTCACTATCACAGATTTGACAGATTTGTGAACAATATTTGAGAGATATGGTTATTTTGTGTATGTAGAAAAAGTTTCAGATCTTTGAGTTCATCTCATGAAAAATGGGAGCAAAAGCAAAAGTGTTGCGTTTATATTTTTGTTCAGTGTACTTCTACTGCTTTGAGGGGAATGCACAGTAACCTTTTAAATGTTATTATGAAGTATTAAGTTATTTTGAGTTAAGTTACCTGGTCCGAGCTCTCATCCCTGGACGTCTTCACTGGGCTGACCCTCTCCTCTGTCAGAATGCTCTGTTTCTGGTTGAGGTTAAGTGCTTCTTTTGACGACTCCAGTTGTTCTCTCTGTAGCTTGAGTTGCTCCTTCAGACGTTGTACCTCCAGCTCCAGCCTCTCCTTCTCCCCTTCAGCCCTGAGCTTCTCCTGGACACTGATGCTCAGTTTGTCCTGAAGCTCAGAAGTCTGTTGCAGTTCAGAGGCCATCTTATCCCTGAAACACACAAGCCATGTTGTAAAGAGCTGTAAATTACATAGTAGAAAATTAAGAAGATATTCATTGCTGCCAAATTATCTCCAAATGTACAGTTATTGCAACTAAGTGTGGTCATACCAAATGAAAAAAAATTAAATAGGCTTTACTAAGTCTGTATTTGGTCCTAAATGTTGTCCTGTTTAAGCCTTGGTTCAGTATTTGAAAAAAAAAAAAAAAAAAGATGGGGAAAAATTGTCAATATAGAATTTTAAAAAAGGTTACGCATTGCATGCTACAAAAATGTATCAAAAACCCTGACAAATACCTAGACTTGAAGAGATTTTTTCTCTCAGTCCCGAGTGCTCTGCATAAAAAAATATGTCTCCACTGTCACAGCCTGGGGTGCAACTGGCAAAGCTTGCTGGAGGGCAACAAGCCCCATGTCATACATAAAAACTACTAAAAAAGGGGACAGTTCAGAGAGTGGCGCAAAGAAGAGCTTAATGCTTAGTAAAGTTTTAACAAATATTCTATTTTTAGTGGTGAGTGGGGGGTGGAAATCTTAAATAATGCTGAGGGCTCTTACAGAGCCAGGGCCAGCTCTCCCCATGTTGCTGCGGCAACCCGACATAAAGCTAGAAAAATTAAAAACAGTTTGGTTCAAAAGCACATACATTTAATTGGTAAATTATTGCAAACTTATTGAAATATTCAACATAGTTACTGAAAACTACATGCATGTTGCACCCCCAATTACACAGAGATTAAATGAACGTCAATCACTGTAAAAATGTTGAGTCAGCAGTACCCCTGCTTAAAAATGCATGTGTAGCTCAGTAGGTTTGTAGTCAGGGGCTAAATCAAAAGTCAGCCAAAATGATGCACTTATTTATTCTCAAAGCAAAATTACACATATCCTCACCTCAGTTTGTCATACGCTGACTGGAGACTGCCCAGTTCACCCTTCAGTCGATCGGCCTGTTGCTGTAAATGATCGACCTGGATGTGGCTCCCTCTCTGAGCATCTTTAGTTCGTTCATTTTCTTTTACACGTTCAAGTTCACTCTGCAGCCGGCTGTGGGATCGCTCCAACTGAGCCATCTGAGGAGAGGGAGGTGAGTATTAGTTTAGGTTTAAGTCTATGATGCGCTGCATATAAACAGCTGTGAGGTCGGTGCCAAATCAAGCAATTGGAAGATTCTCTATGGCTGAGGAACCAGACCCTTTCAAAAAGAAAGTGGGTGGGTCTGGCTGGTCAGGCTACTATATTCCAGAGCCGAACAAGATAATCAATAATAGAATACTTAAAATGATGTCCAAACCTTCTCCTCCAGAACTGCCTTCTCTCCTTTGACTTGCGTGAGGCTCTTGATTAGTGTCTTTCCCTGTTGGCACTCAGTCTGCAGACTATTCACCTCCAGCTTCAGCTTCTTCAGCTCTCGCTCAGCTGCTTGTAAAGCCTGACCGAAAGAAAAAAAAAATCAAATAAGTTGCAGCACACTCAAAAAGCTAAGACAGTTAGCCACTGAGTAAATGAATGCCTATGTAGCTGTTCAAGCACAATAAAATACTATTTGTTAAGTTGTACCTCTTTGTCCTTCTTGAGAGCAGCCTGAGCAGCACTGAGGTCCACCTCCAGCTGTTTCCTCCAGTCCTTCTCCTCCGTTAAACGAGCCTCCAACAGAGCTAGTCTCTCCTGACTGCTGTCTCTGAGATGCTGTAAATAAAAAGTGGGTCATTATAACTATTTATAAACCAACAGAGTTATTGCTCACTAATGTAATTTTTAGTGTTTTATTCAGCTAACTAGTCAGATGTTACCCTTCTCACTTCTGAAAAACTAAACATTTAAAAAGTTTTAGCAATTAAAACATTTTTCAAAAACATTTTCAGAGTTTCCGGGAACTACATTTTCAGACTTTCCAGGAACTGCATGAACGCTGCAAAAGACAAGACTAACTGGGACAAAGTCAAGACCAAAACCAAAAATAAAGTAAAAAAAGAATCATAAATCAGAAGCTCAAATAAATTGTTGACCATTTTTATTTGAGTGATGGTTTAAGTTCAACATAAAAAATGTGTTTGTGTCTAATGCCATAAAAACGTCCTAAGGTTAATCTCAGGTGCGACAACATTTCTAGTGAAATTTATTTGAAAAAAAAAAAAAAGTAATTTTAATTGTAAGTTCATACCAGCTGTAAGTATGACTCTGTGCCTTTCACCTCTTCTCCGTTCTTCAAAGGTTTTTCTTGTCCCTCATGGTTTCTCAGTTCAGCTTCAAGACTTTTTATCTGCATGACAACACTTAACATTTACAAACCTAAAATGACTTTATAATAGTCTCATGTGTTTCTTGTCCCTTACCCTCCGGTGCAGTCCCTCCACCTCACCCTCGTGTCGGTGCCTCTCCTCTTTGCTGCAGTTCTGAGCCTCTCCCAGAAGAGACTCCAGTTCTTCGTTCCTCTCCTCCAGCTCCTCCTTCTCCTTCCTCTGTCTCTGAAGCTGTCTCTGGAGCTCCCTCACCTGAACAACACTGTCCTCCATCGCCGCCTGACACCTATGAGAGCACACATAAACACTGGTAAATGCGGGCCAGAAAAAGAGGAAGGCTTAGTTAAAAATAGGTTAAGAAAGTTCAAACCAGGTTGCTATTGGGATCCTTGAAAAACAATAAAATTAAGACAAAGTGTCTGTATAGACTACATCAGTGTTTCCCAACCAAGGGTACGGGGACCCCTAGGGGTCCGTGAGCACTTTGCTGGGGGTACATGGAATTATTTTGTAAGGTATTTCCAAGACGATAGGAAAATATTGGCAATCTTTTCATACTGAACGACTGAAACTTGTGAAAGACAAAACTGATGAAAAGGAGTTGAAACTGCTAAAGAACTATTCAAATGCTATATTTTGTTAATTTTTTTTAGGTTTTATAGCTTGTTTCAAAGGAAAGTTATTCAGTTATTCATTTATTTATTTTTTTCTTTGTACTATATTTAGTTTATATTGTTATATTGATTACATTTTTTATGTTTTTTTTTACCTTGATATTCAGTAAAAAAAGAAAAATGCAGGAGAATTACTATTTGTAATAAAGTAAAAATAAAGTTATAAAATATCTTTGTACTAATAATTACAGACATTTTATATGACTTTTTGAAGAATCAACATGTATGAATGAGGTGGTCCTCATGATATGCCAACGAGCAAATATAAAATTATTTTACTATTACCTTTCTGACATGTGTGGTTAAAGACCTGTTTATCAATTTAATGTAGTTTAAACAATATTTATGCTTTAAATAAGCAAAACCTTGAAATTAGTTTCAACCTCCTCGCAACTCATGTTTGGATCCTGATCCATCACGTGGGAATCACTGGTCACTATCCTAGATTTCAACTAAAATTATACGTAAATTGAGCCAAATTGAAATATTGCACAAGAAAAAAAATTCTGTATTTCTATCTTACTATCATCTGCTGTAAATTTACCGTTTATGGATAGGATCACTTTCTTTACTTAATAAGCCAGATTTATCCAGTGTTGGTTCATCACTGAAGACTTTGTCCTGTTGCTCCTCTTTGGTCGAAACATCCAGGTCACTGTGCTTTTTTATCTGGACACACAGACAAGTGTGAAGCTCTAAAAACATTTTTATAATAATTTTCTCTTGTCTTTGTCTTAAACCAACCGTGTCCATAAGATTTCTCCTCTCGGACTCTAAAGTGTGAACTCTTTCTCTCAGCGCTCGGTTTTCAGTGTCCAGCTTTTCATTCTGATCTTTGGCTTTCTGCAGCTTCATCATATCTGAAAAATAGAGTATTATTCCATGTGATTTTAGTCTTTATATAGTTTATAGCCAAAAAAGAGAAAAACTTTGTCGAGTAGTTATTGTAAAGCTCAAAACCGTCCACTTCAAACCAGATGAAAAAGTGATTTATTCACACAGTCAGCCTCACCACCGAGTTTGAGTTTGTCCACTTCCTTTTTCAGGTTTTCTACTTCTTGGACTGTTCCTTGAAGCTCAAGCCCTGAGATTATAAGTACATTTCAAATGTTTCAGCTGAAAAATGTTTATTATTGTTTATGCTTTTTTATGGTGTTAAATTATACTTATAATTATATGGTGTATACTGCAGACAAATAATGCCTTTTACTGTTCGCAAACAGCATGGGCATTTGGAAAAAAAATATCAAACAGACAGGATAAGCATTTACAATGGAGAAAAGGCCATTACCCACCAAAAATATGCAAATTCTTTTATTCAAAAAATGTTCCATTTTGTCTGCTTTTTCATAAATATTCAAAAGTAATTTTTTATACAGACAAATAGGTATGCAAGATGTTTCCTTTACCTTGACATGTTTCAACTGACAATGCAGTTTTCCTCCAGAGACCAACGGGCAACAGGAGATGTGGTCAGTCTGATAGACCTGTCAGGTCCGTCAGGCTGATCACGCCAAGGAAGAACAGCTGATAAAGACATCACAGCGCTCAAGTGACGCCTCTGAGAAAGACTGCAGTTATCATTCAAAACATGTAAAGGAAACATGGAAGGTAAAGGAAACATCTCTCATACCTATTTGTCTGTCTAAAAATTGACTTTGGAATATTATGTGCAAATTCTGAATAAAACACCTGACTGGGACAAAGTGAGTGTCGTGTCAGTAAGTAGGCAGAGATCATCAGTAAATGGCTATATACAGGGTATGATTGTTGCAAACAAAGACTTCAGCTGTTTCTGTGCTGTCTGTGGCTAGTTAAACGGGGAGAAACAACACAAGAATTTGTTTCCCCTTTTGGGCTGAAAAAGGAAGCAAACTGAAATGCATATTTGCAAACATACGCATGATTTTTAAAATGAGGGGAAGATATTAGCCTTGGTCTAGTGCTAAGTTCAGCACTAGTTTAATGGTATACAGCATCCATTAGTAAACAAATGGAGGGGTTTTCTGCCTCTAAAAAGACTAATGTAGTGTATTTTTAACTTGCATATTTAAAAGTCATACTATTTTTTCAGGCTTTTTGAAATAGTGTTGGACACATTTGCATTAGTATTTCATGTTTAATAACTTAAAATAATGTAGATGTAAAACGTCTTCTGTTGGGGAGCTTTTGTTTTGACTTTGCAGAGAATGCTTGGCTTAGATGTCTGATGCCCTCTGCTGGCAACATTGAGGACCGATTAGGGCATGAATAGTTTTTTTAGCATGGCTATTAGCAACATAAGTCTAACAGATAGATAAATGAGCTGACTGCTTCATAAAGACGGCAATTAAAGCGCTGAAATTATCAGAATGATTCTGGTGATGGTGTATGGGCTTTAGAAATGCACAGAGCACTTCCTGGTTTCATGTGTGTACGAAGTGCACTGAATGCCCACATACCACTAGACTCTATATTGTTGTTTTTGGCAGCGTCCAGTTCGTTGGTGAGTCTGCGGATGTCCTGGTGAGCCATGGTCAGTCTCCGAGACGCCTCCTCTAAATCCCGCTCCAGTCTCTGACGCTCAATGCGCTCCTGAGTGATCTCCTCTATACGTGCCTAAAAAGAAAATAAATATATAACTATTTAAATGTAATAACAACAGATACATACAGAGGGTTAGAGTGGCTATTGTAGAAAGATGCATGCAGTTTGTCATCTTTGCAGGCCTGGGGAAAAAAAGGATTAGAAATTACTATTAACCTGTAACACTTTAAAAAAACTCCCCATTGTAGAAATATAAGCAGTAATAAAGCATTAGTAAATGTAATTAACTATACTTTAATGAATAAATTGTTAATACATTACTGTGCAAAAGGTTTAGTGAGGTGTGTATACCGTCTGTCTAATGAAGCACTGCGTGTAAAGCCTTGTGTGCTCCACAACTTGTTTGTGCTTTACTTTTCTCTGTATAGTTAGGTTGTGCATTAGATCAAGTAAACGTAGTAATAATATCAGTGCTTAAAGCACTGTCACTGAGAAGGTCTTGGATCATTTATCTGTTAACTGTGTTGCTAGCAGCTGCACTAATTAATTGTCAGACACCGCTCCGCTCGCCCCTTGCAGCACACGGACATGCTCATCTCATGACTGTACTCAAATCCTCCTGCACTGACACATGACCTCAAAAACTGAACTTTAATAACATTGTTTATAATGCAATGGTGTTTAGTAAATAATCAATTTACAGTTTACTAAGCCCTAACTTATACAAAATAGTGTGAGTTTTTCTGAAGTGTTACCAGCCTGTAAATAGAGACATGCTTGAAACCATGACATGCTTAGGTAAATTCACATTGGGTTAGTATGTGGTGGTCATGCGTATATTGGTAAAAGTGCGTGGTGATATTGGGGTCCGTCCCAGCAGTGTTAGTCAGTGAGGATAAAATGCAGATGGAAACGTACAGGAGTGAGATTGTGTTTGCTCTGACCAGATCTGCGCAGCCCAAACAACTTCTTCCATGGACTGTGGGTCGAACACTGCTTAAAGGAAATGTGTGCACAGACTCACAACATGGTAAAAATACAATGTCACAATGTTTTTTCATTGAGAAAGGTCACATTGGCTGTTGATCTTCTCCACTTGTCAGCATTAAAGTAATAGCTGCCAATAATAAACAGACGTGACTATTCCAGCACGGCCAATGTCTGTTTACAAAAAGAAACAGCATAAAAAATGCAAAATAAAAGAAAAATATAATGAAACCAAATACTCACAATTCATTTAAACAATGTTTGTGCAGGTGGAGATAATAGCAATTTTCCACATTATCATGATGACAAGCACTATACACCTGTGTAATTCAATATAAAACAATGAATGTTTCCAAGTCGCCATGGAGAAATGCAAATGCGCTCACCTTGGCCATGTTTTCCATTGTCTTTTGCATTTCCTCCTTCTGCTGCCACAGCCCTTCCCCCACGGACTGCCTCAAGTGCTCCATCTCCTGTGATTGGAGGAAACACAGATTTAAAATACAGTATCTAAAAACTAAATAGATTTGTAACACATTTTAACAATCAACACATACAGATCATTTGGCCCCCATTAGTCTGTAATACCAGTGTATCCTAAAATTATTTTTAGGGAGCCACATAGGCCTGTAATGTTTCACTGAGATGGCGGGCAGGGAAAATTATATTGTCAGTATGTTTTTTGGATGTAGGATAAATATAGCAAGATCATGGACAGCCTTTGTTAATTTTCTTTTTGGATATTTATAATGAAACTACCATCAAACCATATTCAGAGTTTCTGACATCATCAGATTCTACCCCTATTATATGAGCCAGTTCTCTGCTCTGTGAGACAGATGGACACATGTAAGTGCTCAGGACAGGGACACAAGCTTAAGCAGCGAGAGCAGCGTTTTGTCTCTAGCTCCTCTCTCTATAAATGACAGAAGAAACTCCTGTCAGTTAACTTGCTAATAAAACAGTCCTACCTCTCCTCACAAAGCCTGGGGCTAGTTCTCTTATCTACACATAAAACACCTATTTAACACTCAACGCTGTTAATGTTAAAGCCTTTTCAAGTGGCATGAGTTTGACTTTATGCTTTGGAGAAGGTCTGCTCTCTCAAAGTGCATCTAGTTTACTGTGAAAGCAATCACAAGTTTAAATGGTTTCAAATATCATTGGTATTTATTTTGGTTGAGTTGGCTGGAGCTTCTTGCATACAGTGTAAGGCCTTGGTTCAGTGAGGAAGCTAGCTAGTGCCGCATTCCAAAGAGTTTTTAACCGTTAGCTACTGTACTGTGCACTGTGTTGTGGGCAACCTGGGAAATCTTAAGAATTACTTGAGGAGCAACTTTATTTTCATTAAACACCCAAAACATTATGTATAAACACAAATCACTTTAAAGGAATGTTGTGGCTGCTATAGAGGCAAGCACATCTCAATTACAACTACAGCTACATGTATAACCTAGTACTTAATTATACAGTCAATCCTATAGACCTCGGCTTGGTGTTTACCTGCAGGTGTACTTCCCTGTAGTCCCCACTCAGACTCTGTCCCTCCAGCCTCCTCTCAGTCTCCTCCAGCCTCTCCAGCAGAGTAGCTCTCTCCACCAGTAGGTAGGCCACAAGTTCACTGGGGCTGCTCAGGCCGATCTCCCCCAGGTCCTTTTGGGCTAGCATCTCTGCTAATTCCTTACTCTCTACCTCTGAAGGGGAAAATGGAGTTTGGCGGTTATTCCTCATATAAAGTCTGTTTTATGGCCAAACTAGTTGTCAAATGTTCAACCTGTTTAAGGACGTTTTGAAAAAAAATTTTTTTTTAAATTATTTAATCTCTGAGTTCTTTAACTATCCCATTAATAGGCCCGAGCCCCAAGGGTGGCGCAGGGCCTATTGTGTCCGCACAGCAGTGCGTGAAGGGCACAATAACAAAGCGCAAAGCACTTTTCCATGTACACACTCATGGTGTAAATTTTGTACATTTGCCACAAAAGGTCTGTTTGTCATCCTGATCAAATAGTTCAGTGAGACTCATGCCATATTTTTTAAGGTGTTGCTATGGCGATAGTCAAAATCTGCCTGTTTATTCCAATTGGATTTCCATTCTATTTAATACTATTGCACAGCCAAGTTAATTACATTTCTGCAAAGTCTCCCGAGTAAAATGAACTCGGTGGGTTAGAATTATATAAACACTTTTTGTCAAGTTAATTAATCTATATGAATGGGCAGTGCTTGAATTGTAACTTAAATAAACTACTATTTTGAATCGCAACAAAAGTTTAAAAAGCAGTCATCTGGATTAGATTTTTCTAAAAAATCTAATCCAGATGACTGCTTTTTAAACTTTTGTTGCGATGCATTTACCCTGGACGAGTGAGAGTCTTCACAGACATACTATTTTGAAATTAACACTACTGAATTTGCTGTGTAGATTGCAAAAGTTGAGATATTTCTAAAATAAAGGCACTCCATATATTTACACACATATTCACTGTAGGTATTTGAAATATGCTGACAGAATGGGACGCCCTTGCTCTTTACCCTGCTGCTGCCGCATGTGATGAAGCTCTAGTCGCAGCTGTTCATTATCTCTCTCATAGTCTGTAGTGAGACTCTCTCGCTCCTCCAGCAACCCACGGATATGTGCCACGTAGCTCTCTACCTGGAAGCATATAGTGACTAATTATTAGAATACAGCCATATTAACTACACTGTATGGTGTGGTTTTGTCTACTGTGCATACATGCACTGGCCACATTATTAGGTACACCTGTTCTAAAGCTTCTAAATCTAAATATCTAATCAACACGACATGGTAGGAACTCAAACCTGCCAGAATTCAAATTGAGCATGAGAACGTAGAAGAAAGGGGATTTAAGTGACTATGAATGTGGCATGGACTAGTCTGAGTATTTCAGAAACTGCTGATCTACTGGGATTTTTACACACAAGCATCTCTAGGGTCTACAAAGAATGGTCCGAAAAAGAAAAAATATTCAGTGATTAGCAGTCCTGTGGTGAAGACGCCTCGTTGATGCCAGAAGTGAGGAGAATGCCCATACTGGTCTGAGATCATCTCTGCAAGCTTAAATACTTTGAGATATAGGCATGCAATTTGTTGTCTAGATTTTTTTGTTTTGAAGCAATAGAACATGTGTACCTAATAATGTAGGCATGGGGTGTATTTCCATTGTAGTCCAATTGGAAGCTCTATATTTGTTGAGCTTCTTGAAACACAGAGAGCACAGAAGGCGTTAAATAATTCACGCCTCACCTCCTCCATGTCGGTGGCCTGCTGCATCCGTAAGGTCTGCAGCTCCTCATTGGCCAACTGAAGTTTGGTCTCACAGTCCCGGAGCTGCTGTAACAGTTCGTCCTGCAGCTGTCCAGGACTGATGGCCAGAGGAGAGCCATCCACTGCCTGGGACCTGTGGCTAACACAATAAGTATAGTCCAGAAGCTGTGTGACACTTTCTCCAATGACAGTGTCTAAATGCACCATAAAAAGCAATGATCACAATATACATTTTATACAAGAGTTTAATTCAGCTCATTCATTCAGTGGTGATCAGCTGGTCTGATTCACTGTGGGATCTAATTTCATCTACATGACCCAGGATATTTTTCTAAATGACTTTACTGCATTTGTGGCACTTGTATTTTAAACGATGTTTCGCCATTTTATGTAATATAGTAATAATATAGGCTTCAAATAAGCCAAACACTGAAACTGCTATATTTGACCTCCATGGAATTCACTTTAGGGCTTTCACCCAACGTATGAAAACCACTGGTTTTAGGAAAGTGTTACCAATCCTACTGTGAAATTTTAAGAAATTAATTATTGTGCCTTTCTACAAAGCATAAAATAACAGATTGATAATGACATTTGTTGTCAGTGCCATATTCTACACGCAAAAGCACAAGCTAAGGTACAGTCATGGAAATTATTCTGGGAGTTCTTGTTCAGATGAAGTGAAAATGATATTGTTTAGCATACTGTACCTCACTGTACACTTCACAGCTATGTCGAATTTTCAAAAATCTATCTAATCCATACAATTTGACTGGAATCTCACAATGCAGAAATAAGTCAACCTGTTTAACGCACCCCTATGCCATGGGCTTAAACATGCATTTAAAAAATGTAACTTTTTTTGGTTGACTACAGCCCTAAATAATAGTTTGCTGCTGTTAATACTACACATGTAAAAACTATTAAAAGTCATAGTCAGTCAATCAGTTTCCTGTTGCTACTCTTATTTGTTTTTGGGGGGTGAGGGAGGCAATCATTCACTCACTTTCATTGTTATATACAGTACAGTGCATTGTCCTAATTTTAATATGGTTTTATTTGATCTTAACCAAACCTATCAAGCAAATCAAATCAAGCCTAGTTGAACTGGTGAACATCAAGTTTGTCAGTGTGGCTAGTATCTGATCCATTTGCCCGACACATTCAGGAGGCACAGGACAACAGAGGGGCATGCCAACACTAAACAGCTGTCACTTAACTCAATACTGTACAATAAGGGCCTGTAACCAGAGAGTCCACCGTGAAGAGAAGCGCTGCTCTGGGAGACGAGCAGACAACACGCAGTGTATTGTTCACAAAGAGAGGATCAGGTCTCTGCCGATTGTACTTAAACATCAGACGGTCTGGGACTAGGCCGCTGTGTTCCAAACACACTTGACTTTTGATACAAACATTCATTCTCAAAAAAATCTTAATACAATAAAATGCATCAAACCAAGGATCAGAAAGCTTAAATGAGTTAATGTTTGTTTTCATTTAGAAATAGACAAAAGGTTCAATTCTTTTCTTTCCAGTTGGACTTGCCAACGCCATTACTCCAGTGAATAAAGACGTGCATGAGATTTGACTCAACCAATAAAAATGTCCATGATACAAATGGGACCACTCCCCTTTGTCCCGAGCATGTGATGGGTCAAAAAATTCAGTCCCTGCTCTACTTCCCCCTCTGTCAAAAATGCTTTATAAGAAAGCCCAGATGAGTTCTCAGAGTCTCATTTTTTCAGAGATGCTTTTTTTGATTTTGTGCTTTATTTTGATTACTCATAACTTTGTAGAAGCAGCATTATTTTATTAAATTACATGAACTAAAACAGATATGTTTATGTATCCAGACCTGGTATTTGGAAACCACTGTGATATATGATTTTTTGTAGAGGTTGTTTTAGCTACTGTGACAAAAGACTTTCCCTTGTAGATAAAAAAAAAATAAAAGTGAATCTGCTAAGTCACAATATTATGCAGCCTTTCTTCAGCATAATACACAGTCTTATCAGAGTCTTATATTTATATCATTATAGTCAGATCTTATTCAATTACAGTTACTTAATTATTACCACCATCCATGAATATTACAGTTATATTATGTCAATTATGTCATATTGAAGAATGGTGATAATAATTAACTGTAATTTAATAAGATCTGATTATAATGATTTATAATTTAAAAAAATATCTAATTGCGATTTTTCTGACATATTGCAGTTGCAATGAGATTTTTGCAATATATTCTTTAATAGCTATGTTCAGTTTACAGTATACATTTTAAGCATGTGATGGAAGATTGACACTTGAGAACACTAAATATTAAGTGGTAAACTAATAGAAATCACAGGTTGTTCAGAACATGTCTGTAGAGGTCTAAACTACAGCTGTAGCACAGTTTATACAGATTAGGATCATATTAAGACTATATTCATTCATATTCATATTCATATTTTGTTCTTTTCAGAGGACAATCTATCATCAAAATAATAGCAGCCTTTGTGATTTGATAATTGTGACATTTCAAATTGTGATTTTGATTATTTGGTCAGCCCTATTCCACTCCCTTTTGAGCAAATGTTATTTATGTATAGTGTGTTTAAAGTAATAATACAATTATACACAAATATATAGTTTCTGTGTATGCTGTACATATACTATATTGTATGCATGTATTAATTATGAATTATTTATTTTTTCTAATCCAATGTGAACATTGTACACAATACTGTACAAATTATTTTAATATTTTTTGTTTCACTAGCTCAAAATCAATCAATCAATCAAGCAATCACATAGATGAACTGAAACCATACCTCGTCAGGATCCATGGTCACTTATGAGGCTAGAGCTTCATCTGTGAGACACAAACTCTTTCCACTCACACGAAGGAGCCTAAATGGCATCTCCCACAGTGTACCTCCAGAGCAATTATGAAAGAAACATCACTAAATCCTCATTGTGGGTGAATACTGCCCATAGCAACCTCTTCTTTCACTCTCCACTGTAAAACACAAGAAAACAATGTGGTCAGGTTTGTACTTGCACACAAATGCTTAGTGCTACACATATTGCTGATTATTACCTGAGCTCAGGCTATGCAAAACGTGAAGCTGATAAACTGCAGTTGAGAGATAGAGTGACATAAAAATTGGCATCACTTCAGAGGTATTTCAATATTGAGCAAATGGTATTTAAAATATATCCCTGGATAGCTAATTTATTAAAGCTGTCAGGTGCTGCCTAATTTGGGGAAGCAGACAGGAGTAACACTACAGAGACTAAACTTGTGTGTAGCTTTGATACTTGACACTTTAGGAGCCATACATAATACAAAGTCTGTGTCAATGCTCCTGTCTGCTTCTCCAAACTGGTAGGTTGCAGCAGAAGTGGAAAAAATACTCCAAAGCTCTTCTGCTGTAAAAGTACTGTTCCTGCAAACAATATTACCCAAGTAGAAGTAAAAGTACTCACTGGCATTGTTAATGAATTACAAGTAAAACTGTATTCAGTATAAAGCTTACTACCACAATTAGCACTACTTTAAGTGCTACTACTACTTATACTACTCTTACTACCACTGCTACAAGAGTTTCTCCAAGTTTGCAATGTCCATGGGGACAATTTATGAATACCAGCTCACTACTTTTTTAGATTTGTAAGACTCTCAAAATATTTATTTTAAATCTTTTTACTAACATGTTCTTAATAAGTATCTATATTTAGTTAAATACCACAAATGTATAAAAATAGTGGCAATACAGCCATAGTCTTTTCAATTACTCCGAAACCCTTACTACTACTACCACTGCCCCTATTACTGTTACTACCCACTCTGCTACAGAGGTCAAAAATACTATTACTCATTTCAACATTATGTTGACTTAAAATAAACTGCCAATTTTCCATAAAAACTCAGATATAAGTTCCATAAAAGTTATTCAAGTAAATGTATGTAAATGTATTTAGAAAGTACTGTATCTAGTTACTTTACACCACTGATGTGCTGACCTTACACAGCCTGGGGAAATAAGTTACCCCTCACTCACAGTCAACTTGTTTTAACAAAATACTGCACTACTCTTAACAGTAACAAAAACTTATGTTTACCAATCTCTCTATTACACGTGCAAATGCTATATCTGTTAACAATAAAAGTTTATTAAGCAAAATATGCTTCAAAAACACATCATGGTCGACTTTGCAACCAGACCAAAACATTTCCCAGCTGTCCCCCAAAATGTCTGCAGAGGAGGAGCAACTGGGCTTTTTGTGGGACAACAGCTTTGCATTCCTCAAACGTGCAGCCTTCAAAAAGCTGACTATGAAGACCCCCACACACGGCTGCTTATACAATCCTAAAATACGCAAATACACCGCAATAAAGGTCCATTCTTCGTAACCCGAAGCGTTGAATGGCAAAGTTAACGTAGTTTGCAACTTGGAAAGGCTAACGCTAATCGCTAACGGTAACATTAGCTCTAGCATTTTCTAGTCTATGGCAGGCAGCGTACAGTAGCCATTTATGTACAGTGGCATTAAAAAGAATGGTTTTTACTGCTTTCAATCGTGGCTTAAATGGTGAAAATGTGGCCTCTGTGTAAACGATGTACTCACCATTTTAGAAGCAGTGGAAATGCTAAGTGTAACGGACAGGCGTGGCAGAAGGACTTGGCTTCTGCGAGCTCCTAGGCAACGGGCCGTACCATTATCGTAGTATGGGGTAGAGGTTTAACATTGTGACATTTTAAAGATATTCACGTTTATGTAAACAATAAAACATGATCACAGACCTTTAAAGGTATTTACCATATTTGCAAGACACAGCTCTAAGTAGTTAGTCAACAGCGAACCATAACACGGATTAAAACTACCCCGAACCAGCAAATGGGAACTGCCACTCGTAAACCCCGTACGATATTATTCTGCTATTTGCCTTTTAAATTAATGTGCTTGAGGTCAGAATATCCACGTTTTCTTGAAAAGCAGTGTCGTTAGTAAAATACAGAACTTTGTTATGGTAAATACTATTATGCTGAATAGTCAGCTAGAGGTCAGCGTTAATTAACTCCGATAATTGAGCAACACCGCTGTAATATAACGAGCACATTCACAGTTTTTGCACTCCCCGGACAGTGTAGAGCCCCAAAGCCAGTAGAGGGCGCTGTTTCATTCATCTATCCAGAGTCAGTCTACCAACACTATTTAATAGAATTTGATTTACGGTTAAAACGTTAATGCGAAAACTTAAAATATTTTTATTATAATTATAATTTTCCCAATGGTTTAATTGATTTAAAAATAAATTGAAAATAACAATACAAGATGCACCATGACCCAGGTTTGTATCAGTTTATTCAGATATTTATTCGTTGGGGTATTTATGCGTACATCTTCGGTAAATGCATTCAGCTTCAATGGAAAATACTTCCAATGTAAGTCAAAGCATCAGTTTAACATTCAGGCTAAGGGTGTAGATCAGTTTCAAAGTGATTTAACGTTGTACCAAAGGAGGGACATATCCAAAAGCAAAACTCGTGGGAAACTGTAACTGAGTTTAAAAGTCAGGTGCAAAGCCTGACTTTGCACAAATTAATGAATATGAAAAAAAAAAAAAAAAAAAAAGAGTTGCTGCAGGAGGGTACTTGCTAAATGGAGAAAGCCAGACCAAACTGGAAAGTGGCCTCAAAGCCCAGCTGTGTGTAGTGGATGATGCAGGTCAGGTGGATCTTAGAATGAAAAGATTAGATAAAAATCTTCTCTTTCCTTCTCAACCTTCCAGGAGGAGAGACATACTGATATAGAGAAGACATCTAAAAAGAAAAGGGAGGAGAAAGGGAATGGTATTTATATTGCGCTTTAACTATGACACAAGTCACCCAAAGTGCTTTACACACAGTAGGGAAGGGGTATTTCATTCACTCCATACTCAGTGGTGGTAAGCTACATTTTGTAGCCACAGTTTCCCCTGGGGTAGACTGACAGAAGCGTGGCTGCACACATCTGCGCCAACGGACCCTCCGACCACCACCAACCACTCACTCACATTCACACCGGAAAGACACCGCGAATGCCCGTGAATTGGAGCATATTAAAAGGGCAAACAAGAACAATCTTGGTGAGTTTTCAGATAGATTTTGCAAAGTAAAGGTTGTTATCAAAGGCCACACAACTAAAATATCAAAGTGGACGAAATACTTTGATGAGTTGCAGAGCGAAGTGAAAGACCAGAAGGAGTTAGACCATAAGGTCTTACAAAAACACAGCAAACAAATTCGGTGCATTGAGAAAGATCTGCATGAGCTCCAAGCTTATGTCCAGAATGAGTGGGACCCTGGCTATAAAAAAGCAGATACCATGGACAAAACACTGACCAAGACAAAAGAAAGGCTTGAGGTTCCGTCCACAAATAGGGAAAAGTCCTAAATCACCAAAATTGAGACCTCCAAGAGATAAAGAGCAGTTTGAATTGCGTTAATGTTGAACTGTGTACCGCTAAAGAAACGCAGGACATTTTAACACAAAGGGCGCAAAAAATGAGAGGTGAGGCCCAAAATGAACCTTAACGTACACAGGGTGGTGTAGACCTGGTCCACAACAGTGGAATGGAGGTAAATGCTCCTAAACCAGGAAAACACTAAATTGAAAACCTCTGAAAACTGCTTTTTTAAATGCTCAGGAAATGGTTTTCCTGCTTCAAATAGAACAATAATTGGAATGTTCTTGATCATCCAGGTCTTAGTACAGTGAAGTAGGCAGACATCTAAAAGCATGCTTCTCCACCACCTCCCTGTACCAGGACCTGGACATGTGAGAACCTACATAGACAAATCATCTTTTAATCATCATTCTAGCTACAATTACAACTCCCAACACGAGGTGCACAACAGGGTGCAGTACAGTACAAGTGGCCATTTTATTTTGAAGCACCTGTTATTTGTTGGTGTGCAGGCAATGACTGTATGTAAGATATACTTTACCTTATTGTCCTCACAGGGAAATTTATTCTGTGCATCCGATTCATCCTTCAGTGGAATAAGGGGATCATTCTTCTCCAGATCTTGCGCCAAGATCCTGCAGCCTCATTTATGAAGCTTGCATACAGCCAAATTGAGTCTGAAACTGGTGTATGCCACTCAGTGCGGCAAATGTGTGATCTACAAAAACCCAACTAGATGTGAAACTTTGTGTAGCCCTATGCCAACTCTCACCCTGGCATGCACACATTTTGAAGGCACAGCACAAAGGTGACCCACACAGCAAGGTGATGAAGGGAAGTAGTTTTGAAATTCAGTGTGTGTTTTATTATCATTTCATAACTCTAGAAAAAAAACAAACGATTTAATTCAGACAATCATTAAATCACATAGTGAGTAAAATAGGCCGCTCAGTATTCCTCAAGGGGGACACGGTTCAGAACCATGTACACTCATGCACTTTCACAGGGTGCTGTGTGCTGGCTCATGGTACGCAGTGTCCTAAAAGCAGAAATGATCCCTGGTCGTTCATGTATGAGGACGTGTTGATTCAGTGACAAGATTCATGAAATAATGATCGGACATAAGCATAACTAACTCCTAAAAATTGGTTCTTTCAAGGCTAACTAGACTAGGCTAACTTATATAAAATAAAATTACAGCGCAAGAAAATCCTTAAAAAAGTGATATCTTCAATAATGTAAATAAAACATTTGTTAAGTCTTTTTTTAATGTTTAAAGTTAAGAGGAAAGAAGGGTTTACAACATCACTGCAGTGATTTTTTTATCAGAAAAGATGCATTTTCATTCCAATACAGATGCACATGCATAATGCATCATAGAACATCTTGTGCCTCCCATTCACTCATTAGACTTATGTTTGTAGACTTTGTAGAGAGGGCCTGATGTGAGGTGGATTTACGCGCGCACCTTTCTATACCAGGTGGAATTTAGAAAGCAGAAACTGTCTGCATATGTGTGTACGGAGGGTTTCATAAATTGGAAGATTGTTGGCATGCGCCAAATTTGGCCAGTAGTAGAGCTCCTACACAAGCTTTTATAAATGAGGCCCCTGCCCAAGAGTATCTGGAAGATTGGCCTACTGTGCAAGTTTGAAAGGGGCCTGTTAAAAAATAATAGCAGTGTGTTGTGCTGTCAAGGCCCTTAAACAGCTGTGAAAACTCAGGTGTTAAACAGTTGTCTTTTAGTTAAGGAGAAAGGCAACACATGTTGTGCATGCTGGTTAGACTAAAATGGGTCATTTGAGACATTGTTCGGAAGAACTGTGTGATTAAAAAGTTTATTGGAGAGGGGAAAACATATAAAGAAGTTCAGAAAATTACAGGCTCCTCAGGTAAAATGATCTCTAAAGCTGTAAAATGGCAACCAAAACCTGAAAGGCGTGGAAGAAAATGAAAAACTACCATTTGAATGGGCCAAAGAATAGCCAAAATGGCAAAGGCTTAGCCAATGATCAGCTCCAAAGAGATTAAAGGTGATCTAAAAATACCTGTGAGTACTGGAACAATTAGAAGATGCCTTTGTGAAGCCAAGCTTTCAGCAAGAAGCCCCCACAAAGTACCATTGTAAAAAAAAAAAAAAAAAAACAAACAAAAAAAACAAAACACTGGCCTAAACTTCAATGCTGCTGGGGCAATCTGTCAGGAGCATTGGGCAGCCACGGTGCAGTGCCTGGGGACTCTTCTCCAGATCTTGAGCCAGGATCCTGGTCTGGAGTACCTCCCTGGAGGATTAGCCTATTGTGCCTGTTTTGAGGTTAATGGGAGAATTGATGGGAGAATTCGGCCCACAGCAGGGTTAGGGTTGAGGTGCTGCTTGTCCAGCTTCAGTCTCCAGCTCAGCGCCCTGCCTCTCCATGGCCAGAAACTCACCTTCTCACACCTGTGACATCACCCATGCCTCTGCTCCAGTTCTGCCCGAGTTTTTCCTCAATAAAAGTTATTAACTACTTTCTTGCTGTCTGCATTTGAGTCCTACACTGCCACATAACACTCCATGCATCACAGATGGAGAGCATTTCTCAAAAACTATGGTTATACAACTAAATATTAGTCCAGAGATCCACAGTAAAGCAAAATCTTAAAGCATTTTTCAGTTTATACTGTAAATGTTTGAGCTTGTTAAGAAAGGTGCAGACACTGCTTTTTTTAACAACCTAAAATTTATTTTTTCTTTACTTTCTGTAATGGAATAACAAATTTGATAACTTTTTTGTTCATGTTTTGGTATGAAATAGAATGAGCAGTTCTCTTTAAGAAGCTTTGCCTACTGCCCTGCAATTTTACACCACCATGTTGTTTCCAACCAAGAGGTTTTCTCTTTGCCCCTTTAACTCATTCTTTCCAACTGCAGATGAGTGTGCTATGTTGCAGTACTGTGTGTTTTTCTGTACTCTCAAATCAAAATCACCCCATGAATGGATAAGTTACTGCAAATTATCTAATATCTTTTGGCCTTGTTTTCTCAGTGGACACTTTAATATGAGGCCTTTTGAAGTAGTTTTATGCGCAGCTCCCAGTGGTAAAGGGTGGGTCTTATTCCTGTACTTTTTGGATGGTGATGTTGTTTTGAATGAGTGCAAAAGGGAGCTCTGTTCAGCGCACAGGAAGTGGGCGTGAACCTTCGAAAGTTAGGATGGAGAGAGACAAAAAACAAGCAAGTAGGTGTGGTAAGAAGGACTGAAGACCACTGAGACTGGCACAGTGTTGTACAGAAGACATCGTAGGTGATCGGATCTGGAAGAAGACATTACAGCTGGGGTAAGTTGACTAGATTTTCTCCAGTGTCTCTAAAACTCATCATAAATGAGTGCATGACAAAAAGTATGCTATTGTAAAGTAGGCTCCTACTCTGTGTGATCCGCGGCGTTTCTCTTTTAGTCAGCACATTATAATAGCCACTGTATACTTGATGTGAGCAGAGTTGTTAAAATATATACTCAAGTAAAGGTACTTTTAATTTAACTCATGTACTAGTATAAGACAACCACCTATATATAGATAATATTTGGATTACTGTGCTTTACTAAACCAGGACTACACCAGAACTAAACCAGAACTAAACCAGAACCAAACCAGGGCCGAACAAGAGCAAACTGTCCATACGACAACTAAACCAAAACAAAACCAGGACTAAATTCGTGGGACTAAGCAATGGTCTAAACTTCAAATGTAAAGCCCCACCATTGCAAGACTGTAACAGGAATAAATGGAATTAAATTAAACTAAATCAGGACTTCAACTGAAATTCAAAAGTCTATTGAGTGCCACCAGAAGAAGTCCATGTACCACTAGTGGTATTTATAGCACAGTTTGAGAAACACTGCTCTGCTATGGTTTTGGTATTGGTCACTGGGTTAATTGTTTTGTTAAACTCCAACTTGGATCATGTTGGTTTTATTAACATCTTGGTAACATTTCAACAAAAATGCAAATGATTGTGTTCCAGACAAAAAAAAACAAAAACAACAAACAACAACCAACCAACCAACCAACCAAACAAACAAACAAAAAACATGTAGGTACTAGTTAGTAATAGTAGTAGTGGTAGTAACTGAAATAGCTGTAGGCTCAGTATCTGATGGGCTTTCTCAATACTAGATCACTCTTAACCAAATTGCAAAATATTTTTCGGTGCTGGAATAAAATGCAAAAATTAAACTTAAAAATGGCTGTTTTAGTTATTACACACTCCATGTAAATCAACAATTGGAAAAACTGGTTTTATACATTTTAATACTCTTGTAAAGGCAGTGGTCATAGTATTAGCAGTAGTAGTAATTGAATTTACTAAGTACAAATTTTAATTAGTAATCCTGCACTTTTGATGTTTTATATGGTAGTACTGTGTATCACTTACACATGTCATGAGATGAGATAATGTAATTTCAAGACTTTATTCTCTGTATGTGACCGCAGTCTACTATAATGACATAATCTGATAGTGGTGGCCCACCCACATGGACCTCGCCTTCAGATAAACAACAATAAACATAATATAACAGCGTCGCCCTGTCCCTTAATGAACTCTTTTGTGTGTCTCCTAAATCACGTACCCCACACTGTAAATTGAAATTACACTAGAAATAACACCATATAAAAAGGTACTTTGTATTACTGTTTTGTTATGTTTCTACTTATCCTTTTATTTATTTATTTTAAAGATGTGATTTATTTTTACATTTTTTCTTTAGTTTAGTCCCAGTTGAGCCCTAGTTTAGATGAAGTTTAGACCTGGTTTAGCCCTGGTTTAGACATGATTTAGTGCTGGTTTAGACCTGATTTAGTCCCTGTTTAGTCTTGTTTTAGTAGCCCTGGTTTAATCCTGGTTTAGTCCTATACATTTACACTTGGTTTAGACCTGGTTTAGTCCTTCTTTTAGACCTAGTTTAGTCCTAGTTTTAGACTTGGTTTAGTGTTGGTTAATATCTTGTTTAACTCTGGTTTGGTCCTGCTTTAGCCCTGGTTTAGTCCTAGTTTTAGTCTTGGTATAGTCTAGATTTGCCCTGGCTTAGATCTGGTTTTAGTCAAAGTTAAGTTCTTGTTTAGACTCAGTTAGAACAGAAGATGCTGTCTTTATGAGTCATGATACCCTGCAGGTTACTATTAATTTTAAAGTGTTGCGTGCTCTTTGCAAACTTTGTTTTAGGAACACACAGCACATCTCTAGACCAGAACATGTTTGCAAATATAGCTTCTTTAATGAAATCCAAATGTCTAGACAGAATTACAGAGTGCCCATTCAAATGATTTTAATTGGCCGAAATACTCTGGGTTGGTTTACATTTCAAGTGGGAACGCCTAAGATTTCTGCATGCTTTCTATACAGTCATAACATACAAGCCAGTTAGAAGCAACTTACTGGCCTTAATTTGCAGCTACAGTATGTAACGCTGTGCCTAAGACATTTTTTCCACTGTATTTCAAAGTAAAGCAGGGATTTTGACTGTGGATTGGACAAACTGTGTTTCTGAGCCGGTCTTTATGTTGCAGTAGGTTTAAAGGTGTTTTGTGTTTGTTGCAGGAAATTGAAAATGGCGTACCTGCTGATGTTCGTGACCCTGCTGCACCTCATCACACTGGCCATGCTGTTCATCGCCACAATGGAGAAGGTACTAGTTAGATTTCAACCTGTAAAAACGGACATAAACATGTTATTGAAGGTAAAACACTGTAAATATTTGTGGTTTTATGTAAACAGTGGTGCACAAGAAGTGTTTTAATAAATGCAGATTTGTTTATTTTTGGGGATGAAAATTTCAGGAAGGGTCAGTAATGGACCAAGGACACATTCAGAAGTGTTTTAAGGGCTTCTGTACCATTTTGAGATATAGACCGAAAATACTTCCCTCAGTCAAAGAAATGATTAGTTTAAGTATATTCTTTACCATTGTGAGATATAAAAATGTAAAACAGCATTTACCTCTGAACTAGCAGATCTTCAAGTTTAAGTCTAGGTCTGGATGTGATGAGACCAGTCTCTCAGTTAATAGCTTTTCTTAAAAGAAACTCCAACTAATAAGACAAATTGGTCTAAAAACCTGGTTTGTATACTACCAAAAAACATAGTTAGAATCATATGAACATTTTTTGTTATTTATAAAATCCTTGTTGTTTAACACACAATTGAAACTACAGGAGCGGCCTTTTTTTTTTTTTTTTTTTTTTGGTGTGCAATGCATTCTGGGAAGATGGCGTAATGTGGTGGCAGTCGAGTTGAGAGCAGTGCTAATGGCACCAGCATTAAGCTTACTTGTTACAATGCCACATTTTGTGGCTTTTGGTTGTAATTTTTAGTCGAAAGGCAACAAGGGGAGTGATGTTAGCCTTCACAGCTTTCCTCAGGACAAGAAGAGAAGAAAAGAATGGGAAGATGACAAGTACAGCTCCCCAAAGACCCACGGCTATGTTCCCACCATTTTACTCCTGATGCATTTGAAGCATTTAGTCATCCGCAGCTGCTGAAAGAACTCACAAGTGTTGCTCCCACTAATACAGGACTCAAACAGTCAGGAATAAAACTTGCAGAAAAATTTACTGACTGAAAAAGGATCCTAATTACCACCAGAGGAACCCTGCATACCAGCAGTAGTACCCATATTACAGTTTGAGAACAAATGATTTAGGGCAAATTCTAGGTCAGTGTGACCAAAGATTTTTTGAACTGACTGCCTAACTTTTTTTTCTCTTTTTAGTCTTGGTGGGTGTGGGATGGCACGGAGAACTCAGACTTATGGTACAACTGCAGATTTGACAACTTCACAGGGACCTGGCTGTGTTCGTCGTCCAAAGAAACCGGTACCAAACACTCTGTTATTTTATCCCAGAGCACTACTTTCTAACCTGTGTCTAACCTGTGATGTCCTGATGTCTCTCAGAGTGGCTCCAGGCCGTACAGGTTCTCATGGTCCTTGCTGTGGTCTTCTCCTCCGTGTCCTTCCTGGTTTTCCTCGGGCAGCTTTTCACCATGTCCAAGGGAGGACTCTTCTACTTCACAGGGCTGTGTCAGATATTTGCAGGTCAGAAGTGGCTTACCTTAGTACTCTGCACTGATCAGGCATAGCATTACTCAGCATAACTGACAGGTGAAGCGAATAACATGGATTATCTTTATATCGAGGCACCTGTTAGTGGGTGGGGTATATTAGGCAGCAAGTGAACATATTGCCCTCAAAGTTTCTGTGTTAGGAGAAAAATGGGTGTGGGTTTGAGCGTAAGGATTTGAGCAATTTGGACAAGGGCCAGATTCTACATCTCCAAAACTACAGCTCTTGGGGTGTTCCCGCCCTGGTCAGTGTCAATCAAAAAAGTGGTGACCTGGTGACAGGTTATACATGTGTGGATTCTGGTTGCAAAAGAAAAATCACTTAGTATAAAATGTCATAGTATAAACTCAATGTGGTGATAGGGTCACATTTTTGCTGACAGTCACTTAATTGAGATATTAATAATATCTATCCAATAATCTTTTATCCCCAATAATCTTTAATGACTTTTCTGTGACTATTTCAAAACTTTTTATCAAATCTCCAAGTGTAAACTCATACTGTATTAATAACTGTGCTAATTATATGAATACAAAGCATTATGACTTTTATGGCACATTTATATGTTTTACAATTCTTAAAAGAACTTTAAATAAGGCTTTAAATAAGCTGAACACTGAAACTATATTTAGCCTCTAACCCCCAGTCTTTGGGAACCAGTGCTTTATACTTTTATTAGGAACAACATCTTACATTTTTTTCAGTTTTAACTTCTTTGATAGACAATATCTCTTGTATTATTTTTGTTTAACAGTTTTGGTAAACTATGTTCAGCGTTACTTGAACTTTTTTTTTTCTTTTGGCTTCTCCCTTTCTTATTCGGGGTTGTCACAGTGAACCAGTCGCACTGTGATTTGGCAGATTTTTTTTTTAATGCCCGGATGCCCTTCCTGTCGCAACCAGCCACATACAGTGACTGGAGTAGACGATGTGGGTGAAGTGTCTTGCCCGGGGAAACACTGACAGTATCCACTTCAGGCGAGATTAGAACCAGCTACCTTCCGGTTGCAGGGCGAAACATCTAATATAAGCCAAAATATATTTTAGTAAATGTTCTAGTTCTAGTCTGAGTATAGAGGTAGTTAAGTCCTGGTTAAGTCTATGTTTAATCTTGGTTTAGACTTAGTTTAGACCTGGTTTAGTCTTGGTTTAGACCTGGTTTAGTTCTGGTTTGGATCTAGTTTAGTTCTGGTTTAGACTTAGTTTACTCTTGGTCTAAGTCCTAGTTTAGAACTTTAGCCCGTTGAAGATGGTACAGATATTTTCTGAGGGGATACTTGGTGTGAAAAGTTTCAAGGATCACTGTTATAAAGACTTAGTACATACAGTACAGAAGGTATTTCAAGCAATTCTTTTTTTAGTGTGATTATGGCTTACAGTTGAAATCGCCCTAATTTAGTAAGTCATAAATTCAGTTATATCATTACACAATTATCACAAGTATAATAAATAAATACTTTAAAAATACTTCTACCTAAATATTTCACAGATTGAACCGAAACACATATAGATTCAGTTCAAGTTTTTTTTTTGTTTATAATTTTACTGCATAATTTTACAAAATTTCATTTACTAATTTTTATTTTCTTTTGAAGTATCCCACCTCTAATTTACAAAATTAATGCATTCATTTCCAAATTTCTCACTCTGATCCTTAATATGCATGTTTGTGTCTTGCAGGTCTGACAGCGTTTTCTGCGGCTCTGATTTATACACTGCACAATAAGGAAATCCTTCAGGACCTAAGAGAACTCACTCTGGGACACTTTGGATACTGTTTCTTTCTGGCCTGGGTCTGTGTTCCTCTGTTACTGCTCAGTGGAATCATATACATCCATCTGCGGAAGAAAGAATAATTATTTTGATAACATGTATGTAAAGCTAAAAAAAAGGCCATAAATGTATTGGTAAATGCTTTTAGTAACCACAAGTAAACTGTATGATGATGAATATTATTATAAAAGTTATTGTTTTAGTATAAACAAATAAAGCATATATTTTGTTTCCTAGAAAAGTCTAGTGCTTTGCTTTATTTGATTTCTTATTATTATTATTGCTCTTTTCAGTGTGGCTTTTGATGTTTATGGTCCAGGACCTCTCTGGTTAGTGATGTTTGAATTGAATGCTATACTTGCTCTTTGCAAATGAAAAAAAAACTGAAAGATAGATGACAGAGAATTCAATCAGGTGTAGCAGGGTAGCTGGGCACTTCTTTAGAGAGATGAGGTTGAGGGGCTTAAGTGGAGAAGCTGCGCCTCCACATTAAGAGGAGCCAACTGAGGTGATATAGACATCTGTTTAAGAGCCTCCTGGACTCATGCTGGAGATGTGCAAACTAGGACACAATGGGAGGACTTTTTGGCTTGGCAATGCTTTCTGTCTTGGAAGAGATAAAGCAAGTGTCTAGGGAGAAGGAAATCTGCAACCCGAACCCAGATATACAGTAGAAGATAGGATGATTTATAAAAAAAACAGATACCTTAGCCTCTATTGGTAGCAATGTTACCAAGCTCTGGGCTGGTTGTTGTTACATTTGTAGAAACAACTACACTGTAAAAAATATCTGTAGATTTCATGGTAAAAATCTGTAAAATCTCAACAGTAAAAGACCGTAACTGATATATCGGTAAAATACTGTTTTGGTTACGGTAATTAACTGTAATATTAAAAATATGGCAAAATTGTATTTTTTAGTTTTATTTTTGGTAATGTATACAGTATAGCACTGTTAAAAAAATTGAGTCCAGTGTTTATTACAGTTTAACACCTTTTTAAAAGATAACTTTAAATTTTACAGTAAATGTTGATTAAAATGTAAGCCGCAAACTGTAAAATATACAGTTAATCTATTTTTTGAAAGATGAATAACTTAATTTTACAGTAAATAATATTAAAAACTCAAGTCAAAAACTGTAAAAACTGTGATAATATTATACTGTAAAATGAAATAAAGGCCTCCTGTAATTTTTACGGTAGAATTCTGGCAACCACAGCTGCCAATTTTTTACCGTAAAATGTACAGATTTTTTTTTACAGTGTAGAGTGGTAGAATAAAAATACATATGAGGAAATATTTAATTTTTGATTGACTGGACATTAAGTTCTCCAATGCAGTGTTAGCCAGTACTGATAAATTGTATGCAAACTAACAAACAACTAAGATTCTACAATGCATAAATAAAAGGTTGCATTAACAAACAAACAATGCATTTTTTTATCGAGTTTTATTGAGATGAGGCACACTGTCGAGTCTGTCCTGATGGGTTGGTCCTCCTGTGTTGGGCCTCTCTTTTGAGTGATCGCCTTTTTTTCCAGTGCACACACATCATAGCATACATCGCTACACCGGATTGTATATAGACTACACTGCTTCATTTACAATGTTGACTGTGTGCAATGTTATAACAGGTGCATCTTGACCTAAACCACTCCACAAATAACAGGTACTTCAACATTGGATTGCCACTTGTACCGGACTGAACTCTGTTGAACATCTTGAGTTGATGGAGTTGGTGGTTGTAGTTGTGGCTAGCGTAATGGCCAAAGGATGGTTTGTCTGTGCAGGTTCTTGTACGTCCAGGTCCTGGTACAGGGAGGTAGTGTAGAAGCATGCTTTTAGATGTCTGCTCACTTCACTGTATTTCCTGAAGCCTTTAAAAAAGCTGGTTTGGTTTTCAGAGGCTTTCGATTGAGTGTTTTTCCATTTTGGAGTGCAGGTTTGTGGGCTTATGGCCTTCTCTTCTACAGTGGTTCATTTTGGGCCTCGTCACTCATCTGTTGTGTCCTCTGTCTTAAAATGTCCCACGTTTCCTTTGAGGGACATGGTTCAACATTATCGCAAATAAAACAGCTCTTTTTTAACTCGCTCAGGTCTTGATCTTGTCTATTCAGAACTTTTTCCTGTTGTTCCTGTGGACAATTCTCTTCAGAGTTTGCAGTCTAAGTTCAAGCTATTTATTTTCTCAATCAGCGTTTCTTCAGCGTTGTCTGCTTTGTTATAGCTGATTCTGGACATTAGCTGGAGCTTGTGCAGATCTTTCTTAATACACTGAATTATTTTGCTGTGTTGTTTAACGACCTGATGGTCAGACTTCTTCTGGTCCTTCAGGTCACCGTGCAGTTCATCAAAGTATTTGGACCTCTCCGATATCTCTTTAGTGTGACTTTGAATAATGACCTTGACTTTGCAAAAGCTTTTAGAAAACTGACCAAGTTTGTTCTTATTTGCCCTTTTAATACGCTCCCGAGCATGCATGGTGTCTTTCTTTTTATACGTCTTCTCTATGTCAGTCTGTCTCTCCTTCTGGTAGGTTATAACTTTATGATGAAAGAGAATGTTTTTATCTATTATTTTGATTCAAAGGTCCACCTAACCGAACAGCAGTGTGGAGTTCTACAGAAACTACACGTTGCTGGGCTTTGCACCTGAATGTTAAACTCTTTACTTTACCACCACTGTGTTCAGTTTACCATGAGGTGGCCCTTATTTGATATAAACCACTTTCAAAGCAATCTAGCCTGCATCCTTATCAGGTTCTCCTGATCTGCGAGCATGTTTTTAAAAGAGGCAATTTGATGAGCCTGTCTGTCCAAAAGACTGGCTTGTAACTCTTCAGCTCTCTCAAGCCAAGTGGATTTTCCAGCATTGAGGTCTGAGCAGCTGGGGGAAGCAGGTAGGGGAATGGTGAGATCTTATGATAAAAGCCATCGATAAAGACAGGAACAAGACCAAAACATCCTTTATTCACAGAAAGGTCAGAAAACAAAAAAGATTACTTTGTGTTGTTGTCATGGACATCACTTCATGGATGTCTAAAATGGGTGAGTTCACTGATGTTGAAACTGTTGTGTTTTTACAGAGTCGTAGTGCATGTGAATATAATAATTTTTTATGAGAAAATACATAATGTATTTTATCAAACACATATGCATATATGTATTTTTTTTTTAAATATAAATCCTTTTCCAGTTTTGGTTTATAACATTGAAAAACTTGATAGTACAGTGTCCGTTTTGTGTAGATTGTGTAGATTGTGTAGATTGACGTGAACTGGGAGCCCTGCTGCAGGAAAATAGAACTGCTGTGTATCTCCAACAAAGTGCTTTACAGATGTGCAGCACTGGCAGTGGAAACACTCTCATTCACTAGAAAGAATGTGTATTTGAAGCACAGTGCGCAGCGCTGCGTGACTTTTTCTGGTACTTCAGGTCGCTGTGCAGCTCATCCAAGTTCTTTGTCGGCTTTGATATCTCTTCTGTGTGGCCTTCAATAATGACCTTAACTTTGCGAAAGCTTTTAGAAAACCAACCAAGTTTGTTCTTGTTTGCGCTTTTAATACGCCCCCGGGCATGCGCGGTGTTTTCTCAGTCTGTCTCTCTTTCTGGTAGGGTAAGACTTTCTGATGAAAGAGAATGTTTTTAGCCAATCTCTTGATTCAAATGTCCAGTGTGGTGTTTTACATTTTTTTCTGTGTCAGCAGGGCTGTGGAACTTTTTTTTCAGTGTAAATAATTATTTTGCTGTGGCTTTGCACCCGACTTTTAAACTCATTTACTTTTCCACCACCGTGTTGAGTTTCCAACCTGTTTTGGATGACGGCCCTCACTTGCTATAAAGCACATTCAAAGTGATCTTATAGCCTTAGCCTGCGTCCTTATGAGGTTTTCCTAATCTGCAAGCATGGTTTTTAAAGAAAAAATCTGATGTGCAATCACAATCCAATGGCCATACCGCCTTGTAGATGCCCGATCCCGTCAGATCTCGGAAGCTAAGCAGGGTAGGGCCTGGTCAGTACCTGGATGGGAGACCACTGGGGAACACCAGGAAGCCGGTGTGAATGTGAGTGAGTGACTGGGGACTACAGATGGAAATTAGCTCTGAGCTATAATCTGGTGTATTTACGGCACTAGCCGTTCATTAATTCACACTGTCCCATTCAAAAAAATAAAATTAGGTCTCTCTAGCCAAAAAAAGAGATTTTCCTGCCTTGCCAAGCTGTTTTCTGAAGGCCTTCGATATTAGTGGCCATCGGTGTAAGGTTGTGATTTTCCATCAATACAACCTGATACTGGGAAATAACCTGCTAGGAACCTTCTGTAAAATGATCACACTTAGCAATAATGACTATACCTAATTATGTAGTAATAATTTCAGGACTGAATAACAACAATGTGGACTTCAGCAGAACCAACAAGTGATGAAGGAATACACTAAACGTCAGGTCAGAAAAGTTATAAAATTAGCTTGGTAGCCAGTGCTACCTTGGTTAGCTCTTCCACATTTATAAGACGTGCTGCAGTTAAACGGCTGTGATAGGTCAGTTCCAAATCGACTGGAGAGAAATGCTTCCCTCCGAGTGAGGAACCAGACTGTCCTGCTTGCGAAAAGGTTGTAGGACAGTCTGGCTCGCCAGGCTAGAGTGCCAGGGGGGTGACATATTTAAGTGATCCTTAAACAGTATTACAAAATCGACTATACATTACAATAAGTTAAAAGCCTTGTGCAATAGTAAAATCACATTCTTGTTTCAAAAAAAATATTACCACTGTTCCCTATGTGTATCAGTGGAGAACCTTCATTGCAAATATCCTCTGGAGAAAAGTCTGGACATTACCGTAAAGATATCTTATTATAAACAAACAAAGAGAAGTGACTATAAATGACTACATCGCTATTACCCTGCTAAGGACAATCTAAGGGCATTAATGAACAAATCATGTACATTCTGTGAACTAACTCTGAAACGACTACTTACCTCTTTAGGTCATGTTGCGATACCGCCCTCTTCTGGAAACAATTCGTCAAATACATCTTAAATTATTTCACTTTTAATTACAAGGACGTGCTTTTTGGTCTTTATTACATCATCAGTCTCCTCATAATACTGGCTGAATTCCATATTCACAAATCTATGTTTCTCAATAGAAAGCTCTATACATAATCTTTCAAAATGAAATTCAACAATGTAAACAAACCATAATGTATTCAACTCATCCAAAAACAAGCAAACAAACAACAACAACAACAACAAACAAACAAACAAACAAACAAAAGTATTGGAACTTGTTTCTCAAATTGGAATTTGTTTCTCTGCTTTATTGTACACTTATTATTTGATTTATATACACTGATATAGTTTTGCCTGATGTGCTTTAATAGAAAAAAATAAAAGAAAATAAAAATGCTGCTTGGCTATAGTGCATTGAGTGCATGACGGGAAAATTTACTGCAGACATCTATCCCCTCCTTCCGCTGCGGCCGCGCGTGCACTCTCGTCCACGAGCCTAGTGTGAGCGGCTCGTTTCCATGGCGACAATTAGCCTAACAGTGGTTAGCTCAACATTAGCGACAAACTTTTTGAAACGTTTAACATTTTTCATTTTTTTAGGCTACTATATTTTGGGCATCATTGGGCAACGTTTTTAAAAATATGGAATTTCAATATTCACCGATAACTTCCAGGATAATTCCTCTGGCTTTACCCAAGGGGACCGAGAAGTTGTGTGAAGTTTGTCAGAGCAGAGCTTACCTTCAGTGCTCACAATGTCGAGTCACATTTTACTGGTAAGACATAACTTAAATATGTGTTAATGGCTATGAGTGTAACATTAAGTTTAGCTGTTAAAAACTGTCATTTAACTTAGAGCTAGTTTAAAATCACATGCTCCAACACTCCACATAGTGTTCGGTATAGGCTATATTTTAGTATAAAAAAGGTGGAAGGTCATTTTAGATGCTTTGAATAACAATTTAATTCCAATTGTTGTAAGTAAAGTTGGATTTCAGGTTTGGAGATACAGGGCTCGTACAGTCATGGAAAATCTGGAAAAGTCATGGAATTTTAAAATGCAATTTCTAGGCCCAGGAAAAGTTTTGGAAATGTACATTTTCAAGTAAAGTTTTGGAAAAGCTTTGGAAATGTAAACAGGCAGCCAGCTAGACGCTGTCTTCTTGGCCACGTTCTTGTTCTCACTGCAGGAAAAAGTTACCTATATCTATTTTTTTTTTGTCTGAATATTTGAACTTTTTTTTTTTTTTTTTGCTGGTTGATATAGCATAAATATCTTTTAATCACCGGTGTATAGGCTATAAGTCAAAATAGAGGAAAAACATGTTTCTGGGGGAAGAAGCCCCAACAGTTTTTTTCTTCTTCAACAGACTAACTTCCAAATTAACAAATGATATTGCAACAAAAGTATGTTTCTAGTGTACTATCTTAGACATTTTGAATACCATTTAAACACGTGTTTTCAGGTCTTGGAATTTTAGTTTAAAGTTTTGGAAAAGTCATGGAAAATTCTTGGTAAAAAAAAGTGTGCGAGCTCTGATTGCTGTAAGTAAAGATGCATTTCAGGTTTGGCGACAGAAACAATCAATAAACTGTAAATAGCCAGTGAAGCTATTGTTTGAAGCCGTTTTAAGCGCCAAACTACTTCAACATAAATGTATAATTGTGGTCTTAATAGTAAAGGAATAGAGCAAAATTCATGTAATAACCAGTCTGCAGGCTTTATATCTGTCAAGTTTGCTTTTGAACGCTAGATGGCAGCCTCCGCCATTTTACTCTAAAGCCGGAAAAGTCACACGTAGGCATTGTTGAAGAACGACTCATGTGACCGCATGTTCACAGGTGGGAGGGAGGGGAGGGAGCAGGAGAGAACAGCTGGATAACAAATTATTTTTCTTCATGTGACAGTGAAGAAATTACTGTCTATGCGATAATAAAAGGTGGACAAAACAACACATGCATTCAAAGTCGTTTCGCACAATTAGACTTGTGTCGTGGCAACAAAGCGAAAGGTGGGCCTCCCTGCTACTGCTGCTGCTGCTGCCGTTGCGTTAATCACAGATGATAATAGGATGATGCCTGCTTGCAGAAATCCTCCTTCTTGGCTTTGGCACAGGGCAGAGAAAGAGTAACATGTGGCGACATTCCGCTCAGGCAGGACTTAAAGAGATGAGCCACTAAAACCATGTCTATTTAAGGAAGCTTTACAGCCGCATATCCAGCCTGTTCCTCCCCCAAGAACACTGTCATGTGCAATATTGAATGGTTAGTAAAACAAAAGCCTTAATTACTGTGAGGCGTTTTCAAAACCTTTTTCACGTTTTGGACACACCGTATTTCATGACCCAAGTTGTAGCATTTTAAAATTAAATCTTATTGGTAGGTACTGCATTTTGTTCATCTGACAATACAAGAGTCTACAGTGTGCTTATAGAAGAACCCAGCGTTTCCCACATATTCAGATGAATGTATGGGGGTCAACTTTCTACTACCAGTTAAAATTAGATCACTAACCTTTTTATATTTGCAAAATTTTGGAGATTTCTTAAAATAAATAAATAATTAAATTATTTAAATATTTTTATTTTGCTATTGTTGCTATTGTAAAACTCTGAGAACCTTTAATATTGAAAAGTATGATTGAATTTATTTTACAATTTTTTTGTGCAGCATTTGATTTTTTTTTAAATGATGAGCTTTTATTTTATAGAATAGTGCTGGTAGTAATCCCTCTTATGTGGCTACCTGATGTCTGACATCAGGTTATGTAAGGTCAATTTATAAATAAGTAGCCGAGCGCAGGTCTTTGAAACAACTTGCATCTGCATCATCCTCAAAAATACAAACTAAAACTTTATTCCTGTTTTTCAGAGTTGGCTATAGAGTTATACTAAAACACACTTTGAGTTCAACATGAGTTTAATATACAGTACCAATAAATAGTTACTGGATGTAACTCCAGTTCTCTGATTACACACTGCTGTTTAGTGGAACACAGTTCTTCGTTAGTTTGCAATAATTAATGACCATGCATAGGTCATGGGACTATAATATTTCATTTAAAGGTTAAGCTACTTTTGTACATTGAAATTGCTTGTGGCTCTTTACAGACACAAATTTTGTATTTTTGGCAACAGTTGGCTCTTTGGTTCCAAAAGGTTGCAAACCCCTGACCCAGGGCCTGGAATATATTTGAGAGATATTGATGAAGTGCAGCATTACCCATCTTTTACAATGAGTACATGGGGGAGATTACCAATACCATTTTGGATCCAGTGAGATTTTTAGCCATTTTAAAGCTTTTCATTCATATTTTGCAATTTTTTCATTTGGTATTATTATATTTTTGTGGTTGATAGGTAATTCCAAATATATCAAAAATTATTCAAAAAAATTAATAATACATTTTAGTGTTGACAAACTGGTTTCATGCATTTATGGAGAAAAATTAAGTTCCATTTTAGACTATGGGGGACAAAATTAAACTAACGTAGGCCGTCTGAATTGATGCATCAGAGCCCACCAAGATGGTTTATACAAAGGGCTCAGAATTTTGTGCTATGCCCCTGGAAGAAAGCCAGAGAGAACCCACAGTAACTCAGGAAGGAAATTGAGACTTAACCAGGGCTGCTGGGATAGGCTCAAGTCTCCTGTAATTCCTAGTAGGTATAAGAGGTTAATATTAGAGGATATTTCCATAATATGTTGCTGAGAAATGAGGAGCTTGTATTGGAGAGTGCTGAGTTCTAAAGTTGTATAAACACACTGAAAAGCATTTGCAAGTTAATCTTTTCTCTGTAACTCACTTATACTGATACTGTACTGTTTTTGAAGTTGTAGAAGCCTTGTTTTAACATTAACAGTCATGCATAGCACAAAGCCTGTCTTCTTGCTCCTGTCTACCAAACTTGGAGTTTGCTGAAAGTACTGTCAAGTATCGTTGACTCCGTGTTTCTGACTCCCTTTTTATAAAATCCTGTCCTTGAACACAACAGTACTGCATGTCCAGGCGTGTTACTGTATGCTACTGCTGCTGAATGACGTGGCCAGCGCTCTCTCTCTCTGTCTCTGTCTTCTCTCAGCCATCTGTCTAAGACTCATCCCACAGCCAACACATGTGCCGCTCAGGAAAAAAGAAAGAGGAAAACCTGCCTAGTGGTGGAAACCCATGCCAAGCCACAGCAGGGTGGACCCAGATGAGCCAGATTACATACACCACTTATGTAACAAAGCAGGAACTACATACTTTTCCTCAAATAATTGATTTTTACAGTACATTTTATCGAAATTGTATTGTCTACACGTGAGTACATGTTCTCCATGTAATCATTGCTCCTGTTTGAGTAAATTTTGGAGTGGATAGAAATGGTAGTTGTAGTAGTAGTAATGATATGGATATGGTGATATGAATGGTAGTAGCATTCTGTGTCAGTGCTTCTCAAACTTTTCACATCAAGTACCACCTCAGAAAATATTTGGCTGTCAATAAGTGACTAAAATGAGCTAAGGGCAAAAGAGGGATTAAACCAGGACTAAGTAGGGTGACCACCTCAAAAAGTACTAAAAGTGGGACAAGATGTGTGATTAGGACAAGGTGGGACAAGAGGAATAACAGCTTTGCTATTTGACATTATCTAACTTAATGAGTCTAAACCTCATTTACATAAAAGACACAGCGGCTAAAAACACACAGTTTGCAAAGAAATGCCTTTGCTGAGACTTTACTCATTGAAATAAAAAAGCCTAATGCAGAGAGGCCTTTCCTGAAGCACAGGGGCAGCAATACACACCAGTCATATATTCCAACCCAGCGAGATAGTACCACAAATTAATATTCTACATTTTACACAAGGAATACTGAATACTGGAATGGATTTTTAGTTGTAACCCTTATACACTAAAATAGCCCATAACTGTATGCCAATGCATAAGTGGGTGTCTGCTAAGATAATAAGTAATGCTCCCATTGGCTTTTGGTTTCCTCGGCTTGTCAACAATCCTACAAGGAAAAGGTCTATTCCAGCACTGGCACAGAGAAACAGCCCAAAATGACAACGTAAACAGAGAAAAAGGAATGAATGTGAAGTGGAAAACACTGGCAATGCATTCAGACCTTGGAGATAATTTTTGTGAATTCTGTCAGTGCCCTTACTGATAACAGTTCCTGTTTTTTGTGTGTGTGTTTAAGTGATGAGAGCCACCAGTTTGCAGATTGGGTGGGGATTCACGAGAGGATCTGTGAACTGCTGGTTTCCATTCGCAACGAGACACTTGAGAGTTTCAGTAAAGCGGGACGTATTGAAAAGGACATCAGAAAGGTACAAATTTAGGAAAGGCATGATTACTCACATATGTACATAAACATTTGTTTAGATTATATGGAGTCACCAGTCCTTTTAACTATATCTAAATATATAAAAATGTGTTAACAAGAATAGGTACTTGCTTTGGTAATCAAACAGCAAAATCTACATTCACACATTGGCTTCTAAATTATAGTCATTTGAGCAAAAACAAAAAAACAAAAACAAAACTTACCAATATTGCCCAATGAGTAAAAGCAGTAAAATCAACTTTTCCATTTGTGCTTAAAAACTGAAGGGGACCTATTCTGCTAAATCAATTTTTTTGAGCTTTTTACCATGTTATAATGTTGTTTCCACCTCAGGAACATACCTAGAGTAGAAATATGTTTCATTCACGCATGTTTGAGTAATCCTGTGTTCTGAGACCCTGCCTTTCTCAATAGCTTAAAACTTTCCATTTACGCAGACACGTGAAACCCCACCTTCTCCAGGAGGTGCTCCTACACTGTTTGTAAAGCACATACACCGTCACAGGACTCATTCTTATAAGTTTTGAGTGTTTACACTGTGGCCTTTATGAAGCAGTCAGCTTTATCTATCTGTAAGCTTCATGTTGCTAATAGCCATGCTAATTAGCCATTATATCATGCTCTGTTTATCCCCCATCGTTCAGTACAAGCACTCAGAGATTATTTTCTCATGTCTAAACTCAAATCCTCCCAACTATATTACTGTGTGAAGTAAAAGAAGATGCAGTATAAGCATAATACAAATTATAAATATTTATAATAAATCTTTTAAGTCTTTTAAGTTATAAAATGTGAAATACAGATGCAAAGATGTCCAAATTTATTACAGAAAGCTTGAAAAAACCCACAATATGTTCCTTTAAACAACAATTTTACCCCAGCCTAAATTGTAAAAAAATTGTGACAAATAATTTCTTTAAATCATAAATCTGAAAATTTAAATATCTTAAAAAATAAAACAGGAAAGAAACACTTATATAAAGCACTTGAAAAAATTCTCTCAAAACTTGTACAAGTAATGATTTTTATTAATATAGGTGGGATATTAGTCCTAGTCACACTGCAATGCATCATGTGTCAAAGTGTCATGCCCTGGTATAACAAAACATGTTGATTCGGGTGTAATGTTATGCAGTTTTTTTTTATGTATATTTGAGTACACAGCATTTCTGTGTTTTCTTAGAGAGAGCTCATTACTATTGCTCAATCCATTGCTGAAGGGAAGTTGGCTGAAGGGAAGCATCAGGAGGCTCTCCCCGCTGGACAGACATGTCTGCGCTTTTCCATTGATGTGTTTGGCTCCAGCACCATTGAGCTGGTGCCTGCATACCTGCTGCTGGCTGAGGCCTATATGGGTGAGGAGGAAGAGCTAGAGTCACCGTTTCTCAACCCATACAAAACTGACATATATTTTTCTTCATGTATTTAGTTGGATCCTAAAATCAATTTAAACATACTGCTTAGTCTTCTTAAAGGCAAAATAAGAGGACGTTTATTGAAATGTATTTTCTTAAACAGTTTTAACCCATTACATTCCACCACTAGACCTTTATGGAATGTAGAAAGGATGTATTTGTAAATATATTACAGGGACATTTTGAGTGTAGCTCTGAGCCAATCATATTTAGCAATCACATGACAAGTTATTTAATATTTGGTGTTTGAGGCTTTGTAGGTTACCATTTGAGAGATACATTGGCTATTTAACAGATTAAGAGGAACTAACTTACCTACCCATGCATGTCTTTGGACTATAGGAGCAACTGAGAGGAATGGTGGTATGCATAGTTGTACTGTGAAAAACATACAAAATCCACAACCAGGACAGTGACCACTTTAAAAACTAGTTAAATTCACTTAGACAAAAGTACACTTTATCCCTGAAGGACAATCTTTTGCACTAAAAGCATGTGTTAAAAAACTACAAATAATTTATAAGCTTTAATAATAAAACATGGGATGTCTCGATGATTTACCTGGTAAAGCACATACAACAGGGGCTTGAATCTGGCTCTCTCACCAGCTTTCTTGACAGGCTCCACTATTTCTCTTGATTAAGGGCCCAAAAGCCCCATAATTATACTTAGATAACAATAAAACTAATTAGACTGCTGATGCCAGATATTTGCTGCACAGTCTTTTCTACACTGAATCTTTCTGTGGAAGTTACAGTGTATTCAGTTGAGGTTTTTTATTGGTCAACTTCATTTATATACACTTGAACGATTGTCTTGATCTGGGCTCTAGCGCCAGTGCAACACAGTCAGACTCTGTTTTCTCATATGTCACCACACAACAGTTAAGATAGTACTTTTATGATAGTCTACATGTTTTTGTGTGTCTATTCTGATTTCCCCAGGTTTAGGTAACCTCTCTCCAGCAGCAAAGCTGCTGTCCCAGGCTGAATGGGCAGTGTGCAAAAGCCCAGACTGTGGCCATGAGCTCCACCACCGACTGCACCAAAGTCTGGGACGTCTCGAAACTGCAACAGGAAACTTCGAGGGTGCTCTGTTCAACTTTGCAAATGATGTATGCTTCAAAAAGACCTAAAAACTCCAAGACAAGTTAATTCGTTCATAGTGATTCATGTCTTGTCTTTTCAGATTTACCATGCTGCTGAAGCGTATGGGTTGGACAGCACAGTCTGCAGCAATGGGTATTTTCTCATGGCCAATGTATTCACAAAACAGGGGAAGACACCTATTGTTCGATCTCTCTACAATGAGGTAAAATAAAACCCCAGTTTTACTTAATAGGTTAATCTAAATGCTCTATAGTGAGTAAATGGTTGTCTCTTGTTACAAATGTCTAACTGGTAGTTATCCAGGCAATGGTGGTACACTACCTCAGGTCCAAAGTAGCTGGGATAGGCCCAGAATCCTGCAATCCCTAACATAAATAAGTAAGCAGAAGTCAAGGAATTAATGTTTTGTCACAGATTTTTCTCTTTGGCTTTCTAGGTGGCATATACTTGGCATTCTCATCTGACTAAACTCATAGAGCCCTTTTTGGACAATCCTGATGCTTCTCTGCAGCCCATCTTTGGTATGTTTTTTTAGTGCTCTTTGTTGTTGTTGACATTGCTATCTTGGAAAAAAGTAGCGTTGTCTTTAAGTCTGTTGCTCTTCAGGTCCATCCTCTTCAAACTGCTTATGCAGTTATAATTACAAAACAGAAATGGAGGAATACTCATTCTATCCATGCAGTGAAGAGTCATAAAAAAAAAATAAGTAAGGAAGCTATAAAAGAAACATGCTAGTGGAAGGGGATGTGACAAGTATTATCTAATGAATACTAGGTGTGAGTATAGCTTCTATTAGTTATCACATCGAGTACAAGTGCAACAATTTACAGTATGGTTATGAAGAGGGAGTGTCCTTAATCATATCCTGATGTTAGCTTGTGACTAGATGCATATGAATTCTGTTACTTCTGAATGTACAAGTGGTACACGCAGAATTAATATATCAATGTTTTTTTGGGCAAGATATGTAGTTTGTTCCCCACACTAGGTAACTGTCAGCACAGTCCCAGATTAATATTAATATAAACATTAACATAAAATAAATAAATAATTACATTTTAAAGTATTATGATCAATGAATATGTACCATAACTGTATTATTGATTCAAGCGGCCTTGCATTACATCACCCTTTAGCCCCTTCCCCCCTTAAACAGTAAACAACTTTGTCCAGTGGCGTATCAGTAAAAAATAAGGTCAGTGCTGCTATTTTTAGCACCGGTTGTTGCAGTGCAATCCAAAGGCTAAAGCCTAGATTAACAGCAGCAGAGCGGTGCTGACACATCTCTGTCTCCATCACTGGCCTCTGTCCCTGCCCTAGATCTGACTCTGAGCCTGTTACTGACGACACACTGCCCCAAGGCCTGATGACAGAATTAGGGGCTGATGGGAAATGCGTCGATACATTCAAATTTAGTGAATCTACCTCATATAGGGGTTGTGGGAGGGCTTATACTGTATATTTAGTGTTAAGAACTAAAAGACCAACTGACATTTTACTGGATAACCCAAACAGTGACAGTATCAAGCCTTTCCCAGTACAGAGCCTATCCCAGCAACTATGGGCCTTCACCCTGGATAATGGCCATAATAATTAATATTGTAAACAAAATAATAGTGTGAACTTAGTTTTAGTCTTAAGTTTTTATCTGCTAATTATCCTATTTTATCTTCCCTTTTTCCAGACAAAGCCAAGCAGGTTGAAGTGGACAGGATGTTATGGGCCATCCTGGACTTTGAGCAGAACCAGTCCAGAAAGGACCATGCCCAGATAGCGTTGGTTTACCACTGTCTGTCCATGCTGTGGTTTATGGGAGGAGACTCAGTCAAGGTAAGTCAGGTGAACAGGGCTTAGCATTTGACACACTGACACATTTCCCTGCCGACTCCAGTGTTGTCTCCAGATAGGATTATCTCTAATTAGCTAAGCCGTCAAGATGCCGTGAGGTTTAGTGGAAGATGGCTGCTCTGTTGACTCCTCAGTATAAAAGTGCTGATAATGAGTAACCATTAAGAGCTGTGTTCTTGAACTGTGTGACCTGGACATAGTATGAGATGAGGAAAGATTGAGTAAAATTGTTGAAGCCTATCCCAGTTATTTGAGTTTACTGACATAAACCTCCCAATGACCCTTTTAAATTCCCAGTTGGAGTAGTAAAAATGCTAATGGGGGTGAATACTTTTTACAGGCAGTGTAGACAATAATTGAATTAATGTTAGCTCTTTTTACTTAATGTTAACAAATACAAAGATCACATCAGTGCAAGAGTGTAGCAGGCTCAGTTGTTTGATGTCCACCTGTGCATGTAAAACTCAAAGGTTAGTCAAGTTTAGTTAATTTTTTACCCTTAAAAATATTCAGCTTCTGAGTGCAACACTTGAACGCTGTCCCTCTACCCTTAGGCCCATTGTCCTCTAAATGGTCAATGGGACCTTGATCCTCTGACTGGTGTTCACACAGTCTCTCTGGGTGGAGTCTGTATGTCCTCCCTGTGTCACTGTGGGTTCTCCCGCTGTCAAAAAACATGAGGTGAATTGGTGACTCTAAATTGCCCCAAGTGAATGAATGTGGGAGTGAATGGTTGTCTGTCTGTGTCTCTGTGTCATCACTGTGACTAACTGGCCGCTGTCCAGGGTATACCCCACCTAAAGCCCATAGTTGCTGGGATACGCCCCGGGACCCGCAACCCATAATGGGAAGAAGAGGAAGAAGATGAATGAATGAAAAAGGTCACAGATTGTCACCACACATGATAAACTGCGTCCCCCTGTGTTTGAAAGCATACCACAAATAACAATACAAACCACAAAAATACTTGTGGTTTCAGAAGTTCCTAATGTATCCTTTAGTACTACTATCAAGACTACTACTGCTACCACAACTATTACAAATATTTAACATACTTTTACTACTGCTGCACAGTTTAGTTAACATGGCCACAGAAAACACATACTTACCACCTTGACTATGTTAAACATTTATGTAATAAAGAATTCACCATATTTATTGCTGCGCAGACTAGAAGCTGAGTTTATGATATTTGGTAGGCATTTGAGTGACACTATTACTATTGCTACTACAACAACTAACACTACTGTTACTACAGAACTCCTCACACTACTACAGTCCTATTACTACTTCTAGCACTACAACAGTTTTTTTCTCCTCTTCCTAATGCATAATCATTGAGTTTAGCAGATCAGATTAGCGTACTACTAGTACTATTTTGAGCATAAAGTGTAATATAAAATGTTTGTGTAAAGAATCAACCTTAGTGGCGCATCTGTGTTTGTTATCCAGCATAAATTTTAGGCATTTGAGAGTAATTATATGTAATTTATGGTAGACTCATATTAGCAAAAGCTACTACTACTACTACTACTACTACTACTACTACTACTACTACTACTACTACTACTACTATTACTACTCCTACTATTACTACTCCTACTTCAACTACCACCTCTACAACAACAACCAGTACTACCAGACAACTCATACAACTAATATACTGGTTCTTCTACTATTATTACACCAACTACTAGTTTCAGACTACACACATGACTTTACCCATTTCTTCCATTACTGCCAAGTTTACTTTTGCTTCTCTTCCTATTGTATAAACATTGAGTCTAACGGATCAGATAAGCTGACTGGGTCAATCCCCATTTTTCATCACTATTATATAAGTCGGCTTCATTTCCCTCAAAGTGTAACAGCTGTTGTACGTGTTTGTGTTTGTGTACCAGGCAGTAGGATTTGGACGCTCAGCTCTGCAGACCAGCCAGATGATCCCAAACCATGAGTTGGCCCGTCCCATTGAGAGGCTGCTGGAGCTATTGGAGACTCCCCAAACATGATCGAATTCAAGTATATGAGAGGTAGTCACAAATTAAAAAAAAAAAAAAAAGAAAAAAAGACCATTGTGTGCAGGGAAGGGAGTAGGATTGTTCATATTTATCTGAAGGTCTTAATTAATTGCAACATATTTTTAGACTTTTCATTGCCCTACTCACAATGTGACATTCATACAAAATTTACAGGTGTTATTAGCTGGTATTGTAGTCTGTTGTACTTGTGCTTTTCCACCTTATTAAATAATGTGTAAATGCTTGGCCAATATTTATCTGTTTTCTTTCCCCGATTTGTGTAACTAAGTGTAGATAGACTAAGATAAAGGGGAAAAAAAGAATAATTTAATTTCACTAATGTCAAGAGGCAGAAACCCACAGGTAAAATATTTGTCATGAGTTTCTGGTTCATTAAAATTGCATTCTATTTTCTGCCCCTGGTATCACTTCCTGGAAAGAGGTCTGCTTTGGTTGCCTGTTGGTCTACGCGAGTTGTCAACACTGAGTAAATGATGGCAGAAAATTCAGATGTGGCTGTAAATTAGATAGAGATGACACATTCTCATTGGTTTGGAATAATGACATTTTATTTTAATCTAAAAAAAAAAGAGGGATATAACTGTATATTTACACCATTTTGCACACTTGTTTGAATTACAAATTTTAGGATGCATTTCTTAACACTGTGAAACAAAGTCATGGGTTTTACAGAGTTTGTCTACAATTTTGTACCTTTGGAGCAGCCCAGTCCCTCTTCTTCCCAAGCTCTTACAGTTAAAGGTCACCTACTTTGCCTCTTTTTTGTATTCTGATATTATTGTTTGTTGTCTATTTTGCCCTTTTAAGCCCCTCCCACAAGGCTGTGATTGGCCAGCAGGACCTGTCTGTACATTCATTCATTCGACTGTTGAGCCCTGGTCCCACCCAAGTCCTTCTCTGACTGGCGTAGAGCGTTCAAACGTCGACCAATCACCAAAGTGTATGGAGTGGAGTCATCTATGACATCACAAAATCTTCAAAATATCAATACAACCCACTTAAGCAATTTAAATGTACAATCTTTAGGCTCTATGACCAAGATAGGATTTAATTTGCCCAACAAAGGCGTGATAGGTGACCTTAAATTGTCCACAAACAAAAATAATTCAACTTCTCGTAATCCTTCAAACCAACCCCGGGTTCATTTCAACATTTCTGTACAACTCTTACACAACTTTCAAAATAAAGCATCTAACTACAAGTATTTATTAGTAATGAATTTTTACAACAAAACATTTTATTTTGGCATTGTCTCGGTCAACAGGCAGTGTCATGTGGATTCAGCTAAATTCCCTTTTAAGTAGTATAGCCAAATATAATACAATAGCAGCTTTTAGGAAGTACATAGTAACATTTTACTCCAATTACTACTCGTTTTTTGTTTTAACAAATATATCCTATTTCAATTTTGGGTAGTAGCACAGTTAACAGGATAGTTCGGCATTCAGTAAATGTAGTTCTAATAGACACTTATCAAGCAAATTTATTTCCTACAGTCAAAAGTTGTCAGCACACCCCTAGTTTGGAGAGGTAGATAGGAGCAAAGCCACAGATTTTCAGAATATGGAAATGAGAACTGGTCCCATATTTTGGTTCAGAGCCACACTGAGGAGCTTGTACTGGCGAGGGCTAATAAATCTCTTCTCTGTAACACACAATTAAATTAATAGTAGTCTTTAACTTGTAGAAGCCTTGCTGCCATACATGCCTCAAATTGTATGTCATTGCCCCAGTCTGCTTCTCCAAAACCTGTGCTGCTGTAGGGAATAAGTCACCTATCCCCAAGTATCGCATAGATCCCCTTTTACAAAACACAGCACTATTCCTTTATATACAAATCATTGTCTAATATTTAATAAACCTGTCGACATGTTGTTTATGCATATATCTGGAAAACAAAATACAAAAAAGAGAGAAAAGGAACATTCACTCATTTCTATGGCTGGCTTTTTAATATTGTAAAGTTAATAGGATTTATGTACACAGTAGGTTTTGTTACAGAAAGGAACAACAACATCTGGTAAAAATTAATGACTGGTTTAGGGAGTAAGGGTCTGTTACGTTCAAATTAAGGGTGCTCCGATCGATCGGCCGCCGATCATAATCGGCCGATCATGGCTAAAAATAGAGTGATCGGTGATCGGTAAAATGGGCCGATCAGAAGGGCCGATCAAATTACAATAAACACGCGAGGCTCTCACATTTACTGTCCTGCAACTCCGGTTTGATTAAACAGCAGTAGCGTTATTTTAGCAGTGTTTTTAAGTTAAGCCCTGGTTATAACTAACACAAACCTGCCCTGGAGGCGCTGCTTTGTGTCCCCGCTGTGTCCCCGCCTGCTTTAGGAGCGCACGGGACAGAACCGAGGCGCAGCAGTGCGTGTATTTGTAAACACCAACGTAAATAGAGCTACAGCTAACCCGCTAACTGTTACGTTAAAAGGATTAAGAAAGTTCAGAGTCTGCCTGTGTCTTGTTGCGCGGAGAAAACTGTGCGTTTTGTGGCTTAAACTGCACCAAATGGCTGCTAATGGAAAGAGAAAGTAAAAAGGCAGCCCATGTGTCCGTGAGTCTGAGAGGAGCACCTTTCATCGTTGTCTTCTCTGCTCTCTTTGCACGTTTTCTTCATTCAGACATTGTCAAAACTGGCAGCAGGAGCTCTTTAGTCCACTGTGTTTCAACCTGGTTTGGCTGCGCGTTACGCGGACACAGGCGCTGCACCCGCGGACTCGCATTAAAGGAACCAATTAAGAACAGCTGATTTTTACATCAGCGGAGCATTCAAACAAAGCCACAGACACTGGGCACACATTAAAGACCAATAATTCAACAAAACCTCTTCTAAAACAAAAATAAGTAGTATTTTGTTGTTCTTTTATATTTACAAAGGCTACAGTATTTTTCAAATGGAACTAATAATAGCCTGCATACAATACATTACTACATTGAAGACCACGTGATCGGTATCGGCCATGATCGGTATCGGCCGATCACAGCAGAGGCTGATCGGTGATCGGTGATCGGCCTCAAAAACCCTGATCGGAGCACCCTTAGTTCAAATATTTCGGGTTCACAGTTTGTCTTCCTCTAATACGGTGTTATGAATATTATTTACACTGGACAACGTCACAGTAGTGTTCAAAGGTGGTACTTCTTTGTGGAGCCACTGCGATCACTCGACTTAAGCAAGACTCGCGGGTTGTCATTGTAGTACAATTTGGCACTACACCTGTTGGAAATGCATCTTAGGGATGTCCTGATACCAGTTTTACAAAAATGAGCACTTTAAATTGACTACTTTGTACTTTGTGCTGGATATCTCTGTTGGCTAGATAAACATTTCTCAACATGTTTTCGGATGTTTTATTTTAATAGAAACACCTTCATATCACACTTTACCAGGGTTTAATTTGGTAACAGTAAAAGCAATACTTCTACTTCTGTTTAAGTAATATTATTTGGAAGTTACTGTTCTTTTACTTACATATTTTGAATACTTCTTTCACCTCTGTTATTGGCCTAGTACTAAATATTTATGACTAGGCAGCCATGTTACAGCAACTAAATATGTAAGAGACAGCTTTTGTGCCTGGCTTTACCACTTTGCTTTGCTTTTATTCTGAAATCATGTCCAAATAGATCTCTATATATAGAAGGCTAGTGAAAAGTACTCATATGAAAGTAGCTCAAACATGGATAACAGTTTTCAATATTGGTCTAATACTGGTACCAGGACAAGCCTAAAGCGACTGACCCACAAATACAATGGAAATATCAAGCTTTTCACAGCGGTTACACTTTTATTGAGACAATATTAGTGCACACAAACCACTTTTTTTTTTCTCGTTAAAAAATACCATAAATTAGAAAGGAACAAGGAACAACATAACCCAAGCAAAGGAAAAAAGTGCATGATACACACACCACATCATCATATACTGTAGTTTTTAATTCATTTAGTTTGGCGTTTCGATATGTTATGTAATGTGATTGCTGCATTCAGGTGCTCCTCTGGAAATCCCAGTTACCTAGTGTGTCCTTTCAACTTGTAATCATTTTAATCAATTAATAGTTTAGTACATTTGCCTTTAATACAATAGGCTTTTAGGAGTACACGGTAGCACTGACCAACCGCCACTCGTTTATTATTTTGTAATGAATTTTGGATGACCACTGTTAAAAGGCAGTTGAGTTTAACATTGGTATCAAGTTTAGCATTAGCCGAATGCTAATATGTAATCAATTAGCGCTAAAGCCAGTTATGGATGTAGCTGGACAGACATTCAACCAGTCGGAGAACGGTACCATTGCATAAGGTTCGTCTTATTTTAAACAGTTTTCATTGGTCGACAGGATTGGAGTCAAAGTACAACATTTTGTTTTCACCCAAACCAACAGCCAAATCCAGCCCATTAAATCTACAAAATGGCTGGATAGATGTACAACCAATCAGAGAGGTGAAGCAGTGCATAAAGCCCGCCCCAATTCAGATAAACGGATATGATTGGTAGATTGTTTTTCAAGTGGAAAGTGCTAGAGAAAGAGACACCAGCAATTTTCCTGAGTTTCTGAGGACCACTTAAATGCAGCATATGTCCTAATGTGTATGCATGGATATGTTTGCATGCATTTTTGGGGGGAGGTAGAAAGGGAGGAGTTTGGCTTGAGATCCAGGCTGCTTCCCTGAGTTAGGTTCAACTCAACTATCTGACAACGAAAATCCCAGTACTTATTGTATGTAGACTACAATATATACTGTAGTAACAATAATAGCTGTACATTTGTGCTTTTAAAATTTGGCGTTTGAACACAGATGTGACGTCTATTAACAAGAAAAACAAACTCCTACCCATTGTAAACCCTGGATTTTTTCAAAAAGTAACATTCTTCTATTCGAGACTGCAAAAATATAAGTAATTTACTTTGTATTTGTACACCATGCCAACTTGTTTTGTAGATAGATATTATAAGATATTTACTTTATAAAACATAAGAGAAAACTTAAAATCTACAAACCATAAGAGACAAAAGAAAGTAATCTACCCACATTCATTAGCACCAATTTTACCTTAGTTTGTAATATTATGGTCCTATACAAACAATAGCTTATTAAAAAGTACATGTGGGCAGTTAATTCTAAGTCTGTCCAGTCGGGATATACTAAACTACAGAAATATATACAAAAGAGCTAAAAAAGTGGGTTAAAAAATAAAAACAACTAGTTTTAGCTCAAAGAAATCAAGTGAGGGGACATGTTGAAACTGTGGATATGTTTGAAAAATATCTAATGAGGTAGCCTTTCAACCTCGGCTTTGCGTTTTTAAATTCATCGTCCGAGCCTTTAAAAAAAAACACAAATGCTTGTTCAAGATAAAGTGCAAGATGGGTTTTAAAAAAATGTGGCGAGAGAGTGATGCCACACGGCTGGTAAGGCTAATCAGTGGAGTGAAATGAATATAAAAATACAGTAATTGAGTATAATGGCACTCAACAGGCCTAGGGTAGGGCTGGGCAATAAAGTTTGGAGAGGCAGACAGTTCCTCAGAATTTCATGTGGGAGGTCAGGGGTTCAATACTCCAATTTGGAGCCAAAAACTCCAGTCGGTCCCAAGCCCAGATAAATGGCAGTGCCAAACTGAGTACTAGCCTATTACTAAATATGTAACAATTATACACAAATAAGACTTAAAAAAACTTCCCTTGGAATGGCAAACCCGAAAGGAAAGAAAAAAACCTGTCCCATATGCCTTTCTTTGTACAGTGAAGGTGATATACGAGCTGTGGTGCTATTTATAATTGGCTGAAATAATTTTAGCCATGCTGCCCAGCCCTAATCTAGTATTAATATAAAATGTGTATTCATTTGACCTCAAGTTCGGGTTGGCTTAAAGACCTTTGCGGAGTAAACATAGACAATTCATTTGCAGCTGCTGTATTTTGTCAGTTTTGAGGAATGCATTCATGCTTTATAAAGATAAAGAATGAAGCCTAGATAGTAGGAGTGTGACGAGACACAAGTCCCAAGAGAAGAGACGAGTCCCAAGATCAGGCTCACAAGATCGAGACAAGATTTTACACTATTTTTAATAAATTGTAGAATTTTTTTTATTCAAACATTTTATCTTTATTTTAAATAACAGAAAATTACAAAATGCTAAAAAATGTTGGTGCATTTTGATAGCAATAACTGCATATAATTTAAGAACATAAATATTGCTAATTGTTTTACCGCAAATGTTTTTCTGATCGTTTTTGAGTAAAACAAAGATATGATCTGAAAAAGACGGGCGGGTTTCGCCGACATTGCTGTTAATTAGATGTGCGTGCGGCACGTCTTTTATTAATGCCTCTTAAACTGTAAAGCTTTAATAAATGATATCCCCGCACCTAGATTCATAAAACAATGACTGTCAGAAAGCTTAAAATCTTCTTTATCAGCACAAGTTTACTACATATCTCTGTGTTGTGAGTTCTGTAACTACAGCTGTGCAAAGGCACAATGTCATTACAGCAATTGGTGCCCTATGCACAGCACGTGATGCGCATAATGTGCTTCACACAGCTGATTTAAAAGTGGTGGGGCATCTTGGATATCACCTGTGCACTCCATCATGTTTGTTAACTCCTTCTGATGTTTTCTGCACTATCCCCCAACTCAGTCTGAGGGAATAGTAACCTACATAGCCACTTGGTCTGAGATGCAGTCCAGTGGTAAAAAAAAATAAACGTTAACTCACAAAATCATACTGCACTCTGACAAAGAAATCTCATGACATTTTAATCTCGTCACACCCCTACTAGATAGTTATAAGCGTAGTTTTAGGTCATAGAATGGTAAATGAATAGTTGGGTCAGTCATCATTGTATATGAAGAAATCCGCTGTGCATTTGAGTTGAGTTTTTAGGTGTCAGAACCAATAGACAATGAATTAACTATATTTGGATGCAATTGAATAGACAACCAACCAACCAGATAAGAGAATCATTGCCCGCTCTCATACAGCTAAAAAGTTACTATTGGTCCAACATGTTACCCAATGGCAGTGTAAGGAAAGAAAAAAAAAAACTCATGTAACTCGGTATGACTGACCAAGCTAGTAGTTACCATCCCCATTTTTCAGTTCAAAGTACGTTAAGTTTATTGCTACATTTGCACTGTAAGTTATATAATGTGCCCTTTAGGGGCATCAAAACTATAATATAATGTTAAAGTTCCCAATAATAATCCAAACAAACTCAAGACACTATAGTTTGGAAAAGAACCTCTCTTGCAATAAATAGGACCAGTTTTGAAAGAAGAGGTGCAAAGAGAGGAGCGTCAGGGGAGCAGCCTTCAGATCTGTATTTTTAACAGGGTTACTTCATGTTCACAATATTTGAGAATTTAAGGTTGATATGTTGATAAAAGGAATGTCTAACATGTAATTTATGTGGAGTTAGTGGAGGATAGTAGGGTGTTTTGTAAATGTGGTTTGAGTACTTATTGTATTCACCGCTGTAGACCAATTGTCAGTCGAGTTTGGAGAAGCAGCAGAACGGCAGAGACTAAACCACTACTTTTGTAAATATGGCTATGGTGTGTGTTATTGAGAAATGTCCCATATTTTGGTTCAGAGCCACATTGAGGAGCTTGTACTAGAGAGTGCTACAATTCTGAGTAACAAACACTTGCAATGAGAGTAGTACTTCAAGATGTAGAAGCCTTGTTGGAGTGTTTTCACTGGTGCCATTAGCAGCTATATATAACACAAAGCATGTGTCATTGCTCTTGTCTGCTTCTCCAAACTGGTGTTGACAATTAATTTAAGGAATTAATTACCTACCCCCGCATACAGTGTCTCAACAACCACATTTGACAAAACTCACCAAGACTATCGCTTTTCAGTATTTAAATATGTACTTGCAGGGTCATCAGTTGTCTGCATGACTTGGTTCTCACTGAGTCAATAGCTTCATCTCCTTGGCCAGGAGCGTGTTGATGTTGTAGTTGGGATCAGGAAGGTCGGGCAGGGTGGGGGCGGTGGCCTGGAGGGGCGAAGACTGAGCGGGTTCGACCGACTCCGGGTCACTCTCGCTCGAGGTGGACCCCACGCTCATGTTGCACATGGCCTCCGGCAGAGAGGAGGCCGGGACTTGGCAGACTTCGGGCTCGCTGCTGGTCTCGCTGGTGCTGGAGACCACGGAGAGTAGGGACATCTTCCTGGTCAGGCGGTTGGGCAGCATGGAGAGGGCAAAGTCAGCGATGGTCCCGGCCACGTCCATGCCGCAGGCCTGGTCGAACGCGATGAAGCCCACGTTAGCGTTAGCCTCACACACCACGAAGGAGCCGTCGTTGAGCTGCAGCAGGTCGATCCCACACACATCCATGCCCAGGATGTTGGACACCTCGATGGCCAGCTGCTTGCCCTGTTCGCTCAGGGGACACATCATACCCACGCCACCTGGAAATGGACAGGAATAAGGGACAACTCAGTATGCAACAGGATCTACAATTACATGTGTGTTTCAAAAAAGGACAAAAAAGGACAAGACCCAAGTCAGTATGTAAGAGCTGATATTCAACGTCTCTTTAGTTGAGCAACCTTCAAGTATCATTTAAGTTTAATATTCTGATTCTGTACAAAATTTGAAAAATACACAACATCCAATAAAGACTACTATTACTACTACTGTGATGTCCTATAGCAATGGTCTAATTGTTAGACCCAATTTTTTTCCCTGATTATTTTATTTAACTTCAACCTTAAGCACACGTATTTTCAAATCTGTTTTACCATTTCATGTCATTTAAACAATATCTAGACTACAAAAAAGCTGAACATTAAACTATATTTCACCGTCAACCCACTATTAGGCCCTGACCTCCACCTGTGAAAGCTAGGGTTTATTATAAGCAAAAAAAATAAAAAAATAGACCAACTTGACTATGTTCCACTGTAGGACATGTTCTTATCTTATCCCTTTAGATATTTAAATATGTACTTGCATCATTTGCATCATTTTGTTTGTATGACTCGCTTCTCATTCAGTCAATAGCTTTATCTCCTTGGCCAAGAGCAGGTTGATGTTGTAGGTAGTCGGGCAGGGCAGGGCGGGGGTGGTGTCAAGTACAAAGTCAGTAGGTAAGCAGATCTGAAATTCAATGTCCCTTTAGTTTAGAAAACGTTCAAGCATCATTCAAATTTATGATTCTGATTTTGTACAAAATTGTGAAAAATATGCAACTTCCTAAAATCATTTTCAATACTACTACAACAACTACAAAATCTAATACTACTACGATGTCCTATGGCAATGGTATGATTGTGGGACCCAATTTATCCGTTGTCATTTTATTGATGCCCACTTTTAACAGATTGAAAGTTATTTTCCTAAATTATTTTATTGAGACCTTTATAGCATGTCTTTCAGAATCTGCTTTACCATTTCATGTAATTAAACCAATTTTTATCCTATATTGGGTAAAACTTTAGAATAACTCACTATAAAGCATTAGTTAAGTATTAGTTATACATTAATAACCAATTCAGTGTTTATTTACAAATCATTAGTTCAACATTTATAAACACCACTGAGTTATAAACATTGTTATTAATGTTTAATTCTTATATAATAATAAGCTCACATAAATCAGTGCAGTGTTAAATCACTATATAGAAAGTGTTTAGCAAATATTGTTACTTACATATTTATGAATGCTTTATTACTGCTTAATAATAGTGAGTTATTTTAAAGTTGTTTTAATTAATGTAGGAAGAAACAATGCCTAAACCAGGACTTTTATTCGGATGGACCAGAGTTTGGTCTCTGATTGGACAATTATTTTAACTGGCAGAGTGAGAAAGTAAGGAATACTGTGATGGGTGATACTGCAACAACTATAAATTTACAATCTATTGTATTAAGCAGCCCTATTTTTAACAGTGTCAAAAAGAGTTATATGACAAAGTTGAATTATATGATTTCCTCTGACCACTGTGCTGTACTCTGTGTGAAGGGTGATGCTGCAGCTGGTGTGGTTGAGGTCTGACTGTGGTGACTCTGCAAATACTTCAGATCATAATTGTCAGGAAAGGTGGCCATGGTACCCATTAGATGACCCGTTTTTGCAAAAATCCTTTAACCAGACTGGATTATATAACGATGACTAATTTAAAACTAAAGATAATATGTGAGATGTGTCTTGCTCAAAAATATTAGAATATAGTAACTCAACTAAAACATAATTCAAGTTTGTTTTTGTTTTTTATAACCATGTCGCCTCATTGTAGAAACAATGTCCTCTAACAAGGTCAAAAGCCGCCCAGACAAGGTTGTGATAAAGAGGCTGCTGTTAAAATACTGTTAAAATGAGGTTAGCACTGATCCAATATTTATTATTGACCAGTAGGTTGTTTTTATAGCTACATGGCCTTTTACATAAAAACAGATTAATCTTATGACCATGTCCTCAATGTGTCATAGTAGGTTAGAGCCTGATTCACAGACCTGCTTCATCATCAGCCTCATAAACTGGGTTGCTGTGTCAGTGGATATCCGCTGATTTGGCAACATTTCAGAGACTACATTAAGCATAATAATAGATTGGAAAATCATTTAGGACACATTGTAGTACATTTGAATTGCAATTAAAGGAGATGGGGGGTGAAATATTTGAGCAACATGGCTGACCAATACATAATCTACTTATCCCATTCCCTCCTGTCCATTTAGAAGACAGAAGTTCTTAATTAAATAGTGTATGCAGTGTGTTCAAAGGCAGAGCTTGACATGATTTCCCCCCCAATGGCCCTTGTTGCGAGTGGCCATTAAGCAAGCTACCAAATGTTTTTTTTTTTGTAGATTTTTTTGTCTGATAATCAAATAAATGATTATGACATATTTGAAACATTGAAATGGACAAAGTAATCAGTAATCCTGAAACTTTACACACCAAGTACCGCCTGACTATTAAAGTATCATCTTAAATGGACTAAACAAGGATGAATCCAGGACTAAACTAGGTCTAAACCAGGTCTTAACCTGGGCTAAACCAGGACTAAACCAAGTCTAAACCAGGATGAATCCGGGACAAAACGAGATCCAAGCCAGGTCTAAACTAGAATATAACCAGGTCTAAAAAGAACAAATCCATGACAAAAGCAGGGCTAAACCAGCGTATAACCAGGTCTAAATCAGGGCAAATCCAGGATTTAACAAGGACTAAACCTAGTCTAAACCAGAATTAACCCAGAGTAAGCAGTGGTCTTCAACTTCAAATTCAAGCCCCACCCAGATCCGGACTAAAACCGGTCCTAAATTAAACTAAACCTGGACTTCTAAGTACCACCAGAAGAAGTCAAGTACCCCCAGTGGTACCTATACCACAGTTTGAGAACCACTGGACTAAATAAAAAAGTAAAAACACACTAAAATCGAGTGGCATTGCAAGTAATCAGAAATAAAACTGGGTCCCACAACCAAAGCAATCTGTGAGCACAGCAATGCTAATTATGCTTTAGGTAAACAAAATAGGTAAATAATTGAAAAACACATAAATGATATATCTAATTTAGCTAATTTCAACCCATTTGAATGACATATACATGATAATTACTGTGTACTAGCTGTCTGTGATTATTTAGAGAAGCCTCCCGCCAGCTTGTGCCTACCCAGGGAACAGTTGCTCTGCATGCGTCCGTCGGTGGAACAGCGCAGCATGGACCCAATGACGCGTCCTCCCACCAGCACCACGCGGACGTCCCGACCGTGCGACTCCTTCACATACTCCTGGAAGAGGTACGGGGTGTCGTGACGGATCAAGTGGCACAAATCTGTCAGGTGGTGCTTGTCTCGTGCCAGGAATACCGCTTTGCCTGGAGTCAAATACAAAAAAATACATGAGAGAGAGTTAAGACAGTCTTCAGTAATTGTGGTTCTGTTAGATAGTTTTAGATCTAGTCTATTCTCTCACAGTTTGGAGAGGCGGATAGGAGCAAAGAGGCTAAGACTAGACAATGTACTAAACCAAATGGAAAACACTTAAAAGACAACCGCGTTAAATATATAAATTATTAGCAAGTTCTGCTTTTGGAGCTAGTTTAATACCTACAGTAGCTAATTACCAGCATGCCACTAGTTTCGGGAAGCAAACATGCAATGAGACATAGCTGTAGTATTGTGCTGACCAAGCCTGGTGCCACTCTCTGCTCCTCATCACATCTGGGATACACCTCTCTCTGAGGGACGTAATTGTTTCTCACATAGACTCAAATATGTCTGTTTTAATTAGCATGCCTTAGCTGCACGTCCGGATTGACAGGCTGGTGAACAGTGAATAACCGTGTGATGTGCTGATCTATGGACTGAGCAGGAACACAGTGTAAAAATATAAACAACAAGCTAAGGCACGCCTTAAGAAAACAGAGATGTCACAATACTGGGTTCATATAGTCCTTAGTCCTTATTTTGGATTAAATTAAAAAAAAAAACAGCCAAGGTGACAACCAAGGAGCCAAAAATGAAAACTCACCATCTATTTAATTTAATTTAATACAGCTAAAAAGCTAACTAATACTCTTTGGTCTTTGTGAATGTGTATGACCCTTGTATAAACTTTGCTTCCTCTTGTATCATTCATGGTTATCCGCATGTGGGACTCTGAGCCTTTGTGTGAGACGGCAACAATAGAGCAGGCCTGTCCCACCATGGGAGTATTGTTAAACAGAGCAACCGTTGGTCAGACTCTAACTTGACCCTTATTCTAGCGTCTGAAGGGTTTGTTTTGCTCCTCTCCTCCACGTGACCCTTGACACTGGCTGAAGTCCAGCTCAAACTCTTTCTCATGCACAGAAATAAAAGGCTGGTTCAAAAGGGTGAAGAGGAAGAAAAATGTCTGGCTTTTCTCTAAATTTAAGATGAATGAAAGTTAGACACTCAACTGGCATTTTAGATAAGCAATACAACGTCATATTTTCCATAAACACAGTGGGATTTAAGTTTGTCTAAGGCTGCTTTTAGCTTGTGCAAATGAATATTAACCCAAAGAGAGGAATTAGTTAGCATTCAGGATCTACATTTTCTATTTCCTGCATAATCCCAGTTTGGAGAAGCAGACAGGAGTGGGGCTGTTTTTTTAATTTTTTTTTTTTTTTTTTTTTTACATTGCTCAAAAGCTTTAGTTAATTGAATTTTAAGTGTGTGGTGTATGAGGGGAACTCATAATCAAGACTAGGAAAAGATTACTCACTATTAATTAACCAAGTGGGACAAAGCCTAACTTAGATTTATAATTAACCTAATATTTTTATGCAAGGCTGATTTAAGCAGTCAGTAGTTTCCAATGTGGAGATGAGAGCAGTGTAATCTTACCTCTGTGTCCACGAGCGTTCTTCACCACCACAGGATAACCCAACGGTTCAGCCTCGTCAATCATCTTACGGAAGTTGTCATGGCCTCCTGGAAAACAACAAGCATATACAATGTAATTTATTACAATTATTCACCCAATTAAATATTTAACTTAATTACCTAGATACAAATTTATACATATAGGTTCACGTTGATGGGAAAGTTTGTTGTAGATTACCAATTCATCGCAAAGATACAAACTCCAGGAAGAAAACTAAAGGAACAAATTATTACTTTTAGTAGATTTTGTGACATATATAAGCCTTGTAGGGATAATGCCTTGGCGGAGGTATCCACTTCTTGTTTAATAATATTATATTATTATATATTATTATATAATACCATTGATTCAAGAAATGGCTGAGGGAAATGGGGAAGGATGGTGGCTACTGAGGTGAAACCAAGACAAAACCAGGACTTTGGACTTAGACTGTAAAGAAGCACTGACCTAGGCTACCACATTTTTACAGATTTTTAAGACCCTCTGTATGCTGTACGGAAAATCTAAGCCAGGACTACACCAGAGCTAAAACAGGACTACAATGGGATAAACTAGGACTAAATCAGGCATAAACCATGACCTAAACCACCAATAAACCATGGCTAAAAAGAGATCTAAAGCAGAACAATACAAGGACAAAACCAAGGTTAACCAGAGTGAGACCAGGATTTAACCATGATCAAACCAGGGCTAAACCAGACTTAAGCCAGGACTTTGAATCCACAGTTTACCTCAGAAACCCGTGTCCTGTTGCTATAAAAAAAGAGGTGGCAGCACTTTTCCGGCCTGAGATAATTATTTGGCCTTATTCACAAAATTTGAGCTAAAGCATGACCAAGGGGGTATGGGTGACTGTCTGTGGTGAGCAACAGCTGTGCCACGTTTTTTCTGCTTTGGCTCAAGTTTCTTCAGAAAAAAAGTTGAAAAATTCAGCATTAATGACAGTCTTTCCATTGCTTGTGCCATCCTCACATCCTGTATTTTTTAATCAATGCCTCACAGGTTTTCCTCAATGTGGGCAGATGGTGAAAAATTACAGCAAGGTTTCCACTCTTATATGAAATGATAATAAAACAACATAAAACAGCTACAAAAACTCCAGGGTCAAAACATTTATGGAGGTTTGTATTCTGTGTAGAGCTGAAATGCATTCTTCATTTTAACACAGCCTGGCTTAAAGACAAATAAAGGGATTAACAAACTATAGATTATGAGCTGTAACTTAATTTAAATGTATTCTCATCTGTGCAAAGGGAGATGCTGAAATTTTTCCTGCATCTTCTGTAATCTAAAACATTCGTATGTGGCCTCAGAAGGTCATAAGCCAGACCTCAAATTCCTTCCGAGCATACAGATGTTTCCAAGATATCTAGACACTTGATTCAGTCTCCAGGTCAAAACTACTGTGAAAAGATACATGAGAACACTTGATGGGAGTAGGTATGTAACATAGGCCCGAGCACACCCACGTCATCTGCATTAAGCCGCTGATCTGGGAATGCCATCTTTTACTTTGAAAAAGCCTGGGCAACGGGAGGCAGCATGTTACATAAGCTCGCTGTGTGACCTACTGCACAGGAGGAATGTAGGCCAAGCATCCCCCTCCTCCTGCAGCTCTCACTGTGCCCTCCTCTGAGCAGCAATAAGACTGAACTGAATCAGGGCTGAACAAGGACTAAACCAGGGCTAAATCAGGACTAAACCAGGGCTAAATCAGGACTACACCAGGGCTAAACCAGGACTTAATATTCAACCTAACTGTGACTAAACCAGAGCGAAATGAGGACTAAAAAAGGGCTAAACTGGGGCTAAACCAGGACCACATTTGGGACTAAACATTTCGCTTAACTGTGACAAAACCCGGACTAAACCAGAGCCAAATGAGGACTAAACAAGGAATAAACTGGGGCTTACATTCAACCTAACTGTGACTAAACCAGGACTAAACCGGGGCTACCATTTACTAAACCATCAACTTAATTATGAATAAAACGGAACTAAGCCAGGACTAAACCTTCAACTCAACTGTGACTAAACCAGAGGGCTGCACTACGAAGCTGGTTGGACATAGCCAGGCTTTATGTGAGTGAGTGAGCTTCTAAAAGCCTGAACCTCAGCTCTGAGATAATCAGTATGACGAAGGTGCTTATCAGCAAAATTTATGAAGCCAGGGTTTGATCTTCAGCGTCTGTGCACGCTTCTGGGAAAGGGGGCGTTTGTCGCCTCATTTGACACTCTTTACGCACAGTACAGACGTGTGTAAACCTTGGAAAAAAAGATAATAATTTAAAAAGTAAAAAAAACAACAACAACAACAAAAAAACAAAAGTGAAAGCTAAACAAAAGCCCAGTAGAGCCATTTGCAGATAAAAATTAGGCCTACTGTTGATATTTTCAGCTTCATTAATAAAATCTGATTATTATTTCTAAACTAACAGGTGCACTGTATAATTCCTAACCCATGTACAAAATATGTTTATATAGGCTAATACTTGAATATAACAAAGATTTAGCTCACTATTGCATAAAGCAGAACAAACTGTTGATCGTTATACATTTGCATTACACATTATACACACTGGCTGCCTCTGTGCAGTGGTAACAGTGGAGAGGTTTTTCTTGGGCTATGTGAAGCAAAATGAGGAGTGGAATGGTGTTAACTGGAAGAAAATAGAGAGTACAAGTGTGACACTAAGTCTTGGTCCAAGCCACAGTAAGATTAAAGCTCCGGTGTCTACAGGCTTGTATTTTAATATGATCAATTACAATAAAAAGTATTAAACTCAAAGAGTTCAGTCACTCATTAAACTCAGTCTGTGGCTCTGGTCAATGAACATTTAGGTAAATGTTTTAGAACACAGAAGGAGCAGATCAAAGCCCAAACTTGTGAATAAAACCTGGTCTGGACCAGGTCAGCTCTGCTGTGTATGTTTCTTTAGTGAGCTAACCACGCTGAAAAGTTAACCAAGTTCTTGACACTGATAATCTTAGGTTTAAGGTCGGCTCAGCGAGCTTAACCAGAAATCTTGCTTCGTAGTACAGCCCTCAGGTCTAAACTTTGACTAAACCAGGGCTAAACCAGAACTAAAACAACAAAACCATCAACTAAATCAAGGCTTGGATTAGTAAAAACCAAGGGTAGACCTAGGATTATGTTGCAGTTTAAATTTTTAAAACCTTGATGAACAAAATTTAAAACCCTTAAAAATATAATACTTTTGAGGCCTTGATTTTGACACAAATTCAATACCGTTCGAAGACTTAAGACTGTAGCAATATGTAATATGTAGCGATGTGTAATAAAAAATATTTTGACAGATTTTGTACTAAAGTCTAGCCCTATGCAAGTCAAGACATCATAACAGTTTGTGAGTGGCGTACCATAGGAGTAGGTGTCGGGCAGAGGGACCCCGTGTCCAGCCAGTTCCTGAAACGTCCAGAACTTGTTGACACAGTTGAGAATGGCCTGAGGTCTGTTGATGAGCCGGCAGCCCATCTTCTCCAGGTGTCTCAGGACCGTGATGTCGCTGTCGGACTGGACCCAGGGAGTGGGCACCCGGACCAGAACCACCTGAGGGTACGAGGTCACCAACTCCTGGTCCACACGCAGCCCTGGGACAGAAGACAGAGTGGGTTAGGGATTAGAGGAGTAACTTTTTTGTTAAAGAGAGTAAATCTAGGTTTTAGTTGTGCAAGAGGTACTGAAGATAGCTTGATAATTTTGCTAGCTTTTTACTGGCTTCATTAGTAGCCATACATAACACAACGCCCGTCTGCTTCTCCAAACTGCAAGTGTGCTAGGGATTAGTTACTTGTTCCTTGTATCTCACTGACCGCACTTTCCAAAATACTGAGCTCTTTTTGTACACTTTTGCATTATCCAAACTTTCCTCTTGGTCTTTTTTGGATGTGGATTTTGACTCTAGACCACTGCTGTCTGCTCTCACATATCACACCAAAATGCTCTTCCCCTCACAGTGGATCATTGTGAGTCCACAGTAGATTTGTTGTCAGATAAGCGTCTTTTTGGGCACTGTTCATGAACACAGCTTTAGTCTTTATCGCACTACACTGGGACTAACAGTACCAGGCAGAGATGCAGCTCCCAAACAAATCCAAGAAATAAGCAGTCCTAAACTCAGAAATATATCTCTTAAAGTATCTGTGATATGCTCAAGATATCCAGCTCTGCACACAACTGTATTTTTTTCCTGCTTATCCATGACTAATGCACTGTAATTAAGATATTCTTTCAGATCTACAGATACATTTATGCACTTTGTCTGGATGTAGGGCAGTGTGACAGGGAGTGACGCACTAAATCCCAGGGGTGCGCATATCTCCACTTGGATCACACATTCACAACTAAACTGGTCCGGTTTTTCTTAAGCAGGATACACATTGGTAGAAATAGATGAAGAAAAAAATGGTAGTGGTAATATAGCTTTACGTATCCAGTGACTTGTAGTTCGTAGCCTTTGTTTACACTACATGCTGTTTACATTAAGAACATTAGATATCAGACTCAGAAATATATCTCCCCTGCTTTGTCCGACTTATGAAAAAGAGATTTTGAATTAACTCGAGATCTGCCTGGTGTTTGGAGATCACAGATGGCCAACAGCACGGACTTTGCCAAGGATTTAGTGGCTTCTTATTGGAGACTAGTGTTACTGTGTTAAACCGAGAGAGAGAGCTGTGAGAGACGCAGGAGGAGAAATGGACTGAATGAACTGCAAAATACATATACAAGTGTTTGAAAAGATGAAAGTAAATGCATGACTGGTTTTGTATGTAAAATGATGGACAAATAGAGCAGCCGTTTTATTTTTTTAAATAAAATCATGTTTTGATCATATGAAAAAGCTCGAGGGACAAAAGGCTTCTAACATTTTTTCAAAAGCAACGTTTTACAACCTACATACATCAATGGCTGCAGTCTGCCCTCAGTCAAGGACATTTAGACAAGGCATGACACTCTAGGACAGTCACTATTGGTCATTATTTTTACCTAACAATGACACCACTTTTCATGTCTTGAAATTATACCAGAATTACATGCTAGACAAATAAACTCTCATAAATTTAGCTTCAACTCAGCTCAACATTTAAACTATTGACTCGACTATCGACTTCCCTGAAACACAAATTTTGGTTTCGACCCACCATTTTGGAACCACACACTGATCTATGTACTATGATCTGTGCATTTCATGGTCGCCATCCAAAGAGCTGTCTGGATTCTAACTTTAAGGAGGTCAGTTAATAGGAAAGGAACTTTAATGTTAAGTTTGTACCTTCTTTAGCGTAGGAACCATGAGACACTCCTTACTGATAGTAAAAGAGGTCAAAGGGGGACAATGTTTTACCTTAATTTAATCATGGAAGAGCAGCTTGTACATATATGAGGAGGAGAAAACAATTGTCAAGCCGAGCTTGGGGTCACATAGGAGTCAACCGGATACATGAGTTTCTACTGTAGTGTCTTACCAAATGCAGGGAGAGCTCAGGAATGAAAAATGCAACGAAAACCGGAAAAGAAACAAAGTTACATAGTTTCCCTTTAAAGAAAAACAGCTCACGTGTCACCATCCAGGCTTTTCAGAATAAAAGTAAATAAATTAAATTTGTTGATGATACTGCTCTGGAGCCACTGTGTATTATGTGTGGCACTTCCACAACAAATAACTGTGAAAACTGTCACCCACATTTACATGCCTTTTGACAGTTCTCTTTAGACACAGCGCCGCACTTTGACGTGACCTGAATTTCAGCTCTTGTTGCAGGCGACGTACATCAGTCCCATCCATCACACTCTGTCTGCCTACTCCTCTGTAACAATACCCTCCATATGTACACTCCAGTGTTTGCAGTCAGGGTCATTCTGGATACAAACCGCGAGGCGTAAAGGTCAGGGAAATCCTCAACGCTCAGTATATAGGAGTGTTGATGGACCACAACTACCATCAGTGCAGCTCCCGATCAGCCTTTCTCTGTTCAGCCCTGTTCTCTGTGTTTAAACAATGCAGTGATTGTGCCCTGTTTAGTCCAGTTACACAGGGAAGAGACAGAGAACTTTTAGAGCAATGAGGAAACAGCATAAATCAACTCTATTTATTTGATTCAAAACAATGATGTGATTTTGTCAGAGTACTGTTGCTTTAAAAATAATACTCAGGTACAAGTAAAAGAAATTAACAAAATTATTACTTGAGTAAAAGTTAAAAAGTATAGAATGTTAAATTTACTACTACTACTACAAATTACTGTATATAGTTGTACTACTATTGCTACTACTACAAATCCTACTGCAATTAACACAACAAATTCTGTTGCTGCTACTAGCACTACTACTGCTTGTACTACTACTTTTACTACTGCTTCTTCTGCTGCTCGTGATGCTACTACTGCTGTTACTACTGCTACTACTGCTGCTGTTATAACTGCTACTTCTACTATTACTGTTGTTGCTAGTACTATTATTAGTACTATTAATGCTATCACTGCTACTACTAATACTACTACTTCTGTTGCAATTCCTCCTATTCCAACAACAACCACTACTACAATTCCTACTGCTACGACTACTATGCTTATATTGCTGCTATTACTACTACTACTACTACTGCAACTCATACTACAGCTGCTACTGCAACTACTACTACACTGTTGGGCCTTCTGGTTGTAAAGTGAGATAGGTAACCACTTTGCAACATCAAACATGTTTGTACTTAAAAAGTAGTACAGTAATTGATTAATGCTTATGTATTAACTATTTCCTGTTTTATCTGGCCCATCTGACCTGTTTGTTTTCTCTCGTTCAGCTGCCCGACTCACAAAGCTAACAAGAATGACAAGAATTCCATGCGTACCACTACGACGTCACAAAGCATGCTGGGAGTTTTTTGCCAGTGTTTGGTCAGTGGGTCATTTTGGTCCGTCTGGGTGCACTGTCCAAATTAGTCTGATTCCCTCACTTTATTTTGGTTTGTGCTAACAATGCCTTTAATTGTCTGTTGTCATGTCCATTCTAGTCTGCTGTTAGTCAATGCAAGCTACAGTACTGTTACTTCAAAATAATACTACTAAAGTAGAAATAAAAGTAACATTTGTATTAAATGTAACATTTTCATAATAGTATTGAAGATTTTTATTTAGTAATTACACAACAAATTCAAGTATACGACTACTACTACTAATGATTCAACTACTACTACAACTATACTGCTACTACTGCTTCTTCTCCTACTACTACTACTACTACTACTACTACTACTACTACTACAACTGTTACTAATACTGCTACTGCTCTGCCTACTACAAGAACATTGACTGTTGGGCTACTTCGAGGACATACTGTGGCTGGAGTTTTGGGTCTCACGTCAGGAAATTGAACCTCTGACCTCTCCCACATAGTCATTATGTATGTAAGAGTGATTCTTAACTGGTGAGATGGGGTCAAAATATGGGGCGCAATACAGTTTCAACTGTCAGCTAATATGAAGCCTACATATTGTTATATATAACAGTAGCAGCAGCAGTAGGAGTAGAACTAATTACAGTAGCAGTAGTAGCAGTAGCAGATTTCGCTGTCTCCTAAAGAATAACAGTTTCGAGTAATTTAGTAGTGACCAACACAACCGACCAAATATCTTTTACCGTGTATTCCTGTTAGGGGTCATGTTGGGCTAGAACCTGTCCCAGCTACTTTGGGCCTGAGACGGGGAATGCCCTTTAAATTATTGCCATTCCAGTACACATAGGAATAATTCAGTTTCCCTTTACAGGGGAACTGTATCTTTAAAGAGTGCGTCATCATTAATCATCATTAATAAGACACTTCCTAGTTTTGTGGCGTACCGAACAGGTTACAGCTGGTTGTGTCATTCCTACAGAGAGCCAGGGCGTTTCTCGGTATTTCCCAGAAAGATACAGCCCTCAGATAGTGACACAACACTTGGTATCGAACGTTCGAAGCTTGTTTGAGCCGGAGTTGTTTGATTCAGGGCCTTCCTAGAAAAAGGTTAGGTTTCTCCATTGACATCTTGTAATTTGCGTCACAGCTTTAGGCACATTCATTTAATTGGCGGCTCTGGACATTGCAGTTGTGTCAGCGTGTGTTGTTACACCTCACTGACAATACTAGTTGTGTCCCAACACCACTTTTGATGGTTCATTTCTGTGGAGGTCAAATAAGTACTTGATGTTTTAGAAAAGTATGGGCCATTGTAGTGGTTCTCACACTGCAGTACATGAATCCCTAGTGGTACAGATGAGTTTCTGGAATTTTTAAGATAAAACTATTAGATAGTTCATGGTTAATAGTTCATACTCCTGGCTTAGTCATGCTTAAGATTAAATACTGTTTTAATCTTGGGCTTAGACCTAGGTGCATTTAAGAGAGTAAGACAGGTATTGCTACTTACAAGTACATTTATGAGTATATGAGCATGATATGAGGTTGGGGTAACAATGGCACAATGGGTTAAGTGTTTGTCCACCAAGTGTTTTAGGGTTAGGGTTCAAACCTCGCTTGAAGCACATACTGTCATTGTGTCCCTGAGCATGACACTTCACCCACATTGTCTATTCCAGTCAGTATGTGGCTGCTAAATCACAGTGCAACTGGTTTGCTGTGGCAGCTGAAAGATAAAAATTATATTTTAAAGATCATAATACAAGGTTTATGTCGTAGGTAAAACCATAGTTAGTATTGAAAAAACAATATTATGCTGTGTTTATTTATGCAAATGATATACTTTCATTTCACCTATTGCTCTTTTGCATTTTTTATTACAGTATAAAGAGCTTAAATGCCAAAAATGGTGATCACATCGGTTCTTAAACCCTAGTTCTAACATCTTCTCTCAAGCCAACTGTGCTCTATGAATATGGCCTTTCTGTATTAGTCATATTTAGTAGTCCATATTTATAGTGTTTCAAACAACAGGATTGATCAACTGTAACTTCACATCAAGCTCTAAAATTCAACTGGTAAAAACTGGTTTAAACACTAAATAAAACATGGTGGTGTTAATTTCACTGCTAACTAGTAAGCAATAAAAAGACATATATGATAGTAAATAGTATGGTATTTTTAATTGAAATCCATATGTCCACAAAAAATGTATTCAAGTAAAAGTATGTTCTAGAAAATATATTTATATACTTAAGCAAATAATTAAATATTAAAATATATGGTAATTTTCCATTCGAAACTTCACTTTATACAATTATTATACAGTACTGATAAAGCACTTATAAAACCCACATTTTGTATTAGCAATTAATTTTTTGTTAGTGGTCTGTTTAGCCCACGTGGCTGTCTGTTGTTAATTAAAGCCCTTTGTATCTGCCCAGTGTCCCAACTGCTGATGTAATGACATGGAGGTGTTGTATTTATCAGGACTGGCATAAGTACGTGCCCACAGGCTTGTAAAAGACTAACAGACCGTGACATCGATCCAGCTCCGGACCAGTGTGTTTGGACCTGAATCATGGGATGAGAAATGCCTCCAGCTGAGAGGGATTGGTCCACAATACACTGCCACGTTCCTGTCAATGTGTCTCCTCCTGGAAACCTTAGCAAGCTAGTTAGCATAAACATAAAGCTAGGGAAAAATGGTAAATGAGAGAGTGGGAAACCTCTGAGGGCTGTAAAAGTTCACTACCCAAGTTAAAAGCTCTCCCCCCGCTCCTCCTTTTGTCTTTTTCTCTGTCTCTGTATTTCTGCTGTTCTGTGGTGTAAGCAGTAGAAGCGAGCTCTGGAATTGCTATCTTTCTTTCGCCATTACTCCAGTGTATAACAACTTGCATGAGCTTGAACTCAAGCAATGAATGTTTTTTTTTATTTAACCTTTATTTAACCAGGAAGTCCCATTGAGATTCAGAATCTCTTTTTCAAGAGAGACCTGGCCAAGGTAGCAGCCAATCCACAGAAACAGATACATACATACATATTAACAGTACATTTTCATAATAAAATAAGTACAGTATGTTAAAACATCTCAAGAAAAGCAAGCACATCTGTTTATTACCATATTTTTTATGGAAGCTTTAAATTCAGTGAATACCAGAATGTATCTCTGGTCCTAATGGGACCAGCCCTCTTTATTCTGAGCATGTGATTGGTAAAAGAAATTCAGTCCCTGCTCTAGTTTCCCTCTGTCAAAAACATTTGTCATTCCTCGCTTATTATAACTAACTGGGATGTGTTGCTTTCTAGCAAAACCTGAAACTCAGTTCTCACATTCTTACAAGGCTGGTTTTTCACCAAGATACACTAGGGGAAGGTGCAGGGGGCTTTAGTCACCCTGCAACAACTCATTTAGCCATTACACTGATGCCAAAACCTTTTAATTAAGGCAAAAAAAAAAAAAAAAAAAAAACATTGTTTCCCTTTAACATTGCAATGACTGTACTGTATAATTGCAATATATTGTGTGGCCTACAATTGTCCTACACTTAAATAATGTAAGTACTGTAAGTAGTATTAAAAAATGTACAAGCAAAAAGGTTTGTATTTACCAATGTTTGGTGCCACTCTAGGTTAGTGTAAATAAATTGCCTTTTAGTCACTGGTCAGAATGAAAGTGCATTGACAAAACAACAGCTGAAACTGAGTGGGCTAAATCCAGCAACAGCTATTTTCTTCTGCAGCAGCTTTTACATACTGCTATTTCAAAATAATATTTCTCAAGTATAAGTACTCACAACTCAGAAACAACAAAAAAATAAAAATAAATAAATAAATAAATAAAATAAAATGGTGTTTAATGTAAAGTTTAATGTAAAGTTTCAACTACTAAAAAAGTTCTTGAGTAAAAGTATCTAGTTACTTTTACCACTATCCCACATATTATGCCCTAATTGTCTCTACAGAACTGCACTAGTTCAAGCCAAGTGTTAATCTGCAAAGTCAGAGTTCAGGATCCTGAGGAAGTCCTAGATTACAGATCGGACTGGCCTAAGCCATGCTCCAGTTGTGTCTCTCTAAGCTCAGTGTCTAGACAGGTTCCTACAGTACCAGTGTTGGCCCACACTCTTCCAGGGCCGGGTAAACGCTGGGTAAACACATTCCGAACCCACAATGCTCAACCAGCGCATATATTTATGTATTGTTTATACAAATAAATTTAAAAACACGCTATAGCTCTACCATTTAGTGCAATATATGTACCTTGGTGGTTCTCATCTGGTCTAATTTAAAACATTTTTCACAACAACCTTTGATTAAAACACTATTAAAGCTTTAAATAAGTAGGGCTGGATACCGTTTACATTTTCCCTATACAATACTTAAACGATACCTGGTTTTTGATACCAGTACTTGAGCAATACTTTTTCTGATAATGTATGGTTTGCTAATTCATGTTCTACAATCATAAAACACAATAATATTGAACAAAAGACAAATTTTTGAAGCAGAAATTCTTTGCTGTAAGTTAAAACCAGTAGTTTGTATGATTTACTCTGTGCTATTTATTTGATTCATACATGCAAAGTTCCCACTAGGTATTGAAACTTGATATTGAAATAATGTATATTTTTTCCAATACCACAAAGGTATCGTTTACCGGTACCCAGCCCAACAAATAAGCTAGACAAATACATCATTTAAGTATTTAATTTGACACCAAATTATTGGTTGATTTAGTTAACTGACTATGCTACTACATACAATGATAGTAAACACTAAAGTATATTTTAAGTACTTTTAAAGCAGAACTAGTATGTAACTTTTCTGGATGTATAGTCACTAAGATGTTAAATTGAATTAGTAATACAATATACAGCTGCAGTTGGAACAATGGCAAAACAGCTCCCAGCACCTAGTAGTTGTTTAGCTAATATGTACTGAGTATCTTGTTTCTCACATGTCAAGAGCTAACAACTTTACCAGCACCAGCAGCAGCTACAAGGATGAAGTGTTAATTAGCCTGAAAAACATCCCATCTGACAAGGCAGCCTCACTTTGTACAACCTTCACAAATTCCACTCTTCGTTGTCTGTCTATGTTACCAACAACAAACGCGCAAAGTACAGGACGAATTGTGGCACTTTTATAACAACAACTGATAGTACAAATGATGTGTCTTTCTTCCACTAAAGCATTTCCAGGAGAGACTGACAAGCAAGGACAAGGTCAACCATGACTCAAATTTGCTAAACCGTCAAGACACTTCTAGATTATATGACTTTAGATTAGGTGAACCTAAATGTCAAGCTTATTTACTGCCTTATGTGAGTCTCCTGTGCGGTTAATTTGAATGGAAAATGCAGTAATGTCAGAAAGAGGAAGGAAATCCCAAGCCTGTATTGGCAGTACTTCAGCTGAGTCATGTGAAAGTTTGGCTTATCTTCTCAAAATAGCTGTACTTTTTTATACTTATGAAGCACCCCAAAAATTGTCAACAATAGTAAGCTTTATGAAGCAAAACCTAAAACAGGGTAGCTCCATTTTTTGTCTTCTGAAATTTAAGACTTTTTAATGCCACTAGGAGTGAAATTTAGTTCAACAACAGAACAAAAAAAAAAAGAATCTGTATGGATTTTACTCTAAGGAATTATCCATACTGCTCTCTGAACTCAAGTGTCAACGTCTAAAACAGATGAAAGAACTCCATTGCTGCATTAAATAAATCATTAATAAATGAATCATGCATTTCAATGATAACATTTCTTCAATAAATATATTTTGTTATTGCAGTGACCTGATGAACAAAATTGAATATCTATTTATAATATTTAATATTAATATTTAATACTTTTAAGGCCTTGATTTTGACCAGATCGAACTGAATACCTATTTTATGCTTTTAAAGACCTTTGACTGCCCTGTAAAGATATCGTTCAAATATGTGATATCTGCAAAGGCATAATATTATGAGTGTGGGTTATAATACTCAAACTAGCCACTTTTTCAAACCTAATCTCTGTCAAAACACAATATTTCAGCCACAGTATGCTATTATGAAGGTGTATTTATAACCATCTTATGATTGCAGCAACATTTCAAGGCTACAAGCATGTTACTATGCTGTTAGAGCCGTTATAACCCTACTCCACTATCGTTAATCTTCATCTTGTTAATAAAATGACTAATGAAATCGGTAATGTATTTCCTTTCCTCGGCTTAAGAGCTTTATCTTATCATCCACGGCGCTGAGGAGTCGATGTTTTCAGTGAAATTTAATCAGACATCATCGTCTCTCTCTCTCCTGTGCCGTGGAGGCAGTGTGTGGCCGGAAAGTGGGTTAGGCGGTCACGGATCTGGGCTAAACTACACTTCACTGCTTCCATGCTAGCAGCCACAGACGGCTAGCTCGCTGTGTAGCCTCCCCCCCAAACAATGACAACTAGCTTTTAGCATCCGATGGCGCCACTTGGTCTTTAACGGCACATTTAACGCAGAGATCACGCACACATAACAAGCAACGTATTATGCTTACCTAGCTGACCCTCGCAGATAGTTAGCACGATCTGGTCCATGAGGAGATAGCGGAATTCAACATCTTCATCCGCGCACCGCTCCTTCAGTGCGCGTAGGATCTGAACTTGTGGGTACTCCTGGGCGATGCGCCGGTCAGTCACGAACCAAATTCTGGAACACATTTTTTTTCTGGCTGGGGTTTGCTTCTTTTTTTTTTTTTGGTTTGCAAATGAATGAGAATAAAGGGCGTGCGTTAGAGCCGAGTGAGTGGCGGTGATGCGGTGATGGCGAGGTGGCTGGCTGACACAATGGAGTGCTTCGCGGCAAAGCGGTGCGCGCAGGCTGCGGCGAAAATAGGACCGGCGGTCAACCGCTTCTTTGGCCCTAGGGTGAAAAAGCTTCTATATCACCTCTGCTTTCCTTCATTTGTAGCCATTTACTCGCCTCAGACCGCACCACTTCGATCAATCGGAGCGGGAAAATGTCAGCAGAGTCTATTTTCAAATCCAAAAATCAGCTCCTGACTCTCTTCACCCGTGGGGGCCAAGAAAGCTGAGGTCTTGTCACCTTCCTCTGGTCGCCTTGAAACTCCTCCTCAAGTTTCTCTCGCCTTTAGAGCGGATGTGCGGCGATGCGAAACCCCAACAATGTCGGCGTGCAACAACAAACTAACGTTAAAGCTTCACCACGAAGTGCTTCGTTTGGCTGCTATCCACGAGGTACTGGTGCTGAAAAGTGCACGCTGTTTTTGTAGGCAGCACCCACGCACGCGCTCAGTTTACAACTCCAAAATTCCTCCTCCTTCTCGTGCACGTATAACGGAAAGGCTCGGGAAGCGCGTCCACCAATCACAACGCGCTCGCGGAGGTCGCCGACCAATCACAGCTTAGCTCTGCCCCCAGCGCGGTCACGCTCGTTGCTCTAGAGAAGGGTAGGCCGTGGTCCTTGGCAACCAATGGGAGCTTTCTAACGGAATTAGAAGGCGGGGCGTGGCCATTGTAACCAATGGAAGAGCGCGAAACGGGCCGAGGGCAGGACCGCGGCCATTGTCACTACCCGATCTGACTCATGCATGCTGCTCAGCTTTTAACACCAGCAACAACGTTTTATGAGCTCGGAATTGGTCAAAATATCCATCTCAGGGCTCTGGCTTCTAAATAACTACAAACAGAAGCCAAATAAAGCTCATTTGCCTCTGTTCTTCAAAGTCTATATTCTTTATACATTTTGCACACCGTTTAAAATATGTATAAAGTAGACATATGAAAAATGTGTTTGTAGAAATTACCGTAAAAGGCATAAAACGCCTCAAAACACTCATTTTATTCACTATATGTCATTTTCACCCCTTATTCACTTGCTTTAAGTGGCCAACCGGCTCGCGCATGCGCAGAATCGTTTTTCGAAGCAAATCGGGTAGGGTACGGCAAGTTGTTGAGTGACAGCCGTGACGACCAACGGGAACGCTCTAACGTGTCAAGTGGGCGGGACCGTGGTCGCGTCAACCAATTGAGGGATGTTATGTTAAATGAGTGGGCGTAGGGCTCTCAGCGTTGTGTGGAGAGAGTCAGTGCGTGTTGTGTTCTGTTGCTGCTACTGCTGCTGCTGTTGCTGCTGCTACTGCGGCGTTGTGCACGAGTCCGCGCACTTTTCCGAACCGGTTCAGACCAGACGGCGCGAGGTTTGGCGAGCGAGCACCAACAACGACACTGTCTCTCTATACCGAAGCAGCAGGAAATGAAACAAGGTCATTACAAAAACTCCAAAAGATTCAATCAATCCTTCTGTATTTGTACTTCAAATTATAACCAGCATTTTAGCCTAGCTAGCTGGGGCGTCTAGTACCAGAAAAAAAGCTCCACATGTGATATTGTTACAGTGACCTACTTGTTCTCCCCATTTCTCAGTCAGAATACAGTGCTGTGAGCGGAAGACGCCCTCGACGTGACATTTACCATAGCAGCAGTCATTGTTAGTTCTGATTTCACACACCCATGCTTAGGATATATCATGTATTCTAATAACATCCAGGCATCTCAGTTTATGAGCCAGAAAGATATGTAGCTACGGAAAGCCAACAGGTTCAGCCCAGACTACAGAAACAAGCTTATATTAAATACCACAAATCGAGTTATAGTAATGCATTGCACCAAGACCCCCAGGACATTAAATACACATCAATTTAATTATTTTACAGTGAGACAAGTGAGAATTAATTTTGTATGAGACGAAATCAACAAATCATTATTTTTCTTTTACATACTGAATACTATCTGTCAGCAGTACAACTCTCAGTGCAAGTACTTACACATTTAACACACACAAAAAAAAATCAAGATCAGTGCTTTTGTACAGCAAATTACCCTTCATAATTTGTTTTAGTAGTCCAGTTTTAGGCATAGGCTACTACTAGTAATACAAATATGATACCTAACCAGTACAACACTAAGATGAAGAAGTACTAATTAAGTAACTGTGACTGCAAAATATTACTGAAGTCGAAGTTAAAGTAAAAACGTGTAAAGTCAACTTACTTACCATTACAACTGCTACAACTACTGCCACTATGATTACTGCAACTACTACTACTAGGCTACTATTACTACTGCCACTGCTCCTACTACTATTGCATTTACTAGCTACCATTTTTTACTACCCTTTTTACTACCAAAGGGAAAAAACTCCCTTAGAGTTAATAGTAATTAAGTAAAAAATTGTTTATATATTTTTTTGTACAATGAAAGTGGCCCTCATTCAACTTAAGTGAAATTACTTGAGTAAAAGTATTTAGTTGCTTTCCACCTTTACTGAGATTATAACAATGCAACTTAAATAGGCGAACTGATGCAATTCCTGTTTTTGAAAATAACAACTCCCAGCACTAGCCTCAAGTGTTTCGTCATTTGTCATTGTTGCCAGGCTCCCAACGTTTCACAATGAAGTGGATGCAAAACTACACTAACCAAACCAAACCACTGCGATATGTCTGGGGCGAGGGCGACATCTGGTGTTGTTTTTGTAGAAGTAAAAGTGTTCAACAGAATTGTCACACGAGTGAAAATACAACAAAGTACTACTGCTACTACTATTAGGGCGACACTAGCTCAGTTGGTAGAGATGCTCGCCCACTATCGGTTCGATCCTCACTCCCATCACAGCATACTGTCGTTGAGTCCTTGGGCAAGACATTTGACTCTCCTTGCCTCCAGTGTCTGCATACACTGGTGTATGAATGTGAGTGAATGGGTGACTGGTTCCTTGATGTAAAGCACTTTGAGTACCCATAGAGGTAGAAAAGAGCTATATAAATATGACCATTTATTTACCATTTACTACTTGTGCTGGTGCTACAACTACTGCTCCCACTAGTTCTGTTATTATAACTATGCCCAAAGCCCTCCATGCAAATGACTTGTATAAAAGTAAAAATAATGTGTGAATTACCCAAATAAAATAAAGCAAAAATTGCTTATATGAAAGTATACATAATAAATAAATAACTTAAATTAAATAATGTCAAAATTATTTAAATAAAAGTAAAACAATGTTGTAGAATATGTACCCAGAAAGTTTCTAGTAAGTGACTTATGTATATGCGCACATCCATAATTCAGACTCAGTTCTTGCTTTAAACAAGTCAAAGGCATAAATCAATATCATTTTGTCTAAAGAAGAATTTTTCACATGTAAGTGCTTTCCTCATTTAGGAATTGAGTAATTATTTGGATGACTACTTTTCACTTCTACCAAAGTAATGTTATTTTTAATTAATAATACTCTTAGTTTAATACCATTTTTGGCTAGACTACCCACACCTGAGTGTAGTGTACTGTATGTCAAAGCAAAAACAACCATAGCCCCTTTATTTTATCCTTTGACAAACTGGTCTTTTTAGTGATTTCCTGACACATGACACAGTGCTAATGCTGAGGTAACTGGTGGAGGACGCCTGTGAGATTTATTCAACAGCCTTTCACTTTTCCATAGTCTGTGTTTACTTTTGCATCACTAACACTAACTGAACAAACACTTCAGGTAACTATCTGTGATTGGGGGGTGCGCTCAGAGCCAGTCAGCTCTAGGTTAGGGCCCACTCAGGACTCCTCAGAATTTCCTCCTGAGTGTAGACTCTATACAAACTCACTATTATGTACATGTGGTACTATTAAGATATTTGCAATCAGAGGGTTTGATTTACTAGTGCTTGTAGTATTAATACTGTGCACCCTAAAGAAGACACTTTCAAAAGTAATTAAGTAAACTTTGCAGTCAATACTTTAAAAAATAAATACTCAAGTAATAAATTTTATGTTAAGATGCTAAGCTAACTTATTCCCTACTAGTACTTTTATTTGGAAGTAACAGTAGGTTACTTGACTTTTTGTATTTTCTAAAATATTTTACTACAACCTTTTTGGCACCTGTATTTTTTAAATCTGTTCTCTAGGTTATGTATTTTAGACCAATAGTATGAGGGTTTAGATAAACGGAATGAGACAAAGTGTAAACCTACGCTCACACGACTGAGTTGAGCGCGACATCTGCTGGTGGTTTTAGAGAATACAGTTAGTGTCCGCAATAATGAGAACTCTGGGCCCACGTGTGAAGTTGCATTATTTACTCAGGTGAAAAGAAGCACTCAAAATCTGTTCTTAAGTAATACTGTTCTTTTTTCTTTAATTGACATTTTATATATAACATAAAAGTGACAAGACATTACACTAACAAAACTCCACAAGTTACTACATACCCTGACACACAACAATAAATCAAGACAAACATAAAGACATTATAACATCAAAACAGCACAGACAAAATTCATTGCCAATTCGGAACCAAGGCCCTCTTGTGGGTTTCAAAGATACTTCAGAAGACCAGCGTAGTCCTAGTATGCAGCAGTGGCTCAGTTGGCAGTGACCCTCGCCCCCTAACCCAAAGGTTGGCTGGGTGAATCCCGCTGCCGGCATTGCATACTGTCGTGTCCTTGGACAAGACACTTCACCCACTTTGCCTGTATGTGAGAGCGTGTGATTGGTGCTGGTCAGAGAGGCTGTTGGTGCAGAATGGCAGCCACGTTTCCGTCAGTCTGCCTCAGGGCAGCTGTGACTACTGAAGTAGCTCATCACCACTGAGTGTGACTGAGAAGTGAATGAATATTGCAATTGTAAAAGTATCTTTGAGAGGCCAAAAGAGTGCTATATAAGATTGATTTATTATTATTATTATTAGTTGAGTTCTAGTCCATTCCAGACCAGATTCACATCTATTGTTGCTGTGGCTTTGTTCTTATATTGTTCTTACGCATTTTAATTCAACTTTATTGATGCTCAGAGGTGGAACTTGGTGTAATAAAGCCAGAGACCCAATAGTCTAAGGGTTTCATCCACTGTGTATTTGATACATGCAAGGTTCCAGAGCTGCTCAGAATTTAAAATATTCTCATTACTGTTCTCAATACTGTTATATACTGTGTCAATACTACTGTAAGTAGAAGTACTTTTTTCATTAACAGATTAAAAAAACATTTTTTCCTAAACAAAAAGTATGTACTCAGAAAGTACATCATCACCACCACTGCATTTTCTTTATTGGTTTAAATTAAGGCTGGGAAAATTATCGCGTTAATTTGATCACAGCAAAAATATTAGGACGACACTGACAGAGGCAGCAACACGCCACGGGTCTTCCAGCGGGGCAGAAATGCACCGCGCGACCGTAGGAGACGACACATTTCCGTTTCCATCCATTAGGCGCGTTCGAGATGAGCCAGACTTGCGCAGTTTGGATCAGTGTCGGTCTGTGCGCAGTGCTCAGGTTAGATTTGTGTCCGACTTGTTCCTGACTTGCTCTGATGCCACAAGTGCGACGGTCACCGTGAGATCCAAACGAGACCAGCGCCTGAGCCGCCGCAGTTCATCAGGAGCAACTGCGGAGGCTGCACAGCTCAGTGCATGATGGGAAAACGCACACCTGTCAGCGGTGAACGGACAGGTGATTGGATCTGAGTTTAGTGCTGATCAGAAACGTAACGCACGGCACTTCACTGCCCTCCTCTCCTTCCCCCGCCTCTTAAAAAAAAAAAAAAATACAGACTTCAGTTACAGTTTTGACCTGGATAAACGAACACACGCGAGAAGTGGATTTGGGGCGTGATGTTGCGTGATCTGAGACACAAACTGTCCGACTTCAGTACAGGTGTATTTCCCCTCCTCTCATTGCGGCCGTGCACTCTCGTTCACAATCCAGGCGAGGTGCACTTCATCTGGAACGAGCCTAATGCAACAAGAGAACGAGCTAAAGCAACACGAGTGACCAAAAAGACACATTGCTAAATGGACAATTCTGCTTCAAATCGTCACCAACAGCAATATAGACAAAACAAAAGTTATGTGCAGTCTATGCAAGGATGAGTTCAGTTACCACTGGAGTAACACAGTTCATAGTATTTACACTGTTGTGAACCACAACAATTGTTATTAATTGAAGAATTAAACTTATTTTTGTTAAAGTTCTAAAAGAGGTTACACATGCTTTTTTAGGTAAGTTTTGTGTATTTGTTGGTTGTACCTTATTTAGGCAAACTTTATCTGAGTTACAGCTCTCAAAGAGACCATTTATTTTCTTTGCAAGTTTTGTTTGCATTGCACAAGTTTACAGTAAAGTATGTGAAGGTTAATTCAAAATAAATGTTCTAAATTTACAATTTTAACTACCAGTATTAATCGCGATTCATTTTTTTCAGATTTGCCATTAATTAGTAAATTTTTTTAATCGATTCCCGGCCCCAGTTTAAATACAATCAGAAACAGCTAATTCTGACTATAGAAGTTAGTTAAACAAATGTTGGAAAAGTACTCCAGTGTTACTGCAAAATAATACAAGTTCAAGTACTAAAAAACTTATGCAAAAGAAAAAAAAAGTACTGAATGTAAACTTTAGGATGAAGATTCTTTATTGCTCAGTAATATCTACTCCTACTACCATTACTACTACCACCACTACTATTCAGCTACTACTAATGCTCCTGTCTCCAAAACAGCCTCCAACCCAGGACCTTCTGATTAGCTGTGCTACCATCATTAAATTTATACTCAACATCATTAAATATGTACTTAAGTACAGTTACTAAATTAAATGACTTGAGTATTAAAAGTATAGAATGTTTGGTACAAAGATTTTTTTTTAATGCACAGTGAAATCTATTACTACTAGTACTACTACCCCTACTGCTACCACTATCCCCAATTGAAAAAAATGTCCTTTGACTAAAAGTAACATGGTCTCCTTGAACGCTTACCCAATTAAAAGTATGTTTTAGAAAATGTACTCAAGAAGTACCCTTTACTTTTGTAAATATGTTAGCTTGGCACCTTTAGTGAAAGCAAAGTATTTAGGTTGCATAGTACTAATGCTACAAGTAGTACCACACTGAACCTTCTGTTCTCAGAAAGTACATATTCCTGCAGCGTTATAAGGCTCCACCACTTCTCTGAGCTCCCTGTACGTACGCTCTCCACACTTTATCCTGCTGTAACTGGTGTTTTAGAGAATTAGGCTGGCTCGTCTCACATCACCATGCTCTTCATTGGTGCTCAGTGGATCTTAGAAAAAATGAGATTATTAATGTTAAGAACAACGAGATAAGACCGCTTTTTCTTGAGTAAAATATAGAACCAATGTTTTTGGGCATCTTTTGAGCCTTCAGACCACTTACTTCCATGAACCCCCACCTCTACCACGAATCCCCGCCCACTCCAGAAGAACTGACCAACAAGCCCTCTACATCCAGCCTGCTCTCATTCATTTATCAAAAACAGTGTGCATCTCTGTTTCCACTGACAGCTACAGTTAGATCCATAAGTATTTGGACACTGACACAAGTTTTGTTATTTTTGCTGTTTATCAAAACATATCCAAAATACAGTTATGTAATTGATATGTGCTTAAAGTGCAGACTCTCAGCTGTAAGTTGAGAGTATACACATCCATACATCCAATTCTAGGAGGGGTTCAGGAATTACAGCTCTTTAATGTGTAACAGCCTCTTTTTCAGGGGCTCATAAGTATTTGGACAGTTGCTTCAAAAGCTATTTTTTGACCTGCTTGGGCTATTAATTGGCCTCATTAATCCATCATAAACTGAGCAGGTAAAAGGTCTGGACTTGATTCCAGGTGTGACATTTGTATTTGAAAGCTGCTTCTGTGAAATCACAACATACAGGATCTCAATGGAAGTGAACCAGACTATCCTTAGGCTGGAACAAAAAATTGTGAAAAACCCACTTCACAACCTCCACCTTAGAGTAAAGCACTCTCCAGGAAGTAGGTCTATCAGTGTCTAGGTCCACTATAACCAAAAAACTTCATGAGAGAAAATACAGAGGGTTCACCACAAGCTGCAGACCATTCATCAGCCTCAACAACAGAAAGGCCACATTAGACTTGGCCAAAAACACCTGAAGAAGCCAGCCCAGGTCTGGAACAGCATGTTTGGACAGATGAGACTCAGACCAAGCTTTACCAGAATGATGGGGAGAGAAAAGTCTGGAGAAGGCTTGGGACAGCCGCACACCACATCTTCTGTAAAACATGGTGGAGCAGTGTGATGTATGAGTGTGTAGAACTTCCATTAGCACTGGGTCACTGGTGTTTACTGATGATGAGACAGAGACAGATTTGTAGTGCTCACTCCACCTCTGGCAGAAGAACAGCCTTGAAATGCTGTCATTCAGTTTCACTTTATGGAAAGTGTAGGCAATGATTTAATTTTTCCGGAAGGGGGCGCTGTTTGTACAAGTTTCATTCTACGCAAGAAGTAAAAGGCTTTTTGGATATTAACAACCAAAATGCAGTTGAACTATCTTCACAGTACATAATTTGGTCAAGACCCACTATTTGGGATCATTGTGATAAGGTACTACAAGTCATAACTGCAATTGTGTAATGTGTAAAAAGTACTCAAAATGTGTACTCAAGTAAAAGTACTGTTACTGCAAAATCATTTCTACTCAAGTAGAAATGATTTTGGTTACTCTTGTAAAAAAAAAAAAAAAAAAGTTTGAGTGAAGTTTCCCTAAAGAGCCTCTACAACACAACCATTACTACTAATAGTCAGAGGTATGTTACCCGGTACACTGTTACATTTACTTAAGTAACATTTTGAATAAAATGTGCTTCATAGAGTCGTTTTTATTACAACATACTTTTTACCTCTACTTAAGTAATATTATTTTGAAGTAACATCTTATTTGAGAAAAGTTCTTGGCACCCACCTCTACTTACTATACCTAGTCTACTTCTACTTCTGACACCACTATTACTTGAATTACAACCCACTTTGCCAAGAGGTCAAAAAATCATTTCACTCATTTAGGTAGTCTACATATTTACTTGAGTAAAAGGCTATATTCTTCAAAAATAGGATATATTCTTCAAAAATATTAAAATAATGACTTGAGTTTTCTCAAACTGTGGTATGGGTGGTACCACCAGTGGTATGCAAACTTCTTCTGCCAGTACTCAGGAAGAGTCTTTTGCATTTCAGTTCAGGTCCTGATTTTGTTTAATTTAGTGCCAGATTTAGTCCTTTAGTTTTAGTCTTGCTCTGGTGGGTGCTTACATTTTACCTTTAGACCACATAGTCTTAGTTTAGTCCTGGATTACTCTTGGTTTAGTCCTGGTGTAGTATTTATTCATTCCTGCCAGTTTAGTCCTGGTTTTGTCTGGGTTTAGACCTAGTTAAGTCTGGTTTAGGCACAGTTTATCCAGTCATTTGTCCAGGGTTTGGACTTAGTTTAGTCAGTCTTTTTTACACATGACTTCTACTTGAATAAGCTACAAACAACAATCGTGCACAATCAAGTTATTGATTATTATTATTATTATTATTATTATTATTATTATTATTATTATTATTATTGTTGTTGTCATTAATATTATTATTATTTAGGAACTAGCTGTCCTCCCTGTCCTCTCTCTCTCTTTCTCGCAATCTCTTTGATGTGGCGAGCGCGGTGCATGAATCCGTCTGCTCGTGCTCCGGCTCGCGCGCTGCTTGGAAGAAGTAGTTCCGGTGAAGCGGCGTCGGCGGCAGAGGAAGCGGCAGCGTCAGCGTCAGCCGAGCGGCGCACAGACACACGGACCGGACACCTCCGCCGCGGTCCCTGTGTGTGCGTGTGTGCGTGCGTGTGTGTGTTGAGCCCAGCCAGCGGGGTCGACTCTAGTCCGCCTCTCTCATGACGGAGGAGGACTGACCATAGCAGCAGCAGCAGCACCAGTAGCAACAGCAGCAACAGCAGCGGCAGGGGCGACGGGGCAGCGGTCAGTGTGAGACGCCCGCTGATCAGTGAGGGAAGCCGGGTAGACGGGACGAGGAGCCTCCGCTGCAACGGAGCTTTGTCTACGGAGGGGGGGGATTTTTTTGAAGTGGCGCCTGTCTGGAGCTTCTCAAGCCGTGCACGGAGACACGCTTCCCCGGTTCATAGACGGAATACACCACGGTGAGTGCATGCAAAGGAATTTCTGCTATATGAAGGTTAGTGACAATTTAGGCACGAGAAGCGGTGGAGAGTTGGTGGAGGCTAAGTTCACTGTCATAATGCATTTAAGCTATAGAGCATCGTTTTACCGAGGTGGGAAATAACGAGATTGTACTTTTACTCAAGTACAGCGTAATTTAGCCTACTTATATACAATTTCTATAACAATTTTGTAAATAAAATAGGCTACTTTAACTCAAGTAAAATGTTAAAATATTTTAACGAGTAAAATAATTTTTTGACCTTAGCAAAGTGAGTAGTAGGCTAAATGATGGAGCAGTAATAAAAGTAATAGTGGCAGTAGCAGTAGTAGTAAAGGGAGTTGTAGCAAAGGTGATATAAGTTGTAGTATAGCACAAATAAAAAACAGTAGTACTTTCCTCATCAGGTATTCTCAAACTTTTTTACACCAAGTGCCACCTCAGAAAAGAAATGGCATTCCAGGCACAATTTTAATGAACTAAAAGAAGCCTAAATCAGTACTAACACAGGACTAAACCATGCAATAATATGAACAGAAAAATGCCTTAAAAGAGAAGGACAAAGCCGAGGCTAAACCAGAACTAAAGCAGGCTGACACCAGGACTAAACCAGGTCTAGATCAAGGACTAAATCAGGAATAAAACATGCTCTAAATCAGGACTGGATTTAGAGACATTTTAACTCTTAAGTACCTATAGAAGAAGCTTGTGTACCACCAGTGGTACTCTTACCATAGTTTGAGAACCACTGTTCTACATAATTAAACTTTACACACAATACTCAATACTTTTACTCAAGTAATAATTTTGTTGAGAACTTTTTTAAATAACTGCACAGATTTGAAGAATTTCTACCTCTGCCATTTTTTGCCAACTTGTAGTAAGTTTAGACAGAATCATTTTGCAGACGACTTTATGCGCTCCAACCTTCCTTCAGGAAGGGAGGAAGGGTCCTTCCTTCCTTCATTTCTTCTTTCCTTCCTTCCTTTCCTACTGAGGATCAAATGAATGACTGATTTGTCACTGACCTCCTTCAGACCTGGATGCTGTTCCTGTCTGTGACACAATACAAAAAGAAGTACCTGATTAAATTAAAACTTAAAGCTAATTTGCCATGGAATTTGACAAAGTCCTTAGCATCTCAAGCAGTTTATATAGCTTGTATTATTATTATTTAGGTTGTATCTCCTACAGATTTTGAAAGATGCCAGCCTCCTCAGGAAGTACAGCCAACTCTCCATTGTCATCTAGGCTTGCTCAGTGTTCACCGACTAGACCTGTCATTCACCTGCAGCCTGAGATACTTAAAACAGGCAACCACCTCAATCTCCTTGCTGCTGATGTTTACAGGTAGAGGAGATGGGCGGCGCCTCCTAAATTCCAGTATCATCTCCTTAGTCTTGGAGGTGTTGAGCTGCAGGTGGTTCAGGTGACTCAAGATGGTAAAGTCCTATAACCCCCAATACACCCAAAGATGGCCTTGTCGTCTGAGAACTCTTGCACATGACAGCATGACACAATCTGGTGCTGTGTGCAAAGTCCACTGTGTAAAAAGGAGAGGGGACAGTACCGTCCCCTGTTGCATTCCCTGTGGTGTAATATTACTCAAGTAGAAGTAAAAGTACTCAACAACAACACTCAACAATTATTATTACCAATTATTACTTGAGTAAAATTATTGAATGCTAACTTTACCTAAAAGTCCCCTACACTGCTAAATCTAATGTTATAATGTTGTTTGCACCTCAAAAACAGACCTGGGGAAGTATTTAGTTTCATTCATGCAAGTTTGAGTATTCCTGTATTCTGAGGCCATCTCTTTCTCAAGAGTTGAAAACAGTGGCACCACTCTACGTAGACATGTGAAACCTGGAAGTGCTCCTGCGCATTTCTAAAGCCCATACACCGTCACCAGACTCATTCTGTTAATTTCAGCGCTTAAAGTGCAATCACTACAAAGCAATCAGCTCATTTATCTATTAGCGTCATATTGCTTATAGCTATGCTATTTAGCGATTTTATGCTCTGTCCATTCTCCACCAGCAGAAGGTGACAGGCACCTAATCTATGCGTTCTCTGCAGTCAAAGTAACAGCTGCCCAAAAGAAAATGTCCATACATCTACATTATATCTACAGTATATAACGTGAAATGCTGTTGCAAAGGTGTCCAAAACTAATTATTTATGAAAACAGCATAATGTTTCCTTTAGTACTAAGTATTTGGGAAGATTTCTTTATTGTATCTTTGCAGGCACAAGTAAAAGTACTACTACTACTGTCTTCAAACCTGTCTCAAACCCAGGCCCTTCTGATTGCAAGGCGAGTGTACTACCCATCTTGCCACTGAAGTTAAAAAAAATTTTTTACTCAGAGAGAATTCACTTGAGTAAAACTATCATTTGTTTCTCAAAAATGAACTCAAGTAAAAGTAAATGCACTTAAAAAGTAGGCCTTGTCTTTTTTCCAAACATGTACGTACTACTTGAGTAAATGTATCTGGTTACTTTCCACCACTGCATACCGGGCCTATAGTTGAGAGCAGCCCACTCCTGGTCCTGAAGCTCCTCTTAACACTTCTCAAGAGCTGTCTGAATGCATTTCCCTCATCATTATTTGCCAAGAGATTTACTTGTGCTTGTAAATGCCGCTGATTGAGGGTAATTTGGCTTTTTAATTGCCGAACAGCTGCCGCGCTCCGTGTTGATTGCCATTGTAGGCTTTCTCAGTAGATCACTCTTAGCCCTGTAAACGCTTTCATTAAAACGTTACAGAGAAAGAAGGCATAAAAAAAAACGAGTATCAATGTTTCTACTGATTTGCGTTTTATTATCGAAAAGGTCGTCATAATTATCCTCAATGTCAGCAAATGCAGCGGCGAAAAGGAATGAGCGCGCTAATGACTTTTGAAACTTGAATTATACTCTTCTTTTGAGGGTGACTTTGATGAAGATGAACTCCATATGTCAGTGCGCTGTCGAGATTTTATGTTGACGTTGCGCGCATTCGAGATGATGATTTGTAAAAGTTCATATTGGGAAAGGGTTCACAGGCAGCCAGGGTTTCCTCTCAGTGTTTGCCAGCACAGATTTCAAAGCCAATTAAAACGCAATGGAGCAAAGAGGGAGAGTAATATATTTTGTTGCACCAAAGAAGAAAAAACATTGGTTATTAATATGAAACATATCACTTATGGAGCAGGGATGTACAATATATTCCTGGCAGAGATGGATACTAACTACTGTAGATCCTTAAAATTTATAAATTCATTTATCTTTACCTTATTCCTCTCAAGTGGCCGGAGCCTCTCTCAGCAACTATGGGCTTTAGGCAGTTAGTTGCAGGGATGACACTTACAAACATGCACTGACAAACAACCATTCACTTTCACATTCATTCACTATGGGGTATGTTTGTATCTTCACTTTACATGCATGTCTATGGATGATGGGAGGAAGAGAAGAAGAGAACCCACAGTAATATGGGAAGACTTGCAGAATCCTCTCAGACCTCCTCGCTGACAGGCAGAAGTGCTAACTACTCTGCCACAATGAATCCAACTTACAAAACATTTACAAGTAATTTACTTACATATTTAAAAGAAAATGTATTCTGAGTGCAAAAAAGAAAGAAAATGTACATTTTGAGTGTAATTTCTTAAACATTGTTTTATTTTAACTTAATTCAGCCACAGAAGGTCACAAGATGCTGTAGTCTTTGTACCGGTCCCAAGCCCAGATAAATGGAGAGGGTTGTGTCAGGAAGGGCATCTGCCTTAAAACCTATGCTAAACCAATACGCCAGATTGAAACGCTATAAGGAATACGTTTTATTTTTACTTGAGTGATTTTTTTTTTAAGGAAAAATGTTACGTGAGTAGTTAGCAGTAGCAATGACAAATACATGCTTTAATTACATTTACATTCAATACTTTAAAAACAAATAAATATATTTGTTTAGATTTTAGATTTATTTTATTTTACTTTTTCTACCTCTGATCATAAGTCTATCATCAACATGGAGAACATGATATTGTTTTAACAGTTGTTAATTTATCAGCATCATTTGTCAACCTAACGTTATAGACTGATTTATCAGCGAAACATTTGAAGAGGTTTTATCAGCCAATAATAAGACATAAAGGTGCATCTTGGTAAACAGCTTCTTTATACAGCAATATAATTTTAACCTTGGGCATATGTTTTTATTCAAAGTAAAAATGTTGTCTATGAACAGAAGAAGTAGCAAATGGGAACACCCACACAGTTCGATACATGCCTTTTTCAATTTTTGGTTTACATTTCTGTTCTTTATAACCTCAACACAACACATACAACACATACCCTTTTCTTCTCCTTACAGTGATGCCTGTGCCCCCCTGATGTGCTTCCAGAGTCCAGTCCACATAAATTTTCCTCTGTCCTTAGAAAAAGTGCATGTCATTTAAATTCAGCCGATCCTTTTATCTTGTCAAAACGCTCTTTGATTCTGGGCCTAAAGTGTTCCAGTGATTTATAAGAGAGAGATTTGAGAAATGGATCACTGCTAACGGCCTGCCATTATATTTTTATATCTGAACTCTTCACTGTTTTTTTTTATGTAATGTCATGTCTTACACAGCCTTTGAGTGTTGATTTTACTGCTATGGCTTAGTTTTAATGAGTAACTATTGTTGGCCAATTTGCATGCAAAACAATGCAATTATAAACAAGCATCAAAACGCTAGCACACTTTTGAAAAATGTAAATTACTTGTACAACAAAAATGAAGTCTTGCCTCAGAGCTCGGGCCTGCAGGTTTCGGGATGCTGGCTTGCTTGTATTATTAATGCTATTCACAACCAAACTTTTTAGTCTTTTAATCTATTTTTGCAGTAAATTAATGAATTTTTAAAGCGTTTCGGTCCTTGCAGGATAGGGAAGCTGGATAAGGGAGTGTGGGTTCACAGCAGCATCCCATGTCTCTCTCCTGGGACGCACCGTTGGGGGAGTTTGTTGAAATGCCTATGTTTTATTCATGACAAAATACGGCTTTTAAACTGGAATCGTGATAGTTATTTTCTTCCTTGGTGTAAGTCTGGTGGGTCGCTAGCTCTACCTCAGCAGATGTTTGCAGGTGTTACACTCTGTGTGGGCTTCCAGACAGTTCAAGATGTTAGTCTCCATCGTCAAGAACTCAGTGGGACTGATTTTTACAATTCAAACGCATGTCTGTAATTAAGAATATTGTGGAAATGTGAAATTACTTCAGTAGTTTAATTCAAGGGAAATTCACATAGAATCCTGAACAAAATCAAAACTGGAGACAAAAATGAGAGAATGGCAATTTATTAACAGCATGAACTCAAACAGGATGTTCATCAGCTAAAGTTTAAGACCATAGCCTTAAAAAGTCAAAAAAGTCAAAAAGTCAAAAAAAAAAAAAAAAAAAGAACTGAAAAACAAAGGACTCAGTAAGACTTGTTCTTTTTGAGCACTTCAGAAATTTGTGCTTGATGTTGCTCCATGTGGTGAAGATGACTTCACAAAGAGCATCCACAGTCTGGAACTGACCTCAGTTTTTATGAACTTTTTTCCCCTCCCTCAAGGCTGCAACAATGAATCAGATTTATCAAATTATACAATTATTGATTTATTCGCTAACTAATTTAGTAATCAACCATTTGATAACTTGAGCGTTCAAGTAGACTGAAACATTGTTCCTAACATGAACAGTAAAACACCTCAGGTTTTTAACTACTACTACAACTACTCGATTAATTATAAAAATAATCAACAGATTAATCAATTATCAAAATAATTGCGAGTTGCAGCCCTACATTCATGCCTTTGTCAAGCGGGCATTGTGAACTGCAGCGTTGTCCTGTTGAAAGACCCACTCACTCACCCACTCATCACTGCACAACGAGGGCCCTCAGTCATAAGGGATAAGGGATGCCACACAGCCGTTTGACGCCACTGTATAACCTGAAACTCCATTGTTCCACTGAAGGAAAAAGTAGCCCAGATCATGATTGTAGGAAACATCTTCAGTGGGACCTCCTTGTCATCTCAACATTCTCAACATTGGAAGCCGTCAGGGCATCCTGTTTAATTTTTTTTCTCCTCAGAGGGGAACGTAACAGTTTGTGGTGTGAGTTTGTCTCTCAAAATGCCGTCTTAAGTTACATTCACACTGAACACGAATGAAGCATCTGGTACGAGTCATTTACATGTTAAATCTATGTAAAGGTGCTATTAGATGTGAATAGAAGTTCTGCGGCACAAATTATGCAAGTAGTGCAAAGCGAATTGAGCAAATCAGCACAGTTGTGCATAGTGCGGCGTGAATGATGATATTTGCTCAAGTTGAAATATTTGAACTTTGGCTAACATTGTGCGAATATTCACCAATCAGGATGGAGCTGTAGCCTTCTACAACAAGAATTAAAAGGATTTTCAAAACACCCAAGATAGAAATCAGAAAGAAAATAAACAAACAGTTATTTAGTTTTATGTGACAGGACCAGTGCTGTGGTTATGTGTAATATGTGTATATGATACAGTGTAAGAGCCATGAGGCAGCGATTTCCTTCGGGGGCTTGTTCAATCATCATATGAAAACAAGAAATAGACAAAAAGACAATGGGATTTTAACAAGATATAAAGGGGATCCTAACTTTACCATATGCTGAGATGTGCTTGGTAGAATAGCAGTTATTGTACTCTCCAAAACAGCAGGGAAAATGGAGCTTATGTACTGTGGCAGACTAGTCTGTAGCCTCTTAAAGCCATTATTCTTGTGTTTATAGACGCGAATGATGCGAAAGGATTAAAAATGTTCAAGTGTCCAAATACATGCGAATGATAGAAATTTAATGAACGATTCATGTTTGGTGTGAACACAGCATTATAGTTATTGGACTGCAGTTAGCATCAGTATGAGTCTCAATATGGCTCGAGGATCACCTCGTTGGATCTTCCAACAAAGCGCAGGTAACATTTTTTGTGTCTACCGCTGGATTTTTTGTTCCATAACTGTCAAGCTCTTTTAAGAACTTTAAAGTGACTTGCTGCCTCCAACCTCGGCAGCAATGGGGTGTTATGTGCAACTGAACAATCCTGCCACTTTCAAAGACAAAAAGTCTTTTTGTCTTTGCCATCAGGAGGTCATGACAGTGTGTGAATGCCTGACAGATTTTAATTTTATGAGCTACAGAATTTTGGTTTCATTAACTGTAAGCCATAAACATCACAAAAAAAAAATAAAATAAAATAAAATAATATATATATATATATATATATATATATATATATATATATATATATATATATATATATATATATATATATATATATATACACTTGTATGTATAGCTTTGAAATTGAACTACTGAAATAAATGGGTATTTCTACAATATTCTAATTTATATTTGTGAAGCTGGTAGTATTTTCATCATGCAGTAAATCTATGGCCTCATTTAAACCTGGCATTTAAAACTCGACAAAGTGATTGGATATACAATTACGTGTGTGTCTTTTTTTGTGTCTGAGTTTTTTTTTTTTTATCTTTCCCTCGCTCTGTTGGAGGCTGAAGAAGGGTCTGGTGTTGTACAAACTACAATCCTTTTGAGGCTACTTCTGTTGTGATACTGGAGTACTAACAAAATTGAATGAAAAACCTAAAACATGGCTATAAATGTCAGTACTGCCACACCTTTGGTCAAACAAGTAGCAATTCTTGCAAGAACCCAGCTGGTGTGCAATGTACCTTTAACCCTTAATGCATAATAGAAAACTAAAGATGAGGAAGTACAGCCCCTTACACATATCTTCATAGTACCAGTGACATACATATAACATTTTCTCTCAGATAAGCAACCAATCCGAAGTTGAAGGAAGGCTTTCAATTAGACATTGCAGTGACTTGGCCATGAAATTCAAAATGAATAAATCTCTGTCTCTTATAAATGTAAAGGATTTTTCTTCTTCTCCCTTTTAGATGTGGGTTTGCTGGACACTCGGTGAAGGCCAAAGAAATCACATCTCTCTTTGAATGCGGCAACAGTGTCAGGCCATAATTGCTTAACTCAGCTCCATTCAAATCAGAGCTAAAACGGAGACCACAAGGGCAGCTGATTTGCCTTGATACCTTGCATTGGAATCTTTTCATCTTTATATTTTATTTTTTTCTTAAGCGAAAAGTAATTAAGTTGCTCAATACTTTCCTTTATGGACCTTTTCCTCTCCCGGTTTGAATGAGATATGACAGGGCACAGTTTGAAGCTAGACTTTTTTACTTTTTGACATGTTCAGCCAATCCCTCTCTACGGGAGGCTATTTTGTCATTACTGCATCTTCCACTGAAAATATTTTGATGCCTTCGTTCCCCTCTTTTAGTCGCTCCATTCAGGGGTTTTCTATTAACATGCATGACGGTAAAGCCTTTCAAAGTGCCTAAAAGCTTGCAAGCAGCGGGGGACTGCTGGCTCTAAGTGATGCATACAGTTGAATGAGTGCAAGGCAAATACAAAATCTAATGGTTGAATACTTTCTATCACTCAGAACCCCTCAGAAAATCTTTTTAAAACGGACAATGTTGCAAGTCGATATTGGTGATTAAAAGCGCTAGAAAGAGGCATATTCTTGTTCAAAAACGTTTAACCTTGCTTCTTTTTGATAAATGCTTGTAGCTTTCAAAGAGTGCCACCTAAAACTAGTGAAAGCAAGTTTTTAAAATTTGATACCACACCTGTTAAAAATTTTTTCTGCACATTTTTCTAACCTCTTGATGCTCAAAATCTTCGCATTGATACCACATAATGTTTGAAGTACTTAACCAAGTACTTAACTGAGTACTCCACTTATGTTGATGCACTGCCAGATTATCAGCTATTGACTTTGAAAAGCTAGAAATGTTTTTAGAAAAAAAGTTTGTCTTAGATTTAGTTTCTTGATTCATTCGCAAGCTTTACCTGTTGGCATTACCATTACTTTGGTTTGTTAAGTGCATAAACATAGCCTTGATACTAGTCTTCAGCAGTAGCAGGTTCTTGAGATACCAGTACGCAGTATTTAGAGTACTGATATGTCTCAAATAATATTGGTATTTGAGGATCTGTATTTTAAATATCTGGGATTAGTTCGTTTTTTAGTGCATTTTGTGTATAATATAATTAATACAAAATTGTTTATATCTGTTCATTTTCATTCATACATAATATCCAGATTCATACCAACATGCCCATTTAAAAAAAATGTGTAATGCACCTGTATTTGAGTTGTTGCTGTGTTGTTGTGATGCTTGATGGTGCTATTTATTTGGCTTTGTTACAACAACGGTATTTGCTATTATATTAACATGCTATATTGCTTTGTATAGATTGGGCTTGAGATCTGGTAGCAAATGCTACATGCTAAATGTTACTTATTTCTCTTCATCAGGTACGGATGTTGTTTAATTGTCATTTTGCTCTTTTGATTTTTCCCACTGCGAAGAGATTGGACTGGAGGTCTGCTAGCACATGCTACATGGTAAATGTTACTTCCCGTTTTTTCAGGTTCAGCAGTCTAAGCAGAGATGACCTGCCCTCCCTCTCCCCAGATACTTTCTTAACATATGAGCAACTCATGCTCCTCTTGATGTGGAGGCTCTACAAAGGAACCTCATTTCATTTCTTGCCTCACTTTTTTTGGGTTGCAATGTGCGATGATTCTCATAAGTAGAGGTTGGAACGGAGATTGTAGTTGAAAGCTTTGTTCCATGACTCAGCTTTTTCTTTACCACAACAGATCGGTTACATTGAACGCATTTGCAGTAACGGGTTGATGCTGTGCCAATCCATTTGTCAGGCTCTCTCCATCCTTCTTTCACAGTTAACAAGACTCCCGTAGCCCTAACCCTAAACAAGTTACCCTTTTCCGTTTTATAAAATTGATGAAAAATTATTTTAACACTATCCCTCCTCAGTCATCCTTATGATTCATTTATGCTCTGCTTGTCACACAGCCAGATGTCCATCTCCATTTATCCAGGCTTGGGACTGGCACAAAGAGTACTCTGGCTTGTGAACCCTAGTGGCTGGATTAATGGTAATGATCAAACTATAGACCAGTGACTCTCAAATTTTTCACACCAACAAGTATCAGAAAAATCAGGACTAACCCCTAAATCACTGGAATAGGGGTTGACACAGAAACATACATGAATAAATAAGGACACAACAGGGACTAAACCAGGACTCAGCTGTGCCTAAACCAGGTCAAAGCAGTAGTCTACACTTAAAATTTAAGTCCCAGTCTAGGAATAAATCAGGAATACAACTGGCTCCAAATTAAGCTAAATCAGGACTTGAACTTAAAGGTCCTCTATTCTGTTAAATCAACTTTTTTGAGCTTTTAACCATGTTATAATGTTGTTTGTGCATCAAAAACATACCTGGAGTATGTCTTTGAAGACTCTCAGTCATCCAGGCTAATTGAATCACAACAAAAAGTTTAAAAAGAAGGTGAAAGGTGAACCATCTTCAACTTTAAAACCTAGTCCAGATAAAGTCTTTTTATGTTGTAATAGTAGTAGTATTAGTAATTGTAGTATTTAGTTTCATTCAAGCTAATTGAGTAATTTTGTATGCTGAGGCTGTCTCTTTCTCAAGAGCTGAAAACACTTGGTCTCATGGCTCTACGTAGATGCATGAAACCAGAAAGAGCTCCTGTGTGTTTCTAAAACGGATACAGACTTATGATAATTTTAGTGCTTACATTGCTGTCACTACAAAGCAGTCAGCACATCTCTCTGTTAGCGCCATGTTGCCAATAGCCGTGCTAATTAGGCATTTTATGCTCTATCCAGTCCCTACTGTTGCCAGCAGGGGCATCAGACACCTACTCCAAGCCTTCTTTGCAAAATCAAAGTCACAGCTCCCCAAAACAAGATGTTTTCCATACATATACATTATTTGATGTGATAAAACATAAAATATTAATGCAAAGGTGTCTACAATTATTGAAAGAAGACAAAAAAAAGCATATTATGGCCCCTTTAAAAAACTCTCGAGTACCCCCAGAAAAAGCCAAAGTATCACCAGTGGTCCCCATACCACAATTTCAGAACCACTATGTCTATAAAACTGTTTATGACAGTAAGTTATTTACTTAGTTACTATTTCCCCAGTGGTGCCATAGTTGAAACCTTACATATTTGCAATAATTTTGAGTAGCCCTAAGACTTCTGTATATTTCTTTTTCATATCCCAGTCAGTCCTATCCCCTCGGCACCGTGCAGACCTTAGCAGTTCATGACCGACTTGGCACATTCAAAACAAAACATAATGTGTATCTCTGAGGTTATCCCACTCTCTTTGGGACTGGTTGACTTCCCAAATAAGCTGAAGTCATGCCCCTTTTTCCTTCTCCTCTCCTATTACTCATCAAGCTAACAGCACACCGCTACACCATGCCATCATACAGCAGCCAACCCACGCTTTTCCTCTCTCTTCCTCTCCCTCACCCAAAACCCAAACTTCGACAACAACACGGCACGCAGCAGGTCGGGACTTGTGGCAGCCCCTGTTTTAATGAGAGGAAAATAAGTGCTTGTTGTTGAGTGTTTGTGTGTCACCGCCCCCATCCCCACCTCCTCGACACCACTGCTACTGCTGCTAACGCTACCTTCCCTTCAGCGAATAAGAGAAAGAAAAAAAAAATGCACTAATTAAGATGGCTCCCTGGGATTTGGAAAAGATGGGTTTGGCTTTGACTGGTCCCTCAGTGGAAGGGCCTGGAGCGGGAGATGGTGGTAGTGTTGTGAGCATTAAGCCTTATTGGACCAATCAGGCGTAACATTATGACCACCTGCCAAATATGCAGTGTCTTACGCAATAATGTTGTATATTCTGTCACCGGTTCACCGCTGTATCTTCCTTGGACCAATTCTGATAGATACTGACCACTGCAGACTGTGAACACCACACTCAAATCCTCATACTTGCCCATTTTTCCTGCTTCTAACACATCATCTTTAAGGACAAAACATTCAGTTGTTGCCTGATATCCCACTCATTGCAGATGCCAAGATGAAGAATCTGGTATTCCCTTCACGTGTCAGTGGTCATGAAGTTATGCTCGATCTGTATATAGTCGCAAAATTAGTCACTTTATTGTACATTGTACCCTAATGTAGCTTTGGAGTTTTAGCAGGGCATATATTAATCTCATCAGTCAGATTTCAGTTTTAAACCAATGTGAATCACTGGTCTAAATGCTAGTAAAGCAAATAAATATTTACTCACTAATGTAATGTTCCTACACACTCACTGACAGCACACATATATAGTCATAATTACTATAAATTTTATCTTTTTTATGTAGCATTTGTTTTACAGATTTTATGTAATCCCTTTTTTTACTGTACATATTTAGCTCCCCTCATGGTACTTCTGGCTAAGTGCTGCTGCTGATGAGCCCACTCCAAAACATTGGTTGTTCTTCTTGCAATTAAGCATTTTTTGCTGATTTATTTTCTCTCCATCTTCATGTTTTTTCTTGCCACCGCATTGGTCTCTCAGGGGATTTGGCAGAGCGAGGCATTGAAGTTCCCCTTTACCTTGATTATACGTATATACACCGAGCTTGAATGGAGAAGCGTGGGCCAAGAGTGTCTTTGTTGTTGAAGGACGAACAGAGGTTACTGTATGTGGATGCAGATTTCTGTATCCTACGGAGGCTGCATCTATCACACCATTGTTAACTGTTCCCTGGCAGCTCCTAAAAACATGCGCGGCCCAATCTGAAAGGTATTCTCCTTTACAGACACTTTCATTCATTTTCATGTTGCAACCCCAATTCAAAAAAATCTGGGGTGCTGTATAAAATATAAATAAAAAACATAATGCAATGGCTTGAAAATCTCAAAATCATTTTTTATTCGCTATAGAACATAAACAACATTTCAGGTGTTCAAATGGATATTTTAGCATAGGGCTGGGCGATAAATTGATTTTTTCGATTAATTCGAATTTGTAGTGCAGGTCGATTTGTTTTAATAAAAATTGATAAAAAAAAAAAATAAAAAAAACATCCACCACTGGCGCTCTGGGCTCCCGTAGTTCATAGTGGGCTAGGCCCGGTCTTTTTATACATCCCCGCCCTCTCTCCACGCGGTAGAGGAAAACAAACAACATGGCAGCGAGCAGGGAAGAACTCGTTCCTAAGAAAGGCACAGTGTCGTCAGTTGTGTGGAATTGGTTCGGGTTTGCGGCGTCAGACGGAGCACAAACAGCGCCCCGCTGCAAATTCAGTCCCTCCAGGATTTCGCGATGTTGTGATCGCAACTATTAACGCAAACTTAAGCAAACCCCGCGAATTGAGCGCGACCCTGCAACTGTGTCCAAACTTTGCAACTTTTCCGCAACTTTGGTCAATTATCGCCGAGATTTTCCTTTAAAACTGCATTTGGTGCACTTACCGCTGTGGACCATCCCCTATTCCGAGCAGAGCAGCGCTTCGGTAATGCACGCCGGAGGTCGGGCTGAGCCACAGACAAAGCTGCGCAGAAGCGCAGCGCGGAGGACGGAGGTGCGGTGCCGAAGTTGGGTGCACACATAAACAGTAGGGCATGGTGGAGCAGCCGCACGGAGTTCGAGTGCACATGAGGTCTCAGGTGCTCAGCAGCAGCAGCGGTGTGGATGGGACTGAAGCAGGAAATGAACGCGGTACTTTCTAGTTTTGTCTGGTGTCACTCTGAAAAGCCTGTCTGGGTTGCCATGGTGATATAGTTGCCTAAAAAGTTGAATGGGCAGCGTATTTAGACAACAATAAAGTTTGAGGTCATTGTTCTTTAAACGTTAATGTTGCAGGTAATAACCTTCCTGAAAACCTATAGCACAGCAAACTTCCTCTGTTTTTTAATGACTGGATGTTCTACAGCACACAGCAGGAATCACCAAAGAAGATCTGAGAGGAACAGAATCAGAGGCAGTGTAATACCCCCACCCCCCACCCCCCACCCCCCACCCCAAAAAAACAAAACGGCCTAATAACACAGAAATATCATTTTAAAAAAGTAGGTTTGCTTGGCCTGTTCAAATACAGGTATTTTTAATTAGATTAATTACCACCTCACATATGTTTAAAAACAGATTTTGTTAGTTTTTACAGTTCTAGCTAATATTTTTAAGAATTATAGACAAAAAAAAATTGCAACTTTTAGTGCAACTTTTAAGAAAATCCCCCTAAAATCACAGGGCCTTCTCTTTTATTTGTCTTGTCTGATTGCACTTTAACCTGAAGAGGAAATCAAAGCAATAAAGCTAAACTTGTTTTGGACAATTTCTCTGTTGTCTTCAGTTTGATTTTAAGTGGGTAAAAAAATCGTTTTTAAATCGTAAATGGAATTTTTTGTGTATTTTTTTTTTTTTAGGCCAAATCGCCCAGCTCTATTTTAGCATTTCATCACAAACAATAGCTCATTTTGAATTTGATAGCAGCAGCATCTTAAAAAAAGTTGGCAACACTCATACCTTGGTATAAAAGGAGCATTTTAGAAAGTCGGAGTATGTATTATTAGTAATTGATGTATTGGATGATCATGATCTTGGGGACAGCAAGCAACACTATTAAAAACAGTAATTATTCTGTATTGGACATCACTGCATGGATCAGGAACACTTTCAGAAGTCATTGTGTCTAAAACAATGCTTTCCTCACTGGGCCTACAGGGTTTGTATTTTTCTTGATTTGTATCTTTTTTAGTATTTTTTTTTATTAATCTGACCATAGGACAGTTTTCTATTTTTCCTCAATTCATTTTAAAAGAGCTTTGGGCCAGAGAGGAGGACAAAATAAAAAGATTTAAAACGCATCAACAGCTAAACTGGTAACATTAGAACATTTAAAATGAAATTGAATAGGTTCTAGAATTTGGTGATGTTAAAAACTCAGATGGAAGCAGGGGCCAGTATTACTCTATAGCTAACCAATTTTTTAAGATAAATATCCAAACAGAAAACCCACAAATGTTGAACCTGATGAATTTTGTTACGGATTGGGACCACAAACTCACTGTATTCATCTTTAAATGTAAAAATATCTCAGTTTCCCAAACACCCGAAATGTTTGTTTTATTGTGAATAACATGTATATAAGATGTGAATAACATTGCCCTACCCAATTTTAAATGCTATACTTTTACACTTTTTGAGATTTAAAACATGTACTTAAATAAATTACTTAAGTAAAAATATTTAGTTACTGTCCACCCCTGGTTTTAAGAGATGCTAAACAAGGCCGTATTGTTGGATCAGAAAATCCTCGCTCCATCGATGAGTAACTGTTACGTGACATTCTCAGTGTCCTGTCACTGACTAAGAGTACAGAACAATCGCTGACTAATGCCATGATTAAAGCTATTGTCTTCATGAATCACAATATTAGTGTTTTCTAGTAAAACTCCTAACTTCTCTAAAGAGTCCTTTGGATAAATTCATGTTTTTACTGCTTTGGGTAACCATTTCAGAGACCAGCACCCGATGTTGAAAAAATAAGTAAGAGTATTTATTGTAAGTGCACGATATATTCCAAACAGCAAAAACAATATCCACATATACTACAAACATTTTGGTCTTCTAGGCGAATAAAAATTTCTGATAATTGTCTGATCAGAGCCTTAAATAAAACTGTAATGCAAAACTCGTGGTTTAGACCTTGTTAAGACTTGGTCTAGTTCTTGTTTTGTTTAGTTTTCTTTCTGCGTGAAGTGAAGTGAAGTTTAGTCCAAAGCCTTGTGTTTCTCTGTCTATTGATATTTTATTGCTCACAGTATTGCAGTATTCAAATAGATAATATCTAAGTTGCTGAACTTTTCAGTCGGTACCACAAAGATATTGTTGTCCAGTGCCAAGCCACACTTTCAGTACAATATTTGGAGGTGACTAGGTGAAGCACCAACTAGTGACTACAAAGATTTGTTGTGTAATCAATTAAACCGACTTTTATATGACATAGCCAAACAACAAACTGCACGGATAGTTAAGCAGTCTTTAAAAAATGATCTATACTAAGGTCTTTCAGCAACGCTCAGAGGCTTGTTGCTTTTAGAAAACCTTAAACCTGCCCACCAGTGACATTTTTTTCTTTTTCTTTTTTTTTTTTCCTTTTAATTCAGTTATGTACTACAATATTTACACAATTCCTGAAAGAAAACTTTAAAAAGCCATAAATCTCTTGCCAAAGCCCCCAAAAGTTCCCTCTTCATTTATATAGGACAGTGTTAGTTTGTCCACAGGCCAAGTTTTTTTTTTTTTTTTTCATTCTTTGCTTGTGTCTGATCCGGTCTGAGAGGTGGTACTTGACAGTGGACTGAGGAACACTGAATGGGGACACAGCTCTGGTGGAGCTGGTGGAGCTGGAGGAGATGGAGGGGGTTAGACACTGTGGTAAATGAGCCTCTTCTCCTCCTCTGGAATTCCTCCCGCGCCGTTCCCCCCATTTGGCAGGCACTTGTGAAAACAATTCCCCAGCTTTTAGTCACTCGGCAGATCCAATTGCCATTTCCACTTTGCAGCGAGTGAGAGGCAGAGACAGAGGAGTTTTAATCTGGTTGGACACATGCCGGGGCCAGTCGAGTGCTGTTGAGATATTAATATCTTATGAGAGCTGTCTGGCAGAGGGAGATCACCGAGTTGTGTGTGTTTCTGTGTGTTGCAGCAGCAGTGACGGTGGTGAAGGTGGTAGAAGACAAAGTGGAGCTAAATGAAGACTTTGTGAACATGCACAGCGAAAGGGGTCGTCCTTTCACTTCAGTGACTTCTACAGATGCTTTGGCCCAGAGAAAGATGGAAACGAATGGGAAAAGTAAGACAACTGACTCTTTTAGGTTGAAGCACTATATCTTGTAAACTAACTATAACTTCCTCACAACACAAAACTCAGCTTGAACCACAATTATTAAGTATTATTATGTGCAAAGAATTTACACTATGCATGTCAAAATAATCAGAGCCTAATGTTGCAGTGCATTAACCTGGCACAAGAATTATTGCTATGTAGCTCTCTGCTCTGCACAGAATGCTAGCATTATATCAGTCTGGGATTGTTGAAATAAAATAGTCGGAGGTGACTGGATGAAGCTCCAGCTAGCTACCATCTACCGTGATTCTTTTTAGCTAATCACAACAACAACTCCTATAACGTAAGTGAAAGCACTACGATAAAAATGTTCTCTCAGCATTTTTGCAATTTTTGTAAATGTATAGTAGCGTGTAGTTTTTTGGTGTCACTATGTTGTATATAAGCATCACTAAGATTGTTGTTCAATAAACCTAAAACCATTCCTCTTGCGACACACCCGCCACAACATTTTTAAACCACCAGTTTGGACTGCAAACTGAGAGTCCAACACGACAGATTTTCATAAGTTTGTGAACTCACAATTTCTGTGGGAATCCAGCTTGCAGCGCACGATAATCAGCTATGTATAAGACCTGGCAGTGGTATTTAGGGGTGGGAATCTTAGGGCATATCACGATTCGATACAAAAGCCAGACACCTTTCTGGTTCATGTCAGCATTAATTCTTCAACAGTAATTCATTTTAATTGTGTATTTTATATCTGAAACATTATTTTAAACACTTTCTACTCTAAAAACCAAAAACTAGAAAACTAATAACTGATATGTTGCAGTAGTAAATTGTGTTAGTATTTGCCAGAGCTGACTTTTTGCAACCCAGAAGCATAAGATTTGTACTGGACATAGCTTACTTTAATAATTTTTGGTCTTTACAAAATTCCAATTATTAGCTTTTTTAAATTGATTCAGTCTTTTTTTTTTTTTTTTTTTTTTTAAGAAAAATGATTATTTTCCCCCATTATTATTATTATTATTATTATTATTATTATTATTATTTTTTTTTTTTTAACTACTCAGTCAGTAAAAAGTGCTATCGGGACATCCCTATCTTTATCTGAACCAGACTCAATGCTGCAGTCAGCATTTGTGTATGGAAAATATGTGTGTGAGTTAATGTGTGTGTTTCTCTGCCAAGTGTGCTTTCTCCAGCCAAAACACATGAAGCACTCATAGTAAACAGACTTTTCCTCTTCCAGACTCAAGCCAATCCTGCTGCACAACTCCTATTGAGTGAGCCAAACCGGACTTCTTCCAAATACACTCCAAATACCGCTACCCTTTGACCTTTAACCTCCCAAAATACACCATGACCTCTGAGCTGGAGAGTAGTCTTACCTCCATGGACTGGTTGCCCCAGCTAAGCATGAGGGCAGCTATTCAAAAGTCCGATTCGGGACATCACCATCACCTCCACCATCATCACGGGCACCACCTCCATGGACCTCACCACCTTATCGGACACCACCATCACGGTCACGGGACGGGGTCGAAGAAAATGTCCCATCTGGACCAGACTACGACCCTGGACCAGGAGGAGGCAGCCCAGCACAGAGATGGGAAGCCGCCATACAGCTACGCCAGCCTCATCACGTTTGCCATCAACGGGTCACCACGAAAACGGATGACCCTAAGTGAGATTTACCAGTGGATCTGTGATAACTTCCCCTACTACAGAGAGGCGGGCAGTGGCTGGAAGGTAGGAGACGTTTTAAAGACATATTATATATCAGTGGTTCTCAAACTTTTCTCTTACACCTCCAGAAATATTTCGCTTTCCAAGTACCATTTAAAATTAGCGAAAATCTTGACTAAACTCGATCTACATCATGCCGAAACCAGGACTAAACCAGGGCTAATGTAGGACTTAACCAGGACTTAAACAGTTTAAAAACTTGTCAAAACAAGGACTAAACCAAGACTAAACCAAATCTAATCTAGGTCTAAACCAGGTCTAAACCAGGACTGAACCAGGACTAAACCAGTTCTAAAACTGGAATAAAACTAAATCAGAACTGCAAACGTCTCCTGAGTACCACCAGAAGAAGCCCACGTGCCTCCAGTGTTACCCATACTACAGTTTAAGAACCACTGTTATAAATCCCTTTACTGTTTGTAAACTATGACTGCATTTGAAAGAATGGTGCCTTAAGCTAAATTTGCACAATACAGTTTCAATGAAGGACTTAGCATTAGCCCCCAAATATCACAAATAATGAGTCAACAAGATGATTTTGTCAACTGACAACCAATCGACTACATGTGTCTAATGTCAGAGCCTGGTTAGAAACCATTAGTGAGCCATTTTGTTTAATGTAGGAGTTATCATATAAGCTGAAGGCTAAACAATGCATGTTATATAATTATAATGTTATATTGGTCAAGTTACAGAAATGTGGTTGACCACAATTGTTTGCCAGTGTTTGCTCAACTTTAATCCATTAGTCACCACAAATCTTACATAAACAATCAGATCTGGGTGATATTCATTTAAATGAACTTTTAACAAATATACTGCATTATCTACAACATAATAACAGCTCATTTTATTTTGATTGCAGCGATATGTCTACTATGGGGACAAAAAGTGACGAAATGAAATTAAAAAATACATCATTAAATAATTAAATGTGTCATTAACTTAAAAACAAATACATTTAAGTAAAAAAATAATAATCCATGATGCACTGCAGCACAAAACCATGAAATAATTATTTAAATAGTGAATTAATTATAAGTTTTTACATAAACATTATTGTTTTTAGGTTTATTAACTCATGTACTTATTTACAATTTTGCTTAATTAATGACACAGTAAATTGACATGTAGTTGCTTTTTGTTGCCTCATCCCAACTGCTATCTGTGTGCTGTAAGTGTTGCTGCTATCAAGGCAGCTTTTTTTGGGACTGGATGCGGTGTACTACTAAACTTCCATGATATTTGATACTAGAAATGCAAACAACATGGTAACTTTTTCAGATTTTAGCAGTTAACAATAAGGAAGTTAACAGTGATACCTGATTATAATTGTATTCCATTCAACTGTATAGCTCACCTCTCTGCTAGTCTTTCAAAATGCTCAAATCTGATTTAGTGATTGCCTGGAAGCGCACACACACACGCAGAAACCTTTTACTGAACTGTGGATGATTGGCAGATGCATTTCCCCCCATTCAGATGAGATTATTAAATCCGTATGTAAATGAAGCTATGCAAATCCTAAGCTAATGTGAGCAGAAAGGTGGCACTGATACCGACAGCCAAATGAATAGGTCCCTATGGCTTCGTCTGGGGGATTCTCTGCCTTATTAGCGAATAAGAAGTCGATGGATACGGCTCCTCCACTGACACATTGAAAAGGCTGTGTGCAAATGCTTCAACCAATTCATCTTTTAGAGAGCGGGGACATATTTCTACCACTCATTATTTCTCCGATTTGTATCTCCAAGCATTTTTTTTCTTCCCTTCCTTGCTTCCTTCCTCTTCTTATACAAAAGTCATGGCAAGGAAAGGTAGACAAAAAGGTTGTGGTACAAGATGCCAGGTTGTCTTGGCAGAGCATCTTACCTTCATGAAGAGAATTAGTTTTCTCTTCACAGTTTGGGTATAAGGGGTTATTGAGACCGTTTGTTCTACGCCTTGTCTTAGTGGCTTGTATTGGGATGCCAGGTTGGTTCAGTATCTCATAATTACAAGGTGAGATTCATTGATTCGCGTGTGCCGCTGCATTCAGGTAGCATCATTAAAAAGCGCAGGGGCCAAAAAGATGGTATTGTGGCTGTATCCTCACACGTCCTGGCTACGGATCATGTTATTAGTGCCAGAGGTGGAAAGTAACAAGATACAACATTTTTCTCAGCTTATTTTCTAAAAAATGCTTTTCCTTGAGTATGTTTTTTCTTAGTAAATGCCTTTGTTCAAGACATTTTTTTAAATCTCTAGATGTACAGTTAGGTCCATAAATATCTGGACACTGACACAACTTGTGATGGATTAATGATGGAAATAGCCCATGCAGCCCATGAATTAGCTTCAGAGGTAATTGTCCAATTACTTTGGTCCCTTGAAAAACAGGCAGCTACATATTAAAGAGCTGTAATTTCTAAACCCTTCTTCTGATTTGGATGTGAAATCTCTCAAATTACAGCAGATACTCTGCAATTTAAGCCCATATTGAATTGTATTTTGAATATGATTTAGTAAACAGAAGAATAACAAAACTTGTGTCAGTGTTCTAATATCTATAAACCTAACTATATTTTGCAACGCGTTACTAAGTGTCAATACTTTTGCCTGACATCTATACTTTCAAAACTTTTGTGACGTCATGCATAATAATATAAGTTAAATGTGGGCCAAAAGTGGTCAAGACTTCTGCCAGGACTGTAGAGGGCAGCACTGTACTTCTAAGCCCCTGGGAAATACTGTCAAATAAAACTATTTCTAAATAGGTCAAGGTTGTAAGTAGGGCTGGGAATCACAGAGTAACTCTCGATACAATACGCGATGCATGGCTCATGATACCAATAATATCACAATATGACAATATTATGAATATTGATATATTGCACAAGATAACCAACGATATATCACTGTATTTTTTTAAGAAAAACAACCATTGGTTTTTGTTTTGTCTGAATTAATTACGTTTTTGAAAATTATAAAGATCTACATACATACATATTACATATTATGGCAAATTTATGCCAGTGGAGCAGCAGAACACTTTCAGATTGGTATCAATGCAAGAATTACCACTATCGAAAGTATTGATATTTGAAAGCAGTGCAGCATTGTACTACTGTTATTATACATGACATCACAAAGTATCAATATTGGTATTTAAGTATCAATACCGGTATCACATCACAAAATATCGCAATATACCATATGACAAAATTGATCATTTGTCTCAGCCCTTGTTATAATCAATAGGCAATAGTATGAAGATCAGTAAGAAACTGCCGATTACTTTTTAGTGTGAATTCAGGATAGGGTCAAAGATACTAACTCTTGCCATAAGGGGTCAATAAAGGAACAAATGATCACTTTTTAATACGTATACATGACTACACATTTTAAATGTGCAGTGTCTGTCAAGGTTCTCAGTCATTCAGGTCAACTTATGTTAAAACTTTTCTATAGGTGCAGTGTGAAGTTTTTTTTTTTTCGTACTATAGTATCCCTGCAGGGACATACTTCTAAAATAAAGGAGTAGGTCAGGTGATGAGATGACAAAAATCAGTGCCTTTATTGTAGGTCTTATTTCTCAGTGCGGTCTTGTGAACACTCAACAACATATTTCCAGAAATAGCCCAGGTCATGCTGCTGGATTTTTCTGAAAAGACTGGAAACTTCTGCTTCTTCATTGACCCTTTACAAACAGCGGGGCTTGTCCTGAACCATTAGTGAAGGTTACATAAGTCTGGTTCACTGTGGTCCAGGTGCAGCTCACAGAGGGACACAGATTCACACGTGTGCATTAGAAACACCAGGGCCTTAGACACAGACTGTGAGAAGAGAAAGGGTGAAAACGCTTCTGAAAATGTATTATTGAGAAACTTGTGAACTTGTTATATGTAGAGAACAGACTATAAAGAGCAGTTATTGATGGTTTCTGCTGTTTCCTGTCCAAAAATTGTATTGAATGTAATGTTTAAATTTTTAATACAATTTTCTGGAGATCCACTGCTTGTCGATCAACACACATTTGCAATACTTGCAGTATGGGCTGAGAAAAATGTGATATGTAATAAATATGTTGAATATTGTGATAGTGATATGATTGGCTATATCATTTTGACATAGTAAGTGTAATTAAATCAATGCAGAAATACAAGTCCTTGTATTTACACGTCACTTTTATCCTATTTTTACTTGGTCGCAACAGTTTCACTTAAGGCTCCAATATGAACATGATTCTGAACTTTTTGTCAGCTGGAGGAGCATAACATTATTGCATTAATATTTTGCAATATTTAGTGCAGTCCCACTTGCAGTTCAGCCAAAGTTCAATGGGCATTCCAATATTGTGTAAAACAGGTTTATGAGATTCTTAGTGATGGGAACATACTCCCAGTTTGGAGAGGCAGACAACAAATGAAAGCTTTGTGTTATGAATGGCTGCTAATGGGCCAAATGAAAACACACTTCTTCAACTTGACTACAGCTTGCCTCTGTGCTGTGGGTTCAAGTCTGGACTTCAACCATTTACCAAATGTCTTCTTGCTGATACTTAACTGTTCTATCCAACAAAGCCAAAAATAAACTCTTGTCAGTGCAAATATGTGTTACATAGAAGCTTATTATTAAACCCTTTAATGAGATAATCTGAACCATAATATAAGCTGTTTTTCCCTTGTACTGAACATTGGTTGAACATTTCCTCCAAGTACACCAGGATCAAAGGCCCACTACCTGAGTTTTGAGTAGAGCCTGACTGATATCCGCCGATATAAACAGTACTATTTTTACTTTGTGCTGGAACGCTGGAATAAGACCTGTTCACGTGCAAATGATGGCCTTCTACTATTTGTGCGGCAGAGAGCGTGCTGGTGTTTCCAAACAGTCTTACACTGCAGTTCCTAGGAAACAGCCCAAATCGCCTTCTCATGGCCTGAAAAGCTCAAAAAGGCAATAAAAATATTTCGGTCACTTCTCTGCCATAAAACCTCATAAGACAAAAATTCAAAATGCATTATGTAGTTCTCCCCATGCTCTACTTGCAGAGCAAGTTTAAATGAAATTTAAGTGAAACAAATTTAGTTAAAGCTAAATAAAATAAATAAATATAATACCGTATTTTCCGCACTATAAGATGCATCGGATTATAAGGCGCACTTTCAATGACTGGCCTATTTTAAAACTGTTTTCATATATAGGGCGCACCGCATTATAAGGCGCATCCACTAGATGGCGCTGCGCTAAAGGGAATGTCAATAAAACAGTCAGATAAGTCAGTCAGTCAAACTTTATTAATAGAATACAAACCAGCATTCTTACAACTCCCTCGTTGAAAACAATGTATTTCCAACTCCATTTGTCACAGTTCAAAGCTACATGAACAGCGTTCGAACGCTCAGTTTTCTGTCCCCTCAATGTTGCAACTCTTCTACTAGATGGAGCAAAGGCCGCGCCTCCTTGTTCTTTTGCGGCAGGATCCATAAACACGCCTATGGCACACATGAACAGCTGGGACTGGAATTCCCCTTTATCGTTTTTACTGCTGTCACTTCAGCGATGCCCCCTGAATACGGTAGCCATAATTAACCAACATTGATCTATATATAAGGCGCATCGGATTATAAGGTGCACTGTCGGTTTTTGAGAAAATTAAAGGCTTTTAGGTGCGCCTTATAGTGCGGAGAATACGGTACATATAATACATAATATTCCCCACACCAATACCCACTACAACCTACATAACAATCAGCATAAAGAACAATAAGCAGCTTTCTACAACATTTTAAAAATAAGTTTAGTCTAATAAAGTGGCCTGGGGTGTACGTGCCATATTGATGTAAACAAGAACAGAAAGAAAAATGCCTTAAAATACTTTTTCCTAATTAACAACTGCATCGGCCAATGTATCGGATTGGTATATATATATATATATATATATATATATATATATATATATATATATATATATATATATATATATTTTTTTTTTTTTTTTTTTACCTAGTATTGGCATCAGCCTAAAAAAAAACCCATATCGGTTGGGCTCTAGTTTTGAGATGTGAAAAAAACTTCTCATCCTCTCCTTTTATGTATTTGTGTTTTATTTTGTGTAATGTCAGATTTGTGCTTAGCTTCTCTTTTTTCTTGTCTCTTCTATTTTGCGGTGTGAGCAGTTGGAGCCAGAGCTGAAATTGGGATCTTTCCAGTTGGACTTGCCACCACCATTACTCCAGTGTATAAAGCATGCACAATCTTGGATTCAACCAATTGTCTGTAAATCAAATAGGACCACCCCTTTTGTTCTGAGCATGTGATTGGTAAAAAAATTCAGTCCCTGCTCTAGTTCCCCCTCTGTCAAAAGTGCTTTCTAATAATCTCAGAGTCTCATTTTTGTCAGAGATGTCTTCTAGTATGCTGCTGTTGACGAAATATTTAGCTTTCTTCAAATACAAAAATCAGGTAGTGCATCTTTAATATCATGCCCTGACATAGCTGATCCCTTAATCTCCTAATAAAAGCCTTATACCTGGTTCTATCACACACAGCCTCTCTCTGGTGAGGGGGGGGCAGGTGGTGGTGGTGGTTGGTGTGTGAGTGGGGGTGGGTGGGGGGGCTCAGCGGGAGGAGCCCGGGTCTGGGTGGTGGAGGTGGGGCTGCAGCGGTGGTGTGTGGTGGTGAGGTGGGGGCTGCTGTCTGTGAGAGGGGAGTTTACACCCAGCGCACGCTCCAGTCTGCTCTGTATGATAATGTGGAGCACAGAGTTTAAACCAGGACACCCTCCACACACATCCACATCAGCTGTTCGCCTCCAGATTACAAACCAGGACTGAGATATGACCTCAAATCAATAACAATATTTAACATTAATTAGGATTTTATCTTTAATGATGAGTGATTATTCACTGTGTTTTTTGGCTCTTTTAAGTCACTGGCAAGGTTTGCAGTGAGGACAGTATCTGAAAAACATGCGATATATGTTGCAATAACAATATTATTATACTTTATACCTAATAGGTTATGACTTCTATAACAATAGACATTTTAAAAGTTTAAATGTAATTTAAATTAATGAAGATATGCAAGGTCTCACTAGTCAAACTTAGGGACTGAATTGGGTCTAAGCCTGGGCTAAACTGGGACTAAACCCAGACTAGACAAGGTCTGACTAAACCAGGGCGAAGCAAGGTCTAAGCCAGGACTAGACCAGGACTAGGCCAAGACTAAACATTGTCTAAACCATGTACAAAACCAGGTCTAAAACAGGGCTGGACCAGGACTAAACCAGTACTAAACCCGGATTTAATGAGGTCCACACCAAGTTCAAACAAGGACTAAACCAAGTCTAAATAAGGTATAAGCCATGTCTTACCCCGGACTAAACTCGGACTATACCAGGACTGAATAATCACTAAACCAGGAGAAAACCAGGAATAAATTAAGACTAAACCAAGACTAAACCATGTCTAAGCCAGGACTAGGATTAAACAAATCTAAACCAGGACTAGACTAGGACTAGATGATGTCTAAACCAGGACTAAACAGAACTAAACCAGGTCTAAACAAGGTTGAAACCAGGACTAAATCAGGTCTAGGACTGATCTAAAAATTCTTTGTAGTAGTGATTGGTGGCACTGCAATAATTATCAATGTAGCTATACCTCATGTAATGCAGCTTGAATGGCCATTATACTGTAATTGCATACTATTTACCACACTTATGGTGAAGACCTAAACCAGAAGTAATGAGCCTCTTCTTTCAGATGGAGAAAAAAACAAAATGAAATCATGTTTTGTTTACATTCGCCGAGTGTAACCAGCATGCAATGCGTTTTCACTGAGCACCAACTGGAGACGGAGATGGTAACTGAGGAGGAATGCAAACAAGGCTGCATTAGGCTTCATCATCTCTGCTGAACGGCCTTGTCTTCTGTCTCTAATGTGTCCGTCCTTCTTGTGTGTATCTTTATACAGTGGCAGCTCTGTTTCCCATGACCTCTGTCCTCTCACACCCACATGTCCCAGTACTTCAGAGGCTGTAGGATTCACCTTTAACATAGACTGCAATACGTACACATGCTTTTTAGTGGGTCTGACTTACTGTAAGTCCAGGATTCTCAATTGGTGGGCCCAAAAGTGGGTCATGGTCAATTCTCTTAGATGTTGCATTATGAAGGTTAAATATGCTATATTAATAAGCCAGAGTCCTCTACTATTGTGAGATATAAGGACTTTGCGGCTCAATTGACAAGCGCATTTATGCCTGGACTAGATGATGTCCAACTAAGTCCAAATCTTAAAGCTCAAGTTACAGTCGCACTAATTTGAAATTGTACTTTTTAACTGTGCATTTAATCGGGTAAGGTTGTCATTCAAATCTCACTTGAGTGTTTTATGAAAATGAGAAAAAAGTCCCATAATTCCCTGCTCTTAAATACAGCCTACCTTGGTCCTCTGTGCCTCTCTGTGGTGTTTGCTGACTAACCCTCTGTCCCCTAACCTCTGCCGCAGGCTCCAGCTCCGGCGCACGAACCTAATTATCTGTGAATTAGCAAAGGCCCATAGAGATGCTGTGAAGGGCAGAGTTACCTCACTTGACCTTCGACCTTTGGCCTTTAGCTTGACAACAACATGTCACACGCAATCATCTGATGCCTTTTACCAGCCTATCTCCTCACACACTCAGTAGGTTTACATGGAGGTAGAAAAATTCAAATACCACCTTAGTCTAATTTAAACCAGAGTTGAAAGTAGCATATATGGTGCATCTGAGTACTTGAATATGTACTTGAACTGAGTATTTGAATACAAATTTGTGAAAAAATTTCAGTACAGTAATATGGAGGACAAAAAGTGCCAAAATGAGGGGGGAAAAAAAGCATAATTAAATAATAAATTAAATGTGTGATTATTGAATTGAAATGATTGAATAAATTAAATTCTGTCCTTCTACTCTCAGACTGAACTATCACTACACTACAGCCGCTGTGAAACTCCACTGAAGTCTTTGTCTTATTTTTTTCCACATACACTATATTATCTTGTACTACTACTGTGACAGTGCCCTACAGTCTTACGTGTTACTAGCATCATTGCTATAGTACTTAGCATATGTGTACACCACACTTGACTCCCCTAAAAAAATTGGGATACTGTAATTTGTAATTGTAATTGTAATTGTAATTGTAATTGTAATTTGGCTCCTAACTGGGATACTCAAGTTCATGTAAACCACAATGTCTTACTCTGATTGGGTGACAGGGATTCTAGTTTATAATTACTGTAGAACACACTGAGATAATGCAATTTATTTTTGGCCTATACCAGTTTCATTGAGTTTAGGTTGCTCTGTCTGAGCATGCATCAGAATGCACAGAGTAACACAGGTAAACAAAAAGCTATACTTTTTAGAGCAATATATTTTTTAGACTAACAAAAACATATTTTAGGTCTTTCTGCCACTGAGTAAACTTGTTTCATGGTTGTTTTTTAGAACACTAGATATTTTCAGCATTATATTCAATAATCCTCCATTTAGTAAAATTTTTTATTTAAATTATACCGTTTTCATAGACATGCAATCTTATGATGGTAACAACTAAATTTTTGTTTTGACATTAGATTTCAGTGAAAGAGGTCTCAAGGCTGTGTCCTTCTTGGTCTTGTGCCTCAACACTGACTGGAAGTGAAATTGAGTGAAATATTTTGTAATTAATATTTTCACTAGACTTTGCTCATTTCCATTAAATAAACGAGAGCCACAGGTTTTCTTTGAGCCTAAGTTTGCCAGTGAAAACATGAAGAATATCAGATTTTAAATACTTTTAAAATCTACCATGATAATAAAGTGTATGGAGAAGTGGCCATGACAGAGAGGTCTACCGTTTCACCGCTCAGTACTGCCTCGCCAGTCAAAAATAACAAGAAACATAATTTTTTCTTCATGAAATATGCTGTTACCTCAAAACAAAATATGCAGAAAGCAAACTTGAGGCTGTTTCAGGTAGCCACACAGTTATACCCATAACACACTTCCATAATTACTAAAAATAGAAAATTTCAGTACAATATACAGACCCACGTCAATAAATTAGTGTGAAAATTATTTTTTTTTATTGTGTTGATTATGGCTTACAGTTATTGAAAACCAAACAATTTACTATCTTATAAAATTTGTAAAAAAGACTAAATAAAATATTTATAATTATTAGGTTTGTTAAATTATTTCAATTACATAATGAATCTGAACTGGAAAATATTTATCAATAAATTATATTAAGCTATTGACAAATATTTGGTCATTTTTTAACTTTAACAAAGTCTGGGCAGGATCCAAGTAAGGAAATTATTAAGGAGTAGCAAAAGATGTCACTAAAGAGTAAGATGTGGGAAAAAAAACACAAATAAAAAACACACAAAACTCAAACAGCATGAAATCATAGATTTTGCATTACATATCCCTTTTAAATGTCCAATCAACAGCTAAGTATAATGTCTAGTTACTAAAGCAGAGAATTGCGGTAAGCTCTATTTACTGCAACAAAAAATTGTGGTAAGATCAAGTTGGCGCAACAAAAAATTGCGGTAAGGTCCAGTTAACACCTCAACATAAACTTACAGTATACCAGTCTTTGCGATAACTTACTGGCAAAAGTACAATAAAGTACAAGGGCACATAATGTAGTGTCATTAACTGCATATTACAACACTTTATCTGACTTTTATTGCACATGCATTGTAAAGTTTCCTTCACCATTACGTGTTAGTAAACCAATATATAGCCTACAAATAAGCTGCTACATAAGTTAGATTTAAAACCATACTCATACCTCTTTGCTTTCCACTTTGGTGTCCCCACCCGCCATTTGGGAACCACTTCTACACAATGCACACTTAAAACAAACTTTATTTATTCTTATAAATAGTCTTCCAGTACCTATGTTTCACTCTGACAGCCGAGGTGTGACTGTATCGGGTGTTACATGGGACTAAACGCCTGCACAGTTCTCCCTATTTCTTATCTTAAATGAGCTATTTGTCATCCCAAGCTGCATTTCACCACCACAAATATATATTTTTTATGGATGTAGTGTAAGTTTTGGGTGAACCCTACCACTATTTTTCTGCTTGTTTTGACATTTCTTCATGAGGCAGCCCATATTCTCCACGTCCTTATTTTTAGTACCTATTACTCTCTGACATTATCATATTTTAAGACACCCCCCCCCCCCCCCCCCCCCCCGACATACAGTACTGTGCGATTGTTTTAGTGAGATGTAAAAAAAAATACAGAATTATATAAAATTTTTTGGTATGCAAAATTCAGGAAAGGTCAGTAATGTGCCAAAAACTGTGCCATTTTGAAACAACGTGCTGAAAAAAAAAAAACTCATTAGTTTCAGTATACTTTTTGCCTTTGGGCTCAAGGGAAAGAGCATTTATCCTGGAACTAGAAAATCTTTTCTGGGGACTATATCTTTACCATTGTGGAATAGGATTAGTAATTTTGTGTATTTCTTTACATTCTGTACATTTCTTTGTTTATTTTTATCTACAAATGTCTTCCAACATTTTGGAGTTAAGCACAATCGCAGCAAGTCTGGGTGACTGTGTGAACAGACGAGAGAAAAGACACGCACAGCCACAAAAAATTATTTTGATTGTGTGCTGCATCAAAAATTAGTCAAAAAGTAATAAAGTGTAGAATCCACACAAGGCTTTTTTAGCTCCAATTTTAATATTGTTGTGCAATAATTGTTTTATTTCAAGTGATGTTTCGGGTCCTTGATGAAGGGCAGGCACCCTTCAAACCCTTCAAAAGACATAAAATTTGAGCTAAAAAGCATTGTTGTATGGATGCTACGTTTTGTTACCTGTTGACTGTGTGACCCTCACTCGGCTTGACTCTCGTATTTTTCTTCTCGTAATCATACAAAGATTTCCTCTGCCTTTCGGCTGTTCTGCCATGACAAAAATCAAAGAAAAAAGCTATCCCTCGCTTTTTGTTATGATAACCAGGACATGTCACTTTATCGCGAGCCCCAAGAGTTGAGGGACAGCGGGTCGGTTCTCCCATTCTTGCAAGGCTGGTTTTTCACCAAGATATGCCAGAGTTGCAGTGGCCTTTATTCACTCTGCAAAACCCATTTAGCCATCACCTGGATGTTGAAATGGTTTATTTAAGGAAAAAACATTACATTGTTCCCCTTTAAAAACCTGATTTTTGCACAGCACTGTACATGCAGTTGTTAATTATATCCACGTGAGAAACGCCGTTCAAGTTTTTAATTACACACTAATCACTTATGGCAGTCCTGGTATTAGATTCTTAATTAAAAGCTTGAATTTCTGCAGCTCTCTCCTTGAGGATCTGGCACTGGTCCAATGCTGTGTTTCTCTCTTGAACCAGCCCAGGCCTAGAGCACCCTCCATATGGCTAATAATAGGCTCCTTCCACACAGGAATGCAACAATTACACAAAATGGGCTTCTTATTATCGGCTGGTCATGTATCACACAAAGAGAAACCCTGGCTTGTCTTTTGTCATATAAAATAACAGTATGATTAGCAGCTTTTTCCAAAAAATCTGTGTTTTCAGACAGCCAGAATGACAAAACTGGATTATTACAGTCTTTTGAGTTTTCAATTTGGCTCATTTTAGCTATTGTGGAAATTGTCATTGAACAAAATGAAAAGTGGTGGTGGATTTGAGCTGCATGACATGAAGAAGGTTTTGAAGGTTATAAATTATACACAGGCGACAATAAAATGTGCAGATTAAAGCACATTTTGTTTCATTGTTCAGCTTATTATTGTTAATTAAATGAAATGAAATGGTGAAACAGATTTTAAAATACATCTGGTCTGTGGCGGAGTAGTTAGCACTTTTGCCTTTCAGCAGTAGATTCAAGTAGATTGTGGGTTTGATCTTAGGGTCAGCACAATTTGTTTTTACTGTAAAAGAAATTGTGAACTTATAGCCAGGCCTTTACTGTTTACTGACTGTACATTAGCTGCTCATGTAAACTGTATGAGATTTCTCAGTGTCACAGCTTCCTAGCCCCCTTGACTTTTTTTCCTTATTCTTCACATAGCAAATACTAAAACTAAAGAAACATCTTTCTGTTTTTCTTTGGATAAACATTAACGCTGAGAACAGCTGCCAACATCTGTTCAGCAGCAGATGTATGAAGTATGGTGTGTAACCTAAACTGTATTCATTAGCCTCTGGGTCTATGGTTTTAAAAACTCAAATTTAAGATTTTATTTTTTCTCATTTACATTTACTCCTGTGTAGCTGTACATATATGTAAGTAAGTATGAATGACACATTTTGTACATTTTATATTCTATATATATTTTAACTTTTCTGACCGTTTCAGTTTGTTTTAATATTTAACAAGGACCTATCGTGCTAACTCAACTTTTCTGAGCTTTTAACAATGTTATAATGTTTCCTCCTCAAAAACATACCATTTGAGTAATCCTGTACGCTGAGGTGCTGAGTTTCTAAGCTGGGTTTAACTGCTCAATAGGAACGTAACAATGCACTTAAGTCACAATTCGATTCGATTCATAATTTTATTTTCACGATTACGATTTTTAGTTGCAGATTTAGTTGCAAGTATAATTATGACCAAAAGGATTTTTTTTACATAGCCTATATGTGTCTTCTTATCAAACTTAAATTCTTGTACATTTCCTATTAACAGAAATTAAATAAAAAGTAGATATTAAAACAATGACATGCAAAAATAATAAAAATATATAAAAAATAATTTGTTAGCTACCTTTATTAACACCTTTCAACTATCCTCCTAAAACACATACACTACAGTAGCAAGCAATGCATAGAGAAGCAGCTTATCATGAATTCATGCCTCAGTAATGTATAATGTGCCTAATACAGGTCAAATCTTATAAAAATATCAGTGAGGAAGGACACATCCTCAGTAAAGACTCTTATCTCCATGGAAATGCTCCGGGGAAGAGGCTGCTGAAACTTCAGATAAACTTAAGGCTGTTGTTAGCCACTTTGCGTCCCTTTAGCTCACTGCTAACAGCAGGCTACTATCTGAACGATGCTAAACAGAGCAAACAGGTGTAGCCTAAATAATACCTTCAGATGTGTCTTTCTTGCTGTCCGCCCTGGGCTTGTTCTTGTTCCCTTGTGAATGAGGGCACTGTGTGCGCGCTCCTCCGTCTGTGTGAGAGACAGGTGAGGGAGTGCTTTTCCGAGCCACTCTGAGTAATTGAGCTCTTGTGCACTCTTTTCACATTTCCAGCACGACGGGCTAGTGATTTTACGAGTCCTGTAAACTAAAACTTGATATGTTCATGTTTTGATATTCATGTTTTTCTTCTGTAAAATGTCCAGGTAATGATGTCTAGCGCCAAATATGTGAGCCAGGTTACGCACCATTATACTTTGGTGGCCTGTATGCTGTAAAGGGACATCACGATTCATTGTTTTTCACACCATTTTAAAATGTATCTCTTACGCATAGATTTTTAGCTGATTTCTGAAGAATTGTTACATCCCTACTGCTCAGCATAGATACTTGAGAAAGCTTGTCTTCTCAAGGAAGCTCTCCTGCATGTTTCTAAAGCACACTGTCAACATAGCTTTGAATGCTGATAATTTCAGCGCTTAAAGCTAAATTAGTAACTCGTTTCTTTGCTGTTTTTGCCTCAATTTCCTCTACTGAACTCCCCCTACATTTCAGAATAAAGCACTATCATAAGTACTCAAAAGTCCTGTTGACTCTTGTGTGATCTCTTGCTTGGCTTTACCTTTGTTTTCCCCTCTGCGTAACAAGAACAATGTTCTACCAGGACTAAAATTGAGAAATAAAGCCATTGCTAGCAGTGAGCCGCTTTCTCATGATACTTGAGACTTCTGTAACACTGGGTTGGCAACATACAGACTTTCAAGTGTAATTTTTGGCCCAGAGGGGGAGATGCCTGACGCTTCATTCTCCCCACAACAACTGATTTAACCATCACACGGACTCTGACACTGTTTTTTTTTTTAGGTAAAACAGTTACTGAGTTCTGCATTAAACCACCATCACTGTGATGTAGTCAGTTCATTTATCTATCTGTTAGCTTCATGTTGCTGATAGCCATGCTAATTAGCTGTCATTTCCAGCTCTCTCCACTCCCACTTCAGTGAAAGCACTCAGACATTCTTCTCTCATGGCTGTCTCAATGGAGATGAGAAAGGTAGCACTGTCTGCAAAAGGCTTTAGTCAGAGGAAGGCTTATTAGCCCGCTACTCTAAAATGACATTGTTTGCAATGGGCATGGGCGTATGGAATGAAGTGGGCGTGGCCAACAGGGGGAGCTAGGGTCTTAAAGGGAAGGGGACTTAATTCAAGGGATTCCATCAGAAACAAAGCAAATTTCCCAAAAGGAAGATGTTTTTAATAAATATTGATCCTTTTAGTTATAAAAATACAAATCTCCAAATTATTCCAGAAAGCCTGAAAAACAGTATAATAGGTCTTTTTTAAGATGAGTAATCACATTAGTGTCTGCATCAATGCACCAGATCGTGTCCTATGTTTAGAGAGAGATGATTAATTCAGTGTGGTGTCAAAATGACCAAAATCAAAGAAATAATTAAATATTTAGGAGGACAAATTGATTAAAATATTTTTAATCAAGGTACTTTTTGTCATTACTGAGTCACTAGTCCTTACTCTTTCAAAAAACATCTGTAACATCTGGAAAATCTGACTTTGTCTCCAAAACATCTCACATGAGCTGTCTCTCCTTGTAAGTCCCAAAGAGAACCTCAACATCTTCAGCTCTTCTACCTCCAGCTCTGCCTCCTGTCTTTTTCTCTGGGCCACTGTTTCCAAACAGTCCATACACCATTGCCACTGTTCTTAGTGGAGAGAGTTCATTCGCTCTTCATACAGAATAGGTTGGGGGCAAATAGAGCTTGTCACACTTGTCACACCCGGATGTCCCCCGGAGACACCTCCTTTCTCCTCCTCTTCCTCAGTCCTGGTTGTCACTTCTCCACATCCACTGATGGGACATGCACCTCCATGACCTCTCACAGCATGGTTAAAACTAAACTACTCAATATTTTTTTCTTGGATATCAGGAAAATATTGTCCAGTAGCATGTTCTAATATTTATTTTTGAAGAAACAAGACCTTCATGGATTATATAGGTTTTAATGATTTGAAAACACTGCTCTGTTGAAAAAGCTTAGTCGGATGTATTTTGATTTGTATTTCTGTTAGGGGGTCATGGTGGCTGGGGGCGTGGAGCTCATTCCAGCAATTTTGAGCCTTAGGTGAGGAACGTTCAGTTACATTGTAAGCATGGTTCTCTGAGTGAAGAGACAATGTAGATAGTCTTGAGATGATAGAGATCTCCAATTAACCTATTCATGCATGTCTTGCAATGGGCAGCATGCATCTGAAATTTGCACTGTACTGTGACACTTTCTCGTGAATTGTTTGCAAGTTGTTCTATTTTGGCACTGTCATTCTAAAACAACAGCATTTATTTTCACAATATAGACATACCTATTATATTGTCTATGTCCAACACGTACCTACAGTCAGCCCCTCATTTGCAGGTACCTGTATAGTTCAGCTCAGTGCAGTTCCTCCTCGGTGCACAGCGAAGGCGGGGGAAGGGTCCATCAAACGAAATGAATATGTATTAGAGTTTTTGAAGCCGTGACTCGTATTCAAGGCGGCATCCTGAGCCAGCGCCTGTCACTCCTGCTCCATCAGTTTATAATAAGGTGTCTCTACTCTGCTCACCGCCCCAGAGACTTTCACTTCTAACACACCTGTCCCATAAAGACTACTTCTACCTTTGTGCCCTCCTCCACTTCTCCTATGCCTCGGCTTCAAACTTTGCCACATTTTACCCTCTTTTTATGCACTGCCTCGGTTCAGCTCCAAGTTCATAAAATAGCTCCTGTTTCCTTGGTGTTTGGTTACACTTCCTTGGTAACTTACCAATATTATAAAGCATTTATAAATATGTAATTCCAATTATTTAATGAGTGAATTGTTAGATACTCTATTGACACTGGTGTTAATAATTTTGCACTGATTTAGCTCAGTACTCAGGAATTAAACATTAATAACAACGATTATACTCAGTGGTGTTTATTGATATTGGAGTAATGCTTTGTAAATAATCAATTAAGCGATTACAAATCCTTAACTAAAACTTAACTAGGGCTGTAACTAACAATTATTTTGATAATCGATTAATCTGTTGATTATTGTTTCAATAATTGATTAATCGGATATGAAGTGTGTGGTTAAAGTGGTTAAAAACTTGCATTGTTTCATAGTTCCTGTTAAAAATTGTGAAAAATGTGACTAAAAATCACCTGAACCAGACGAAGCTACAACTATGTCACTGGAGGACGTTTGGAGAGAGCACATACACACACAAAAACACATACAAACACAAAATGTGCATTGTTTTTAACTATTTTTGTTACTTTACTGCTCTGTCTTGGTAATAAACCCTTCTCCCTCAGCACATAACATGTTTTCTCTGAATAAACTAGTTAACGATTAAATGATTAATAAATTAGTTAATCTGATTAGTTGTTGTAGCCTTATACTTAACTGATGTTTTAAAGTGTGAGAAGTATATTTTTTTCCACCAAATGTTGCCAAAAACTACACACCCCACCTCTATACAATCTCTTTAAATGTAGGTTTCCATCCCTAGTGTGAACAGAAACTAAACTGATTATAGATTTTGATGTTACAGATAAAACAGATTTTTAAATGGATACGGCAACAGCTCTGGAAAAAAAATGAAAGACCTCTGCAGTTTAGCCTCTCTCTGAGTCTGACAACCATTCCAGGCCTGTTTCTGTTAAATTACTTTGCACACCTCACTCTGGTTTATGAGCTCACAGACCATCAAGAAATCTGAGAGAGTGGTATAAAGTTACCCAACAGCAATGTGAAAAACTGGTGGAGAGCAAGACACAGGAAAGCAGTACAAATCAGGATTAATCCCCCAAATAATAAATCCTAAATATATTCTTCAAAACATCATTACTATTTTGTTTAAAAGTGCAACTTTGAATTGTTCAGGTTTCACTCTATCATTTTATTTTTATATTTTGATGTTTTGTAATTTCCTTTAAAGTTATGCTAATGCAAAGATCATTTTACAGTGGTCTCTGATTTGAGCTGTATCTCCCGTTCCATTGTCTCCAAATCTCCTCTGCTTCTCTCTGCGTATGCATTTCTGGATCTGTTGTTGGAGTTGTGGGTGAATAGTGAGTTCTTGTGGTGAAGGACAGACTCAGTGCTGTGGAGAGTGGGTGTATAAACTCGCTTGGCCCTCTGTACTGCAGGTTAATACCTTCTTGGCAAACCTTAAGTCTTTTGACCAGCTCTTTACCACCAGTGGGATGCTGGCTTTGAATTTGTAGCATTATTTTCTTAGCGTTTAGACTGGACACACTCCTGGAGACTCTGGGTTGCTTGGTTTTCTCAGAGGCTTTGTATGTGTTCTTCAAAAGTCAACAAAATAAAAATAAAAAAACCTGGAAAGCACTGACATCTGCCAAAGCATTAGTTCTATCTCACAGTGGTAAAGATAGTGGCCAAGCCTGGATTAAAATTGGGGGGTTTCTAGTTTAGGGGTAAATGCGCTATCCAATGAGCTTCAAAGCCCTACATGTCATCATGATAAAGAATCTACTAATACTTATCATTTATTCTATTACTGACCCCGTGTGGCGAGAAAATGTTAACTCACAGCTGTACAGAATCTGTAAAACATTCTTGGATCCACACCAAAAACTCAGTTCCTCTCGCATATTACTGTTTTTCCTGGGAAAAAAAAAAAGAATATGAAAATCCAACTATTACTGTTTGATTTATCAGGCTAAAAGACAAAGAAAAAAAACACAGCAGCAAAAAGTTGTGGGTGCAGGGTTGCAGAGTGGCCACTCATAATTACTCATGTAGGTCAAATGATGAATGTTAATATTTGAGAGTGAAAGAATGTGAAATAAATCGTTGTTTGTCAATATAATTGTCAGCTCATCTCTGGCTCGAAGTAGTTTTTTTTACTAAATTCACACATAATGTATTTCCATAGAATTTGTTCATAAACATCAACATCATCATCATCTCCAGGATTACCATAATTGTTCACATGCTCTAAAAAGTTTGTAAATGCAGTCTCTATTTTTGCCACCAGATATTGTCAAAAATACCGCACGTCTATACAAGCTCTATAAGTGTAGTTTTATTTATAGGCAATATTTATACTATAGTTTTTGATCCTTTAGTTTAGTCAGGTGTGCTCAGAAACGAAATAGATTGTAGATGTCGATGCTGGAGATGAAGCAGATTTTTAAATGCAGACTGATAAATGTTTCTGTTTCATATTTAGTTTACCATGGTTCATATCTTACAAGTTCAGATGAATCGATAAAATATACAACACTGTGCAAAAGTTGTAGGCAGGTTTTTAAGAAAGGCCCTAGAAAGGTTTATCTGTGTACAAAACAAAATAAAAAAAATCTGAGCTAGAAGCACCCGGAGAGACCTCTGCCAAGGCACTGGTCTTATCTCACAATGTTTGTTTTAGTTAACTGGGATGTTGCACTTTCTCACAAGGCCCAAAACGTCAAGAACATTGGGTAGGTTCTCCCAGTCTAGGCTAGGTTTTCACCAAGATACACAATCAGAAACACAGAGGAAAAGTTGCAGAGGACTTTATTCACCCTGTAGCAACTCATGTAGTCATAACTATGTCCCTTTAACACACTCCTAGATTCTAAACAATGTGGATCCACATCAGAAATAATTGTTTTGTCTTTGGCCCATTACAACTCTGTACATATATTTTTTTACAAGAAAATAAAAAAATAAATTTCTGTATTTATTAAAGCACTCTTAGTTTACATTTTATCACATCACCGTAATATATTTGCGCAGTACTGTAGCCTATATGCTGGTCTACACCGACATTGGTGCATTCAGGTTGCTTTGTTGTTGCTGCTTCACATTTCAAGTCGGTTTACTTCAGTTCAGAGAAAATGCCCCCTTCGATTTGCCTCAGCGCATTGACCTAGATCTCAGACCAGTGTTATGTAATGCCGGTCTGAACCATGTGACCTGCTTCTTCTTCTTCTGCAAACTCAGAGTGACACACAGCGTGAGGCCTTTCGATTAGATGACTATGCACTAGAATTAGACTTGATTTTTCTTTACCTGCCTGAATACAATTGCTGCATGGATTCTGTCTAAGAATATTAAAGCACAAAATAGTCCTTAAAATAAAGGCTGTTCAGTGCTTGATAATCTGATATAACATCAGGTTATTTGAGTGACTGTTGCCTTTCTTAAACCAGTCTGGTCATTCTCTTCTGATCTCTGGATTTTCACCACAAAACTGGTGCTCACTGGATATTTTCACTTTTTTGGCCCATTTTCTGTAAACCCTAGAGATAGTTGTGTGTGAAAGTCCCAGTAGATCAGCAGCAATTTCTGAGATACTCAGACCAGTCCTTGCCATGTTCAGTCCCTTCTCACCACATCTTTCTTCTCCATTCTGATGATCGGTTTGTCTTGATCATGTCTGCACAACTTAAATATTTGCATGTAGAAGGATTAGAACAGGTGTATCTAATAATGCAGTGGTATTATTATCTTAGTGATTCAAACCATTTATAGGCCTTTTGTACTAACTCTGGTTTGGATGGAAAAAACATATTTAGTCAGTAATTCGGACACATGCCTTAAAAAATTGTGTTTCCAAAACCTGACTTTTTGTCTCATTACATTACAATTAGTAAAACAACAATCAATGCCGTTAATGGCTACCTTATGAAACTTTAGTGAAGTGTTCAGTGCGTAAATGTTACCTCAGCTGTATCAGAGTTGGAAGAAGTTCTCAAAATCTGTGTTCAAGTAAAAATAAGTAAAACCTAGGGCTGGGTACCAATTTTTTTCAATACCAGAACTTAAACGATACCTTTTTTTGACATCAGTACCTGAGCGATACTTTTTCTGATACCTGTGGTGGGATAATTCAACTTCTACAATCATAAAACACAATAATATTGAATAAAAGACACATTTTTGGAGCTAAATTCTTTTTAAAACCAGTAGTTTGTATGATTTACTCTGTTATTTATTTGATTGGTACATGCAAAGGAACATTAAAGGTCCCGCTAGGTATTGAAACTTAGTATTGAATAAAAAATACTTTTTTGATACCAGTAGTATTGTAACTTTTCTTTCGATACCACAAGGGTATTATTTAACGGTACCCAGCCCTAGTAAAAATAAACTACTATGCTTTATTGTACCTGGAATTGAACTAAGTAACTTCCGATTGAGCAGTGAGCATGGTACCCACTTTGAGAGCCATACTTCAAAGCATACTCAAGTAAAAGCTGCACTGCTTTAGGTTTGTCCTTAATGGCCACCTTACATTCACCCAACTTGAATTTTTGGTTTTATATTCACTTATAGAATTAATTTTGGGTCTGTAGAGAAACAATGTAATAACACATTGTAGAAACAGCCTATAAAATTTTACCTTATCATGTAATAATCTCACATTTTGTAATAAACTGAACGCAGTACATTTTCATGCCATACATATTAAGAAAATTATTACAAATGCAGGAAGTTAAAGTTCTATGTTATAATATTGTGCATTAAGTAATAACAAGAGGTTAAGAATTTGTACTGTTTATTATAAAATTATAGCATCTTTATGATAGCACCACCTATTGGTATTTGAACTAAAGCACTCAAGGCCCCTCTGCCAAAAAAGGTGGTGCTGCAGGTGTCCAGTGTACAAAATGCAAAAAAATTTGTGATTGTAATTGAGGCGAATATACACAATACACTAGAATTTATCAACCTTTGTGTCCAGGCAGTTTTTTTACAAAATGTGTGAAATTATTACAAAATGCAGGATGATACATGATAATGATGATACATGATAAAGTAACAACCATATTTCACATAAATTGGTTTACAGGATCAAGGGGCACACTCATTGCCAGTTAACTGCAGGATTAACACTCAGACCTACAACTGACAACTACACAACAGTGGATAACATTTTAATCCAGAAGGAGTGTCTAGTTTTGAGTATATATTGAGTTGTTCTGATACAGAGAAGCAGATAGGCAGCTGTATTTTTTATTTATTTATTTTTTGTAGCAATAACAGAAAATCCTGTCCAAACTCTTGAGAAAGCACCGAGTATTTCTTCTCTCCTCTGTGTCTTGGTGCACAGTGGTATTAATTAGCAGCAGCAGATGAGTGCAGAGAGGAGCCTGAAGGGAAGCTGGTTCATATTAGGTTAGCCTGTCTACCTCTCACCGCTGCGTGTTGTTTGTGAGGCTTGTACACAACATACAGTCAAAAACAAAAGCTTTTAATATTGCACCAATGTCAGTATCCTCCTCATTATGGGCCCGAAAAGTATGGATTTGTTCTCTCCTTAAAAGTGAATGTCCAGTTTCAGAAGTAGAGGTTGAAGTAGTTGTAGCTCTAGTGGTTAACTGTGTCTCCAACTTCTGTAATCAGCAGTGGTCGGTAACAAAGGGGGGTTAGTTAGTGTCTGAATTTTAAACATCAAAATCTAGTCAGTTAAAGATGTACTACCTGATTTTGTTCCCTTTTGTCATTTCTGAAAAAATGAGACTCTGAGACCTCACCTGGACTTTGACCCAGGAAGAACTAGCGCAGGGACTGAATTTTTTTGACCAATTACATGCTCAGAACATAGGGAAGGGTGGGTGGGTGGGGGTGGTCCCATTCAGCTTAGGGACACTTTCATTGGTTACGTCCAAGCTTGTGCACGTCTTTATGCGCTGGAGTAATGGCGGCAGCAAATCCAACTGGTAAGGCACCAATTAAAAGCACTGGCTTCAACTACTTACACCTCAAAATAGCAGGAAAAAAAGAAAGACAGAGACAGATAAAAAAGAGAAGCTCAGTGCAAATCTGACATCAAATGAAATAAAATGTGAATATACTGTTTAAGAGAGAGGAAGAAAGTGTTTTTAAAACTTTTTTCAACATTGTCAAAAACTTGGGTACTGGGCCTTTAATTTATTTAGATCACACAGGACATTTTACAGTGCATTGTCATACTTTAAAGAGGACAATATTGCGAAAATATTCTGAGTATGTTTCATCTGCCACTGTTTTCCTTTTCCATAGACTTGCTGTTTGTCTATTGCAGGAGAAATGGGGTAATTACACAGATAGGTTTAAACAAGTTAGCTGCAAATAATTTTGATGAAAGTAGCAGTGCTTTTGTTCACTTGCATTTACATTACTGTAGATAACACACAGCTTTTGAAAGACAGTGCTGTTTTCTGTGGAGCTATAGGGTTGACTGCACATTCTCCAAACTTATTAGATCTTCTTTGGAGAATCATCAATAAGGTGTCACTAGTTCATGTAACAACACAGGCAAAATTAAAATACTATTTTACGCCATACTTAAAAGGGCATTAATGCGTCTGTGAGCTTTAGTGCTTTCATGTGGGGACAACCTGTGTGTCATCATAGTGTTTGTTAAATCTAAATACATTTTCTGAGTTTGTGATTTTTGCTTTCCACTCCGAAGTGCATGTTAACAACCCAAACAGATTTCATGCAAAGTTAGGCAAATAAAAATATATTTTATTTGCACAAAAGAAAGTGCATTTGTTCCTTCGCAGTTCACAGAGGTTGTTCAGGAAGAGGGGGTGTAGCTGCAGAGTGAGCAAGCAATGTGCTTAAGTGAGCTGCACTTTACACAGATGCGTCTTGTTTTTGATGAATTTGGAGTATGGTGGAACATGAGAAACTGAAACAAAAGAATTAATCTCATCACACTAGTATCGATTTGGTACCAATACTAACATTGGTGTCGATACTAACGATATTTGGATCGATCTGCCCACCCCTAGCAGGTTGTGTTCGAAATGGCTGGCTAAACCTGGTTTAATCCATGGACAAAAACAAGGTATAAACCAGGACTAAACCAGGTCTAAGCTGCCCCAATTGAGCACGACTAAAACTGGAATAAAACTGGTTATAAATGAAAACAAATCAGTACTTAAACTACAAAGGACTTCTGAGTATCACCTGAAGAAGCCCACGTGCTACACTTTGAGAACCACTGCTGTATCAGATGTTGTAATGCTGTTGGTGGAGGATCCACACTTCTGAATCAGATTGTAATAAAAAGACAAACTATTGTTTAAAATAATTTTGTTAAAACAGATTCATTCACATTATATTTGTGTGTATTTTTAGATTTATATTTATTAGAATCATTGTCCTGATGTATTATGATGCTATTTTGCCCACTCCTATTCTATAGAACGCCTGTGAAAAAGGTTAGCTCATAAACTATTGCTATTACAGAATGTACATGGAGGTACTAAGTTTCCTAAGCACAACTTAAAACTCTATTTAAAATAGAATAATGTTGTTTACACCATTTCAGATCAACCAAAACTTTTTGACTCCAACTTCTTGCTGCATCTGTCCATCTCCTGTCATCTCCAGATATCCAGATGTTTTTCTGTCTCAGCCTCACCTCTGTGTTGTTGACCTTATACATGTTTAGTAACTTATGCAAATCAGAAAGCAGGGCCTGTATTGGTGACAGAGGTTGTGGAGTTTTCTCTTCTCTTTCTTAAAAAAGTTTGGTTGTTGGTATAATAAATATGGCTATATCTTAAGTAATCATTTATTATTCAATGTTTTTAACCACTACCTAACTATTTCCTTCAAGTATTTTTACATTTGTGCTAATGCTGATGTAATGATTTTTTCTTGATCTCAGTTGTTTATTATAATGGATGCCTGCCAAAATGTGGTCATACACCATCATCAGACCTTTGAATACACGTACTGATAAATGCAGACCTTAAACAGCTGCCGCAATGAAAGAGTCAGCTCATTTATCTGTAAGCTTCATGTTACTAATAGCCATGCTAATTAGCCATCATACCCCTCTCTGTCCACCACTCAGATATTCTCCTCTCATGGCTGAACCTAAAATCCTTCCAACTTTGTTCATGTGTAAAGGAGATGATCAAGAGGCAGCACTGTCTGTAAAGGACTTTAGTCAGATAAGGGGTTATTAGCCTCCATTGGTACTTTGAAAATACGTTGTGTTAGCTTGGGCTTACGGAGTGAAGTGGGCGTGGTCAGTAGGAGTAGAGAGAGCCTTAAAGGGGCAGGCCTAATCCAAGTGTTTTTAGCAGAGAGAAAGCATAAGCTCCCCAAAAGAAGATCCCTTAGGTTACAATATGTGTAATATCAATCTAGATGTGCCCAAGAATATTTAAAGAAAATCTAAAAATAACAAAAAAAAGCAGAATAGGTCTCCTTTAATAATTCATTGTAATGAAATAGTTGTAGTTATGACAAGAATAATCTTAAATGTTGTAGCAAATGCATACACTTGCCTCCGCTGCAGCTGTAGAATCACTATTTTCACTATGTGTACCCTAAACTCAAAGCTATCTTTTAACTGCATATTAAACAGTCTTCAGCGTGTCTTAACTTACTCTCTCCCTGTCTCTTTCCCTCTCTTTCTACAGAACTCCATACGACACAATCTGTCCTTGAACAAGTGTTTCCTCAAAGTGCCTCGCTCCAAAGACGACCCTGGAAAAGTACGTATTTCTCCAACAATGCTACTCCACTGAAAGGAACAGCTTTAGCAACAATACCAATGCAAACTGGCTTCTTCCAGCTTACAAATAAGACATGATTAGTTTGCACATGCCCAAGATATGCCCTTATATGCCTCTCCCAAGTCTTAAAAGCACCATAACCAGCCATGTTGAATTCCTAATGCATTTTTCACTGTTGTCTCTCCTGATATTGATTCAGCCCAGTATTAATGCGATACAGAGAGTAATGAATAATAAGTATATGTAGGTACATTTCTTGGAGATGCGAGTCGTTCATGCTTTATTAGACTGTGTCCTGCTCCCTTTCGCAACAACACAAAGTGGGAGGAAGGAAGCCTAGATAAGTTTACTCAGACAAAAGACAGTAATGCACTAGCAATGTGAATGCAAAGAACAATTACTATTGGTGCTCGACATATAATGTAATTCTTTGCAGTGACAAAATTTTCTAAAATTTTAGAACAATAATATACCAGCAAGATGACATGTTTTTGAGTATGGTTTATTTATCAGATCAAGTCAGGTATGCTTATAAATGCTTATGCTTGTGCCCTAATGCAAATGTTATTTAGCATATTTCACTTTTTTGTAATATATTGCAAATAGGAAAAGAGCTGAACATTTTAAATAACATAACTTGTACTGAAGTTCAAGGCAAACCAGTAGACAGCCATTAATTATCACATCCATTCACTGTGGCCCATTTTATATTTATCAATTTCCCCTATTTGAAAATATTTAGAAAAAAATATTTTCCTCCATTTAACCATGATTATTATTAGATCAATAACAGACTAATTTCTGTATTGTTCTTCCACATGGGGTCAGTGATTGACAGTTCACTTCTCTGCTGCTAGTTTAAATAAGACATACTTTCTTATCTTCTTTTTTAAAGCGTCATTGTATTCTTGCTCATGTAAGCATTTTTTCCTAATTTTCCCCAGGCTCAACTTTTTCTGATCTGTAAAGTCATCTCCTAGCATTCATACATGTCAGGTAATGCGGGGTATGTTCACACTTGCTATGTTTGGTTTTCTGGCAGTGTAAGTGCACAATCTAAAACAAGTGAACTCTTGTCATGCTGAAATCAGAGGTCTGAGGTGCGATTGTGTAGGGACCAAACTACGGACCAACGGCAGTAAGTGAACTAAGGCACTGTTTACCAAGGGCATAAAAATACAAAACTAACATCTAATGTGAGGCAAAAAAGGGGATGTACTTTATATAAAATGTATTAGAAAATATATATTTAACTAACATATTTAAAACACTGCCAAAACAACACATTTTATATCAGTCACTGGAGAAGAACCACAGTTGTATTCAATCGATATTGTTGCTCTAAACATAATATTTTATTAGACATTTATGAAAGTGTGCTTTATTATAATATAGAGATATACTGTATGCAGCTGAAGAGCCAGAGTTTTGACCAATAGATTTCTTTTTTTTTAAGTTGCTCTTTAATAAATATTGACACTGTGCCCACTACAGGCAAGGAGTGTTACTATTCATTCAGTCATTTGAGTTTGTTTGACAGAGCTCAATGTGAATTTGAACCAGTTTGACACCAAAACAGACTGACATAGGAGCCAAATCTTTCACAGTGTCAGAGGTCAATGTGCTAACATTGGTTCTTTGTGTATTTTATATGTGCTACATAAACCATAAGCAATATAATGTAATGGCATATGCACAATGAGTTTGTGCACTTGCGCCCTGACATTTTTCTCACATAAAACCCTTTAGAAGATATACTAGAACCTTACTACTTACTTACTTACTAGGTTGGGTCAGAAAATTAAGGGAAGTGTTCACATATGCAGTCAATCAATCAATTATAGTATATTTGTTATATATTTATAGCATAGTTTATTCACATAGGCACATATTCACATTAATTACAATTAAAAGAGGTCACTCCAAAACCAGCCAGAACCAGAACCTAGCAAGAACCTCTATGTCTAAGGGACTAGGGGCTCTTCCAAACTCTATTACAAGGCCTCACATCTACTTACGCTTGATGAAATTCACTTTGTTCTTACAAATTGTTAGCATCACCAGCTACATATCCTACTGATCAAACAACCATTTTGACTGTCATGGGTTGAACTACATTACACTTTGGTTTCACAGTCATCTCAACCGCACTGGTATGATAACCAAAATTGTTAACATGGCAGTTGATTTCTGAAGCTTGACCTTACAAGATGCTTTAACGAAACCTCAAACATCCACAGCTCACGATTAATACAAGAAACAACCCAATGCTGTTACTAACAACTTTTCATTGAGCGCTCACTCTCCTCTCATTCGGTGTGAAGGGGGAGAAGCTGCAGGGATTTGGAAGCCATTGAAAAATGAATTAAGAGGGAAGAAGCTTTAAATAATTCAACCAAAATCCTTGGGCTCGGCATATCGGTCTATAGTCTGCAGCAAAGACACAAAGAGGAGCGCTCCCCCCTGATTAGCCCGACTCCGACCTGAGCTGCACCTTAATTCAGACTTGGATCGAAGCGGTCGATTTCTCAGCATGGGGGGAGGTCATGTGTGCGCGCTACATACACCTCAGTGGAGCCGTGGAGAGAGGAGAGAAGCTAAATCATGCATGTGCTAACGTTAATTGGCTGTGTACTGCTCAGTGAGGTGGGACCAAGAGACTGCGAGTGTGTGGCCTAGATCAACCTGAACTGAATCCAGCCCTGGCCCTCCAAGTGAGCGGTAGGAGAGGAGGTAGAAAGGCAGAGCAGCATCTAAAAGCAATTGATTTTTCTTATTGTATATACTCGAGCAGTGGATTTTTAACACTGTGTTTCAAAAGGGTTGCTGGGGGTTTTCAGGGGAGCACCAATTTAAGACTGGGCTGTGGAAACTCCATGGACAGACAGCAAAATAACTGAAATTTGAGAAGGCTTCATTTTGAGCATTGGCACTACACAAGGCAGCTTTGTAATTTTTACCGTAAAATGCTGTATATAACTAAAAAATTATTCAAAATGTAACCTCAAAGTAATTTTGATAGTGCCTTAAGAAGTACCTTAAGAAGGAATTGTAAAATTAAATTTCATTACAATATAATATGAGTCATTTTTATGGTTTTAGGCATAAATAGGTGGAAAGAGCGACAGAGCATGCTCCCATCTTGTTTAGCGTTGTATCTAGGGCTGCATGATAAATTGAATTTATTTCATTCATTTACATTTTAAAGAAATTTTGCACAATGTCAAAAACAACCTTATTGTAAATTTGAATTGCGGAAATTGTGTTCTCCACGCTCTGCACTGTCCACTGTGTTGTGGCTAATGCTGCTGCTATCTCCCAGAGCAGCTTAAAGGAGCTATATTATGCTTTTATTTATCTTTTCAAGCAAATCTTGGTCACCTCAAGAACGCATGTTTTACTACCCTGATACAAGTAACTAAAAGAAAGCTTTTCCAATAATGACTTTACCACTGCCATAAAGAAACAGGTAAAGAGACCAGCAGGAGAGGCAGTGGTTTGTGGAGGCCTCAGAATCTCAGTGCTAGAGACTACAGGGTTACTCAAACAAGCGAGAATGAAACAAAACACAATTCCAGCTATATTTTTGATGGGAACATTATAAAATGGGAGAAAGCTCTACAGAAACAAATAAGCTAAAGACACTAATAATCATAGAGAAAAAAATGTGTACCTTGTAATGCCTTCTTCTAGCAGATGGCACCAAACTATCAAAAATGAACAGTGTAGTGTGGTAGACAGCACATTGTGTTACCTGTAATGTATATGACTCAAGATTTATCCACTTGCATTGCCTTGCAAGTGGACTAAAATAAACAGCAAACCTGCACAAGATACTATTGTCCATTGTCCAGTGCAGTAACAAAAAATATTTTAATGGGCTCAAATATGTTTTGTACTGCTGCTTGCCTGAATACATAAAATATATATATTTTTTTTTTATTTTTTTTACAGGGCTCGTATTGGGCCATAGACACCAATCCTAAAGAGGAGACTGTGCCAAGTCGACCCAAGAAGAGGCCACGCTCTGGGGAAAGGGTGAGTGCAAATGGACAGACCAACCAATCAGACATTTAACCAATCAGAAAACAGGAGGCCATACCATCATGAGGGGTGCACAGTATATTGCAAATTTACAATCCCATCTGCAAATGCAATCTTCATATTGAACGAATTTGAATGTATCACAATAATGGTATAGCCATCCATCAGAGATTTACACTGTCAGAATCATTTTCCTATCAGAGCCCTAAATGTGACCTTATAAAAATATTTTAAAAGTCCAGATTTAGTTGTGATCTCCTTTTATTTAGGCCTGATTTGGCCTGGTTTTAATCCTAGTTTAGTCTTTGTTATGTTTGGCACAGTTTTAATAAGTAAATACTAGGATGTGAATTTCTGCTTAAATTGAATTGAACTTACTTTGTCAATCAAAAAATCAATTATCATGTTGTTTCCACATAGTTTTTGCATATTGCATGTCTTTTAATATTGTGCCTAACCAAGATGCACAAAATATGCCAATTTGGGAACTATACAACCAATGGGAAAACCAAAGCATCACATAAAGCTGGGCCTCGTTTTAGATAAATGGTTGTGCCATAAACCAAGTTTTTTAAATTGTGAATGAATCATCTCTACCATTGTTATCAGTAAAACTAATATTTGCTTTAAACACGTTTACATAATATCTGGGGACATGTAGGTATTTGGTGGTATTAAAAAAATATCCTGCTCATCGTACCAGACAGTCTTTTGGAAACATGACTTGGTTACTTATATAATTAGGTCTATAATTGAACCTGATTTTAAATTTAAGGAGAAATGATCATACTTGTTAATATTGAATTGCATCACAATATCAGGTTTCCCACGGGTCCTTAAAAAGTCATATAGTCATTTAAGTTAATAGTATATTGTAAAGTAATTAGTTTTATGTTTTTTTTTCTATTACCTAGAGAAAGAAAAACATTGCTTTTAGAGCAACATTCAAACAAATTCACAGATGACATTTGACATTTTGAAATAAGTTCACTATTTTAAACTCACTTAACCATAAATAAATGAGAGTTGTCATGGACCTCTAAACCTCCTGAACCCCTGAACAGTAGCACTGGCACCAACAATTATTCTGCTGAGGTACCCAAACTGAGGCAGAGGCCCGGGTCTTTCTTAACCCATAGTTCCATGTACTTATTACTCTGTAATACTCCAAAAGGGACAGATGCCCTAACTGTTTCTACTGATCAATTTCTCGCACAGGTCTGCACTTTGGCCATGTCCACACTGCAAGAAAAAGTGAACCAATGTCACATAATTTGGACCAGAAATCCTAACTGAAATAATTGTGAGAGCCAAAAAATTTGGAAGCAAAAAAAAACAAACAACAAATCTCCTTCTAGATAGAACAGTGGTCGCCAACCCGTCGATCGCGATCTACCAGTCGATCGTAAAGGCAGTGCGGGTAGATCGCGGCGCCCTTCCTTTCCAAATAAAGTCACATGCCTATGGCATTTTAATGACGTGCAGATCGATCAGTCTGAGATTCTTTTTAACCCACAGGACACCGCGGAACCGCGAGTAAACCGCACGAGCTACGAACTAAACAGAACACAAGCAACTTAATAACAATCAGAGTTTTGGCCGCTTTCACGTCAGTTCTGTTTTGGAGACAGCGGGCGTATCACGCTGCGGAGCTGACGCGCACGCACACAGAGGAGGAGAAGCAGCAGTGTCAGGGAAGGAGAAAGGGAGGAGACAGGTGTGGAAGGAGTCAGTTCCTGATGTATTCTACCTGTTTGCTCTGTTTCTGTCTCTTACAAAGTAGTTTATTGTTGTGAGCCGTGAGGAAAGCTGACTTTGTCAAAGTCTCACAAGCTCCTCCCCTGAGCGTTACCATGGAGCTCCCATCAATCACCAGTGTTACTAAAATAATGCTGACCTTTGGTGATGAACTGCATTGATACTGCAATTTACTATTTAATTCTGGCCTAATAATAATAATGCATTAGTCTTATATAGCACATTTCTAGACACTCAAAATCACTTTACAATTTGGTGCATTATTCATTCCCTCCTCAGTCACACTCGGTGGTGGAAGTGTGGCTGCCATTGTGCGCCTACGGCCTCTCCGACCACCACCAACCACAGTCACACTGACACATTTATACAGACAAGGTGGATGAAGTGTCTTGCCCAAGGACACAACAATATGCAATACTGACAGCGGGGCTTGAATCGCCAACCTGCAGGGTAGTTGGCACTACCAACTGAGCTACTGCTGCCCCCATATAAATATAGTAGGCCTATTATAATCTATAATAATCAGCAGTTTTAGGAAATGATGGTATGTTGTAAATATCAGTGACAAAATTTTATATGCTACCTTTATCAGATTCAGTTATTCCTGTCCTGAGTTGATAATGAACATTTATAATTTTTAGTTTAATAAAATGTGACTTTATTAAAGAGGTTATTTTAATTTTTATTTTCATGTTTAACCACTGCAATAATAGTAACTCTTATAAATGCCCACCACACTGTGCCTAATAGAAATAATAGGGAAAAAAAATAAATGAGTAGATGAATAAAAGTAGATCTCATGGCCTTGATGACCTTAAAAGTAGATCGCGAGCTGAAAAAGGTTGGGGACCACTGAGATAGAATTTACATTCATGGTGTGCAGAAAAAAATGCTCTGTGATTAAGACGAGTTTATATTTGGTGTAACAGTAGCCACCATCATCATGGTCTGTAAAAATCCTTACCATCAAAATAATATTTTACTTTCATTATGTATTCATTGATATCCTTATCTATGCGGAACAGGTTGCCTATTTCTGTTATTTTTCCAAATTATAATTTTAAGATATGTGCAACAATACTCTTAGGAAAGACAGTGATATTTTCTGTTGGTGTGTCAAGTTGTTCTGAATAAGGTTTGTAATATGGATTTGATACATTTTAAATTATATAAATGGGTCTTCTCAACATACTTGTAGTCTTAAATTTTACAGGTCGAGGTCTGAAAAAGTCTTAAATTTCACATAACAAATTGTGCAGGAACTGTGAATCATATCTCCACGAAGGTTTCATTCATTCATCATTTAACATTTCTGACATTCACAGCTCAATGATCCAATGTGAAAAGCAGCTCTTGTACAAACATCCGTTTACCATCTCTGCATGAGCCACTTCCCTGTATTTTTTATTTTTTATTTAACCTTTATTTAACCAGGAAAGTCCCATTGAGATTACTAATCTCTTTTTCAAGGGAGTCCTGGCCAAGACAGCAGCACAGTTACAATCAACATTACACTAACCTCTTACATGGAGACGTGTTCACAGTACCATTCTTCATACACCGTCCCGTAATTCATATAGGCAGCGGGGTGCATGATGGGTAATTTTCCCACTGCCACAGAAGCAGCGGGTAGGAGCCTGAGAGCAGACGAGAGGTAGATTTTAGGAAATTGACTGACAGCGGTAGCGTCTATAAATATATGTAACTCATTAACCTCAAAGAGAGAGCCACTGTAGGTCTGTTCCCAACCGGATCTCATACATCTCTGTTATTTTTATGGGAACTCATTGTAACACATTCTTAACTCCACTTTTAATATAGTGCAGATTTTTTGATAGTGATTCAACTTTTGGTTTAAAAGGTGAATATGGCAACAAAACAAGGCACTTTGTGGGAGCACTCACTCACACTATACTATTACTCAAGATATGAATTAATGCATGAATGATTTAAATTAAAAAAATTTTATTGTGAGACCCAATTTTATCCCTGATCTCTTTCTTGTGTGTAATTAAAACAACATTTATTCTTTAAGTTATTTGGATAGCTATATAAGATGAATTCTGACCAAATTCCACAATTTTAACTATTATATTTTGTAACATGGTATACGGTACTTACAGCATTATAGCGGAGGTAGTTATATCTATGCTTCTGTAACTGTCTAAGGCACGGTACTGCAGTCTCAATCAAAACAATGGTCTCGTGAGTTGCCAGTCTTTCCGCTTCTCTGATTGGACAATTGGCAATGCAGGGTTTTTGAACCAAAACAAAAATGTAAACATTAATCAACTTGAGCATTATTACATTTTATTTTTGTTTTTATTGTGAATAAATTTGCTGTACTATTATTATCAGTCAAACTGAAATTTGATTCAAACAGGTTTACTTCATATCTTGGGACACGTGGATAGTTTTTATGAAATACTGTATAAAAAATATATACTGCTCATAGTATAAATAAGTCTGTATTACATAAAGCTGCCTCACTTATGTTCATGTTTGTCTTTTGGGACGTCAGAAAAAAAGGTTATGTGGCTCAGTGCGCAGAGCATTTACCCTTGAACTAGAAGATCCAGTTTAGGGCACAACTGTTTTCTATCTACTATTTTTTCATGTTAGATTTTTTTTATGTGTATGCAGATCTATCCTGCTCTGCAATAGACACTTTCTCTTTGTTTTTCCACCACCATTAATTTAGTGTAGACAAGTCATGTACACCAACAGCTAATGGGACATCTTTGTATTCATTGTATGCAAACCTAAAATTGTCCAACCTTACTGAACATTTCCATCTACTAAAACATTTGATAAGAAACTAAATTATAACTTGCATACGCCTATTATTATTTTGTCCTTAATTAATTTCTCCATCTCTTTCCTCGTCTCCACTCATTTTGACTGGCCTGCCTCGCTCCTGTTTGTGACTGTAGCTCTCTCGTCTCTCGGGACATCAGAAAGTGCACATTCACAGTTGCTCCGAGGTACAGCCGAGGTAAATGAGAGAGGAATAAGGAGGGAATTCAGGGATTTAAGAAGACATCAAGGTAAAAGGCCGTTTGGAGTCAGGCTGCAAGAGAAAAGTGTTGGAGCAGTGGGAGGAGGCAGCGGCTTGTGTTCCACTTAATTACCACAGTAGGCCCCGAGGCTGCCGTTAGACATATTTTCTTCACCGACGAGTTTTTTTTTTCTTTTAAATTGCAAACATTAATTAATTCAGAGCCTTGTCATCTCGTTTTACATGGATGGACCCTTTCGACCCTTTTCCTTACGCCTCAGTTGAGTTGCTGGCAGACAAACTGTAGGCTGTCACATGGGCCAAGAAGAAACACGGAGGTCGAACATTCATAGCCGTGCTGCACAGTTGAAAATGTATTTCAATATCACTTTTTTGAATAGTTGGTTGTACATATGTTACAGAGTGTTAAAAAGACATTATTATTGTGTTGTACTGCGAGTCCATTGCAAGTATAGCTCAATTGATAGAGCACCTGCGCTCAAGGAGAAGTAAACCTTGGCTGATACATAAGATAGCAGCTTTAGCCGATGTGGTTCAGACTTTTGGTAGAGATGAGATGTATGTTTCTAAGTTTGTAAGACACTGATGGCAGCACTGTAGTCAAGTTCTTAGTGTTCAATCCAAATCTAATCAATCACAATATACTGGTCTGAGTTGTGTCACGTCATCTTAAGTTGAGTTGTCCATTTAAGTAACCAAAATTATTATATACTTATTTTATACCATAACATTTATATGCATTTTGTTTTGTGTAATGTCAACAATTTTGCTTTGCTTTTCTTATTTCTCTCTGGGTTTTTTTGTTTTGTTTTGTTTTTGTTTTCTGCTGTTTTGTCATGTAAGAACCAGTTGGAACCAGTGCTGAAATTGGTATATTTCCTGTTGGACTTGCCACCGCCCTTACTCCAGTTTATAAAGACTTGCACAAGCTCAGACTCAACTAATGATCCAAATGGGATTGTGATTGGTCAAAAAATTCAGTCCCTGCTCTAGTCCCCCCCTCAAAAAATGCTTTAAAATAAAGCCCAGATGAGGTTTCAGAGTCTCATTTTCTTCTGTTATGCTGCTATTGACTGAATCATTAGTTTTCTTCATGTACAAGGGGGGAAAAAAATCTGGTAGTGCAACTTTAATTATAGTGCCGTGCTCCCTCTGTTTTGAGTGGGAGTTATTGTTAAGTCCAAGTAATACGATCATTGGTCCAAGTCAAATCCTCAAAGGGTCCAAGTCTCAGTCTTTGAGGCCTAAGCTCAACTCGAGTCACTAATCTCAAAAACTGAGAAGATTTGTTGCTGGAGTTTTGGTAGAGAAATGTTGTCCCTTTTATGTTTGATGTTGCATTCTGTTTCACATTCATATAAAAACTTAGATTGTTGTAATCCAGCCGTAGAGTGTTACAAACTAGACACAAGACCGTGTGGGGCCTTTCTGTGTTGAGTTTTCAAGTTCTCCTTGTGTCTAGGCTTTCTCAAGGTACTACGGTTTTCTCCTCCAGCTAGATACTCCTGATCAAGATCCTGGCTCAAGGTCTGGAGAAGGGACTGTACTGCAGTCGCCCATTGCTCCTGACAGGTCGTCACCAGTGGCACTGAAGAATGGGTCAAATGCAAATTTCCCATGCCATACATTACCAAATCAATCTATGTTATGAACCAGAGTATTTTTCTGTAGCAACCCTGGAATGGAAAACTTTAAGACAAGAAAAAGTCTTAGCTTGACCTTCATGTCTTTATATACACAAAATGACATTCAGTATCACCTTATCCACGAAATATATATATTTTAGCAGCCCGGTGCATTGACACCCTATTGACTATTACCTTTGCATAATCACCTTCTATCGCATCTTTTTCTTTTTCTTCTCCTCCTCACCTCTGTGCTGTCTTTTTTCACTGCTCCTCCACAAGGAAAAGCCAACAACCCATTTTCTCTGGAGTTTATCATAAATTAACGATTGCATTGTTGCCGACCAATCCTCTTACTGTAAGCAGTTTGGGGAGGCAGGCGGCTGTCGTGAACTCTGAAAGGACTGAAGAAAACGCATCAACTTTAGTCCCCTATTGATTCTTGACTTCACAGCTCCACATTTGCTATCCTCATGTTGGGGTTAATCAAATGCATGCAACTGAATGCTGCATTTTTTACACAGAGGAGGAAGGAATACTCAAGATTATATTACTGAAGTAAAAGTATTAGACAAATTGTTACTTGAGTAAATGTAAAAAAGTATTGCGTATAAAGTTTACTTTAAAGTGTAAGAAAGGACTTAATGCTTCTACCACTACTACTACCACTATGACTACTACTGCTGCTGTTGCTGATTCTTATACAACTACTAAGATGAGTGCTACTACTACTTCTAAAACTACTATTACTATTGCTACCACTATTACTATAACTGCCCACTTTATCTCTGAGATCAAAAAATACTTTTACTCATTTAGAGTATTCAGTACTGTTACTACTACTACTATCACTGCCACAACTACCATTACTACCACAAGTGCCACTACAATTAAATCCATCTCTACTACTAGTACTGCTATCACTACTATTACTGCTACCACTAACTGCCCACTTTACCACTGAGATCAAAAATACTTTTACTCAGAGTACTACTTTCTGTTACTACTATTACTGCCACTACCATCATTAATACCACTAGTGCTACTACTGTTACATCTATCTCTACTACTACTTTTCAGAATTAGAAAAATGCTTGTCTCTTTTACAATACTCAATACAATTATTACTACTACTGCCACTATACTATTTCTACTGTTAGTGGTACCACTACTACATCTAGCACCGCTACTTCTACAACTATCACTACTATTACTGCTGCCCCTATTACTATTTACCCATTTACCCACTAATTAGTACTGAGATGAAGAAATACTTGTACTTTTTGTTCCTTAAAAATACTCTACTAAAAAAATACTAAAATACTAAAAAAGTTAAAGTATGATTGAAAATTACTTGTATCTAGTATCTAGCTGATTACATACTTGAGAATGAGTGAAAGTCCTGTTAAGTGTGTATTTAAATTATCCACAGTTCACTCACAGTTAGGGCCTGAGGTGCTGTGGTGATTCAGGAAACTCATTCATGCATCAGTCATGGTTTCCTCCTAACCTTTGTCACTTTGAATTTGCCTCCTCATTTTGTCTGTCACCCTCCGCTTATTTCAAGTCGGTCGTGAGCCTGTTTATAGCACTGCTGCATAATTATTAAAGCAGTTATCCAATGATTAATCATTAAAACTTTGGAATGTTTTTACACCCATTTCAGATAAATCATTGTTTGTACTACATATAGTTAAACCTTAATATAAACTCCATCTGCACTTCTAGACAGTTATTGGTATGTTTTAGGTGTAATGATGAATAAATGATTATGCCACTCCTTAATAAAGAACATGGCATTGCATTGCATGGCATTGGATACAATTTACTTGTGACATTGTTTACTTGCAGGTGATTCACCCAATCACATCCTGGTATTAATCTGAAAATACATAACCTCGCACAATAGGTGGATTCCAGGGCTTGGCAAATAAAAATTTATTTTCATTTTTCAGACAATTTATGATTTTATTCAATTTTTGTCTTCTTGTCTGGTCTAAAATGCAATTTTAATATAGATTTATATTTTTAATAGAATATTTTACATCATATAGCTATCATTTCATGCTCACTTCCTACACAATACCAAAGCTGCAGCAGTGTGCATTCCCCTCACAGTAAAAATGAATTTCCTTTAAATAAAATAAATAAATGTTTCAGCCATCAATGCTTCTAAAAACTAAGCCTGTTATAATCTATACACCATAACACGTTTTATTAAAAGAAGTAAAAAAACTGTAACGCACATGGCTAATCTGCATACATAAACAAAGCATGTAGCGCTGCACACCAACACCGCACTGGTCGTTTTTGCCACTTTGCACAACCTGCTAAACAAAGGCATTCCAGAGGTAATCTTACTCCTTTCTCTAGTGTTTTTAGCAACTGCAGAGTCTCCACAAACTTAATCTTCTCTGGAGCTAGCTGCAGCATTAGCCACCACACAGTAGACAATGCAGCACTTAAAGAGCGCTGTTTCAGCTAAATTTGATTTTATGGAAATGCTCTTTTGACATTGTTCAAGATTAAAAATGTGAATTAATTGAATCTATTTGCTTTATCGCCCAGCCCTACTGGATTGCTGTGGCATTTGTTCATAGACTCAACTAGACTACAATCAATTTTATCCTGCTGAGCCCATTTGTACCTGAACCACTGCTTGTTCAACCAATGACGGGTAGAACAAACAGTAATGGGCGTGTTTTATGTTTGATAACAAACTGGCCATTATACTGCTACAAACGTAAACAATATTGATGCAGTCACTGCCCACTGCCCAGGTATCCATCCAGACTATTAGCTACTAGACAGCAGGACATTTCTCAGAAGAGAAACTCCACAATGAATGGCTATCACTGGCCAGCATGAAGTAGCTAACTACTATGCAACAGGGATACAAATTAATCCAGATGGGTTCAGTTTTAGGTAATTTCAAATCATGGGCAAGTTTGACATTGACAGCTCATAGGCAGAAAAAACCTGTGAGTTGTGATCACCCAAAACAACTAAAAATAATTGAAAGACCTAAGCAGATGCTTACTTACATTTATTTTGTTTTAACAAAAGACTTTAATGAATGTTGTTATTTGGTTTCAGGCGTCAACTCCTTACAGTCTGGAGTCTGAGTCTTTGAGGATGGACTGCATCATGTCTGGAGGAGCGTCCCCCACATTGGGCATCAACTCTGTCACCAACAAGGTACTGACTGCAGTACGGAGCCAAAAATTTACAGGCATTTACTGACATACTAAGCTTCTAGTCCTGAGCTTGCTAAGACCAATTAATAGTAAATTGTCAAGGATAAAGCCTGAAAAGCCTTAAAAAGAGGGAGTGCACCCTGGATACACAGTTGGTCTTTACTTTCTAAAGTGAAGACACACTCAATATTGGTCTGGGTGTGCCGGCACAGAGGTTAGAGGTCAGGACTGTCCAGGGACGTCCTGTCTGCTTTGAACACCCTCTCCCCACATGTCAGCCTGACCTCTGACCTCCTCTGAAAGTGAATATTTGTCCCAGAGCGGCCTCTCTTATATCTCTATACTGTATGTCTCGGTGATGTGGTGGTGTCTGTGTCTGACGGGTTATTCCAGTCTTCTAGTCAGCTCCTCTTTAAACTGTTCCCATAGGTATCTATTTAAAACACTTTGATCACAGTTTTACTGCTAAGCAAATTTTAGTAGCTTTTTTAGTTTTCAACACGATCTTAATACCTCTGTCCTAACCCAGGAATGCAAAGTCATTGACTAGGTTGCATTCAACTGTAACATTATTTCTTCCTACTATGTTGCCTTTATCCAGCTTTCTATTTGAATTTTTTTGATGAGACACAGGTCTACAAAACATGTGTAACTCCATGTAGTGTTCTGTACAAGTCCAACAGAACATAATGGCCAAATATTGAGACACTTGTTAACTAATATTTTCTACACACCCACTGACATTCATTTGTTTGCCATTTGCAAAATTCTGTATATAAAATTAGCAATTTAAGGGGCTATATTATGCTTTTATTCATCTTTTTAAACCAATCTTGATCACCTATAGAACAGCATTGCATGTTTTATAATATTTGAAAACATTATCTGACTAAAAGAAAACATTTCCAATAAGGACTCTACTGGTGCCATAAAGAAACAGGTGAAGAGACCAGAAGAGGGCAGCAGAGATCAGTTGTGTTGTGCTCTTTTGAACAGAACCAAAGTATTTACTTTAAACTTTCTATGATGCCATTTTACTACAAAATGAGAAACACTCAGTGGAAACAGAGCTGTACACTGATTTTTGGATGAATGAATGACTGGTTGTGGAGGGCTTGTTGACTGGCCAGTGCTTCCTGAAGGGGTGAGGGTTTGTGGACAAGGCGGAGGTTTGTGGAACTGAGCGTTTTGAGGCCTCTGAATACGGGATTGCTCAGATGTTAATAAAACAAACACACCTCCAGGTATGTTTTTGATGAGGGAATGTTATAACATAGAAAAAAGCTAAGAAAAAGTAGCTTTTGCTTAATATAGCTACATTAAAGCAGGGTTGGTGTATCATTTATATGATGATAGTGTTTTGTGATCTTTTTTTTTTTTTTTTTTCCGGCTGCTTCTTTCAGAGTCACTACAACAAATCAATCACAGAGTGATTTGGCAGGTTTTTACACCGGATGCCCTTACTGTCATAACCAGCCACATACAGTGACAGGAGTAGGCCCTGTGGGTGAAGTTTCTTGCCCAAGGACACAACGGCATTATGTATTGGGTCAGAGCAGGAATTTAACTGCCAACGCCTCTGGCCAGTGGGCAACCCTCTGCACCACAGATGTCCCTTTGTGAACTGTTAAAATCTTGTCCTAAATGAAAAAAACAGAAAAAGGCTATGCATATGCAACATTCTGAAGATTTTATAGTTTGAGTTTTGAGTATTTTTTGGCTATTTTAGACACTTTGCTGCACAAAATATCCTTTTGCATTGCTTGTATTTAAGTTACAAAATCCACAAAAACAGAGCAACATTTGGGGCATCACCAGATATCTCGAGAGATCATTTTGTCATCTATGCAAAATCCCAAATTGCCTATTTCCTATTTGCTTTTCTAAAGAAACCTGCTTCTTAATCACTGCTTTTTGCACTGTTAAAATTTGCTAACATTTTTTTCTAGCCTCTCCTGAGTACATTTTTACAGCGGTGTGAAAAACATTTAGACAAAAGGAAATGACCTTACACTGATTATCTCTGCACCTTTTCTATACAAACCAGCTTCAGACGAGGAGAACGCAGCTCAGGCCTTGGAAAATGTACCTCTCCTTTAAAACACTATTCAAATGTTGTTAGTCACCACTATACATTTCAGAACAATGACTCAGCTCCAATAACGTCAGTGAAATCCACCCACACAGACTCAGACAGGTGGTGTCTGCAGATGTAGCCTCCTGCTTTTCAATTTCTCCAGCTTATTCTGTAGAGGGTTTAACATTGTGTTGGGTGTCCAAGTATGCATTTTTCTTGTATTTGGGGAATTAAATAAAAAAGAATTCTGTCCTAGTCCAAACATGTGCAGAGCTACCTTCATTTATCATATGTAGAAAAAGTAAAACTGGACCAATTGCTGGGGTTGAGGTACATTTTGGATCATGGCCAGTTAGTCGCAGGGCTGACAGTTAGAGACATTCAGATAACCATTCACTCTCACGGTCATTGACTTAGACATTAGGGCAATTCAGAGTCACCAATTCACCATCACACCATGTATCTTATAACTTTAATATGGGCCTTAAGAAATATTACAGTTGAGAGTTTTTAAAGGGAACATAAATTGTCCCTGAAATCTTAACAGTTGTGCTTGTGGTAAAACCATTTTACTTTTGACACTGACACTTTTGACAACAACTTTGACAACAATAAAGCAGGAGTGTTCCTTTGAAGGCCTCCTAGTCTGAATGCAGAGTTGCAGTTTTTGCTAAATCCTCAGACATTTTCTCTGTGGCTTTCCTTCTTTTACAATTAAACATAGCCTGGAGGTAAAGGTTTGCGCTCTGCTACACAAACGTCAAACTAAACTAAACTCTGTGTCTTTTAACAGTGCTCTGATCCTGGACCACTCAACAATACTCTCCGCAATTCAATCTTTAGAGTTAAGAGGGTTGGAATTATTTTGAAGTCTAAAAATGACATGTTATGAACTTTTTTCAAAGCAGTGCTTAAAACTAAGTACTCTCCAATACCAGTACAAAGACATAGGGCCAGAACTACCAAGAAGGGTGCTAAATTGCAGGGGTAAATAAAAAAAATGCCTTCTGCTATATGTGGGTGTGTTGCGTCTGATTTCCTCTGAGGAACCTTGCAAATAATTGCTTCTGCAAATTTTATTTAAATTTGAATTTTGTGTGTCAAAGCACAAGCGCGGTGACCCAATCCACTACAGCCTCAGTCAACTGCAGCAAATAGATCGATAGATATTAGAGACCTATTAGAGAACTATGTGATAAACATGCCACACTAAGCTGCACTGTATCAGGAAGCGAGCACCTTCTGTTTTCTACAGAAGCAATGCAAAGAGGGTGAAGCGGGACAGAGTGAGTTCAAGTGGACCAGAGCATGCATCAGGACACCTGCATTTCAGAAGCAGTGGGATCGATACTAGGGATTTAACGATTCTTCGTAAATCGGCTAAAAATCAATGCATAAGAGAGCAATTTTTAATCGGTGTGAAAAAAATTAATCGATGTCCCTTTAAAACAGTGTGCAGGCCACCAAAGTATAATGGTGCGTAATCTGGCTCTCACATTTGGCGCTTTTAGTTTTAGTTTACAGGACTCGTAAAATAATTAGCCTGGTGTGCTGGAAACGTGAAAAGACTGTACAAGAGCTTCATTACTCAGAGCGGCTCAGAAGAGTGCTCCCTCACCTCTCGCACAGACAGAGGAGCGTGCACACAGTGCACAGGGAAATACAACAACAAGCCCAGGGCAAACGGCAAGAAAGAATACATCTAAAAGTATTATTTAGGCAGCACATACCTGTTTGCTCCGTTTGCCATTGTAGCTTGTTGTTAGCAGCGGCTAAAGGAAAGCAAAGTGGCTAACAACAGCCTAAAGTTTATCTGAATTTTCAGTGGCCCCTCCCCCGAGTGTTTCTATGGAGATCAGTGTCTTTACTGAGGATGTGTCTTTCCTCATATATTTTTTAAGACTTGACTTATATTAGGGATATTATATATTACTGAGGTGTGGATTCATGATAAGCTGCTTCTCTTTACATTGCTTCCTACTATAGTGTCTGTTTTTGAAGGAGGGTAGAAAGGCGTTAATAAAAGTGGCTAACAAATTATTTTATATATTTTTGTTATTTTTACATGTCATTGTTTTAATATCTACTTTTTAAATTTAATTTGGTTAATAAGAAATGAACAGCAATTTAAGTTTTATAAGAAGACCCAAATAGGCTATGTAAAAAAATAATTTAGGTCATAATTATACTGCAACTAAATCTGCATATAAAAATCATAATTGTGAACATAAAATCATGAATCGTGACTTCAGTGCATTGTTACATCCCTAATCAATACAAGTTGACCTAACACTGCAAAACTGTTATTACATATACGCCGTGTTTAACAACAGCTTGGGCTTCACTGTAAATTAAAATTAGAGCCCAACCGATGTTATCGGCCGATATAGCCCATTTGAAAATTATGGGTTATCGGCCAAAGAGTTGGCCTTTTACATTGCAGTTCATAGGAAACACCCCAAATCACCTGAAAAGCCTAAAAAGGCAATAAAAATATTTTGCTAATTTCCCTGCCAATAAACCTCATAGACCAAAAATTCTAAATGCATTTTGTAGTTCTCCTCATGCTCTACTTGCAGAGCAAGTTTAAATGAAATTTAAGTTAAACAAATTTAGTTAAAGCTAAATAAAATAAATATATAAAATACATAATAATACTCCCCACACCAATACCCACTACAACAATCAGCATAAAGAACAATAAGCAGCTTTCTACAACATTTTAAAAAGATGTTTAATCTAATAAAGTGGCCAGGGGTGTACCCATCATATTCATGTAAACAAGAGCAGAAAGAAAAATGCTTTAAAATACTTTTTCCTAATGTATAACTATTGGCCGATGTATCGGATATCGTTTTTTTTTTTTTTTTTGTCACCTAATATTGGTATTGGCATCGGCCTCAAAAAATCCATATCGGTTGGGCTCTAATTTAAATACTTAAAGTCCAGTCCAAGAGACAGCTGGTTAAAAAGGCTACAGTTCAGAGGAATACAAGTGAGAATCAAGGAAAAATTGTTGCAGGTAAAGACTGTCTCTCCCTTAGTATTTATGAACACTACCCAGTTTTCAACTTGAGATTTTTTTCATCATGACAAAACCTTTCCAGTACCTTATTTATCCCATGACAACCAACCATCAGGATAAATGATTTCACATTGAGAGTGATTGGATCGTTCATTTATCTTTTCCTTGTTAAATTTTGAAGGACTAACGCTCTAACCACCCTTTTTACCTTTGCAAAAAGTTCTCAATAACTCAGAAAGTAATGAAGATTTTGATGAAATTCAGGTCAACTGGATCCAGGAATTTTTTAAGGCATTTTTGCCATTACAAGAAAGGGCCGAAGATACCAACTACAGAAAAAAAAATTGCACCTTAAATCTTAGATTTTGTATTCCTATTATATTTATTTTTATTATTTTAAAATTGTAATTAAATTATTTAATTACTTTTTATTTATACTCTTTTTGCATGCACTTGGGTGCTACTATTTTGTAAGTGCTCTTCATGCTTTTTTATTGCCCCAACTGGACAAATACATTTTTTTTTATTGAATTCTGGCTGCTTGCTAGTTTGTTAACATTTTTGTTATGTTGCATTTTTTTCTTAGTTTGTTAGGTTTTCACCTTTTTATTTAAGCTTGGTATATGTTCAAGTGTTGACTCTCTGTCATTCTTTGGCTCTAGGTGGCACTGTACAACCCAGAACCAGAGGGCAGTCACAGTCCTGGGAGTCTGGGCGGCAGCCTCAGTAACAGTCTGTCTGAGCAGAGCATGGCTTCGGTCAACATCAACAACATTAACAACATCAACAACATCAACAACATGTCCACAGCAGGAAACAGTGGGAACAGCTCGCACAGCTACACTCCGGTAAGAGACTGTTATTTTAGTAGCACTCATAGGGTTTTAAGGTGGGTTTTGCCAAACTGGTGTACTCCACAAAACTCCTCCAGACTGGGGAAATTTAAAGATATGAACAAGTATTCATTAAACTGCCCATGCTTTTTGAAATAAGTTTGGACTCCTTTGCATTAGAATGTCATGCTTTTACCTTTTGACCTAAAATAATGTATTTGAATGGAAAACATGAAGCTGTTACTTTGACTTTGCAGAGAACACATGGATTAGGTGTCAACGCAGTGCTGAAATTATAACAAGTCTGGTGACGGTGTATGGGCTTTAGAGGTATCAGCACACAGGATTACTCAGATGTGCATGAATCAAATACTACTCCAGGTGTGTATTTGAGGTGGAAACAACACGGTTAAATGCTCATAAAAGTCAATTTAGTATAATAGGGGACCTTTAAAATTAGGTCTGTGAGATATTTGGGTCTAAACGAAGGTGAGTAGAGTAGCCAAAAAATGCATTCAAATAGAAGTAATAAGTAGTCATTCAGGTTTCAGTTTGCTTCTTAAACCTTATAAACCATTATTATTAATCCTAGCCTTGCCCTATAGAGGGCTGCATTTATTTAAATCAAATGCATTCTCCATGATTATTTTTTTTCCTTCTTCCAGGCAAGGACAGTCATTGAAAATGACTAAAGACCATCCTGTTGATTGTGTATCATTTAACAATTATTAAACTGAGCTTTTCATCCATATCACTCTTCAGGGTTGAACATGGACAGAAAGAACTAGTACATGGTGCATAATGTGTCCTTTACTTTTAAGTACCGTTTTCAAGTTTTCAAGAGGAATTATACATTTAGTTATATTGACTACTGCCACTACTACTACTGCTACCACTACAACTATTACTACAATTACAATTTCTTCATGTTTAAATTTTCACAGATTCACCGTATAGAAATGACTGCCAATATTGGTATTACTACAAGTACTAATGCCAGTACAATGCTAATACTGCAGCTGCTACTGCTACTGTACTACTACTCTTATGGTACGTTCACACCGGACGCGAATCAGGCGTCAGGCGCGAGTGATTACCATGTTAAGTCTATGGAAAGCCGCATTCAGGCGCGAATGACGCAAATGGCGCGACATGAATCAAGCGAATCGCGCGAATGACGCGAATTGAGCGTTTGACGTGTGAGTCCCGCGAATAGGTGAAGACGCGAATTGGCGGATGACACGAACAACACAGATTTGCGTCTGGTCACGGAAGTTGAAAAATTTGAACTTCTGCGAACATTCGCGGCGCGTTAACCAATCAGGGACCTGCTGTAGCAATGACGTGGTTACGTACGACGTAACAGGAGGAGATCCCTGCCTCGGAGATCCAGCAAAACAATCATCAAGGCTGTCAGAGTGAACCTGGAGCTAAAAGCTACAGCCTACAGCAACTCTTCTACTTTTATGAATGACAGGAAACGAAAACAGCCCTAATAGAAAACCCTATAAATAAAATAAATATGGCTGTTCAGGCTTTGTGTGACTGTGGTTATAGCTGTTATCTGTGATACAAGCCTGTGACAGAGGCTCACTCTGATCATAGTGACATCAAGAACACACAAATAAATACAATTAAATATAAAGGGGGGTTAACTTTACCAAAATAGCCTATTGAGATGTGCTCGTTATATTAGCAGTTATTGCACTCTCCAGAACAACAGAAAATACAGAGCCTGGGACTAGACTAGACCCCAAAACCACTAGAGAGAGCTAATGTACAAGAAATAACCCCAGACTGTCTCAGCTCTGTCTCTGGGGTTAATGCTGCTGTACAGCAGTAGTGTCCTGGGGAGAGGTCCTTGCAGCTACACGGGACACAGGTGACCAAACCGAGGCTCATTTGGGAGTAGCCCTAGCAGCCATGCCCCTCATTTGACGCGAATGAAGCGCCCAATTCGCCTCATTTGCGCGACTGAATGCGCGAATTTCACGCGCGAATGACGCGAGTGAATTCAAAATGGTCACGCGTCCAACTAGACGCAAATGACGCAAATTTGACGCCTGATTCGCGTCCGGTGTGAACGTACCATTACTACCGATACTACTACTGTTGCTACTACTTCTCCTGGTACTACTGCTACGACTACTGCTACTACCACTGCTGCTACTAGTTGTGATACTACTAGTACTATTCCTGCTACTAATAATGCCACTACTACTACTGCTGCTACTGCTTCTCTACTAATACTGCTACTATGACTGTTGCTACTGCAACTCCTGGTACTACCACTACTACTGCTACAACTACTTCTACTACCACTGCTGCTAGTACTAGTACTGCTACTACTATTATTATTTCCGCTACAGCTTATGCCACGTTTACTGCTTCAACTACTGCTGCTACTGCTATTTGCAGTACTGCCAATGCCACTACTACTACTGCTGCTACTATTCCTACTGTTGTTGCTGCTGATACTACTACTACTCCTACTACTCCTACTGCTACTGCTACTGCCATTACCACTGTTGCTGCTACTACTGCTACCACTAAAACTACGATTACTAAAAATTACTCCTATTATTACTAAATCTACTACTACCAGAAATCAAAACCTGGACAGTTTTGTTTAGTCAGTGTACATTTAGTATTTTTCCACATTTTAATTCCATGTGATTACTTTAACCAATATTTCTACAACTAATGCTATTTCCACTACTGCTACTACTCCTGCTACCATTAACATTTCTACTATTAATGCTAGCACTACTATCACTACTCCTCCTGCTTCTACTTACTCAAACCTGGCTTCAAACCTGCTTCATCCATGTCACTTACAGCCACGTAAAAAACAGTTTTAACAGCCATCTCTGGTCCACAAATATTTGGTACAGAATTACAGGAGCTCAGAGAAATCCCAGCCCCTCATTATTTTCCTTTTGAACAGCTGCTCCCCTTTTACCATCCTCCTCCACTGTTCACACAGCACCTGTTCCGGCAAAGGTCACCGCAATCTCAGCTCGTTAACCTCTCGTGTCTGGCGGCCATCTTGTCTTTTCCTCTTCACCCTTCCACCTCATAGTAACTGTTGTTAGACTTGGGCAAAAAGGTGTTCAATACAAGCAAATACTGAAATATAGATGTATAACGATTTTTATTTGTTGATTTACTATAAATATCAAAAGCTGCAGTATTAATATTTTAGCTTGACAAAATTTTGTATATTTTATTAAAAATGAATTCTGGTTGCTTATTAAGAAAAAGGACGTGAAGTAGTCTTGCTGTATTCACTGTTCTGTTATTTTTTTATTCATCAAATTTTGTGCGGTGTACTAGTAAACAGGTAAAAATTTTATTATCATATTGTTTTAAAAAGTGTGCTTCTCCTTAAGTAGTGCTCAGTTTGTTCTCTCCATGCGCCTGTAGGACCTAATAGAAATATTGACTCCATTGACCGTTTTTTATTAATCAGTAGTCATCTGATTATATCATTGCATTATATGCCATAATGTCATTAATTGATATTTACACTAAATTGAAAGAAATAGGTAATAAGTGAGTAAAGCAATAAAAGTCATGGAGAAAAATAATAATTTCTTAAAGGGAAAAACTTTTTTGTGTTTTCAGATTAATCCGCATTCAGACAGACAGACAGATATGCTGTACAATAGTGTTAATGCTACTATACTAACAGTAGTAGAAGTAGTAATAATAGTAGTGGTAGTTTAAGAATAGGTAGAAGGATGCTGAGGTCAGAACTGCCAGGCAGGAAGTTATCGTACCTGTATGACTACTGATGGGATGTCGGCTTCTTCTGGTGGTATTGTTTTACAGTTCAAGTCCTTATTTTGTTTAATATAGAGACGATTTTAGCTTGTGTTAGTTGGGTCTTGTTCTGGTTTAGACCTGGTTTAGTCCCACATTTTTACTGGTTTATACCTGGTTTAGACCTGCTTTAGGCTGCTTTAGTCCTGGCTTAGGCACGGTTTAGCTCTGGTTTAGAACTGTATTGAGAATAATGTTAATGTTTCTATATCAGTAGTAGTAGTAGTTCCAGTGGTAGAAGTAGTAATAACAGTAGTAATAGTTTAATTTAAAACATATTTCTAGATTGCTGTTACTCATAACTACAGCCTGGCTGGTGAGTGTTGTTCGGATGGAGGTAGACTCTTGTGAGTATCTGTCAGCAAAAGTGGCTCATGTTTGGATGTCCTGATCACAGTAAATTGCTGTGTTTTCCGGAGCTGGAGGAAAGTGACAGTTGGGACGAGATGATTGAGGCTGCAGGAAGACAGCACTCACAGTATGACGACTCCAAAGTACTTTTATTCTGCTTTCTGTGTTTCATCTCCAAATGGATACTTTTTAAAATGTTGACACGTGTTTTAGTTTGTCCACTTTATAAATACTTAAAAACTGACTTAACGAATGAAATTTGACTAAAGGCACAATGGGAAACTAAAATGTATATATTTAAAGTGGTATTTTTAATATAGAAGTTACTTTGTTTATTGTAAAAAAAAAAATTAAAAAACATGGGGTTGCCACTGTGCAAGGTTTTAGTCACAGATCCTTCATTTATATCCATCTTTAGAAAATTTGTAAGTAAGTGTGCATGGTGGCAGAGAGGTTAGTGCTTCTTGCAAGGAAATTGTGGGTTTGATTCTGATTCAGTTAACTCTTTGTGGAGTCTGGATGTCCTCCCTGAAAAGTTATACTGGCATGCCATGGGAAGATAAAAAAATTCCCTGGAGAACCACAGGAGAATACACTTGGGATGGACAGGCTGTGCAAAAAAATGTGTCCAGGATAGTTACAGTACACAATTTGTCTGCTACTGTAGTCTTCCTCAGATGGGTCTGACGTGTCTTACCAGACAGTTTTGGCCTTCCTACCTGTAACAGTTGAAGGGCAGTACCATCTGCAGTGTGACTTCTTTAGAATGGCATCCCAGGTGTGAGACAGCATATATGCCCCTCATCCCAGTTTACTGTCTTGTGGGCTTGTTTCCAAATCTCGATGGCCCCTTTGATCTATTAATACATCCAAAAGATAAGATACACCAGGTGCAAAAATGTAATGTAATATACAAAATACCTTGCCAGTCATGCTTCAAGACTCATAGTACATAGAAGAAACTTAAAGAACATTCAACACACCCAAGAGGGAACACAAAACAGAATGCGAGAAAGAGACTACAGCATGCACATGAGCAAGCAGAAGAATCCGCTGGATCAAAGATGCCTATAAGATTCAGAAAAAAGCCCACCGGACAGTAAACCAGGAGGAGGGGACCTATGTGCTGTCAAAGTCCTGGGATGTTGTTCTCAAGAAGTCGGACTGCAGATGGCTACCACTCCAGATAGGAAGACAGCACCAAAATCTGATAAGACACATCACTGTAACACTAAATCTGTCAAAACATGTGAAGGTACAACACTTACACACTGATCTGTTCATATACATTTTAATAATAATTAGGGCTGTCAGCGTTAACGCGTTAACGCATGCAATTAATAGAAAAAAAATTAACGCGTTAAAATTTAATAACGCAAATTAATCACACGATCTGTTTTGCCGTAACAGCAGCACTTCTCAAAGCATTTTGGAGGGCATGAAGCCGTGTCGGGGGCGCGTGACCGTCTTGGAAATGTGCGTATATCACAACATTGACTTGTTTTCACGGTGAACGACCTGCGCGTCCACAGAGGAGAGAGAGCAGCTGCCACACACACGTTTGCCTGTGGTTTGACTTCAGGACGAGTCCACTGCTCTCCCTTCCCTCCCCTCACCAGTCTCGTGTAAAACTTTTTACTACCACAAGCTGCAAACTCCTACAAACCATTCATTTGTGGTTTTTTTTTTTTTTTTTTTTTTTTTCCCTTCCATAAAGCATCAGTTCTGGACTCAGAGCGGCAGGCTCACGGCTGACAGGTGACCGTGCCCCGCCCCTGTCCGTGGCGCTGAGAGGAGCAGAGGGGAGGCTCAGGTGTCTGCAGTAGATTTAATGCAGAGCACATTTCAACAGACACTGTTATCTCAGTTACTACACAGACTTATTAAAGGCTCTCTCACAATATTCAGAAGTTATTTCTGAGATGTATTTTTTTATCCAAGTAAAAACACACTCACCCTCTCTGGGCTTTTTTTTTATTTAAACGTTGCATATTGTCATGGAAAATCTACCAAGTTATACATTGCGATTAATCGTGATTAATCACAGCCCAAGAGTGTGATTAATCTGATTGACAGCACTAATAATTATTATGGAAGATCAAATGAACATTTTTGCACTAGTTATTGTCAGGTGCAAAATTTTTCTTTCCTTTTGGCACTTCCCTTCTGGGGATACCACAGCAAATCATCTGCCTCCTAATGTGCAGTGGTTTGCATTTTGTTATGGCAGGTCTTATGCTGGATGCCCGTCCTGACAGTTCGCTTCATTTACCCAGGCTTGGGACTGGTACAAAGTAGAGCCCGACCAATATTATTGGCCAATGTAGCCCATTAGAAAATTAGCGGTTATCGGCCGAAATCTGTCCAGTATCCGCCAATATAAAAAGTACTATTTTTACTGTGTGCTGGAGTGCTGGAATAAGACCTGTTTACTTGCAAATGATGGCCTTCTGCTATATGTCCATAGGGTGTGCTGGACAGTTTGGGCTTTTACCCCAAATTCACACTGAAAACATCACAGGGGCATTGCAGCAGCAGATCGTTTTACGCGCGTCTTTTCAAAAGCGTCAATTCACACCGAAAGCATCAGAGCTGCGTTTGGACCGGCACGTCTGTGGATCTGCTCCCTGTTTTACCAACTTCATTCCTATAATTGGTGGATATTCTTGCTTCTTCAGATGGTTAAGCAGAAATATTACGAACTGATTTATACCAAACTATTTTTGTTTGAATAAAATGTACTTTTATCTATAGTACGTGACCAATTAAGTTTTTTTTTGTTTTTTTTTATTGAGCTCACTTGGCGATCAGACAACAGTACTACTATCATGCTAGAAGTAGAATTACAATCTTTTTGTGTCTTAAAGTATGTTAAAGTTCTTCACCTCAAGAATTAACTTCTCGTCGTCCATGGTGCAACATTCACTGAAGTCCTTGGTGCGATGCACGATGTTTACGTCAGTCATACATTTAGAAAACCTTTATTTTGAAAGTGTAGCAGAAGTTTATTTTGACACTTGGTGCCTGTTTTCTGTGTTTCTCTGGCTGTAGCGCTGCCGGTCGATGCGGAGACGCTGGAAAAATAGAACTCCAACCTAATTTGAGCGTAGTGTCGCGGCGAGTCAGTGGTAAGACACGCGTATGATGTCCCCGGTGTGAATTGTCAGATTGAATAAAACAGAAAACAATTCACTCGCGTCTGACGTGACATTGCTGTTACGCACTGCTGCTGCTTTGGTGTGAATTGGAGGTTACACTGCAGTTCATAGGAAACAGACCAAATCGCCTTTTGCCTGGGAATTCCAGCCTCAACGCTGTACCAGCGGATGAGTCTGGTCGCCCTGGAATCAATTCGATTTCTAGGGTGGAGCAAACCCGAGTAAACTGACAGCGGAGTAAGCCAATCAGAAAATGACGGAGGTGATGTTAACTAAGCGACAAGAAAGTGAGCAACGCGAAAATCTTTTTTTATTTTTAAATAAATGCTTCTAGTGCTGTAAGCTGCTGACTCGATATGGTTTTGGTCATTTAAAATGGAATTTACCGCTGAATGAAACAAACTCTCGGCTCCTCTGTGCGCCATCTTGATTGTTGTTGTTGAGGAGACGAGTGACGCTGCTTGCGAAGAACACATGACTTAAATAAGCGAATCAAAATGCTTGGAACGGTTGGGATTTGAATCCAACTACGGCGGAGGGCATGGTGACCAGACTGATATTTCTCTGTATAATAATACAGAGAAATATCATTCTGGATTTTCCAGGCAAAATCGCTTCTCATGGCCTGAAAATCTCAAAAAGGCAATAAAAATATTTTGCTAATTTCCCTGCCAATAAACCTCATAGAACAAAAATTCTAAATGCATTTTGTAGTTTTCCCCATGCTCTACTTGCAGAGCAAGTTTAAATGAAATTTAAATTAAACAAATTTAGTTAAAGCTAAGTAAAATAAATAAATAGAATACACAAAATACATAATAATACTCCCCACACCAATACCGAATACAACCTAGATAACAATCAGCATTAAGAACAATAAGCAGCTTTTTACAACATTTTAAAAGTAAGTTTAGTCTAATAAAGTGGCCTGGGATGTACACACCATATTCACGTAAACAAGAGCAGAAAGAAAAATGCTTTAAAATAATTTTTCCTAATGCATAACTGTATCGGTTTATGTATCAGATTTTGGTAATTTTTTGTTACCTAATATTGGTATCGGCATCAGCCTCAAAAAATCCATATCGGTTGGGCTCTAGTACAAAGAGCACACTGGTTTGTGACTTATTGTGGAGAATCAAATGATGTCCTAAATAAGGACAAATTCAGTATTAAACCAGGACTTAATCATAGTCAGTACATTGCCAGAACTAAACAAGGTTTAAACCAGGACTAAGCAGTGGTCTACACTGGTCTACACTTCAAATTTCATAAAATTTTAGACTGAGTACTATTAGAAAAAGCCTGCATACCACCATTGATATCCATACCAGAGCTTGAGAACCATTGACCTAGTGTATTTTTATAAATGGTGCATTGAGTTCTATGGTATGTTTCTGGCAAGTTTGTATTCTAGTAGTTTTCAGTTTGTGTTCTTGTCTACAACATTTCTAATTTCCCTGTGCCTTTTGTACCTTTCTGTGTTTCAAACAGGTGAGCAGCCACTCGGAGCCCCCATCCCAGCCTCCTCCTCCTCAGTCCCAGTACGGTCTGCCTGTCCCAGAGACACGGGACAAACCGCTCTGCTTCTCTGACTTCGAGGACCTCAGCGCTTCTTTCCGCAGCCTTTACAAGTGTGTGTTCGAGCAGTCCTTCTCGCAACAAGGTGGGTCTTTAGCCAATCATACACTTCCTGATTATGAGGCTTATTCCTGGTAACCATATTTGGCAAATTATGGTTGAGGTTAGCCGTGGCAAGACAGAATACACACGTAGATGAGAGGGACCCAAGTGGATTAATGAATTTACAGGTAGAGGTAAAGAAGATTATTTTAAGTACTGAAGGTAAATGGTGAATGAGGTGAAGAGGCGTGTGCAGCAGGTTGAAATGGTGTGTTGTGTGATAAACAAAAAGAAGAATTAAAGGGAAGGTGGATTTTTGGATTAGTGAAAGAGGACATGAAGTTATGTTGGTGTGAGAGAAGAGGGTGCAGCAGAGGATAGGGTTAGACAGAGGCAGATTATTTACTGTGCTCACATGTTGATGACAAAACAGTCTTTTTCATTCAATTTAATGCCCAAACAGAATACATTAAGATATTTTTTAGACCAGAAATTGCATGTTGTAAATATGTTTGGACAAATTGTCTTACCAGTAATAGCACACAGGGCTGGTCAGTACCATTACTCATACCTATTAAAGAAGGATTTGATGGAAGCGCATTGACAAACTCTTGTAATTTTCTCTGCATTCAGTTTTCAGACTTTTAGCATCTTTAGCTTTTATAGTGCTAATTTCTTATTGCCATAAATCAATAAGACTGATCAGAAAGGATTGATTTAGATGTAATAGTTTGGAATGGGAGAGGTTCCAGACCTGCTTCACTGTGCTACAACAGTAAGTAAAAATAACCAGTATGAAGAATCAAGGGAAGCTGTGGCTCATGTTTTGGTTAACTGACTTTGCACATGTTCAGTTCATCAGCAGCTGTCACAAACCAGGGGTATCTTTGCATGCACCTGAAGTTTGTCTCAGGGAGAACATGTATACTCAAGGGACACCGGCTGGTCTGGGAATTGAACCGAGGACCTTCTTGCCACCGTTTTGCCACCAGGCCACCAAAATATACTATCAGTATGTTTTAAATCAGTGCTTAATGTCATCATAAAGACATGGCTCCAAATCATGCTTCTAAAGAAAGCATGTCCCATTGTTTTTTAAGGGGAACTGTGGAATAAAAAATACATAAATATATCCAAAAACACAAAGCAGACGACGAGAGAGTCCAGCGCAGAAAAGTTTATTGCATGACACAACAAACAGAGCTCATGTCCGGTCCCCACAAAAGCCACCGAACTCGTCCAAACATGATCTTTTATAATGTCTGATAACACAAATTTCCATATGTTCTTGAAAATAACCAGTTATTATTCTAGACAGTTGCTACTAAAATTTAATTTGTAAACATACATATTGGACCATCTCAACTGAACTGTTGCCAACCCCTGCACCTGCTGCAGATGCTCAGTTTGTCACGTCCACAGTTCATCAAGGTCATTATTATGGAGTTATATAAATAATTAAGTAGTGGAAATTTACAACCCATGATGTAATGTAGGTAGCCTGTGACACGCCCATCAGGTTATGTGCCCCTTTATTCTGATGTCATCAACATTTAACGACGCCCACTAAACTGTATCCCCTAGTGGCAGTTACAGTGAACTACAATTAGGAACCCAAATTAAACTCTATCCCTCTTTGTGTTTTATCTACAGTAAGGCCCAGTGTGTTTGCCTCACAGTTACAAAGTCGCACATTTCTCCAAAAATGATATCAAACATGACATTGCACTCACAGCACTGAAGTTTTTTACTATAATGAATATATGAAATTATATGAAGCTTGATTATATGTATAACCAACAAAATGTAAATAATATACATAGACTACTCAAAGCTTGAGTGTACCTTTAATACTTAGCATAAAAGCATAAGAAAACCAACCCTCGGTGTTACCAGTCTTACAATGACCTAAAGTAACAACATTTATAGCTTTTTAACTCATTAACCTCTACAGAACCACATAACTTGGCTCATTTCTTCACAGTTTTGGTCGCATTTTTTCCTCAAAGAAGCTCCCCCTACATAAGCAAGTTCTCATAAATCCATTGACTCTTGGTTTTTCTTTCTCATATCCATACAAAGGTTTCCTCTGCCTTTTAGCTGCTCTGCCATGATGGAAATCAAAGAAATAAAGCCAGTGCTAGCTTGTTGTTCTGGCTAACCGGAACGTATTGCTTTCTCTTAAGACATCGGGAACACCGGATCCGTTCTTCCAATCTTGCAAGGCTGGTTTTTCCCCAAGGCCTTTTAGTGGGGAGGGGCTGGGGGCTTAATTCACACTGCAACAACCCATTTAGCCATTACACTGACTCCAATATTGTTTAAAAAAGGTTCAAAAAGTTACATTCCCTCTAACTCATCTCTTACCCTGCCTCTCCTTTCCTGTCTGCATTTTTTGCACGAAAGTAAAAGCAAGTGAAACAAGGAAGCAGAACCGAGGCTTAGAGACCATGTCTTTTGGAGTTCTCTAAAAGCATAACTGTTTTTTTTTTCTGTTTTGAGATCAAGATATGCTTTTAACCTGAACAAATTCTTAATGTAGACACAGTAAATGATTCACACTCCAGTTGTTTGTTCTCACCTGTTTTCTCTGACATGTATGTGACAGGAAAAGACCTTCATATAAGGCTTTGCACACATAATTAACTGTCAAACTTAAGCTCCAAATGAAATGCAGTTTGCACGCGGACTCTGCCACTGTTGTCATAGCAGTAAAACCTACTCGTATTAACCTTCACAATGCACTACTTCTACTCCATTGTCTTTTTAATAAACAAACAATCGGCTGTTCCGCATATCTGCTTTTTACGGCTCGCTCAGTCAAAGGCAATTAAGAAGATGACTCCAACGGAAAAGAAGAATGAAAAAAAAAAAGTTGCAAATACAACGGCACCAGAGCAGTGCATCGGGGTCTAAGGCTTTGATAGGAGCTAATTAGATTGGGGTATAAACTTTGTGAAGCATCTCGCTAATTGCTTTCAGGTCAGCGGGCCTCCTCCCACTTGGACCCCCACCCCCACCCACCACCACCACCATCCTGCTTGTTCCTGGTTGTTCTTGCATCCTTCCACACAAACAGCAAAAGGTGGATGCGGTCTGTTGAGCTGCGGCGGTTGACAAGGTCCTCTTTAATTTGCGGTGTGGGAGACAGTACTGAGAAGGGGAAAAAATACATGCATGGTAGTGAAAGACTGGATGATTAAAGGGACGCTTACATGGGTCCAAAAGAGTCCAGTATTTTGTAATGGATAGGCAATTGTCAGCATACTCACAGTTTAGAGAAGCAGACAGGTGTAGTAACACTGGCTTTAAGGTGGATCTGGATCACCCTTCTGCGTTGTGGCTCAGTAGATAGAACATTTACCCCTGAACTAAAAGATATGTTGCAATCCTAGTTAATTGGATATTGGAATGCTGCTTGATGAGGTTTATATTTGTAACTTTTTGAGAAAAAAATGAGCCCCATGTATTTAAAGCATTGTGTGTTCTGTTATCTGGCTTTAATACCTTTAGTGGTTATAGCAGGAAACAGTCTGCAGTCATTATATACATGAGGACTGGAGTTACAGTGAGTCACAGAAACAGCTCTTGAAAAGAAGACCACATACCAGGATCAGAATGACTCAGGTGCTGCTCAAATCATTTTTTATGCAAGTTTTAAAGCTATACCTATTATTACATTATGGTTCTCTATAATAAACTTCACTTTGTTGATCTCTCAGCCAATCACTGGCTAAAGAATTAACAGCTCCATCCACTGGCTTGTATAGATGTTTAACAGTTTCTTTGGTCTTTAGGTATAGATAATTGCATTATAATCCAATGCTCCCGACACCATTTCATGGGGCCAGCATAATCAAGATCTAACTTTCTTGTTTACATTCAGTTGTATTTGTTCTAAATCCAGCCACAGAGGGGCACACGCCAGTGTACTGTTAGTTCATTCCAAAGCCCAGATAAATGGAAAGGGCTTGCATGAGGAACAGAGTATATTTTCGAGAGTTAAATTAACATTTAATTGAATTCAAATTTAATTAAAATGTATGTATTTATATAGTGTATAGTCCTTCTATTTATTGCTGAATTTACTCTGTCTTTAGTGTTAAAATTTCAGTGTAAAATAACAACAACAAATCTTACTTTGAATGTCTTACTTTGTGAACAGTCATGGTCCAGCCATGACTCAGTGGAACACTGGTTGTTAAATGTCTATTCAATTTAGTACTTCAGTAAAAAAAAAACTGCTGTCTGATCTGTGTTAATGTCAAATTAGAACATTACATCTTGTAATTGTACTATTGATAGTGTTTTCTTTGTCTCTTGCAGGTTTGCTGGGTCTTCCCTCAGACCCTCAGTCCAGGACGTCCTGCTCCTACCAGCACTCTCCTCACCAGATCACCTCTGTCCAATCATCCCACCACCAGCACCACTCACACTCCAGCCACGGGACGCACCAACAGCACCTCCCCCAGCAGGCCCTGTCCCACCCGAGCCACAGCTCACAAACCTGCCCTGCATCAGGTAAGACATTTTGGCGACATTTGGTGACAAAAGTGCAGCAACCCCACAACTCACTCCACTTCACAGCAAATGAACAGCTATGGTAACCCTGTAGGGACATATTATGGTTTTTATTTAGGTATATTTACGGAAAATTTATTTTGTTTTATTTTATTTTATTGAAGACTGTGTGCCAAAAGAACTATAAATGTGGTCACTTTTTTTTTTAATATGATGGAACTAGTGTATAGTTTTCAGCACACTTCCACATTTAGAGAAGAAGACGGTAGCAATGTCAGAGCAGCTAAACTATGTACTACTAAACAAGGTAAATAAGGTCACAGAAATTAAGATTTTCAATATTTTATTTAAAAACTGCAGTATAGCTCAGTGGTAGAGGCAACTGTTGTAGTATGCAGGGCAACTGCAGCCAGCCTTGGCGTCGTGGGTTTGAGTTCGGTCTCCGACAGTTTGCCAAATGTCTCTCCTCACTCTTTCCCTGATTTCTGACTATATTCTGTCCTCTCAATAAAGCCTACAAAATGCCCAAAAAATATCTTTAGAAAAACAAATAAAAAACTCTTTCTCTTTTTAAAAAAAATGTGTATTCCATAGAATTCCGCAATAGGTTGCTGAGAAATTCTCCAAATGTAACACAGCTTTTTCAAAATTTGGGTTCCATAGGGGAAAATGAGCAGGACACAGCTTTTATGTGTAGAGGACCTGATGCATAACCTACCACAGGGCTTGAAATTGTGACCATTTTAGTTGCATATGCGACTAAAATGTGAAGTCCGTGCAACCTTAAAATGTATTTGGTAGCACTCTGTGCAACTGCAACAAATTCCCATTGTGTGATCTTTTACATAGACTATAGACACATGCAGTTAATTTATACTGACACACTAGACCTTGAGCTTTCCTACAGTTTTAGTTTTATGCTTATAGGACCAGTAATCACGGAGATATACACCGTTAAAGATTAAAAAAAGATACTAAATATGGCCTAATTACATACAGCCCATTAGCACTCTATTGGCGAGAACTTGCGCAATGTTTATGCGCGATAGTTACTGGATCTCTGATGTTTTACTCAAAAACGTCCAGAAAAGAGCTATTTACTGCACATAGGGAGAAGAGGAGATAGGGGAAAGAGGCTGTTCCTCTGCTCAGAGCACAGAGACAGGGGAGGGGGGCGGGGCCATGGCGGGGCACGGGACAGAGACGGCACTAGGATCACAGAAACACCAGAGGTTTAGGAAACTCAAATAAATATTCTACAAAAAAAGAACATTGTGCCATCAGGTCTGAAGGTAGATTTCTTCTCTAATGAGTCTGAGTGCATAATGTGAATCATGTGACGCAGATTCACAGACAGGTGATCTTCACCTGAGCAGTGAGCTCCCTCTGCCCCACACAGAGAACAGTGAGGATTTATTTTATGAAGGTTTATAGTTACTGAGCAGCCTTTCTATAATGTTTGTTATGTGTTTGAGCTGAGCTCAATGACTCTGACCCACACACTGAAGGTCACTGTTCACTTTGTTAATGATAGACTTGCTCTGATGTTGCAGCAGTGGAGTCTGGTGTGATAAATTATAAATTCATGAAAACATTCAAAAGAATGAAGATTGGAGTTATCTTTCCAGGCTAGAGTAATCTGAAGAGCCTAAGTTAAGGGAACCAGTGCCACATGTAAAAGTTAATTTCAGCCCTGTGTCTAAAGCCAAAGTCAAAAATAGCAGTTGGTAATGAATAAAAGAGTTAAATAAACAGAATATTAATAAACGTGTGTTTTCATACATTTTGTTTGGTGCGCCAAAATTTTTGATAGTGCTCCTAAATTTTTGGTGGTGCTCCTATCTTTCCAAAGTTAGGAGGAGCAGTGCTACCATGGAAAAAAGTTTTTGAGCCCTGTACCAAATACACTATCAATATTATGAACTTTTTCTCTTCTTTCCTTGTTACGATATATTGTTTCTGCTGGATGTCCTTTCTGTTGCAGCCATCTCCATTTATCCACGCTTGGGGCTGGCACAAAAATGTTGATTGGCTTGGATTTAAAACACTATTTAGAAGAAGAAGTTTTTTTCCGCTTAGGGTTCACTAGGCATCCAGTCCATCTCAGCAACTATGTGCCTTAGGTGGGGTACACAATGGCCAGAGACATAGATATTCACAGAAGGACATCCATTCACTCTCACATTCATTTACTAGAGGCAATATAGAGTCACCAATTCAGGCAAAGGGAGGGAGGCAAGAGCACTAACCGCTCTGCCATTGTGCCACACACCTTTAACAATATACAATGCAGTATTATTTCTTAAAAGAATCTTTGTGTCATACAAATTGTCATAAAATTTGTATTTATTGTTGTATTGCTGGACAGCATCATATACACTTCACAGTAATGCCATTCTACAGATAAGCTCTTTCTCCTCTGTTTCATCCCTCAGCACCAGGTTTTATGAGGCAGCCCTTGTTTAATACTCTCTGGATCCTCCATAGCTTCACCAAGGCTTTTCCATCTCATATTCCCAGGCTTATTCACTCTCCCTTATGTCTCTGTTGGGCCAAAGGAAAGATGATTTTATTTAGTTTAGTATTCCCCTCATCCAGGATGTGGATATATCAAATCCATCTAAGGCTTCAGGTTTCTATTGTTGTTGGCATGAAGGAAAGGTGAGAGAAAGCATGAATTTGATTTGAGGCTGGATTTTTACAGTGAAGTTAAGTTACTCCCCCTTGTGGCTGATTGTCAAAGTAAACTAGCAAGAAATTTAGGGGACAGCTGTAAATGCCTCATCAGAGTTAGTCATGTTTAAATTCACACATCAGTATTTTAAGGACAGTTATGATGATCAGTTGACCAAAATATAAGTGAATCACAGATCTGAATAATGTATCACAGGAAGCAAACTCATTTTCTGTTTTATGTCATGTATTAATTTGCACTTTTATTAATTTGTCACTTAATCATGTTTCTAAGCCTTGACAAAGCCTAATGTGTACTTCAGTGATAATAGTTTATACCAGTGAGATAAAGTAAACTAGAATATGGCATGGCTTGTAGAGCAATAGCAAGCACAGAGTTAAAGGAGGGTGTGGATTGTGCAAGCAACACTTTTTCTTTTTAGATAATGTGAACAGCTTTTGTAACCATGCAGGGACATGCTTTTATCTGATTACACCCAGAAGAAATAGGTTTGATGATGATTTTAATAAATAAATAAATACAGTTTATTTGATACTTACTTACCATCAAACCAAGAAGAGACCTTTGTACATGCTCCCCCAGCAGGGCTTTGTTTGTCCACTCTAGACAGCTGTAGAAACAGGAACACTTCCACTGACTCCTATGGGGCTTAAATGTTTATTTTTCCAAGACAGTCAAGTGTTATTTTGATGTGATTATACACCACAGAAAGAACAGTTTTGACAGATGTCCTGATTTTATTCATCTATACAGTATACTGCCTCATAATACAAACTGCACCTTTAACTTAACGTTAATTATAAGTGATTTTGCTGTGTATCCAATTCATGTCACACAGTGTGCCATTTTATAGCATAAATTGCAAACTGGGCTGTTTTCTATGCTAAGACAGTGTCTGACAGTGTTACTTTATTGCATAGGCTCAAGGATGATTCCAACAGCCCATGACTGATGGGCCCAGGAAATAAGCTCCCCAAAAAATACATTTTCAATATATCATAAATATTAATATTGATCCTTTGTAGTTATAAAATGTGAAATACTAATGTAGAGGTGTCCAGAATTATAAAAAAAAAAAAAAAAAAAACTGAAACAAAGCATAATATGTCTCCTAAGTGTATTGAAGAGCTTTAACAAACAGTTGGGTGGCACTAATAATTTTCTGTCATTTGTTGCTCTGATGTGGTCTAGGCCTGTCCTCAGACTGGTTTCCCAACCTGGACTGGCTTAAAGAGAGCTGCCGCATCGCCACCAGCTACAACTGGGCCGACGTCGACCTGTCTCCATTTCAAGGTAACACCAAACAAACAGCACTTATCCTATCAGCCCTGGCACCATTATTAGCATGAACTGAATCTGAAATAAAACACTGATAAAGCTGTCCACTGCTTTCCCAGAGCATGCTTTGATAAAATATTAACATTACTGATCATTTACTTTGATTAAACACGATGGCTCCTCTTTGTACACTCGCCCTTGAGGCTCAGTATTACAGCCCTCAGTGTTGTAATGGCTCTGGCCTAATAAAAGTCATTATGCAGCATCGCACACATCTCCACTGTCTCCCTCCCTCTCTCCCAGTTGTATGATGTGAATAATCCAATTAGGCCCCGGCTCACTAACGGCCTGTTATCGCGGTTGCTGCACAAAGCCGTCAACATCCACGCGCCACAGACGACATGGGGCTGGTTTTAAATGCTCGCTTTAGTCTGTGTCTTCCTCCTCTTTTTTTCCTCCTCTTCCTCCTGCAGCGCTTGACCTCCCAAACACAAGATGCCATCCTTCACTCCGCCTGGCTCGTCTCCAAACAGCAGGCCAAATGCTGCTCAGAGAAATCTGTCTGCAGAAATATCCCTCGGAAAAAAATTTGTTGTCTTCTTTTTGTGTGAATAGAGAAAAATGAAAGGATCTTGTAAAAAAAAAAGGCGGAAATAGTCTGGGCTTTGTGGCTCCTAATGCAGGTGAAAGCTGCAGGTGTTTTTGAAGGTCAACTTGCGTGCCTGCTCTTTCTTCTTCTGGGATTTTATGTAGTAATAAATACAGAAACACACACATATACCGTATATATTTAACATAAATTATTAAAATGAATAGTCTGAGTATAAAAATGTAAATTTAAAGTTGATTTTTACATATTGGTACATATATTTTACATCAATGCAAAAAATCATCTGTCCTAGTTTGCCCTCCCTCTATAAAGTCCTGTCCATTTAAAGCAACAGTAGCCAAAATTCCTTCCATTAACTTACTAATTCTCACAACAACATAGCAACTTGCCTACTTTTAATTTAAAGAGGACCAATTGTGCTAAATCAACTTTTCTGAGCTTTTTATCATGTTATAATGTTGTTTTCTCCTCAAAAACATACCTGGAGTAGTATTTAGTTTCACTGACACATGTTTGAGTAATCCTGTATGCTGAGGCTCTGCCCTTCTCAAGACCTCAGAATGCTCAGTTTCACCACTCTATGAAAACACGTGAAACCAGGAAGTGCTCCTGCGCATTTCTAAAGCCCATACACCGTCACTGGAGTTGTTCTGATGATATTAGCACTTAAAGCTTAATTCAGTAACTTTGCTCATTTCTTTGCTCTTTTTGCCTTATTTTCCTCTATAAAGCTCCCCCTACAGTTTGGAGTAAAACACTATTCTAAATACTCACAAGCCCAGTTGACCCCTGTGTGACCCCTCACTCATCTTTACTTTCGTTTTCCCTTCCGCATATCCATACAAAGTTTTTTCTTCCATTTGACCACTCTGGAACGACGAATAAAGCCACTGTTAGCTTGTTGTTTAGCCAACCGGGATATGCCGCTTTCTCGAGACACCTGAGACTTCTGTGACTCCGGGTCGACGGCACTCACTCTTGCAAGTGTCACTTTCAGCTCAGAGACACCAGGGGGAGATGCCGCACACTTCATTTACCCCACAACAACTCATATAACCAGCACACGAACTCCAAAACTGTTTAAATAAGGTAAAAAAGTTACTGAGTTCTGCTTTAAATTGCCGTCACTACGCAGCAGTAAGGTTATTCACCTGTCTGCTAATAGCATGGGAGGGAGGCCATGCAGAATCCACTCAAAAAAAAGAGTAGTCTGTTGGCTCTAGAATTGAACCCACAACCTCCTTGCTGAGAGGCAGGAGCCCCAACCGCCCGGCCACTCTGGGACTGGCTAAGTTGTATACTTTCTTTAAAACCATTTGTCTTGTTTTAAATTGGTCATGATTTCCTCTATGTTTTTTTTTTTGTTTTTTTTACCCCCAGGTCTGAAGGAGAGCATGCGTCAGGCTGAGCTCAATAACTGGTCCCTAGATCCAGCTCAGATGGCAGACCTGTGTTCATCCATAAACCAGTTCTTCACAGCGACCGGAGTGATCCCGCCCCAGAGCAGCTCCCACCCCCAGCCTCAGGTCCCACATCCCCCTCAGACAGGTCCGTCCCAGCAGCAGCAGCAGCAGCAGCACACAGGAGGCATGCACCAGAAGAGCAGCCAGCACAACCAGCACGGACAACACAACCAACACATCAGCACGGGTCAGTTCAGCTAGCCCAGAGAATGTTGCTAAATACATTTACAGTAAAACCAGCCGTGAGGGTTCACAAGCCAGTGTACGTCTTGTGCCAGTCTCAAGCCCAGAAAAATGGATAGGGCATCCAGCGTAAAAACCTGTGCGTGCCAAAACATATGTGAATCACTGCATTCCTAGAAAACTGATAATATTGCTGTGGCAACTTAGTTGGCCAGTCAGACCAACCACTTTTTTTTTTTTTGAAAGCTGTCTGGATCCCCAGCCATAGAGAGTCATATTGCTTGAAACTGGCCTATCACCGCCGTTTACCTGCAGCACGATACAACGGCGAACTTGCTTATATAGAGCAAATTTTAATTACTTTTCTTGCCTCTGTTTGATGGTGTTGACTACTTTTCCTTCGTCGCCTCTTGATTCTAGAATCATACAAAATACATTTCATAGTAAAAGTACAGCAAAAAAGTGAAAAACTAAATAGTAATACTATCGTACTAATAGTTGCTCATACATAGTCATATCAGCAAAACCACAGCATTTCTACTGCGCCACCATGTTTGTTGTTGAGTCACCGCTCTGCTTACCTCCCACCCTTCATTTCTCTGTTTGACTATACGCCTGTAAGTCCCACCCCTGGAACTAGCTTTCAGGCTGGTGACAACCCTGAAGGGAAAAGATACAAATAAGTAGCTGAATGTTCTAGTCATATATACACTATAAAAAGTAGGGTCCTCCAAATAGGGGAAAGAGTGATGGAAATGACACCCTGAAGAAGGCTGTTTGTTGGTCACTACGCATGAGTCTAAGTCAAACCCAGCATGCTATGTTTTTAAGGATATTAAAAACATAAAGCCACATGAAATAAAGGCTTTTTAAACTTCAGGTAAATGAAGAGTGCCTTGTTGTTTTTTTTCTTTATTCTTTGCAAACACTATAAAAAGTATTTACCCCCCTTAGCATTTTTGCTTTATTGTTGCCTTATGGACAGGAATATAAATGGATCATTGGGAGGTTTATGTCAGTCACTTTACATCACATAACAACAACTATGAAGATGTAAAACATTTTTTTATTATAATGCAAACAAAAAATATGAAAAACAGAAAACTTGAGTGTGCAGAAGTATTCATCCCCTGAAGTTAGTACTCTGCAGAATCATCTTCTGAAGGACTTCCAGCTCCAAGTCTTCTAGGATAAGTGTTTATGATCTTGGTTCATAAAATCAGTAGGATTTGTGCTCATTCTTCATCTAAAAACAGCTCCAGCTCCGTAAGTTGGATGTATTGTAGAGGACTGTTTGAGTCGTTTTCTTCAAGAATTTTCCTGTATTTAGTCCTATCCTTAATTTTTTCAGTTCTGAGCTTTCCCATTCCCCATCAATGACTAATATCCCCACAGCAGGACACTGTCATCACCAGGCTTCACTTTAGAGAGGGGGCACAGTCAGGCGTTGGGTTTGTGCTACACATAGCATCTTTCATTGATGACAAATTTTAATTATCTCTGACACAGGACCTTCCCATGTTTGGGGAGTCTCCCACATGCTTTTGGCAAACACAAAACATGCTTTCTTATTATTTTCACCAGGCAATGGCTGTTTTTTGGCCACTCTTCTTCACAGCCCAGCTCTGTGTATGGTTCAGAGTGGTCCTGGGACAGATACAACCGTCTCTGCTGTGGAGCTCTGCAGAACTTTCAGGGTCACCTTTGGTCTTATTGTTGCCTCTCTGATGAATGCACTCCTTGCCCGTTTTGTGAGTTTTTGATGGTCCTCTCTAGGCAGGTTTGGTGTGGTTCCCTATTGTTTTACATGTTGTAATGATGAATTAAATTGTGTTTTGTGGCATTATGACAGCAGAACTGCAGACAGGCCAACCTTATCTGTTTTTGTGACTTCTTAGGGTAAATAACACCAGGTCTTATTTAGGGGCCTCTTTAAGAGAGGGGTGAATACTTCTGCACACTCAAGTTTTCTGTTTTTCTGTCATATTTCTTGTTTGTTTCACAATAAAAAATATTTTACATCTTTATAGTTGTTGGCAATAGATGTAGAGTGACTGACATAAAACTCTTAATGATCCATTTCAAATCCAGGTTATAAGGCACAAATAAAGGAAAAATGCTAAGGGGGATACTTTTACAGGCACTGTATACAGGTAAAGTTTTCATGTCCACTACTAAATTAATGTGAGATTGAATGGTTGTCTGACTCTGTATAGGATGTTTCAGTGTTAGCTGTGCAATGAATTAATTGTGTACCCTGCCTTTGACTCAAACAAACTAGTATAGGCGAGCTAACCCTAATGCATGGTGTAATGACAATTTCTGCTTTCTGCATCTTCTTATTACCTGGGAAACTTTGATTCTTCTGATTCTTATTACTATATAATCTTTACCAGTAACATTTGGTTAAATTGGCTCAATGGCAAAAACTGAAAATTCACACCTCACACCCTCCTTCCTACAGCCTGAGAGGACCTATGGTAGCTCTGCAGGAACATGCATGTTTTCTATGCACAAACCCAGTGAAACTTCAAAGCCTCAGTCACAAGTTACAATTGTCTTAAGCCTTTTTTGCAAAATTATAATATACACTATATTTTAGATGCACATTAAAGTTCCACATGTTGTGATTTTTATGTAAAGGTCAGGAGAGACTCTGTGCAGTTCTTCATCTTCACTGTGTGCTCCTGATATCATTCTAACATTGCAGAGACACTTACTGACGTGTGAAAGACAGTAATGCCACAGTGAGTCATTGGCCTTTTGTCTGTTATTCCACAGGGAACTTGTACATGGACTCGAGGCAGAACATATCCTCTCTGATGGGACCTCCCGGATACACCCATCTGCCCCCCATGAGCAGCACGGCCCCCAGCCTGACAGGTGAACAGCACAGCTCAGTCGTAGCATCACAGCACAAGCTGCCACAGATAAAGCAGACGTGTTTAACATATTAGACCCTCCTACAGGTGACATGATTAAAGATACTTTTTGGGCCCATCATCCAAAATGTAGTGGTTCTGTATCAATACATCATCACACTAAAAAAACAAAGTGTGTTATCCCCAATCGAACTTCACATGCTTGATTATAAATTAATACAAAATGAAAAGAGAAAAGCTTTTTTTTTTTTTACATTTCATCTCTTAATTGCAAGATCAAAGTGAAGCATAAAAAAAAAAGAATAACAGATCAAATAAAAACACATAACTAGCCTACTAAATTTTACATGAATTCAAGTATTATATAATAAGATAAAACCACAATAGAAATTATTATTAATCACATAATATTAGATAATCTGAAGAAATCATCCATAACATATCCTGATTTTGTTGCTCTCCCTTTATAGGGCACCACAGCCAGCTGAGCCAGCCGCAGCCCCACTCCCTCGGCCCGGGACACTTCCAGGTGAGACGCATGCTCACCACCGACGACATCCAGGATGACTTCGACTGGGACTCTATCGTCTAAACCCAAAACTCAATCAAATACTATTAAACAAGGTGACAAATTGTAAGGACACATTCAAACTACATGTGATGGCAGAGACCTGCTCATATCATATGGAAACAAGACAATCCAAGTGAAATAATGGGATTTTTGATCAGTCCGGAGACAATCATTTAAAAGAAATTACAGACTAGAATGGACCAAGCCGAGGTGTACAAATATCGTTCCAAAGCGACACAGAGCTGTCTGGATAGTGTCATGTTGTGTTCCAACAGGGTCAACCATTGCCAAAGTGTTGTTAAGACATCTGTGAAGTCTTTATGCATTCATTTCTCCTAAAACTGGTTATGTGGACTTGAGAATCATCTTTGCAGTGTGAATAGGTCCAGTTGACCAGGTTAAGAAGAGGGACAGGCACAATGCAGTGTTATAAATCTTCTAATTCAGGGGTAAATATGTTATTGATTGAGCCACAAAGACCTTATTTCTGACAATGGTAAAAACTAATAATTTATTTCTTTACTGACCCCTGTGGCTAGAATTTTTGTATCTTGTAATGGTACAGAATACTTAATATATTCTGTAGAGGTATAGCTAATATAGACAGTGTCTGAATGCAAGTGCCGTACAATATTGTCAAACTTGTAACTGAGATACTCAAGTCCACATAAACCCATCACTATTTCTGCGTATCTTCCATGTCCGCCTGGAGTAAAATGTCTACAAGTCTAATTAATCGTCTTCTCTGCCAGATATTGAAGCATTTCCTCTGTTTAAATGGTTATGTCGATAAGGCCTTAGGTCATTTCTCAGATTTAGAGAGGATTTCTGAAGACAAAGATCAGCTGTACTGCTTGAATCATGAATGACATGTGAGTGGAGCTCCATCTGCAGGGCAGTAAAGGTACTGCAGCGATTCCTCTACAATGTATGTGTTTGTGTGTATCTTCAAGGTCACATTGGAGGCTAATCACAAGCTGCTCATGTGTTTTTTTTTGAGAGAGTCCAAGTATTGATGTGTCACTCTTTGTTTTAATGCAGTACTGAAGAGTCAGTTCTTCTTTCCCTTTGGCTTTTCTCTTCTAGGGTCACCACAGCACATTATCCGCCTCTTAGTATGCAGTGATTTACATACTGTATTAATTTGCAATTAGAATTTTACACCAGCTGCCCCTCCTGATGCAAGCCTCTCTATTTATCCATGCTTGGAACCAGCACAGAAAGTACACTGGCTTCTTGTGCCCTGTGGCTGGATTGGTCCTTAGGTACAGTATTATGATATTATATTATGAACTGTGTTTAATGGCCCAACTAAATAAATAGAATAGGTGGTTAAACTCTCACCTCACTGCAAGAAGGCCCTGCGTTCTATTCCTGGACATGTTGGGCCTGTCTCTGTGTAGTTTGCATGTTCTGCCTGTGTCTGGGTGGGTTCCCCCATCAGCCTAAAACATGCACAATAGGCTAATCCTCCAGCTAGGTACTCCTGATCAAGATCCTGGCTCAAGATCCGGAGACGGGGCCCCCTGGTGCTGCACTGTGGTTAGCCCACTGCTCCTGACAGGTTGGCCAAGTGGCATTGAAGGATGAGCCAAATGTAGAGCACAAATTTCCCTACGGGGACAAGAAAATATACCTTAACCTTAATATAAGTCTATCATATTAATGTTTTTGATTTAATTTCAGTATGGTTTGTCTTTATTGGACAGGCACAGGGGGCAGAGAGGTTAGTTCTCTCTTCTTCTTCCCAGCAGCCAAAGACATGCATGCGTTAGGTGAATTGGTGACTCTAAAATGCCCCTAGTGAATGAATGTGCGAGTGAATGGTTGTCTGTCTGTGTTTGTCTCTGTGTCAGCCTTGTGACTAACTATCAGTCCAGAGTCCACCCCATCTAGGGCCCTTAGTCCCAGTCATATGTGACCCCTAATAGGAAAAGGCAGAAGAAGATGAATGACTGAATAGACTAACACAGAACACAGCCGGATTATTAGGAAGAATAATCCTAAGGACATGGAGCAATTGAAAGATCACCGTCTGGATTCTGTACCATTGCAAGATAGGTATGTCATCTGACAACTAAACTAAGTTTGTTATCCAGCCATATCAGTTCTGACTACAACACTGTCTGTTTACAAAGTCTTTTTTATGGTGCTGTCATTGTCTGAAGTAACCTCTGTGGCAATCACTACATTTCATATTCTCATTACTTCATAAGCTAACGGATACGACTGTGGAATAAGCTTCTCAGCCACTAACGATCAAACCGAGATGTGAGGACGAGCTTCAACAATGCACACATTTCCGAATTCATGTTGTTTAAAGTTTGGGGGATCTTGCAGACAGAAAGGAGTCTGTTTTAAGTTGCCTCGTTTGGGCAAAAGAAAAGCAGTTTTTGCACAGCGACGAGTTCATTAGCAAAAAGAAAGAAAAAAAAAAATGGACGCTATATTTCATGTTTCTAAGGACTTTTAAAATAATGGTTGTGTGAAAAAATTACACAAAAATGTTCAAATACTTATTTTTTTTCCTGTGATGCTTACTTTCATCTGTGCAGTGTGTATAGTCCTATCTGGGTTCATTTAGCACACAATTCAGAAAAATACCCATGTGAAACTTTGTATTAAACGGGTAAAGATTTGAAGGTGCTCGTTGGCTCATTACAAAGTCTCGGTGTAGTAAAAAATACTCATTAATATTGCCATTTGATGCTGTATCACAGTGACCAGCATATATATATATCTTGTATGTTAGTGCGTGTCGTCCTTGTAAATACCTAGTACGTGCTCCTCCGATTGCCATTGAAAAACAGTTGGAGAGAAAAGTATTTTGTTATTTGGGAGTTTGTACATACTTCAGTATATTGTAAATAAGCTGTGTGTGTCTTGAGTATTCCGTGTTTGGAGGTAAATGTCTGTTTCAGTGTTTTCGGTATTAAAATGTCGTTGAACATTTTTGCTGCATAACCTGCTTCAATTGTCTTATTTTACTATTCAGCTCAGTGATGCATTTTCACTTTAAAGGTCTGAGCTTTTGTAAAGAAAAAAAAGGAAAATAGACTTTTAAAGATCCATACAAGACAAAAGACATTATTGTTGCATGCTACAAACCTTCCCAGCAGTCTTTGCACTTGTGTCTTTCAGGATTGTGGTTGCACGGTGGTAGAGTGGTGAGTTGGAAGACTGCTCCTCGGGCCGGCAGCCACACAGTTTTATCTGGGTGGAGCCTGCAGGTCCTTCCCATTGTTAATGTCAGTTCTCTCTGGGTACTCCGGCTTACTCACATCATCCAAAGACATGCAGGGGTTTGGTGAAGTGGTAACTCTAAAAGTGCATGTATGTCTCTGCCCATGGGATAGATGACTGAGACCCCTTACTGGAATAAGTGGAAGAAGATGAACGAACGATAAAATGGTTTGTCAGTATTATTAATATTGGAATTTCTTGATGCTCATGTCTTTTGTTCTGAAAGGTCCCATATTATGCTTTTTCAGGCTTTTTGAAATAGTTTTGGACACCTTTGAATTAGTATTTCACATTTTATAACCCAAAATAAAATAAAAATAATGTATATATGTATGGTAAAGTCTTCTTTTGAGGATAATTATTTTGACTTTGCAGAGAACTCTTGGATTAGGTGTATGTTGCCCCCTGCTGGCAATAAGAGACATAAATAGCCTAAAATGGCTAATTAGCACAGCTATTACCAACATGACGCTAACAGATAGACAAATTAACTTACTGCTTCTTAGTGATGGCAATTTAATGATAAGCATTGGACTTTAGAAATGTGCAGGAGCACTTGCTGACTTCACGTGTCCATGTAGAACAATGAGAGAGTATTTTCAGCTCTTGAGAAGGGGATGGCATCAGCACAGAAAAAAAAACAACAAACAAAATAAACTCCAAGTATGTTTTTGAGGTGGAAACAACATAATAGCTCAAATTAGCTCTATTTAGCATAATAGGGGACCTTTAACAATTATTGTTATGATTGTGCTTCTCTGTGCATCACAATCTCCTCCTCTGTCTATCAGCCCATCAAGTGGAGGCAGACAGCTTCCCACCGAGACCCAAGGGTCTGCCCGAGGGTTGTTTCTTGTTGCCACAATCACAGCATGCACATGGTCTAGACCTGCTCTTATAATACCAACAGAAGATAGCATTCATATCTCTGCTGCTGCTTGAACTGCAGTAATGACTGGCCATGAGAGCCTTTTTGTTACAGTGGTTGCATTATGCTATCCCTGTCTTCTCGTCTAGCCTGCTATCTCACACTGCTACAACTATTAATTATCACTTATTTTTTTGTACAATATAAAATAATGTTTGGTCACAAAAAGCACAGTTTCCTTGTTTGTTACAGTGGTAGTGTGCTCTTTCTCTTATTCTCTCCTTGTCCAGCAGGTGTCAGTGTCGTTCCGGGGAGACGCTGTTTGTTTGCCCGTCTGCTGCTGCTGCTGCTGTGCTGCATGTAAACTGTGCGACCACCCATGTTCTCCTCTGTGCGAAAGTCACACAATGTTCTAGCTGCCTTTACAACCCCCCCTTTCACTGGTTCAAAGCCCTCTTCATTTACCACTACATAGGCCTATACTCTCTAGTCAGTGCCTCCTGTCATCACCGGGACTGGCTTTAAAGTCAACACTGCAGAGATTCAAAGTGAAAAATATTTAATGCTTGAGTTGAGAGCTGTAATCTTACTAAATTAAATTATGTTCATGCCTCTCTCCATTCATCTTGTAATGTTGCACTTCTAGCTTTTAGGCACTTCTACATCACTTTTTAGCCATCAATTTGCATGGGACTACTCTATACATACTATACATACTTTTAAATGTACACGTAAAATAAAAGAGATCAACTTGAAACTACTGGGGGTCCATAACTTAAGCTCAAAGATGCATAGCACGTATTTATTATTATGCCAAAAAAAAAAGCACATCAAAATTAATTTAAAGCTACTGAATCAACTTGAGCAATAACAGAACTCCTTCAATTGTCTATGTTCTGTTTATGCCTTGTTATTTCTTTCATGTATATTGAAGGGGGTGGGCACGGTTAAGTCTGAGCCTCGTACCAGTCCCGGGACCCTTCTCTTCTCTACCCCTCCTCCTCCCCCTCCTCCTCCTCTCCAGAGCAACCTGCCTGTTGCTTCTCGGGCCGCCCATCCCACCAGAGCACACCAAGCCCTCCTTCACTCAGAGCCTCTAACACTCACTTTTGCTGCGACCCAGTGTCTCTCCAAGTCCTCTTCTCTCAAATCCATTCACCAGTCTCCAGTCTCCACTCACTTTTCAGGATTTTTTTTATTTTTTTTTATTTTGCCAAGACTTCATTTTGACTTCTTCTTCTTTTAGGAAAAACACTGCAGCTTTAACCACTCTTGTTAAAGTGCTCCGGCGTCTTCGGCCCCAAGGGACCTCCTTAAACATTTTGTGTGTGGGGAAAAAAGGAAGAAAGATTTCCAGACAGCATGAAGTTTCAGCTGCTGCTCCTCTTGGCTCTGGCCAGCCCATTCTGCGACTTTACATTTGCCAGTAAGTGCTTGCACATCTATCATAGTCTTAGTTTTAGTACACTCTGTCCAGTGTCTGCTGCCTCCATGTGCCCACTATACACGCCCTTTGTCTGCCCAGCATTTGGTCTGTGAACCTCAGGATGCCCTACTGAAATGATATGTACTTTTATATACTGCTTTATTTTCAACTCCAGACAACTTACAAGTTCACTCTGAAGTTTAAAATGAAGCTGCTAATTTGGTCATATTAAGCGTTAAATAGGCTATAAATTATTAACAGGATCATGTTAGAAAAAGTGCATCGGTGACTTACTTACTTGCCAAATAGTAGCACAATTTTTTACCAGATCAACTTCCCATCTTGATGCTCACTGTGATTTATTGGTCTCAACCGTGGGCTCACTATTTGGCAAGCGACAAGTAATTAATAAGCCCCTGTGACGTTATATTAAAATAAAGTAGTGGTGGCCAGTTAATAAATCTTGCTGATCTTCAAGTTTAAACTGGTGTAAGTAACCAAGTACTGTTTAGCAAGCAACTGATCACCACTGTGAAGCTGATCAGTCTTTTCCCACATATTTCCCATAAGTCTATGGGAAAATACGTGTAATTTATTAATAGAAGTTTGGCCTTTTAAATTAGCAAGATTATTTTTTTTTTAAATAATCCAAAAAAATATGAGGCAATTTATTTTAGCAAGCGAATTGACAATATAGTTTTTTTTAATGAATTAACAACATGGTCATTATAGGATGTTAAACATATTGCGGCACTGATTACTTTCACTGGTTCAGACTCATATCTCAGCAAGGAGGTTGTGATTTTGATCCTCAGGCCGGCCGCCACACAATCTCTCTGGGTGGAGTTGGCATGCATGCGTTGGGTGAATCAGCACTAGTGAATGAATGAGTGTGAGTGAATGGTCATCTGTCTATCTCTGTGTCAGCACTGGGACTAACTGCACTTACCAGGGTGTACCCCGCCTAAGGACCATAGTTGCTGGGCTAGGCTGGGAATTAATGTGAATAAGCGGAAGAAGATGAATGAATGAGACTCATATCTCTTTTGGGTGTGGGCTCGCTATTTGGTAAACAACTGGTCTATACTTGTTTATTATGAGATGTTAAATATATACATTTTATATACAGTAGTTGTGATAATGGCTTGTCAAAGAGTGAGCCCACATTACCAAATTCAGGTCCATATTTTTCACTGAGATGTATTGCGCTGCATGGCTCACTATTTGGCAAGTGACTGGACACGCCTTCTCTATAGTTTAACATTATATGTGCTAATGAATAATTTTCTGTGAATGTGTTAACCACCTAATATAACAAATACCTATTGCTATTCAATTTGTTTCCGCTGTCTCTATTTTTCTTTATGTGCTGTTTCACTGTGTTAGCTAGATGCTGACAGTGCTGGATTAGCCACATGTTAGCTACAGTAGGAGCTTGATAAAAAGGTCTAGATAACTTATTGTGTTGTTTTGTTTGTAATTAAATACAAAAAAACAACATACTGTCCCTTTAACCACAATGTTTGAAGCATTTCCTAAAGTAAACTTGTTGAACCCAAACATCAGACTTGGGAACAGCCTTGCCATAGATTGACTGTATATTGCTTTAGCAGACATTCCCTCTCCATGCGCCTGCTATTTTCTGCCCTCATTTCCACACTGTCATCTTTCCAAGTCTGTGTCAGAGCGAGCCTAAACTTTGGCGATTCTCAGCACGAGGGAGCGATGTGATGTAATACTGCACAACGGCTGTGGCCTGTGTGAATTCTTGGCACGGCACAAAGAGGAGGAAGGAATATCCTTTGGAAAGGGCCCAAAGCTTGTAGCAAAAGAGGCGGGACAGAGGGGGAGAGAGGAGATAACTGAAGTGTAAACCTAGATGCTATATACATTTATACCTCAAGGTTTAGCCACTTACAAAAACTTGGTTTGCTCATAAATGCTCTTTGGCTTTTTTCTTCTGTTTTTTCTATGTCTGTTTTTTCCTTCTCTGCAGTATATATTCAGGGTTCACTCAGGGCAATAAAGTCATTAAATAGATTTTTTAAAAATGTACGGCTAAAATGCCATTAAAAAGCATTACATTTGATTCCAACAGGCATAAACATTTTAAATGGTTTTGAAGTAAAATTTAAGCTGTTATTAGTTTTATTTGTGAATATAAATATGTATAAATATTAATTTACTGTTTTTGTAGCCTACACTAGAGTGATAGACGAGTGGAACAAATTTGCTTCCAGTGGGACCGAAACATCGGATGTTTGGCTTTCACTTTCAATGTGCTTTATGAACTGTATTTTATCATATTTGCTAATACATTTTGACAATTAAAGCTGCTGTGATTGTATGTCTGTGGCATAAAAAGAGCATTAAATTAGAATTGCTGATACCTGCAGGGCACTTTCATAACTATTTAATGAAGTATTACGTTCAGAGCAGTGATATCGGCTACACTTTGCAGATGACTGCTATTAGATGATTCTTCAGTCTTTCCATTGTCTGTAGTGGGCATTGAGTGAGGAAGGGGTGTGTCAGTGTCCAGAGGGGCTTCAGTGCAGGGCCACTGTACTGTACTGTGCTTTGCGTGTGTGTAATAATAGACAGACGCTCTATATTTAAGTGTCTCTCTTGGACTCATGAGATGGGCCCATAGCAGTGCACCCCACCCTCTGCACCCTCTGCCCGCCACATGTTGTCAGATTTTGCCCCGCCCCCTTGGCATTTACCCATGTTTGGTGGGATATTAAAGCCCTTAGCCCTCTCACGTTCCCCCTCCCCTCCCTCTCAATGGGACAGAGAAGTGTACGGGACGAGGGGAGCCAAAAGGGGCAGGAACTATTTTTAAACGACAACCTTTACACATTAGACATGCCTGCTCCATTACCTTGGCGGTTTGAACACTGGAACATGTGAACCCAGGCCTAAACATTTGATTAGGGTTAGCATGGGACATGTTTATACTGAATGTATGCATATAGTACATATCTAAAGAGATTTAGGAGACTTTTTAAATATTATTATTTAAGAATAGCTAACTATGATACATTATAACTATTAGTTAAGGATTAGTAAGCTCTTAAAGGTCCTATCTGCTAAATTGACTTTTCTGAGCTTTCTACCATGTTATATCGTCCACTTATCAAAAACATACTTGGAGTTGTGTTTTGTTTCATTCATGCATGTTTAAATAATTCTATATGCTGAGGCACTGCCCTTCTCAAGGGCTGACAATGCTCGGCTTCATGGTTCTACCCAGACATGTGAAATCCTGCCTTCAGAAAACACTCCTGAACATCTAAATGATATGACATACAATTTCCTTCCCATCTTTAGCCCCATTACAGCTCCAGTATGCATTATTCATATCTCTTCAGTAGCATAACAACATTGCACTAGGGATACTAAACAAAACTCTTATATATGGCAGAAAGAACTTTATAGAACATATTTATAGAATTTTAGCACCATCTAGAGGTAACTGTTAAATGTGCATTTTGAGAAAAATGTTTACCAAAAACTGCTGCCAGCTACAGTACACCCCATTTGCATTTGTCCATAATAATTAGGACAGCAATTTTCATGAATGCAAATTATCCAAAATTATCCAAACACAAATTATTATGTTATGCTCCTCGTTTGTCTAGTGGCTCGTGTCTGACATGTTGGAGACTTGGTTTAAGTCCATCCATTCACAAGCCTTGTACCAGCCCTGAACTCAGATAAACGTAGAGGGTTGCGACCTGCAGGGCACTTATATGCCATGAAAAGTCTTGTGTGCTCTGATTGGTTGGTGGGATGTCTCTGTGTATGTTCGCTGTTTTCATTGGCCCACTGCACAGCCTCTATCCCTGACTCTTTTCTTATTGGTGAAAACTTTTCAAACATGGACTAATTATGTTCAGATTTGAGAAGGAGTCTTTTGTGACCTCATAAAATCTTGAAAGACGAGCCGTTTCAGGAGCTGAGAGAATTATAGTCGTATTAGGTGACCTTTGAAGTATATATATATACATTTTTTAAAAGCAACTCTTAAACTACAACATAGCAAGCTCAACTCAAAAGTAGTCTTCTCCAGCTTAGATGATTTTTTTTTATCACCACAATTGACTTATTTTCCAATCTAAAGCATGCGTTAGTACAGTGGTTCTCAAACAGTGGTGCAGGTACCACAGGTGGTACGCAGACATCTGCTCAGGAGTCTTTTGCATTTCAAGTCTGTTTTTGGTTCATTTAGAATTTGACAGTGAACTGTAGACCACTGCTTAAACCTGGTTTAGAGTTGGCCTAGGTTTTGACCTGATTTCACCCTGCTTTAAACCTGGTTTAGACCTGATTTAGTCCTGGTTTAGATACAATTAAATCCTGGTGTAGACATGGTTTAAACCTGGTTTAGTCCTATTTTTGTACTAATTAAGTCCTTTTTAAAAATTTTGTCCTAATTTAGGCCTGATTTAGCCATGAGGTAGAGCTGGCTTAGTTCTGGCTTAGTCTTGGTTCAGTTAGGTCCTTTTTAGTCCAGATTTAGGCTCATATTATCCCTATTAGCCGTAAATATTTCCTGAGCTGGTGCCTGGTGTGAAAACATGAGAATTACTGCATTAGTACATTTTGACTGGGTTGCGTCTCCTCTCGTAACTTGTGAACCCCTTGCCTCTTGTAAACCCCCCCCCCCCCCCATTTTTCCTCCCGTGCGCCGCCGCTCTAATGAGTTTTGTCTGCGACTCTGGGCCTATAATACCTCCGTCACATCTGCTCGTTGTAGAGGGAGAGGGGTCAATGCCCTCTCTTGGTGCCCGATCTCAAAAGGGACTGAAAAGTTGTTCTTATGCTTCAAATATGAGACACATGGCTCTGCTGCTAGTGCAGGGAAAAATGCTTGGTCATGGCAAATATTTCCGGCAGCAGAAAGGAACCTATGTCTTTTTTAGGATGTTTTAAACCAGATGTCAGACTAAACTTATATAACTTAGATATTCATAAAGCTTCAACAGCTTTGACTGTTATCTATAGTGCACTCAACTGGGAATGCTTAAACAGTGTTTTAAATGGAAATCAAATTTGTTGGTAACATCTGGTGCAGTTCTGTTACATTAGGACTCTGATTTTCTAATTCTAAAAGTATTTTTTGAGTTCAGTTACCTCATCAAACTCTTGGGCATGTTTTCTTTTTTTCTTTTTTTTTCTTTCTTTTTTTTAGTCTGGGTTGCCACAGCCAACCATTCACCTGGTGATTAGGCCGGTTTTCACATCAGATGCCCTTCCTGTCCCAACCAGCCTCATACAGTGACTGGAGTGGGCAATGTGGGTGCCCAGGGGCACAACAACAGTATACTGTATGCTTCAGGCAAGATTTGAACCACCACCCCTCCAGTTGGTGAGCAAATGTTTAACCCACTGTGCCAAAGCACACACTTATTTACATCTGAGAATGATGTGTTTCTTTTTTGTGCTGCTTCACTGTGTAGAGACCGATTCAAGGTTGACAAGTCATGCAGGCCAACAGTCAATGAGCGCTTCTGTTATACAACCCTTCTTTTATGTAAGCATGTAATTGGCCAAAGCTTGCCATCACAAACAAAAATCTTATTACATGGTGCTAGCAGATAATAAAATATCATTATTTAACAGAAATCACAGAGAAGTCACAGACTGCATGTTTACTATCAGCTAGTCAGTGCCTGGTTAGAAAACATTAGCAAGTCTGTCAACATTTACTGAACTATTTTATTAAATCTAGCAATTAGCAGCTGGTTTAAATGTACATGGCAATCTCCACATATGTAATGTCAGTGCCTGGTTAGAGAACACTAGCAATTTTAGCAACATTTAGTGCTATTTTATTTAATGTAGCAAATAGCACTGCATTAGCTAAAGGCTAAGATTCTTGAATTTGTATCTCATACTGGAAAAGCAGTTTGAAATGTGCCATCTAAAATTATCTCATTTTATGTGTGCTCCCTCATAAACTATGTATTTCTGTAATATTGGCGATTAGATCATTAAATGTTGCAGTTGAACTTATCTAAAAGTTGCTTGTATTTGCATAGACAGAAGAGCTGGGTCTCCTCTACAGATGTCTCTTGTCTATAGCACCTACGTGTGGAGGGAAAAAAAAAAAAGAAAACAGCTGACTCAGGAACACTAACACAACAGGGGTGTTTATGAAGTTGGAGCTGGAAGGTGGGCAAAGATTACAAATGTATTGAGAAGGTCAGAGGTTGTGTTTGTTATCAATTCGTTTTGAGGGGAAAGAATTTTAGAGATATACAGTGAAGGTTTGGGTATGTGTACAGTATGTTGTCCTGCCAGCTATGATTCATTACATTGGAGGAATTTAATCTTGAGTTGTTGGACCTGAGATTGTAGGTCGAGTGGTTGTAATGGGTGTTCCTGTTTGGGCCAGGCCTGATGGAGTCCAGATGCCCCTATATCAGTGAACAAGGGAAAAGTTAGGTGGGTCAAGGATAACAACATGTTTTCACCAAAAGGACAATGTGTGACTTATATGTGTTAAACAAGACCTTTAAGCTTTCAGATAAGTTAAAAAGAGAGAGTTCTATAGGTGGGGAGGCTCCCAATGGCCTATACAAGTTTGTCAACATTAAGTAATGTCTTTTAAACATAACTGATGGCTTAAATCAGGGATCCTCAACATTTTCACACCACCTCAGAAAAGATTTGGCTTTCCAAGTATCATCAAACATAACCCTAAATCTTGGCTAACCTAAGTCTGAACCAGGACTAAACGAGGTCTAAACCAGGACTAGCCCAAAATAAAGCCGCTATAAAAACAGAAATTAAGTTAAATTAGGTCTTGTACTGCAACTCCTGAGTACTAGCAGAAGAAGTACCCATGCCACTGGCTTAGATGACAAAATGATCAACTGTGAACTTTCAGCTTCCATGTTGGTCCGTGACTTTGTTTTTAGGCGGGGTCAAAGGACCTGATTTGACAGTTGTAAGGAGACAATGCGCTGTATGGCCATTTAAAAGTTTTTGTTTCCAGCTTTCTACCAGTCATACAATTTATGAAGATGGCTACAGATCTTTATTTATAGGTCCAGCTTGTACTCTGTGAGAAGAGCAGTTCTTGAGCCTTACAGCCTTTTAGAGATCAAAACTTTTGAATTCAAGTGAATGGAATGCAAGTAAATTAAGCTTATGGTGCATTCATGTGTTCCTTGCAAACTCTGGAAAACTTTTATCCGAGTTGAGAAATTAGTTTACTAAAAGTGGTCAGTAATGGAATTGGGTTGGAAATTCCAATTGTTGACATTAATTTATTATACTCCACGGCCAAGCTCTTTAGCTAAAGCTCCTTATGCTATTAACATTTAGCTTTTCAGTGGCAAGAAGGCTAATGCTAAAACTGACTAGTTAGCTGTATTAAACGCTTATTAATGACATTACTGACTAATACCTCCGTCTATAAGTACTGATGTGAATACACTGACTTTCTGAGATCAAAGCACATGAACACAACCAAATTGGAAAAACATCTCATCTCAGGAAGATAAGTACCTGAGGACCACTTTAATGCAGGATTAGTTACAGTTAATTTACATTCACACACAAACACTGTCATATCACAAAGGCATCCTAAAATGAGTAACATTGAGATTTCATGGCTAACCTGTTCATAAATATTTGTCTAGACTAGACCAGTGGCTTGGATTGGCTGACACTGATTATCCAATTATGCCAGCTCACAGTGAGTCATGTGACACATGCTAATGCTAGTTTAGGCTTTATCATAGTTAGCAGTTTGGAATCTCTCTTGGAGAATGACTGACTGGTTCCATACTAACATTATGTCAGTAACTAAAGGTTGTCATCACAAGGTTTACTAACACTCAAATGGAATTTTTTTCTAAAAACCAATGAGGATGGATTTAACACTGTTCAGACAAGTATTTCAGTGCCCCATCTGTGTGTCTTGTTTAAAACTCGTGGGTGTGTTTTACAGTGCGTGGCACAGCTGACTCATCCCTCCTCAGAAAGGGGGAGGTCAGGCTCCTATATCTCCCCACAGTGCACTGAAATGTCTCCTGTTCACTCCTCCGAACCTGTGACAACATATTTAGGCTTTGGAGGTGGATAGTGCTACTCCCTAAATCGGTGTGTGCACACCCCTGGCCTGTGAATTAGCAGCTCTGGGCCCTATGACAGCTGATAATGGATGCTGGTGCTACTCCCACCTTCACTGCTCTGCTCTGTACATCTCTGTGGCCTCTTGGTTCTTTATGGAGCTTGTATTTAGGCTAAAGGCACAGACCATAGATACACATGGGCGCCTCCACCTACTGCTGCTGTGGTTTACAAAGCTCTCACTTCACTCCCAGCTCCTTACAAGACTCTGTCACTCCCTTCATTCTTTCACTCTCTGTCTTAATTCAGAAACAACAAGAAAGAGTAATGCAGTTAGAAATATTATGTGGAATGTCACTAGTAGATAACATTTATCAAACAAACTGTGTAAAACTAGACCTATTTTATACACTGGTTTGGGTTTTCTGCTTTCACACAAACTCCCTGTATTCTCTCTGGGTACTCAGACATCTTCCCACTGTTCAAAAACATGCAAGTATTAGGTGATTGGTAACTGGTGACTCGCCTATAGTGAGTGAATGTGAGAGTGAATGGTTGTCTGTGTGTGCAAGTCTACGTGTCAGCCCTACGACTAACTGACCACTGTCCAGGGTGTACTCTGCTTAAGGCCCATAGTTGCTGGCATAGGCTCCAGAACCCAAGACCCCTAATGGGAACAAGAGCAACGAGATGAATGAATAATACACCAGTATGAAAGGGTTTTCGTCAGAAGCAGATACAGCAGGGGTAGGCATTTCCTGGCCAGTGAGCCAAACATGGCCCTTTGCTAGATAAAGTTGGCCCTTGTCAACTTTTTAGCTGATAGCCACTTTTATTAATTGCTATTACTTGATAGCATTTAACCCCATTTTGTTGTTAGTGACTGAGGCAGCTGTAAGTCTTTATTTGCAAGCATACAGCTCTCTGTCATGGTTTCATGGTTTTAGTTGCCTCCAACCAATAAATAGCAAGCATTCTATCATGTGACCTCCTTCTGTCATAGTAACCTTTGCCTCTATCTAATTTACCGCGTAAAAATGTATCAAAATATGGGGTAGTGCAGTTGGGGTGAGGATTTTTATTTATTTATTTTTAAGGTATTTATTTATTGATCTATATATTTTGTATACATAATTGAACATGCTAATATATGTTTATTTAAAGTTGCCAAGGAACCATGACAGAGAACTGTATGTCCATTCTTGTGTCCCGCCACTTGGTGGTTCAAAAATTCTTTGGCCTGACTGCAATCAAACTTGCCTACCCCTGAGATACAGTATACAGTACATAAAGTTAACTACATAATAAAACTCTCTACACCATTAAAACACTTAATGTCCCGCTTAGGCCCCTGCCTAAGGGCTTTTCCATTTAAAAAAAGAAGGCTACCAATAGCTAAATTGTCTACATAGCTTGTCAACATTGAACGAATTGTGGTTGAAAGTCCTACTGGAAAAGTGGCCAGAAAAAAAAACACAAAAAAAACAGACACAAGCTGCATAGAAAGAATGGAAGCATATGAATAGATGTTATTTTCTATGTTGCTGTGGGGGTTGGGATGGTCACAGAAAATGTTTTTGACTAATGTAGCCAAAAAAAGAACGTCATCTGGACAAAGTTAGTTTTTAGAAGACGTTTCGTCACTTCTTCAGGACTTAGTCATTTTTAGTGAAAACTGCTGTGTGAGTAAAAGCTTATACAGAGTAATTCCCTCCTAGAGGCAGTGGTTAAACCTGATGAGACTCAGAGCAGTTAACAACAACCAACAGCTGAGTGGCCTGGAGTCTGAGACAGGGTTTTTACCCACCTGTGACCATGAGCATAAGCTGCGTCTGAAGTTAAAACAAAACTTGACCTTCTTGTTTTCCCTTTTTTACTGAATTCTCATGGATGACTGAGAACCTGCACAGACTACTGCTGCTGAGTTAAATCTGTTTTGTTTTTAAAGTTGGGGGGAAATTTGACTCCCGGCTAAACATGGGGAGAACACAAATATTCACAGGAACCTTAGAACTCAGCCCGCCATAGCTGTAAGGTGACTGTGCTAACCACTCTGCCAATGTGCTGCTAAATATTTATTTAAAATATGCCAACTACTTCAGTTGCAGGTGACACTTTTTTACCAGCAGCTGAAACCCTCCTACAACCCAGATAGCTAATGCTTTCTTAAACATAATACTGCAACTTGCATTACATGTAAGCAACTCTATTCTCAGCTGATCTTAACCTGAGCTAAACCACCCACGAAGCAGCCAGTTAAAGATTGTATTTCTCCTCCACATGCTCAGTCCGGGTTTCCTGTTACATTGTGATGTCGTCAGGTAACAAACTGGGACTCTAAGAAAAGCATGAAGCTTAGTAAAAGACACCAAGGTACAAGTATAAAAGGACTTCTGACTTTTAACCAATCACAACAAAGTGGGAGGAGCCTAAATGAGCATATAGGCATAGTCCAGGACAAATATATACAAGTAAATATAGGCTATTTATGTAAAGCTTTGACAAACTCAGGGATATAACGGTCCATTGAGGAATTAACGCAATGTCTCTGTTTATTTCTCAGCAGCTTGACTTATTACTATGATGCCTGCTTTAAACATTGCCACAGATTTTTCTTGATTCGTACCAGATAAAGTGCAGCTCTCCGCCCTGTACTCCGTGGTTTAAGGAGTGGTCCTCATCTAAACAAATTACATCTCCGAGTACAAGCCCCACTCACCTCTATTAAAGCCTGTAATTGCAGACATTCAAGATCATGACGCGATAAACTTCCCAGTAGCATGCGCTGCAGTAGCCCTCATACACATATAAAGACATGCAGCATTGCCAGTCGATGAGTGCTGCTGTGATTTCATGCTTCACGAGGGATTTGGGAGCGCGCATGTGGTCGGGGATGATGTCATTGTGGGTAAATTGACCTGACGCACCGCACAAAATCCAGTTGCGTAAACATTTTGAGGCACAAAGTCTGCTTTTCTCGTGTATTTTCTTAGTCATAAGTGCTAAGTTATACCTAAAAACTCTCCCTCCTTATGGTTTTAAAGACAGCTGGGTATACAAGTACTGCTCACACTACAGTTTAACATTGGAAATACCCAGGATACACAGAGGTGGATTGCTGCTGAGTAATAGTATTAGTTAAGGATTAGTTAGTAGATTATTTACAAAGCATAACTTCACCATTTATAAACATCATTGCGTTACAAGGATTGTTATTACTGTTTAATTATTTAGTAATAAGCTCATGGAAAACAGAAGGGAGGACATGCAGACTTCACTCAAAGAGAGAATGCAGCTCAATTACATACTAGGTGTGTCCTAAAATCTTGAATCTAACGCATAACAGACTGTGTCCCTCTAATGAAAGCCTGACTGTGGACTGTAGAGGACTTGCTATTCACTTTCTTGCTTTTTTTTTTTTTTTTTAAGAAAAGCTATTGTGTGTCTGAAGTTGTAGTTTTATTTTGATTTGATTTAACCCTTGTCCAGCCTTTGGTACCTTTTTGGTACTTTGTCATTGAAAATATTGAATGTTTTTGTCTGTTAATGCAAAATGTATCAAATTTGGTTAGGGTAACTATTTTTATGTGAGGTTTCAAATTTTAATCTCATTTGTCAGTTTAGGTCTATAATACACAGTACAAACAACTGCAACACTCATGGTCTATAGTTCCATATTGGTCCCATTGACTTCCATTAAAACTTCATATTTTGATTGAACTGTTGTGGCACAATAAAATTGTGTTCAGTTATCGCCTGTCTCATTTCCTCTCTCTTTACACCTCTCTCTTGAGTCCTTGAGCCCTAAAATACGACTTGCACACTTTCAGAGGCACACACCGGCATACAAATATTTCAGTGATTCAAAGTGGAAAAAATATAATCATTAATATACTTTTAAAGGGGTGAGCACTTTTGGTACTAAAGGCAACAAGTGTTGCATTTTTCCAAAAAAATAAGAATTCATTAAAATCAATATTGGTGTCAATCAATGACACGTCCAAGACCATCATGATATAGCACTGTTGAGTTATAAACATTGTTATTAATGTTTAATTCTTTAGTAATAAGCTCATGTAAATCAGTGCAGAATTATAGACAACAAAGTTAATTTGTTAATTACGTGTTTTTTAATGCTTTATTACGGCATATTAGTCATGAATGATTCTAAAGTGTCACCATAAAAATGGTAGATTTTTAAATATGCGCTAGACCACTTTTTTTATCTGTTTTGTTTTTTTATTAAACAAGACATATATTTTATATAGAAATACAATATATTGTATTGCCTGACACAAAGTCCTGGTATTTCCTCTTGATGTTGCATACCATACATTTTATTGCTACTACCTCAGTTGATATCAGTCTGTTCTGATGAAAACACAAGTGATGAAACATGATGTCTGGATACATTAAAGACATGCATTAGCTATAGATACAATATATTTAAGTTGAAGTTTCTAAGTTGGCAGACCACAGTCAGAAGGGTTCTGAGGCACAGTTGATATTGAGTCCCAGTGAGGTTACATAAAAGTGTTTTGCTTTTTTAATGTTATATAAGACCACTATTTATCATCCTTGGACAACTTGTACATTACATGCAGCCCAGCTGTCTCTCTCTGTCTCTCTCCTTTAAGGAAAACTTCAGTATTAAATCTCCTTTATTGGGTACTTATGACTGGTCAGTGTACAGTAATAGCTATATTAGACAGTAGTGAGCACAGTTTGGAGTAGCAGACTGGAGCAGTGTACTAGTTAACAGTTAAATTAACATTTATACTCACACTGATTCGCCATTTCTAAAGGATTCTTACTTATGACATGCCACATTGTTCTAACTTTGATTGAATGGGGCTGGCAAAATGGTGGAAATGACCAAAAATTAGGATAACCAGGCTAATCCTAACTAACTACAGTTACTAAACCCCAGTTTGATCCTGGATCTATAATAAGAGCTGGATGATAAGATGTCACAGCTGCTATTGTTTTACAGTTAAGGTAGACTTTATTGTCTCCTTAGGGAAATTTGTCCTCTGCATTTGACCCACCCTTCAGTTGCTGGGGCAACCTGTCAGGACCAGTGGGCGACAGGAATCTCCAGATCATAAGCCAGGATTTTGGTTAGGAGTACCTAGCTGGAGGATTAGCCTATTGTGCATGATTTAGATTTTTCATGTGTCTTTTTGTTGTTGTTGTTGTTTTTTCAATAGCTGTTGCTTATTGACACATGATCAGTTCCAACCAATGGAGGTGATGTCACAAACAATAAAAAGTTATTTTTAACAGAGATAAAATCTGTGACATATAAAGACACAATAAACACTACAAAATCAAACCATTTTGGAAGCTGTGCGCTCTTGGGTTAAAATCCTTTCTGGGCTGCAGGTTTTTTTGCAATACCTCCAGTTGTCTACTAGTAAAATTGGCCTCAGGGAGAGTGGATGTAATGTTAACATGATACATAACTTTAGCCCACCCATATTTTTACATACTTGCATTACATTTGGGAGAGAAAGCAAACACTCAGTACAGTCTCCTGGGGTTATTTTTGGAACTTTTTGACCCAGCACTCTCTTGTGGATTAGCAGATGCCTCACTAACAAGCGCTGTCAGCAAAAATGGGAAACGCAGATTGGAGATAGAATTCGAGATAAGCTGCTCTTACACCCCCCCCTCGCCTATTTCCTCTGCCGCCATGCCACCGTCCTCCACAAAGTCTTTTACAGAGGGTGTATCCCCAGGGAGCAGCGGCCATGCAGGAAGACTGGGCAGCAGTAGATTAAAGAAAAAGCAAAGAGGATGTGGACCTCTGTTATGGTGGTGCTTACTAATGCGGCGGGTATTAGCACAAGGCCGTCAGCCGCGGTGGGAAGGAAACGGTGTGCAGAGCTAATTGTGGGAACTGTAACATAATGAAGTGATTGTTAGTGTGTGTTTAAGGGTGATTACTCAGAGGTCATACTCACTGGAGCGCACACTCTTTTATTATCGCTACAGACGTCCCACAACAAACTGTTTAAAAAAAAGCTCTTCTTTGCTGCAGTGGTGGGAAGTAACTAGTAACTATTCAACTCATTTGCTGAAGTACTTTGTGTGTACTTTCTCTGTACTTTTATGAGCAAATATTTGAGGAAGAAATTTTCCTTTAAAAATTTAAACTAACAGTATTTTTTGTAACACTTTAGATCAGTGGTTCTTTTCAGACCAAGCACCACTTCAGAAAATATTTGGCTTTCAAAGTACCTTTCACAGACTAAAATGAGAGATTAAACCAGGTCTATACTGGGACAAAAACAAGACTAAACCAGGATTAAACCAGGTCTATACTGGGACAAAAACAAGACTAAACCAGGTCCAAAACAGGATTAAACAAGCTCCAAAACTAGGAATAAACCAGGCCTAAAGCGGGACAAAACCAAGACTAAACCAGGTTCAAACCAGGATTAAACCAGGTCTAAATTGGGACAAAACCAAGACTAAACCAGGTCCAAAACAGGACTAAACAAGGTCCAAATCAGGACTAAAGTAGGTCCAAATAAGTACTAAACCAGCACAAAACCACCACCATAAACTCTGTCTACACAAGAACACATCTAGGACTAATTTAGGACTAAACCAGGTCTAAACCAGGACTAGACCAAGTGTAAACCAAGCGAAGAGGGTAGGATACTCAGAACTCAGATTGTAGTGGTATCAGTAGTTGCAGCAGTGTAGTAGTAGGAGAAGGAGAAGAAGAAGAAGAAGTAGTAGTAGTACAAACAGTAGTTTTAATAATCATCGTAGTAATAGGAATAGTAGTAGCAGTGTTAGTAATAGTATTCACTATTAAAAGTAGTAGTAGGAGGAGGAGTAGGTATAAAAGTAGTAGTATCAATAGTGCTAGAAGTAATAGTACTCGCAATAGTAGTAACATCGGTAATAATACCATCATTATGAGAAGTAGTAGTAATTGCAGTAGTAGTTAAAGTACTAGTAGTAATATTAGGTGTAAAAGCAGCAGTGGTTGTAGGTGTAAAAGTAGTAGTATTAATAGTAGGAGCAGAAGTAGAAGTAATACCAGCAGCATTAGAAGCTGCTGTAGTGGTGGTAATAGTAGAAGCAGTGATAGAAAAAATGACTAGTTACTTTGTACTTTACACTCAATACTTTTTAACCTAATCCTTTGGCTTACTGCTTTAACTTCTACTTGAGTATCAGTATTTCCTGCACCTTTGTATTGGAAACAACTGTGTATCTATATTTACTTGTTGCTAACAAACAGAGCTAACCACAGGTCCATTCATACTTATTTTTAACCCACTATTATTACAAGTCTGAACTATTCACGAAAATGGAGACAGCCTGATGTAACTTCCTAAACTTAGTGTCATTTGTTCTGGCTCTAAAGGCAAAGAGAGAAGAGGAAATCTCAAACCAGCAGTGGAAAGTTACCCAGACACCCTTCATTTCTGGTCCTTCATTTTTGCAGCCGAGTTGTCCGGGCCAGGTTTCAGCTGTGGTGGGAGGATTCTGGTGCAGAGGGAGGAGATGGTGATGGAGTTATTGGAAGGAAAATGATTAGGTTAAAGCTGAGTCCAGGGCTTGATGAAAGACACAGGCTGAAAACATGTCTTTAGATGCTGCAAAGTGGAGCCTCTATTTTACTAAATGAACATGGAAAACCAGTCCAAAGGCAGAAAAAACCATGAGCACTGATAATTAGTGTTTAGTACTCCAAAACCGTAATGACTACACTGTAAAACCCAGTAGTGCATCAAGAAGTAGGTTAGTTGTACCTAGTTCTAAAAATAAAAAAACAATGTACAGGTGTTAGAGCCCGCCTGTTGGGCTTTTCAGTGTATAGTAGCTAAAAACATCTTCCTGCAATGTGATCCTGATATTATCTTTGCTGGCTTTGCCAATATTTCAGTTCCCTTTTCTCTGTTTATGCTTCTCTTTTTGCCATGTTTCTCTGCGTAACTAGACAGTTGGTGGGATTTGTCAAAAGCACTGTAGCCAAAACGTCATCTCTAAATAAATCACTTGACATATGGAAAAAGTGAGTGTGAGATATTGTGTTCATTTTTAAGATATTGGCGCCTTCAGTAAGGTAATTCTGGTGTCTTATGTACGTACCTATCTAGACATATGTAATCAGCATTTAATATACACACTTTTACAGTACTATTTTGTGTGTCAGTGTTGACATGCTGTGCCAATAGATGGAGATCCACTCGTAAAGCTGCACTAGATTGTCCAAAACACTGGGTATTCATCATAAGACATTAAAAACATTAAAAAACATGACTTTTTAGGACTAATAGGAAAGTGAAAATCATTGTATGATCTCTCTGGGTGGAGTCTGCATGTCCTCCACGAGTTATCATGGGTTCTCTCTTGGTACAAATTCAGCTCCCTCCTGCTGTCCAAAAACATGTATGCTTTAGGTGAATTGATGACTCTATATTGCCCCTAGTGAATGAATGTGAGAGTGAATGGTTGCCTGTCTGCGCGTCACTCTGTGTCAGCCCTGGCCACCCTCTAGGGTGTGGCCCACCTAAGGCCCATTGTTTCTCAGATAGGCTCCATTATCTACGATCCCTGATGGGAATAAGTGGAAGAAGATCAGTGAAGTTATGATTAGTCACATGCTCTGTAAAAAAAATAATAATAATAGTGTCACTTAAAAAGATTTTTAAAAGTTTACAATTTACTTTCTTCCAAAATTCTGTTAATTTTGCTTCGTCTGGAAGTTGTGGTCCGGACAGACTTTCTGCACCAGCCTATAATCCGTCCCAGTGAAGGGGATAATTTCAAATTTACACTAAAAAACTGGCAGCTGTGGTTCCCAGAATTTTACTGTAAAAAAAATCTGGTGACTGTATAAAACTCTTCAGTGAATTACCCTCAGTTCTCTAGTGCAGTACCGTAAAATCTTTTTATATTGATCAGAGACATACAGGATGTGTCACAAGGGATGCAGTCTTTAATTTAATGTAAAAATGTTCTACCATCAGCAGATTTTTTTACGGTAAAATTCTGGTAACCACAGCTGTCTGTATTTTATGGTAAATTTAACCGTTTTTTTTTAAACATGGTAGGTTTGAATGGGAAATACACTTCACAGAGAAAGTGAATAGGTCTTGGCTGGACAGGCTATAATTGGAGACAGCTATAAAAAAAAATGATAACAGCCATTCCTCTCATAGTTATCCAGAGTTTTATGGGCCATTTTACCACAACATTTGTTCACATAATGCATGTAACAGTCCTTAAGAATGGCATCCAGTTTTCTCTTCTTTACTGTCCCGGAGCAGACATCCCCTTCCTGAGATTGTGTTACAAGATCAACAGCAGCTCAGCAGTTTTTGGTATTTCTCACAATCGCTTTGTCGTCACTGGGACCCCACCCAAAATACTGCAGTACAAGTATGCTAAAGTACACATGTGTGAGCGTCTGGGAGCTCCCTTTACACCAGCGCCCAAAGGAAGTGAGGCAGAGGATGTGGCATGCCAGAGTTTCATAGCAGCGATCGGGACAGGATGGAGAAGCGGGACGGGCGTGGCTATAAGGGAATGTTATGTCATGATGTCATAAGGTCACAAAGTCTAAATTATCTTGTCACTCTGACCTTGTACTCCCATCTTCACACAGACATGATTATCACTCACCAAAGGCTTAACTTAAACCTTTACTGGGGACAGTTTAGAATAACTCACACTATTAGGCTTTAATTAAGTATTATTTAAAGGATTAGTAACCAGTTAATTATTTACAAAGCATTACTTCAACATTTATAAACACCACTGAATTATTATTAGTATTACTGTTTAATTGTTTAGTAAGGTCATGTAAATCAGTGCAAAATTATAAACATCAGTGCAGTCAGGATCTACAAACTGTCTATTGTTAATTAAATATTTATAAATGCGTTATTACTGCTTACTAATGAATAAGTTCTTCTACAGTGTGAGTACATTTTCTAAAACATACTTTAATTTCACTTGAGTAAATTTTAGAGTAAAGAATGTTACTTTTATTCGAGTAATTTTTCAGTTTTTTTTTTTTTTTTACCTTGGTATTAAAGTGTGTATGTAGTAATGTAGGGTTGAAGTGTAATAAAAGTAGTAATATCACGGCAGTAGTATTAATATTTGTAGAACAAGTCACAGTAATTGTAATATAACTGTTGTTATATAAGTGCTGTCAGCATATATTTTTATATTGTCAACTGTCAGTGTTTGATAATTTTTTATAAGACATTTTGTAGTAAAACAAATAAAGCAATTTTTAGCATCCACACAGTTATGCCAAATAAAATATTACAATATATCATTATTTTCTTAAACCCCTATTTAGTACTAAGCTTAGGGCTGCATTCTACAAGACAATGCATTGTTCAGTTATGCTGCACCAGATGTGTTTAATAATAACGCATTAGTCTTATATAGTTACTTAAATTTGCTTTACAATTAGGTGTATTATTTATTTACTCCGGGGCGGACTGATAGAAACGTGGCTGCCATTTTGCATCTATGGCCTCTCCAACCACTACCAATCACATTAACACATTCATACAGGCCAGGTGGGCCAAGTGTCTTGCCCAAGAATGCAACAGTATGCAGTGCTGGTTGCAGGGATCAACCCGCCAGTCTTCTATTTGGTGGGTGAATGGCTTTTCCTACTGAGCTACTGCCGCCGGTGCAGTCTAGCCAAAGATTTTGCATCATTATGAGACACACAACAAATTATTATTATTTTTAAAGATATTTTTGGCAATTTTTAGGCTTTCTTGATATAACAGATACTAGTAGGAAATTGGGAAGGGACATTCACCCAATGGTCAGAGTACGGACTTGAACCCTTGAGTCATGACAGGCTGTGGTTGCCAAGTATATGCAGCGCAGCTCTGCTACTGAGCTATATAACAGCGCAAAAATTATTAGTTTTAGTGTCTTATTTACATTAAAACAAATGAAATATAAGGGCAATTGTGGCTCCAAACAATGAGCATTTACCCCCTAACTTGAAGATTTCTAGTTTAACAACAGGTCTAAGTACTGTATCTTCTAAAGCCTTTAATTTCAAAGTTGCTTTGTACACCTACATGTACAACAACCAGACATTTTTGTTTTCTAAAATAGCTTTGAATGAGAACCACTGTGTATTTCTGTGTTTGTTTGTTACATTCCTCATGAACAGATCTACACCATTACATATAAAGTATTTTGACTGAAAATATTTATCATTACTCCTTGTGTCCTTCCTGCTCAGGTCCCACAGAACTCCCTGAAGAAGTAGTAACTGGCGCTGCTCCGGATATCTCCCCAGCTGTGTCTGCCCCAGCTGAGGTTGCCACAGAAGAGCCTGCCCCGGAGCCCACCGATGCCCCCGTTGCCGCTGCCGAGGATGAACTGCCCATAGTCACCGACGCCCCTGCCACGAACCCTCCTGCTGCAGCCGAAGAGGTAGTGACCGAGGCTCCAGAGGTGGGCACCGAGATTGCGCTCGAAACAGAGTCCCCGGTGGTGGAGACGGAGGCCCCCACCCCTGCCCCCACAGAAGCCGTGGAGCCCGAGGGTGTACCCGAGGTGGTCGCGACTGAAGCTCCGGCCGTGGAGACAGAGGCAGCCACAGAGCCGGCAGAGGTGGTGCCCGAAGCCACGCAGGCCGTAGAGATTGTGCCAGACGTGAAAGAGGAGGTGGTGGTCGAGGACGGGGCAGAGGGTGAGCTGAAAAAAAAGCCTGCCTTGTCCACTCCATATTTGTAGTTTTCCAGCAGGCAAAACAAATAGTTGCAGATTGGAAAACTGCAGAAATCAGTATCACCCAGTAAGGTGGTTACAATAAGAAATGTGATTTATGAAGGAGCTTGGGTGGAGGTGGACTGTGAAAACCTTTTCAACATAGAAAGAAGAGCAATGATGCGAAATGTTGTTGGGTTAAAGGGATAAATGAATTGCGTCTCTCTTTTCCACAGAGGGCCTGAGCTCTGGGCAGGTGGCCGGGATAGTAATCGGTGCTCTGTTGGCTGTGATCGTCGTCATTGCTGTGGTGATCGCCGTGGTGAGGAGGATGGGCAAATACTCGTAAGTACACTCCACTGACTTTAATAAAAGACAAGGTACTATCCTACAGTAACATTTAAAGAGAGAGTCTAGTATTTTGTGGGGGTATTTGACAGTAGTTCTTGTGGTTCTCAAACTCTCTCGAAAGAGGGTCACAAAACTTTTATTTGAGTCCTAAAAATTATAATATGTGTTAAAAGTATACCCATATACTAGACTATAAAGCTGGGTCACTGGTTCTTGTTAGGGTCCCTCAAAGATTCTAGTCTATAGATAGATATAGATTTACAGGTGGGTTACAGTCCCACTTTGGAGAAGCAAGCAATAACAACTTCAAAAAGTACTATTAGTGTAAGTGTAATTAACATAAGATATTTATATGCAATTTCTTTAGCTTTTTGTTACTTAACAGTGCATAACACAAGCACCCAACTGACTGAAAATCTGAAAACTCTGTCAGTTTCTCAGAAGGCACTGTTGCAATTCATTATTTTACAAAGCAATGTTAATCAACTTTTCACTGGCTCTATTTTATAATGGCCCAGTCTCTACCAACTGAGCCCCTGCCGCACCTACATCTGCTAATTTATTTTACAAACAAATTTTCCTTACATTTATGATATAAATGTCTTTCAGATTTGTATTTTTATGCACAAAATCCAGTTTAATCAAAGTATCATACCTGAGCATTTCATATTTTATTTTAAAACTAATTCAGAGGTTCATCGCTACAATACTCCTCAAAATGAAGACTTCCATTTGCCAAAATCTGTAACATCCAGAGCCCAGTTTTGCTTAAGATACAGACGCTTTAAATTGTGGAGTAAATTTTCCCATCTAGTTCAAATCCACACATCACTAATGTCAGGTTAAATTATATTGATTTTCTAAACATTTATCGTTGTTCTATTTTATTTATGAAGCATGCTTACTGTGTTAACTGTAATTTTAATTGTATGTAACTTTTGTACATGTATTATAAGGTGGAGGCTTTTAAAGATCTTTTGGATTTTTTCTCCCCTGCACTTACATATATAATATATATATATGTATATAAAATATATACTTATAATTTTTATATACTTTTTGTAAATTTACAAGGGTAATTTTTATTGTGTGCAAAATAAATAAATAAATAAGTAAGAAAAAAACATTTACCGCAGTACACAGTGGCATTGCTCCTGTCTGCTTCTCCAAACGATGGTGTAACGAGCTATTTACAGCAGGAAACACATTAGCTCCAAAAGTACTGAGTAGAACGACAACACAAGTAACATATGAGACTAACATACTCTGTGCATGGTAAATGGTTGATGCTACAGACGATGCTTATATTGTGTGATATTTGGACATGTCTCAGCCTCTGCCTTCACATGTCATGATCCTGCTGCCTTGATGCATGTTTGATTAATGCACAATGTTGTTTTTTTGTCACAGGGCTCCTAAGGGCAAAAAACCCACCAAGTCCAAAAAAGACAGCGTTGTGGTTTCTGTAAATTTCAAGACTTTCATTCACCTTTTAGCTAATACCTTTAACCTAAAAATAATAATAACCACACAATGTCCCCTGTCCCGTAATAGACTGACAACTGTTGGGCTTTTCCTGGCAGGAGGAAACTGCCCACTTATGCTAACAACAGGCTCTATTTCTGCCTCATTCTGTTTATTGTTTATGTATCTATGTGGTCATCAAGTAAAATGGTTTTATCTTAGGGGTTTCCTCTGCTGCTGTTAACCATGGGAAAATTGTGGGAAAATAAGTAGTACATAGTAGTTACACTTTTGTCCCAAGTGCTTAGTAAAATTTCTGGTTGGTTTTCAGAATGGCTTATTTGAACTCCAACGTTATGTGTGGCTTATTGGTACAGATAGGTTTTAATGCCTTTTAACATCTTTTGCTATCCTTCCATCTTGTTTGTTCATTTAATCAGTTGATAGTCTGTGCATGCTAACTACTATTTGTCTAGCGATTGCCTTAAGCTTAAACCACAACTGCCAGTCCTTTTTATAAAGTCTAGTTATTTACTAGACATTACCATTATTTCCAGTTAGTCCAACCTAATTTAAAATGTGCACACTAAAATGGCCCTGTCTTGTAAAACAAATTCTCCCATATTGTTGTTCCTCTAAGCACTCATTTGAGTAAATACAACAAAATGAACTAGTGCTAACTATCCCGCCGTCATCATGGTAGGAACAACCTAGATAATGACTCCAATGCCTCCAGATTTGTGTTTTTTTTTTTTTTTTTTTTGTCCATTTTAATGACTAATCTATCATGTTGTTTTATCCTGAACTAAAAAGTCCAAAAGGTTTTGTGTAATACTAATTAATCTCAACCTTTGTGTCACTTACGGGTCTTGATGTGGCTTTTTCAAACTTCTCTTATTTTCCCCACATTCAGAGGCGTAAGGTGGTGATAGTGGGCCCCCAGTGCAGGCTTTTATGATCAAGGTATAAGGCATTATAAAGGTTATTGATTCACCTAATATTCAATACCTCCATGAATTTACCCTAAACAGGTGCCACAAAATAATAATTCCTATAACGTTTGATCATTTACACAATACATATTGAAAAAAATATACATGTTAAAAGTTGCCTATTTACTGTATAAGGTAAAGGGTGGCATGCTATTTCATGTAGCTGCAGGTTCTCAGTCATCCAGGTGAAAATCTGTAAAAAGCTTTAATAAGAAAGGTGTCTGGACAATGTTTTGTTTTTAGAAGAAGTTTCACTCTTTCAAGGAACTTTATCAGGGCCATTTTGTTAAAATGGAAAAACCCTTGATAAATAGGGGAGGAGGTTTGAGACTAAATTTTCCTCTAGTGTACTACTGTCCTAAAACAAAGGCACAAAGAGTTTCACTCCAAGTTTTAACATCTAACTCTGACAATAGACCATCAACATCAGAGAGAGCAGCTTATAGCTCACAAGTGGGGAACATCTCTCCCTCTGACTCCAGCCCAGGCCATTCAGCTGCTCATGTTCGTGTGTGTCATCTGGTTTAACCTCTGCCTCTGTGAGGGGATATAAGGCTCTACTCACAGACCACTTAACAAAGTCCCTTGGATGAGGGACAAAATGTTTTTTAAACAAAACTTTGTCCAGATACCTTTCTTGTTCAACCCATTTATTATTTATTGTTCTATAGTTATGCGCCCTCAATCAGTGTAGGGAAAATGTCTGCTTTGAGCAGTAATGGGACTCATACCCTTTTCCGCTGGGTTCTATAGACCTTTATTTTTTACACTTCTTGGACAGACCGAGAAGTTTATTAGACTATTGTAGTGCGTTAATAAAAGCATAGTTTTGACAAATTTTTTCTACTTTGTTAAAATGTAGACAACAAATCCTACAAACATATAACTGCCACTAGTAAATACATGAATTAAAAAAAGAATGGACCATGAGCTCAGTCCTACATGGGGCGATAGTGCTGCCAGTTTTGTTGTTTCTTTGTTGGTTTATTACCATCTTTTTAACCACAATCCCATAGTTTTTTTTTTTTGCTAATGAGAGCTAAACAAATAAGAAACACTGAGGAATTACCTAATGATGCTACAATTTGCTGAATAGGCTAACTCAGCATTTTATACCTATTTCAACTCAACCCCTACCAAGCTTTATTTGAGTTCTACAAATGCTTTTAAGGTCTTATAATAAGTAAATTCAGTTTGTCTTTTTTCCCTTTTTGTTGCCACTTAACTTTTTTGTTGGACAAATAATCCTTAATTATATCCTTCCCCTTAAACCAGTTTTAATCTGTTTATTTCTTACCTAACCATTTTTTGTATCTCCCTTGTCCTCCCCACAGCCCCTGAGGAAAAAGCCAGCAAAGCAGCCTGAGCGCTCCAAGTTCTGGAAATTCTGAAACTACTGAACTGTGACGTCGCTAAAGAAGATGATTAAAAACCTACATTGAAACCACGACTAAACCAGGACTTAACCAGGGCTAAATCAGGACTAACCAGACCAGCACCGCTCTGGACTGAAAGATCAATAAAAACCTACATCAAAACCTTCATCAAAACCAGGACCACACCAAACCAGCACCGCTGCGGACTGAAAGATCAGAAAAAACCTAGAACAAAACCAGGACTAATACATGATTAAAGCCAACCTAACCAGAGCAGCACAGTTCTGGACTGAAAGAATTATAAAAAAGCTACATCGAAACAAGGACTAGACCAAGACTTAAACCCCTCTAACCAGACCAGCAACGCTCTGGACTCAAAGATCATTAAAGACCTAGATCAAAAGCAGGACTAAACCATTTTCCAAAAGTAAAGGGAGTTGGGGGTGGGGGGGCTTGTATATGTGTAATGTATGTAAGCATGTATGGGACAGAAGGTGAGCAAATATCCTCCCCCTGATAACACATGTCCCAGAGTCTGTCGTCCCACACCAAGATGGCAGCAGGATGTCACTCAGATTTTCAGGACTTTTCAAATACATTGTTGAAAAGGGAATAGGAGTTCAAATCTCTTTCCTTTAAAGTTTAGTTTTTTTTTAAAGTTGAAAGTAGAATATAAACGGCAGGAATATCAAAAGTAAGGTTGTCCAGATACCAGTATCAGTACTATGTGGTACTGGAGCCTCTTGTACTCTCCAATACGTCATACGAGTACAATTACTCACTGTATATGAATTTCTGTTCACTTTTCTCTACAATAGCCTGGCCAGCCACGCCTCCTCCATCTCAAAGTGCATTCAGTCTGTTGACTCCTGTAAGTCCTTCTGTAGAAACCAGTTGTATTTTTCTTCATTGCAGTGTTTTGTTTCTCCAATTTAATGTATGCTTTGCATCCAGTTTTATCTGTTTCCATTTGTTCTGCCCCTGGAAATCCAATTTACATCAACAGGGATAAGACAAATTGTTTATATAGAGTAGAATCGATGGCTGGCCAGACTATCTCTATGTAGCACTGTTTGGAAATAATTAGCGTAAATGATGATTAGAGCCACCAAAACTAACTTAAAATGAGATTAAAATGGCTCTGAAATCAATATATGATTCATAAATGTTACATTTTAAAGTGACATTGCATAACTTTAACTCTATATATATAGCCTCAAATGATTGGCTTTGTGCCTTAGCAAAAACTCAACAAAATTAGCCTCTCTATTGGCCCCTGGGAAACTGGATTATGTAAGTTTAAGTGAGCAACTCAGAGACACAATAAATTCTTAAGTTTTTGTTCTTCTTTTGCATAAAAAGAAATGGTTGGTTGGTTGGTTTGTCTATTAGCAAGATAACACTATAACAGTAACATTAGGAATTTTATAAATTAGCAAGGCTGGCAATAAATAGCCGATAAACAAATGATTCGTTTTTGGCGTAGATCAGGAACACGTCTAAATCCATGATTTTTCCCAAGATTCTTTACCATTGCAAAATAGGGCCACATATATTCCAACCACCAGGGGTCAGTAAATGGATGAACTATTATTTGTTCTTCTTCACTACTGTAATATATGGATAACACCTTGTTTAATAGATAGAGCAGATCTCCAGTTTCAGATTAAGCCTGGGCACTATATTTTCACCATTGCGAAATGTAGAAAAGTGTCTTGGTGAAGGTCTGTGCTTTCCTAGTGCTTCCAGTTTGGCTTATGTCCTGTAGAGTAATGCCTTTCTTGTTCAATAGATCGAGCATTTACCCCTGAACTAGAAAATCCCTAGTTCGGGTTTAGATCTGGACACTATATCTTTACCATTTTGAGATATAGGGACAGTGCCTTAGTGGTAATTGGTGCTCCATGCCTTTCTTGTTCAATAGATTGAGCATTTACCCCTGAACTAGGAAATCCCTGGTTGGAGTTTTGCTCTGGGCGCTATATCTTTACCCTTGTGAGATATAGTGACAGTGCCTTGGCAGAAGTCTGTGCTTTTTGAGTGCTTCCAGTTTAGCTTAAGTCCAATAAAGTTATGTAATGTTGCTTTAGGAACTCTACTACTAAAAAAAAAAAAAAAAAAAAAAGGTGTATTGGGACAGTCCTATAAGAAACACAACAAAGGTGTGAGAAGAAACCAAGAGCGTCTGTTACAAATTCCACAGGATGTATACACAATGCAGGAGACTTCATAGTACGCAGTAATGACTTTTTCACATGGCTTAACATCCATCCTATCAAACACACAGCAGCCAAAGGGAAATTTAAAGAGACATTTTCTCCGTTGTTGCCTGAAGCCCACACTGAAGTTTTTTTTACTCGACTGTATGAAGGGTGGCCTGCATCTGCTTCGGAAAAAAACAAAGGCAACCTTCATTTTGCGAAAAAAAAAAACAAAAAACAAAAAAATAAGAGTACCGTGACATTCTGCCTGCCTGCGTTAACACTGACATAGAAGAAGCTAATACATATCTGTGAAATTTAGCAGAAGGGTTCGTGCCACTGTCTCTGGGCTTCTCGAAGGGAGATTTTAACTTTTGAAGTGCATTAATAATGTGAGTGACTGTAATGTTTAACCCATTCCAAAAATGAACCTAGCTTTTGTTTTGTTGTTGTTGTTTTATTTTTTTGCCAAAGTGTGTTCCTCGTTAGCAGCCCGCAGTAGTTAGCAGCTCACATAGAGAACACATTGTCTGGACATTGTAGCCCTGCCTTTTTAAATTGACCCCAGATACGTGCACAGGATTTGGAGTTGCACAATAATGGCCTGTTTTAGTTGTGTTGCAGTTGTGCAGAAATGGTTGTACAAATAAGTCTCGGCTTAGCTCTGCTCTCGCTTGGTTAAAAAAAAAAAACTGTTGATATGTGCACTGAATGAATGAGTTCTTTTTAATGCTTTAGACACTGCAAATGTTTGCGACGACATGATGTGTGTTCCTTCCCTTCAGCTCGGCTTTGTTATATCACTTCTATGTCTTTAATCTGTGCCATCTGAGTTGTTTGAACCTTTATTTAATTGCAGTGTTTTGTTCATATTGTTTCAATAAAATACTGAAAATTACAAGATGTTTCTGTGAGTTTTACTAAAGGTCAAATATTTAAACCATCCCACTTCCAATCACTTCCAATTGCCATCTTTTCTATTTTTAATTTATTACAAAAGGTAAATGGAACAGACAGATGCCATTAAACAAACCTTAAATGCACATTATGTTTTTTCCATTCACTTTGCAGAGAACACTTAGATTAGGTGCCTGTTGCTTTAAGGCCCTGCAGACCCCGCCCACTCTACTCCGTCAGCTCAAGGACTTTGCAGACACTGTAGTTTATATCAGCTCTGTTGCAGTGAAGGACCACTGAGCTGAGGCCTTTCTCTTGCCAAAGCCCTCTACAGACACTACTGCCTCTTGCCACACAATGTTATGTTATGATGATTTGTTATTATTTATGTAATATAATATAATAATATATTTTGTTTGTTCATTTTTATAAAAAAAAAAAAAAAAAAGTATTTTTGGCCTTTAGAAGCATTTGGCTTTTTAAGCACGACCAAACATCTTTGAGAAAAAACATCATGAGAAAAAATGTTACATTGCCAAAAAAGTGGGCGGGGCATGTCTTGGGAGACAAAATCACTTATCCTAGTGTTCACTGTTTGGACAAGACACTTGATTCAGACTTGCCTCTAGGGTTAGTGTCCACTGTTGTGTCACGTTGTCAGACTACTGTAGTCTGTCTACATTTAGACCAAAAACTTTTTGACAGTCAGACCTTATGACACTCATTTTCAGCCAAAATGTCCCTGGGTAAGACACTGGATCCAGTCTGCCTCTGTGGATGTTGTTGCACTGGTGAGAGACTGAGGATGACTGGGTGCAGTGTGGTGTAAAGGATTTAGAATGGCAATAACAGTAAGGACTGAACTGAAACTGAAAATGATGTCCCATTTGCCTTTTGATTACAATCACAGTCAATTTTCAAGTGTGAAATTAACACTGTCAAAGTCTACATGGTCCTTATCTATACAGAGTTAAATTAACTCTATTCTAGTGTTAACACCACCATGACACACATGATCTGGTATCTTCAAAGTACAAAGGACTGTATTTTAATGCACTAACTCCCATCATTGAATGGGCAGTGGTTGAACACTTTATTTCCTTAAATATTTCCTTGAAGTTGCTGTAAAAGCAGATTACAAAATAAAAATTTAAAAAGTTCTAAACGGTGTGTTCCTGAATGAAATGTTTTAACCAAAAACATTAAGCTGTACTCAAACTCAATAAAAAATATTATACAAAGTTTTTAATCACATACGTGCTGCTGCCAGACAGTTACAGCTCCATGTTCAACAGTGCACACAAGAACTTGGGATTGTACTTTGCAACTCTTACACCCAAATAATAAACCAAGACCAAAAGAGTTTGCAGTAAACAATGAAACCAATTTCTGAGGACAAAGCGTTCCTCACCCAGGTTTGTTTTAGTGATGAGGAAACCTTTCATGTTTCAGGGAAACTGAACACACAGAATGTGAGAATCTGGGATCAGAACAGCCCCATGTGACTCGGGAACTTCACCGAGATCGTCCAAAGGTGAATGTGTGCTGTGGGATCACCACTGATGAGGCTCTGCTACAGTGAACATGGCAAGAAATCCAGTACTGTCTTGATGTCCTTCGTGCAACTAATGGTGCCCATATAGAGGTGGATTAAATGAGGCAAAAAAAACGTCATTATCTACTCCTCGTTTTGTAACAATGTCCACATATTTGTCTGTTCATTTGCTTTTGTAGTCATTTTTTAAAATTGTAAAGAAACTTTATGGACACCCTGTATAACATGATTTCATCATCATCATGGTCCAGTCATGACTCAGAGGTACAGTGTCACACATGACTCCAGAATCAACAGGACATACATTTTCTTTTCTTTTTTTAATTTGTTAAACAAAATTTAACTTTTGAAAATGTACACTTTACATTTCAACACATTTTGAAAACTGCCTTTTGACAGTGTGAACCTCATGACACATTTTTTTCAGCCAAGATGTCCTTGGGCAAAACTTTGGAGCCAATCTGCCTCTAGTTGAAGTTGACAGAGGGTGACTGGGTCAATTGAATGCACTATAAGTGGAAAAAATAGGGAAAAGCCCCATATAATTGAAGATTTAGCAAGCACACATCTTCTAAGCACACATTGTTCCATTTCTCTGTAGATTCTATTAGAATCAGAAACACATACATTTCAACACACTCTAAAAACTGCACTGTAATGTCCTCTGAAATCCCTCTCACAGTGTAAACCTCAGAACACGTATTTCACTTAAAACATGACAAGCTTGTACAGGGGCAGCAGCCTGAGGCCCACTCTGATTGGCCCCTTCAAAAACTAACTTAAGAAAAAAGGGAAACTTTGGAGAGTGGAGCAAACAGCACCAAATATGGAGGTCCTGAGTCCGTTAGGGCCGTTGAGCCTCTGACAGTTAGGTGTATTTTTTACGTCGTGTTGTTGGGACGTTCATGCTGCAGCACAGAGATGCACTGTGCCGGGCTGCCTCTCTTCTCTGTGGTTTTAGGCAGAGACCCAACACCCATCGCCCCAGCCCCCTGGCGCAAGCACCATCGGCTTCTTTAACTCCCCTCTGCTCCAGACTGGCCCTGAACAATGGGGTCTTTTGAGTGGGGCAGATGGGGCAGTGAAGCTGGGACGGCCCGTTTTGAGGAGAGGGGGATTTCGGAGCATGGCTTCGGGGTGGAGTCACTTCCTGGGTGGGCCCTGCAGACATCATGTGGCTATGCTCAGTAACAGGCCTTAATTATGAAGCGTGTGCCCGCCGAGAGGCCGAAGACAGGGTGAACTTATCCCAACAGACACGGCCCCTGGCACCAACGGCTTTTAACTGCATCATAAAAGTATGAACCACAAAGAGAGTGGTCACATTTAAGACACGTGATTATTACTACACACACACAAAGATGCACCACATGTCTCATATTGTACTTTTTTATGTGCTGCTTTTTTTCTAACGCATTAATAAAGTCAGTGTTTGTGCTTGGCACAGTGTTACAAGTCATGTTTAACTGAATTATAGCTTTTCCTGCATATTCTGTTCTTCAAATGATTCGGTTCTCCCTCCTCCTTCTTAACAGACACATGACAGATTGGGAGTCAGCCTTATGTTCCCTGGTACCTATGTTCCCTGGTACCTACATATGCTCCCTGTTACCTATGTCCCCCGGTACCTATGTTCCCTGGTACCTATGTCCCCCAGTACCTATGTTCCCCAGTACATATGTTCCCTGGTACCTATGTTCCCCAGTACCTGTGTTTCCCCATACCTATGTTCCTCAGTACATATGTTCCCTGGAACCTATATTTTCAAGTACCTATGTTCCCTGTGTAAGTTAAGGTTAAGGCTAGGGCACATCAGGACTTACCAGAATGCACAAGTGCCTTTATTTTCCAGAACTTATTTTCTACTATACTACTACACTATACTACACTACACTATACTACACTACACTATACTACAGTACACTATACTACACTACACTATACTACACTATACTACACTACACTATACTACACTACACTATACTACACTATACTACAGTACACTATACTACACTACACTATACTACAGTACACTATACTACACTACACTATACTACACTACACTATACTACACTATACTACACGACACTATACTACACTACACTATACTACACTATACTACAGTACACTATACTACACTACACTATACTACAGTACACTATACTACACTATACTACAGTACACTATACTACACTACACTATACTACAGTACACTACACTACACTATACTACACTACACTATACTACACTACACTACACTATACTACACTACACTATACTACACTACACTACACTATACTACACTACACTATACTACAGTACACTATACTACACTACACTATACTACAGTACACTATACTACAGTACACTATACTACACTACACTATACTACAGTACACTATACTACACTACACTACAGTACACTATACTACACTACACTATACTACAGTACACTATACTACACTATACTACAGTACACTATACTACACTACACTATACTACAGTACACTATACTACACTATACTACAGTACACTATACTACACTACACTATACTACAGTACACTACACTACACTATACTACACTACACTATACTACACTACACTACACTATACTACACTACACTATACTACACTACACTACACTATACTACACTACACTATACTACAGTACACTATACTACACTACACTATACTACAGTACACTATACTACAGTACACTATACTACACTACACTATACTACAGTACACTATACTACACTACACTACAGTACACTATACTACACTACACTATACTACAGTACACTATACTACACTACACTATACTACACTACACTACACTATACTACAGTACACTATACTACAGTACACTATACTACACTACACTATACTACAGTACACTATACTACACTACACTACAGTACACTATACTACACTACACTATACTACACTACACTATACTACACTACACTATACTACACTACACTACACTATACTACAGTACACTATACTACACTACACTATACTACAGTACACTATACTACACTACACTATACTACACTACACTATACTACAGTACACTATACTACACTACACTATACTACACTACACTATACTACAGTATACTATACTACACTACACTATAGTACAGTACACTATACTACACTACACTATACTACACTACACTACACTATACTACACTACACTATACTACACTACACTATACTACACTACACTATACTACACTACACTACACTACAGTACACTATACTACACTACACTATACTACACTACACTATACTACACTACACTATACTACAGTACACTATACTACACTACACTATACTACACTACACTATACTACACTATACTACAGTACACTATAATACACTACACTATACTACACTACACTACACTACACTATACTACACTACACTATACTACACTACACTATACTACACTACACTCTACTACAGTACACTATACTACACTACACTATACTACACTACACTATACTACAGTACACTATACTACAGTACACTATACTACACTACACTATACTACACTACACTATACTACACTACACTACACTATACTACAGTACACTATACTACAGTACACTATACTACACTACACTATACTACAGTACACTATACTACACTACACTATACTACACTACACTATACTACACTACACTACACTATACTACACTACACTATACTACACTATACTACACTACACTATACTACCCTACACTACACTATACTACACTATACTATATTACACTATACTACAGTACACTATACTACACTACACTATACTACACTACACTATACTACACTACACTCTACTATCATTACTAGAAAGCCAAGCCATTTTGTTTGTATAGCACATTTAAAAACAACATGCATTGTGCCAAAGTGCTTTATAGCAAAGGGAAAAGCAACGCAATGTAAAAACAATTTGACACAAAATAATGTGAAACACATAATAAACTGAAGAATAAGTTACAATAGATTAAAAATAAAAATGGAGTGATAAAATACAGAAAAATTAGCTCCCAAAATCAGCCTAATTAAAACCCAGATTAAAAAGTTGAGTTTTAGGCAAAGATTTAAAATGATCTGTGGAGGAGCTGGTTTTGATGTGGACTGGGAGTTCGTGCAGTTTAGGGGCAATGGCAGAAAAGGCTCAGTCTCCCTTTGTTTTAAGGGGGGATGAGGACCTGAGAGACCACGAGACAAACTGAGGGGTTCAAAGATCTGAGACACACTGAGGGGCGGTACCAGAAAGTGCTTTAAAATCAAACAATAACATTTTGAAATCAATTCTAAATTTGACTTTCAGCCAATGGAGTTGTTTTAAAATTAGTGTAATGTGTTCACTCTTTTTTGTCCCAGTTAAGAATCTGGCTGTGGCGTTTTAAACTGACTGCAATTTAGCCAGAGTTGAGTGGAAGTGCTGCGTATAATGAATAACAGTGGTCTAATCTGATTAGAGGCTGGATGACTGTCTCCACGTTCTTCTTGGATAAATCTGGCTTCAGTTTGGCAATGCAACAGAGCTGAAAGAAACTGCCCCTGACTACACTGTAACCTGTTTTTGAAGGTTTAGAGAGGCGTCGATAAAAACATCAAGATTTTTGACTGTTGTGGATATAAGAGGAAAATGGGCCAAGATTTTCTTTCAGGTTATCAGCAGCATAGGTACCAAAAAAAAACAAAAATCTTTTGTCTTGTTCTCATTAAGTTGAAGAAAATTGATTACCATCCAGCATTTTAGCTCCGCCAAACAGTTCTGAAAGGCAAACAGAGAACAGTTGTCCTGGAGAGAGATTGGCAGATAGAGTTGTGTGTCATCTACTACACTATACTACAGTACACTATACGATATAGTATAAAATACAACACTATAATACACTACACTGCACTATACTACACTATACAGCACTATACTATACTGCACTACACTATACCTTTCTAATTATATCTCTATGATTATGAATAGGTTGTTTTGACTTCCTGTACTGTAGTAGTGCTCAGTATTCAATTTACAAACACAAATACTAAAAAGTGAAACTTAAACATAGCTGTTAACTGATTACAATAGAATATTGTCCAACAGAGATGTGACTAATTAAAAATTGGATCAAATCTGTTAATGCAAACTCAGCATATACTGAGTTAATCCCCAGTAAAAGCACAGATTGTACAACAATAGTGTGACAAATACAAGCCTTAAACCAGCACCAGCATGGGGCTAATGGTCTACAATAGTCTTTCATTACATGTTACACAACAGCAACAACTGCAAATGGGAAACAAAAACTTCAAATTATGCAAAGAGCTCACAGGGACAATAAAACACTCATGTTTAAGAGCTGCTGATCCAAACAAATGTGGACATGAAGCAGAGCTGTTTGTGGGGACAAAGCTATGTAAACAGAGAAAACCTATGTGCCTTACTGAGATTTTAACAGGATTTTTAAACTGCATGTAAACCTGGGACTATGATTAATGAATTTCTCTTAATCAGAGTGGAGCAGCTGGATAATGTGGTTCACTGTCGGACTACTGATTAAACTAGGAGAGGCATTCAGCTGAACTCAGTAATAAACAGACAGAAGAACTTTAGTGTTTAGACATGTACTCACATTTTGAGACCAGTGAAGACACATATTATGGTCCCTCTGCCGCTTGTGTTTAGTTTTGGTCTAATGTGTTTAAAAGTGAAAGTTTGACTGCGGCAGCTTAGATTTGTGGTTCCCAACCTTTTTTGGCTCGTGTACCCCATAGGCTTTTTGTTTTACCATGAGTAGGGCTGGTTTTCAATACCAGTACTTGAGTGATACTTTTTCTGAAATTATTGTGTGCTAATTCTTACACTTAAAAAACACAATAATATTGAATAAAATACCTATTTTTGGAGCAAAAACTGTAAGTTAAAACCAGTAGTTTGCATGATTTACTCTGTGTTATTTATTTGTTTTGTACATGCAAAGGAACATTCAAGATCCCACTAGGTACTGAAACTTGGTATTGAATAAAAATTGTTTTTTTTGATACCAGTAGTACTGTAACAATTCTTTCAGTACCACAAAGGTATCCTTTAACAGTACCCAGCCCTAACCATGAGTAGCCCCTCACTCATACATGTTGATAATTCTTCAAAAAGACATTGGATACTTACCTTTTTGTAAATATAAATTCTCTTCAATTTGAAGATAAAAATAAATTCATCTAGGAAGTAAATTATGAAATAATTCCTGGTACCCCCTGCAAAGTGCTCGTGTACTCTTAGGAGTCTGTATAATGTGTAATGCCTTCACAGCTTGACATTTAGATTTTGGTGCACTGGCCACTATGGCAAGTCTTTTGTGGTAGGTTACTTGCCAGGGTTTCCACTAGACACGATTGAGTTGTTAAAATGTTTACATACCCTGTTTTTACTCCCATTTTTCATCAGCTGGACTCAAAGATCTAAGACTTTTTCCATGTCCACAAGTCGGTTACAACGAACTGCAGTCAGGTCGAGACCCTGATGAGGATGATGAGTATGCATATGAGCTTTCTGAGACGGTTTCTGACAGTTGGGGAAATTCTTTGGTTACGCAAACTGATGCAGCAGCTGTCCAGCTGGCTGCTCTCAAACGATCCTGGAGATGAAGAAGCTGATGTGGTTACACGTGGTCTGTGGGTGTGAGGCTGGTTGGATGTACTGCCAAATTCTCTGAAACACTTTGGAAACGGCTTATGGTAGAGAAATGAACAATCAATTTACAGGCAACAGCTCTGATGGACATTCCTGCAGTCAGCAGCCAACTGCACTCTCCCTCAACAACGCGACATCTGTGGCATTGTGTTGTGATAAAACTGCACATTTTAGTGTGGCCTTTTATTGTGGCCAATCTAAGGCACACCTGTGCAGTATTCATGCTGTCTGATCAGCATCTTGATATACCACACCTGTGAGGTGCATGGATTATCTCAGGTAAGGAGAAGTGCTCACTAACACAGATTCTGACAGATTTGTGAATAATATTTCAGAGAAACAAGCCTTTGTTGTACATAGAAAAAGTCTTAGATCTTTGAGTTCAGCTGATGAAAAATTGGAGCAAAGGCAAAAGTGTTGCATTTATATTTTTGTTGAGTATATATACGTTTTCATAAGCTGTCTGAAACATGCCAACATTTGGTTTTACAGTTGTTGTAACCCTTACCACAGGAAACACTTGTTTTGCTCCATTCACATGAGTAATCCTGTATACTCTGACATTGCCCTTCTGTGAGCTCCAAACTGCACACTGTTGCTCTCTGCTGGTCTCTTTACGCGTTTATGTATAGCAATAGTAAATTATTTATTGGAAACGTTCTCTTTTAGTCCGATAATGGTTTTAAAGGTTTCAGAATGTGCTGCTGTTCTAGAGGTGACCAAGATTGGTTTAATAAAAAGGCATATTATAGCCTAGCCTACTTTTTGGTTTTGTGTACCCCCAGGACCTGATTTTGTCTTGGTTTAGACCTGGTTTAGTTCTGGTCTTAGTCCTGGTTTAGTCTAAGTTTAGTCTTAGCTTAGCTCTGGTTTTAGTCCTGGTTTAGTCCTGGTTTAGACCTGTATCGGTTTAGTTCTGGTTTTAGACCTTGTTTAGTCCCTGTTTTATCTTCTTTAGTGTCCCATCCCTTGCAATAATCCTAATTTAGGTTTATTTTAGTCTTTGAAATCCATATATATAAAGGTACTATAAATGATCCCTCTGCAATGTGCCATGTACCCTCTGCAATGTGCTCGCGTACCCCTAGGGATCCTTGTACCCCTGGTTGGGAAACACTATAACAAAGCAGCAGGAAGCCCAGTGACAGGGACAGTCATGCACCAGGTATATCTGCATGTGAGTCTATAACATGAGAGGAGCCACAGTTTTAGAGTCCTGTGGTGAGCTGTGAGTGCTGCGGACAGCTGGGCCTGTCCGGTGTGCGCACAGACTCAAGCAGGACAGGCTGGTGTGTGAGTGGGTTTGGAGGAGCGGACAGGAGACAGTGAAAGATGAGATTCTGATGTGTGGTATGTGAGATGGTGTGTACAGTATCGGAGCATATGGCCCGCTATTTTATGGAGGAGTTTCTAAATATGTGGGCGAGGGTAGGGTCCTGCAAGTGCGGCATGTGCTGAGACTTGTGGGCTTGTTTTGTTTTCTAATTTTTTGTCTTTTACCCCTCATGGCTTGGGAAGGGTTGCCATCTTTTGAACATAACCAAAGAAAAAAATCTTCTTACTTCCTTAAACTTTTTGTATGAGGCCATTTTACCACAAAATGAAAAATAGTTGTGAGGAATTGCTGGAAACAGCTGGACACCTTTTTTTTTTTTTTTTTTTTTTTTTTTGGATGAGAATGAGAGCAGCGTTCTAATGCCTCAGAAACGGTGTGCCAGAGAATACAGGATTACTTACAGATGTAAATGAAACTAAACACAACTCCAGGTATGTTTTTGATGAGGGAATAACATTATAATATGGTAGAAAGTTCAGAAAAGTCAATTTAGCAGAATATAGTCCCTTTAAATGTATGAACCAGGATATTTACACACTGATGGAAATGAAAGTGCTTCAAAGACTGATAGTAATAGTTGTATAAGCATTGCTAATTGCTCTAAAAAGATGTTGTTTACTGCTCCTTTTATAACAATAATAATAAGTTTATTTATATAGCACATTTCAGATGACACACATGGACTCAGTGTGCTTAAGTGCAAAAATGGAATACATAAAAACAACTCAGCAGCAATACATTTAAGAAAGAATACAACACAGGCTTAAAAAAACAACATAAACTAAAATCAAATAAAAACAAATAAAAATAAGAATAAACTCAACTTATGAGAATATGATTTATGTTTTAAGTCTAGTTTTAAAAGCAGGCACAGTGTCAGCATTTTTTGATAAGCAGCCATACATAACACAAAGTTTGTGGCTCCTGTGAACTTCTCCGAGCTGGGAATGTGCTTATCTACTGTAAAGAAAATGTTATACTCTCCACATTTCATAGAACTGCTGAACAATCTTTCAAGCTGTTATTTTACCTCCTAAGGGTAACTGTAAATTGAAATGCCTCACAACTCCATCTTGTGGTAAGAAGTGATACTACTTGCTATCACTTTTAATAGGTTTTCTAGTAACATTTATGTAATGTATAATTGATATTTGTTTTCTATGTACCGTCTACTCTGACTTTATAGATGATGTATTGCTGTTAACACAATAATAATCACAGTGATGCCGGTAGCAAGGAATCAAACCGCCAACCTTTCCAGTTAGTGGGCAAACGACTCTCTTTTTTATGTAATAAGTAAATACTGTAAATATATACATTTCCTATGAATTTTACTATGAATTTGTTGCCTCTGCCTTGAGATGTGTTGTATACATCCACAGCCTCTACAAGACATATAGAATCCAGTACAGTGGGCTACACACAGAGCAGCGCTGAGGAGCACTGCCTCCCTCCCTAACACATTTACATGTTCTTCTGCACAGCTGGCATCCCACGACATGGGGCAATAAAATCAGACTTGTCTCAGTGTCATGACATGTTGTTTAATGACAGGAGGGCTTTGTGTGCCCCGGCTGGCACACTTTTCTGATAAGAGACCCCTATTGTTCCGGTTTCACTGATGATTCTGATCCGCAGATGTGATGTGGACCACCTCTCCCTCTGCCCTCTTTGTCCCTCTGTCCTATATGTTCACAGCATGAATGTGGTATTGTGTGTAAAGGCACACAGCAGCGCCCACTGCCACAGGATGTAGCCTCTGGAGCTGGGCTGGTTTAAGGTGTGGCACATGTTTTTTTCTTTCGGGGGACACAATAAGTCTTTCCTGAAAAACTTCCAAGTCCTTTATAACTTCACGTTTCATTCAGACCCTAATATCTCTGTCACAACTACATCGTACAACGTTGGCATTACTTATTCTTTGTGTGTTTTTTCATTAAACAATAGTGCTGTAAAGTAGGCTTTGTCTCATGGCATGGAGGACATTTCTGACTGTTCTTTGAATGTTTCTTCCAGATGCTCCTGTACATGGACAATGCACTAACTCATACAAGTTATCATTATTATAATCCTAAAATTATTTGCTTGATCAAAAGATTGATGGCCAAAATGCAAAACCTCCTACCTAAAAAATGCACTTATTTGGGAAAACAAAAAACAACAAAAAAAGTTGTTTTCTTGCAGAATGCTTTTTTTTTTTTAAGATGGCCAACATATAATACACAGTTTAAAGACTATATTGCTATATTATGTTTTAACAATAACCATTTAGGTATTTGTGATTTCCAAAGTGTAGATAGGAGTTTTTTTCTCCTCCACTTTTACTGCAGATAGGAGGTTTTGCATTTTGGCCATCGATATGTCACTCTGTTCTGAGCCCTGCATTTAGAAAAGATGACATGTTTTTTTGTACAATTCACCAAAATAAAACACATTCAGCAAAATGTTCTGCAATGCATCTTCTGTATACAGGTATATGAAGAGAAAAGTTGTTTTGACAAGGATAAAATCTGAGTGAGCTTTATTACATCTTGCCCAGAGCGGTCAAACTAATCACAGTTTTGGAGGAACCCACTCAATCCTAATGACATTTATGAACTAACACAAATTTTGTTTCTAAATTTCTGAAGCAAACTTATCATTTTGATTAAATGTATTCATACAGAACAGAATGTCCCTGCTTGGGGACAGGAAGTGAGGTGTGGAATAGCATTGTGCACAAACAACTGTTAAAAAAAGAACCTGCTTCTGCTATATCAACATTTTTGCGCTTTTTACCATGCTATAACATAATCTCAAAACATACCTGGAGTAGTATTTTGTTTCATGCATGCCTGTTTGCGTTAAAATGAGGCACTGCCCGTCTCAAGAGCTGAAAACGCTTGGTCTCACGGCTCTACGTAGACATGTGACCTCTCTTGATGGGGCCAGCAATGCCTTAAAGGGATGGGCACCTTATCCAAACATTCTCTGCAAAGTAACAGCTCCCCAACAGAGTATAAAGTTTACACTTTAAACATATAAAAATACTTGGAAATCAGACTTTTCTTCATAAATCTCTGATCCATGACAAATTTAGTATTTTCACATATGCCTTTACCAGGTAGAATGGCATTTGGACCAGGGTCATGTCCATCTCATCCAGGTGCTTGTTCCTTAACTTTAAATCTGGCAGACTAGGGACCGGGTTATTTTTACCTGGAGCATAGGGTGGAGGGGGGGTGTTTGAGGGGGACAGGAGGCAGAGGGCAGATAAATTTCTCTAACGTCACGCGCACGTAGGGTTTGACACGCAATAGGAACCCTCAACTCACATGACTGCTGCATGCTGACTCTACACTGGGCTGGGACATTTTACATAGAGCAAAGATGTCAATGAATGAAATGATTATGAGCTTGGATTAAAGACTGATTATTGTGGAGGCCATGACGCAGAGAAGAGTACAGTTTGTTCCTTCACAGATTTCTCTACAGTGTGCATGTGTAAAACTTGGTCAGACATGGGTGGCTTCAGTACCTGCTTATTCGATGACTTGACGAATGGGTCAGAGCTGAGAAACCGTGAGCAGAGCGTTGTAATTTCATGGCTGTGGACACCATCATCTCTGTAGGACACACACAGGAGCCAGCCGCTCTGAGAGGGGGCCGTTATGGGATATAAATAAACACGATCACACTTAACTCGCTAATGATTCCAATGATTCCAAATGTTAGCGGCTTCTGTGTGTTTGCGCTGATGTAATACTTCCAAGACCAATCCAGTCAAGGAGGAAGTGTTATTGAAGGCATTTTGGAAAATAAAATAGTTAGAAGTATTAGTAGCACTGTGAATAAATATTGAAAACACATTCTGTCCAAAACATTAACTCCTCAGTCCTACAACAACAACAACAACAAGAACAACAACAAGAACAAAAACAACAACAACCTGCCTGCTTTAATGTGATTAAAAAGTATAAACAAAATACTCCAAAATACCCCCACAGCTCATATACATTGATGTGTTGCATTAAATTATTTCTCATTAAACACTGCGTGAACCTATTGTCAGTATACAGTTTATTTTACTTTTTTTTCTACTTTTTTTTTTGGTGTTGCTTCAGCACAAGTGCCTCTTCCCTGAGTTTTTAATTATTTTTTCACTCCGAGGACCTGTTTAGACCAACATCCAATGGGAGTTTTATTTAAAGACCAAATGTATACACTCAACATTCTCATTTATTAAAATCCTAAAAAGTCCCCTTTTATGCTAAATCCACTTTTCGGACCTTTATTATGCTATACTGTTGTTCCATCATTAAAAAAAAAACATATGTGGAGTTGTGTTTTGTTTTATTCACACATGGTTGAGTGACCATGCCTCAGCCTATGCTGAGGCGCTGACCTTCTCAAGAGCTGAAAATGCTTGGATTCACAGTTGCATAGACACATAAAACCCCGCCCACTCTGACCAATCAACAAGCCCTCTACATCCAGCCTGCTCTCATTCATTTATCAAAAAACAAACAAAAAACAAAAAACAAATAAAAAACTATATGATAATATGTAGTAAAATGGCATCATACAAAAAGTTTAAGGAAATAAAACTTTTTTTCCCCTCAGTTTCTGTTCAAAAGAGTGCAACAGAGCTGCACTTTATTGCCCTCTGCTGGTCTTGTAAAAAAATGCTGCTGCTCTAACCAAGATTGGTTTAAAAAGTAACAAAAAAGCATAATATAACCTTTTTAATGCTTTATTACTGTTTAATAATTTTTAATTATTTTTGTTAACTAATAGTATACATTTTGGATATTAAAATTAGACTCATTACAGGAGTACAGTTGCAAAATATGTCTCAGGAAATCTCAGCTCACACTACAGTTTTACAATAAAATCTAAATCTAAATATTTTTAATTACTTACTTACCTCTTCCTATTTTGTAGCCCCACTCCAGACAGAGAACAACGACGAGGGCTGATTACTCAAGAGTTTGCAGCAAAGGGCATTAAAATGCACATTCCCAGGATGCAGAGGTTATGAATATGTTTTGAACAGAAGAAATCCATCCCATTATTCTATTGTTCTGTTGTTTACAAATGATGATTTACAGTCAGACACAATAACATGATTGTGGCAGTGACTGGTAAAGATAAACTGTATATGTAAACAGATCAATGTACACGGGTTTAGGATTTGTACCTAGACACTGTGAGTACACTATCAAGTGTATCAAGTGTGTTTGAAGAGGACCAGATTTGAGTACGCAAATTCATTTTGTTTGCAGTACTAGACTTTTTTCTTCTTCATCGTAACACAAGAATTTTGGAAAACTGATAAACTTACCACATTGTTAGCAACTTTGTATTAGCTTAGGTTCATTTTTTAATAGTCATGATATAGCCTATAATTAGTACAATATAGTCAGCCATAAATTCAGTTTGAAGTTGAGTTCAGACTAACCCTAAAAAAAGTTCAGATCTGGCTTGAGAATGGTAGAGATACATGAATGTACAGAAGTACTGCTTGATGGTGCTAGACGGTCATAAACAATACATTTTATGATGGAACTGAGGGCCATATAAAATCTCACTCTGTGCCACAAATGGCCCCCGGGCTGCACTTTGGACATCTCTGTTCTAAAGTGTTACCTCTTTTTCTAGCCTTATTCTATTCCAATAATTACAAACTAAAGTGAAGCACTGATATATGAGAATATCAAGTTACAACTAAAAGTAGCACCACTACAATACCACTAGAAAAAATTGTACCCAGCTGGCTGTAACATTAATCTTAAGTCATCTTGCTTGTAGGATTGCTCGGTATTCAGCTATCAAATACCAGACATGACTTCTGTCTCGCATACATTGCCTTCCATACATCAGAGTGGTCCCATTCTGTAGGCCCACTGTACATAGGACACCTTTATACCAACAGAGCTCCGGGCATGCAGCCTGATATCTCCATTGAGCCCACATATTCTGCATGTACCATGAGAACACCACCCATGTGCTGTCCGATGTAGTGCACATGTACATAGTCGCTGCTGTGGAACTCCTACAGGTCGTCTTCAATGACTGTCCTTTATATCAGCGTGATCCTGTGGGTGCAAATAATGCCATGTGAAAGCAGGGGGAAGGCGGCCATCGCTGTAGGTGTGATGGGTTAGGAGAGAAGGTCCCATGAGACGCTATTGACAATTGTTGGAGGGAAGCACCACGAGGTTGTTGTTGGTGGTGGGAGGACGGATAATAAGACAAAATTAATTGTTCATTTGTCAGCACAAGTTGGTAAGTGTGGACTATATTATCAACAGAGGTGGAAGAACATCTCAAAATGCTAAGTAATGTTACTCAAGTAGAAGTAAATGCACTCCAAATTCACAGCAAACCTACTCTACTACCACTATTACTAATGTCCCCCAAAGCCGAGCATGCTGCCCACTTTCCCACTGAGGTAAAAACAAACAAACAAACAAAATAACAAAACAGAATTTAAAATTTTACTTAAATAAGAGTGACCCATTAGTTCTAATATTTACTAGACTAACACTTTAGAACAACTCACAATATTAAGCATTAAGTAGTAGCCTAATGTAATGTAATGTAAGGATTAGTAACCAGTTAGTTGATTATTTACAAAGCATACTTTAACATTTATAAACATCATTGAGTTATAAACATTGTTATTTATGTTTAATTCTTTAGTAATAACCTCATGTAAATCAGTATAAAATTAAAAACATCAGAGGCAATTCAGGACATGCAAACAGTGTGTTTTTTAAATTATTGTTATTACATATTTATTAATGCTTTATTACTTCTTAATAGTTGTGTTATATACATAGTAAAAGCAATGTTTTTGATAATGGGTAACACTTTAGAATAACTCAATATTAGGCAGTAATAAAGTATTAATAAATATGTAATTAACAAAACAATAAACTGTTTAAACATCCTGAAGTACCATTGATGTTTATAACTTTGCATAACATAACATAAACATAATACCAGTGTTTAAAATTCAGTAGTGTTTATAAATATTCAAGTAATGCTTTCTAAAGTTATTCTAAATTTGCCACCAGATAAGAAGTACATTTTCTTCATAAATTGTACTAATGTACTAAGTAAATTACTTGAGTAAAAGTATGCTGTAATATTTAACCCTCAATATGGCTAAAGATGAACTATATATATACTGCTGTCACTGTGCTTCCAAAATGCTGGGTAGTGGCTCAAAAGTGGTACGTGGGGTGGTTAAACATAGTGTTCACCTTATATGAAGTCTGACTGTTGTTATAATATATATATTTATATAAACATAGCATGATTAATTAAGCTGATTTTTTAAATTCATATGAGCTCTATACATAAAGGTCGTAGCAAAAATAATAATGAAAAATAACTTCTGTTGTATCAATAAAATAAGCAGGAATAAAACTGGGTTCCACTGTCAGACTAGTGTAAAAATGTGTACTTCTCTTGACATATTTCGCCCTCTAGAGGTGTGACAAATCCACTACAAGTCACAATTTTTTCAGCCAGAAAGCTTATATTGTATACATAGTGCATACTTTAAATAGCCAACATTAAAAGCTGTCTTTGTTTATTGAGCCTGTCACCAACAAGCTACACAGATCTGACTCTGCTATTTTAACACATAGCGCAGCATAGTAGGTTTATAAACGGTGGCTTTCTACTAGCTATAGGATATGTGTTTGCACTAGAATGTACCTATTTCTTTCTTGTATTGGTCTGGAGGGTGTCAACAAAATAATTCATTTCACATACAATCAGTTGGTATCAGATGATTGAGGAAGGATTGGTCTCTGCCACTGTCAGCTTACACTAATATCAGATTTGACACCAGATTAACTTGGTACTCACTGTGGAATATCTGCCTGGATTTGCTCACACTTGGTCATGAGGATGATGATGATTATTTTTTATTATTCGTGTTATTATTATTGTTATTCTAGCTCTAACAGCGGTGATTGTGGTAGTGACGATAATGGCAATAATAATGATAATGATTAGTTACATTAATATTAAAATAGACCTTCATCTTCTTTTGCTTTTTCCAGTTAGCAGGTACTAGAGCCTGTCCTAGTAACTTTGGGCCTTAGGCGGGGTACACCCTTGTTAGAAATATTTGTGTAAATAACATTACATTTTATATACTGTGATTTCAAGTTCTTTTTAAAGTATAAACAAGAGGGAAATGTTAGAAATATTTAGGTATTATATCTGGTGCCACTGGTATCTCCTGATGTCATTACTCTGTACTCACATGAAGATGTCACAGTGACATCTCTGATAATCAGTTAGAGCCTGACGTAATGAACAGGAAAAGTACTGGAGACAAGGGCCATGACTACTGTTTATAAGCCCACAACAGACATGCACACATCAGACAACTGTGTGCTTTGTATGAACTTGTCTCCTTCCTGCGAGAAAAGAATAAACCTCTGTGTTTTGATTGACATCAGTGATTCTCCATCTATTTTTTTATTAAGTCAGAACTTTGCCAGCTAAAATTTCTCTGACAAAACTGGACAGTGGCCAGTTAGTCGCAGGGGTCAGGCAGAGACAAACACAGACAGACAACCCTTCACTCTCACATTCATTCACTAGGAGTGCTTTAGAATCACCAATTCATGTGTTAGGTGTTATTATAATACCTCTTATTTAATAATTGTGATATAGAGATAACTTCATTGAAAACAATTATATAGCCAAGTATATATACTTATTATTTTGATAATGATACTGTTATAAAAAGGAAGTCATATGGTGAGAAAACAGGGGCTTGGGAATTAATAAGTGGAGGTTATCAGGTTTTCATTTTTTTTTTTTTTTATTTCACTGAGATTACAGCTGACTTTAATACTTAACATGTAGATAAGTAGAAGTAGATACACAGAAATTATAAATAAGTATATCAAAGTATCTTGAAATATGTATCTTATTTACAAATTCAAAATTAGGATTATATCTACAATCACTATTAATTTGAATTAACATAGCAATTTCAGGAGGATAGCCTAAATGTATGTGCAACAGGGGTTCAGCATTTCTGCAGGCTTTAAAAAGTAGAACTTAAGACTTTTTTAGAGCTTTGTATGACCATTGTTCAAGAAAAATTAGGACCTATTTCATGAGCCCGCCATGTGCTTGTGTTTATTTAGGTTAACTTTTTACAATTGGCAAAGGAACTAGTGATGAAAATGAGCCTAAATCAGCTATATCAGGTGCATTTACATTGTTTAATGCTGATTAAATGATGTTTAATGTACACTGTCCCTTTTCAAATGAAGAAATAAATACAGTTGCAACTATGAGTGCCCCAAAGCATTTTGATGTCAGTAACGGTATTATGCCTCTGAGCATTACAGTATGCAGGCAGTAGTTGCATCAAATTTATGTGGCATATTTAAGATCTATTTAAACAGATTTAAGACATAACAATCTGTGCATATTTAATTTATATTTTTAAGGCCTTAAATTCAGATTTTTAAATTTAGGACTTTTTTTTAGACATTTTAAGCCCCTGCAGAAAGTCTGGTGGTAATTTTGTGAAGTAGAATCAGTATGTATAAACTTTATCATATACATTTAATACAACCTACCTAAAAATAACCTATATGTTGCTTGTAAAGGTAAGTTATAGCATTAGAATTCGTCTTTATCTCTGGATTACACTGAGAAACAGACAGTATCCAGTCTAGTACTGTTCCATTGGTTATCTAAATAAAAATAAAATGTCAAACTGTCTGTGGTCAGGACAGCCCAAAAGCAGAAGTAGGGAATAACGTCTACTCTGTATTTCCAACAGTCGCGGTTACACCTGTTCGCCTTCTAGACCTTTTGGCGACAGCTGCCTTTCTTCCCAATCACACACCTTCAATAAACTCGTCTCTGATTGGCCCATTCCCGACATCAACAGTCAGCAGCCAATCAGATGGCTAGAAGCTCGTTGGTGCACCGAGGAAGGGGAAAAATGTACACAGCTGTCCACAATCTGCCCAAGACGCAAAATACTAAACCCTTAAATGATTCAACTCCAAACGGTACGTATGAAAACCGCAATGTAGCGCTTATTTTACGTAATGTTTGCTAATGTCCGAAAGTGCGTCTGTTTTGACGTAAAGCTAGGGTTTAGCATTAGGCTAACAGCGCAGGTTCTCAGTGTTAAACATGTCTTAACATCTTCTGTCTCGCTGATTGCCGACTTGTTTATGCGTTGAGCTGCAGCGCGTTCTTTTTCGCCAACTCGCTGTCCTCGTTTTTCTATTTGACTTAGTTTAAAACGCGCTAGATGACCCCCCCTCAGAAGCTAGCAGCCTTTGTAGCCAAACACTGAAGTGACGACGTGTTGTACAATCAGTAAGCAATGGTGCAAGGACGGGGAGCGTCATCAGCAGGTGAAGAGCAGCGCACATTTCCACGCACCAAGATGCCAAATACTGCAGATCTTATTTTGAAACAATACCACCTTTTAATAGAAATGCGCCATAATGCTAAAATAATTGCAACTTTAAGAAAAAAACTAATTAAAAGTATGCAGTAATTAGTTTATTTAAGGTCGGATAAATCAGTGTGTACAGGCCTGATCGTCATTCTTTTACGTTTTTGGGAAAGATTAACGCGTGTTTAGTAGGATTTCTGATGTGCTGATTAAAGATTTTGTGTTTGATTAAACGTTTTAAGGGTGAACTGAAGCGTTAAGGCATTTGTTTACGTTATCCCAAATGGTTACAGGTGTATGCAAACTGCGTCAGTAATAGATTCTTTGAGTAGGATAGGTTAAAATAATGAGCAAATGCGACATTGGCATAAAAATGATGAACAAAACGTATAATAAATGCTTTTAAGTATTGAAATGTGACACAAGAAGACATTATAAATGGTAATGCATGGGCAAAACCTTAAGTAAGCTACTGTATATGGACTATGAATTGCAAAAAAGGCTGTTTAGTTCATATTTTTAGCATATTACAAACGTGATGTAGTTATAAAAATAGGAGTGTAGCTTTTCTTTCTACATCTGTGGCTTTTATCTATATTAATGCCTTGGTATAGCTGTGTAACAGAGCTAATTTTGCACTGTTTTTCTTTCTCTTTCCAGAAAGTCTTGGATAAAACATTATACACAACATATATGGTGACATATACAATGGTAAGATTACAAATTTTTACTATACAATATCAGATTGGATAACTTTATTCATGGTTCAACAGCATTTGAATATTTAGCACTGTGTGAAGTCAGATCTTTTACATAATGTGATCTAATGCAAACTCACAAACACATTGACAAAGGCTCCAACACACACTTTGCAAAAAAAAAAAAAAAAAAAAAAAACTTTCATTGTTTTTGCCGGTCTCTAGACATAGACAACACATAAAACATACCTGAGAAACAGGAAGGATAAGAGTGTGTGCAAACTACAGCTCTACAACAGGCCTTTATGATGATCAGGCATTAAAATATTTTGAAAGGTTATTATATAAGGAGTTCCACTGTTTCTCCAGACATTTGTCAAAGTCTTTCAATATGCATGCGGCACATTCCATATATAATAAGTCCAGTCCAGTGTCTTTGGAGAAACACGCAGGTATACGCTAAGTATTTACTTACTTTACCTTTACTTTAGGAGGATTAGCCTTTTTATAGATGTCCCCAGACGATTAATTGTGACTCCAACAGTTTTGCCTGGCCATATGCCTAGCAGACAGAAAAAATGAACATAAAGAAATTCCTATTATAGATACATTCATGCATTCATCTAATCTATGCATAGCCTCAATTTAGAGTGTGTAGTTGTTGACATTTCACACCTCCACTTCTACATCCTGTGAACATCTATGGTAATTCTGCAATGACATTTTGTTATGTATGAGCAAACCAGTAGAAATAGTTACAATTATGAGTTTTTGAGAATGTGGAAATTTAAAGTTTTTAAAGTTTTTTTTTTTCTTGTTTTGTGGTGTAAGCAGTAGGAGCCAGTTCTGGAATTGGCATCCTTCCTGTCAGACTTGCTGCAGCCATTACTCCTGTAATAACCAGTGTTACCAGTGAAAGTGCCCCTGATGCAAATAGGACCATCCCCCTTTGAACGTGGGATTGGTCAAAAAATTCAGTCCCTGCTCTTGTTTAGCCTTTTGTTTAGACTCTCCTACTTGCTTTTCACAAGCAGGACAGTCTGCTTCCCCTCTCAGAGCACAGCATTTCTTCAGTTCAACTTGAAACTGGCCAATCAGTCGTTTATCTGCAGTGCATCTTACGAAAGCAGAAGAGCTAACCAAGGTAGCGCTAGCTACCAAGCTAATTTAATAACTTCTCTGACCTGATTAACAGCGCTGTTGGTTCAGCTGAAGTCCTCATTATTGTCCAGTCCTCTGTCATTTTTTGCTTTGTCTTGTTGTCATTTTAACAACAGTTAAGTCCAGTTGTAATGAACATCCCCCCGTCATAAACGCTTAAAGCCCAGATGCGTCTGATTTTCTGACGTGATTGCGATAATGCTGTGCTATTGATTAAATAATTAGTTTGAAAATTGAAAATCAGGTACTGCATCTTGAAATTTACAAAAACGGTTAATATACAGTATTTCCAAAGCAATATTTTAATATGCCATGCAAATTCTTCTCTTTTTCTTCTCTAGATTATATACGATTAAGCAAATAGTTGAGTCTATTGTTCTGTTATATCATTTTGTTCACCAATATACAGACCTTACCACATCAAAACAAATACACCCAAAATACACACTGCTTCTGTCTGTTGTGTATTGAGCTGATTACCAACTTTCCTGTTCTTTTTGTTCCCAGGTGTGACTTACTGGATGTTCCCTAAAACCATGGCACACTTCCACTCATATGTATCACAGTACAGAGAAGTCAAGGACACTCAAGAGGATGAGACGAACCAGGAACCAGACACAACAAAATCGGATTGCATCAAAGATGCAAAGAACCAGCAGGACTTTTTCCCCTGTCCACACTGTGAGAGACGCTTCACCTGCAAACAAGGCCTGGAGCGGCACATGCACATCCACAACAAGAAAAAGACTGTTGAGGGCACTGTTTCAGTCCAGCAGCCCGATTCTTCATCTCATATTGGTATAGAGGCTTCTGAAGGCCACCATCCTTGTAAATACTGCACCAAAGTGTTTAATTCACTCATAAACAGACAAAGACATGAGCGACGCTTTCATGAAGTGCAATCAGAGGAGTCTCAAGAAGAAAATACACAGATCATAATCAACACAGCCTCCCAACAAGAAGTGCAACTTGAAGCCGAAGAATCAGAACAGTACATGCTAGACATTTCAAGTAATATCTCTGAGAATTTAAGTTTTTACATCGACGGAAATCTTGTCTCAACAAGTACAGTGCATGAGGCGGCAGAGGTGCATTCTGGGTCCGCGTTAGTCAGTGTGGGCGCCCTCGTTTTGGATCCCACTCAAGTTGTAAATGTAGAAGCTGAGTTAGCAAGTCAAGCTAAACGAAGAACAGGAAGTCCACGGATTTTGCCACAAATGAAAAGCGAATTGCAGCTGGAAGAGGTTGTAGCATCTTCATCTGATTTTGAGGACACAGAGAAAGAGAGGACAGTGATTTTGTCACCAAACCTCAAAGAATTTTTAGAAAAGCAAGAAGGACTTAAATCTACTCTAGCTCTTGTAACCGATAGCCCAAAATCTTGCTCACCTGTGGCCATCTCTGTCCTGCCCGCATCTGCAAGATTTAAAAGGCGAACCAGCACTCCTCAACACAATGAAGAAACGTCAGATATCGTTGATTGTAATGTAAATGTTGAACTAATAGAAAACCAGAATGATACATCAACCCAACAAGCAGCCAATGAAAAAGAAGAACCACCACCTCAAACTATAGAGGAGCTTGCAGTGAACCCAGCGACTGAAAGCTTCAAGCCTTTAGTGATTGGTGGTAATTCCTGTAACCAGAAACCACTCGATTTGTCCAATACAGTTAAGAGAAGTGAAGACCTGACTTTAGCCAATGCTGTGCTAGATTTAAGTTTGCAAAAGAAGAACTCTGAGGACTCTGAACAGGCAACAAATTTAGTTTCAAATACAGTTGCAAATGATACGAATGCAACGGATAAAGTGGATATCGGTGAACAAAATGCAAATATAGCTCCTCTGGTGACAGACTTTGCGATTGTTACCAGTTCGGATCTTGTAGCCCCAGGGGATCCAGTCACAGAAGGACTTGTATATGGACTTGCAATTCCTACAAGTGGTCTGACCTCATCGCCGACGTCTCTTGCGCCTGTTACATTGCAGCCTGCCTCATCTTGCGCCATTGCATTCACTTCACCCACTGCACACACCGTCTTACCTACCACGCCTTCTTTAATAACCGTATTAACGCCACCATCTCTTCCTGCCCAGTCAAACCAGCCAATCCAAGTCCTTGCACCGAGTATATCCTCAGAGCCTTTGGTAATCTGTGCTGACAATAGTTTAAACACGTCTGATTTAACGACTGCACTCACTGCTGCAAATTCAGCCAATCTTGTCGCCCTTTCGCAACCAATCGACCCAGCTTTGAACATACCCGGACATGTCTTTTTAGCTGATCCGATTACTCTTAATCCACCCCTAGTTGACTCCACTCCTGTAGCATTAAATGATCTTAACTCGTACAACATCGCTGGCAACACAGTGTTAATTGAATGCACTATATCTCTAGAAGCTCCTGGAAATGTTGTCCCCACTGCCATTTCATTACAAGAAAACCAAACTGAGCAACCAGCGCAAACACAGATGCTTCATATTGAGCAACAGCAAATCGTTTCAGTGCCCAATCCCCAAAATGCAGATCCTTCTATTCTTATGTCGTCTATTGCTGAGTCAGTAATGCTCTCTGCTTCAACAATATCTGAAAGTCCTACAGCTACGGAAGCTAGTCCTGATGTACCCCAAGTGGTTAGCTCAGAGCCAACACTAACAAAAGATGAACAAGCTTCTGACAAGGCTATTTCTGAAACTCAAAGTTTACCGGAGAATACTGAGAAGCCTGAAGATGAGGAAGACTTAAGTGACTCCCAACAGCAAACTTTTACCAAAAATTTCATCTGTAATGTTTGCAATAAGCTGTTCCACTCAATGAAACAGCTGGGTCAACATGTAGCCGACCACGCAGACGACTGGCCCTACAAATGTGAATTCTGCCTCCTCCTCTTCGAAAAACCCATGTCTTTACTCGAGCACCGGTCAAGTCTGCACGGCGTCGGCAAGACGTATGTTTGCAGCTCGTGTACGAAAGAGTTCGTCTACCTATGTAACCTGAAGCAGCACCAAGAAGAGTTGCATCCTGGCCAGCAGTGCACGCACACAGAGGAGGAAAAGGGAAAGCTACGTCCTCAAAATTACAACAACACTTTGAAAGATACTAATGAAACTTTAAAGATAAATGCGCAAGAAGAAACAAAAGCTGTTATCAAGAAGGAAGAAGGGGAAGTCGATGCGGCTACCGAAGAACTGTTTACGACAATAAAAATAATGGCATCCGATGGCGGTAAACTTAAAGGGCCAGATGTGCGACTTGGTATAAACCAGCACTATCCGAGCTTCAAGCCTCCGCCCTTTCCATACCACAACCGCTCACCTGCCGGATCAGTGGCTTCGGCTACAAATTTTACGACTCACAATATCCCACAGACTTTTAGCACGGCCATTCGCTGCACCAAGTGTGGAAAAGGCTTTGATAACATGCCAGAGTTGCATAAGCATATCTTGGCTTGTGCAAATGCAAGCGATAAGAGGAGGTACACACCCAAGAAGAACCCAATTCCGCTAAGACACTTTGCAAAAAGTCAAAATGGGGTGCTCTCGACTACCAATTCTGCCAACGGACTGAATACTGCAAAACTCAACACGGAAGCGAAGATGAAACTCAAAGTGCTCAGCAAAAGGCAGAAAAAGTTGGCCCAAAAGCGCAACAAGTCGTCGCCTCTGTCGCATCAAATGTCTGTGGAGATGTTCGTCTGTCCACACTGCAGCCGGGAGTTTACAATGCGCCGCAGCCGAACCAAGCACATGGCTGTCTGTCCCAAGAAACCCAGCGAGGTGAAGAAGCGAAAAGATGGAGGTGGTTCGGTCACAAATGAAAACGAAGGTCATCAGGTCAGAGGGAATTCCCACGACAAAGACAAACTGCAAACGTCGCCACATCATAAGACCAGGCTGCAAACCGGAAGCGTCAAAAGGTCCACTGTGCTGCCCGCAGAAACAGTTCTCTCAAGCAAACGAAGCAAAATTGTTATAAAAGAAAGTGGGGAGGCCACACAAGAGACTCTGAATGAACTGCCCATTGTTCGTACTTTTAACCCTGCCATGCGCCAGTACAGCAGAGTGCATCATAGCATTAAAGAAATCCCCATTAAGATTACTATAGTCAAACCACAACAGGCTGAAAACCAGAAGAGCGAGCTGTCTCGTATCCAGGGACAAGATGCTGCGTCGAGTACAGAGCAGAGGGCTGCAGTGTGAAGACATCAAAGAAGCAGGTATGTAATGATTTGAAACAATTTTCTATGTGTTTTTAGTTGAATGTAGTCCTAACATGTATTGGGTTTGTTTTATTCTAAGTTTAGGCCTTTGCAAGTTTTGCAAAAGCTATGCATTTTTCATTGTTAGGTCAAAGTTTTGGAAAAAGCCTGAAATTAGTAACTTTGTTTCAAACATGGTACAATGAACCCAAAATTTTCCATATTATTGCTCTACTGCAGGGGTGTCTATGGCCAGGGGGCTGAATGCCCGCAAACTTAATTCTCAGTTGACCCAAATAGCCACAGGTAGTTTTTTATCACAAGGTAAAAACCCCATATTTGTGTGAGATGGACTGTAAAAAATGGAAATTGTGGTTGTTTGAGCCAAAAAATAAATAAAAATAAGCCATACTAAGTGCCTGTCCCAAGTCTGGATAAGGGGTTGTGCCAAGGCATCTAAAGTAAAACCTATGCCAAAGTACCCCTGGACAGCCCTGCATCAAACAGTTTGATCAGATTTTTCCTAAATCAACTCATAAAAGCATAAACATTCACAGACATGCAGTAGATCCCAGTGTTGTTTATTTTCCAGTGGATATCAATACTATGTTCAGAGATATGTCTTTGGTGTTATAAAATGTTGGCACTCACAATTTCACGCTAAATGTCACTTGTGGCCTTAGATTATCACTAGGGGTGTAACGATACAGTAAGTGTATCGATGTATCGACTTTTTTTTTTCCCCCCTATGATACAACTACATCAATACATATGACCTTGAATCGAATCGTATCGTTTTCTAGGAAGTGAATATATCGTAAATATTGAAATTAGAAATTCTTATGTTAAAATAAAACCAGTTATGGCATTTTGGAGATAAATTTTGTGTTTTTAATTAAATAAAATGTTATATTCAACTTTTCTTCACTCTCTGTCTGCTGGACATAATAAACCCCGGCCGCGGTGCTACATTAGAATAAACAGCAAAAAGTTGCTTTATCGATACGAAGGTGTTGAATCGTATCGAATTGTATCATTTCAAATTAGCCAATATTGTTCTTGAATTGTATCGAAACACTTCTAATCAATACATATCGTATTGTAGCAAAAACGTATTATTACACCCCTAATTATCACTGGTTGTGATGAAGATTGGTTACGAAGATTGGAAGGTTGAGAATACCAAAGAATAAAGCAGGACCTGCTGGTTTCAACTTCATTTAATTTAGTCTCTTTAGTCTACTTAGTCTAGTTTGAGGTCATTCATCATGGGTTAGCTATATAGTAGTGTAGTCCATGTTTGGGCCTGGCTTAGTGCTAGGTTTAGCTCTAGGTTTAGTTCTAGGTTTAGTGCTGGGTTTGTTCCTTTTGTTTTATTTAGTATTGTTTTACTTCTGGTTAGTCTTCAGTTAGACTTGTTTTGGTCCTAGATTTCAACCTACAGTCTTCAGTCTCCAGATTTAAAATGTTGTTATAAGTTATAAAAGTGAATAGATGCTCCACAAAGTACTGAAGCTAAGGGCTGAAGAATACTGCCCATGGGCATGTGTTAAAAGAGTCACATTTTTCATTTGAACTTCAAAGTAAAGTCAACTTTGCTTAAAATAACTCATATATGCAACAATAAAAAAAAGTTTCTTGTCGCTTTTTCTCCATTTTTTCACATCATTATATTTTCTTTTGACGTGAGGTGGTTCAACATTTCTGATTACAACTGTAATTCTAGGGTTAAGTCCTAGTTTAGACCTGGCTTAGCCCTACTTTACTCTTGTTTAATTAACTTTTAATTTGTGGGTTTTTCCTATACAGTACAGTGTATGATATACACGAATGTAATCCCAAATCTTCTTATTGCCATTTCTCCTTATCTCTTGCAGGCCGCTGCTGTATAAAACTGCTAATTTGCTGTGCATCTCCAGTGAGTCTAAAGGGAGTTCATGAACTTTTATCGACTGCATTTATCTGTACACGGCTGAAGGAGGATGCTGACTAAGGCCGCTGCAGTGAGTGGATGTGAATTAACTTTAACAGCGATGTAAATGCTTTGGACTCCATAGATTCCTCCTTCATTTATGCCAGAAGGCTGGATTTGCACTTTGAAGTTAATCGGACTGCTACACGTCGCAGGATGGAGAGTTACTGGGTCTGAGACAGCTCCCGTTTCCCAATGCCAGGGTTATTTCTGGGAGACGGCACACAGCAATCATATTCAGCAAGAATTTGCACTTTTTTTCCTTTTATCTGTTGTTTTGTGGCCTTTTTGTTTCTCCGATATTTCTGCATGCTGTGAGCTCATACTGCTAAATTCACCTTTATATTGTGATGTGGGATGGCTCTCCTTAATGAGATTTGGCCTTAAACATGACTAGATGATTTAGGTGACCAGCTCTGGTTATAGGTACATGGATATTTTTAATAACACAGACTTAACCTGTGTTTAGGCCTTAGCAAACAGACAATTCTCAAAAGTAAGATTTAAAACTTGCATATCCGCAGTAACAACATAAACCATAAATGTAGCACTCCCCAATTTTTTGACACAACCAGAAGGGCTGCCATACTAGGTACAGGGACACTTGGACAAATGCAGCATTTATGTGGGCCTTGAAAATTCAGGAAAATGTTTTTCTGAGTTGAAAAATGCATATGAAGGGCTTCTCGAGTTGGAAATAGAACTCAGCTCTTTTGACTAAATATTGCTAATATGAGTTTACTATGAACACAATTGTGTTGTGTCACTGCCAAGTTCTTTAGCTCAAGTTATATTTGCTAAATGTAAACGTTGCACTTTTCAGTAGTGTGAAGGCTAACACTAAATCTGACAAGTTGGGTGTTTAAATGCTAATTAATAACATTACTGACCAAGAAGTCTGTTGGTCTATAAATTTAGTTATGCCATTCTCCTGACTCTCTGAAATTAAAGCACATGAACATACCCAAATCATGAAAAATAACTTCTTATCTCTGAAAGACAAGCATCCATGGATCATATGAATGCAGTAAAATAATATTTGATATTCACTCAACCCATTTTACACTTAAAGTGCTTAATGTTGCAGCAACGAAGATGGAAAGGATAAGGTATTTGTTATTGTTCTCTTAGGGAAATTGTGAATTTGAAGATGTCGAACTATTTAAAGTAATACTGTAAAAGCAATATGTCCTTATTTTCCCACTTGGGTAAATTAGTTTTAGCTGCAAGTACCCCACATAATCACATATCACACAATGATACATTAATGCCTCTAACAAACACCCATCAATAAATGCAAAATAACAAATATGAACAAACCCAGTGCAGATAAGCTGTCAGCGCAAGTCATACAAAATTGGGGCGTGACTGTGGTGCGCCTGTGCATGTGTTGTGCACCACCTTCAGGAGTCAAGTATTTCACATCATCCAAGCAAAAATATCCATTCATGAAAATATCCGTGTACAAATAGCCTGGGTCTGAGGAGACAAATAAAGAGTTCTATTTAAGTATGATTGTACCAGATGAGTACAGTGTAGACATATGCTCTTCTGAGCTGATGGAATTTCTGGTGACTGCAAAGAAAATCATTATTTAGTATAAAATTGAATGTAATATTTGACTGAATTGATGCTGCAGCCTTTTATTGTTAAAATAATATACATTTGGTCACATTAGTGAATATGTAGTAGTATGAACAACTTGAAAATTATGTCCTTAATGTACCAACAGTATACAGTACATCATGACTAAAAATGACATTAAGGTAAGCTAACCTTTGTTTTTTTTATTGTACAAGGGTTGGCTTTATAAAGACTGGCTTAAATCAAGGTCATCTCTAAATCAGCCATGCGAAGACGTTGGCTTAACACATTTTATAGTCAAAGAAAATACTGTGTCTCTAAATATAGTTTTATCTTATGACTTTGCCCGTCTGTTTCTTTAAATTGGCGGTGTGCTGACAATAACCAGAGTACATTAGCTCAAAGTATCTTATAGAACCATACATAGTAAATACTAAACTGTCTACTTAATAACACAGTCTCCCATTTGGAGACATTTTGTTTCATCAGCACTTCATCTCTTGTTTTTGTGTAACCTCTGTCAGATTGTGTTGTGTAAAACAAATTTAATATATGACTTGTATCTCACAACTGAATATATTTTGAATTGTTTTTTTTTTTTTTGTTTTTTTTTTTTTGATGAAGCCCTGAAGTGAATTATCAGTGGCTTTGTGTCTGTATTGAAAATTTCCCATAAAAATCTTTGCTATACAGGGTAGTTAAACTAAAATCGTGCTATATTCATTTGTGTGAATTAAAAGCTCGAGTACTTGACAATGAGAGACGAAAGGGACGTCTTTGTTAATTTTTTTGCCTTTTTCTGCCGCAGTGCGTTGGATGTACAGGACAGTGGGAGAGATGTATGTAACTGTGAAAAGTGCTTGTAGCATTTCAAAAGTGTACAATTGTCATGTATATTTATTAAGACTAATTTAAAAATCATGTATCAAAATCTCAAAATGGTTCCTCTGTATGATTTGCACTAAAGTTTTTTCAAGCAAGCGTTAAATAAATGGAGAATGTCAACGCAGTATGCCAAAATTCATTGTTCATTTGTTCATCTTCTGCTTATTCCCATCAGGGGTCAAGGAGGGTGACTGGCGCCTATCCCACCAACTATGGTCCTTAGGCGGGGTACACCCTGACACACACAACCATTCATTCTTTCATTCAAAACTCTTGTTTAGGAGGATAAAAAATCTATAGAAAAGGAAGCATCACAATATTTTTATAGTCAAAGTTTTCTTAGCACTTGGAATTTGCTTTGGTCATTTGGTACATGCATAAACAGTAATGTGTTATGAGAAACATGCAGAGTGAAATAGGATAAAATAAAATGTAAGTGTACTAATCTAAATTGACAAAATATACAGATATGAATAAAGCTGTGTTTAAGTTATGAGTATTTACTAAACAGAACAGACTATGGTCCATTTATTAGAAGATTAGTAAAGAAGGAGACTGCAGAATTATGTTCAGGGCTGGTTTTCATGATGTACTCAAAATATAGTTAATAACATAATAAAAATAAAGTCATGGTACTAGTTTTAAATGATTTTCAAAGAAAAAACAGCATCAGTTTATTTGATAAATTACTTTTTCCCGCTGGAATATCAAGAGTCTTGTGAAAGTTGCTGTGTGCATTCAAAGATGAAAAGCTTCATTCTGCCTGCAGTTGTTAACTTATGCCCTGGTTCTTATATTTATTCCATAAGTTTAATGGGAAAACATTAGTGTCAAAAAGACTCACTATTTTGCAATTTTTAAAAAGTTTATCAACTATTTTCCAACTTAAACTGTGGTAGTGTGAATTTCAAAGAGATTCTTAACTTGACAACACAAAAATATCAAATACTGTGTTTGGTTTGAGGCAGCTGATTCTGTTTTGATGAAAATTTGTTTTGGCTCTCCTGTAAAATCTGTAAAATGGCACTGATGCTCCTCTGCTTCCAAGCCCTCGATGGGAAGGATGTAGTGACTCCAGGCAAACGCACTAACCACTCTGCCACCCCCCCCCCCCATGAAAAATCTCTCAATGGCCAGCAGATGGCACACATCCCACACTCAAAACATTAACTTTGAGCTTGGATCATCTTTTCTCAGTTTTTCTCACAATATTATCAATAGCATAGTAATCAGAGTTCAGAGAAAAATTAGGAAAAGTCATGGAAATTTTAAAATGCAGCAGAAAAGTCATGAACTTCAGTCACAAATTTGGAAAGGCTATGGAAATATTTAGTATCAATTTAAGTAGCTGAGTTTGATAACTTAATTTAGTATATATGGGTTTGTATCAATGGATATGTAAAAACCTATATAAGCCTTACATAACATCTACTTCCTCTGCTGATTGCTTTATTGCTATCATTTATGTTCAAAACGCTAAAATAAGTATATTTTGATTAGTAATTAAGCAGATGTGGGTATGGCAGGCAAAAACTGTACTCAAGTAAGAATATTGTTACTATAAAATAATATTACTCAAGTAAGAGAGTAAAAAGTATTTGATTAAAAAACTAAACAAGTACTGAGTAACTGAACGCATGTATGTATGTTTGGATGTATTATTTTTCAATATAGATGTAATCGGAAAGACAAAAACTAAATAATGTGCAAATTCTGGTACTTCCAAACAACAACAAATAACAAAAATGAAAAATTAAGGCACAAGAAACACAAATTTCTAAATGTTTCAAAATCAACACAGACAGAATTGGGTAGATTTGCCAAAAATTGTACTCAAGTGTATTGTTACTTCAAAATAATAGTACTCAAGTAGAAGTAAAAAGTATAGTGTGATAAAACTACTCTAATACACTGTAAAAAAAAAAAAAAGTTTTTAGAAATATGAACATCAAATTAAGTGAACAAAAAATATGAATTGTTACATTGTACCACCCACCTCTGCAATTAAATTATTTTTACTGCTGGAGATTCTCGTTGTAATAACAATATTAAAGTGTCAAATATTCTAAATAACTGATACATAGTGGTATGAAATGAATTATGGAGCAAATCTCAGCTACTTTGGGCTCGGATAAGTGTCAGGGTTAACACTTAGAAATACACTTTGACAGAGGAAGGCAATCATTCACTCACAAACACATTCACCACTTCAGTATGCATGTGTTTGTGTGTTGAGAGAAAGCTGAGATTTGTCCTGTGTTTTAATATAGTTGCTACATTATTGAGACCAAGGCTTAAATTACACTGGAAAGATGTAGCCATAAAAGTCATGTAAAATTCAACAGTGAACTAAAGTGGAACAAACTGATGAATGGGCCCCTGTTTCTATGGCAACAGTTTAACAAAACAGGCCCTGCAAAATTTAAAATGACCAAGGACGACTGGCAAAACAAATTTACCATAACATACTGGGGTAGTTTTAATTTTTAAACATTTATTAAAAGAGCTCTGGGTGTTTGGTTTTTGTGGTGTTGAGCAGTGTGTGATGAAGACTACTGACGGAGTAAACTGGTGTCCTACATGAAGACTAATCTGACTGTAGTGGGCTAACAAACAGACTACATTCATATTATACACAATGAATGTGTTTGTATTGGCTCATGTATCTGCCTCTGAATATGACCTAAGTGGAAGAAGTTCTCCAAATATACTACCGTCACTACTACTAGCTACTATTAAAATCATGTACTACTACTACTACTACTACTGATGCTACTAATATTATTAATACAATGTATCCTTCTACTACAGCCACTACTACTATTATTACTACTATATGTTCTTCTGCAGGCACTGCTACTAATGATTATGTTATGAGTTCAGCTACTACTACTAATACTACCACTGCTAATTACTGCAATTGCTCATACTACTCCAGTCTCTACTACTACTAATAATAAGCACTGCTACTAGTTACTACTATTATTTATCCTTTTCTTACAGCCACTACAACAATTTTTACTATTTATCCTTACTATGGCCACTACTACTACTAATAGCAAGTACTACTGCTACTACTACTACTACTGCTTTTACTACTATTACACCAAACCCAGGCTCAAACCATTTCAGAAAATGTGCTCAAATAGTGAATTTTCTTCACAAAATGTACTTTAAAGTAAATTACTCTGACCGTTGACATATACACAGTAGTACTTCACTGATTCAGTCATATGACGTGGACAGCTGCACATAGTCCACTTAAGGCTAAATGCCCGAAACATTTCTTTTCAGTCTTTTACCCATTTTAGCAAAGTTCTCTCCAAAAGATTGAAGTCAAAAACATTTTGCATGCTGTGTTCAGATTGAAGATGAGAAGTAGAGCATTGTGGGAACAGCTTCATGTTTATAAATCAATAACTCAGCTGGAAAACCTTGTACAGATCTTAAATTGCACTTCTACCTTCCAACAGCAAACTGATTATTTATCTGTCCTGAAAACCAAGCAGGCAATATGGATTTTCAAAATACTGTTCTCCTCTGTAAAAAGGTACGATTGGTTCAATAGATACTTCAATCTCTGCAGAAGGAGAGTAACTAGGATGAATGGAGTTTCTAGTTTTACTTTCCAACATTCTTGAGTATCTTTTCACTTTTTGTCGGCCATTTTCCTTTCTCGGGTGGCCTCAAATCATCCACCTCTTAGCCAGCATATGTATTTGGCATAGGTTTTACCCCAGATGCCCTTGCCTGATGCAACTCTCTCCATTTATCCAGCTATGGGACTGGCACAATTTGTGACCCCCTGTGACTGTATTCTTAAGTACTTTTTAGTAGTATTTAGAACTTTATTTTGGCCATGGCGAAAATAAGTGCAGCTTGCAATTACACATCTAACACTCCTCCTTTTGAGAGCATGTGAACAGCTATGGAAGCCTTGTTGGGACATACTGTTGTCTGTAAGCAAGCCCAAAAGAAATAGCTGTGATGGAAATGATAGATCATTAATGTTTTGCCAAGTAGTGTTCCAAATGGTCAGACGTCTATTCCAAAATTGTTCACTTGCAGACTTCTAGCCTTCTCTCCGCCTCCAAGGACAATGGTAGTTGATTCATTAACAATTTAAAATATATTTTACATAATGGCCAAGTTGTTTTTGTTTACAGTTTTTACATTTTGCAGGGTTTCTGCAGGCTCTTAAAAAGTCTTAAATAAAAAAAAAAATGAAATGAAGTCCTTTAAAAGTCTTAAATTTGCAGAGATGGGGAGTATTAGGTCTTAAATATGTGACATACATTCGATGCTCCTGCCTGCTCACTGAAATGCTCAAATGAATAATACCATCGCTGATACGAGATCTTCTCTTACCAAGACCAAAATGCTTTGCAGCACTCATTGACCTAGACGGCGTGCGTGAACTAGGTCTTATTTTTTCTTCAACAATGGTCTTAAAAATGTATAAAAAAGTCTAAATTCAACTTGATGAACCCTGTAGAAAACTGGTTTGGTTCTAAAACTCCAGTGCAGATTGTCCAATCAGAAAAAAGACCATTGTTTGATTTAGACAGCAGTGCTATTTTCAGATTAGTACAAGCACATCCTGCTTACAGTACCTTTCATAAAAAATGCCCCGCACAAGACTTGCTTTTCTCATTTGAAGGTTCTGCTTTAGGTGAATTTTTATAACTTAAACAGAGAAAAACAAATGATGAGCTATGTGATGCAAATAACTGGTTTAATACATGTGGTACATGACATGGGAACATTAGCTTGGCTTTGATGCCAGTAGGTTAACACTACATGTTCACAGAATTAAGCTTTGTAACAATTACATCATTCATTTAAGTGCTTCCTGACACATTTATGCTGAGTAAGGTGAAAGTTTTCCAAGTCACAAAACATTTAGAACACAGTTAGTGCATTATGAGCTGTTTTAGGCCTTACTTGCCACTAACACTGCTTGACCTCTTACAAAGGATGAAATGATGTCAAAGGAACTCAAAGAACATAAGCTCTACAGTTAACTATCACCAAGAGCTGATACAAATCCTTCAAAGTACAAAGTAGTTTCCAAAAGTAATAATTTTAACAACTTTTACAATAAATTTAACTTACTGTATTTATTATAGGGTGACCAGATATCCCTCTTTATTGGGGACAGTCCCAGTTTTAGGCTCCTTGTCCCATGTCCCAACACATATCTGTAAAAACACCCATATGTCCCAGTTTACAACAAACCATGTCCCAGTTGTCCCCATTTTAACCAAAAGAGAAGCAGAGAGAACTTAAAAAACATTAACAGACTTTTGTCAATATTTTTTCCCCAATCTCATTATTTTTATCAATAAAAAAAATGAATCTTAAGCCCCAGCATCATGTGTTATATGAATTTCTGAGTTCAAATGCACTGTGATCTGTGAAAAGAAATGTGCCCCAGTTTTTGGGTCTGGAAATCTAGTCACCCTAATTTATTAACTATGAACTACTAGTCAAGTAACTTAATACACTTATGAACTGATCCATGTTTTTAACCCAAAGGCGGACTAGAACAGCATATGTTGCAGCAGCCATGCCATCTTCTCCTTACTCCTCTCAGCAAATGCTTCACCGACCAAATGCAAAAGAGATTTTATTTTATTCAGGTTATTTATAGAGTATTACTGTTGAGGTCAGTGATACTGGCAGTAAGGTCGACAATGCAACAAGTAAACATTTCAGTCCTTGAGTAGAGGTTCAAAGCAGGAAAAATAAGAAGGGTTAAAGATTTAAGTGACTTTGACAAGAGCCACATTGTGATGGATAGACTTCTCCAAAACTGCAGCTCATGTTTGGACTGCTCACCTTTTACAGTCCCAAAAGTGATGCTAGGTAAAATAGTGATTTATGGAGGACTTATTTCCAGGAGCCTGAAGCTGCATTACCCCAAAACTTCCCACAACAACATAGCAACCTGCCTGTTTGGAATTTGATAAAACATTAAAAGTTAATTTCTGTCTTGCATTTTTGAGATTGCCCTCAATCAAAAAGGGCATCCTCTGCAAGTGTAATCGTTCATTGACTGGTCTCAGGGGGGTGGGTGTAATTGTGAGAGAGGCAGTTCTGCAGTTTGATTTTTCTAATAAAAGTCAAAGTGTCCAGGGAATAGTTGCGTGTTTCTACGATTTGTGAGTGCGGTGAGATTTGGAGAGAGCTCATCTTTTCTGACAGTGACATATGGCTGTAATTCTCCCGTTCCCACTGTGTCAGGGCTGCTGGGTGATGCAGATGCACACAGCTCTGAGACAGAGAGAAGGAAAACTCAAATAAAAATAGTCTGAACTAGAAGCACAAGGCATTGGCCCTATCTCGCAATGGTAAGGATTTTTTTTTTTCACTGTCACCAACCTATTACTATGTATATTTGTATATACTATAGTCTGTATTGTATTGTTGCTGTTAACTTACAGCATCACTTTGTGGTATTTGACCCTTAAAATAACCTTTTAAGAATTATTTTAGAGGTAGATTCACTTTTTAAAGGGAATAATGTAAATTTGCTTGTTTCTTCACTGTTTTGGTTGCATTTGGTCACAATGGAGCTCCCCTACTATGGAAGCAAACTTGTGTAATCAGATTTTCAATTTTAAATGCCTTCATATTTTTTCAGTTCACAGAATGAAGTTGCTTACTGCGGAGCACACACGGACACAGCTGCCTCTGAACTGCAATGCTGTTCGCTTCCATCCATCCATCTTCTACTGCTTATGTGGGACCAGGGTTGTGGAGGCAGCAGTCTAAGCAAAGATACCCAGACTTCCCTCGCCCCAGACACTTCTTCCAGCTTCTTCTGGGGAATCCCAAGGCATTCCCAGGCCAGCCTAGAGGCAGTCCCTCCAGCATGTCCTAGGTCTTTCCCAGGGCGTCCTCTTGGTGGGACATGCCCGGAACACCTCCACAGGGAGGCATCTAGGAGACATCCGGAACAGATGCTCTCAATGCGGAGGAGCAGCAGCTTAACTCCAAGCTCCTCCGAGGTGACCGAGCTCCTCACTCTATCTCTGGTCGCTTCCACAATAGATTAATGAAGTTATGCAAAAATCAAAATACTAAAAAAAAAAAAAAAAAAAAAAAAGTGTTTTCTTTCTCCTGCAGACACTTTACTGGTTCAGTAGCTCCTGTGGGGCAAGAGTGTGCCTATGGTGAAGAAAATGTTAAATTACAAAAAATTAAGAAACATTTTAAATAGCTGTATTTTTATTGTCTCTTTTATTGTCTTGTTAAATCATAGATGGTTTATTTAAATAAGTAAAAAAAAATTAACAATTAACAAAAAAACCTTGCTGAAAACATGCGCATGTGCACTAAGAACTGGCAACTAGAGCCCCCGGTACAAATGGAGCAAAGTTTTTATATGAATTTTTTGGTGGTGTATTTTAGACGCCAATCAAAATTTTAAAAGCCAAATATTTTATTCTGAAATTTTGATCACTGAAATGAAAATTTGTTACTGATATTTCAGTGACTGAAATTTAGAGACCAAAAAATTCAGACAGCTCTTTTTTTATTTTTTAGAGTTAAAAAGTTCAAACTTGATGACACAAATTTGCTTACTACATTTCAGAGTAAAACAGTAGAACAGTAAAAACTAACGAGTCCAGTTGACTTCTGTGTGACCCTTCGCTCCGCTTGACTGAGGACAAATGGCCCCTACCTTGACCCCTGAGCGATTCTCATCCTCTATCTCTATGTAACTCAGAGAAGCAGGTAGATCACACTACAAGGTGCTAGTAAAACACAAACAAAATGCTAATGCTAACCAAAACACTGTCGTTTTCTTTGTTGTTTCTCGATTTTAAAAAGCTAAACACTATGAACTATGACATACACTACCTTTTCTGTTGATGTGGTTGTATAAATTAGGAGTCTTATCAGCCAGAGGGAAGACAACTAACTAAATTCTGTGGTTGACGTATTTTGGCCCTATCTTGCAATGGTACAGAATCATTTCAAATATTCCTGAATCCATATAGTGTTATGGTCCATATAATTTGTTTCTTTTTCTAAAATGTCATCAAAATCCAACCATTATTTTGTGACTTTTCTTTCTAGAAGTGAAACAAACCTCCGTGGCAAAAGGAATAGGACACTGAATTTAAGTAATTCTAATGTGTGCTCCTGCTAATGTACTGAAATGTAATTAAAACAAGTGCTATTGCTAATTATAGAGGCATTGTTGCATCATGTAATTGCAATATGGGTTTTCACAGCATGAGCCAGCAGCAATGCGTTTTCTCAGTGGGGCCCAGAAATCGGCATGGTTGTTTTGAAGAAGGCACATTTGTTGGAGTGAGAAACACTTGTGTAAAAAATGGACATAATGAGCTTCAAGTAATTGTCAGACCTTTTGTACCACCTCTGTTGGGTTAAGAACCATCTTTAATGGACTAAAATCCCCAGATCTTCATTAAAAAGCACTAACACAGCACTAACACAAGCCAAGTTTAAACCAGGCCTAAATCATGGCTTAACCAGGTCTAAATCAGGAGTAAAACCAGGACCTAACAAGTACAGAAGAAGGATACAACCAGGTCTGCAGCAGGACCAACCCAGGACTAAACTAAGACTAGGGGTGCTGTCTTGCCAACTGGTTCATGCCTGATCCTGGCACAGACAGAGGTAATTTGATATTGTCATGGTCACTCTCTCCGCCCAGTTCACCGCCGGCGCAGCGGGGCGTGGTCCTGTACAGGTGAGGTGTGTCAGGAGGCGGCTTGGACTAAACCGAAGGCATGGTGTGGAGCATGAGAAACCCCTCAATGAGCAGTGGTTTATTATTATTATTATTATTATTATTACAAGAAGAGGAATGAGAAGATGAAAGGATGTGGCCAAATGGAGCAGAGAGTTCACATGAAACTAAGCAGAAGCTGCAGGTAGTGGTTTTTTACCTTCCCTCTGTATAAAAGTATGGAATACCCAACACAGTTTACATCACAGCAGCGAGCCGTCCTCATCCAAATCTCTGAGGTCACAAAAGAAACGCTCATGTAGCCTGTTTGTGTGTAAATCCAGCTTTTAAAATAACTTTATTCCTTATGGAAAGAAAGCAGAGCAAGCTCTCTGCACCCGCGATATAGCTGTGGATCATGCCCTGTTCATGCGGATCATTAATGAAGGCAACAGAGACGCGAGCTGAAGACGGAATACAGAGACGGAGAGAGCTAAAAAACAAAACAATATGTATATGTGTGTGTGTGTTTGTGTGTGTTAATATATTTCTATATTATTATGGGCCCATGTGAAGCTTTCTTGCCGGGCCTGACTGTACATCCTCACTCTGTCAGACCATATACTGTGCATACTGTACAGATTTATTTCGTGTATTTGTCCAGAATGGCCTCTGATGCTCTTCTGTGCTCTTGTGTGATACCACCTGTGTGCTACTGCTAACTGTGCTTATGCTGTTTCAACAATGCAGTTTCCTCACTGAAGGACTAATAAAGATATTCTTATTCTTACTGTACTATAACTTTTGTTACTATTTTCACAACTACTGCTATTACTCACAACATACTTTACTTGAGTAAAAGTAACCACAGTTTCCTCATGTAAGAGTAAAATTATGTTTCAGAAAATATACTCAGAGTACAATTATTTTCTAAATGACTCAGTTACTATAAGTACTGAGCTACTTGACAGCCCTGCAGTGGGCACACTCACACCTAATAATGTGGCCGGAGGTTTATAATGCTTTATATAGTGATGCTTGATGTTGGTTTCTATTTAAGTCCTTCCGCTCTTGGGTAGCTTCAGTGTTTTGTGAGAAGATAAATTAAATTGCCTTAAGTTGTGCTATTGAAATGATACAGAACATTTTTTTTCTTTTTAATTATGGAAAATGCTGTTTGATCAGTGATGCTCTTGGATTATAAAATGTACAAAAACACTGGCTCTGTTATAAACTGCCTCAGTGAAATTGTTTAATTAAAAAGTTGAAGCAAGTGACTGAACTGACCTTCTGTAATCACTATCCAAAGACTTTGCCCGAAAATTGCCCATAGTCAATAAATGTGGATTTGGGTAACTGCATGTCTCTAGGTGAACTGCAGTTAACTGACATTGTCCATTGTGTACCTTGCCTCAGGCCCAAAGTAACTTGGATCAATCCCAAAAATGTTAATTTGGTCTTCCACAAAAGTTTATTAATTGGAGGTCACCACTCTCAAACTGGGGTCCCTGGACCATAGGTTGGGGGTCTTCGAAAAAAATAAAATCATTGATAATAATTTATAATCACTCATTTTGTTATTTTATATAATTTTAAACAATAATACACGTTAACCTCTACAGCTAAGTAAACATTCTGAGTGAACAACCCTCACGTGAGAACCCCAGATTTAAAGTTTCCAGGAAACCTTAGATGAATGAACTTGGAAAAACTCCAGTCACCCTGACCGTTAACAGGAATAAAGGGTAGACGACCAATGATGAATGGCAGCTTGTATCAGTACAGCACATTTTGTGCCAGTTAAAGTACAAAGAATATTGCACTCTAACCTTAATTCTCTGTTGCAAATAGAGTAAATCACTGGACTCAACCAAGAAGCTGCTTACATTGTGACCACTGAGAGCAAAATCATAGCCTCCTCTTTGGTTAACATTTAAACTGTATTTACCTTAGCAAAGGAGGTTAAGTTTGTCATAGCATTGGTTTGTTTGTTAGTCTGTTAGCCAGATAACTAAAAAAAATGGATTTGGATGAAATGTTCAGGAAAGGTTCAAGCAAGAAATAAGTCATATTTGGTATGGTTCTGGATTTGCCTGGAAATTCCAGCCTCACCGCTGTACCATGCAGCGGATGAGTCTGGTCGCCATAGAATCAATTCGATTTCTAGCGCAGGGTAAACCCGAGTAAACTGACAGCGGAGTAAGCCAATCAGAAAGTGGCAGACATGACGTTAGTGACAAGAAAGTGAGCAACGCGAAAACTTTTTTTTTTAATAAAGGCTTCTAGTGCTGTAAGCTGCTGTGGTTTTAATGACTCTATGTTTTTGGTCATTTAAAAAGGAATTTCCCGCTGAATGAAACAAACTCTCGGCTCCTTGATGCGCCATCTTGATTGTTGTTGTTGAATACACTGCTTGCGAAGAACACGTGACTTAAAGAAATGAATCAAAATGCATGGTGTGGTTGGGATTTGAATCCAACCACGGCGGAGGGCATGATGACCAGACTGATATGTCTCTGTATAATAATACAGAGACATATCAGTCTGGATTTTCCAGGCAAGTTCTGGATCAGGGGTCCCAAAAGAGGGGCAGTATGATATGCTTTTTGGGGACATGGCAGTAGCTCAGGAGGTTGAGCAGGTGGTCCACTAACTGGTGTATAAATGTGTGAATGTGGGAGTGAATGGGTGAATGGTTCCTTAATGTAGAGTGCTTTGAGTGTCCCTGGAGGTAGAAAAGTGCTGTATAAACGAAGCCATTTAATGGAAACCCCACCATACAGACCAAATCTGCACTGTACTGCCAGTGTGAAAACCTTGCCATTGGGATGTACACTAGCAAGGACCATGCCACAACAACATGGAGGATTTGAAGTCTTTGTAGGAGGATGGACTGGATAAAATGATGAGGAATGAGGGATGCAGGACAAGGGATGCGGGATAAGAAAAAGATGAGGTATAGGAGATGATGGCTGGGTGAGTTGAGACTCAGTATGGGGGTTCTGTCTCAGGAGTTCACCCAGCAGACTAGGGACCCCTTCTCTGGACTGTCTGTTAGAGAGAGAGTAAATGTGATTAAGATTAAGGTATACTTTAATATGTCCCTGTAGGGAAATTTGTTCTCTACATTTGACCCATGGGCGTGCCGTGAGGGCAAGCAAGGCAAGCAGTGCTTGACCAGTCAAATCTAAAAAAACACACGGATTAAAACTATAACGAAATTAAATCGCTATCTCTCCAAACATTTCACTTCCATAGTGAATCAGTCTATCACCTGCTTTTAGTCACTCTGTTTGTTTCTGCCCCCTGCTGGCCACTCCAAGTACTGTCAAGGCAAGCTAGGTTGCCTCTCTGCCGTTCATTTCTGTCATTTTCTCCTTCGTGGAGGCGGAGTCATGGTGCACTCTGTCTGGGGCTTGTCAAGCTAAGGCCCAGCAGCTCGTTTTGGAGGCTTGCGCATGCGTGCTGTGGTCAATCTCAGGCTCAGTGACAGAGATCTCTGGCTGACAGCAGCGGGCGATAAGCAGCGCACTGTGCAGCTTACAGTCCCATACATTACAGTGCGCATGCGCCGCGTTAGACAACAAACCTTTCCACAAGTATCAGCAGCCAAAGTGTCAACAGCGTTTCTACAGAGAAGTCATAGTTTGCAGCTTAAACCCTGTTCACGTTCCTCATGAGAACATGCTGCTGCATAAAACTGTGTGTCATATAAATGATAGCCTCACGTACATCGTTAAGTGTCAGATGTTCGTAAGAAGTGGAGCTGGCCTTGCTCATGAACCTAAAGGTATTAACTTTATATGCTAAGTGCCTCTACTTATTTTAGTGTTCACTGCACCTCCATTGTCTGAATTTACTACTTTCAACAACTTATACTTTCAACAACTATAAACTTGTAACTTTTAATGAACACACTACAGGGAAGGGCATTTGAGTTGTTTAAACCACTTGTTCAGTTACATGCAGTCGCCATCTGCACACTTTAAACATTACCATTTTCCCCTCCATCTGGTCTTCTGTACCTCCAGCTTGTCACTTCTCTCTCTCGGCGTTCACTTTTGAATACAGAGAAGCCGTCCGTATCACGTAGAACACAGCAGCGCGCTGTCTCCCGCTGCTCAATGCCAAGTCTTTTGATGCTACTTCTTATTCTGCGCATGGCTTGGAGTCATAGCCCAGAGCCATTGTAACTCTCTGCGGACGTCATAAAGCGAAGCGAGGACAAAATCATCACAAAAACGCAGTCTTGCTCCCACCAGGCGCAGACAGCCCTTTGGTCCACGGTTCGTTGTTTTGGTCGTCCTTGTTCAAAGACAGATAAATATAATAGGGGAGGTCGGCAGTGGCCCGTCTGTGCTGTGGCTCTGCAGTGGGTGAGTTCTGTTTGTAAAAATGATCAGTGCTGTGAATGAGAAAAGACAGGACGTGACAGGGGAACTTATTTCAGATCAGAATACAGCATTAAGGTATACCGTTTGATTTTTTTTTTTTTTTTTGTGTGTGCATTTGGGGCATAATGGTTTCATTTCTCTACAACATAGAAAATGTGTTAATAGGAATTTTAGTAGATGAGAATGTTCAGCCTTTTGGTTTACATGGTGTGTAAATGCAGAATATCCAATTGGGAAATCTGCTTTTCCAGCACCAGGTGTGCCTACTTAGACAAAGATCTGACAGCAATCAACAGCAATTCAACTTGGAAAGACTTAAAACAAACACACACGGTTAATTTATTAAAGGAATACTTTGTTGCTTAGACTCTGGCAGGTAGAGACATCAGTGATGCAGTGATGGGAGAGTTTGAAGGGGCAGTTAGGGGAAATTTTGCCCCCTGGGGCCTAGACACTGGTGGTGGTGGTGGAGAGGAGGAGATGGAGAGGCTGAGAAGGCTGATGGTTCTGCTGCTGCGGTGGAGTTAGGAGCAAAGGAGGGTTATGGCACATAGCTGAAACAGCAGGATGACTGAGAGGAGAAGGGGTATAAATATGTATATATATGAATGGCACGAGAGGTGATTGGATAAGAGGCAAAGGTGGCAGGCTGTGATTGGCTGACGGTAACACAGGTGACAGGGTATAGATGAGGAAAGAAATCACTGTCTGGCTGGTTGAATTTATGCACACACCTTCATAAATGTCCAATAATTAATGACCACACAGGGTGCATGGACGCAGAGTGGTTATTGCTCCTGCCTGTAGACAAGGAAGTTGTGGGTTCGATCATTGGCCCGGTGGACTACAGTCTCTATGAGTGGAGTCTGCGTGTCCTCCTTGTGTTACCTTGGGTTCTCTCCAGATTCCCCCCACTGTCCAGCATGTGTTAGGAGAATTGATGAATCTTAATGTCCCATAGAGAACAGTTGTCTGTCAGTGTATATCTCTAAATGTCATTTTTGCTGCCATTGTCCAGGGTCATCCCTGCCTAAGGCCTATAGTTGCTGGGAAAGGCTTTAGTCACCCGTGACACTGTGGGAATTAGTGGAGGCAGATGAATAAATAATGACCATGTAATTAGCATATCTATACTGTTATACTGTTTTTTTTACCTTAAATAAACCATTTCAGAGTCAGTGTGATGGCTAAATGAGTTGTTGCAGGGTAAATAATGCCCCCTGCACCTCCCCCTGACATATCTTGGTGAAAAACCAGCCTTGCAAGAATGGGAGAACCAACCTGGTGTCCTTGAAGTCTCGGGTCTTGCAAGAAAGTAACATGTAGGTAAGGTAGGTAAAGTAGACTTAGACTTAGACTATTCCCCTGTAGGAAAATTTTTCCTCTGCATTTGACCTAGTCTTCAGTGCCACTGGGGCAGCCTGTCAGGAGCAGTGGGCGACCACAGCTCAGCGCCTGGGGACCCTTCTCCAGAACTTGAGCCAGGATCTTGATCAGGAGTACCTAGCTGGAGGATTAGCCTATTGTGCATGTTTTAGGTTGGTGGAGGAAAATGGAATACCCAGAGGAACCCCACTGAGACACAGGGTGAACATGCAAACTGCAAAGAAAAACGAGACCAAAACAAGAAATGAGCATTTAAGTGTTATTGTTTCCCATTAATGGAAAGCAATACAAGTATTTCATTTTTTACACTGCAGAGGCTAATTAGCGGCTAATTTACAGCATGCAACAATGACAAGTTATTGCAAGGTGCTAATCATACTTAGCAGCTCAGAATCCATTTACAGATTTCAAACAGGCACCCTCACAACAATACTGCATAGACCTAATGTTAAAACGGAAAGTTTCCTCCTCTTGCGGTTCATGACAGAGCACATAATGAGCGCATTAATAAGGAACTGTGATCAATATTTAATGATCCTCTTCCGGCTTCTTTAGTTTAAAATTATTTGAGGTCTGTGTTTGAGAGGTCTGTTCAAATCCATTTTAGCTCAGAGAGGGACTGTCTGATGCACTGTAGTTTCTGCCTGTGCAAGCAAAACACTAGATCAAGCCTGAAGCACATAGATGTTTGTTTGGCCCAGAACAATGCAAGATCAGTTTTCTGCAAGTGAAGATAATCCAGAGGAAAGAGAGAGGGGAGGAACTGGATCAAAAATAAATGTGGTGCAAAGAGAAAGACTGAGGGTGAAGTATGAGAGGATGGTTGGATTTTTAAAATGTCAATATGTAATTATTGAGGACTAGACTGGGAAAGCAGACAAGAGTAATATAACATAAGATAACAAATGCATATACCCAAAGGACCACAACATACCGTGTTACAACTTCTATGTCTAAACCAATTCCTCTCCAGTGTCTACCAAAATTTGCACGATTGGTGGTTGCTTAGGCAATGTCGCTTGTATATGCATAAAGATGACTTCACTTCAACTCAAAACTAAGCTTGACTTGCCAAAACCGCGCTTGAATGGTCGTCAGTTGCTTCAGTCGCTCGAGTCGACTTTGGTGTGAGTCCAGCATCACCCTCATTTAGATGTGACTGCCACTGTAAAGACCAGTATAATAGTGCACTCAAAATGCTTGCAACACTCAGGACCTGGTATGTTTTTGCTTGACTGCCCACTCCCACCCGAGATAATGTCAGCCCTGCCAAATCCTGCAAGATTTGCGCTTGTGATCTGCAACAGGTTTCCAGTGCAGTGTGTAGGTTTTAGCAGAATACTGTCACACAAGGATCACAAAGCAGTGTACTTTCTATGCTGGTCCCAAGCCTGGATTAACGGTGAGGATTGCATCAGAAAGGACATCTGGCGAATCACTGCACACTACAGGATGCCGACTATTTGCTGTGGTGATCCTAGAAGGGGAAAGCTGCAAGGAAAGAATTGTGTAGTTTTTAGCTGCAAGCCATGATCAGCAGAGACATTATATAGTGTATGAATGTACTCAACATAAAAAATAAAACTTGTGTGGTAGATGCTGTTTTACATTTTACATCTGATATCTCCAATCTCCCAAGATGGCAGAGTAAATTTGACAAATCCGCTTGCCTCTGTTGGCATTTAGTGCGTTCCTTCGCCACCTGCTGATTCTGTTTGCATTCTGTGCTGTTCATTTTTCTGTGTGATGTCTTTCTTTGTCTCATTGCCATTTTTTAAAGTCCCGTGACCCTGCGATGTAACAACCACATTCAAACAAACCTTGCACATATGCCCCGAGTTTTTCATAATTATTTCAACGACTGGCTTTGCTGCTGTCCTTGCTCAGAAATAAGTACACAGTTTATTATATTTGATTGTTGTTGAAACTATTCAGAGCTTTGCTTACGTCACATCCTTCTTTTCTCTGATTGGTTACTCTTCCTCTGTTAGTCCTGCCCCCTGGAAATCAAACTCTTGTATGTAATAGAAGTAGAGTTTTTCTGGCTGGTCAGGCTGTTGAGTTTTAGGCATGTGATGAAAAATTGTAATTACCCATTATTATGCCACCAAAAAGTACACACTGAACCTTTAATTTATCAACTCATCTTAGATGTTTTCTTATAATACTAATGCACAGAACGATAACAGTGATTGTAAAATGAGCATAAAAAGTGTTTTTGTCTAAATCAGTGCCCTCATTTGCAAATACCAGTGAGATGTTGGTGCAGCCTACACATATCGGAGGAGCGCTCTGCACCTCTCATCTCTCTCCTCTCCTCTCTTCTCTCTCCCCTCTCTCTCTGTTGGTGCTGCTGGCAGTGCTCTGTGACTGAAGCAGTGCCTCTCAGGAGCTTAATGAGCAGCAGTCCGCTCCAGATATCACCACTTCAGCATCTGATCCAGCGCTGATCCGCACTCACTAAAACGGCTACAGAGAGAGTGAGGGGAGGTCTGCACACCGTTTACATTCATAAAAGTGTCTGGAGCTGAAGACAAAATCGCTCAACCCGGGACGCTGAACCGCACGCTGCACTTTTCCACCGCCAAGAGAGAAAAGGATAGGACCATGGAGGAGACGCTCACCTGCAACCGGAGCCCATTCTCACAAGTCTTCGGACGGCAGGGGCAGCTCATGCAAGCCAGTGAGTGACCAGTGACACTCAAACTTTACTTATGTGTCTTTGCATAGAGAATTTGATGTTATACTGTGAGGCTTCAAAATCAGTTTGATGTTTGTTGACTTGTAAGAGGACTGCATGATCTTGAAGTCACTGCTTCTCCATGTTATGCTGAGGCTAGAAGCTTCAATTAAAATTGCCTTTATTTTAATCAATGACCCTTTAAAGTTACACTAACATTTTAACAGTAGCTAATAGGGCTGTGTATAGGCAGGAACCTGTCGATGCACATATCACAATACAATATGCTATATTGATATATTTATATATTACAATACTGTAATAAAACACAATATACCACAATTTTGTACACCTGTACATGAAAAAAAATATGAAATGCAATTTATGTAAAGGTCTTATGTTACGTTAAATTGACATTTTGAGCCTTTAAACATGCTATAATATTGTTTGCACCTCAAAAACAGACCTGGAGTAGTATTTTGTTACATTCACATGTTTAAATTTTCTGTGTGCTGAGCCGTCCCCTTCTCAAGAGCTGAAAACCCTTGGTCACACGGATCTGCGTAGACACGTGAAACCTGGTGAAGTTCCCGTCAGCGTTTCTAAACCCCATACACTGTCATTGTACTCGTTCTGATTATTTCAGCGCTTACATTGTCACTGTGAAGCAGTCAGCTCATTTATTTATCTGTTAGCATTATGGTGCTAATAGATGGGCTTAAAAGCCATTTTATGCTCTGTCCATGCCCCACTGTTGACAGCAGGGGGCATCAGACACCTAATTCAAGAGTTCTCTGCAAAGTCAAAATAGGAAACAAAACTAAAGTGCTGATACTGAGAAGATATTTTTAAGTAAAAGGAAATATTGAAATATTGAAATGTATGTACTACTAGGCTGCCCTATTTGGATAATTACAGGATGCTTTTCCAATCTTGTGCGACACCAAATAAAATTATTCAGTCTCAGAGAACAGCACCTGTGTCAGCAGTAAAAGTTAGCTTCCAAATGCTAATGTGCCCAGTCACTCAATTGTTTATATCCTGTAATATGTTATGAGTTAGGTTCACTGTGGCAGAGAGACGTTTTTATATCCATTTTATGTCAAGCAACCACCAAAACAACAAAAGCCTACATATATGATTTACTTTTTTAATATATTTTTCTATTTTCTGGTGAATATATATTTCTTCTTTAACAATTGAAGCTCTCTTTGTTTACAATACAAAGTTGGCACGTTAAAGATACACATAGCTAAGTTTCCTATAAGTATTTTATTCCCAAAGTAAAACTGAATAAATTTGCTATTTCCTTTTTATAAAGATATTTTTGGAGCATTTTGAGCTTTATTGACAGGACAGAGTAACGTAAGAAATCGGGGAGAGAGCAGGGAGAGACGATCAGGAAACTCTCAGAGTCTGGACTCAAACCCAAAGCACGGCAGGCTGTAGTTGCTCTGCATATCTGCCACAGCTCTGAGCATACAGCAGTGTTAGTTTGTCATTTCCAATGCAAAATACTGGTACATGACTTCAAAGTGTCAAAGGTTTGAAACTTTGACCTTATCTCTGACTTGTTAACATTGTGAGAATGCTTTGAAAATATTTATTTATGTTTTTGTCTGTTTCCTGGTAAAGATGTGTTAAATTTACCACTAGCTATGTCAGAGTCTATATGGTTCTTATCTGCATAGAGTTACATTTACTTGCTTTAATGTGAAAATTTAGTTGAGAGAAACAGAATAAAATATATGCATGACATTAACATGACAGGAATAAGGATTTAGGATCTTTTTATAATAAAAATGCATGCTTTTTTTCTCACACTGTAAACTGACCTGAGACACTTGCAGCAAATGTACACTCCACAAACAAATGTTATCTTTATAGAAACACAAGCTGATGTAAAAAAGTTAAGTTTGTTTTTGACAGAAAAAAAATACAGTTTTATTTAAAGAAAATATCCAGTTGTAAATATGCAGGAGTCATGAGTGACACTGTACCTGTGAGACATGGTTGGACCATGACTGATGTGGACTGGACCATGTTACATATTGAGTTTGAGTGCAGCTCAATGTTTTGTTTTCTTTTTTCTTCCAAATTTCTTGTTTTTTCCTTCCAGGGACACATTGTTTAGAACTTTGTGAACTTATTTTTAATTACTGACTTTAATTAACTGCTTTTAGTATTACCCCAGCAATTAAATATTCATTATTTTCAGTGATGGGGGTAAGTCCATTAAAACACAGTCCTTTTTATCTTAAAGACTCAGATCATGTGTGGGTATTGTTCACCAGTGTCATGGTGCTGTGTTCATTTTACACTTACATTTTAACACTGAACAGAGAGTAAATCAAACACTACAGATAAGGACCATATAGATTGTGACAGTGTTCATTTACCACTTGAAAACTGAGTGCATACAACGGAACTAGCCACTTTCCCTTTCAGCACTTTTCACTTGCTCCACCATTGTTCAAACCTTACCAAATGAATGTTTGTTGCAGTGCAGTGGGACTGAGACAGGCATGTTACTGCTTCAACACTCTGTAAAAGTGATGAATCTTTGAATACACAGCTTTCTAACTCTCATTTTAAATATTGTTCAAGCTAAAGTACTTGTAAATTAAAGTGCTGCCAAACATTGATCTAACGGGAGAGCACCAACCCAAGAGCAGAGTGTGCAACGCTGCAGATAACACTAGACTCAGGTCACCCACTGTGAACAAATGCATCTGTCTTCTAGCACTTTTAGCTCTACAACAAGCAAAACTGCACCAGTGGCCTTGACGTAGTGTTCAACTTTAAAATTATTCTTCTTAGAGTATTTTTAATCCACTTTAATTAAAAATATCACTGATCCACATCGCAGTACAGTGACGTACTGCCATAAAACATTAGAAATTGTGTTGTGTAGTAGTGTCAGTTATCCTGGTGGGGCTCAAGTTTCAGTTTTGTATCTGTCTCTGTCAGGATTTTACTCAAGTGACCCACTATTTGCATTGTTGGCAATTTCATGTCGACCAGAGGAAATCACTGCCAAAAAACCCATTCATTATTTAAATGCACTTTCTGTAGCACTATGACTTTAGAAAGGGTTTTATTACCCAACAATATTGTCTAGCCCTAGCATAATAACATAGGAATTGAGGTTTAAATAGGGGGTTCAGGGTGGCAGAGTGGTCAGCAGCCATGCCTCTGAGCAAGGAGGGTTCAATGCTGAGGGTGACAAGATCTCTGAGTGGATTCTGCATGTCCTCCCTGTTACTGCTGGTTCTGAATGTGCCAGTGAATGGTAGGACTGGGACGTTTGTGATATAGTGTGATATTTTATAACGCGATACTTCCATACTACTAAGTATCAATACTGTGATACTGATATTGATCCTTTTGATAATTTTGGGACATTGTGCATAATAATGGTGCTACAGTGCTGCACTGCTTTCACAATCAAGTGTGGGCCAAAAGTGTTCAATAATTCTCCTAGGACTGCAGAGGGCAGCACTACACTTCTGAGTAAGGGTGCTCCGATCAGGGTTTTTGAGGCCGATCACCGATCACCGATCAGCCTCTGCTGTGATCGGCCGATACCGATCATGGCCGATACCGATCACGTGGTCTTCAATGTAGTAATGTATTGTATGCAGGCTAATATTAGTTCCATTTGAAAAATACTGTAGCCTTTGTAAATATAAAAGAACAACAAAATTCTACTTATTTTTGTTTTAGAAGAGGTTTTGTTGCATTATTGGTCTTTAATGTGTGCCCAGTGTCTGTGGCTTTGTTTGAATGCTCCGCTGATGTAAAAATCAGCTGTTCTTAATTGGTTCCTTTAATGCGAGTCCGCGGGTGCAGCGGCTGTGTCCGCGTAACGCGCAGCCAAACCAGGTTGAAACACAGTGGACTAAAGAGCAGACAGCTCCTGCTGCCAGTTTTGACAACGTCTGAATGAAGAAAATGTGCAAAGAGAGCAGAGAAGACAACGATGAAAGGTGCTCCTCTCAGACACACGGACATCTGGACTGCCTTTTTACTTTCTCTTTCCATTAGCAGCCATTTGGTGCAGTTTAAGCCACAAAACGCACAGTTTTCTCCGCGCAACAAGACACAGGCAGACTCTGAACTTTCTTAATCCTTTTAACGTAAATGTTAGCGGGTTAGCTGTAGCTCTATTTACGTTGGTGTTTGCAAATACACGCACTGCTGCGCCTCGGTTCTGTCCCGTGCGCTCCTAAAGCAGGCGGGGACACAGCGGGGACACAAAGCAGCGCCTCCAGGGCAGGTTTGTGTTAGTTATAACCAGGGCTTAACTTAAAAACACTGCTAAAATAACGCTACTGCTGTTTAATCAAACCGGAGTTGCAGGACAGTAAATGTGAGAGCCTCATGTGTTTATTGTAATTTGATCGGCCCTTCTGATCGGCCCATTTTACCGATCACCGATCACTCTATTTTTAGCCATGATCTGCCGATCATGATCGGCGGCCGATCGATGGGAGCACCCTTACTTCTGAGCACTTGATCTGCCAAATACTGTGAATCAATCAATCAGTTAATACAATTTAAATAAAATATCTGTAAATACTGTATGTGATAAATAAATATTCCATAAATACAAATATTTCTAAATACCTAATAAATAGGTACCTTTGAAATTAAAATGTTTCATAAATCCACACCTCAGTAATATATAATGGGCCTAATATCAGTTAAGTCTTACTGGGGACAAGGGAGGTACAATGCATCCATTGCACTGATCTCCATGGAAACGCTCCGGTCGAGGAGCCGCTGAAACTAAGATAAACTTTAGGCTGTTGTTCGCAGCCTAAAGCCTTACTTTCCTTTAGCTTGTTGCTAACAACAAGCTACTATCTGAATGATGGTAAACAGAGCATACAGGTTTGTGCAGCCTCAATATTACCTTGAGATGTGTCTCTCTTGCTATCCGCCCTGGGCTTGTTGTTGTTCCCTTGTGAATGGGACACTGTGTGCGTGCTCCTCTGTGTGCAAGTGACAAAGGTGAGGGAGCGCTCTTCTGCGCCGCTCCGAGTAATGAAGCACTTACAGGCTTTTCGCGTTTCCAGCACATCGGGGTAATGATTTTATGAGCCCTGTAAACTAAAACTTGATACAAAATAATGTTTCTCTGAAGTAATATGGCCAGGCAATGATGTCTAGCACCAAACAAGTGAGCCAGATTATGTACCAATATACTTTGGTGGCCTGCACACTTGTTTTAAGAGGACATCGTGATTCCTTTTTCTCCCCACCGGTGCTAAATTTCTCTCTTTTGCATTGATTTTAAGCCAATTTATGAAGAATTGTTACATCCCCAATTAACAGTAATTTTTATCTGTATTTGTCATTATTTTCATGATAGTTTCTGACTTGACACCTTGAATAACCTAACTCAGAGATAACGTCCCTTTAAGATCTGATTTGCAACCTCCTGGGACAACTGGAACTCTGCATAACTGTCCACCCAAGGCCCATAGTTGGTGGGATAGATTCTAACCATGCACGACTCTTAATGGTAGGAGATGAATGACTTTTAGAAATATATATTGTCAGTAAAGTACAGAATCAAGCCTCCATCTTGGCTGAGGCAGGTTGGCTGATGTATTAATGTTGATACAGACTTTGATGTTTTTGTGATCAGGGCGTTTCAGCTTTGACTGTGTTTGAGGTTGGGCTCAAAAGACTGCACTGCAAGGCCCTTTTATCTGTGATCTGACTACACTGCAAAATCTACACACTTAAACTTACTCACCCACTGGATTTTACACCAGCAACTACTACTAGGCAATGTTAAATCCATTCTCTTTGATAGTTCATTGGTGACCATAAATGACATTATCAAACCGGGGTTGCTTCCTCATAAAGGGGCCATGATGGGAGTGAGTGCATTGTAAAGCTGAGGTTAATTAGTCTATATTGCAGTGGTTCCCAACTTTTTTTGTCTTGTGTACCACTTGGGCTTTTTGTCATACCATAAGTACCCCCTCACTTATATGGGTTGTTGGTTCTTTTTATTAGTACAAAGGCATTCTATACTTAATTAGAAATAGTAATTATCCTGCATTTTTTCTTTAAAACTAAAATTTATGATAAAAAAAATTAAGTAAATCTACCTGTCTTTAAAAAAAACATTATTTTACTATTTATTAAAAAATATATATTCTACACTATGAAATATGCTATTAAATCTGAAAAATAAGTAACAAAATGTAATATTCAAGTTATATTCTTTAGCAGTTTCACCTTCTTTCCAGTGTGACTTACAGTAGGTCAGGTTACTTCTCTTTCATACGTTTCAATAGCTTGCAAAAATTCTCTTATATCAGAAATAAATTAGGAAATAATAGTGAGTACTCCCTGTAAAGTGCTCGCGTACCCCTAGGGGTCCCCTTACCCCGGTTGGAAAACACTGCCATTGTATAAGTGGTTTTAGCTACATTCCTTCCTACAGTCCTTCTCTAAATTGTATTTTAGATATGACAAAAGGAATACTGAAACACAACTATTGGATTTTTCAATATACTTTTTACATTCAAAAACAAGGCGCACCAATGGGGAGCCCCTTCTCTCTATCATTCTGTAAATTGTATAGGGGTCCATTTGAGCAAAGTTTTATCTACAATCAAAATGAGTTCCAAGAAAATGTTTGGTGGTGGAAGAGATACCTGGACGATACATTCTGTTTGTTCAAAAGTACCAAACTTGAACGTCATTTTTTACATACTTGAACTCACGTTCCCCATTTCTGTCATTTTCCAGTGATCGTGACCAACAATGTTTAAGCTTTTTAGATTTATAGATCATAAAAGAAAATAATCGGCTGTACGTGGATTATATATGGACCAGATGCCCTGTGTCCTTAATAAAGTTTGAATGAATGTATATAAAAAACCAACAGCAAAAAATTCCTTACTTAGAGCTGACTCTAACCACTAAAGAACATTCTTCCATACGGCCATACAGCCAGTTCTGTAGACTGAAACATTTTTGTCCTAAAAATGAGGATTTTGACAGAAATTTAAATAATATGACTGCTAACTTTGAACAAAGGGCTTATAAAAAGTCAGTTCTGAATGATGCTGCCAAGGATAAAACCAATGCCTGATCTTCTGAAAGCTAAATCCTCAAAAAAATCTAATAATCGTGTTATATTTTCAACTGTATATTCAAAAGGTGCAGAACAGTTGAAGAAAAGTATAACAAAACTTTGGCATATATTACAATCAGACTTTTCATTAATTTTTTTTAAAGAACAATTCCTAGTGCTCTATAAAAGAGGAAGAAACCTCAGAGACAGACTTGTACATTCATATCTACCTTCAAGTCACACATCAGTACAAACTACTTGAACTCCTATTCCTGATGGAAATCACTGCTGTGGTAGTTTCAGCCAGTGTGATTATACTTACCACTGCAATAGTATAGTTTTAAACATCTCATACAGGCAGAAAAATGCCCATCAGAGGAGTCATATCATATAATACAAAATCAGTTATCTATCTCATCACATGCCCTTGTGGTAAAGCATATGTGGGAAAAACAAGAAGGGCATTGAAAACTCACATTGCAGAACACAGATGTACCATTAGATCAAAAAAATATGAATTATCCTGTGGCAGCACATTTTGTTGACTTTAATCACCTGATTCCGACTTTAAGATATATTGGTATTGAACATGTTACATTGTCTCCTCGAGGTGGTAACTTGTTCTTCTTTCTTGGAGAGAACATTACTGGATCCATCACCTAATGACTCTTTCACTTTATTAAATGCAGTGTGTCAAAGTATTCATGATGCTTTTGTAGTTGATGTTTTTACTTTGAGCTTCAATGTATTAGAATTTGTTTTTAGAATGTACTGGGTGTGACCTACAGTTAGGTTGAGACCCTCCCACTTGTTGGATGGGATAAGAACCACCTGGGCTGGCCTCTTTCAATGCACTGTTGTCTAAAAAACATACACTGATCTGACAAAGACTGTTGAGCCGAAACACAATCAAATCTTATAATAAATATTCATCAACTAAAACATCTTTGACATGAAATGGCAGAGTGTGTGATGCTTTTTGTGAGTTTTTGAATTGTTTTCCAGTGTGTGCACCTCAAAAAAAACATCTTTTGGTTGTGTGTTACCTCTCTATTTTCTCTTCAGTGGTTCTTCCAAAAGGTCTGTCACAAACATGGATGCCACCTGGTGAATGGTCGAAACTCTACTGAAGGATCTTGACACAGTGCCAAAGCGACTGTTTTGGATTACCCACCCCTACTGTTCCTTCCTTGGACCTTTTTTGATCGATACTGACCACGTTGTTTGAGTTGTAGTTTTGGAGATGCTCTGACCCACTCGTTTATAGGATTCACAATGTGGCTCTTGCTGATTGATTGAAATGTTTACTTTTATATTTAGAAGATACTGTGATCATAGTTATTGTACCCAGTGCACCATTAGTACAGTTCAGTAAATAGAAAGCCAAGGATTTAAGTCTCACAGAAGACAGTTTGACAGCACGTGGGAGTCTGACCCCCAAATTCCACTGCAAGCGTGAGTGCACCACCATGCACTGCCGCGCACCGCCGGAGATACGCCCCAGTTCTATTTTCATGCGACGGCGCTCCCAGTCCACGTCAATCTACACAGATCAGATCACACCAAACCGGATACTGAACGAGTGTAACTTCCGCATTTTCACAATAAATGTAAAAAAAAAACAACAACAAAAAACTACGCCGTACACGGAGTACATAACTTTTAATTACGGTATTAATATATATGTTTATGTGGTTGTAAAAATGTACAATACATGTAAATGTATTGTTAATAAAATCTGTTATATATACACATGCACATGTTCTTAAATCAAGCCACATCCTGTCGCACCAGAGGCCGAGGTTCAGGTCACAGTGATTCAGTTTGTACAACAGTCAAAGAGCCATGGAAGAGGAGTTAAACTGTTGTTTTCTGTCATTCTTCTGGTGAATGAAGATGGTTTTGGTCACGTTCCCGTCTTTATTGGAGGCCTTTATTGCGTGACCCCCGCTGCTCAGAGCTCCGCGGCGCTGTGCTGCCGTTACAAAACGCTTCCAGTGGGCGCAGGTCAGCGCCGTCAGCCGCTGGTGCTTCACGGCACTTACGCTTGCAGTGGAATTTCAGTCTGATAGTGGAATGATATTTAGCTTCTGCTGCTAAATCTAAAAAAGATTCTCATTCCCATTTCTCTCTTTCTACCATACTCTGTTTAAGAATACTGCAGAAGCTTCTGTGTGTGTGCAGCTCACATGAACAAAAACATCAACTAAACACCCACATATCCTCTGCATATAGTTCTCATGTGAATGGAAAAGACATTGTTTTTGTATGGCTCTTGCGTCAGACTGAAGTGTTTTGGCCTCAGGTGGGCTCCATATTGTCGCCTACTTCCTCAAACAAAATGGCGCCCTTTGGCTGAACTCCCACCATATACATTCATTTCTAAAGAGCTCATATCTTCTATTTGAAAAACAAAAAATAAAACACACACACAAAATGATTATGCCTGTATTGTGAGCCACACCTGGAGATGGCCAGGCACAGCTGTATTCATCAGTAAATGAGTTGGCTACAAATAGTAACACACTGACCTTTTCTTTGGCGGTGGAGAGCTGCAAAAAAACGTCTTTCGTTATCTGCATACTGGATATTAGAGAAAATGCATCTCCCTAATGGCTTGCCTCCAGGATGTAAACCATTTTGAGAGCTGTATGTTGTAAATGTATTTTTTCTTTTAGAAATAGTAGGTGCATGAGCAAAAAGGCAGTATGTTTGTCTGTGGTGTCTCAGTTTCAGTGTTGCTTTTGTTGAACAAACATTAAATTTGTCTAGACAGGGATGTAATGCAGAAGTAGCACTCCAGATGGTTTAGGTTTAGTTCTGGATTAGGAATATATTTACTAGTATTTACTAGTAAAGATATTTTAGACTTTATTGTAAACACAAATTCTCCTGGATTTTTTTCTTTTAAACTCAAATTCAAAATAGAAAAATGCCTGCCCATAAAAAAAAAATAAAAAAATCAACAACTATTACATTCACTACATTATTTACTTTTATGTAAAAAAAAAAAGATAATAATTTGAATAACTGCCCCATTGAAAACAAGCTATTCAACTTAAAAAATATAATAAAATTGCAAATAATATTATTGAGCTGTTTTACTTGCTTTTTATCTGTACTTTTACTTTTATCAGACTTTTCCCCCCAAAAGTTTCTTTAGTTCAATATGAAAATATTGCAAATTCTTTATAATCTTTGAAAAAAAAAAAAAAAAAAAGAAAGAAAGAAATCTACATACCCCGTGCATACCCCCAATTGCTTGCATACCCCTGGGGGTCCCCGTACCCCTGGCTGGGAAACAGTGACTTATATTACACATTCAGTCAATGTGTGCCCTAACTGTTATGCACAAAAAGTTAAAAAAAATATGAATGTATAGTATTTTTGATGATTTGTTACAGGGACAGTTTTGTCACTTAATAGTAACAACATAACTTTTTAAAACTGGGGTGCAAGGGTTAAAATGGCATAATAAAAAAAGTCTAAGGAAGTCTAAAGCTCTTTTTCTCTGTTTCTGTTCAAAACACTGCAACATGCTGCGCTCTGCTTGCCCTCTGCTGTCCTCTACACCTGTTTCTTTTTCACACCAGTTGAGTACTTATTAAAAACCTTTCCTTATAGTCACATAATATTCTTAAATGTCATAAAACCTGCAATGCTGTTCTAGAGGTGACCAAGATTGGTTTAAAAAGATGAACAAAAGCAGATTTAAACTTTTTCACCAGTTGTTACCAGAAATGGCCAAAACTACTCCACCTTTAAATTGTTGTTATCATAAAATTCACATTTACCCTAATACTTTACATTCCCAGGCTGATCCACACAAACAGTTTATTTTAGGACACACAGCGAGCACATTTAGCCTTGGAGATGCCTATCAATTTTTCATGCCTAATATTTTTGATGTTAATGATGAGTAAGTGGGAAGTAAACTGGGCTCAAAGGCGGCTGGAAGTCAGACACTTCTTCTTCCCCTCGCGGCCCCCTCCTCAGGTTGTTGTTGGTGGAGCCAGTTCATTAAACCCTAATGTTAAAATGACATTATCGGTCCATATGTTTTGCAGAATACCTTTTTTTTTTTTTTTTTTGTGCTCTCTTGCTTATCTATGCTCTTTGAAGCTCCTACTGCGTGCCGGCGATTTCGGATGTGTGGGGAAAAGCTGTGGCAAACTGTTGGAATAAGATGTTTTTTTTCTTCTATTTTTAGCACCAACCTTACATACGGTTACACACACATCAGAGCTTGAAGACTAATCCACAAGAGCGCTGGCTTGCAATATCTGAGTGGTAATTATAAGGGGATTTTTTTTTTTTTTTTTTTTGGGTTATCTTTGGCTGTCACCCATCATTGGATCACAAGTCCTTCAGCTAAATGCAAAAACCTGCTAGTGCTGCTGCGGAAAATCCATTACATGAGTGTTGCCGCTGGCCTGTAGAGTCAAATGTAAAAAAAAAAAAAAAAAAAAAATCCTTCTGGTTGGCATATAGGCGCTCATAGATTCACGTGGCGGCGGCAGGTGGAGAAATCCCGCTGCTCTCTCCACGTCGGTGTTGCAGTGATTTCTTCTTCTTCTTTTTCTTTTTCCTTTTCTCCTTTCGATGTTGTGATGTGTGTCAAAATCCCTCGGCAGCTGCGTGTATCAAAAGCAGCCTGTCAAGTTCCCCAGCGCTAAAATAGTTTCGGTAAAGTTCATGTCTTATGTATAAGAAGAAGTCAAAAGTAAAGTTTGTGGGAAAACCATCTTAAGACGGAGCTCAAACGTGCAGCGGCCCCTCCAACAGAGTGTGGCAAACTTTTTTTTTTTTTTTTTTAACAGATTATATAACGCAAACATTTCCCAACAATAAACAAGTGCATTTATTCAGAATAATAAGACGTGACAGAACCAGTCTCGAGTGTATTTAGAGTTTGTTTGAGAATAAGCTGAAAGATCTGGACAATGAATGCAGAATACATTAAAGACTTTATGCCATCCCACTGAGAGGGAACGAGACAAAGTGGTTTATTTTTCTGTGTATGTTGTTGGAAGTCACAAACTGTCTCTCTCTGTACTCCCTGTCCCACTGGAGGAAAGTGGGCCCTTGCAGATGTCCCACTCATGATTGGACCTTAAAGGTATTTAGGAGCTTGATTATAACTATATCTTTTTGCACTGTATTATCTTTTTGGTGTATTAGGAAATAAATATTGATGAACTGTGGACTCTGTTGGACTTGGAAAAACCTCAACTAATTGTTTTCGGATGATGATCGCAAACCATTTGTCCATCGAATCCAGACTTCCTGGTTTCGGCGAGTATGTTTATATCATTCATCACTGTAGCTCCACCCGGCTTGACTTTTGAGGCGTATGAGAAGAGGAGAAAAACCCTAAAAGCGAAAAGTAAAACCTGTGTGGTTCTTAGTGATTAGTTTAAATGATGGCGTGCACTGAAGAAACAGAAAGGACATCAGTTTGATACATTGGTCGCCAAGTTTCTGCTCGATGGGTAACCTTAGCTCATTGTTTAGTGAAAATAAGCCATCTGCAGTCCAACGTCTTTAGAACAGCATCCCAGGTGTGAGGCAGCAGGTAGGCCCCCTCGCCCCCATTTACTGTCCTGTGGGTCTGGATTGCAATTGCCCCTTTAGTCCAACAACACTGTCCCATTGATCTCAGCTTTGTTTTTCAGCTTGGTTTTCCCCTTTGCAGTGGTCTGAAATTGCCGATTTAAGGTTTTCTTGTCTGGCTTTGTGTTTTATTGCTCGAGTGCATGCCCCTGCCATTTCTTTTTCACATTCTGTTTTGTGTTATTTTTTCTGTGTTCTAAATGCTCTCCCCTTTTTGTATATTTTATTGCATAACAAGCAAAGTATCTTGTATATGACCAGGTCTATTCTGTCTGTTGGGTGCACTGGTAGTTTCTGGTGGTTTTATTGTTGTTGATGTGGTGTTTCCTCATGGCTCTCTGTATCTTCTCTGTTGTACAGTAGTGTGACCATGCCTATGTTTCCAGTTTTTTCTTTGTTTTTTCCCTGTTTTTCCTTATCCTGACTTGTTGTATACCACACTTCTTCTTGTCTGTCCTGTCAAAAAGGAGTCTTACAGCGGAAAGTTTGTGGGTTGTTCAGATGTGTTGTTTTTGTGTGTATTTTTATGGGATGCTGCCGTCCTCCAGGTGTTTAATGTTCATGCCCATTTTCCCTCTGTTGTATTACGATAAATAATCGTGGCATTTGCAGATTTACCCTCAATGACCATGAATACATTTCTCTGCTGCAGCAGTGATCCGCACCTAAACACCAACAGCAGTGGTTTATCAGTTTAAATGCTCTTTCCTTCTGCCTCAAATCTCCTCCAGCACTTCAGAAACTCGTCCGTAATCCTGGCTTTATACAGAGTTAAACGTGATGTGAAATTTTCTGACCACTGCAGCAGGTATATCCTTCTCTCCTCTTTGAAGTGATTAATTCCTGTTCGTTCCCGTGCAGTAACTTCACTCCACTCTCCTCCTCCCTCCCGGTGGGCCCTCCTCAAGTCTGAGATTAGCTTCATGCTCGCCGTGTTGCTAATCATGTAGAAGGAGGACTCAAGCTTTTTTTTGCAGGTTACTTGCTGTGGAGTTGACAGAGTGCAGCTCAGAAAGGTATATACAATAATTTCACCTGGAGAGATGGTGAATTTGAACTTGGACTGGGTCTGCTCCTCAGGGTCCAGTCGTTGAAAATGGAATGTCAAAAGTGTGAGGTCTGGTGCATTGATGCTATTTTGCTCCATTTAAAAGAAAGCCATATGTAACAGAGTGCACTGACTAGGTTCAGAAGCAAGTAAATACCAAGACCAGTCAAGTAGGAGGTTGAAAAGAGGTCACCTGGAGGTAGTTTGAAGCATGGAAGGGGTTTTGTCCCTCATCTAAGATTGGCTATAAAGTGAAATGGTGAAAAAGCTGGCTAAGATGCTGTTCACATGATGCTGGAATGCAAAAGCTGACACAGATAGCCTCAAGTGCAGAGAAAACTGCAGTAAGTTGTCCAGACCAGCAAGGGGCGATCTTAAAGGGGTTTATATTATGCAAAATTGACTTTTCTGAGTTTTCTACGATGCATGTTAAAATGTTGGTCCCTCATCTAAAACATACCTGGAGTTGTGTTTTGTTTCATTCATGCCTCTTTGAATAATCTTGTATTTTCTGACTTGTCTGTTCTGAGGGGTGTCACATGAATCCCCGCCCACTCCAGGAAGCACTGACCAATCAAGAAGCCCTCTACTTCCAGTCTGCTCTCATTCATTTATTCAAAAAATATAGTGTACAGCTCTGGTTCTACTGATTCCTCACAGCTATTTTTCATTTTGTAGAAAAATGGCATCAAACTAAAAGTTTAAGGAAGTGAAGTGCTCTTTTTCTTTGATTATGTTCAAAAGACTGCTGCAGTCTGTTGCCCTCTGCTGCTCTCCTAACCTGTTTCTTTATAGCACTACTAATTAAAACCTTTCTCCTTTTGTCATACCATGTTTTAAAAGGCTGCAAAATGTGTTGCTGTTCTAAAGATGACGAGATTTGTTTGAAAAGTTAAATAAAAGCATAATATAGTCCCTTTAAACACTTATCTCTACCATATCACCTTTTGGTTTGCTGCAGTTTTTCTCCACAACAGCAGTGTAAATTCAAAATATTTATTGCTTAATGGACTGAAGCAGTGCTAGAGACATTGGGTGGGTAGAGATGCAGTACATTAAAAAGAAAGTGGGGAAAAAAAGAACGCGTGGATTGAGAGAGACAGTACTGCATGAATTTGGCAGGTGTATGTTACAAACAAATCTATTGGAAACTTTACAGAGACAGGCTCAATGTAATTATATTTTACACAACCCTATAAGGCAGCTGCCGTATAGGAGCACATGGTTTTACAGGAATGTAAAACAAATTTACAAACAAGCAGGAAAAATAAGTAGGCAAATACACAGGCGAACATAGATTAGTATTCTGATTTTTTTCTATTTAGACACAGAAAAATAAGGAGATGTTAGCTGATACCTTGACATGTTTCAGCAGGACTCTCCAGACACCAGCAGAGTTGAAACATGTCAAAGTAATAAACTAACATCTTATTTTTTGTTTCTGAATAGAATCACAATAATAATCTAAGACATAATGAATTTTCTCAATCTAGGCACTGTAAAAAAAAAAAAGTTGCAAAAACTCAGGATCCATCAAGATTTTTTAATTTTGGGGTCAAGTCAAAATCTCAAATATCAAATATTTAATTTTATTTACCTAATTTGATGTTCAGATTTTTACAAAAAAATTTATATTTTAAGTTTTATTCTCAAAAATATTAGTTGGTTAAAACTTGAGATTTTAAGAACAGGTATTATTATTGATAATATTATTATTGATAATATTATTGATAATAATAATAAAAACTATATAACTATACACTAAATTTAACAAAAGAATAATACTTTTCTGAACAATGATAGTAAGTTGCCTGTAAGATGAGTAAAAAATAATGATAGTGAGTAAAACTTAAAATTGAAATTTTTTAGACATATGAAAATTAAAAAATCTTGAGGGATCCTGTTGCCTTGAGTTTTTGAGTTTTTGCAGCATTTTTTATTTTATTTTTACGGCGAATAGTACTGGACAACATCCCCTGTTGCCTCCTTCAGGGAGTGGAAAACAACCCTTAGCTATAATAAAAAGGAGAAACCTGTGGAAGAACTGCAGCATTATCAACAACTCCCAGGGTGGACAGAGGGTCAAAGATAGGACAGTTGGATATAATGCATTTGCTAATCCTCCATCGTATGTAGAATAAAAAGAGGTCAGGTCTGTAAGAATGCAGCAAGTGCGGAAGGGTGCAATGTCTAATTCATCAAGTAAACACACAAATTTAAATTGGCTGCCACCGTCTGAGCCACTTTTGTAGACTTGTTTAAGACACGATGTGGACAGCTCTGTGGTTGTTAGGACACTTTGTAGTTCCATATGAAACACATGGTGGATTACACAGTGTTACAAGTCATGTTTATTAGCACTCTTGCCATTAGCCGCTGGTTATCTGTGTTAGCCCATGGGGACACTAATTAAAATTTTTCCCTGACCTCGTCTTGGGTGCGAGGGATATTTCAGACTTGTATCTTTAATCTGTATCATGTAGCGTTTTGAATAATTCATCGCTGTCATGAGAAGTGTTTTCATCATACAAGAGTTTTCGGGCTACAAAGAGCATAGATGATGTTGTTTCTCCTCGTGTTTTGAGTTTGTGCTGATCTACAAACACTAAGAGGACAAGCTCAGGAACACACTCAGGATTTAAAAGACATGACGCCTTTTCATTTGAACTTTTAATATACAAGTAATTGGATTTATTGTAATGTCAGATTGATGCTATACACCATTAAGCATTAATTATTAATTACGGTTTAGTAACCAGTTAATTTATTAGTTACAAAGCATAACTTATTTATAACTTATACAATATTTGTAAACATAATTGAGTTATGAACATTGTTGTTAATGTTTAATTCTTAAGTAATTACCTTATGCAAATCAGTTCAAAATTATAAATATCAGTGGTAAGAAGGTTTATGTATTAAATTATTGTAAATTATATATTCATTAATGCTTTATTACTGCTTAATAGTTGTGTTATTCTAAAGTGTTGAGCTCACGAACACATGAACACATGAACAAACACATGAAGAAACAAATACGCAAAAACAAACACACAAACAAATTAACAAACAAACACACAAACACATGAACACACAAACACATGAACACAAACTCATACAAACACATGAACACAAACTCACATACAATCACATGAACACAAACTCACATACAAACACATGAACACAAACTCACATACAAACACATGAACACAAACTCACATACAAACACATGAACACAAACTCACATACAATCACATGAACACAAACTCACATACAAACACATGAACACAAACTCACATACAAACACATGAACACAAACTCACATACAATCACATGAACACAAACTCACATACAATCACATGAACACAAACTCACATACAATCACATGAACACAAACTCACATACAAACACATGAACACAAACTCACATACAAACACATGAACACAAACTCACATACAAACACATGAACACAAACTCACATACAAGCACATGAACACACAAACTCAAATACAAATACATGAACACACAAACTCAAATACAAATACATGAACACAAACTCACAAACAACTGAATAAACCAACACATGAACAAACCAACAAACTCAGAAACAAACACACAAACAAACACACAAACAAGCCACACACAAACAGTGTGACAATGGCCAGTGTCTGTAAAATTACTTTGCACACCTCACTGTGGTTTATGAGCTCACAGACCATCAAGAAAAGCTGAGAGAGTGGTATAAAGCTACGCAACAGCAATGTGAAAAACTGGTGGAGAGCAAGACACAGAAAGCTGTATAAATCAGGATGAATCCACCAAATACTGAAATATAATCTTTAGTCAAAACACTGCATCAGTTCTTATTCCGTTGGATGGCAACTTCCTTTAAAGTTATGCTCTAAAGAATAATAGTTTTATTTTGGAAAATTAGGAGAGATATTGTTAGGTCACAAACAATAAGACAAAATGTTCAGTTCGCCATATTGTATCTATAAAAGACAAAAGCTGAGAAACTGATGATTTTGCAGAGGTCTCCTTTTTTTCTAGAGTTGATTATTATAGCTGAATGAGGACCTCCACAGACTTATAAATGTATCAACTTTATTTGTTTGGTCATGAACTTGGGCAGCATTACATTTTATAAATGTAGTGTGGTATCAAGGTTCCCAAGCTTCATGAAAAACCTGAAGATGTTGTGCCCTAAAATTGCTCCAGAGCATAAACTCTGTGGGTATGATTCCCAGGGTGGGCCACAAGGGCGTAACTTTGGGTGGTATATTGGGGGGGTTAAACTCTCCGCCAATTTATTTTTTTTAAACACATTAAATTATGCACTTTTGTAAAAGGAGTATGCTAATTTGGAGTTTCTGTATTAGAAATGCATTATGATAATTTTACTGTGATTTACTTAGCTTCAACTATGTACTAGGCTAGTGTCAGTGTCAGTGTTAACACAACAGCAAGGCTGATCAGTAAATAATGCCATCACTTACTTAAATTAGCATTCAGTGGTAAATTGACATTAGTCCTGCACACAGCACATATTCCGTGGCAGCCTCACACTTTACCTCACACTGGCAATTTAGTCAAATCATCAGCTAACTTGACAATACCACTGTTTACCTCCTTTTGGGCAGTACTTTTTTCTTTTTCATTGGGGTTGGTGTTGACCAACACTGTAAAATTGTTGACTGGCTCTTTGGTGCTCTTTTCATAACAGCACCAATAATAGTTAGAGACAGGCAGCTATCACTGCTACACCAGTGACTGAGCAACACACAGCAAACAGAGAACGCTCAGGAGAGACAGTGGACTGGCCATACCAAGTATTCTGCACGGGGAGGGGAGGGGGGTGGAATAAACAAATTACTATTTTGCTGGCAAACAAAGTGCATACAGAAAATTGACAAGTTATTCATGCAAGATAATTCATATTTGTATTCATTCATTCATGCAATGTTGTGATTACTGGGGGGGGGGGTCATAACCCCCCTAACCCCCCCCGAAATTACATACCTGGCGGGCCAGGCCATTCAATGCTGAGTTTGCACAGCAATAGGTTACACCTCTAGCTAACCACATCCAAAATTATGGCCCCCACTGGTCCTGACAAGTTGTTGCTACAGCATTAGAAGGATGAGTCACATATAGGGGGACAAATTTCCATCCGAAGACAATTAAGGGTAACTTAACTTTTCAAAAATGTGGTAAAATGTCTATGTATTGAAAAAGTGTATTGCATTGCACATATTTTACATCCTTATAGTTTTCAAGAAACCACAATCCACAGCTCTTAAGATGCAACATCTGGCCTACGCCCCTCAGACTGGGAATTGTGAGTTTTTACCCTCTGAGGCTGCTGTAGTTTAGAAAAGCAAAGCAGATGGGTGAAGTAAAAAAAAAAATGGGTTCATTCTGAAGTTCCTTGGCATTTATAATTACAAAGTTTAGAAAAGGAGAGTAACAGCAGACAACAAGTTTATCTGAAATCTTTTTTGGTGACATTTTGGGTTAACTGTGCAACTATGACCTCTAAATAAATACATTTAAGCTTAATTTTCCTAATACTGTATCATGCAGCTCTGTAGTGAATCCAGACTGAATATAGACCTTTTGTTCTGATCTCCACTCATATCTTCTCTGATCATGTGACTCCCAAAACAGGACGATGGAGACGGGGCAGTCATATAGTAAATCCTGTGAGATGCATGCCTGCACATTTACTGAGCAGTTATCCATCTGCACCAATAAATACAAAATACTTTTTTCAAGCAAGAATAAGCCCATATATGACTGTACACACAGCATAATGTGTACTCTGGAATAATATTCACAACAAACAACAACAACTAAATTCCCTTTTTGTCATGCTCCCAGCAATCTGCTATATGTTATGTCCCCTTTAGTAATGGAATAGTAAGGGAAGTCTGAAGTAGTTTTACACAATGTTTATTATTGCTGCATTCATTACACTTTTGGGAATTTCGGAAATCCTGACCTCCGACGCAAAAAAATGTCCTTGGGTTGGGATTTTTGTTTGGAAACTTTTGAGGAAATCTTGTGCTTTGAGTTTTCCAAGTTTGTGTGTGACAGGACAGTATGGTTACTAACAATGTATCTGTATGCAAATGCTTAGCTGTAATGAAGTTAATAGTGCTACAGCTCTGCAAAATTGCTTTAGATAATTAATTTATCCCTTAATGACTAAACTAGAAATAGCAACATTTCCTGATATAACGCTGTTCTTATTAAGCCACTGGCAGCAGTTCTAATCACTTCTTTCAAAAACAACATTGGAATGCAAATATAGTTTTGTTTTTATTGTGGGCTTCTCGTTTGTTTTCTGAGCTGATCTGGTGAACAGGCTTTTTTCAGGGGTTTCAGAGTTTACTCACTTATTGCCTTAAATGCAGCATATATCCATAGACTTAATTCATTAATACAGCATGTATCAAATCCCCTTTATTTATATAACACTTTTTCCAAAATGCTGCACATAGAACAACATCTAAACAAACAACATACAAATATTACTCAGTTTAGCTCCACTATCCTCCTCCTAGCTTATCCTCCTTAAATTATAATAAAAAAAGCTGTAAAACCAAATAAGACCAACCAAAATCACAAAAAACTCACAAAACTCATGCTGAGTTATAAGCCAGAGAATAAAAGTTAAGACGAGACTTGTAGAACATATATTATGCTTTTATTCATATGTTTAAACCAATCTTGGTAACAACAGCATTGCATGTTTTATAAGCTTAAAAACATCTGGCTAAAAGAGAACGGAGAATCTAGGAGGCAAAAAAAGATTTCCATTTCCCTTTTGTTTGATGCCATTTTACTACAAAATGACAAAAGTCTGTGAGGAATCAGTGGAAACAGAGAGGTACACTGTTTTTTTGTGTAAATGATTGAGAGCAGACTGGATATAGAGAGCTTGTTGATTGGTCAGTGCTTCCTGGAGTGGGCAGAGGTTCGTGGGAGAGGTGGGGGTTTCTGCAACTGGGCATTTTGGGGCCTCACAAGCTCAGTGCCAGAGAATACAGAATAACTCAAACAGGCGTAATTGAAACAAAACACAGTTTCAGGTATGTTTTTGATGAAAGTACAACATTATAACATGATAGAAAGCTCAAAAAAGTCAATTTTGTATAATATAGGCCCTTTAATGTAGTGTAATTCTCTTTATTGAACTACCACAGTTCACATTGTTCAACATATCAGCAGTGAGCATCAATGAAAATATGCGAGCTGATGTACTGTGAGCAGAGTGAGAGAAACCCTTCATAGACATTACAGTTGATGTTTTTAATAAAAAAAAGTTTTATGCAATACTTTTACACCAACCAACCAGCTCACTCAACTTTAACAGCAACCTCTAAACTACTTTTGTATAGCTTAAAGAATAGAAATCCTACAGAGACATGACTGATAGTGTTTTTAAAATATCACTCTGCTTTACATTAAGATTTTTTTTGCACTTCCACTCATGCAATTTCCAACCAGTTAACATTAATTATGCATATCTTATTTGCATAGAAAAAAGTCTTTATATCTTATTATAACTTAGTTCAATCTAAAACTCCTACTTACATTGCTGCAAAAAAAAAAAAAAAATTACTGTATAAATACACATTTTAATTTACCTAGAGCGCGCCTTGTTAGCCAGAAGGCACACACTCCAATTCAATAAACTCTACACTAAGAGTATATACCCATTCCTCAGCAGCTTGTATTGATATATGATTCAGAGCTAGAAATATCATAGTCATTATAACTTCACCTGGGAGTACATTGGATTATGTTTTAAAGAGTTTTGGAGGCAGCTCTGAGCATAACCTTGGCCTAACTTCCTCATTACAAAGCCCCCGTGTGCCCCTGTGGGCTCCTGTCTGTTAGGTCTATTTCAGAAGTGTGTGTGTGTGAATAAGATGAGTTTGAGTCGCGGTAAAGGAAAAGATGATAATTGCATAACGTCTGACGCTCAGAGTTTGACCAGAGCTCGACCTGGCAGTGTCACGTGTTGGAGGTCATCCATCTGCACCAATTATTTCTAGTCCTGACAAGTTCAAAACCCCATGCATCACTGTGTAATAGCTCCAGGGGGCCAAAGCCTTGATGTTCTATTACAGTATGTAAAGATTCACACCCACCCCGCAGTTAAAAAGCAGTTCGGGGAGCACCTCCATCAAGGCGCTACAGTTTTGGAGTGGGTTCAGGCAGTGATTGATGTTGCTAAAAGACAAAAATAACCCCTATCTTGCAAAAGAAAAGGATCCTTTTTAAAGTTCCTAGGTCCAGAAAATGATGATAGTTACAAGCAGGAAAATTCAACCCCCCAAAGACTTTAAGGTTTTATGCAATTAAAAATTTTAAATTTTCAAAAAGACAGAAAGGCTCTGGGACTTCCTGAAGTGGACTTCTCAGCCAGTCAGTTTTAAATCCCATTAAAAGTTTTTGGAGGGATTTAAAGATGGCAGATGCAGCACAGCGGCCATCAAACATCACTGAGATAGAGGATTATGCAAGTGAAGAACAGGCAAAGATTGAAGCTTGTTAGCAATTCCCCAAATTATTATAAAAGTGAAAGGATGATCCACAAAGTACTGAAGCTAAGGGCTGAATAATACCGCTCAAGGGCATGTGTTGGAAGAGTAACATTTTTTATTTGAACTTTAGTTTTTGTTGTTTAAAGGTCCCCTATTCTGCAAAATTGGCTTTTTTGAGCTTTTACCCATGTTGTAATATTGCATCCAACTTAAAAACCTGGAAACCATACGTAAAACCAGGAAGTGCATTTTTAAAGCCCATACACTGCCAAAGGACTCATTTTAGTGCTTAAATTGCCGTCACTATGCAAAACAGTGACTGCTTTTATTGATCTGTTAGCGTCATGTTGCTAATAGCCATGCTAGCCCCCACTGTTACCAGCAGGTGGCGACAGACACCTAATCAAAGTGTTCTCTGTAAGTCAAAACAACAGCTCTTCAAAAAAAGACGTTTTCCAGTATATACATTATTTAAAGTTATAAAGTGTGAAATACTTACGCAAAGGTGTTCAAAACTATTTAAAAAAACTCAAAAAAAAAAAAAAAAGCTTTATTTGCCATTTATTCCTATTATCATTCATTCATATCATTAAAATGTATTTTGAGATGAGGGGGTTTAACATTCCCAGTTGCAATTGTAGATTGACATCAAAAAATAAATATTTTCCTCCTTATTACTGACTTTCCCTAAAAAATTTTATCAACTGTAATCTTTTTTAGTTAAGAAACAAATCAACTCAGGCTAAAACATAACGTTCTAATGGTGTAATAAGACGAGTTTAGTGGGACTGAAAAATCTGTCAGAGCCACTCAAGACCTACCGTATTCTCATGTACTGGTATGTTTGGCTAAAATGATCTGTGTATAAGTAGCTTGTAGCATTTGGTGGCACGGTTGCAAAGTGTTTAGGGTGGGTTTTCTGTGTGGAGTTTGCATGTTCTCCCCCATGTCTGGGTTTGGTTGTGTCTGGGCACTCCTGTTTCCATCATCAACCTAAAAACATGCATATTAGACTATTCCTCCAGCTAGGTACTCCTGACCAGGATCCTGGGTCAAGATCTAGAGAAGGATCTGCCCTCTGCTCCTGACAGGTTGCCCCAGCAGCATTGAAGGATTGCTCATATTCAGAGAACAAATTTTACTATACTGGAACAATAAATACCGAGCTCTCCTTACATTTCAGAGTAAAGCAATATTGTAAATACATGAGTCTAGTTGGCTCCTGTGTGACCCCTCACTCGGCTTCACTTTTGTTTCACCCTTCTTGTATCTGTACACAGTTTTTTCTGCCTTTTGGCCACTATGTCATAATGAAATTGATATTGAGGGTTGGATGCGCTCATTCTTGCAAGGTTGGTTTTCCGCCCAGAGACATTGGAGAAGATTCATTGGGCTTTATTCACCCTACAACAGCTCATTAAGTCATCACGCAGATCTCCAAACTGCCTGTCTAAGATAAACAAGTTACATTCTTCTGCTTTAATATGTACTTAGTAAAATTTGCCCACATTAGTGCTCTACTTCTATGTTGCTTTTCCTGTCTATTTCTTCATCCTCTTTCATGACATCACTCTCATGCCCTTTTGTGCACGGAGCAGCTGGGTTTTTATTGACCTCAAACACAACGACTGCCACCATCTTTAAAAAAGAAGAAGAAGAAGAAACCAATCAAGTATTCCCTCAGCTGCAACAAAACAAGTCGCTGTGGAGTTTATTTTTACAATGCGGCTCTTACCTGCTCGTCTGGTTCATTATGCAAACCGCCCCGCTGAGGAAACGCTGTCATGGCAGTCGTTTGACTTTAAGTGGAGACTGGGACACCTGGCGCACTTAAAAATTGACAATGCGCCCTCCTACCTTCTCCTTCCGAAGACGCCAACACTTCTATTTACATTTACACAAGAGGGGGATGATTGAAAACTGGCAGTGAAAATCACCTTGTCCTAACTGTCCTCTTTTAAATCCCCCATAGAGTTTCATTGCTAATACAAATTTTGTCTAAAGGTCAGTCTTGGAAATGGTTATGGCCTGTGCATTAAAATGGATGCATGCAATTTATTTGAGCATTTAAGGCGACATCACTCAATTTTCTTCTTGCCTTCCTGCCTGGTGTAGAACCCAAATCTGGTACCTAGTGTTTCCAAATCCCACCACAAGTGTGCAGGTCTGAATACACTCTTTTAAACTCTGGTCTGGACCAGACAAGCGGACCGTGACCCATCTTAAGAGGTAATTTCTGGCCAATGGGTGCAGCAATCATAACACACGTGCTTCTTTTTACACATTTTAGTCCACTTGCAAAAAGTGCAATGAGAATATGATCTAAACCAAAAAAACAAAAAACAAATGTCCGCACTTGATTTGGACCAAAGAAACAGACCAACAGACTTTCCTGGTGTGAATACACCCTAACAATGGGCCAATTTACCACTGTAAAAAATGAATATATGACAATAAATTGAAATTTGGAGCTACCTTAATCTTAGTAAAGATTCCCTCATCAGATAAATAGTATTTTTTTTAGCTTTTAACAATGATAAAATGTTTTTTCCACCTCAAAAACAGAACTGGAGGAGTATTTTGTTTCATTCACTAATGTTTGGGTAATTCTGGATGCTGTAGCCGTCCCCTTCTTGAGAGCTGAAAATGCTTGGTTTCACGGCTTCCACGTAAACACATGAAACCAGGAAATGCTCAGGTGTATTTCCCATACATTATTTAGATACAAGCAAGAAATGCACTATGGTGATTTTGGGGCATTGTAAGTAATAAAACTGATTAGTGCGTTAAGGCTGTGTATTTTGCAGGCAATAAAGTAAATGTAGGGCCAGTAAGTAAGGATAAAATAGCCCAAGGTCCACTGATATTACCCACAGCACAAGCAAGGGTATTTACAAATAATATAGGTTTCAAAATGTGAGATGCTGGGCAGTAAAAGGGATAGAAATGTCATCCTATGGCAGTCTAATTACATTCAGAGATGGTATCAGAGCAGAGGAGCCACACACAAAAATGTCAGACAGAAATAGCACCCGCATTTCATTTCACAGGACGCAGCTCTCTAACTTCACTATACAGATATGGGAAGCATAAACATGGGTTGTAAACAAACTTGATCTAATCAGAAGAAATGAAGGCTAATATAAAAAACATTACTGGTATAAAGTGCTTTTTTCTATAGGGAATAGTCAAGGTCATTGGACTAAAATGCCTGTTAGCGCCTATGGTAGCCCTGGATGGAAATGCTCTGGTCTATAAACAAGCCAGAAGAATTAAAGTACCACTACTCGATTTTATACTTTTTGTCCAGTCCCAAGCCAGTCACCTTTCCCAAAAAACAGCATAACTATCTTTCTTGCTTTTATTTGAGCATTGGAAAAGTAAAAGCACAAATTTGCCAGGGCCCATATACAAGACTTGAAATGTTGAAATGAAGGCTGAAAGGAGTTTTGGGTTCACATGTCTATGTAGAGTGGTAAGACCCGAGCATTTTCTGGTCTTGAGAAGGGCAGCGCCTCAGCATACAGGATTATTCAATCATGTGTGAATGAAACAAAACACAACTCCAGTTATGATTTTGAGGTGGAAACAGCATTATAACATGGTTAAATCTCAGAAAAGTTGATTTAGCAAAATTGGGGACCTGTACATTTTTTTCTTAAAACTAAAGAAAAATGCATACATTCAGTTGAATTGAAATGGGTTTGTAAACACAAGCTCAGTTCATTTTCAAAATCTTCTCGCAACAAAGTCTGTTTATAAAGAAGAAGAGTGTGCTTCTGCTTCAGTAGTGCTCAGTTTGTCAGCTCTGGACCGTTGTATAAATTAGGCTCTGAAACTAATAGTTCCTTCCAATTAAAGTTTTAAATGTTTTATGGATATACTAACAATGGTGATTGATATGCTTTTTGCAGAATTCCTTCAAAGTTTTTAATGTAACAGTGTATATTGTGCCTGCAGATGAGATTTGACAGTTGAGTAGTTGGTGCAGTTGCACACCCAAAGATGTTCGTTCCTATTTCCAGCCTCTTGTCACAGAAAAGATTGGGATAATCCACAATGCCTGTCACACATAATTTGACGACCGCAAGTTTACTTTCTTCTTATCTTGTCGGCTCTAATCCTCCTAAAATCACCACAGACTGAAGGGATTTGCAGTTACAATTGTTTTTACATCACTCATGTTTACATTACAGCATCCAGATGAACATAATTACCAAAGATGACAGGTAAAAAAATGCTTCAACATCATCTAATTTTCTCAACGATCTTGTCAGTCCTGTAGTCACTAATCCGTCACTTCCCAGACTCTAAATCCTCATGCGCGCTTCTCCATCTAAACGACCGATCGGGGCTGAGCCATCGGCTGCAAACGGGAGATCATTCACCAGAGATACAGCCTCAGACACTAATCCCAAACACGTATAGGATTAAGGGACAAGTGCAGCACATTTGGACTCAATTGGCGTGACTTTGAGATAATGACCAAACTTTGTCAGTGACTTGCAGTAGATTTTTTTAAACAGACAAGACCAGTAATAATAAAATGCCAAAATTTCTTACAGTGCGACAGCCTTAGTTTCATCATTGCGTAGCCCCAAACACCTTTGGGCTTTTCTCTTCCGAGGTCGCCACAGCAAATATTTGGCCTTATAGTGTGCAGGGATTCACATAGAGTTGGCTGAAATTATACATTAAATGCTTTTTCAGACACAACCCTCCTCATTTATCAGGGATAAGGACTGGCACAAAAAGTAAAGGGGCTTGTGACTGGTTCAGTAAGTTCAGGGCTTATCTTAAAGGAACTATATTCAGCAAAAGAGACTTTTCTGAGCTTTCTCCCATGTTATAATGTTGGTCTTTCTACATTTTAGTTACTAAAAGTTGATTAGTAAATAATATAATGTAAATTTACAAATGTAAAATAAACAGACACAACGGCTTTCCTCTGCTGTTTGTCCATCACCACAATGTCTGGTTGGTTTGCTGGTTCATTACCATTGTGTCAGTCTGGATCTGGAAGTCCCGCAGGATCTTAGCTAGGTCATTCTATATCACCTTTGGAGGTGTTTCCCACCTTGACCTCGGGACTTCCAGACTGTACACTATACCAGCCACTTGGTTATGACGCTCCATGTATGCTTTCCCTGCCAGCATCTTACACCCTGCAGTTATGTGCTGGATTGTCTCAGGGGCCTCTTTGCACAGTCTGCCCCTGGGGTCTTGTCTTGTATGGTAGATCTGGGCCTCTATTGCTCCTTTGTTTTCCACTGCCTGAGACATTCACTGAGCACTTCGTCTGTTGAGGCCATCTTCCTGATGTATTCAAGGATCTTGGATGTTTCATTCCTGGACAGTGGTTCTGACACTCACCAGTCCTCTGCCTCCTTCCTTGGGCTTAGTGTACAGTCTCAGGGTGCTGGATTTGGGGTGGAACCCTCCATGCATGGTCAGGAGCTTCCGTGTTTTCACGTCTGTGGTCTGAATCTCTTCCTTTGGCCAATTTATTATTCCTGCAGGGTATCTGATGACCGGCAGGGCATAGCTGTTGATTGCCTGGACTTTGTTCTTGCCATTGAGCTGACTCCTTAGGACTTGCCTTACTCATTCGGAGTATTTGGCTGCGGCTGCTTTGCTTACATGTATATATATATGTGTGTGTGTGTGTGTGTGTGTGTAGCTAAATCATTATCTTTTAAACTCTTATCAATCTTTGTTATCAAGTGTTACCAGTATTCCTGTGAATGAGGAAATGAGTTATCCAATCAGAGCGCTCCTTCAGCAGCAGCAGGAGGATACTCTGGGTTAAACTCAGGGTTAGAGGATAAAAACCTGCTCCAGACCAGGCTAGGGTCACAGAGTGAGTTGCCATGGTAACTGACTCAGGGATTAGAGTATGTGTGCCCTGAGTCGGACACTATGGCCCTGAGACAGACACGGTCACCTTTTGGTATTTTTCAGTCTTCTAACAGACGTTTGTAAAGACCTTAACTGTCTAACGGTAGATAAACAAAAACTCTGCATATTGCTCTACCTCTGTGGTAATTTTTGTGTATTTATGCTAAGTGTTTTTAAAATAATCATGATACAAAAGTAACTTTGATAGGGAAATGCGAAGGGAATGCTCAGGTCACACTCGGGCGACGTTCTTTCCGTGATCTTAGTGTTTTTGTTGCTAACTTTGTCTGTCTTGTGATTTTCTGATTAACGTTAGCTTAGCCCACAATCTTATTTTGAAAGACGGAAACGAGGTACCGGATGTGAAAATTTGTGAGCATAAATATCCCAGCCTTAAATTAGAGCCAATCACAAGCGAAAAATCCAACAAATAAGTCCAAAAACGTGTGAGCGTGTCCGATATTGGAACTTTCGTGTGTCCGACTCAGGGCCATAGCACTGCCAAGCTTAAACCTCGGACGATAGCGCTATTTCATACAGCCATAATAAAATATCTGTAAAAGAAACTATCCAACCAATATATCATTATATACATAAGAAAATGTACTTTTATTTTATACAATTAGCATTAATGAAGATATTAAATGAACAATTGTATGACTTGTTGAAGATAAAAAAGTTATAGAATTTTAGCTGAAAGTGTCCGACTCAGGACACACACACACTAGGTCAACACTGTGGAACAGAGAACTCAGTTTCCCTCTTTTCAGGGTTAACATACTCATAGTTTGGACTAAACCTGCTTCTTGAAACAGTGCCCATGTTTTTAAAGGTAATAAAGAAGCAATGCTGTTCTAGAGGTGCTGTTCTAGATTGGTTTAAGAAGATAAAAGCATAATATATTTACTTTAAACTTCTATCTCTTGAGTTCAGCTGTAGACAGTCCCACAATTATCTCGGCATTGTTAAACACCATGTGAATGCTTTATCAATATTTAATTATAGCCCCTTTCCCTACCAACATTTGAACTTTTATTACCAGGATTTATTATTTATTTACATATTTATTTTTTACCAGGGTACAAGACTTTCTGGTAATCTGTCTCGTTTGAGTTTCCACCACACCCCAAAGTCATAAAAAAATGTTTTAAAATCAGGCTGATGATGCATGGGCTAGTGGGAAAAGAAACAGCACTACACCTCCAGTCCAGTCACCCCTCAAAACTTCCTGAGAATCTGAAAAGTTCTACCCCCCACTAGGTACTTTTTTTTTTTTTTTTCAGAGAAAGTTTGAGGTTGAGGGAAAGTTTTCTCCCCTGGGTAATTCAATGGGAATGAACCAAGGGTTTTCAAAATCCTGGGTAAATGATAAAAGTTCCAGCAGTGGAAAAGGAGCTTTTGTGTCATTTTACTTCCTGTTCCCTTAGTATGTATGTATATATGTATATGTATATATGTATTTCCCCTTAAAGGAGCTATATTATGCTTTTTATAGTACGCTTTTTAACATGTATTAATGTTGTTCCCTTATCAGAAACATGCACGGAGTTGTGTTTTGTTTGATTCACGCCTGTTTGACAAATCCTGGCACAGCCTTTCTGAGGCCTCAGAACGCTCTGTTCCACAAACCTCTACCTCTCTATTAATCCTCTCACTGACCAATCAACAAGTCCTCTGCATTCAGTCTGCTCTCATTCATTTATTCAAAAAACAGCATCCAGCTCTGTTTCCACTGATTTTTAAATATGTAGTAAAATGGCATCATACAAAAAGTATAAGAAAGTAAAAAGATTTTTTTTTTCTATTCAAAAGAGCTCAACATAGCTGCACTCTGCTGTTCTCTGCTGGTCTCTTCACCTGTTTCTTTATGGAGCAGTACAGTAACTATTTGAAACACTTTTTTTAGTCAGATAATGTTTTTAAAGGTTGTAAAACATGCAATGTATTTCTCCACTGTCTGAGTTAGTGTTACTGTCCTATTCATTCGGATAACATGACTTGACCTAACTCTAAGCAGGACTAGATGTATTTCTGTGAATTGGCCAACCCCTAAATCTTGCAAGTGTCCTGCTGCTGAGTGAGTGAGTAATTTGGCCACCTCAGCAACTGATCTGAAACTGTGCAGTAGCAGTATTTACAACCTTTGATGGAACAAAGGCTAATTAAGTAAAGTTCAGTAGAAGGACTTTTAAAACTCAGATCTGACTTAACACCAATTAAACAACATTTACTCATGATCTTCTGCTTAATCCTGTGAAGGGTCACTGGCAACTGGGTGGGGTACACCCTGGACATTGCCCGGTAAGTCATTTGTGCTTACAGTCACTTAAAACATACTATGGGGAATTTAATTTTCACCTATACATGGAAGCAGTAACACAAGGAACACATGCAGACTCCATGTAGCAAGATCATCTTTCAGCCAGAGGATCAAACCCCCAACCTCCTTGCTGAGAGGCAGGAGGGCTAACCACTCTAACAGCGTCTCCATTTTTACCTCTAGTTCCTTATAGTCTTCCTTGCAAATTTTTTTCTTAGGTGCAGGTTTTTGTCTATGACCAAAACAGTGTTGTAGTTTTCGAATTCACTGCGCTGCAAGTTATCTAATAGCACAGAAGAAAAGTTCAGTAGATGGGCCACAATTCATACCAGCTTCTCTCTGTTATATATCTATAAATAGTTCCAGGTCTTGTCCTATTGTACTCCTTATTCTTGTTCCCTCTGTTCTCTCCCTCTCTCCCTTTCTCTCTGGGGATTTTTAGACAGCCCAAAAGTGCTTTATTTTTACTCATTTTGAACTTCAAGAAATAGTCTGAAATCATGGCACTTAATTATGAAACCTTTTTTTTTTTTTGCTTTTGTAGATGAGAAAGACTGAGATTGGTTACTCCACAAGGTTGGATTTTGATGACATTTTCAGAATAGGTCATGATTTTTTTTAAAGGGGCTATATTCTACAAAATCGTCTTTTATAGGCTTTCTCCCGTGTTATAATGTTCTTTCCTCATCAAAAACATACCTGGAGTTGTGTTTTGCTTTATTCCTGCATGTTTTAGCAATCCTGTGTTCTCTGGCATGGCCTTTCTGAGGTTTCCAAACACTCTGTTTCATAAACCTCCACCTCTCCCACAAACCCCCGCCCACTCCAGAAAGCACTGACCGATCAGACCTATGTCCGGTCTGGTCTGTGTTCAAGAGCTCTGTTTCCAATTATTCCTCAGATCTTTTTCATTTTGTAGTAACTTTTGCAAAAAGTTTAAGGAAATTAAGCTTTTTTTTCTTTGATTATGTTCAAAATACTGCAACACTCTGCTCTCTGCTGGTCTCTTCACCTGTTTCTTTATGGCACCAGTAGAGTACTTATTAAAAACATTCTGTTTTAGTCAGATAATATTTTTAAAGGTTGTAAACGTGCTGCTGTTCTAGAGGTGACCAAAAATAGTTCAGGAAAGATGATTAAAACCATAATATATCCCATTTAAAAGATTCTGTAAGACATAGGTTCTAGGTGGCTCAATGGATTGAGCATTTACCCCTGAACTTGAAGATTCCTGTTTCGAGTAAAGGTCTTTATATATATATATATATATATATATATATATATATATATATATATATATATATTTTCTCCACTATTGAATATATTTTTCCTTTCGTCTTATGCAGTTTGTTTGACCAAACACCTCTCTCTGAATCATACAAGACATTTCCATAGCTTTAAACCCACCATTTAAACTGGTAACCACTTTCTGTGCTCCTTCAATGCATAAGTAATTTATAGTCTTGAGCGAAGTCACAGCACTGATGCAGAACAAAGCCGGTTTAAAGAATATTTTACCGGCTTTTTGCTTTGTCATTAATTTCCAAAGCTTCTCAATTTGTTTGCCACAGCAGTTAAACATAATTGCTTTTCTCTTTTTTCCATAGAGTGGTCGATGAAAGAACTACTGTCTGTCTAGGAGGCCTCACTCTCTCCTGTCGCTCTGTGTGTGTCGAAGCCTTAAAATCTCATGTCCGATGTAATTACGGGAGGCAGAGGCGCCCGAGGGACTAATCTGACTCTTGCTGAGGTGTTAGAGCTGGACCGACACGGCACAACGCTCTTCAGAGACCAGAGCTGTTAGAGCGAGGTGAACCAGACATGCTCCAGGTCACAGCGGCTCTGAAGAGACCGCTCACATCCACACTTCACTCACCAACACTGGGACAGAAGAGGAGGTGTTCAAGGTGATACAAGGTCCCCGAGCGTCCTGCAGTGTAGAAGACTGGATTTTCATTCAGTCAGAGAAAAGTTATAGGAAAGGGAGAAAAATTCGTAACCAAACTGATGCAATATAATGTTGGCGGCTTGGGCAAACTTCAGACACAAAGAGAAGTACCATAGGGCTGGGTTGGGGGTTTTGGCGAAGTAACTTTAAAGCAAATGGATACTTGCTTCTTGCATTTGTCATCTAGGCTTTATTGTCAAGCTCCCAGCTAGTGTCGATAATACATGAAGAGCCAGCCAGCCACCTTTTGTCAAGAAACAGTGAAGAAACTTGGAGAAAAAAAATCCTCCAAGTGTGCTCCAAGACAAAACTTTTGCTTTTGGATACTTTTATACTGGGAAGTTTACTTTTACTCAAGTAGTTTAAGGTTTGGACTCTCAGGAAATCTCTGGATTTCTCAGGAAAAGTAATTTTTACTAGAAACATTTTAGAATCAAATGACCTTGGTGGCAAAGTGGGTAGCACATATTCAATCAGACGATCTTTGGTTTGAGCCAGGTTGTGTAGTAGTCGTAGGTTTTGTGTAATATATAAAGTGATGAATGATTTAAAAATACTTTTACGTTTAATATAGGCAGAACGGTGGCACTGTGGTTTGCACTCTTGCCTCACTTGGTCCCATCTTCTTCTGACCATCAATGCAATTTTGTTGCACACCTTGTATGTATCATGACTAGGGCTGGACGCATTAACGTGTTAATATTGCATTAAAGCAAAAATTAATTAATGGCAGCAATTATTTGAACATGCGTTAATGCAGGTGATGGGTTGGTCATAAATGAGCCAGTTTAAAGGGCCAGGTCTTGTCCTCTCTCAGGATGAGAGCCGATGGTCCTGACAGAGAAGACTTTTCTTTACAGTGTTTGTTTCATCACTGAGATACAAACCACTAAAGCCTTACAACCTTTAATGATGATAAATATGTGTGCGACTAATTAATTCTATCAGCGGAAACACACAGTGTGTTCAGATATGACCAAAACCACAATACTTATTTCCCATGCTGGGGCAGGGATAGACTTTTGAACAGAAAAAATAAGTCCAGCTCCAAAGGTTAAAAAACATTCCAATCATAAATTTCTATTTTGGTGAGAGGCATTTCTTGAAAATGTAGCTCAATCTGTTGTAGTGCTCTTTATCTGCAAAATAATATGATTTTAATTTTTATTATTTGGGCGTCAAGCATGTTTGAAATAGTGCTATACACACTGTAAGCAACCAAGTCAAAACAGCACATATTGGCAGAATTGTATAAGTTATACGTTTAAAATGAAGAGCCATTTAGGAGGCAAAAGCCGAAATGCATATTATTGATTGAATTTTATAGCAGGACAAAAAAATAAAATAAATAAATAAAAAAAATCATGCGATTAATTGCGGTTAAAATTTTAATTGTTGCCCAGTACAAGTTAAGCACTTTAATTTACTTTATTATCATTCATCCATTTTCATCCACTTTATCCGGGGGCCCTGGTTGCAGAACAGCAGCCTAAGCTGAGAGTCCCACACTTCCCTCACCCTAGACACTCCTCCAACTCCTCTGAAGGAACCCAAAGATGTTCCCAGGCCCGATGGGAGACATAATCCCTCCAGCATGTCCTAGGTCTTCTCTGTGGCCTCTGCCCAGTGGGACATGCCTGGAACACCTCACCAGGGAGGTAGACAGTGGTGGCTCAAGACCACTTTTAAAAGAGGGGCCACACTAGGGCCAGCCTTTTTGCCGGGGGTACATGTGATATTTTTATGTAAAACTGACTGGGACATATTTTAAAAACAACAGTTGACTCTGAGCTTATCTTTGTGCTCATTAGTAAATAGCTCCTAATGATGAACATATTTTTCACTCGTATATTGCTAGGATAATTCTTGGAACAAAATTACATTAAAATGTGTGAGTTTAACAAGATATTTAGGACACCTCAGAGGGACGGCCACTGGGGGGTCCATGCATGTTGTTTCTATACAAAGTGGGTCACAGTAAAACAATCCAAGATAAAACTGGGTCCCACAGTCAGACAGGCTGAGAACCACTGCATCACATGGATATGAAAATAAATACTGCCACAACACGAGTAGTGACATGCTATTGATAAACACTCTATTATGTGAGACATGTAGACTCCTTTATAACAAATCTATGTAAAACCCTCAACACAATAGAATATAATGAGCATCTCCTCCCTCTGAGGCTGCTCTGCTAAAACCATTATTTCCGATTGACTCGCTTGCATTTGACAGAGAATAGAAAGTTTTCTGATGACTCTCGACATTTGTTTTGAAGTTAACCACAGCTCCCTGACACAGCGCTGTCATAATCCAAACAACATCCCATTGTTTACACTGCGCCAGAGTCTCGCTGCTCCTATCGTCGGGTCGGGGAGGGGGTGGGAGTGGGGGGTGGATGGGTTGTTGGACAGGGAAGGAAACGGTCTTGTCATGTCAGATTTGTCGCCTGTCGTCAGCGTGAACCACACATCAGAAGTGTGTGGCACATCTGTCCACTCGTGTTACAGAGAGGACACGGATTTATTCACACCACGGTTTCCTCTGACCAACACTGTCAGCCGACGCAACACTTAGAGGGATATTAAATGTCAAACGTCAAGAAGGGATCACAGGACGAGTTACAATGCATTTAGATAAGCAAAAGATAAGCATTTTTTTTTTTTTTTTAGCTTTTTTTTCTTTTGCTTCGGTGCTTCAGGTGGTAGAGCAGGTTGTCCACTTACCAGAAGTTTGGTTTTCTATGCAACATAACATAGATGACAATGGCTAATACGGAAAGAATTTTATCGTTTCTCTCTCCTGATTAATGGCGTTTAGTGTTTTACTTGGTCACTTGTTGATTCTGCTAAAGTCCGCATTGTTGTTTATTCCTCTGCATGAATTTTGAAAAATGGTAAAGTCCCATTAAAGATATTCCGACCTAATAACCACCAACTTTTTCTGCAAGTCTTTGTACAACTGGCTTCTGCTGCTGTTCCCGTTCAGCAATAAGTACAGAGCTGCTCATAATTCAGCGCTCTCTGGTGTTTTATGGCAAAACCAACAACACTAATTAATTATGTGTCACTACCGTGCTGCCATGTTTGTTGTTGATACTAGTCAGCGCTTTGTTTACATCCCATTCTTTATTTCTCTGATATGGTAACTCTGACTCTGTTGGTTCTGCCCCCTGGAAATCAACCTCAAAAATCAAGCAGTACCAGTGGTAAATTCTTTGTATACAGTATAAAAGAAAAAGTCTATTTGACCCGGCTTGAAGATTGGTGATTTGAGCCAAGCTTCCACCTCCTCATACTGGTGTTATGTCCTTGGACAATTCGCCCACTTTGGCTCCAGTGTCTGTGGTGCTGGTGTCTGATTGTCTGAGAGCAAATGAGTGACCATGGAGGTAGAAAAGAGCTATTCAGAAGCAACCATTTAACATTTTCTCATTTAGCCACATAAATCACAGGAGTCTGAATCTCTGAAAGGATTTTACCACATCACAGCACCATAACAAATGAACACACTGCTTTTTTTGTGGGACTAAGGATCCATCCAGCTCTACTGGAAAGCAATGCCACTGCAGCCTAATCTGCAACTGAATCTTTATTTATTTATTGTTTGCAGGTAAATTCTTTTGGAACATGCTTGAGCGCTTTCATGTTGCATTATTACGATGGGCCACGCAATCTTATCATCTGCAAAGTGTTCATAGTCGATTGTGGGCAATTTGGACTGAGGCGAGGCCATGGAGTATGCTCAGGTGAATCCTTTGTAAATTACTCAAGTGGAGGAGACGTGCTCCTGAAGAGGTGAGGAATTTAACCATTTGGAGCAGCTCTTGACAAGACCACACCGAAGTGGTCCAGTCACAAATTATGCATTTGAAAAACAGCCACTGTCTTTATAAATTAGCTCAAAATGAACGTCAAAAGAAGTCTCCTGAACATGGTTTGTAGAGCTGAAGATGTTTTGTCTCTCATCCAAGAAACCATGTCCAAATGACTTCTTTGTAACCCTATACATATAGATTTTGCCAACTTGGATGATGAAGAGAGACTCTACAGATTAGATTGGCAAGAAATGAAGAGGTAAGTTAGTGGGGCAGGCTGGCATGCACTACTACAGCCCATAATGGGAGACAGTTTTTATGAACAACCAAGGATGCATCTGACATTAGGCAAGGCAAGTTTAATTATATAGCACAATTCATACACAGAGTAATTCAAATGCTTTACAGAAAAAAAATACAAGTTAAAGGTAGATAGACAAGAATTACAATTTAAACAGTAAAATCAAATTTCAGGAAGTTAAAATTAAGAATCCATTTAAAATTAAATTAAAAGAGAAGAGTGCAGATAAAACATTTTTAGTTGACATGCACAGCTAAAAAGAACAGTGGACATTGTCAGAGTAGAGGCCTGTCTAACATCGCCAGAGTTTAGCTGCATAAAACTGAAACACTCCTTCACTGAGTTTAGTCCTGACTCTGGGCACCAGCAGGAGACCTGTCCCTGAGGTTCTCAGAGTCCCAGATGGTTCATATTTGTGATGGGCAATACCACACATTTTAGATTTGATACGATACTGATTACTTTTGGGGGGAATTTTGTCAATACCGATACCGATACTCAATACTCGTGATTTCTTGTTGGTGAAATATTTTCATTCAAAAAATTATCTTTGAAGACAAATTTCATGGCCATTTAACAACTTTAATGTACACAGTATAAAATAAATAACTTAAGTGTGAATAGTAGTGAAAACTGCTAACTTCTTGTCACATGACATGGATGGACCAGACCAAAATGCTGCTGTTTGGGGAAGTTTTGGCACAAAAGTTACCCCCAAGTGATGCATGTGCTTTTATTGTACATGTATTAATTAGTATCAATACTTTATTCAAGTACTCAATACCCAAATGAGTATTGTATAAGTATTGATATATCAATACTGCAGTATTGATATCACTATCCCATCACTAACATGTCAGAGACGTACTTTGGTGCTAAGGCATGGAGAGACTTGAACACGAACAGAAGGAATTGTGCCTTCAGGAATCATGTTCAAGTCATTATGCAAAGTTAAACGTTTTGGTCTCAAGTTATTTCATGGGCTGCTTCATCATGTTCATCATTGAGTTCATCATTAGAGCTTAGATTAGGCACAAAAAATCCAGTCTGACCCGACCTGACGCCCATGCATGTTCTGTCTGATATCTGCAATTGTGAGCCAGATTTAAACTCCATATATTTTAGTGCTGTTATAACTGACGTCTTCATCTGCTATTTTGAGTTGTATGATTGACAGTGTATGTGCTGCCTGCTGTACCTAAATAAGTGTCAACAAGAGCGTATTAATCACGACGCCAGTAGCCTACTTACATCGGTTCAACGTGTTGTCATGCAAGAACAAGATAACATTAATTTAAAGTGTATTCTGTGGGAACTACAGAAAGAAGGGATGACTCAAATACCAGAAATAGCACATAGAATGATCCATTATATCTACTCTGTACAAGGCTGCTGCAGAAAATGTAATTCATTTGGCATTAGTTCTTAGAGTTCACTGAAAGTTCATAATTCACGTCTTATCTCCAACATTTATGACTTGTTCATCGAATAATCCTTTTGAAAAAACACCATCTTCAGCATTACTGTGCAGTTTTTGTTTTAAAATATAATCGATATAGTGTTGCAGATTGAACAGACAATTGTAATTCTGTTTCGACACCAGTGAAGACTCGTCGGTCTCCTGATACATGCCCCAGATCTCCACTCAGACGATATTTACAAAGACATTTCAAAGTGCTCCTCCCAGCAAACCCCAGACCTCCCCACGTATGCAAGAACAATGCACTCTTAACAACAAAACTACAGCAACAGTCTATGCACTCACTGTTTGTTAAGCTTTGTCTGATTTATAATTTTAAAAAGGTAATTATGGGGGCTGCATAATATTGAAAAATGTATGGTTATTGCAACATGGGCAAATGCAATATCTGCATCACAAGAAAGTAAATACATCATTACAATTGTTTCCTCATACCTGGAGTAGTATTTTGTTTCATTCACGCTTGTTAGAGTAATCCTGTATGCTGAGGCGCTGCCCTTCTCAAGAGCTGAAAACGCTCAGTCTCATGGCTACATAGACTCGTCAATCCAGTTGGTGCTCCTGTTCCTAAAGCCCACTGTCACTGTCACCAGACCCATTCTAATAATTTTTAGGCTTAAAATGTTGTCACTGCAAAGTACTCAGCTCATTTGGCTCATCCAAGCATTACAGCTCCCCAAAAGAAGATGTGTTCCATAGATATGCATAATTTTAATAAGTTATAAAACATGAAATACTAATGCAAAGGTGTCCAAAACTATTTCAAAAAGCCTGAAAAAAGCTAAAATATGTCGCCTTTAAGTTCTTCCATCTGACATAAATTTACACTTTGAGAACTGGTCTTATTTAAACCTGGTTTAGGCCTTTATTATTTCTAGTTTAGATCTGGTTGTTAAAACTGTAAAGATGAAAATATTAACTGCCCAAAGCATAACTAGGCAACTTTACTTGTTTCTTCACTGTTTTAGTCGCATTTTTCTCTACAGAACTCTCCCTACATTTCGGAGTAATGCACTATTGTAAAAACTCAAGAGTCCAGTTGATTCCCGTGTGACCCCTCACTTAGCGTGACTGGTTTTCTTCTCATAATACATGTACATAGGTTTCCTCTGCTTTTAGCCATGGTGAACGTCTAAAAAATGAAACTATGGCTAACCGGGACCTAACACTTTTTGTGCAAGACCTGATACTTCAGGGATACTGAGTTGATTCTCCCATTCTTGCAAGGCTGGTTTCTTGCCAAGAGAACCTGGGGGGAGGTGCAGGTAGCATTATTCACCCTACACCAACTCATTTAGCCATCACACTTTTTCAGAAGCTGTTTATTTAAGGTACAAAAGTTGCATAGTTGTGCTTTAATTTCCTGACTTACTTTTCTCTTCACACTTTGAGATCAGAAAATGGCACATGACTCGAGGGTGATGTTACGAGAGCAATTGTTTACCATCTGTTGAACAGGGCTGCCAATACTACGCTAATGGGATTATAAATACACAATGTGCTGAAATGCATGGAGTAATTGCAGATTAGGTGGAATCTATTAGTGTCAATGCAATTCCACACCATACACTCCTCCTTTTTAGCAGGTATGGGAGCCCTGTAGGAACATTTTTATGAGAGTGGCTATTGCAGATTTCAGGTGCCTTATAACACCCTTAAGCCAAATTCACTGAGCAGTAATGGCAGTGTGAATGTAGGGCTGCAACCATTCATTGAGTAATTTCCATTAGTAAAAAAAACTTTGATTACAAATCTTTGTTTCGAAGCTTTTTAATTAATGTTAACAGACTGGAGCCTATAGCACTTGGACTGTTGTTTGAATGGAATTTTGTATCTGTGCGGTTACTGTAATTTACAACACACTAGCGCTGAGTAGGACAGGGGTTGGGTTATGAGTTTAACTAATATGAGTAGTTTGCATTTTAAATTTTGAACTATGCAGAAAACAGCTCCATCGTGAAAGTGAAGTGGAAATAGCATCCCTTAGTGCTGCACTGTCCACTGTGTTGTGGTTAATGGTGCTGCTAGCTCCAGAGCTCCAGTCTGTTGAGACTCTGCAGATGCTAAAAAAACCTCTGTAAAACCTTTGCAAAAACAACAGTGTTATGTGTAGCCTGCAGCACTAACTTACATGCTTTATGTATGCAGATGAGCCATGTGCTCACTGGTGTGTAAATGGTAATAGATGTAACTTCAGATGGGTTACACCCAGGGCTTAATTTGTAAATAAAACTATGCCGGAACAAAAATTGCGCTTTGACACCAGAGTCCACAAGGCCAACACTGATCCCAGAACGTACACACCACACAATGCTTAGGCGCACACACATCCCAAAATACCAAGCAACTGCTCATTTATACTCAATTTTAAATTATATTTTAAAATAATTGTTAACATTATTGTACATTATAGCGTTTCACTTCAGTGTAATGTGTCAGTGTACATTTTGCTCTGTCATGGACCTTCTGTGTG